>OU612073.1:12057303-14557303 GCA_914767715.1 Membranipora membranacea | reverse complement strand
AAGATCAGAATGAGATAATGGCTTCCCTGGTTCTTAAAAGCTAACAATTTATCATCATTGGTAGAGTATGAGGTTGAGGATGAGGAGAGCGAGCCCCTTAGCCCTTCAGTGAAAGCTGAAAAGCGCAGTAGTGCTACAAAAAAAATCAGAAATATCCCCTCAGCTGCACCATGCTTGGGGAACTTGGGGGTCTTCATCCAATATCAATACAACATACAGTGGTGCGCGTACCACTGCACAACACACAGGTCTTCAGCTAGAAACCATGAGTCAAGCGCTGTTTCGAGGCCTTCTCTAGTACAACCTCCTCATGGCCGTCCCCAGCAGCATGAAGCCATTCCTGTGTGTTGATGAGCATCAATCTCATCGATCCCTCAGTGTATTTTTGTTATTCTAAAATCTAAGCACTTGTACAGGATGGTACAAGTATTAACAACAAAAGATAGTGGGTATAAAGACCTTAACAGCTAACATATAACATAACATATAACATAACCTAACATAACATAACAATACATTAATAACGCTTACTGCTGCAGTTGTTGCCCTCAGCCTGAAGTGTCAGGAATATTAAGAGACTGAAAAAATATTTCAGGGGAAACTCATGGAAGACAATTATGGAAAGATTATTTTTTCTTAGTAATTGATATGGTAAATGATATGCTTAGTGCCGATAAATCCGTAGTCACACAGATATTGTGTAAAGGGGTAGGATATCAGAAGGGATTGTCTAGTTAATACTCACTCATTCAGATTCATAAGAGGATTAAAACAAGTCGAGGATATTGGAGACTTATGGGAAAGTGAGCATTGTGTAATGATGTTTTTCTTAACAGGTGTAAGTAAATTTGTTTTTGAATTTTATTTTGTCACTAAGCTTAAACAAACAGAAATATGCTGCTAAACAATGATTGCCTATGATTTAATGCTGTCTACGAACAATGATTGCCTATGATTTAATGCTGTCTACGAAGCAATTTGCTTTACTGCTCAGATTTTATTGTCCTCGTTATCTAAAGGAGCACTTTCTCTTTGCATAAAGTATAATGCTGTCTTAAAGTGTGCTAATTGCTGCCATTAAGTGATAACGTCTCCTTGCTTAAAGTGATAAACAATCAAGCTACAAAGATTTGTAGTTTAAAGATTGACCAGTTTCAACAAGGTGTGAAAAAAAGTAGATTTTGTGAATTGGAAGCTTTAAATAGTGCTTTGATTTGTTGTGATGGAAGAGAATTCGGTTGTAGAACAGAGAAGCGCTATCTCTTCGTCCAGTGAATATTCAGACCGCCATCAAAATGATTGTAAGTCAGCAAATAACATTCCATATTTATTCTATTTATAAAAGCCAATGATTTTTTTTTTGGGGTGCATGTTGAGTATCAATCAATGTCAAAAATTGAAACTAAACTAGCATAAATAACTTGTCATTTTGAGACAACACTATAATGCTGAAGTCAGCATGGCAAGTCAAGTAAGTTAAATAACTCATCCATTTTTTTTAGTGTGGGAATCATTTGTTGACCATGTACGGCGTTTGAATACAACAGTCCTCGATAACAGTGAGAAAACATTCTCAGATCATTCACAACGAACCAGAAATATCCTCCTGGCAAGACCACCCAGTGCGACACACAAACAAGTACTGAACGGTAAGTCGTCCTCTTTAGAAGTGATTGGATCCTAAATCCAGTTTTCGCGTGGGTTAGGGTAGATGGTCTGCAAAAACCGAAAACCTTTAAGGTATATAACAACACACGCCTGGGAGGATCAACCCATGACCTTTCAAGTCTAAGTTTTGCACTGTACTGATTGCGCTATGTCTGAACCCCTGGTTGTGCTAACTGCAATCTTATAGGCATTGGTGTGGTGTTATTCAAAGTTTTGACTCCCGTTTTTTAAAAACTTTCTTGGCACTCAAAAACGAGAGCTCACTGTCATGAGTATAATTAATACTGGTCAGGCTTTACATGTATGTAAAGACAGGCTTATTTTATAAGATCCTCAAATGGTTAGATATGTGGAAAGCCAGTAATGAATGCTAAAATTGTACATTTGCAGAAATGAAGGCACCAACATCACTGCACACAACAAAAACAGTGATGATGGACAGAAAAATAGAAAACATAAAAACTGATTTCGAGCGACAGAGAGGTAACTATCTAACACTTTTAAATGACAGTATCAGTGTTTTAAAAATTATTTGACTGCAGCAGGTTGTTGTAGAGACTAGATGGAATGAGTGATAAACAAGGAAGTTCAATTGGGCATGTCAACAACATTCCAAAAATGCATCGCATGAAGATCAGGTCAGGTACTCACTGAACACATTTTGCAGGGAACACGGGGGGGGGGGGGGGTACACCAGAAATGGTCATTTAAATGAACCACTAAGTATGATAATTGACATTGAATGTTGAAACTTTAAGCAGTTCACAGCTGATCCAAAGTGGCCATGTTTAGCTATGTCACTGCAAGATGTGTCACAAATTAATATATATATACACATACACACATATATATATAATTAGATAAATATATACATATATATATATATATATGAAATATAGGTTTCGTCAAAACAGAAGCTGTTAGCATGGTGGTTATATTGCAGAAAAAGAAGACAGGATATGGAAAGCAAGACAAGGGTGGAATGTTTTGAGGAGGTTTATTGACGAACAGAGAAGGAAGAGAAAGCGCCAGGAGCAGCAGAATCATTGGAGGATGTTGGACAGATTTGCATGCAGAGCTCGCAACTACCAACTGAGACGCGAGCTATACGTCAAATACGGAATTGTGTCGTCTCCTAAAAACAAGTCCCCAATGCAGAAACCGAGCAAGGAGATGGCACTGAGAGTTGACCAAATGATAGCTAAATTCAAAGACACACATTTTCGACCTTTGACTGCCCCTCCCAACTTGCAGTCATATCGAAGAGTCAGAGGTGGCAGGAAATCAAACTCTTCAAAGTTAAATCAGAAATAAGAGGATAAAACTGACTGAACATCTATTCTCGATAATTCCTAAATGTAAAATAGATAAAATAGTTTATTTTCAAATTCGTGATTCCTTTGTATTTACGTTTGACTCTTGGCATATAATCTCATTTTTAAGTATATGTGCACAAATTTTCACTACATATGGAACACCATATATGTATACTTAATAAGAATCATAACACAATATTGGACATTTATTATTATTGTAAATTGTACACATAATTCATCGAACAAATAAGAAAAAAGGAGAACAACTCTAGAAAAAATTCAACTGGTTGTCAAACAACCGCAGTGCACAGCTGATAATCACTCAGGGTAGTTTCATTGATGACCAATTTTAATTATTGCTCTGTGAGTTTTGCAATGTATAGTAAAAACAGAATTTAAATTTGACACTTCATAAATATTATTAGCACTATTATTCAAAATAATTTACCAGCACATTATATGGGGTCTTCGATAATTAATTCAACGCTTCGGCTTCAACCCTACTTCCATTGAGTATGGTTCTGTTGTAGGCCGAGGGTTCGAATTTGAGAGTTTGAATTTGGTAATCTTGATTGATTGTGATCGATAAGGCACATGTAGTTCTCTCACTCTTTAACCTTTACCAGAGGTAGTGTGTCAGTGGCGACTGCAGTATTTTCCTCCACAACATCATTGAACAAGTTTCATAAAAACGGTTTCAGACTGAAGGTATAATTGGAGTCTAACTATTCCAGTAACAACAAAGATTTTGAGATTGGAATAAATTGGATAAATTAGAGCATAATGTACTTTGATTTCATTTGGTACATGGAGATAAGTGATTTGTAGCATAACAAAAACAGTTAGATTGCGTAGAGCTTGAAAATTTGAACATCTCAGACAAGGATTAGCTGTCATGTCAATATCTGTTGGAAGTAGAACTGATCTTCATAACAGTGTCTTCATTGGGCAGCTCATATGGATGCAAAGCGATTATATTTCACAATGGTCGTACTGAGCTTAGGTTGGGTTAAGAGGATTAGTATATTACTACTAAGGTTCTGTCATAATAACGCAAAAGGTACAGAAGATTTTAAGTTCCCAAGGCAATGAGAGCATGCGCAGCAAAGCATAGATTGTTCTTACACTTTTGGCCTCCTTATGCTGAGCTGATACACCTCACAGCTCCATTTCTTGGAGTTGTGCCCACGTTGGTCCTGATTTAATGCGGACCATCATGTTGACATTTAGCCCGAGTTTCTTGCTCACAGACTCCATAGTATTTTTGATAATGTAGGCTGTCTCTCTCAGACTATGATTTGGCACTTCATATATCAGCTCATCATGTATTTGAAGAACTAGGCGCACATCTACAAATAAGTCCACATAATGATCACCAGCAAACTCGTAAACTCAACTTGACCACCCCACATTGGGATACCCCCACCTATCAGCCCATATGATTAAATCACATTATGTATAATATACATAATGTGATTTGATCATAATGGGCAAAGTTTGGCTACATTTTCATAATATCGTCAAGTCAGCTATCAAACAGCTATGACATCATGTTGATGAAATCTGTAACATCGGCATCCTAAGGAATAAATAATGGCGCATACAAATAAAACTGATGTCTGATCAGTCCATGCACAGCGTAATATACCTGTTGGGTATCATAAGCTATGGATTGAAAAACATCTTTAACGCAACTCAGTGATCAATTTCGGACACAAATTTGCATTGTTGAAACACCGATAAAGAAACCTTCTTAATGAGGTTGTGGCTACAAATGCATAATTCATTATAACTGATTGATCTTCTCTCCAGTCTGAAAAGACATGGAGGGTAGATCAATTAAAAACAACCAAAATCACTATCTGATCACCTACTCAGTAAGTGAGCGACACCTGCTAGGGATCTCGTTTCCAAATCACTCACTTATTGATATAACTAGATCAATTCTATGTGAATGATTTGGGATTGCATTTGACCAAATGAGCGAGTGATAGTGATAATTGAAAGACCCCCCCCAGGCTAGGTGGAACCTTAAAATAATGAGTCATGTAGTTGAACAGGTTATTCCGCGATTGGCTCACCAGAGGGCAGCTGTTGTTGTATATTAATAGTAGCCACTTTTACCAGATCGGCAGCGGATCCCTGTACAGTAGTATTCACTGCCTGTCTCTCAGCCTGTGCTCTGCCTGGCCTGTTTGTGGTGCTTGAAATGTTAGGGAGGTATCGCCGTCGACCCGTAATAGTGCTCACATAGCCCAATACTCTACACTGCTCTATGACTGCGTATATGTATCGCTTCAGTCCTGAAATTTAGATGGAATCAAGCTTTCACAAGCAAACAAAGATTAACAGCCCAAATTGACAGTGTGGAGATGAAAGTTCACAGAAATAGTGATAAGCATGGAATGGGCATGAAGAGGATTTTACACAACTATTATTGTTCAATTTAATTGGAGTTAAAATTGTATAGATATTACGAAAGTCTCAAACCTACTTATTGTCTTATTCTAGCATTTTTAACAATATGTCACAGCTACTCCATCCTTACCAGTGAATGTTGACTGAAAATCATTCATCAGTTGTTCAGCTGTATCCTCTGAGACCAGCAGTTGTTCTGACAATGCTTTACTTCCCATACCATAAATAATACCATAACATATCTGCAACATAAAGAAATCAGATCCATAAAATTATGCTACAATGTCAGAGTCTTCAGGGTGGCTGCTACTCAGTAACAGTCTGTAACAGTTATTTTGTTGCAAGGCTCACAACTTAGCAACTCCTACAATAACCTCAGCAAAGTTTTATAACGGCAGATCTGATGGTGTTACCAATTATTATACGATGTTGGATCATAGGATATTAGGATACTTATGAGATGTGTTGCAATGCCAGTTGTTAAGACTTCTATGTATTGACTTACACAAAGGCTCATGTAACTTTGGATCTCCTATACAGATGTGTATCAAGAGGATCATGAGACCCCTTTATTACGCATGATAAACCATAATGTGATTAATAGGGCCATCAAAATAACAAATTGAATACACCCTTGTCTAGGAACTCAAAGGCTAACCTGCTTAGCATGTTGCCTCTGTTCATCAGTTACTTGATCCACTGCTACAGACTTCCAACGGGAGGCGATGTCTTTGAAAACGTCCCCTCCCGAATTCAGCAGCTCCAGCAGTGTAAGATCTGAGGCTAGGTGTGAAATAATCCTCAGTTCTAGTTGAGAATAGTCAGCTGATATGAGTTGATAGCCTGGTGGTGCCGAGAAGATATTACGTAGACTGATAGCCTGGTCTGCCAACTCTGGGAAACCTTCAACAAAGGAAATACAACTACTACAATATAAGCTACTCCGAATCTGTTTTATCAATAACTGCGACAGGATATAGTCCCAGGGGGGGGGGACTCTTTGTTTAGTAGATATTTGTAAAATTTAATACCACCCTTGATTTTGTGAGTTAGGTTATATTCATGATTAAGTTTCCATTTCGAACACATTTGATACAAACAAATGGGGTATGTTTTTGTGTGATTTTAATGTTATTAAGAGAAATTCATGAGTAAAGGTTTTAAAAACTCTGTGTGATGGTTAGATGCAATCATACGAAACTTAACTAGGGCTAAACCATGATGATAGATGTAATAGAGCTAGTATTTAGGCCTATCCGTTTTTTTGGTGTTTTAGCTTAATCTAAACAACCAACAGAAATAAACTAGGAAGCTGACAAGAATCTAAGGAATGGAATGTTTGGTCATCACTGCACCTTCTAGTTCAAGAGAGAAGTCTTTTCTAATGGTCTGCAGGTTTGGTTCATGCATTGTGATCCTTCCAGTAGCTGTGTGTATACTACATGTAGAGTATATCCGGTACATTGCTCTCTCCTCACACCAAACCTTACAGTTATCCAGTGGCTGTATCAGGGTTTTAAGTGCAGAATGCAACTTACGCCAAAGTAGGATCAATGCTACAAACATGTCATAGTGGTATGTGTAAGAGGCAATACTGATCAATCTTTCAGAACCAGGGAGGTATTATACATAATAGTGTCTAGGTTTGTGATTGTAATAATTGGGTGGCGCTTAGCTGACCAGAATTAATAGAAAAATGGCAGTGAATCGCAATAACCGGTGATCTTTTGTCACAAAATTTTTTAACATCAATGGTCAATGTACAGGTGAACCGCATGTTTCAGTACAGGGTGCAACAAGTTTGCAGGGGCCAAATATCAACACTGAATAGCGGCCCAACATTGTAAGACACATAGCTCCAAGTAAATCTCACACATACCGGGTAATGGATGTAGTGTTTTGATTTTTTCCAGCTGTGCCTGAGCTGTACTCCAGGGTGCTCGTTTTCCTGACACCTTTTTACGCTCAAACGGTAACCGCAACTCCATAAATAATACCTTAAAAAAACACATAATATCTACAAATCATAAGCATCCGATCCCAGATCAGCAGATCCATTGGCACTGGATTATTTACTTTACAAGTTCGCGATTCCGATGTCAAAATCTCATTATAGCTGTCTGACTTCCAATGGATCATATCATGGCCAGCTGGCAACATTCTAAATCTGCTACTTTCACTACTAGGAACACAGACCTACTGCAGTTTGTATCAATCAAGTGTTTGAGTTACCTAGTGGCCAATGTGTTTTCTTTCATGTGGAAAAACGAAAAGTTGTAACCACTGCGTCATAAAATCACTTGACTTAGACAAACTGCAATGAACGTGTGACTAGGAATACAAAAATGCTGAAACTGACTTGCAATGGCAAATTTATCAACAGCAAAAGATCACAAACCTCTCCGACATCTTTGGGTGATCCGAGGTCGAAGCATCTCTTAGCATACTTAGCCGATTCCTTCTCTATCACATTCAGACAATCTAATATCTTCTTACTCTGTACCTGGAACTCAACATTGTCAAATCCTGAAAATGAAATATTCGGAACAGTTGATATCTGATGTAAAGTAATAAAAACATAAAGTTTCTGAATATAGACATTCTCAAAAGTTTCACCAAAAGCTTGTATGATCCTGACTGCCTGCTACAGAAGAAATGTATTAATGCAAACCAAAAGTTCCACTGGATTGAGCCAGAAACCTGTTAAAAAGTTACACATCGCATGACAGTCCATTGCTGTTAACCTCAATTCTCTCAGAAACATATTTATCTTCGAGCAGAGCAATGATTTGTTTCAATTAGAAAGGAGGAGGGACCGTTTTATCTTTATTATTATCCTAAGATTATGGAGCCTAATTAAAGGCTTTACGGTTCTCTTCACAAGTGGGTAGACAAACACATACTTGAAATTTGCAACTCATATCGGGAAAAGGAAGGGTTATCGGACAATAATATGTATACACCAAACTCACCAAACCCATCTGTCTCCATCTTAGCAAGACAACTCAGATGTGGCATCTCTACAGTGCTGAATGACTGATATAGCCCTTTGTTCTCAAGGAGAGTGAGTAGCGGTGCAGTCATAGCCAATACAGAGAAGGCTTCATAACATGATCTAAGTCTAGATGATGTTCCTGCATGAGGGTTCAAGGCAACACTACCATTACCAATACACACTCCTACATCTGTAAAATGTATATGAATAAGGAATTTAACTGCAGTTCACTTATGGCACAGTTTATAATACCGATGTCTAATATTATTGTTGATCTATAAACTTTAAAATCTTTATCCGAGTCATTTATATAGCAATTAAACTGTAAAAAGTCTTCCTAGTTATGAGTTGATGCCATATGTGAAAGAGAGAAATTTATAGAAAAACATTATAAGTCAAAGTGAACAGTGATTGTTGATTGAGACAATTATCAATTTCTAAACTAGAAGTGATGGCTGACAACTGTTGAATACCAACTGAGCTGTAGGTGGGGTTTACGAGAGCATTCAAAGCTGTAGCAGGCAAATATTATTACTTACTAGAAGTGACTACAGTACTGAGATTAGGTATAAGTTTATGCACCAGTCCGATGAGGTTATGCTCCTTCTCAGCTGGGTCTAACATCCATACACCGAGCTTAGGATCGATCACACCAGAGCACATATCAAACTCACTCTTCAGCAGCGATCCTAAACGTTTAACATGCTCCTTACTGTCAAATATCACCTGAAGAAAGGTGTATTCAGCATTAATCAGAAAGGGAATCAACACCAAGTTTAAAAAACATTTGCCAAATATCATTTACGCTTAACATTTAGTAATATAAATATGACAACCAACACTGAAAGAGTAAGATGCCTGAAGAAGCAGATCACAAATGAGATACTCCAAAAATAGCACTTAATAGTGAAGTTAATCATCAGTCTTTTTGATGCAAATAATGTAATATAACTGTTATGGTATTAAAAACCTGACCAATTGGGGAGTTATTTAACTAATGTCGAGGATGAGGCAACTCCGATATATATTGAAAGGCTTGGTAATGACTTCCTACATCTACCAATCATCATTCTATAATTATGAAAATATATCCACATCAATTCATGCCTTATACTCTTTCATTCAGATCCACTCTTATTGCTCTTAGTGCTGTCAAGAAGTCTCTTTACCTTGGCACTTGATGGATTTTCCAGAATATCTCTGATACGTAGCAACCTTTGATTGACAGAAGATTGCTTGCTGGGTTTGGGTGGTTCAGTAAGGTCAATATAGAATATACAGTTGAAGTTCAGACAAACAGCTAAGCCGCATACCATTACATTATACTGGTGCAACACAGTGCCTTCTGGTGAATGGAAGGTACTTGTTGATAAGCGAGTGTCATCTAAAATATATGTAAACATACTTTGAGACTGAAAGCGCAATTTGGTATATACTGATTCCAGGTGAAAAACCAAACACATATTTTTCTCCACATAGCTTTCTTTTGTAACACAGGCAAGTATAGAAATATGATATTTTGCCTGTGATAAACAGACCGTGATCTTGATAAGCAAGCCCAGGAAAAACTGCAATGACATGCATATCCTTGCCTATACTCCCTGAGATAATGAGTAGGAGTAAGAGCATAATAAAATGCAGTTAAGGTTTCAGGCTCGTTGATGGACAACAAGACTCACATTATATCGACTTGAGGAATTAATACAGAAGAGGAGCCAAGGATATTTCAACAAAATATCTCACAAACCTTTTGTCATGTTGTTGCTGGTTTCACCTGAGCTGTGATATCCAATACTATCCTGAGACTCGATCCACTTTTCATACTGTGTCACTGGAGCGCAGGCTAAACTAACAGAGTACAACTTAGCCTCAGCCCATTCACTGATAAAAGTGTCATACAGTATGCGGTCTGCACATACGTCCACGATGGCTACCTTATCTTGCAATGACATTTTTGGCACAATTTTGAGCAGTTCATTCAAGGATATATGATCAGCCAATGATTGTCTTCTCTTTTTGGCATTGGGATGTATCTGAGCAGTAAGCATTGTGAGGTGATTGGACGGTTGAGGGTTTGACTGAGCTGAGGTTGAGGGATGAGATTCTAATTGTTTAGCTGCGGGAGAAGTGGAGTTTGCTTCAGGTAATGGACTCCACAAGAGACTATCCGTTGATACTACAAAAGCAGAAGAAAGATATGAAATGATTGTTTAGATATTTGATTTGTTAGCAACACTAACACAGAGGTGTAGCAAAAGAAGGATGCATAATACTCAGCAAATTAAAGAAAAGTTGTCATTCAAAGTGATGAACATGTTTCTTAAAATCTGTCTTCGTCTACTCTACAGGATAGTTTTATTACTTGACTTATTCACTTACTGCTAAAGAGATCGTTGGACTCTGCTGTTGCATTAGTATTACAGTTCTGCAGTGAGATGACCTTTGCACTCTTCTCAGCACTTTGCATAAGACTGCTGTCATCTAGAGGAGACCAAACACTGGATAAACTCTGCCTTCTATCAGCAGGCACAACTAGCCTATCTATCCCAGGTGTATTAGGCACAACTAGCCTATCTATCCCAGGTGTATTAGGCACAACTAGCCTATCTATCCCAGGTGTATTAGGCACAGTTACCATATCTATCACAGGTGTATTTAAAGATGACCCGGGCTGCTCAATTGGTATCGGTGATTGGCCAAAGCATGGTGACGCAATGTCATTTGAAGCAGGTTGAGCAGCTGGATTAAAATCGGTTTTAGATAACGTTCTGCTATGCGTTCGAGGAGTGTCAACAGTGGAGGTTCTAACTCGACGAGCTCGCTTCAATCGAGTGTATCTGCTTAGAAGATCGGGGGACACAGGTACCCTTTTTAATCGTCTCTCATTAGATACTGAATTGGATTCAGTAATTTTCGTTTCTGGGTTATCTTCCTTGTGGGTAGGTAATACATTGCCGAGTACAGCTTGCAGTAAATCTGGACTTTGAGTCTCAATTTTTGGCTTCAAAGCTAAATTTTCAACACTGTCTGTGTGTGGTTCAGAACCTACTTCATTGTGAGACTGTTTGACAGTCCGGTTTGGTTGACTTGCCTGAGAAGGAAATGTAAAAGAGTCTTCTTCCCATGCTATAGATATGTCAGCCCCTGGCGCTGTAGTATGTGGAATGTCTAAGTGAGTAGATA
The DNA here is from genome assembly GCA_914767715.1 of Membranipora membranacea. NCBI lineage: Eukaryota > Metazoa > Bryozoa > Gymnolaemata > Cheilostomatida > Membraniporidae > Membranipora > Membranipora membranacea. Next base: position 14,545,723 of record OU612073.1, on the reverse strand, counting down.
CAGGTTCATTGTCATTATCATTCAATAGTTTATCATTTGCTGTAGAAGAGCTTTGAGCTTGCCTAATAATGCTCTCATTTTCATTTGTACTACTAGTACATAACTCAATTTTATCTAGTAGTTGCCTATATCTAGCTGTGCTACTTTCAGCTTGATTTGTGCTTTCCTGAGAATCAGTGATTAAAATATCCATATCCATTTTAGGAGGGGACGACTCCCTGAGTTGGGTCAGACTAAATAAGCTAGATTTACTGGACTGATTTGTCCTTGTTTGTAGAGTAGTATTATCTGGTGTGTGTGGTATGTTCACCTTGTCTTTAGAAGCAGCCATCGGGCCTTGTCTGAGTTCATTGGTATGCTGTTTGGTTGCAGGGTTAGATGATGTTTCGGTTCCGCTAGTGACCTGTTTACTCTGGGTATCAGCTGTATACTCTGTTATACCCTTGCGGCTTGCAGATTCAGATTTCAAATTCATCTTGTCCTTATAATCTGGATCTTTAGTGAGGTCAGGTGTTGTGATCTGCATTTTATTATCACTCTTAGTAACGGTGGTAGGCCGAGAAGTGAGCCCTGATGTACTAGAGCTAGGTCCAGCGACATTCTGATCACTAGAGGAGCGATTTCTGTTAAGACTTGACGTTGAGGGTGTTGGTATCACAGGTTTTATTGGAGTCACAGTAGGTGTTGAGAATGATGATGATCTGTTCACACTCTAAAATGGAAAAGAGGACTAGTGACAAGAAGTCGGAGATAAAAGTTACTTTATTGGGAATGCAGGTTGTTGTGAGCTGTAAGCTCATAATGCCACTATAATAGATTTGCTTGTCCAGAGGCGTAACACACAATCTGAGCTCAAGTGACAGGGAGTAAGCAACTCCCCATATAAATATACATATAAAAAGACCCCAAAAAGGCAGATTTGTGATCAGTTGACATTTACTGTACATGCAGTGAAGCTGATCATATGATATCAACCTCTGTCATATCGTACCCAGTTGTGCATGAGAGAAGCGTTTAGCCCCAGCTGATTGAGATCATGTTGGAACACCTGCTTAGCCTCATCTAATATAACCTGAGCTGCCTCATCTATAGTTAGAGTTTTCCTTCCTGATATATAAACTCGTCGAGCTGACCTCTCCTTCAATTCCCACTCAGACTCTCCATGACTCTGTTTAGAACTTAATTACAGACAAAATATAAAGTACAACTATGAATAGGGGTATCTTTATTTTGAATGTACTTCGTGGAATATTAAATAATATGTGCCACTGAGAGCTTGTCTAAGCCATAAAAATCAAGAGGCAGTAGTTCCAAGTATGGTCCTTGCCACTGTGCTTTATCGACACAGACTGTTTTCTTAGCTCTCAAAAAAACCAAACATCAATTCAAGCTCAAACGTCAACAATAAAGCCAACCCAAATATCAGTAATCCATATTAGAGACAAACAACCCTATAGGTCCCAAGATGGGGCTTTGTCTAAGGGTAATTATGAATCAGAATAATTCAGACATAATCTTGTATGACTAAATAAGAATAGCTTTGGATAGCAGCACAACATGACTTTTGGATAAAGCAGGGAGTTATGTCCCTAACTCCCGGATAAAGTTTGCCTGCATTAGGAGTTGCTTCTCCTGTAACCGCTAACAGACTCAAGGTGTGCTTGGAGCAAAAATACTGGAAATATTGATTAAACTTGATGTAGATATTGCTTACCTTTCGAAAGGTAGAAATGTGCGTAGTAGTTGTGATATCTGATCTATGTTGGCGTTCACCAGCTCAGACACAGTGTGTAGTCCTGAATCATAGAAATGACGAGCTTTCTTAGCATCGAGACAACTTACTCTGATCAGGTCTACAAGCTCTCTACGAACTCCTGTACAAAGTTATAAAAATGTGACAATGGTCAACTTTACAACTTAACAACAACAATGTTCAAATGCTTGGAGACTTTAATCAATAATATATATATATGTTTGTTCAGTTAAAGCCCGCACATGGGACATGGTTTCTTTTCATTTTTGGCGATATGGTGATTCTATTACCAAGCCAACTGATAGAAGAAACCTGCGGCTTGTGAGATATGTTCAAGTAAAAAACAAAGATTCTGAAGCAATTCCAAGCTAATTTTACTCTTTGGGACTAACATGTAGGATCTGAACATACTTGACAACCAATGCAGTGGTGGTTGAGCAAGCATCTGGTATTATCAGAAGTTGGAATATACCAATGCTAGTTGCTCACCTAAATCCAGTCTCTGTTGAAAGTCAGAGAGCAGTAGTTTGAGGGGAGTAAATCCGAGTCTATCACAGAAAGTACAAATCATACCAGCGAATATAGCAGCACTCTGCTGTAGAGACTGTAGTGTTCCTTTATTTACTCCGTATTTCTTCTCGACATCTAGCAGTGGCATCTGACAATAGGTAGGTTGGTTGGTTTATTTTGTCACAAACATTAGGTATGCTGCGAGTTTGTGACAAAATAAACCAACCAACCATCATTTGGGCTTGTAAAGTATTTATAGTGCTAAAATTGAGTCATATCAGTTTGGGCAGACCCTGCATTACCTCAAAAATGCCGTATATTACATTTGTTCTGGCTTTGAATATGTTATATCATTCCTTAGTTGGGCTTGCACACTTTGAAATTGTATGAATTTGAAATTTTTGCGCTAACTAAATAGCATAGGATTTCTGAAATCTCATTTGTAGCTGTTTTAGCCTTAGCGCAGTTTGAAATTTGGATACTTCTATAATCAATCATAGATGTAAACATTTGGATACAGGGCAAAAGATCAAATTGTATATATTGACAAATAAATCCTCACCTCATTGACTAGATCATGTAACATAAGAGCTGTATAGAACCTGTTGTGTATCTGTAGAAGTCTCTGCTGATCGTCAGTGTTTCGTCGTTTTCTCCCCTGATGAGAGAGGGTTATAAATCTCTCACTCACTCCAACTAACTCACCAACTCTCTGCTGGTCTGAAGGTAAAGTCTCCCATAGACTCAAATACCTCATCCAATCTATCAATCCATAACTGTTTATAGGAGTCACCTGCAGAACATTAACAAAACTGACAAAATGTATTAGGTAAAACAAGAGTTATCTTCTATTGAAAAAGCTGAGAGTACATGACTCCGAATCAATAATAGTTTGCATGCAAATTGACAGACAAGCATACGAGAATTTCCTACATTGATACTATGAGATCTAAAATCTGATATACAACTCTCACACATCTGACACTGTCAATATTTAGAAAAATAATTTACTGCTTGAGTATGCTGAAGGGTTCGAAATAGAGTTTAAGTGGCTCCCGCTTCAAAGTACATGACGCCCTCATAATAATTCTCAAATCTATCATACCTGGTACACCATATGTAGCTCATTCTCCAGTACAAACTGCTTCCTGGCCTTATTTAGATCACAGAGTATAGTGAGACTCTCATCAGGGTTCATAGAAGAGGCAAACACAGCGCTGCCTAGCTGTGTAGGGGTCAAGAGGTCGCTGCCTTCCTCAGTCTTTGTTCTGAGTATAAACTCATCATCTGTCAGAGATTTCAGACATTTCTCCACCTGAGTGTAAAGGAGCAGTATGATGTGAAGATGCAAATGTGTCAAGAAATTGAGATATCAAAGGAAAAGGTAAATCATCGACATGAAACTAACTCCTGAGTGCATCGACATTACTCCTACTCTTTCTGCATGTGAGCTCGATCAAATTTCAAATCTTTGCATGGTAAAATATTACTTGAAAACCATTGAGCAATAAAGTGACTGGTATCAGAGAATGAAAGATGAAACTTTAACTTTTGCGCCAAAAGATAGGATATAACACAATTACAGTTTTAAGGCCGTGTATCCGCAAAGTCTCATCAATAAAAGTTATATAGCTTACCAGTCCAGTGACATCAGCATCATTAGATTCAAGCTCAGCAGCTAGTAAAGTACATCTTATATATTGATTCAGCAGATCAAGCTGAAATCAAGAGTGGAGAGCAGTGATTATGAAATAATGAAAGCCATGATATCAACATAGCAGAAGAAAGGCATAGGTTATAGTTGTAAGCCTTTCTTGATATGACAGACTAAGGTTATTTTGTATGCGGGCAATAGGAATGAGATGGGGCCTTGGACCCATTCAACTGTTATGGGTCTTGCAAAGCATTATCCACCCTCTATTCCTTCACGGCATTGTTGTATGATGGGAGGCAACAACCAAAACCAACCATATTACTGAAATATCAAAAATAAATAGATCAGCACTAATGTCTGCAACAGGAGCCTTTCTACTACCCCCACCTTAGCTTTAGAGATCATCCTAAACATCCCTCCCCTTGAGATTAAGGCCCAGCAGTTTGCCATTAACAGCTGGTACAGACTGATCAGAACAGGCATAGCACCCCAACCAAATCTGGGCCACCATAATATCCACACACTAATGATGGAATCAACCAGTACATCCACTCATCCATCTGATTTCACAAGTAAACAACTGATCTTTCCAAGTGATAAAGTCAGTTTTTATACCCAGGAAAAGAGCAGTGGCTTGAGGAGAAAGTCCACACAAACAAAAATGATATATGCTCCTATACTGATGGTCATCCAATGAACTGGGGGTTGGAGTGAGTATATGCACCAAGGTAAAGGTAAAAAGCTTTCCATCATATCTGATGGCAGGTCAGCGTTACGATCCCTTCAAAATCCAGCAATAAGAACTAAGACGAAACTAGACTGTATGAAAAGTATTAACCAACTGGCCCAAACTAACCATCTAGACCATTTATGGGTGCCTAGACACACAGGTATCCAGGGTAATGAGGGGGCTGATGAACTTGCAAGTATTGGTGCGGCGCTTGACACCATGGGTCCTGACCCTGTCCCTCCAAGCCACATAAAAGCCTAAACAAAGCAATGGATGCAGGAACGGGTGCATACAAAATGGCTCCAAACCCAAAAATGTAAAAGCACCAAAGAATTTTTTCTCACCCTGAATATGAAAAGCCTTTCAAAATTACCAACTCTACGCAAACAACTTATCTCACACAAAATCAACACAATCACAGGCCATGGACAGTTCAGATCTTACCTGACTAAATTAAGATGAGTCGATGAGCCCTCATGTCCTGGTTGTGGTGCAAACCTAGATGACCATATTCACTACGTTTAACATTGACCCAAATACAATAGCATAAAACAATTTCCAAAAACCACTTACACTCTGGATAAACCAGCTGTCATTCAGGAAACCAAAATACACATCAAGGTTCGAGACCTTGTTGACTGCATTTGTCAGTCATGCAAGTTTGATAACCATTAGATGCAAGAGAAAACTTGCTTTCCAGGGCCTCTGAGTACTATGGATACCTGTACACTGATAATACAACCATGTCGTATTATACCCCATTGAAGACAAGACAAGGTTATAGGGTGAATGGACACAACTCATTTCAAGACCAATTTTGCTTTGAGAGAATCAAACTATCTCAGTTATTTGTAAAAAATAGCTTTCCATCTTTATACGTCTACAAGATTTATTCTCAATTTTTATCAAACAGTGACGATGACTTTAAGTGATCACACCTGTAAGAACAAACATTCAATTCGAAATTCACTGTTACTTTCCAAGACCTTCATACGTTCCTTTAAGCTGGACATCTGGCTACTTACTGTTTTAGCTGTACCGCTGGCTATGACCTCCAGTAGAGCTCTTCTCACACTAGACCTGAGTATATAATTCCCGTCTGAGTCTCTTCTGATCAGCTGACTGGTGGCTGGAGGTAAGTCTGATGATAGAAGTGCGCGTACCTGTGACTTTTCTGTAGACTTACATATCAACACACTCTCACCTACAAAGTTCATAGAAGAGCATTACCATCATCTAGTGGTATAAAGTGAAAGATTGTAAAGAACTGTATTGGCTTTAAAAGATGAACATCCTAATTAATTTCATTTGGTTATCAAATTAAACTTGATACGTTTTCCATTTTCAAATCACATTATTATTCTTCGCAGATGTTCCCAGGGCAGTATTTCTTTCAAATTTGTTTGGCCATTTATGTAAAGTGTAACGATGTTTTCCAAGTTATCGATATGAGGCATAACTGGTTAGCATGTGAGCAAATCAAGGATCAATGTAGAAGATTAAATCAAAATTTACCTACCAAAAGAATCTATCCCCTTTCTGCCTGCTCTGCCAACCATCTGTTTATAGGTCAGAGCATCGATAACTTTACCCAGGAACATCGGAGATCTGATAATGACACGCTGTGCAGGTAGATTTACTCCTGAGGACAGCGTTGTCGTGGCGACAAGTACACGGATAATTCCCTTACGGAATCCTGACTCCACAAGGTCTTTCTCTTCCATAGTTAATCCTGGATAACAAAAACGACTTCAATGCATACTCCACACCCTGATATAAACACCGACCGGATTAATCAAATAACTCTTGGTTTAAATCATCTCACTTGTGACAATGTTCACTGTCCACCGTTTCCCACCTATATATTTATACTAAGCGAAGTAGTTACAATAAAAATACTATATCTAGTATTCATTTATATATACTTAATGTAGTCAGGAATAATGATCAACAGAAATTGCTATAAGCTGCAATACAGAAGAAGAAGCCTAACCCTTCCAATGAAGTATCCAATCCTACATCAGAACTCAATAGTTAGTAACACACTAATAATCTTGATCTGATCTCTCTGGAAGTCTGTCTTACACTGCATAAATGAAATATTGGTCCCAAGTCAGTGTATTTCAACACTTCCTAGAGTTGATCATACCTGCGTGATGGTAGGCAGTACCATAAGATATACACAATCTTATCTGCTCAACCAGGCCTGCTGGTGATCTCTTCAGCTCACTAATAAGGTCTGTAATCTTATCTTTGTTGATTGCATCATTCACTGGACCACTGAGTATATCTGATGTTTCCGCCTTCCCGGCAATTATCATGTAGAAGGATTTCGCTGAAAAAATAACTGATATCTTTAATCGGCTTTATAACACAGAGTATCCCTAAACAATATTAATTCTGTTGGAATAAATAATATGAGCAACACTTTTTTTCCGTCAAACACAGCAGGGGCACATATATATGGTATGCGGAACTGAGGCAGAAGTTCATTTATGATTTGAGAAAAATCATACATTTAGTGTAACAAAAATTCCTCACCTATGAGTGTAGCTAGTTTCTCACACCAGCTCTTTGCAGGACAGAATATAAGTACAGACTTTCCTTGTTTGATTGTCTCCAGGCACAAGTTCACAATCATCTCGCTATCATTACCATAGAGGCCCGGTACTTCGATATCCCTTACATACTCCAACTGGTCATTCAATATACTGCTGCCTACTTTTACATACTCAGTCAGCGGGACAGGCCTGAAGTCTGTGCAGTACAAGTCAGCCTCTAACCACTTAGCCAGAACATGCATGTTAGGAAGAGTCGCGCTCATGCCGATTATTTGTGTACTGATATCTACATCAGGGTCAGCTTGTTTGCAGGCCAGATAGAAGTTTACTTTTGTCAGCAATGGCTCAAGAAGGCAGCCTCGACTTGGGTCACCAACCATGTGCAACTCATCAACAACAATGACAGCAAGCTGTGAGAGTTTATCTGCCTCTAGTAAGCGGTTCAGAAGACTGTTGGCTCTTTCTATGGTGCAGACAGCAACATCGACTCTCTGAAAACCACCGGGAGGAGTTTGGGATCCCATGAAGCCCCCCACAGTGAGACCAAGACCTGAGTACATGGCTCTGAGGCTAAACATTTTTTCACGAGCTACGCTCACAAATGGTAATATGAAAATGGCTTTTCTCTTTGTTCGTAGAACACGTTTCATGGCCAGAATCTCGGCAACTAAGGATTTCCCGGCACTTGTTGGCGCCGAATAGAGAAGGTTGCCACCTTTCAAAGCACGACCAGTCTGCAGACATTGCACCTAAAATTCAAAATAAGAAGTAGAAAGAACGGGGTAGTTACAAAATTTATTATATATCAACTTCTATCATATCCCTTGATACGCTCAGCTTGACTCGATTTGAATGAGATCCATTACATAAGACTCTATATCAACTTGACCAATATTTTACATCTAGCAGACTAAGATTCACTAGGCCTTCTCAATCCTGTCAACACTAGCTTGCCATATTATGCAGATCATATCAAGGGTCAATATCACTGTTCACGGCTACCAACCTGCCAGGGAAACATTTGCTCCACACCATGTTTCTTGTAATATTCCAGTGCTTCCGCTGGCAAATTCCATGATGACAACTTGAGGCGGCTTTCCTTCTGCTTTTTAGACAGGGACATGCCTCTTTTCAAATCTTAATCAGCTACTTTGATGTTTGGTAGCAAAACCTCGGAGTTTTAGTCATTAGCATGGCTACTGGTTTCATGGTGCTTTCTACCTGTAACATAAATATGATTACACTGCAGGTCTTCAAAAACTGGTTTGGTGCGATTATTAGTTCAAATATACAGTATGGCCATATACACTTAGCCGATGTCACAGCCTTTCTTCTTAGTTGCTGACTCACTGTATCATACTAGTAGATAGAAAGTTGTGTGTGCAACGAGAATGCGTGCAGAATGATAATAACGATACTTATCAATTCAAGAGGAGTTTTGAAAGTGTAATACAACCATGCCGATACCAACCCTCACCCTCTAGCTTTTAATTTTTTCATAACATTACAGCCAAGATCAGTCTTTGTAATTGATACACACATGCCATACAAAGAATTAACACTCCTGTGTATTAATTAGGGCTGAAATCAAATCAACTATAGGATGCTTCTGTAGTTGTTCCAAGTTGTGACCTTGACAACTTGGGCACTCAACCATTGGACTTGCACTAACTAAAGAAGGTCAGTGGAAGGGAGTACAGGCTACTACTACTAGAGTTAGTAGAAGAAACCAAACTAAAGAATTATTACAGCAGATAAAAATCAACAACAAATATAGATTATTACACTCTGTCTCTACAGCTATCAAGTATTAAACCAAATGCAACAATTTATGGCTAAAATAAACAGCTGTGTCATACCAAGGAGTTACAGGCCCTTGGGGAGACAACACACAACAGAAACATAGTTCCTGATTTTGGGCAAATCAGGAACTGCGGCAGTCCTATGCACAAAATATTCTTCTAAATTGTGTGAGAAAGAGATGGCAAGGAATCGCTATCAATAAAATTTATTGCTCATTGGTCAATATTACATCATGTGGCCTTTGATTGGTTCAGATCATAGGTAGGCAAACACTTTTTGTAGAAATGGCTGCATTTAATTTGGAAGGACAACTCCAGGTGTTAAATTATGTCAGTAGGAAATCTCTTTGGTTGAACCAACTGAGTGACAATCCGGTGAACAACAAGACAAGTCGTGACCTGCAAGCACCAATTCAGGCATTATTCTCCTTACCATCAAAGTCTCAGATAAGCTTGTTCCAACCAAGGAGCTAGTCAAGACAGGCTACAGTGGTAGTCTTATCTCAGTGGCCTCACTTTTGCTTTTTAGGCTGCTGGTATAAGGGTACAGCGATGTGAGTTTAGAATAGGATATTGGGTATATTAGACAACAAACTCCATTATATTACACTGGTCAAACTGATAGAGCTGGCTCAATCATAAGAATTGTTCACAAATCCCGGTTAAATAAGTTACAATAGACTGAAACTCTGCCAGCTCTACCAGGGAGAATGGAATTCCCCTGGCTCTACTGAATATCTGAATCTCTTCGAATTATCAGACCTTCCAACACACACCTGCACAAAAAAAAGCATTGCTTGTGAATCTCCATAAGATTGATGATGAGAATTACACCCTAGTGTTACTCCCAGGCGTTGTGGTAAAGTGACCACTCAATCGATCGTAATAGTAAAAGCACAAAATATGAACCCATCGGGTTTTCCAATATGTCTTTGGCGCAGGCCCTTCTCTAGACAACGCAAAGAAGAGTACTTTGACATAAGGCTTCATTTGAAAGGAGTGGAAATTTGCCTGCAAGTCGGAGTGCTCGCATTCTGTTGGTGTGATGTGGCTTGAAGGGGAGACAACTCCCTATGAAGGTAAATTGGAGGAAATAGGATGAAAAGCTACATTGCAAATTTTGGATTACCGCTGGCCGGTAACTAAACTAACTCATCTGTTGCAAATTGAGTATTTGATCATCTATACGGAAAACCTCTTGGAAATGGTTGTAATTCACTTTTTTAGTTCCTTGCGCAATGCAATCTCTAAAACTAAATCTAAATCCAGAATGTATCAACTTGTCATCGTCTCTGTGTTTCTCTATGGCATATTATGCAGAAAATTAAAAATTCTTACTCAATTTTCCCATATAAACTTTTGAGACAAGCTGACTCGCTATATTTATTCCCTCTTGAATACAACTATGTACAGCAGATACAGGATTATCTTGTTTACCGAATGTTGAAACGATGAAAAGTAGTGCTGAGGCAATCATGCGCAATAGCTCTGACGAGGCCAAATCTATAAGGCCAAATTGCCATACAAGCTGCAACAAAAAAAATGGAGTAAACTTAATTATCTTCATATACCATATCATCGGTACACATAAAGTATTTATGCAGATAAGCATAAATGTATAACTTTTGAATAATCAGTTTTAAAACCTTGTTGATCGGACTAAAATTATCTTGGTTGATATCAATAGTTGAATCTATAAACATTCTTGTCTGTTCAGGATTTTTCTGACAATGAGTTTATTTGAAGCCTGGGCAGGCTGTCGGGTCGGGGATGCATGGGGAAGGGGGCGGGACCTCCCGACCCACCCAACCCGACCCGACAGCCTGCCCAGGCTATTTTATTTGTATGTATAGAATTTATCTTAATTAAAAGGAGAAGAAGACTTATATACCTTTGTTGAGAGCAAATCATTGTAAATAGTTTTTAGTCTGTCATACTTTATTATTAGGTGTAGCTACCTATTCAACATGTACCCGTACATGAGATGATAATATGAACACCAGCGAGTAAATGGTTGATGAATGTGAGTCCCGCCGCAGTCCTCTCCTGGTATATCATCTACCCGACTAGATCTGAGTGACTGTGTGTGAAAGAACATTGCTAAGATGACTTGTCCTTCTGGCTTTGTGTCGCTCAACCTTCTACTTGTGCAGCAGGTGTTCATCCAGGTGCTGACCCTGCTCTCACAGGTCAGCAATATGTAATCTCACCTAGGTTAGATACGGAGGGTGAGTTGGTGCATTCTAAGTATGCTACAATATACTGTTGATAATCCAGAAAACAAACCAGAGCATTAAAACATACACATGCATCAAGGATGTATATAAGGCTAGCTACATAAAATTGTCTAGCTGGTTCGACATTCACCAATTCTAGATCCAGCTTTTAAGGGGGCCCTGGACACGATGGCCGTTGATCATTTGTATTCTGAGCAACTCATTTCACCGTACCTCGCAGTTTCTCTCAAACTATATAACTTCCTATGACTGTAAGCAGTGCATACTGGCTTTCCCGGAGGACAAATCTCATTACCAAATCCCATTTGGTTGCGTGGTTTGAGCTCAAGTTTATTTTGGTGTACTTGATTGGGAGCCACTCATTATGGAGGGATTTTCGAAACTGCCATTTTACTTGTGGCTTCCACCCTTGTGGTCGAGTAGATACACAAAGGGTAGACAACTCTGATCCTGTTCTGGGCATCTTTAGCTGAATTGTCTACATACCTTACATTCTCAAATACTGCAATGTATAACATGAAACCCAGTGTAGGATAAATTATCTAAGCATACAGTATCAATCTAGACAAAAAACAACAAGATGCCCTGCGAAGGATGAAGAAGATGCGAAACTGCAATAATAGTGGGCTGGTGAGTCTGCTTTATCCACTGACACTTACAAACAGTGTGTTTTAATCAAAACTCAGTGAGAGTCATATTTATAGGTTATAATTCTGATTTAATCAATTCTCTATGATGCAAGTGTCAATTAAACTTATGCAACAGACTTCACAGGTAAGGTAGAGGTAGAGGGAGAGCAGACTTCATCAGAGCAGATATGATCAGCCATCCTCTTCATCATTGAACCATCCTAGAATTCCCAGCAAGATCTGGGAAGTCATTCAGTCATTAATTATTGTCTTGATCCTGTTAGGAGTTTCTAAGATTTTATATTATTGGGCGCATTTTACCATGCCCTTGTTTACAAAATATGATTGCATTTACAAATATAATTGGCTATAGTGCCTGTGTTTCCTGGTTATATTAATTGTCCCACAGAAATACATAATCACTGGAAATTTACCATTACTATTTTACATAAGGTTAAGGCTTCATGCACTATTGTGCATTTTTGTGTCGGCTCTAGAGTTCTGATCATGAGCCCCACTGTCCAATAGGAACTTGGTGGCGTTGTGATCTGTCTCCTAGCAGCAAAGAATAAACAAACCATCATTGCAAGCTGCTAACATTGGGAGCACATCACTATCTTAGATTTATAATCTTCTTCCAGATATTTTGATGCCTCCCGAATAAACACGATGGATGACAGAGCCAAACAGCCATCATGACGTCACCGAAAGAATATCTCTATGGACAAAGAAAAGGAAATAAGTCCACAGGAACAAACAATGCAACTGCCGTACAGACATGCCAATTCAATTGCAATAACAGTAAGTTATGTACTTTTTTGTGTGTACAACCGAGACATTTTTTAAGAATTAAATTCGTTTTCGGCCTTTAACAATACACGATACAATACAATACACAATAGCCTATAGGAGCATTTACCAGCTGGAGGAGGGTTTAGCTTAGATAGTTTGGAGATGACTTTATTTTAGCTAGCACTAAATTTTTGACAAGCTGAGGAGGGCTATATAATATAATATAAAGTCAAGAGGTTGATCAAATTTTAGCTATTTGCAAGCCTCTTCCTATGTATACTTTTATCTCCTCTATAGTAGCAGAAATAATTTATGATCTTTGCGCATGTTGGTTGTATCACACTTTTTCGGTTGCGTTCATGAAGTTACACTGTGTTGCGTGGTTCATTGTCCTTTGGGATGTGAAGATCACCCTTCAGATGCATAAATTATGCGTCAGTGGTGAAGAACATCATCGTTACCCGGACTGTTTTAGCGGAGTGTCTTGTGCCTAGCACTGCTACCATGACTGTCGTTATTTCCCATTTTATCTTGAACGTCTGCCTGAGGAGGTTCCTTTGAAAAGTGTCAAGGTTTTGTGACTTGTGATTTGTGACTGCCATATCTCACTGTTGTATCGAAACACACTGGAGACTACGGTTCTGAAGATCTCCATCTTGATGTGTAGTGGTAAGTTTTTATCTTGGAGTGCTGGCTGTACTTTCTGAAATGTTGCAATGGTGATCTGCTTTCTTCGATTTATATCTTCACCAGTGTCAAGCAACAATCCCGGGTACTTCTTCCAGTTGTCACTATCTCTGCTGATTTCATACTCTTCTGGTTTGCTTGTATTGATGGAGAGATTCCTGCTTTCTAGTTTTCCTGGTATGGTGTTTTTATAGTAATCGATTGCTTGGGCGCAGTTTCCTCTTATCCAACAAATATCGTCTGCATATTGTAGATCTATCAGTGTCTCATACAACCTCTTGATGTTGTAGTTGTGGTCATGCAGATGGTTTGGCGTGGTTACTGATCGTGTTGTTTGGTAGGTGTTGTCGTGTATTTCTGGTATTGATCTCCGGTTGTTTTCCTTCTTCAGTGCATTTGCCAAGTACAGCGTGAAGAGTATTGGGCTAATGCAGTCTCCTTGCGGCGTTCCAATATTAGTCTTGAAACTTTCTCCTATCTCCGTACCGACTCTCACCGTTAATTCTACGTCTTCCATCATCACTTTGATGATGTGTAGTTCGTCTGGTTGTAGGATGGAGCAAAGCTCTTCTATAATTAAATTACTACATTACACTGCCTTACACAACCTAACACTACCTTACACCATCTCACATTACCTTACACTACAATACACTACGTTACATTACAAAACACAACCTTGCACTACCTTACACTACAAAATACTACCTTACTCTACCTTACACAACCTTACACTCTATTAAACTACTTTACACTACCTTTCACAACCTCACACTACTTCACACTAAAATACAGTAACTTACACTACCTTTCACAACCTAACAAAACCTCACACTACTGTACACAACATTACGCTACCCTACACTACCTCACACTACCTCACACTACATTACACTACATCCACTACCTTACACTACAATACACTACATTACATTACCTTTCACAACCTGACAATACATCACACTACAATACAGTAACTTGCACTACCTTACACTACCTCACACTACCTCACACTACATTACACTACCTTACACTACATCCACTACCTTACACTAACTTTCACTCTTTTAAACAACATTTCACTACCTTTCACAACCTCACACTACTTCACACTAAAATACAGTAACTTACACTACCTTACACTACCTGACACTACCTGACACTACCTGACACCACCCTGCACCACCCCGCACCACCCCGCACCACCCCGCACCACCCCGCACCACCCCGCACCACCCCCGCTACCTCACACCACCTCTCACCACCTCGCACCATCCCGCACCACCTCGCACCCCCTCACGCCACCTTACACCACCTTACACCACCTTACACTACCTTATACTACCTTACACTACTTACACTACCTTACACTACCTTACACTACCTTACACTACCTTATACTACTTTACACTGCCTCACACTGCCTTACATTACCTTACATCACCTAACACCACCTTACATTACCTTACACCACCTTACACTACCTTACATCACCTTACACTACCTTACATTACCTTACACTACCTTACACTACCTTACACCACCTTACACTACCTTACACCACCTAACACTACCTTACCTTACCTTACACCACCTTACACTACCTTACACCACCGAACACTACCTTACATTACCTTACATCACCTTACACTACCTTACACCACCTAACACTACCTTACACTACCTTACCCTACCTTACACTACCTTACACTACCTTACACTACCTTACACCACCTTACACTATCTTACACTACCTCACACTAACTTACACTACCTTACACTACTTACACTACCTTATCACTCAATCACATTACCTTTCACTACCTTCTACTAATCTTATTTCTGCTAGAGCTCAGTTGCGCACTCTATTATAAGTGGTTTTGAATCTCTGTTGATTTGGATTTTTGTGTTATAATTTTGCCTCAACCTTCCTGCAGCTGATTCTGGTGTTAGCTATATACCCTGGCTTGCCGTGAAGTTTGTACGTTTCTTTTAATTGTTGCATTTCCTGG
Source organism: Membranipora membranacea (assembly GCA_914767715.1). NCBI lineage: Eukaryota > Metazoa > Bryozoa > Gymnolaemata > Cheilostomatida > Membraniporidae > Membranipora > Membranipora membranacea. Next base: position 14,530,356 of record OU612073.1, on the reverse strand, counting down.
CATTGTGGGATTCCAGGGTTATGGAGTCACCACATTAACTCTCCGCTACTGAGATCTGTGCTCACGAGCTCGGTATGATGATTCTCACTATGTGACACTGACTTATTTATATGGGATATCATTTGATTCGATCAAACACTTGACTCAAGAGCATGCCTTTTAATTCTTATCAAGTTTAACATTAAACACAATTCAACTTAACGATGCATGTATTATTTCTACAAGTCATATTTTCTAGTCAATGATGCCATGCATGCTGGATTTAATTCATTTAACTCAATTAGGTGATGGTATAGAAATCCAACCAAATGTTATACTGTGCCATTATTAAATAATAAGGCGAGTTCTATTTCCCTATAAATATCACTACTGTACAATAAATGAAAATATTATAATAAAAACTGTAAAACTTTCATGTTTAAAAACTGACCTGTCTCCAGAATGAAGTTGCAAAACGAAGAGCGCTGCTTGACGACCAGAGGGTCGCCAAACAAATCAAATCAATTCAAATCCAATTCAAAATCAATTATGCTTTCCATTGGTGAACCATGCTCTTATATAGCATGGTTCCAGACACATTAAAAAACTGCTGACGTCAATAAGCAAAAAAAACAAGATTTAAACACAATTTTCAATTACCACAAAAAGAGGGTTGGTCGGCCGCAAGAGTGGGTTGATCCAGGGTTGATCGGCCGCAAGTGTTGGTTGGTGTAAGTTAGACATCATGCTAATTCTGAATTGTCTCCGTTGGTGCCACCTTTACTGCATTGTCATGGTTGTCACGGTTCTGGCGTTAGGGTGGCACCGGTATTAAGAACAGAATTTAGATTTGCATATATTTGCCTGTCCCTGATTCGAGGTGATATGCACTAGCTGGTAACTGCGTGTCCTCGAGTCGAGGTTGAGTGTACTGATGATGATGCTAGCTATAATATTGGATGTTCTTATTGCGTCTGATGTTGATATAGAAATTATCCTGTTTGCTGCTGTAAATGCGACAGCATCTGCGGACCTGGTCATAGAATCGCTGAATAACATTATATTTCTGGTTATTGGTACTGACAGTTATCTCCCTCTGTATTATTATGGTATGATCAGGTCTCTGAAGTGATGCTCTTCCGTCAAGCCTATCAACACATTTCCATCTGTCATCTTGTACTTACATTAGGCTTGGGCGTCAGCTATAACCATCTTCTTGGTGCTTATCATCATAACAAATGTTCGATAAATCCATTGGTGCATGTTATGGGAAGGTTAATGTCAGCCCAGACAACAAATTGTATGGCTTTAATATGTTGAAAAAATCACTCATCTCAGAATATCGGGAGCCTTACACAGCTTCACGCTAGGAACAGCAAAACAAGTAAGTGGATTAATTTGAGGCTTAATTAATTGATCCTCTGCTATTTTGTCATGAACCATATTCCTCAATGCAATATTGACTGTCAACTTCCGATAAAAAACAGAGTAAAATGAGGATACTGTTTTCATATACTAGAATTACATAACTTGACTTCCCGAATTTAGGACACAAGATATAACCATGTTGGCTCTATCTGACAGAGCCAACAAATTACCTAGCCCTAACCATGTGGGAGAGGTACCATATTGGATTGCCAATCTGATCCAGTCATTAGCGTTGTAGATATCAGTGTATATTTAATGTCTCTGCACAGCAACATCGCACATATTCTGTAGGTGGCTGAACATTTCAAACACACAGCCTATTCCAGGCTTGGGTGGTTCAGACCGCAAAAAGATTCTTTTATACTTTGATATCATGTGGGCACTGTAATAGATAGATAACAATAATCCGAGGAGTTACGCCAATTATTACTCCTTGGTTGTTCAAATGCTTGATTACTTTGAGGCTGCTATTTTGTATCACATCTTATTCTCCATATTCTATCCAGCTTTAGAATCCTAATATTGAGGAATTTATGGTCGCTCAAACTTTCAAGGTGACGGCAGTCAATCAGCGTTTCTAAAGCCGGCTTGTTCCGTATATCATAATAATATTGATTATTAATAATCAATGTTAAATATTAAATTTAATACAAAGTAGCTCTCATCTGTGTATAGGATTTTACAGTACAACAGAACAAGTCGGCTTATACCTAATTGATGCAGCAACAAGGAACTTTGAGGATGATTAGTCATGGTTTATTTACTAATTTGGTTCAAAATTCCAGTCATGCATCATTATTCATATCCTCTAATCTTTAACAGGGATGTAGGAGCCTCTTATATCCACCCTATTTCCTATATACTATTGGATATGGTACTCAGTCTAGGAATTTGGAAATTCCATTTCCCACTGGTTTTTCCCATGTCTCCCAAGATTTCATTCATGTCATGGTTGAATCTAATTCTATCACAATCATCGGACTACCCCAGTCAGAAACTGTCATTTTGAATAAAGCTGTAGAGCCCTACAGTTCTCTGAAACATACTCACTCGATTTAGATGTAATAGTTAGAAGCTCATGAACAGATAAGTGGCAGATATATGGGCTTATTCTTGGACATTACACGAAGCTGCTTCTCTGCTTCCAAAGTCATCTTGTTAATTCAAATATCAAAGACTTGACCCGCTAGTACCGGAAACAAAATTGTCAGGGAAAAGCTGATACCTGTGTGCGGGAGCTACTGATATGAGGACTGCTGATATGAGGACTCCTGGAAGAGCAAGAATGGGTTGTCGTCTTGGTAAGCACTTTGTAATTCACGTCTTAATCCAATTTTAACCCTTTACATAAAAAACATAATTAAATTGTAAATACGGCTGGGAGACACACCCCACCCTACCTGACGGGCATTACAGAGAAGGAGCAGAAATTTCTCCTAAATAAATTGCATTTGAATTTCGACAAAATAGAATCATTCAAGATTTTACAATTTTACCCATCATTGTGTTTTCAGTTTCCGACTACTCGCTCTGGTTCTTATATATTCTAAGCCACCTGCCCTACTCAAGCTTTTTCAATCATTCTATCCCTACCACAAGTGAAACATACTCTTGTTGCTCACAAACTCTAATGAATTCCTCATAACTATTTATCGGTTCCAGGCTTGTCACCAAGGAGATTACTAAAGAAACACTGCCATACCAGGATGACAAATTTATTGCTTGTGGCAGCGCTACTGCCAATAGGCATGTCTGATGGAGCACCTGTTCAAAATCTTTACCTACGATGCAGTGGAGAATATTCATCCCTAACTCATGACGATTGTCACGGAATATATCATGACAATACTGCCGCTTGCTACTATAATAGTATCTCCTCTCAGTATTGGCCTTGTGCAAAATTTTGTAACAACAAACTGTTTCCGTCCAGAGAAGCTCAACAGTGTCAGTCAAAGTGCCCAGGTAAGCTCACCCTGTTGGATAGTGGTTTCATTACATCAAATGTCCTTCTTTTGGGTGGGGCCACAACCCACTGTATTTTGTGTAAGTCTGGAGTTAAAGTGTCATAGTTGTTCAGTGGGGTATCGACCTTTAGCCTGGGCCTGTGGTTTGGGGAATCATCAAGCGTTATAAATTTTCTTATGAATTTACATAACTTCAAACTCCATATAAGCAGATAGATTACCATATCAAAATATCTCACAGTTGCCCACCACAGTGCTCTTATTCTAGAAAGTGCAGGTATAACACCAGCCTTTCCCTGATGACTGACTGTTAGTGGTTTCTGGATTTCCCAGATGACTCACCATTAGGTAAATTCGCGCCCATGGTATCTATATTAAATAATCATTAATCATAATCATTTTCATGGGGAAATCCAACTGAATCCAACTTGAATTCAAGTGGTCTCCCTATTACCAATGAGGAGATAATTCTAAGTTTCATGTCAATATCACTGAAAAACCGTATACTTAATCATAAAATCTATTCAGTTGGATCACTGATCTTTTTAGACTCAACACACAATCAAATGTTTGATGTTGATGTAGTTCTGCTGCATCATTTTTTTAGCTTATCAAAATACAGCATAACAATAAATATCATTTTTATGTGTCAGACTACAGTAATGGATGTATTGCTAGCGGATAGCATGTTTTTTCTATTGCAGAGTACTACCAAAACAGCTGTCAGCATCTTCCAGTCACAACATCATCTGTGCCTCTGCCAACAACTTTACCGAGGAGGATTACCACAACACCAAAGCCTGTACTGGAAGATTGGATTATTATTGTGATAGTAGCTCTTGCTGTTGTAGCAACTGTCTTATTTATACTCTTGTTGATCAAGAGATGTTGTATGAAAAAGCCGGATACCAAGCGCATTGGTGAGTCAGTCGTCTAGCTGCATAAGAAAAATTGTAGCTTGCATCTGTTATTGTACATTACCATCCATCATGCTATGGAATTCAATGATAGACAAGACAGTCAAAATCGACAACTTTCACAGAGTGATATAATTTTCTCCCATATTTCATTATTGGCTGTCTTCTTTGAAGTAAGAGCCACTCTCTCATCTAATCACTGCCTATGAAGGAAAGGAAGAAAAGAATAAAATCACTGCCTGGCTGCTGTCAAGACTGTCAGTGATCAGTAATGAGACATATCACTGAGTGATAGAAAACAGTACCATTACTAAATCTTAGTTTGTGGGTCTGGGATAACTCCTGCCATGCATAGTCCCAGCGCAGCAAATCAAAATAAAATTGATCTAAGATAACCTAATTACATTCAATGTGAATGGTAGCCATTATAGCCGGATTTTTAGTTCTCAGGCTCTTTGTCAGGAGCTCCCACTTTAGAACAATAAAATACATTGTTTTGCATTTTTTAGATTCTATTGGGACACAAGATTCCAATTTACCTGATCTTGAACAGAGTAACCAAGGTGAGAATTTAATTTTGTTGTAGTTTAGTTTCACTTCAAGTGGTGAGAGATTTTTGTTTATATATTCTATTAAAATTCAATTTTAAAAAGAAAAGTAACAATCCCTCCAGCCCCAATTGATAACACAATTGCACATGCCACTTCGGCCCTGAAATGAAAATAAACTGAAAGTCTGCAACAGCCATATTCATACTCAATTAACTCAAAGCAGTAAAAAATAATTCAATACACATTGAAGTTGTATGACACTTCCATAGTTACTTCGTAAAAGTGAAAGAAAATATCTGAACTTTGATGTTGTGTACAAAAGGATACATTCTCAATGTTATGTCCACTTATTTCAGTAAGTAGGTTTGTTGACTGTTGTTCTAAGATCAGCCAACAAAATTATTTTGCAATATGCAACTGCTATTTTTTTTAAAATTTTTAATTAATCTTCTAGGAGGGTTAAGAAAATAACAACCTGACCAGGTATTTATAAAAATTTTGCAAATAGGGATAGAAACTTCTCCGCACGTAGAGCATATCACATGTCGTAGGGAGTCCTGTAGAAATTATGTAATGAGCAATGAGGATCATCCATGCATCTTATGCGTCCGAGAACTTAGAATGCTTTGCTGAGTTATATTTGAAATTTGTTTTATCAGCATGGCCCTTTGTTCTGTTTATGTTTTGTATTAACTTCAGATTGAGATCTTGCATAATAACAAAACTGCTATCCGATGAACTATTTAACATGAGAGTATTACTAGTAAGTGAAGTAATGTTACACCCGCGCAACACTCTACCCCATATATTTTGCTCGCTTGTTTTGCTATTAGCTTGATTTATGCTATTCCACTAAATATTTTACAGACTGCCTGCCCCTGGTCAGTCAACCAGATACCAGAATTTGTACTGAGTCCAACTATCCTAACCCTAACGCCCTTAACCTGCTCACAGAAGAAGGTGAAAGTGACACTGTAATTGGTGGTGATGGCCAAAATACATCTGGCTACAACACCTGTGCAACGTCAGTGAATAGCGCTGAACATATAATTTCTCAGGACTCAATAGAAGATCGAGACCAGCCCTCTTCAGATCCTGTATCTGAGACCAGTCCCCTTGTGAATCCTGAGAATACTGGCTTTGACTCAGGTAGAACACCTGGACCAAATGTACTTGTTGAGGCCACAACCAGCAAAGACCAAAAAGGCAACCTACGTGTTGATATGCCTGAGATGGGCAGGAATGGAAGCAACAGCGAAGAAAAATGACGCCAGACCTTTTAGGAAATGGACTTGGTCTTGGTTGAACATGTTTTAAAGCGGGTTTCTTTGTCTTAAATGCTCCATCAAACCATGACTTCTTGTTTTAACAGTTGGCTGCCTTTCATTCTGTGATGAGATGGAATTTCAACATCCATTTAACACTTCAGAGTTGGGTCAGCTGCCCAGGATTACATGAGTAAAGTATTGCGTGACGAAAAGTTAGCATACTCGTACCGGCTTCAAATAGTGAAATTTACGGCTAGCTAAAATTCAAACAACATATTTGCCTTACATAGCTCCCACTCCAGCTAGCGAACATTGTTGCTAGCTAGTATTATGTCACCCTTAGCTAACTGTGTACATCACAACAAATAAGCACTTCTTTGAGTACATCGAATTCATATCGGGAATATATTCCTTTGACCATGCGATTTTGTTATTCATGATGGCTTCATCAATTTTAAATTGAATGGAGCAGATGACCTTTTAATAGCATAAATCCAACATTTTATACATCGGTCTTTTATTTCTCCACATGTTATGTCATTTGCTCTGCATTTTTTCCTTATGAACTATTGGGTACTATTACTGTTCTAATTGATCATGTTTTTATTGTTTACTATGAAAGGCGGAAGTATGATTTTGATTACCGAACATTGTCATAATTTGCCGATGATAATGACGATATAATAATAGATTGATGCTATGAACATAATGAGAATGATCAGGATACCGATAGATAATTGTTTTTTGAATAATATAAGAAATATGAATAAGGTGGAACTGGCATAAAATGATGTCTCTGCCCATTACACCTTTCATTCCAAATTGTGCAATATCTTCACGCGGGAAATTTGCTAAAAATATTGTTAATTAAATGATTCAGCGAGAGCTCTTAGATGGAGTCAGGGTCTTTGAAACCGAGCTTGGAAGACTCTTCCAATACATTTTTTGTCACTGGCATGAAAACAAGAACAAATAATAAAACCTGGTAACCAATATGAAATGTGAGACATGAATGACTGAATCTTTTAAATAAAATTATTTTGCTAAAATACACAACTTCTGTTTCATATATATTTTCATGGACACAGCGGTAGAAACATCTGACTGTAATTATTTACTCAACCACTATATAGACCCGGATATCAATTTTTTTCATCAAGAGTAAACATATATACTGCAATAATCCCAGATTATAGCACAAAGCAAGAGATAAGGCTAGTTTGCCTTCTGTGATCTTGTATAAAACTGGGTACTGCCCATACAACAAATTTTTCTTTGAAGTTGCTTACACATGTACTAAGAACAGACAAATCATTCTATTAGCTGCTTTACCTGCTTAATATGTCTATCATTTCTATGGGGTTTAACTGTACTCAACGGCATGTTTTAAGAATACGGGCTACGTGACTTTTAGTTCACCCAATATGTCCATTTATCATATTTACAGACAAGAAACAAAACTTCCAACTCCCAGCAATACATCAGTCAGTCCACTCCCTGGTCCACTGCATGTTATGTATACCTAGCTGCGAATATTAGGACAGAAAAGTAAAAGATACGACAGGAAACTTATTTTCACTACTTCAGGATTTTATTAGTAAGCAACAAAGCTGTAGCTACTACTCTAGTGCTCAAAACTTGTCAAGTGGCTGTGACTGTGACTCATAGTGGTTGAGTCACTCATACCACTTGACTAAGTCCACCAACAACAAGGAGTTAAGACTCAAACTGTCCAGTTAGCTCCTGACCGCCCGGAAAAGTCGAGACAGTTCTTGCCATCTTCATAAGATTACTTTCTACTGACAATATCTCCCTAAGATAGGAATATGTCAAATGATTTCCAAGCAGTAGTACTAGTAGCAAGGACTCCTTGGTAGTAGCATATATGTAGTATTAGGATATATGTGCTAATTTAGTACATATATACTACTGCTTGTTTATTCGTTCATGATCAGACCAGGGACCCTGCCATTCTCCCTGATCAGACATAGGCCTACCCATACAAAGGTTCGAGGGGATGAATTTTTGCCCTGGAGCACTCATTACAAAATAAAGTACAGTTGTAAAATACCCATTACCAGTGGTTTCTACATATTGTAGCAGCGGGTGGATTATGTATACCTACAAATGAGTGTAGCGAAAGTGGCAAACTCAGGCTAGCATACACGTTCCCCAACCATCGATCACACACACCCAACATGTATTCAGACAAGCAAACTTTGCCTGCCATTGTACTCCTTTGTTCACCAAACAAAAGGCATTTTGTTATACAACTCTCATAGGTGTCTTGGGACATGTCTCCAACACATCGGCCCCCAGGGGCCTATCCAACATACTACAGCATAACTGTACATTATTTTGTAATGCTACAATGACAGGCTTGTTGTAGTCTGTGCAAGTCTAATAGATTGGTCAGTGACCTATATTGACGGGGGCTTGGCATTTTTATTCTCTGCCTCCTTCAGAGAAAAGGCAACTGGACTTGCACAAATTGAAGTTGGCATGCGATCAACCCTTCCTGCTTTGACACAGGGTACCCTATATTTCTAATAGTACTAAGCAACCATGCTTCACGTAGAAATGATCTGTTGCTTGTCAAGAAGCGTGTCATAAATTGCGACAGTTGGATTATTCTTGTGAAACTCCTGTTGATTTAGTTAGTCAAGCTTGGGTGCCAGTGGATTACATAGGAACACTACAAAGAACCAAATTTGCATGATCAAAGCTTCTAATTGACTTGCACGCCCCATTGCACACTCATTTCAGAAAAATTCCAGGCCTGTAGTGGCAACAGCCAGTTTTATAAAAAATCACAGTAGATGGTTTGTTGACCTACTTATCTATGAAAATCAAGTTTTATAAAAAAAATCACAGTAGATGGTTTGTTGACCTATCTATTTATGAAAACCCAGTTTTGTTCATGACACTATTGATTGCTTTGTCTTCATTTATTCACGTACACGACACTCTTGTATAACGTCCCAACATACATGATAACTGAACCATAATTTGTGTTAGGTAGTGAGAGTCCAGGTGTAATCACAGTACAAATTATAGCTCAGTCATCTTGTGGTATGTTCGGCCGATGGATAAAACAGTGTCCTTAAAGGCTACGGAACAATATATAGTCTGGCAGCTAGTTCTCTAGTCGTCATGCAATATTTTTACACTGAAAAAATTCATAGCACTTCTGGGTAAAGGTTTTGTGTATCGTTAGAAATTCATCACCCCCTAAGTTAAAAATCAATTTGTTTTCATTGTCAATCCAACAACGGCTGACCATGGTGCCGTTTGATTTTGTTGATGAGCAGTGAAAAAAGTGTGATAATCCACAATAAAAGTACATCAACGATGCCAATTCTTTAATTTTAGAAACCTATAATGGGTCTTTCTGGCAAGTATACAGACATTTTTGTCGTGACACAGGCGAAAGTGTGGTTGGATTCTTTTTCTGACCCACCACCACCCCTTCGGAATTAATCCCAGGTCCTTTACTACAAAACACCTAGCTATGACTTGGGGAATGGGCTGAGGAAATTTACTACTTAACATTGGGTAGTCTCTTAGTGTGAATGGTCATAGGCCTACTGCTAACATACAAAAGTTTTTGTGGGAGAACCTGTATATAACATTTACTAACAGAAGTGTACTAGTAGACTAAACGGCTGATTGTTATCTGTAACTTTGTATGCCCTCACTATCCACATACATCTTCTCTAAGCCAGTCAGTATTACAGCGCATTTCACTTAATTCAAACTTCTGGGCCCAAAATAATTTTTTCTTATTAAGCAGAGTCTGAATTAAGTGACATTAGAATGCATTGAGATCTTGCTGAAGGGACCAATTTTCCTTGTCTGAATTGATATAATGTGAATTAACCAGCTCACACTGTGTACTATGTTAGGTGGTATGGCTGCTGAATATCAGTTCTATTGTCGTGACCCCGAGGCATCCTATACCTTTAATAACTGTTCATCACCAGCTGGAGGGGATGCACTTGTAAACAAAGGATGTTACTTTGACGATGGTAAAAGCCAATATAGACCATGTGGAGATATATGTAATGATGTGACAAGTGGCTCGCTGGGTGAAGAGCGTTGCAAAGACACTGTCGGATGTCAAAGTAAGTTGCCAGATATGATGACTGAAGAAGTCACAATGTTTGAAAGCCACTGAATTAGATTCTTCTCTTAGAATGGAAATAGTATCATAGCGTTATACGGTTAGGACACTAAACACAGGGACCCATCTGACTGTTAACTGGTTGGCTGTCCCTAGTAGCATGAATAATTAGCCTGAGAAATTGTCTTGTTAACAAAATTGCAAACAGTAATTATACCCCATACAGTGTCGATGATTAGGGCATTTCTAGATTGCTACTAGGGACTGGCTATTTTTGCAAGCCCTTTGTTTTGCAAAAGAAAGCTAATGATGCTATTCCAGATATGGAATTCAATGTTGAAAGCACTTCAAAAATTTATCTTCATTCTGCTGTGGGCATGCTTATATATGCTACCAATAGACTACAGGACTGCGCACTACCGGGGTGAATCTATAATGTTTAAACGCTGATTCTTAACATGAAATATCACAAACCTACGCCAGGAGACTACTAATCAAACACTGTGTAAGACCTGTTTTATGCCATATCACAAGTCCTAGCAACACAAAGCTATTATGAGGCTTTGAGCGGTTAATGTGGATACAGTCTTGCGCCGAGCATGATCTGGTAAATTAAGTGGCGGATGTATTCTTTACCTACATCAACTTCGGCTTATATCATCCCAGAATAAAATTTAATGTATTTTAAGAACATGACCCTATCTCCAAGTCCTTGGGTAACTGCACATTTAAATACTTTCCAAGGAGTTCCACATTTCCTAGGAACGCAGCTAACTCTTAGTACTAGTGGGAACCTTCTGTTCGGAGAGATCGAATCAGAAGGATTGCTAGTAATCCTACAAATTATTCCACATATTGAATGACTTTTTTAGATTATCTCAGTGACTACTGTGACTTTGATGCTGTTACGACACCACAAATACAAACCACAACTACAACCAAATCATCAGATCTAGACTCTTGGGAGATCGCACTGATAGTGATAGTACCATTATGTGTAATGGTTGCAGTCATTCTTATTATATTCTTCTTGCGGAGAAAGAAAAAGAGAGATAGGAGAGGTCAGAACAATGGTGGACAGGGTAAGAAGACAGCCTGAACACCTCATTTGATCATGTAAAAAAAAACACGCTCTTTATGTGGGGACTTGTTGCTGAACCATTAGCTCTTAACAGCCTCGTTTGAGAAGTAGTGGGGCGCCAGTACCATAATGAAGGAGATTTCTTTACAATTGATTCTAATAGACAAATATTGAGATGTCACCCTGCTAACATTTCCAACGTAGATACTACCAATGATAAATTGATTGGTCACCATATCAGAGATCTAAATTATAATTAAATTTGATAATTTCCACCTCAGTTGACCCTTGATACAAATTCTTCAAATCATAGCCTCTACTAATCTCCTAAAAACATTCAAACATTTGATTCATGTAGGTCAACAAGGCCAGGAGCTGGATAATCTGATCAGACCTCAGCAAGCATCGCATGATGGTGAGTTGTCAGCTCAAATTAGGGTTAAGTATTTTACTTACTTTCACAATTGATTTAGCTATTTCTAAGAACTGGATCACTCATAGTTCTTTGTATTAATAGAGTTGAATGTCATCATGGACTGATGTGCAGAAGCTGAGTACAGAATATCACAATAAATATGTGCTGTTATGGTGTATATTTGGTGTATTTATGTTGTTTTCAGAGCCGCTATCATGAAATGTGTTGAAGCATGTCTTCTTTGAGGTAAAGTGTATCTCTTACTTTGCATTTGTTGACCAATTTTCCTGAGACAGTCCTAATGCAATATATGAACTTTTATCCAAAGCTCAGTGAGAAGATACTAAATGGGTCCTTTTGTTGTATTAATTGTGTGTTGATTTTTCTAGATCACCCGCCCCCGATAGAATATAATGATCCAAATTATCATCCGCAATATACTGATCCATTAAACAATGCTGAGGAGCCTGGGGAGCAAGGTCAGTATATATTTTCCTATGTAATTTCTCTCTCTGGCCACGCGGTGTTGCTGTGTGCGCACCCTATGGTGCAATAGAAAGGTTCAAACACATTACCAATGACACATTGTTGATAAATCCAATCTAAAAAAAAATTAAACATATTATAACTCTAAAATCTTGGTAGAAGTAATCCCACATTTAGCGAGCATAGGTGAAAAGATCTGTCCACACGAATCTAGAATATTTAGTCATGTAAGTGTAGGTTTATGTTCTGACTGATCTGAATGTTGAGCATTAGAAGTGTTCAGATGCCTAATTCAGAATCAATAATGTTACGCAACCTGCCAGGCTGATTAGTTATATAATTGTGTTTTGATGTAATGAATCAGCCAACGCTATGATTTCGTTCTAAGGCTCAAGACAATGTCAGTTACATCTGAAGTTACATCAGATGAGGGAGTGGATTTATTACAGGCCTGAATCACCTGCAGTGATGAGCTCCTATGATCGAGCTTCTCATCACCTGATTAGTGAAGATAAAATTTGATAACTTTGTCTGAAAAGATCTTATCATTTTACAGATCCAAATCGGCCTGAAAGTGGTCTTCCACTTGGTCAGAATGGCGACATGTCTCTTGGGGCAGCAGCCGGAGATAATGGAGGAGTGGCACAAGAACAAGGGACAGGGACAGGCTGTAACTCTAATCCAGCTGAGAACGGCGGCGCTCGTAACATTGAGCAATTATAGTCACAGTAAAGGCGCTGGCGATGCTGATGTGATATGAAGCTTGGCTGTGAAGATATTCTGGTCGCCAGCCTGTAAAAGCCGGGTATGTGTATATCAAACGTTCCATATAACACATCTGTTCTTATGAATGCCGATGGCAGGATCTGTGTCTGGCCTAAGAGACTCCTACGGCGTGAAGACGGTGTATGAATATATATTTATATATATACTTAATTCTATTCACCGACCAATGTATCATGACAAATGAGCCCGTGTGAAAAAAGAAGGAATGGCAGTTATATATGATGTATTCAAATGTTTTGATCATCCTAGATAAATGTTTTAGTTTTTAGACTTAGCTTATCATTACGTTCCTTCATAGTCAGTACTAGGTAACTATATCCGCTATGCTGTGGTATCTTACTATGGAATATAAGTTTAATTTATGTATTGATTGCCAATTGAAATGGGAGTATAAGCACTGCAAATTCGTCGATTCCAAACTTAAAAGTTTCGAAACTCAGTGAGTTGCTCATTTTTCATGCTCACTTTTAAACCATCATTGCATATCTTTTACAAAATTTTTTTATCTCCCTTCAGGGAATATTTTTTCAACAAGATATGCAATGAAAACATTCCATATCAATGGTAAATTTTAGCGTTTTGATTGGGACTTTATCCACGAGATCTCGTAATTTATATTCTTTTGATATTATTAGTAATGAGCGGACTTGTTCCACTGTAATAAAATTGATTATCAATGATCAGTGTAAAATCCCATACGCAGTTGAGAGCTACTGGGTATGGGATTTTACACTGATCATTAATAATCAATTTTATTAGAATGGAACAAGTCGCGCTTTTACATATTGGCATACTCAACTTTTGCACCCTGCATGTATATAAACTCGGAGACAGGACTACTGATGTACTACAGCAATGATACCACATAGAAGTCTATACAATCTATTCATGTTTTCTTATTTCTTATTAGTTTTTACAATTGGTGCCTTGGGTCAGGTTTTCAGTTGAGAATCCTCACACTATGTAAATTAGTTATATAGCCAATTACAAGCTAAATCCTGGACCATCCAGCACTAGAATATCAATGAAGCATGCTGCATCTATAACTAGACAATTAGCGATAGGCCTTTCTACTCCCAGCTGGGTATTAGAACTACCATGATTGATTTGTTCCCCATGCGGAACTTTTGTCTTCTAGAGAGATTATGGGAAGAATTACCCACCAAGCCTGTTATATATAATACGATGAAGATGAGAATTCCAAAACTCATTCGGGTTTTCCAGAGTATGGTTTTCCCATAGACTTAATGATGGGTTTTCCCCCAGCCCTATTTGCTACTCCTTTGTCTATGTTGGAAGCTTCCATGTAACCAAGGCGTTGAAAATGATTCTTATCTAACACTAACAGTCAAGATCTTGTGAGTAGTCAGTAGCCAGTTTTTCCCTCTACAAGGCAAACTATATATGTACAAAGTGATACTAATCATACAGTGCTAAAGATTTCATTTCTATACTCACTTGGCAGTTTGGCAGTTTTGGTTGATATCATATAATAGAACGGCATACCAGGTGAGTTCAGGCACATCACATCTTGAGATAATAGTTGGTTTGTTAATATTTATTTTAAATACCAAAGAATTCTTTTAGTATGATCTGTGATCTCTCCATCCACGACCGTATGAACGCACTGAGGGTTAGTTAGCGAGGCGGGTGTATGGAAAGAGTGCACTACGTATCTTTGTTGCGATAAACTAGATCTACAATACACAACGAATGCTGTACATATGTCTCCAGCACCATGATGGTGCAAAAGAAGTCCCGAGTGCTCTCCCTAGTCTAACCATTATTATCCTCTTGATCACACAAAATTTAAAAATGCAATGTTATTGTATAAAATTGAATTGATTGAATGTTGTCATTAAATCACCTTTATGACTGAGCATACAATCATATCCAATATACCAATCGTTTTCATTTTTCCGTATTTCAGGTCCCAGGGATATGGGAGTCTTTGTAATATTATTGAGAAATGCAGCTTTCCTGATTGTGACACTGCTCTGTGCCCCATCATCTTGTACTACTATGACTCGACCACTCCATTGTAGTGGGGAGTATTCACGGCTCACCCATGATGATTGTCAGACAAAATATTATGAAAACCCTGCAGCATGTTACCTCGATCCGATATCTTCCACCTATACTCCTTGCGCTGAGGTTTGTCGTGACCTTGTGTATCCATCGAGAGGAGCGGAGAGGTGTCAGTCTTACTGTCCTGGTAAGTCACAGCGTTCTCTTAAACGGTACTAATCCAGGCCTCTCAGACACTTGCCTTCACCTGATGCCCCCCCCCCCCCACTCTGACGACCCTCATGGACGGATAATAAATGTTCTGAGGTGTGATACCATGATGAATTCTCTTTGAAAAGAGATGGTTGTGATTACTCTAACAGTGAAATGAATCGGTGATGTCACAAGCTGTGACATTAAACTCTCACAAAAAACAACCCTTTTTATGATGCGAGAATGTGCTTGGATGAATGATTTAATTGTTGTATGGTATGATTGGGCGCAGTAATGACAGCCTGATTCCCTCACATTACAGTGTCAGTCTTGTATTACCACACCATCTGTCATTCACTTATGCTTGCTCATCTGTGCTGATAACTTTTTTTGGGTATTTGTATATTATGTGAATGGTCTTTAGACTTCGAAAAACGGAAATGTGATGCAGAGTCCTTCCATAGTTTACAATCCGTCTATCACAAACATTGGGAACATGGGAACTGTGAAATATTTATTTATAATCATCAAATGAGGCCAATATGACCAAGCTGACCAATGTGGAATATTTTGTAAACTTGCGTTCTAAGGACATACGCAACAACCCCCCCCCCCCCCTCATATTATGTATTTGAACTAACTCACACTCGCTTTGGATTTTCCTTTCACATTCGGCTAAATGATATCATATAACTTTGAATTTGATATATGGGGTTATTACCATATGCTGTAACCTGTTTTGTCAATTTTTGGTATGACTTGAAACGAAAAAGGCATCCAGACATTATTCTAGTTTCTGTTCAATAGCTTTTTGTTTTAGATTACTACAGAAACAGTTGCAGTTATCTACCCGATGTAACAACTGAGGCGACTGGACACGGACTTAAGGATATGGTAATTGTTGGGATAGTGATTGGCGCCGTTGTAGTCGTGATGGTGGTGGCTGTGTTGATAGTGAAGTTTGTCATCCTACCAAAGAGGAGGCAGCCAGATGCAGCCGAAGGAAAAGGTGAGTGATGTGTAATGTTGGTTGATATTCCACAGAACACCAGCAGAAAACAAATATCATTATTTTGGAAAAATACGCAACTCTGTTACTAATGATAAACAAAGTTTCCTGAGTTCAATTGAGGGTTTTAGGCTTAAAAGCCAATGTGTCCAAGACATTTTACGGCAGTAATATTAGCTTTGTGCTGAGCTTTCCTGCTTTAGTCTTTGAATTGTTATTAATAGATGCTAAAATATTGATAATTCCCCACTTAGAGCACTTCTTAGTCTGAGCCCCCCTGACTTTTGCCCCCACCTAACGAAGTTTAATTTCATTTAGATTTTGGGTACGTTAGACCTATTTATACCTGATCAGTGTGTGTGGCAATTATCTATCAGCGAACGTGTTCTTTTTCATCCTCTTCCATCCTCTTCATCACAGAGATTTTAAAGAATCTGGTTCATGGTAACAATCAAGAGTTCTCAGGTTTATTTAGAATACTGCTCTAGGTTCATAAATAGCCTGTGGCCCAGTTACAATTAATTTTCAGTCGTAGTTGGGATAAGATGGTTACATTTCCAATATAGAGGAAAATAGTGTGATTTTCAGGTAAGTTATATAAGTGTCTGTTATTAAACCCCAAGCCCTAAACACCAAACAAAACCTCCAGAGAGAATGACCGGCAAAGAGAGCATGTAAAGTTAGTACTGTTTAAATATCTTCTCATCTCAAATTTGAGTGAAAATCAACTGAAACTGGGCCACAGGCTGCCTAAAGGTTGTTCTTGACTGGATTGATTATCTCGTATTTACGGGTTTTGACTTGACATATGTGATGGAGCCATATATTCCATTGTGGTATTTTGTAGAGGCCCTTGGTGCCACTGAAGATCCTAATCCGCATACTCCGAACCCTCCCCGGCAGCGTACAGACTCAGGTAAGTGGTTGATCTAAGTGCTCAGACGGCTACAATTTTGACCACTTTTTTAAATGAGTGGTTGATTTTGTCTGAGCACCTAGACTAGTAAGCGAACGCGTTAGTACAAGTTAGGCTCAGGGGAGAAATCATGGATTGTTGTATTCAACAGCTTTTGTTCACATGCTGTAAGAGACCTTATTCTACATAACTGATGACTTCGATATAATTTTATCAATGTTAGTTATTTTCCTACATATAAATAACAGTCCCAGAACAAAATACATGTTTGTGGATACTTAACAGATAACCAGTCGTCCAAATTTTGATATTCAACTGTTAGATTTTGAGTTTCATTTATTTTTCAGTAATTTGAAATTACTTGTTTGTAGATGTGGAGCCACTTATTGCCTGATCGTTGCTCATCACCCTTTAGTGCACAAAATCTTTAGAAACGGACCGAAAAATGGAAAATCCTAAACCAAGCCGACATACAAACATTCATAAACACTTATTCATATTTACTCTGCGTCATTGGCAACAGAAAGTGGGATATTGGCGTTTAGTATGCAAATGCTACTGGTGACTTGGCAGGATGTTGGGGTAAAGGCATTATGAATATAACACTCATCTCAGAGATTAAACAGTGCCTGCTGCCGGTTAACCACTATGATGACTTTGAAAAATTGTGTCAGTACTTTGTTTTAGTTTGTATGTATGTATTATGCATAACTAAATTTTGAACCACAACTATTTCTAATGGTTACCGACCATGTCACTGTTCAACTTTGGCTCATGGTTATGCAGCATTTTTGCCATGATCAGTGATTCAACAGGTGGTACTTTATTTACTGTTATCTTACTGCTCAATTTAATTGTCTCTTCAATACACTTTAAAAACAGGTTCACTACCCTGATCTTTCATATTCAATTTTTGTAAAAGGTTGATCCAGACCAAACTGAACTAACATAAGTGGCTGTGATTGTTGTTACCACTTTCTTGTCATACTGGGTTACCCCAAACACTTTCATTACTTAATTAGTCATGGAATTGAGCGTTCAAAAGTTGTGGAAAAACCCTGCCTTGTGAGAAGTCCCAATTGTTCATCAACTTGTATTGGCCTGGGAAATCCCAATTAATAAGATGCAGTGATGGAATAATAGTGGAATGACCTGATGATGATTAATCAATAGCTTGGTTAGTTTTACAGTCAGACTTCGATGAGCACATCATCTGAATGGATAGAGCAGTCTGGTAGTGTTTTTTTCAGTTATTCAAATTTAGTTTCCAGTTGATCTCGTTTTAGATAGATATATATATACATACATCTGATATCTGAGTTCAAGTCTTGATCAAACTACTAAATAAACCTACAGCATCGTAGAGAACGTGATGAGAAGGCTGATGTAGCTTCCAAATCAGGTAAGACAAGTTCTTCAATTTCAAGCTCAAGATTTCAGCAGCAATCATGTGACAAAGACTGCACCATAAAAGTATATCACTTCTAGCGACAAGAACATAAGTTTATCAGCTCACATTCAAGCGCAAGTTAACAACTATTCTATTGTATCATATGACACGTCTTCTCTTATCAGGGACCGTCATAGATTTGTGGACCAAGCGCAATCTCACGATCATCACAGTACTCTTAGAGGTGAGGTTTATTTCTAATCTTCAAGTATTTCTTTGTATACGATTGCTAACATATCTATTACTTATCCATGCATACAAATCACAACAGGATTGGTATGTATGTGATCACTATTCCCACAGTCCCCACACTCTTCCAAACAAGGGGAATGGTAGAGGAAACACTTACATCTTCCGACTAGGTTGGATTAGCTGCGCTCGGGAATGTGCTGACTGCATTTTCATCTTGAATCAAAAACTTCAAGACCAATTTGCAAGTAGAGAACACGGAGCACAACGTTAAATTATACATGGAGAACTTCAACACACACTCAAGCTTTACTCAATACCCTACTATTTGTCGATCACCAGAAAGTCAGTCGATGGAATTTGCTGTATAATAATTTGAAGTTCAAGTAATAGTGGGTGTAGTAACGTCAAAGTTGAGGTTGGGCAAGTGTCAAATTAGCCTCTTTCTATCCCTCACTGCCCAATTTTATTATTGCAGATGTGTTGGTCACCAGCTCACCTCATCAACTGGATGTTGATTGCATTAGTCAGTCTCATTGTATTGGTTTCTGACAGTCCAGTTCCCCATCACTTGATATGTAGTGGAGAATATTCCCAGCTGTCATATGATGACTGCCAAGGCAGTTATCACAACATCACCTCAGCATGTTATTTTCTGGAGGGTTTTGGTCATTACAAACCATGCGCTGATGTTTGTAACAATGTCTTATATCCATCTCGAGAAGAGGGAATGTGCAAGTTTAGGTGTAAAGGTAGGAAGAGAGATTAAGCGTCATGTAAATCTAATCTGAACTGGTGTCAGCAAAAGCTACTTTTGACCGTAACATTCATCTTTTAAATACTGGGGCAGCTTGTGATACAGGCCACCTAATAGCTTATGTTGTATCGAACCCATCGCAGCAGCGTTACATATAATAAATGCTTTAGTTGTAACTTTGATAAATGGTTTGTTAATTTTTCCACTTATATATACACATCTATTTGACAGATTATGCACATAACTACTGCCATGTCGGACAACTGGGTACAGACACAACCACATCCATACCTGTCACCACATCACCACCTCCATACACGGCAACCACAGCCGTCAGCACATCACCAATTCCATACACAACAACTAAAACTTATATACCAAGTAGAAGGGGCGATGAGAAGAAGAGTAAGAAGATGACAACACAGCAGCAGACGATACTTGGCTTAGCAATTGGGTTGCCACTCTTTTTTCTTATTCTGTTGGGAATATTGGTTGCCTGTTGCTGGAAGAAAGTAAAAAACTGGCCAACTGTCCAACTGACTAACAAAAAACGTAAGTTATTTATTCTCTTGGTATCACTAGAAGGAGAAGAATCTGATCATCATGACCATCTTTCTAATGGTTTTTCACAAATTACTCTGAAGAACATTTCTTCATTTGCTGACATGAATATTGCGCAAAGATCAAGATAATATGAGCAGTAATGATGAAATATCGACCATGGTAGTTTATTGATATGCAAGTTGCGAATCACACTTTATTGGTGATGTATGCGAACAAAAATTGTCATTTTCTACCTGGAATGATTCAGGCAAAGTCATCACTGTAATATTTGATGCCATGGCTTTATAATGTGATTATTTGGCTGATTTGTTTAACCTTTGGTTGACAGAAGCCACAGATGATCAACAAGTTCCTGAAGCAGCAGTTGGTTAGTTAGGCCATTAATTAGCTCCTGGTACTACCCTTGCCATTGCTAGATTCTGCTGCATATTATAACAGTAAACCTCATGGCAGATCAATCTCTGAGTTGATTCATGCTATACTGATTGACCTTGACCTGAGCTTTGGGCATCAGACTAGATTAGGCATTAAGTTACTCATCTGGTAATAAATTCACTACCCATGCATGCCATGCAAAGACCACTGCATGCAAAGGTTCAGGTGTCTTTGTTGTTCATAGATGTAACTCTCTGCCACTGATGATGAAATCCAAGTCATGGAATATCTAAGGAAATGCCAGATAAAAACTGATTAGTCATAAACCCAATGCTATGCTATTGCCGATTGATGGAGAACACTAGGATACATTGCTTTGTTCTGAGGCACCGGGTGAATTCATTCATCATTATGACTGATAATTAATGGTTCAGGGACACATATCTCATGAATCTGTAGCAAACATATTTATTAGCCTAGTATGAAAAATCTGATATATGCAGTGAATTAAAATATATGTCGCAGAGGTTTAATGGGCTTGTACATATCAGTTTAAACAATACCACAGTCCACGATATCGCGTCTTGATTGAGTGGAGGGCAACTCCTAATCTTATAAGTAATTATTTGTCCGGTCTAATTCTACCTCTACCATTGTGTAAATCATAACTAGAGTAGTACTGGCTGCTGCCTATAAATTATAGGCAGCAGCCAGTACTACTCTAGTGTATAAATGTGCTTTGTCCTGTGGGTAGCATGGCTCTTGATGCTTATTGTTTATCAAGGGTGGTGTTGGGTTGCAGTCTCTCGTCCTTCAAAATTGCTGACTTACTTCACATAAAAAATGATTTGTGCCTTTGTTAGGCTATATTGCCATTTGTGGCAATAAAGAACATAACTACCCTTGCCTCATTGTTCTCCATCCAGCAACACCCATCTGAGAGAGTATAGGACAATCCCGTTAGTGTGTTTCTAATGCTCAGGAATTATGTGGCTTGACAGGGAAAAGAAAAGTGTGTGATACATGCCTCGACTGGCTTTTATTCTGGATCTGCATGACACAACTCGAGTTATCTAGATATATACATTACTTTATCATTGAAAAGTTTCAGCTATACTGGTGATCTAAATTCACATATATATTGTATTTCTCTTTAGGCACGCCGGACAAAAAAGATCAAAAGAGCTGTTATGGTAAGCATACACTTAAACTAAGACAGCCCACAACTTTGTCTCATGTACAATAATTAGACAAATGCTATTTTCTGATGAGTAAATCATGTTAAGAAATAATTCAATCACAATTTATTAGCATGTATGGAATTAACAAAGCAACACTTATTTTATATGTACAGATCAGGATTTATTATTGAACGATGAGGTAAATGCAGCTAATGAAGCTGATATCCCTGATGACAGGAAGAGGAACACTGCTGGGGCCGCTGGCGGGGTTAACGGTGATCAGGGAGCTGATCCTGATCCTCAAGTGCATGCTGGTGATGAACGGAGAAACAACCCGCCACATCATCTCACTCTGAAAGGTAAAATAAAATCTGGTTTTTCGTGTTACTTGAAAAAATATGAAAACCTTGATCAGCATAAAACGGGTGAAGGACATACTTGAGCATGGCCCTCGATTAATTTTAGCTTTATTACTTAAGACAGTCTTGGAGAACAGACATCAACAGATGGGATATTGTGATGGATATGGAGATAATGATTTGAGTTATGTTTAGATAGAGAAAGTTATCTGCTGTGACACAATGTAAATGCTTTGTTTCATGTAGTGATTTCAGAAATTTTTAATATCTGGATATAAAAAAACCTTTGCAGTGTATAACAAAATTTCTCCATCAATATCATTAGAGATTAGGATTTATCCCCACATAGATTATTATTGTGAGCATTTAATTGTCCGTAACTCAACCCGCAACAAATCATCTAGAAAACCGAAATATGGTTAATGACTAGTGATAAGAGTAGGCTGATATGTGACCTGCAGCCTAAAGGAGTTTTATGTCACCCAAAAATATTGACATGAGAGACAAAATTTGAACTTAAACTGTATAGCCTGTAACGTTTCACATAGTTTAAATTGACTGGATACCTAGTGAGGAATGAAATTTCTTATTGTGTTCAATAGCTCATAACCGTTTAAAAGCGGAGTCAATGAATGGCATATATGTTACGCTATACAGATCAGATATACTTGTAGGAGAAGGTGGTACTAGACCAACTCAGGCTACTGGTACTAATGACCCTGATGACCTTAACCCTAAGAACTCTGCTGGGGCAGCTGGTGGGGATGATGATGCTCAGAGTGATGATTCTGGTGAGAGACAAAGAGACCGGGATAACCTGCCCCCACAAGGTGAGCAGTCTCTCTTTTGGTGTTATGCAGGCTGAAATATCAAAGTTAAAATATAAAAACGAAATCTTGAGCATGTGTAACTTGAGTAAAAAAAAGAACACAGGTCACCATGAAGTTTTTGGTGTCACTGAAAACTGTTGATCCATATTTTGAATGATTGGTCCACTTCCAATGAATGCTAACAATTTCCATGATGAAAAAATATGAAAAAGAAATCTGTTGCTCCGGGATATGAACCAGGCCTCCCGTGTCAATGTGTATAGAATTCATAGTGTGCAGGCGCACTATCCATTCCTCCACGCCGCCCCCTTCTATAAAAAATGCGAATCAAAATGGTATGTGGTTTCAGATAATGAAATGCCTATTGCTATATACTAGAGTTGACTTAAAAGCTATTCCCATATATCTATTTGGCCGAAAACTTATGTCAATATATGGAAATATAGTGAATGTAGAGAGCTTACTTTTGAACTTATACTAAGCTACTTGTACCACATAGAAACATACAATTTGACCTTACACCAGGGGTGTATATTCTAAAAAGTTTGATTAACTGCCTTTTTATAGATGAGCATAATGATCGGGCGCAGCCCGATCCACACGCCGTAGGCGGGGAGGGTGTGGGAGGGGCGCCAGTGCCCTCCCACCACGGAAATTTTTGCATAACTGTAGCAAAATAGTGCAAGCACAGAGGTATTTCAACTGACCCCAATTACCTAGCTTCAACTCAACTCAGTCCACTAGTCCAGTCAGCTCATGCAGCGTGTCCCTGATTTATGTTCCTTTCACTGCAAGTTGTTTTGATTAGCCACTAGGCAACAGTGTCACATGGGCTTTTGATTGGCTTGTCCACCTCAAGGTCAAATGTCAAACTCTGTATGTAGTAAGCTACACCCAGTTCAAATGACTTGCACATGCAGTAATATTATTAACCAATGAGCAATCATGGATTCTCATTCACGGATATCCGTGGTCCGTGATTGCTAATATACGCCACTGCCTGACACTGAATCAGTGAATGTTCTTATTCGTTGCCTAAAAATGATTTGAGCCATTCAACAGCGCTTGGTCAACATGAATCAAAGTCCAAAATTTACAGTCACATATGTTACATGTACATATTGGATAACTTGTAGAAGAAGGTGGTAATAAACCAACTCAGGCTACTGGTACTAATGACCCTGATGACCTTAACCCTGAGGACTCCGCTGGGGCTGCTGGTTGGGATAATGGTGACCAGGGAGCCGGAGCTGATTCTGGTGATGAACAAAGAGATCATGAAAATGGTGAGCAAAGAGCTGTTCCTGACCCTCATGAACTACATGCTGGTGGGGAACAGAGAAACAAACCGTCTCCACAAGATGAGCATTGTCTTTGTCACTCATCAATCACAAATTTATAGTCATTTGTCTGAACTAATTATTGCTCCTATTTTCAGAACGGTGCTCTCTTCATTTGGGTAAAGGTTTGGCACACGTAGTTTAGGAAAAAGTGGCCGTTTCAAAAGAGCTTTTCTTGGAAACCGCTCATCATAGGGAAAACTTCATTTTTGGTTCAGCTTCTACTCATGGGGATATGGTTTAGAAAATATTTTTGGTAACCAGATACTCAATTATACATATATATATATATATATATAAATTTGAATTTATCAATTTTATCAAACTTTACAATCCATTCTCTAGTTCAATGATAGTGTCTCATAGTACCTACTCATTAGTTCGTGAAAAATCATCAATCATGCCGAAACATCCATCAACTTTTTTTGTATCAGTATCACTGTCACTTTATCATAGTATCTGTTGTTATAGTTGGTGCATGCACAACACAACTTTGTTGTGACGCTGTCTGGTGTTTTAAGGGTTTTTACTTGTATCTGTAGGAACACCATACGAGACTGCCCAAACTCAAGTTACTGGAGACCCAGACTCAACTACTAGTAAGTATACACATTCTCTCATATTATCAAGGTTTCTATTTTGTAACTTGTCACATAGTGATAAAACAACTTATGGTCAGAAAGCAAGCTGATGTTGTCATACAAAATTGTTTGGATAATATGCTTAATAATAATTGACCCAACAGTATAATTCCACTTTCTTTTTCATATATGTAGATCAACACTTATTGTTGGGAGGTGCTAGGGGAGAATCAACAACAGTTCCTCTTAATGGTGATCAGGATTTGGCTTCTGAACCCGAGCAGAACCCTTCGGTGTCAACTATTGGTCAATGTGGTGATCAACCAGTACAAAGGGCACCTAACAATCGATCTACAGCACACAGCGACCCCCATCCTTTACAAGGTACATATTGTAAGAACAGTTTTTGTTATACACACTTGGTCCAATTTAATTCAGGTTAACAAAACACAAAAATTCTATATAAGCGGTACAAGCATTATAAGTAAAAAAATCTTTAAAAATTAATATTGCAGATAGGCATTGAAGTCTCTGCGGATAAAAGCACAAAAGCACAAACGCTAGACTGTTTTCTCTTTCTGCTTTAATTCGTTAAATTAATTAATTGTTTTTATTTGTTGATTTGTGGATAACACGTGTAAATTTTGTGTTTAACTTATGTGTGACACATCAGTCACTATGTCTTGCTGATTCATTGCTCATTCTTACAGAGAGGGGCGGTAACAATGATGAAATTGTTGTTATGTATCCGGTAACTCCTGAAGCGGAGGTGGGACATAGACGTACACCATCAAATGGCAGTAGTGACAGAGGATATGACACTGAAGGCCCCTCCCACTCAGACTCTGGCGCCGACATTCAGTCAAATACTACAGCAGGTATTAATTATCTGGGTCTGAATTTTGAATAATATAAATTTGTTTCCTGCAGTGTGTGTTAAAATGTTAAAATTCAAAGAGAAAATAAAAGGATAAAAGAATTTGTATGTTAGAAGGTTTGATAGTGTAATGAATGTTTTATGATTTATGCTAATCAAGTAACATATTGAAAGGTGAAGATGAGATGAAGTATGGATGTTTTTGGTCCGCCATTTGTTTTTTATATTATTCATACGAAAAATGATAAGCTTACTGGCATGAGTTAATGGTCAAATTTCTGAATCTTCCAGGTAGCCTACGTGTATTCCCCATAAGACTAGCCAAAACTCATTTTATTGTGTGTGGGTCTGCATTAGCAAGAGATTGCGAAATGCTCTGCCTACACTCAACATTATGTCACTTTAACGATTGGAGCAAAAAATAGGAATGTTTGTAATTTTTTGTTCATATACTTTAGCGTCAGGTGAAACAAGCGTGCCTGGGAATGAGTCATCTGAGGAAACTAGTCAAATCGTAGATGAACTTCCCCACCCTGATGACGATGATGGTATAAGTATCACACTGGGAGTGAAAACAAGAGCAAAAATGCAAAATGGAGTTTATCAAGCAGACCTGCAAAAAGCTCATGATGTACTCTATGGGGAAGCATGACAAGCAACACATTGCTCAAATATTGTTTAATTACCTAAATCTGTGTGCTGGATGAATACACAGCAAAGGCTTAGTTGCAGATATAAGATGAGGGACTGAGATTGGTCACTAATCGAGATTCATATATTCCAATTCATATTCTCATTTCCGAGTTAATATTTAACAATGGGTTCTTTTCATTATTTCTAAAATAAATTATGAATTATTTTGCTTAGAATCCTCATACTTTTTTTTTTCAAATAGGTTAATTTGGTCACAAATCCTGCACTCAGTTCATATATGAGTTGATCATAACATGTGCAATTTGGGAATGCAACCTCAAGCAGTTTTCAGTCTGCACCATTTGATCAGATAGTTATTTTAAGTTTTAACGAAAACACCTTCTGGCTGATGTAGTGTTTGTAACAGTGACTTGGGAGGACTCTGCAGTGGTGCTGGATAAATTGTGTACCATAGATAATTCAGCTAGAGCTTGCTAAGAGGGATTACTGTTATCTGTTTCTCTGTATAATATGGAACTTTTCTACAAACATGTTATAAATTGTTTTCTATTACTCTATTCAAGATAATGAGAATTACTCACAACATTTCTACATTCTAGTATCACAAACACTGCTCAATATACTGAGTGCCAAATAGTGATATAACTATATTCTGTTGGTGATGTTGGCCATTTTTCATTGGGTGTTGATGGAGTATTATAATCTTTTTTAGTTAATAATGAATGAACTTAGCATGTTCTTGTGAGAACAAAGTATAAATAACGAATAAAAACAAATGCCTCCATTACAATTGTTTCCAATTGAGTCATAGATTGTAGATACGGAATATATGAAGTATCCTGTTTGATGTTGAATATTGTCTTTGTCTCAACGTGCATTTACATACATTTGTACGTATGAATATAAATGCACATTGATGACAGAATTTCGTCGGATTTCATCAAAATAATATAATATTATGGCGCATAGTGTATTTAACAGCTACGTATTTGAAGACATATCTAGAAGAGCTTCAAAACATTATTGCCATTTTTTCCAAGTTTTCTGATTGATATTCTGATCGACCGCTCTACAACTCTGTAGTAATTCCACTATCAAAAGTTTCCAAACAGCATTTCCACTAATTTCTTTGTGCTTGGATTCCTGACTCTTTGGGTCGTATTGCTAGATGAGCTTATATATCTTTGTGAGGACTTTTCCTTCCTAATACTGGCAGCGCAGATCCAATGATAAGGGCTATCATGAGATTGGCAACAGTATGGGAATCCCACAAGCTGCTAAGACTCAGTACTTGTTCTGAGGAACTACCGCAGTATTTTTTCATCTTTTCGATGACTCATTAATCTTATTCCACTGATTGGTGTGCTATTTATCACATCAATCAGAATTCAGCCTCTACTTTAATAATAGTTATTATTTGGATATACCTTTCCTGGACATACCTTCTTTAGTGCCAGCATTATTGCCATTTGATAAACACAAATGTAATATACAAATCACCTCGGTCACGTCGCAACAAGAATATGATAAAGAAACTACCAAGGTAACCTAACACATAAAAAATTTGTCAGTGGCACTCGTAACGCATGAGTTCATACGAAACAAGAAAGCTAATTCGGATGCTTCATGATAAGTAAAACAAATCATATCTTAGTAGATGAACTTGATTCAGGATGTCTTAGAATAGGATAAGATGGTGATTGGTTACTGCACTGGTATTTCAGATCTCTCTACATGTTGTCAATCAAGTTACATAACATTTCATATGCGACAGACACTTTTGGGCTTTTCCAGCAACATTATATACTTGTTCCTGAGTTCTGGACATGACATGTGCCCAGAGTTTGCGTAAAACAGCCACCATGTTGGTGGCCTCGATTTGGAGACAACAGATTGAAAAGCCAATGTGTTAGTACCCTTATTCTATATTGAATAGATGCCGATGTGTAATCTGGCTGGAGGAAACAGAATAATGTGAGTGAAATTGTGTATATACCAGAGGTGTGACAGTCAATAAAATTTTGCCCATTCTCAATTTTATGTCGATCTTTTGATTTTGTCCATACATGACCGCCCATAAGTCA
Organism: Membranipora membranacea; assembly: GCA_914767715.1. Taxonomy (NCBI): domain Eukaryota; kingdom Metazoa; phylum Bryozoa; class Gymnolaemata; order Cheilostomatida; family Membraniporidae; genus Membranipora; species Membranipora membranacea. Next base: position 14,501,972 of record OU612073.1, on the reverse strand, counting down.
TTTCTGGTCTTCTTTTGCTGTTTTATGTCCGTTCGTACCTGCCCAGCACCAAAACTTTTCTGAATTTCCATGATATAATTTTGTCCGTTCATCCATACTAGTCAAGCACAGACCGCCCATCTGACCCCGCTTAAAACATGGAAGGACATGGGTTAACATGGTCGACAGTTGTCTCATGAGTATATAATAACTCTATGATTATATACAAATAATCTTTCGTATATACCCAAGATGTGAGCAAAATCAAATTTGCATTTTTCATATGTTTGAGAATGTACTGTACAAGCCAAAATAGGACTTCCATATATTTCACAATTTTTTAAATGAAATTAAAAATGATATGTTTAATTGTCAGGAGACATTGTGCAATAGTTGTTGACTTCACGCACTAACATTCACTCATTGGCAATTGATCGCTGTAAGTCACGGATGAAGCTTACTTTACATTGAGGTTTGTTGGCTGGCCTCCAAGTTTTTTGTGTAAACCTAGAATGAGGTATTGACTTTTGATTGATCCCCAATGTTCCTTTGAGTTAGAGCAAACTTGCATGTATGCTTGCAATCCATACATAGCTCAACTTTACTGGGCTGTGTACCTGTATAAACAGTAATGTTGTTATGATTCCATGTAAAATTCTACAGCCCAAATATTCATTTGAATGCTTGAACTCCTGGCATGTGACATGTGACATATGCAACATGTGCCAAACTGCCACAATATTGGAGCCAATCGCAGCTTTCACAACAGTGTGACATCCTTTTGTGCATAAAAGCATAAAGTTTATTAAGATGTTCACTGGTCTACAATTACAGATATCAGACTATATTGTCTGCCAATAATGGAGTGCATTGATGCATCAAGGTGAAACTTCATTACCTTACATTGGCAGACTTTTTGCTGGCTTTAAATTTAATGTTGGCGGAGTTCCAAAGTGAACTATTCCACAGATTTATATCTTGTGTACACAATGAGAATGCCTATTGATTATCAATCATACAGTTCATTCGGTGGATAACCCTCACAATGCAAAAATGTTCCATAGCAGTTTGTAGCTTTTTCTTTGCATATTGCAATACTATGGTGAAACTCTTATGTTGTGCTGAATCAAGGTGACTACTAACCAATTTATTCACACTTAAACGGTAGGAACTGCATCAAACAATAGATGATGTTTTTCATCGTATCACTACTTATTGCAACTATTCATCTTTTTGTTCTCGATTATGTGCTTTCATTGCGTAAATGCTTCCCAGGTGTTAAACATAATTAGATGACTGTTGCACTATAGCTCTGCTAAACCACTTGCAGCGTATCCCTGTGGCATCATTGGTCACTTGAATTGTTGCAACACTATGCGCAATGAGAGAGGAGTGCATCGTTTTATAGATGTACATGTATGTGTTATGCAAACACATTATAAACATGTACTTGTGAGCTTAGATAATGTTAAGAGTATAATATATACTGTAGGTCTCCAAACAATGCTGAGTCAGGTTTGTGCTCTCAGTGTCCTACTTCTTGGATTTCTGGATGAGACTCTGGGTGTACCTTTAGCATTCACAGAAAAACCATTAGAGATGATACTGAATTGCACTGGAGTCTATTCCACACTGTCATACTATGACTGCTCCGGAGAGTACTATAACAGCAGCGGCTGCTACTTTTTAGACCATTTCTATCGATGAGGAGAAATGTAGAGCCTACTGCAAAGGTATGGCACGGTGAACTTCTTAAAGTTTTCTATACAGATCAAGTAAAGTGGCTTGCTTAAATAACAACCGTCAATGCCCTTATAAGCTAGCTTGATTTAAAACTTCCTCTGAACCAAACGTGCTTTGATGCTTTCACTGTCAAAATACGGCAATTTTGATTGTTACAGATTATGCTGACAATTATTGTCGCATTAGCTCAAATGATATACTGCAAAGCGCTCCTTCCCAGTTCAAAACCTACATCCATACCACTTCTGGAGACACCTATCAAAGTGGAAATGACACGTCTGCAGACTGGATGAAACAATCATGGTCTATAGCAGTGTTCGCTAGTATACCTGTTCTGGTTTTGGTAGTCATTGTTCTGGTTTTCTTGTTGGGGCGATGCTGTATCTCCAAAAAGATCAGAAAGAAAAATTGTAAGGTCATAAGAGAAACTATAACACAATGACCATAACTCATGTACAAACTGTTCCCTAGTTATTCTCTTATTTAACTGTCGATATTGAGAGGAACCTCGCTGTTTGTGGTTTGTGCAAGCAAGCTTTCGTTTTAAAATTGTGCTTAGTGATGATGGTCATTTAAACTGTGAAAGAGAATGACATATAGCTGAATACCGCATTGAATCAATACATTTGTTTTTGCAGATAGAACACCCTTTCCTGTGGCAGTGACAGCAACTGAAGAAACCAATTTCACTTCATGGGAAGGTAAGATTACGTGTCAAAACAGATTGCACGGATGTTTGGGTCTTTGCCGTAGATAGAACTTCCTTGGTAGCTTTGCGTATAGCTGCAAGAAAATCTTTTCCAGTCATTCGCCTATGTGAGTCTTGGAAGTGTCCTTAGGTAGACCCGTTGCTAAAACATACCAGACAGCTACGCAGTTGTAAACATGATTCCTCGATGATAAGATTGTAAAACCATAAAATAATTCCCAAAATAACTCAAGATGGAGTTATCAAGATTTGAGCAAGATACTTTGTGAAATATTGACTCCTTGTCTATAGCTCGTTAGTCTGGTAATCTTCACATTACAGGCATATTGTAAGAAGAAGTGTGGGATTATCAGCCAAAATAATGCACCCCTTGATGTGATGGAAAACTGTGCATTTGTATCATGATCACCATTGTCTGACTATGAAATTGTCAGAAATGTTTGGCATGTAAATTGAAATATGAGAGATAACTTTATTGACATCACAGAATAAACGAGACAGAAAAAATCAAAACGTGCCAATTTCTTTTCCACACCAGTAGCAGAATATTGTGCATGATGCATCCAATATATTTCTACCATACAGATTCCGAAAAAGTGCAGCTGGTTGAAGATGAGGAAAACAAGCAGGTCGCTGAACTGAATGACAGATGATTTGAGGAGACTAATTTGAACAAATTTTAAACAATACACCATGTCCAGGGGCAAGCTCCTTGTATTTTTAAATAGTTAGTAAGCCTGCTGGCGCTATGGGATCAGGTATTTACTGTTCACAGATATGACTACACTATATGCTCTTTTGTCCTTGCTACCACAATATCCTACCAACCCAAGACGGAGGACCTACCGTATCCGATGGTATAGATACTCTGTTGTGGACAGTAAACCTTCCATCTCTGCAGTAGTTATCTGTTTGAGCAGGAGACTGTCCCCTCACCTTGCTATGACAAGCTACTGATTAGTTAATTCACATTTTTTCAATCCAGTTGCTTCCTAGGGCATGCATACCCTCCGCTGAACTCTTGGGATTAATGCAGAGAGAAAACAATCTGGGACAGGATCAACACCTTTTAATTTTCACAAGATGCTATGGGTTACAACGCAGTTATAATCCAAGTGACAACCAATGGCCAGAATCAGATAATTTCCATTTTGGGAGAATTGTCGTTTGGAAAGCTCCAATAACTTTGTGATATATTTTGCTATTCTTTTCCTCAAATTACTTCAATAACATAGTCACTGAGTACAAGGGTTTGAATATTAATTACACAGATTGTGAACTAATCAATCTGTGGTGGAAGGTTCTGAATAGGAACAGACACCTAATCTGAATTATATCACAGGACTACTGAAGTCAGTCGATGAAAAACACATCGCAGAAACTCGAAAAAAAAAAATGTTTCACATATTCTTTGGCAATCAGAGAACAAAGGATATATTGTTGCTTGTTGTGATATTCAACTGAAAGATGCCATCCTTAACCTTGAGTTTGATTGAATACTCATACCTCCAGCTGCAGTCATGCCTGTACAGAAAACAAACAAAATAAAAACAATCAAGTATCCTGGAAAATAGTTTAACATTGGTTTGCAGTATTATAAATAAGCATAACATGTGCCATGAATGAAAACATCAGCAACATGGGAAAAACAATGAATCACGGTAATTCCTAGCATAGCTTCACAAGTTTTGTTTGGTCGGGCGATTTGCACCCACCCCCATCGAACAAAGCTTGTAAAGCAAGGCTAGGAAATTCCTAGATAGTCTTGACAAGCTATTGATCCAACCAATCAAAAGTGATTTATCGTTATATAGAGTTTTATCGTTATAACAATTTTCATTTTCTGTTGTACATTCAATACAGCGAGTTAATGAAAAACAAAACAGTTTATTTGTAACTTGCCTGACTAGGATTCTTTACTACTTAAATCAAGGTAGGGATCACAGAGAGGTGTAGCGAACATCTTGAAAGCAAAAGCGGATGTCGAACATCAGAATTCAACTCTAAAACTTGCAGACATTGTTTTGTGCTACATATGTAGGATATGTTTGCGCTCTACTTACGCTAATTTGTATTCAACACATCTCTGATTTCGAAGTAGGACAGACAACTGGTGTTTGAGGAGACTATCCTAAGCTAATTGAGCTCGATTGTAGCAATTGTCTCTTGCGAGGTAGAAAAAGTACTTTTACACTTGTGGCTAAGTTGGAATATGAGGTGGTTGGGATTTCCAAAATTCTGAATGACATGAAATCCCGAAAACCATATTATTAGACATAGGCTGTTAAAGGCTCTGTTAAAGAAAGCTGGTTATTGACAGTCAGTGGGGAATTACATGACTCATGGTTTTTCCTAGTCTGAGCCCCCGAGACTTTTGTCCCCCGCCAGACGGCCATCCCGGCGGGGGAAAGTCTGAGGACAATGCAGGATTTTACTCGAGTTGTCTGCTCTTAGATATTATAAGTTATAAAGAGAAGCACTAAAACTGCAATATCTATTGATTTCTATTCATGCCACCTACTGTATTGCTCCAGGTATTAGAGTTTTCCAGTCAGACGCTGGGAAAAGTAGCCTCACAATTTGGAAATACCCATGAGCAGAGATATTCACTGCCAAATAGTGAAGAGAATCTCAGCCAGAATTTCTTTCATTTTGAATAAGGGCGGTCATTTGTCGGGAAATTCTATCTTGTCAGGATAGCCAGCATGAGCTTGGCATAATTATTCCCGATCTCCAACTTGTTCTGATGAACGCGTAAGGCTTAACGGCAACTTGCCAGTCGAGAAGTCTGTTTAAATCAAGGCTACCAGCCAGGCATAAAAATTTGTTGTTAATCAACTATTCTATGATTTTATTGTGTACTAGCTATCTAACTAAAAGTAACAGGGTTACAAAGATTTAATGTATAAATCAGTAAAAATAATCAGTTCGTTTAGTCTAGTCCGCTAGCAAACATGAAGTGTCAAGTTGTAAAAGGGAAGAGTGTAAGCTTGCTAAAAATAGTTGTAGTTGTAGAATTTATTAAGGATTATTATAACAGACAAAACATGTTTAGGAATAGAATGTATGATTAGAATGTATGAATAGAATGTGTCCTCAGTGCTTAATATATATAGCAGTCAAAGACTGAAATTCCCCACACATTCATGGCATTGACACAAGGTCATACAATGTGTATTATTGGACCCTTAGGCTATATGAAGTAAGATTAATGAGTAATGAGAAGAAAATCCAAGCAAATCCTGCAAAGTGCATAGACTAGGTATTTCCCTAAACAGCTGGAATCTGTTAAAATTTATTGCTTATTGATTACAGTATCATGAATTTAGGTGAGAAAAAAACTTGAAGCCATCTCTTTCGATAATCTAATTGGTGCACCACTGATCACATTATGCATTATTGCGCAGACAGTTATACAGACAGAAGAATACTCAATCAATTGTGTCAAAGCAATAAGACAATTTTAGCAAGTTCAAGTTTTGGTAATTTCTATGTTTGATGGGTTTTCCGATTTATAATCAACACTTTCATTTTTTAGTATTTCTGAAATCCAAATAATCTGACCTTGAGAGTTGCTACCAGGTTGTTGGTGTTATACCAAGGAGTAAAACAGTTTCCTTCCGCGTTTACTCCTTGAGTTGATCAAGTATATCAGCAGCTTGATTTGGTTTGCCTAAACCGATGGCATTGGAAAGTACAATGTATACCTGACTCTCTCCTACTCTCGCCTTTTATTTTCATTCAAGATTTGGAATTACCATCTTTTCAGCATATCTATGTAAGAGTTTTACAACGATTTTAGGCTTGGAGCGCAGAGGTGGTGAACAAAAATCGGTTGACTCAGTCATCAATATTGGCTGTTTAAAGATGCCGCTACTGTATTTTCGACAAACGGGTAAACCAAGTGACCTTGATTACTTACTGTTATTGACTATACAGGTCACATATTCATCAGTTTGATGTTTTGTTTTAGGACACACCACAGATGGCAGCGATACATAAGCAATCTAATCGAGGTATGCTAAAGCGGGCAAGTAATTCAGTATCACTAAGATTCTCTTTGTCCTTTCAAACAAACGATTTGAACTACAGTCACTGTTTAAAATTTGGTTGTGTTATATTGCACAGCGTTGCTAGGCAGGTATGTACTGTATAAAGTAGCCAGTGTCCCTCCCTATGCTGCAGCCTTTCAGTGTTGTTGTTTGGGGTAACCTTTTCATGGGAGTCAAGCGAATTTATGTAAATGCTATTTCAAAAGAAAGTCTTCTTTTTTTGTCACACATTCTGATACTGATTATTATGCAATACTTTTATTGGTGCCAAACAAAAACTTATTAGTTGATACTTGAGAACCGTTGTCAGCAATATTACCAAGCTTGCTATATATTACCTCGCTTGTTATAAGCCTATTTTCACCGTACAAATGAGCTAATGTTGCAAGTGTTGTTGTAGGACGGGAGCGCGTAGCAATACTGTTTATTAAACACAGCTGGTATCACCGACCCTAGAATTTGAAACATTGATGCCATAACTAGTAGCACCGTAGTTACAATTAGATATTTTGAATATAATGGAATTAAATGTTAAAGTACTTCATGATCTGACTTACCTTGTCATTGAATGATTATTGATCTAACTTACGGACTAAGGCACTATCTAGCAAGTGATTGGAACTTGACGTGAAAATAATTATCAAACATTACCAGCTTGAAGAATTAGTGAATTGTAGCTGTAAAACTCTGATAATTCTTTACAGCATACGTTCCAAGGGAACTCAGAAACTGCTGTTTTTCATTGCTACGCAATGTAGTATTATTCACACTGCTGACGAACCCACACTCACAATGCTCAGCTGCTCCCATCTACTCTGGACAACATAATACGATTACCTTACACTGTACAGGAGAATTCTCAACACTTACCTACGATGACTGCTTGAAGGAGGAGTACTTTGTGCAACCTCAGGCTTGTTACAAGGTCGTAACTTCAGGACAATCTCTTACCTGTGCATCAATATGTAATGATAGGTTGATACGCTCAAGGGATGAAGACATCTGCAGGAACAAATGCCCAGGTAACAAAACAGTTTGACTCCTCAGTATTATTTCAACTCTTAGCCTAGCGCATTTGGCTGTAAATTTTGTGTGAGTTATTAGAACTCAGCATATCATGTTTCAATATTATTTTTCTGACCAAAATATTATATTTGCCATTCCTTTAGCTAAGCCATAGACTACATCATAATTTGAACATGGGTAAACTGTAACCGCACACAGAAGCACTGTAATGTTGTACTGTTTACATATGTTATGGATGTCGAATGTACGTCATTTTACGGATGGCTGTGTGGGTATATCGGGCAGGGATAGACTAGATTGAAACAATTTGGTCATGTTCTTAAAAGATTTTTGAGACCGTCGCTATGATAAACAACACTCTCAATATTTTTCTAGATTATTACAGAATCGATTGTATACATGCTATGTCCTCAACCAAAGGAACTGTCTTTACACCCAAACCTGTACGCGATGTAATTGCTGCTCCAAACCAGATTTATACAGCAGTGTTTACACCATTGACTGCCCTGATTATTCTCGGTATAATTGCTGCAGTGTTAATCTGGAAGCAGTGCAAACCACGAATCACTAGGAGCATCGCAGGTAAAATCATTTGCTAAATCTACTACAGAAACTCAAACTTGCTACCACTTGCTTCTGTATTTCAAATGTAATACAATGGATATGTGGCTAGAAATATGTTATCAAAAACACAATGAACTGAAAAGCATTAAAATCATCATCATATTTATTATTTGAATGGTTTGTGTTACAGTTCGGTTCAACAAGAAAAAAGAGCAATGCTCTGTACAAGTAGAGGATCCAGAAAAAGACAGTGAGTACAATTATGACTTAACCTACTTTTATAAAACTGACTCTCAAATTCCCTTGATTTAGAACCCTCATAATTGACCAAGTCAATTTTCTAAATATAGTTGGAGGCCATAGTACTTGAACCCATTGCTATTATACTCCATCAAGAGTTAACCAGGGGAAGGCAATTTCTAATTTATTCATGATCTGTACTACTCACCCTTGAAACATTTATTACTTGTCAATCTTGAATAATCTCGGCATTGAATAAGAGTGATGACAATGATTGATGGTCAAAATTAACTAAGCAATACCTAGATTGAAATTATTTTTCTTATGTAGTTGAGAATTTCTGCATTTCTGAATATCTCCATTGTTGATCATAGACCCAAAAAGAATCTTGCAGGTATAAAGTCAAATGAATTATTTTAGCAAATTGAGAGCAGATAACTCCAAATTTATACAGCCCATTGTTTTTATATGAGTTTGAATCCTCATGAAAAGTATATAAAAGTGGTTCAATAATGTGAGTGGCACTTAGGTGAGTTGGGGGAGTCTTTTTTACACACCTATGCAGAAAACTTCATTCAGTCAAATGAATTTAAGCTTTATATATACCACTTCCCCATCCCCCTATCAATCCTTGACCCAGTATAGTTCGCTTTTTTCTCTATGAGCTAAGGTTAATATTTTGGCATAATAATAAGCTCATGTTCAAAGCGCTTATTTATTTCAAATCTTGCAGCACTTCTTACCGAAGATCAAGCACCACCAACCGAGAATGAAGCTTTGACTGACGATCAAAACACTTGTTTTCCAATTCAGGACCAAAGAAGTCACACGCAACATAATGAACCAGCCTTGATTCGCACAAGAAGTGTTCCGAATTTGAATGCTGATCCGGGCAAGTCATAATGATTTTGATTTCAATATCTTGCATACTTGGATTTACTGTTTTCCTAATTCTGCAAAAGAAGTTAATAAAATCTGTGTTTGCTTATCTTTTTCTCGGCCACATCACAACGTATTCACGAATATGTTACATTTTCTCTCATGTCAACTATTGCTGCATAATCAATCAACGGGCTGCAACTTCATCATTTGATTCAGGTATTTATTTGTACAACACATCAAAACATTCCAGTAAAAGGTCATCATTTTTGAATAAAAATAATTCTGAGTAAGGTATTTTGGAGAAGATTAGGACGCCGACATTTTGGTGAATACCGAATCACCCCAGCTGTGACAAATTAAATCTTAGTGATTGTTCACTGGCTTCAAGATTGGCCTCCAAACGCAGCTGTTGATCTCTAGATCATGGGGATGATCAGCCTTCAGACAGGATAAGTAGTAGTCTCTAAATCATTTAAATGAATCTGACTCCCAAATGGTGTCAAAAGAGACTTTACTAGGGAAAATCCGGCCATAAGATCTCAGGCAATTTTTAGTGGTAACGAAGAAATTTCCTTCGATTTTCCCCCATAACTTTGCACTATGTCACAGTGGCATTGATAAGTTTCCGTTAGTTTTCAATGTTATATCATCTTTAGTCACCAACAAATTGTGCCAGTCAAAACCAATGTCGTACTGGAAAGTAACCAGCTTCCTAGAGTGGAAATCCTTTGGCTTAAATGGTCTTTTTGGGCCATAGTTTTACTGAGTAATTTGAGGTGGTGAAATATTCAAAATTTTCGAACAGATATTCGGTTAGATGAACAACCGTGTCTGCTGAATCATCAATAGGCACCATAAACATGATGCCATAGTCAGACACTTCTGTTTGAAAGCTCAAGTGCATGCTGTTTTGATGAAATTTCTTGATCTTTCATGTAAGTGTTGATTTAGACACAATAGTCGATTTTTATAAATTGTCAAATTTGACATAAAAATACAGGCACTCTGGATGGATGGATGGATGGATGGATTTATTACTATCATAGACAAAAATTTGTCACGAAATACGTTGTTAATACTGACAAGAAAGAAAAACATGGAAAAATCAGATCTCTGTTGTATAAAAAGTTTTTTAGAATGTATGTATGAGATGTCTTAAAAAGCTGTCTCTACCCCATGTACCCCGATATTTAACGGTGCGGTAGCGACCTGAGGGGCATTTAGTTAGAAAGTCATTGATAAAGTGCTCTTCATCGTGTATGTACCGTAGTCCAAGTGTCTTGATCCGGTTGGCCACCAGAGCATCTATATCGGGGTGCTCAATCCCTAACTTGGCGGCATCTTTAAATATTTTGCGTAAGCACTTCTTGTCGCTTGCATTGATGCTTGTAAAAAGTATGGGGAGACAGTAAGTGATGAGGGATACAATAAACTCTTGAATAACATATGAGAAAGGGGCTTTGAGCTGTTTTGTAGTGCAGTACCAATAGGTGGCAATTGCCCCATCTAGCGTGAGGAACATGGTTCAGTATCATGGTGTACAAAACACATCCCAAGTGGGTTTGTTGGGTTAAGAGAAGAAATAAATTTTTTGGTCTTCTTATTCAATGGCACATTTGACCCCTCGTATCCCCCAAATTGAGACAAGGACTGTGTGCATGTGTTTAACTTTATAATTTCATCACTGTGAAACAGGCATTGTGGGAAACTTGTTTGTCAAATAACATGATCATCTACATAATATCTAAACTTTTGATCTCACAAGGAGATGAGCCGCAAATTTTGATTCAACTATGACATTAAGCGATCAGGATTTATGATCAATTAAAATACCTTTAAATCACTGCGTGTATTCTACGGGAATCATTTCAAAGCAAATGACTAGAGGTTGATGTAACCTTATACTTCAATTGTACCATCCAGTATGTTAATGATGGGAGCCGTTGAACAGTACTTAGCTATAATTGTGAGTGCTGATTGTCATGTGCAGTTCCAGGAAGAATATCCTATGCTTTCTTTCCTGGTCAATCAGTGGAATGAAATAACAAATCAGCTGTAGTCTATCTCATTGCAAAGATATCTCTGCGCTTCTGTCAAAAACAGGAAAGGCAGTAAAATGTGTACAATACAGTTGTTTTCCCGGACAAAATTTAAACAAGGAGTTCAAATCTGTAGTTGTGCTCCCTCGTAACTGGGAAAATTGAAAAAACCAAGTCTGTGCATGAAAACCTATGCCCAGCTTTTCAATCGCATATGATGAAAGGAAATCAGATTTCTAAAGCGTACACACACTTGAGAACAATTTATTTGCAAAATTACCTTATCGAACTAATATCCACATTGCTATGTTGGTTTTGCAGTGACACCCTCACGAGCTCACTCCTCTGTCTGTATAAAGATGACAGCGATTCTGGCCTTTCACCTTTCTCCTCATATCAGTTCCCTGTTGGTGTGCATTATGCAATACTTCAAATTTTAACATCATTTGTAAAGGCCTTTTTTTCCTTCTTCTTTTAATACATGCTTGATCAAAATCACGTTACCAGGAAAGGACCCGATATTTTATGCTCATAGGCACTTTACCTGGAATCTGTACTGATCCAAAAAAATAAAAATTATTCAAATCACCAGCTGTCAAAGTCTAAAACAATATACTAACATATGGAGTACAATTCAAAAACTTGACAGGTAAAAATTAACATTTTCGCAGTACATGTGATGAAAAGCATCCTGAAATTGGGTCTTTCATTCCATTTTGACACTTAATGCAGTCAGCAAAAATTTTGGATCTGGGGTCCAATGCTATCAGCAATCAACCTGACTCAAAACATTTATCTGGTTTTTCAGCCTTTGGACTAGTTTTGTGATGATGACCCATCTTGTCAAAGCAAGTATATACTTCCACTTGAAAAACTTAGGCTAAACGCCACAGTTTGCATCAATGGCGAAAATTGTTCACTATCGCTGCCATTTGTGTCCAGAATTAGTTTCTCAGACGCCATTCCATGCAAAAATTTATTTCATGTACCATTGTTAATGACCATCTTAATGTTAATTGTTAATGTACCATCTTAATGATGTGCTTCTGCAAGGAATCCAAACATCACGCAATAAGCATCAAATTCCATAAACATTGGAAAATGTTGCCATAAAAAGAAGTCAAAGTCAGCCACCTATGAGAGCTGGCCAATTACGGTCGGTAAAAAATTGCTACAAAATCCCTTTTAAACGTACATGGTTAGTGGCAATTGCATGGTACAAATTCATTAGTGTAGGACATGGCAATCTTTCGCACCAATTTTGCACCGGGAAGGCTATCGTACTTGGCAAGCTATTGTACCTAGCAAGCATTCGAACCTGGCACACTTTTTTTCCAACTCGGCAAACTTATCAGCTTTGGTCAAAACTCCAACGGCTTGCTGATGCTAAAATTTGTTAATGACACCTGCTCCACAGATTCTCCTCTCTCCACATCCAATTGTTTGCAATGGTGGTGACTTAACTTCAAATTGGCCAGTTTTTTTCACATCCTATCAAATTTTGTTTTTGTTTTTAAGTATGGCTCTCTGCGCCAGCTTCATAGCTTTCATGAGCGGTTTTGTTAGGCTTAGGTAATTCTATATCTTTAAACCGAAAGCCTTCCAACTCAATTTATTTTAGTGTTTAGCAAGCAAGACAGGTCTCGCTTAACAGCTTAGCAACCAAAATCCAAATTAAAGGCGGGCCAATGAATGCAACAATTGGACAAATGATCTAAACTTTGTTTGGAAGATCTGATGATGATGCTAAAATTTGTAAATGACACCTGCTCCACAGATTCCTAAATTAAGTGTTACTAATTTATCAACAGAGATAAAGACCATACTATCATTATTCCCAAAAGATAAAAAAGAAACACCAACACACCTTTAAAAAAAATTGATCACAAAAACCGAATGCCAATGTAATGAAACTAAACACGGATATTTATAATAGAGACAGCAGGGGTTTTTTTTTTCCCAGGCATACCACATTTGCTTTGAGACTAGCATCCAAACCAACATGCAGATCCCAAATTACCAACAAGCAGCATTCTAACAGCTTTGTCTGTGCATCATTTTTTTCCCCACCCACAGACCCTGTAGATCCCTAAACTTGTGCCCATGATTTGCTTGCATGCATAAATCTGGTCTCTAAGCCTCTCATCTTAAAATGCATCAATGCCCGAGCCGCCAATTTATCAACATTTTCAATATCCTGAGCTCCACTGTCACTTGGTCAGAGGTAAAGCAATGAAAGGAAGGTAATGACTTTTGCACCTCAATATGTATGTAGTTGGTTAACCAATCAGGACCACATACCAGACTTCATAGTAAGTTTTTAGAAATAAATATACAACAATTTAAATCTAAAAAATCCATTTTGCAAAATGTTAATAACTTGCAACTTTACAAGCAAGCTTGGGCCCATAATAATTGATGATTATGGAGTCAGAGTATAGTGAAGCTGAAGTATGTCTTATTTAATCCACTGATTTTTTAATAGCTTGTGCTGGATAGGAATAAAAGGCGAAGGCAATGTTTCATTCAACACCCACAGTATGTTTTAATAGGCGACTTACTGAGCCCAAAAATAACATTTTTATAATTTGGAGTTGTGTTGTCAATGCCCATGATAAAGGGACAGTTCACTATAGAAAGGATACTAAAATATTCCTTTTTCTTTGATAACTCGGTAGCAGCGCATTTTCTGGAAGTGGCATTCTCAGATCAGGTGCATAATCTACCAAGGAACACATTGGGATATAGAAAAAAATTCTAGCTCCTCAAACCTTCAAACTAGCGATGTAATTCTTGCAGTGTCATAACAAACAAGGTTATTATTCTGGGATATGTGGTAACACCTTAGTAATAGTATAGAAATTATTGATACGATGAAAGATTAGAGCATGATATGATATATCCTTACTCTGTGATATAATAGTGGTCTGAATGACGCGCACTGCACGCACCGTATTAAATATACTGCAAACATTGGGTCTGGCATATCTAACCTGGTTTTTGTACCACAAAACACTGAAGCAAAGATTATAAATACTGAAGTGTGAATGATTAAAATCAGGTGTATTTAATGCTGCGCCCATATGAATGTCTATCTATTTGGTCATCAGACATCAAGTAACATCACAATATGGAAGATCTTGTAAGCAGCGATTTGATATCATTGAACGAAGTCGAAACGTGGGACGCAGAAGCAATGAAATATTACTGTAGGCGTAGTGGTTTTAAGTGCTCTGGAACAAGAAAGGAACTCTGTTCAAGAGCGTATACATTATACAATGCTGAAACCTCAGAAGTGCCTGGCCTAAGGGACCAGGAAATATAAAAAAAAACAATATGACATTATCCAAGATTGGAGGGTCAGCTCCAGACCCTAATCGACTTAAATGTATGATGTTCCTTGACACCCATCTCATCTCCCTTATCTCCAAACTGGGACATTCTCATTCTGACAGTGTCTTAACAAAAAAAACAATCCTCCAATGGCAATGCTATCCCTGATTATATGGGTGCAGCGGCTACACTGTTTCTCGGACAGCTGAGATGCAAAACGGCTGATTTTACTACCAGGCATTAATCAAGTTGCGACAAATTTACATTTTCCGGTCATGATGTAACAAGGATTATCTTTGTCCGAAGCAGTGAGCAAATATTCTCATGAATGACCAGACAGATTCACAGTGTAAACTCAAATTTTTTCAGTTAAATTGATTAATGGGGTTAAGCCAGGTTTATTACATAGCAGAGCTGTAACATGCTGTAACAGTCATAAGGGACAACAGTCAATTGAATAGTAGTACCATACTAATCCTAATAATAATTTATAATCTTTGCCTAAAAGACAACTTACAATGTGGTTATGGTCAACTTCAGGACAGCAACAAAACTCCACAAAAACCTGACATCATAATTATTGATCAGGAATCTACAGCTACAATCGCTGCTGCTCAAGAATTGAACAAAGTTAGGAAGAAAGTTGATGTTATGAAACACTATCAAGCAGCCAATCCATAGCACAACTTGTGCAGAATATGAACAGCACCGCTCAAGAAATAAATTATGTTCAGTGTCTCACCATGAACCAGAGTAAAAGGGCTTAATAGTTTCATTTCTTGGGATTGCTGTGAGAGTATTGTACTAGTATAGAGACGCTAGGCGAGATAGCATACACATCAAGGGGGTCGGCAACGAACATTTCATTGGTTGTTGTACCAAAATTATCGCCCTCTTACCATGTTGCGTAACTCATCCTAGTTAGGATAATTGGTATGGAAGTAATAATAATCTATACAACTTGTGCTGTGACACTGTGTTTGTAATGATGCTGCAGGCTACATCATAAGGATAAATGGAGGCTCGTCGATTAGCTGGTTGGCTGTACGAGTCTTGACAAGAAAAGTGGTGCATAAAATGATGACAAACAAGTCTATACATAGAATGAGTGCGGTTAATAGTAATCAAGATTTCCATGTAGTGAAATGTAGTGCTGTGGTTTGCAAAAAATGTCAGCATCGACATTTCTAATGGGTAAAAAACTGCTAATAGGTAATTGCGACAGCATTGCTCGATCTGAAAATTTAGCTGCATGAATCAGATCTATGATACTGATACAGGTATGCTACTGGAAATTATGTCACCTTCATCTGATAATCCCTCGTGCATCGATAAAAAAGGGAAACTAAAAACGAAGCCTGTTTATTATGGCCAAATCTAATTTCAGATGATGATCACTGATATAACTGTATAACAAAGAATGTTTTTTCTTTATTTTACAATAATTTATCGCAATCCAAGATGGAAGTTTTAGATTATGATGAGCTTTTCAGCTCCGGAATGAAAACTAATCTCTGCTTGTTCTTTGAAATGGAACCAGAAATTATCCCTCATCTGAGTAAATTAAGTTAAGTCTGCATAATGCTCACAATAAAATTTGGCCTGACCTGCTCATGAGTCAACCAGTATGGCATAGGTATGACAGTGTGTTTAAAAATCTGTCGCATTTATATTGTTAAAACTTGTATCGGAGCTGACAATAGGACTTCAGAGGACTTACGGGTATATTTTTGTTATTGCTAGGCAATACCTGGCTACTGACTTCGCTCATAGTTTACATCTCTGTCTGAATAATTTTATTATAATGACCTCATACAACATTCACTTAATCCCGTACAGGCACAGTGCCCTCACTTGTCATCAGCACGATACCTCTATTTTACCTTATCATAGCAGACAATAAACATAGCATAACATATCTATGCCAAAATGCGTACTGGTGTACCTTAGGTCAATTTATTGCTGTGATGAGAAACATGCCTTTACTGTAGTTACCTGAAAAAACCACTGGGCAGTACATAAAAAAATAAAAAATAATTCCGAGTAGGGTATCGAAAACTATGCCATCAGATACCTTACTACACTGACATGATCCTATGGAAACCCCGTAATTTTAGCTTTCTTAGAATAGGAGTTATTCCATGAATTCTGTCATCACTAATGATGTGCTCAATGCTACTGTCCCTTTTCCAAGGGAAGACAACTTGATGAAAATTGTTTATTTTCAAAGGCCTGGTAAGTCGCCTATTGTTACGTGGCATACATTAAATTACACAAAAGAGATATATCCATACATGTATATGATATTGATTTGACCTTGTATAGAAGTGATAGATTTCTTATACCTGTTTTATTCACGCTTTACACAGTTTTCAATGGCCAGCAGTGTACAGAGTCCAGCTATGCCGACGCTAGACCACTTCCCTCAGGCAACAATACAAATAGTGATAACCAGGACGTTCCTTGTGTGGGAGAATCTGAGGCTCACAATCTAACAGGGAGACTTGCACAGGCCGCAACTAATTATCAGGCTCAAGATAATTCATCAAGAACAACGAGGTACAATATGGATGCTCAAAGACAACCATCAGCGAACCTACAGAGGACTAGAAGTGTTCCTGACCTCAACTTAATGCTCGTAGTACCGGCTGGCGCAAGGCAACATGCTAACGGAGTTCTCCAGGCTAATATCCCTGCAGTTATTGCAAGTCTGCAAGGTAGTAAATGAGAAGACAATGAATATGATATATAATAGTAATATTGTTAACAGAAATATTGGTAATATAAAATATTGGTAATAGAAATATTGATGTTATAATATTCAGAGGGTGATATCTTCCAAATTATCATCTAATTTCTTATCTTATGCAGAATTGTCAAGTGTCGGTCAGAAAGACTTTCAATTTGCGATGCAAGAAATCACTATCATATCGCTCAAAATTGTTCACTTTGAAATTAGCGATCAGATTGGTTTTTTGGCTGTTTTAAATTGAAAGACCCTGCTGCTTTAAATCCTTGCAGATATGTTATTGAAAAGATTGTTGTTTTTTCTACCACTATAGAAGTTAATTATACATTGATGATAATGGATATATTATTCCTCTCATGAATGTGAACATAACATAAAATTAATTAAAAGCTTAGTAATAAAAAAATCCAAAACAATAAACAATCTGTTCATGTTGTAACAATGCTCTCTTTATCTAGCTTGTGCAGCTTGCCTGAGCTAAGTGAAAAATGCAATTGAGTGGTGAAAGTATATTGTGCATATCTTATTGAGTTTAGGGCTTGAAACCAAGCAAATAGATGCCAGATATTGATCGGTATAGTCATGAATATTGTGCACATACTATTTGTGCAGCTATATTGAAGGTTATTTTGTCGAAATGAAGTACCAAATGGTCGGCTTTCAAAATCTCACGAAATAAGATGTCAATGTTGGCCAGTTTATTCAGTTCAGTCGTACAGATTTATTTGGTTAATCCTGCTCATACATACAAATATGTATATCTGGCAACATAATCTCATTGAATTTTAACTTCATGATAGTCATTGTTGCAGGATAGGTCTTGTCGTAAAAGTTAACTGATTGTATTGATATCGTAACCTGTATAAAAATGACAATTGTTATGATAAGATTCTATAAACGTTCAAAATTATACGATATTACATAAACAGAGCAGGTTTGGCATAAAACAATCATTATAATATAATCAAAAACGGTTAATATGAACTTACAAATTATGACCTTATGAGACTCTAACCCTGCAGATTTGGGTGTATGTTAGCTGTGCGGTGTGATGAGCGAGTGATGGTTGTGCTCTCTATAAAAATAAACCTGATAAGATAGGTGCTGATCCATTTTCCTAGTCTTCATTACACATTGCAAATTACAATAAAGAGGATAATTATTTTGACAATCAAACAGTTCATAAGTCAGTCAAAACAAAGGAATCTAATTAAATGCTGAAATATATTAATCATGCAATGATGATCTTTACTTACAATGACGTTGAGTGTGTATAGCATAATAGTCTCATCTCGTAATCAGATAGATATATTCCATTATGAATAGGTAGATTGTAAAATGGTGAGACAAAATAAAACACCACACAGCTCTCTGATGGTTGAACATACACTGCTTGACCAGTTGTAATTATACTTGCTCAGTAAAAGCACAAAAGCTTTGAGTTACATTAGTCACAACTTGTAACAGGATTTGATAGCCAAGTAATTATCCGAATACAGTCAAAAAGTTTTTTTAAGTGAAACTTGTGATTTGACAGATAAGCAGAATGTGCTTCGTACTTGGATAAGTTTAAGACTTTCATAGCCCAAATCAAGTGCTAAGAGTATTGGAATAATGATAATTTTTATAATATTGCTTTTAAACAGATGACTCATTTTAATGTTATTTTACAGTGACCCATAAAAAAATGGAAGTGCAGTTTTATTTAAACGCCAGATTTTTTTCCAATCCACCAATTACCCATTTACTAATTAGCCTTTAATAAAACTCCCTGTTGCTCATCAGTTTTGAAGCACTAATTTACAAAGCTTTGATAACTTATACGTTCGATCTGCCTGGGGAAAAGACTCTTTTGTTCATTTATATCAGTAATACTATTTTCCAATCCTATTTTTGCATGCAAGGCTTCTCACTATTTGTGTACCAGGAAAAAAATTTCATCCTTCTTTACAGTTAGTGATAGCACTACAATCAATCAATCACATTCAAACTTGAAAATTTGAGGACTGTTTTATTATATTCTGTAAGATAGAGATGTGCAGTAGACTGGATTGTTGTCTGTCCGTCCATATCCGTCCATTTTTCAGATACTTATGAAGGGTGAGAAAAATAAAGTTTTTGGTACAAAAAAATTTTTTTCTGCCCTTATAACACCTCCCTTGTCTTGGCAATCAGTCCCAAGACATGACAAATAATCCAGGTCAACTGAATAAAAGTTGCCCTCCCTCAACCAACTAAGGACAACTTATTGGTAAGGAAAACTTAGAACTACTGTTCTCAGCCAATGATAGGCTTTCTTAGAACTACTGTTCTCAGCCAATGATAGGCTTTCTTAGAACTACTGTTCACAGCTACTCACATATTCTTTCTTTCAATCTACATCCGGTCACCACGCTGGTCCAACACCTCTATTTATTTCCCTATTGCTTTACATGCAAATTATGTTGACTTCTCACCTCCAAAAGCCTGCTTCAGCTTCTTTCAATTCTTTAACCAGACCACTCAAAACGATGGTCTGCTTCTGCTCTGACATACTTGAGAGTATTGAAAGAAAAACGGTTGTCAAATTTTTTTGGCGCTCAATCAAACGGAGCAAGTGCATTTTTACAGGTTTTCCAGCCAATTTTGCCTCAACTGACTTGTCTGCATAAAGCGCCCCAAATTGATTTTGCTAAAATTATTTAAAACCTCAAATCACCAAAATTTCAATTGCAAATACAACAGGCAACATTTTCATGCCTCAATATTACTGACTGCAGTACTATCAACTTGCCTGGGTCCTGATTTGTCTTCAGCATACTAGTCATTTTATTTTGGAGGATGGGTGCAACAAGTTGACCTTCACCCAATTACAGGTGTATTACCTAATAGTGACCGGACTGACGGTAACGGGTCTTCAAAGTTGGTCACATACGACCTCTGTTGGTACGCTAGCATGGTGCGAAGTTCGGAGGCGATCCATCCATAGCGTGACTGGCCACGGCCATTTGACCATAAGACCGTTGCCCTCAAAACTCACCTTGTCAGGCTTTGCTCCCTTATTGGTCTCTAAAATGGTATCTTGCTTAGGTTGCAGCTTACAGATATACAATGTTCATGACCATCATCGGCAAAGTCTGCAGCGACGGCTCAGGTTGTCTACAGACATAAGACAGAAGAGATGTTAAGCTAAAGTGTGACGTATACATGTCATTTGGAAGTAACTTTTCCTTGTCAAGCGGGGAGATAACTTCAAATAATGACCCAATGACTGAAGATATAGTTGTTTATTGAGTAATGGGGTGGGGTTTTGACCTTCAGAAATGCATTCAAGGAGACACTCATTAATTCAACACACTTGAATCTAGTTAGAGTCTTATAAAGAAGAAGAGGGAACAAGTCGGGACTTGCCCGACAGTTGCAAATTCATGTGCTGTAAGCACCAGACGAAGTGTTTTATGAGGTTAAGATATAGTATAGTCATATTGATTGAGGATTGGGGTGTAATATTGGGGTTCAGGTTGGCAGCCTGAGGTATGTGAGCCAAATTTGGGGTTTTGGGGTTTAGGGGTCAGGTTTGGGGTAAATATTTGGGGTTTGCAGTTCGCAGTTTGGGGTTTGCAGCCTACACTCTGGGGTTCACGGCCTA
The DNA here is from genome assembly GCA_914767715.1 of Membranipora membranacea. Taxonomy (NCBI): domain Eukaryota; kingdom Metazoa; phylum Bryozoa; class Gymnolaemata; order Cheilostomatida; family Membraniporidae; genus Membranipora; species Membranipora membranacea. The sequence continues at coordinate 14,481,028 of OU612073.1, read as the reverse complement.
TTTTCTGGGGTTTGGGGGTCATAAACGAGGGTTTGGTGTTTAGATGTCAGTTTTTGGGGTTTGGGGGTCAGTTTTTGGGGTTTGGGGGTCCTTTTTTGGGGTTTGAGGGTCAATATTTGGGGTTTGCAGTTCACACTTTGGGGTTTGCAGCTCACAGTTTGGGGTTTGCAGCATGAATGAAGTTTGGGGTTTGCAGCTCGCATTTTGGGGTTTGTAGCTTGAAGTTTTGGGTTAAAAGCTGGCAGTTTTGAATTTTTGGGCTCAAAAGCGGATTCAGGGGTCAACAGTTGGGGTTCAACACGACGACATGTTGCTCAACTAACCCAGCACTCTTTTCCATCACATATCTTCTTAGTACCAATATGATTATGTTAACCTAGTTCATACAGGACAAGCCACCAGCCCACCCCCCCCCCCCCCCCCAATGCCCAACCCTACCGGTGCCCACCAATGTCACCAACCCTTAAATGTTCCATAACCTACCCAGCCAGGTCACTGAATAATGTTTTTCCTTTGAAGTTGCTATATTTACTGCAGTCAGCTGATGGTGCAAGTTTGTCTGCTAGTGCTACTATTAGGTCCAACACCTCTATTTATTTCCCCATTGCTTTACATGCAAATTATGTTGACTTCTCACCTCCAAAAGCCTGCTTCAGCTTCTTTCAATTCTTTAACCAGACCACTCAAAACGATGGTCTGCTTCTGCTCTGACATACTTGAGAGTATTGAAAGAAAAACGGTTGTCAAATTTTTTTGGCGCTCAATCAAACGGAGCAAGTGCATTTTTACAGGTTTTCCAGCCAATTTTGCCTCAACTGACTTGTCTGCATAAAGCGCCCCAAATTGATTTTGCTAAAATTATCTAAAACCTCAAATCACCAAAATTTCAATTGCAAATACAACAGGCAACATTTTCATGCCTCAATATTACTGACTGCAGTACTATCAACTTGCCTGGGTCCTGATTTGTCTTCAGCATACTAGTCATTTTATTTTGGAGGATGGGTGCAACAAGTTGACCTTCACCCAATTACAGGTGTATTACCGCTGGTCTTGAAAGAGAATAAGTCTAGAGCTGTTCCCCATATTCGTAGCAGTGCACATGTGGAAGGAAAAATTTACAAATTCAGTGGTTGAGGTCAGGACAGATAATGGGGCCCTAGTCTCTATTTTAGAACATCTGTATTGTAAATATGCTGTTGTGAGAAAGCTACTACGCCTTTTGGCGCTCCTATGCATGCAACAAATATTCTCCTAGTGGCCAGACATATCCCAGGATTAGAGAACATTGCTGCAGATTTGTTGTCCAGAAATAAAATCAGAGAATTTAAACTCCGTTTTCCCACCATGGCTGCCTGTCCAACTAGCTTTCCGGTACACCTGTGTCCAAGTAGGGTAAAAGATATATACTGGTCGTTAGGTGACAAATAATAATAACTATTTCTCTTTTCTAATCATAAGCACAAATTGACCTTTGAGCCTCAGGACGTGAAGCGCGGGGGGGGGGGGGGGTGAGAAGGTCAAAGCAACACATGACATTAATTATTGTTGTGCAATGTTTATTTTAGAAATACAAGTACGTACTCATGATACATAAAAGATTCCCTTCACTATTTATTTCAGGTCTGAGGGCTAAGGCGAGGGGCTTCTTAGACAAGTCTTTGTCCCAGGGCTCAAAGAAGTCTTACGATCGATTTTACAACCAATACAAAATGTTCTGCTCTGAGCACAAGCTCAAAAAATTCTCTACTTCGTCAATGGAGTTGTGGCTAACACACCTGGCACAAGAAGGAAAGAAACACAGTGCAATGCTGTCACATGTGTCAGCAGTAAAATTCTTTTGCGTAAAAAAGAACAGTGAGGTTACCTTTGCTACTCATAAACTAAAGTTAATATTGAGGGGTATAAAAAACTCACAGGGTAGAACTCAAAAGAAAACACAGGCGATATCTCTTGACCAACTACACACTCTGATCACTAAGGCAGAGCAGGTCTTGGGGAGTATAGATGGGAGGCGCTTTTCTGCCATGGTATCTTGTGCTTTTTATGGATTCTTACACTCTAGCGAGTATTGTATATCCTCAGCAGGGCATCATATGTCTGTTGGCGATGTGTGTTTTAGCAAGGGTGCCAGGGAAGTGCACATTAATTCTTTCAAGAATTCTGCAGAGTCAGCAAGCATTATGACTAAAGCAGTAGGGGGAAAGACATGCCCAGTTCACCTCGTTAAGAGGTATTTAAAATACTTGAAACCCTCCAGAAGCAGCCCTTTGTTTGAAGATGCAACAGCAGAGTTCAGAAAAGAGTTCAGTGATGTCCTTAAGGATTCAAAAATAGAGGGTTGGGTCACTCCTCACTCACTGAGACGAGGTGGCGCTACCTGGGCTAGCATTCAGGGCTCAAGAATAAGATCTTTTGGCAGGTGGTCATCCGATGCCTTCAAGAAATATATCTTGATAAACTAAGGTGCAGTTTTGGCGAAACAATTGTTCTGAGCTTGCTAGGTGTGCCTCGCTCAATACAATTGGTTTGGTGTTCATTTGTTCGTCAATTCTGCACCAGATTTAACAACATCTAATACTATGGCAAGTACCCTGTCTGCCATCAACATATACAGTGGCGTTGATCGTCACTTTCGGTTACAAATGCGTGAAGCGCCCCATATTTTTTTTCCCTGTAATAATTATGTTACATTATAAGAAAGAAAAAATAAAGTTTTTGGTACAAAAAAGATTTTTTTCTGCCCTTATAACACCTCCCTTGTTTTGGCAATCAGTCCCAAGACATGACAAATAATCCAGGTCAACTGAATAAAAAGTTGCCCTCCCTCAACCAACTAAGGACAACTTATTGGTAAGGAAAACTTAGAACTACTGTTCTCAGCCAATGATAGGCTTTCTTAGAACTACTGTTCACAGCTACTCACATATTCTTTCTTTCAATCTACATCCGGTCACCACGCTGGTCTTGAAAGAGAATAAGTCTGTCAATTTCCGTCCCACCTCCCTATCACTAACCTATGTCGTCCATTGTGGAAATGCTAACAATTTCCTGGTGATGGTGTTCATTTTTTCGTCAATTCTGCACCAGATTTAACAACATCTAATACTATGGCAAGTACCCTGTCTGCCAAACAACATATACAGTGGCGTTGATCGTCACTTTCGGTTACAAATGCGTGAAGCGCCCCATATTTTTTTCCCCTATAATAATTATGTTACATTATAAGAAAGAAAAAAATATTATAAAGGGACAGTCTTTGCTGGACAGGCCAAATATTCTTGACAGACAGCAGGCAAAGGATACACCGGTACAGGCATAAATAGTTGTCCAATATAACCCTAAAGTTTAACCTGAAATGCCATCAAACCCTAAGATCTCATTTGATAGGCATATCAATGTCTGAAATTTACCTTTAGGTCTATCGGCCCACTTCACAGAGCTTATCAGGAAAGGCTTGTCTGCAAACTCCGACTTGATTCCCATCTTGGTGTCAGTAGATGATTAGCACTTGATGCCAAACTGGGCATAGCTAAACCACTGGTGTGATAATGAAGATTTGATTTGCAACCACAATGTATATTTATTGTGATACTTTCACTATTAAATGAAAAACCTGAGTGAAAGAGGCTCTATTTCACTCCAATATGAGTGCTAATCTCTAGTTGTCACAACATCATGGCCGCAAGGTGGACTAACAATTCTATCACTATTGTATTCCACACCTGCCCACTGTATGAAACTCACCAGTGATTTCTCTCTAGCTTACATAAACATACAAACTCACATTATTTTTCTGATGGCAATGGTCCCAATGATGATTACTTGGTGGAGTGATAAGCAAGACATCTTCGTGGATGAGCAAAAACTTCACTACCATTTCTGCTTTACTGTTTCCTCTCTCGGCTTTTCTAATAAAATCAATTGACATGCAAGTGGAAATCTGAGTACTTGGGCACCCAAAGTTTGTTAAAATGTGACTTAGATGGATGCCAATATTAACAACATCAGATAAGCCTAGCGTTATATACACAAATTTTTGTGGTATTTCCAAAGGGGGGGGGGAATATCATGTGCGAATAACTATAAAAGCCAAAGTTGCATTTTAGCTAATGGGATTTGTCGCTGTAAAAGTATCTGAGGAATATAATGGAAATTCCAAATCATTAGTCATTCGCATTAGCAATCAATAGTATTGACAAATCTTCCTGATTAGGTTTCAATTCAGCAATGTTTATCGAGAAGATAAGGTACAGGTTTTTTTGTGTCAGTTTCTTTCTCACACCACTAAAAGGCAGCAAACTCAATTTATTTTCAGTCTTCTACATCACACTGCCTTGACCTAACTGCTTTCCAGCTAAACTTAAAACATGACACACATATTCTGTCTCACGGTAATCGTTCTGATCTCAGGAATAGCTAACTCTCAATCAGCGGCATTAAATATAAACATAAATACTCAAATTTTGATATGCAGTGGAGAATACTCATCCTTATCATATAATGACTGCTCAGGGGATTTCTACAATACACCCGGATGCTACTTTAAAGAATTTTTCAATCAATACCGTCCATGTGCAGATCTGTGTAACGATGTGGAGTTTGGGAGTATTGATGCTGAAAAGTGCAGAGCAATATGCCCAGGTAAGTTCAAGTATATAATTAGGTGTATCCTCAGTATTGCCTGTGTAAATTAAAATACATCCTCTGAAAAGAAATCTGAGGTTTTGAGACAGCCAATTAGTAAAATAGGTATTCAGAAACATTGACAACTTTTCATTTGGTTGTCCTGTTAGCTCAGATTGACTCCTGTGGAAAAATCAGCAACTTTGTTGTCCGAATAAGTTATTGTATAGCAATCAACCAACACTAAGGGGCATCACACTGTGAATTTCATGTTTGTACCATAATTTTTCTCAGAGTATGAAGAGATCAGTTGTGTTTACGTATCACCAACAACCGCTCCTACAACAACAAACCCAAGGAATCCACATCTGTATCTTGTGATGCCAACAAAGAAACAGGCCACAGTTGATATGATATCACTCGATCTGAAGATTGCATTTGGTGGTGTTGGTGTGGCTGTATCAGTAATTTTATTTTTGATAATCGCGTATCATCTCAAAAAGAAATGTTTGAGTAAAACACCTACATCAGAGAATACCTCACAGAAATACCCTTTTGGTAAGTGAAGACAGTTATTCATGTCCTGTAATTATTGCAAATTTTGAATACCAAACTGCTATGAGTACAATGTTAAAATGGTTGATATTGGAATTGGATCAATAAAGCAATATTAGATTAGATTGTGGGTATCATTCTAGATTTATTTAGAATACTGCTCTAGGTTCATAAAAATTCAATAGACACTGGGCCGCAAGATATTTATGAATTTTATGAGCAGTATATAGACTGAGAACTATTGAAATTGAATGATACGAAACCTAATTATTTGACTATCCCTTCAAATGATAGTAATACATTTCAATCATTATAGGTGAGGGAGAAGACTATCGTTGTTTTCCTGATCATAATGGAAACTGTTTACCAGGTGAGTAAGGTTTATTAGATTTATGGACAGACTCGCCCTTCATGACACAGCAACAATTTCGTACAGCAGTATCTATTTAACAGCCTGTGGGTCTTGTCTTGTTTTTGGGAAAGTGCCTGACCAGAATTCAGCTAACCAGCCCCGAATGAAACAAATAAATTATCTAGCATCGCTGTCAATATTGCTCACAAATACAATTAAATAAATGCAAAAGTAAATTGTTTATGCATGTTGCCTTTAGGTCAGTTTGATTAATGGTTCGCTGACTAGCCTGTTTTAATATATTGGGATGAGTTTACAAATTGAAAAGCTGTGTCTGTGTGTTGCTACATTTATTTGGCAGTCAAATTCATCTGAAGCAGGAGTTTTCCAATATCGTAAGTTTCCTAAAAAATTACTTAAGAATAAAAAAAACTGTCTTTAAAACCCCTGTAGCCTAAAAGCAGCACGCTTTAGTCTTAAACATTTGTTTATTTGTTAGATTGTTTAATCTTCCTTTGTCAATACGCTCACTGAGCAAAGTAACATCATTTAAATCTGGCGTATTCAAATATCTTTTGTTTCAATTATAACATTATCAATCGCAATCGCAATCGCAGTCGCAATCGCAGTCGCAGTCTCAGAAAGCAGGGATAAGTAGGAAATCAAAAAAATTGAGATTCTTCTTTAATCTTGTACAGAATTTTATAAGCTTTCCAACAAAAAAAGAAACATGTCTCTAGCTCTTATATGTTTGAAGTTAGAGCAAAAAGTCTGCGGGCCCGTCGGCAATGTCGTCCATTTCATCTAGCTGAGAAAACGAGCTTCAAAGTTTTCATTGTGATCCATCAAGACATCAGTTTGTTTACCACCTCACAACGCACAACTGAGAGTGTAATACACAAACTAGAAAAGGTTTTATGGATAAAAAAATTGTCAGCTTTCAGAATATGTATTGCATTTTTCTGTAACATTGATCATATAAGAGTTACCGCTGCCTGCACAGCACCGCATGTAACGCTGGGTGGGTTCTCGGCTTGATAAATTTGTGACCCTACAGGCAGCAAGGAAATCTTATTTTAGAAGTTATAGAACAAGCTGAGACTTACACACATCATTTTTTTGTAAGTGTTACTATGATTTATGTCAGCAAGGCTTTGTTGTTCCAACATGTTAACAAGGAGTTACTCCTTGATGATAGTAGTCATGAGTCAGAGAAAGTGACTGACTGTTCATAGCTGATCTAATGCAATTGCTTCCTCAATTTTCTCATTTATGGTAGTAGCTTTGATAGTGTTCTCTAATGATTCCTAGCTTCTCTAACTTTGAGTCTCCTAAAGTATGGAGATACCAATATCCTACACTTCACTCTGTCTCCCTGGGTTTTCATGTTGGAACACTCTGACTGTCTGGATGGTAGAGCCAAACCTATCTTGGGCAAGAATCATCATGTCTTGTATGGCATTTGTTTCAAACTCATCTGAGGAAAATCTGCAGAGGGAAATCTGTTCAGGAGTGAACTGAGCCAGTACAGCAGGTGTTAGTAGGCCCCTTCTTACAAGAACACAAGCATAAGTTGAGATGGTCTGGTTGTAAAGAGCCATCTACACCACAATCTCCTTCTGCCTCATGTAAGAAAGTTCCAAGAATTTCCTATCACTCAGTTGGGCTTCGATTTATACATAATCAATCCTTCTGCTTGCTCAAATTCAATCACATCACCATCATAGTCCCTGCTACTAGCATATTCACTTGTTTCTTCACCATTATACTCATTTATAATCCCCGGAACATCTCTTTCATCAAACAAAGTAGTTGAGCTATCACTGTCGGTCGCCATTTTTGTGTTTCCTAGCGACGACTTTAAACCAATATTAGAGTGCCTTACATTTATTTTTCAGCCAATCTGATTGCAGATTCTGAAAGAGCACATCTTATTGGTGCTAGTAGATGGTTTTCTCAAAATTAGAAAACTGAAATCAAGAATAAGTTTTCTAACTTAAACCTCTAGTATAAACAATAGTAGAAATGCGACTTATCCCTGCTTTCTAAGACTGTGACACCTTTTTATCTCTGCAACAATACTATAATGAAAATATCTTAATATTTTTTTTTTTTTTTCTCTCTTCTCAAAGACATCCTATCTATTTCAACCTCACTGCTGAAACATTTTAACTCATCTTCAGTCACAAGCTTTCCTTTTCTCAAAGACATCCTATCTATTTCTACCTCACTGCTGAAACATTTTAACTCATCTTCAGTCTCAAGCTTTCCTTTTTTTTTCTCTTTTCCTTTTCCTTTTTTTTTTCGGCACTATTCGGAAAACATTCCGCTACTGGAATGAAATAGACTGCCAATAAAAGTGTAAAAAAAAACAAAACAAAAAACCCCTGTTTAAAGCCTAATAGCGCTAAAAAATGAAAATGAGCTAGAACCACCCAGTAAGTCCGCTTTTTCATCTCCATGAGGGTCAAATACTCATTAGAAACATGAGCTTGTTGCAGGCAAGCGCAGCAAAAGATCTACGGTTGCTGTTGCATCAAGGGCAGATTTCTGTGTAGCAACAAATATTATTACAAACCAAATGGAGGAATGTTAACACTTACATTTGGGATATTCTTTCAAAAGATTTTTCAATAGAAACACTTTTCAGAATTGCGACGCATCACCCACAGGGAAGTTTGAACAATTCCACACTTCCCTGTGTGAGTGACTGTTTCAATCAGTTTCAAAAGAATTTCATTTAAATAATCCTAATGGCCTGAAAACTTCCTCATAGATAACATTTGGGATATTCTTTCAAAAGATTTTTCAATAGAAACACTTTTCAGAATTGCGACGCATCACCTACAGGGAAGTTTGAACAATTCCACACTTCCCTGTGTGAGTGACTGTTTCAATCAGTTTCAAAAGAATTTCATTTAAATAATCCTAATGGCCTGAAAACTTCCTCATAGATAACATTTGGGATATTCTTTCAAAAGATTTTTCAATAGAAACACTTTTCAGAATTGCGACGCATCACCCACAGGGAAGTTTGAACAATTCCACACTTCCCTGTTTGAGTGACTGTTTCCATTGATTATATATACAACAGAAATAAAAGTTACTCTCTGATTGCTTTTGGGCTTTTCTTTATGTACTTGATTTTTGTAATTGCTTTGTGTTTCTGCTTTGTGTATTTGCTAATGCGTATTTCTATGTGTAATCCATTCCAATTCACAAAGCATTAGCTTCCTGATAGAAAAATCAAATATTTACGTAGCACTTGTTGCGAAGCTAAAGAACGAAATTTTTTATATGACATGAAGCTTTTTCAACACTTTAATATCAGCACTCTGTACCATTTTAATAATGAAATGTTTTGTACACTATGCCACAAAAGGGAAAAAAATACGTAACAGATATCAGAATTAAACCAATTTGAATTTGACTATATTGATAATGTTTTTATTTTCTATCCTGTAATTTATATAACTAGGGGAGATGTGATAGAATATCTGTTAAACAAAGCAAAATAATTAAAAATTTTCGCTGAGACTGGACAGATGCAAAATCTTTTAAACACTATGAGACAAAGATTACATGATTAATGTTCTGCTTGTAGATAAATACTGGGTGGAAGAGTCCGAACTGATGACAAATCTCGAGCCTGTACCGATTCATCCCACAACAGAATATAAAACTGAAGCTCTAGATAATCAAACTAACTTACTTATATATTCTGCACATGTCCAGTTAGGTGCTATCCAACCTACAACGGCTTAGCCTCAGGAATGAGGACAAGAGTCCTCTATATCACAGTAACATTAACGTTTATTGTTCCAATATTTGACTTGACTTTGATTTTGAAAATATTTATTCATTAGAAGTATGCAGTCTATGTCTCACTTCTCATTTTTCTTCTTTTAAATTTTATTGGTTTTCTTGTTTTGGCACATTTAGAAGATCATCATTTTAATGATGAAAATTGTTTGTCAGTAAATGTTAAAAAAGAATTCATATCGTTTTTCTTTCTTGGCTTCTGCTCTTTATAGTTGCATTTCTGATGGTTTTGTAAACTAAAAATCACGCCATTATAAATGCTTTTGGAATACAAAACTCAATTCAAGATATTTTATTATTTATTCTCTAATTTGATGTATCAAAGAATAAGTTAATTTCTATGACATGTCTTCAGGACAATCCTGTTAGTGTGTTTCTAATGCTCAGGAATTATGTGGCTGGACAAGGAAAAAGAAAAGCGCGTGATACATGCCTTGACTGCCTTTTAATCTTGATCCGCCGGATACAACTCGACTTATCTAGAAATATACATTACTTTATCATTGAAAATGTTTCAGCTATACTGGTGATCTAAATTCACATATATATATATATATATATATAAATATATATATATATTTCTCTTTAGGCACGCCAGACAAAGGTGATCAAAAGAATTCTTGTACACTTAAACTAAGGCAGCCCACAATTTTGTCTCATGGACAACAATTGAACAAATGCTATTTCCTGATGAGTAAATCATGATAAGAAATTATCCAATCATAAACCACAAACAGCTCAAATTATTAGCAACACTTATTTTATATGTTCAGATCAGGATTTATTATTGAACGATGATGTAAACGCAGCTAATAAAGCTAATATCCCTGATGACGTGGAGAAGAACACTGCTGGGACTTCTGGTGGGGATAACGGTGATCAGAGGGCTAACCCTGACCCTCAACTGCATGATGGCGATGAGCGGAGTAACAACCAGCCACAACAAAGTGAGTAACCTAACCTTAGTTACTCATCTGGCGCTCTGAAAGCTAAACTTACAGGTAAAATGAAAATGGTTTTGTGTGTAACTTGAACAAATATGAGAACCTTGATCAGCATAAAACGGCTGAAAGACATGCTTGAGCATGGCCCCCTTTGAGTTTTAGCTTTGTTACTCAAGACAGTCTAGGAGGACAAATATCAACAGGTGGGAAATTGTGATGGGTCTGAAAATATTGATAAGAGTTATGATTGGATAGAGAAATTTATCTGCTGTTACACAACGTAAATGCTTTATTTCATGTAGTAATTTCAGAAATTTTAATATCTAGATAAAAAAACCTTTGCTGTGTATAACATAATTTCTCTATCAATATCATCAGAGATTATGATTTATCCCCACATAGATTATCATTGTGAGCGCGTAATCGTCCGCAACCCAACCCGCAACAAATCTAGAAAACCAAAATATGGTTATGACTAGTGATAAGGGTAGGCCACGCCGAAACCTCATTTAGCGGATATTAACCTGCAGCCTTAAGGAGTTTGATGTCACCCAAAAATATTGACATGAGTGACAAAATTCGTACTTAAACTGCATAGCCTTTAACACTTCACATAGTTAAAAATTGACTGGATACCGAGTGAGGAATGAAATGGCTTATTTTTTCAATAGCTCATATCCATTTAATGCAGAGTCAAATGTATGGCATATATGTTACGCTATACAGATCGGATATACTTGTAGGAGAAGGTGGTAATAAACCAACTCAGGCTACTGGTACTAATGATCCTGATGACCTTAACCCTCAGAACTCTGCTGAGGCTGATAGTGGGAATAATGATAACCAAGGAGTTGATTTAAATGAGGGACAAAGAGTCCCAGATATCCTGCCCCCACAAGGTGAGCAGTCTCTCTTTTGGTGCTCTGCAGGCTGAAATATCAAAGTTAAAGCATAAAAACGCAATCTTGAGCGTCTGCAAATTGAGTAAATAAGAGAACACAGATCACCATGAAGTTTTTGGTGTCACTGAAAACTGTCAATGTGGGGAGCTTACTTTAAAACTTATACTAAGCTACTTGTACCACATAGAAAGATACAATTTTATCTGACACTGAATCAGTAATTGTTCTAATTCGTTGCCTAACCAATAACTTGAGCCATTTGACAGAACATTACCCACACAAAGCAAAGCCAACAAAACACTGACATATATGTTACATGTACCTCTCGGATATACTTGTAGGAGATGATGGTAATAGACCAACTCAAGCTACTGGTAGTAATGACCCTGATGACCTTAACCCTGAGAACTCTGCTGGGGCTGCTGGTGGTGATAATGATGACCAGGGAGCTGATTATGGTGAGGAACAAAGAAACCAAGATAATGATGATCCAAGAACTGTTCCTGACCTTCATGAACTACATGCTGGTGACGAACAGAGAAACATCCAGCCTCCACGAGGTGAGCAGGCTCTTTCTCACTTATCAATCACAAACCAAGTTTTCTGAGCTAAATATTCATCCCATTTCAGATCTGTGCCCATTTGGGTATACACTTGGCACACACAGTTCGTGTGAGGAAATGTGGCCAGCAGGGACTTATCTTGGAAACCATAAATCATAGAAAAAAAGTCATATAAATATCAATTAGGTGCCCTAACATCAATTTCTGCCAGTTTGTTGACCAAATTCTAAAATCCATTCTCCGGTTCCGGACATTTCAAAAGTTCCATCAACATACTTATCTGGCATGCTGCTCTTTTTGTCTTAAAGACAGAGATTGATTACTTTCAATTCAAAGCTGCCTATCTTGCTGCAATTGAGTATTCAGCCTTCGTGATTGTATCTTATTCCATGTGATCTGGTTGTAGGAAGCAACCCGTCGCAGCTTGATGAACTTCCAACCAGTGCTGCAGTTAGGCGGAAAAGATACGAAAATTCGCCCACCAGTAGTGGATATGATTCTGCAGGCATGGTGTCATTCTATTTTAAATGCATACCATGAAAAATTAACATTTTGCAAAATGGATTTTTTAGATTTAAATTGTTGTATATTTTGAAATTGGCCCTCCTTGATTCACAGCCCCCCCCCTCCTGATATTTGTGTCTGTAATGGAGCACAGTCCATGTAGACTAATGTCTAAACACCTACTTTGAAGTCTGGTATCTGGTCCTGATTGGCTAACCGACTACATACATATTGAGGTGCAAAGGTCATTGTTGTGTCCTCATATGCTGTGACCACTAATTAAGTCACATGCTCATTTAGCATGCTGCCGATAGTATAAATAAGGCATGCCATCACAATTATAATCAGTTGATATAATCAGTTGATATACAGTTGATCACATATACACAATGGTCACATAATAAATGTACACGCTCCAACAACAAATCAAACAGCTTGATTTACATACAACCAACAAAACACAAAATAAACAGTCATTACCTTCCTTTCATTGCTTTACCTCTGACCAAGTGACAGTGGAGCTCAGAATATTGAAAAATGTAAGTATAACATAACTCTTGGCTAAACCATGATAGTTTATTGAGAGTTTTACTACGTTGAGCTAAGCAATGGCTATGGTAGTGGCCTTAATAAAGGCACTGAGAGGAAAGAAGACTGACGCACTGACTGGGTTCATTTTAAAATCATTGAACATTGGAATTTGACTGATTCTCGAACATCATCTGTCAAATCTAAATTATATCACTTTTCATCTGGAACATCATAATAGGACCTGCAAACGCAATATATACCCATATCTTATGCTACTCCCTCCTCCTCCTCCTGCTGTTGACCAAAATGAGTGGTGATGTCATAATGAACAGACCTTTATTATCACAAATGCTAAAAAGTCCTGGGTACCAGCTAACGGATTTGACGGAAGTCGGTTTGAAAGCCAGGGATTAAGTCCCGTGTACCAGCAACGAAAAGGGCCAGCATGAACATGTTGATAACTTGGCGGGCATTGATGCATTTTAAGATGAGAGGCTTAGAGACCAGATTTATAGTGCATGAAGGCGAATCATGGACACAAGTGTAGGGATCTAAAATAAAATAAATTGAGTTGGAAGGCTTTCGGTTTAAAGGTATAGAATTACCTAAGCCTAACAAAACCGCTCATGAAAGCTATGAAGCTGGCGCAGAGAGCCATACTTAAAAACAAAAACAAAATTTGATAGGATGTGAAAAAAACTGGCCAATTTGAAGTTAAATCACCACCATTGCAAACAATTGGATGTGGAGAGAGGAGAATCTGTGGAGCAGGTGTCATTAACAAATTTTAGCATCAGCAAGCCATTGGAGTTTTGATCAAAGCTGATAAGTTTGCCGAGTTGGAAAAAAAGTGTGTCAGGTTCGAAAGCTTGCTAGGTACAATAGCTTGCCATGTACGATAGCCTTCCCGGTGCAAAGTTGGTGTGAAAGTTTGCCATATCCTACACAAATGAATGTGTACCATGCAATTGCCACTAACCATGTACGTATAAAGGGATTTTGTAGCAATTTATTATCGTTATTGGCCAGCTCTCATAGGTGGCTGACTTTGACTTCTTTTGATGGCAACATTTTCCAATGTTTATGGAATTTAAGGCTTATTTCGTGATGTTTGGATTCCTTGCAGAAGTACATCATTAAGATGGCACTTTAACAATTGACATTAAGGTGGTCATTAACATGGTACGTGGAATAAATTTTTGCATGGAATGGTGTCTGCGAAACTAATTCTGGGCACAAATGGCAGTGATAGTGAACAATTTTCGCCGTTGATGCAAATTGTGGCGTTTAGCCTAAGTTTTTCAAGCGGAAGTATATATTTGCTTTGCCAAGATGGGTCATCATCACAAAACCAGTCCAAAGGCTGAAAAACCAGATAAATGTTTTGAGTCAGGTTGATTGCTGATAGCATTGGACCCCAGATCCAAATTTTTTGCTGACTGCATTAAGTGTCGAAATGTAATGAAAGACCCAATTTCAGGATGCTTTTCATCACGTGTACTGCGAAAATCTTAATTTTTACCTGTCAAGTCTTTGAATTGTACCCCATATGTTAGTATATTGTTTTAGACTTTGACAGCTGGTGATTTGAATAATTTATTTTTTTGGATCAGTACAGATTCCAGGTAAAGTGCCTATGAGCATAAAATATCGGGTCCTTACCTGGTAACGTGATTTTAATCAAGGATGTACTAAAGAAGAAGCAAAAAAAAAGCCTTTACAAATGATGTTAAAATTTGTATTGCGTAATGCACACCAACAGGGAACTGATTGAGGAGAAAGGTGAAAGGCCAGAATCGCTGGCATCTTTATACAGATAGAGGAGTGAGCTCGTGATGTTCTCACTGCAAAACCAACATAGCAATGTGGATAGTAATGCGATAAGATAATTTTGCAAATTGTTCTTAAGTGCGCATACGCTTTGGAAATCTGATTTCCTTTCATAATATGCGATTGAAAAGCTGGGCATATGATTTCATGCACAGACTACGGTTTTTTAATTTTCCCAGTTACCAGGGAGCACAACTACAGACTTGAACTCCTTGTTTAGATTTTGTCCTGGAAAACAACTGTATTGTACACATTTTACTGCCTTTCCTGTTTATTTGACAGAAGCGCAGAGATATCTTTGCAATAAGATGGACTGTAGCTGATTTGTTATTTCATTCCACTGATTGACCAGGACAGAAAGCATCGGATATTCTTCCTGGAACTGCACATGACAATCAGCACTCACAAATAAAGCTAAGTACTGCTCAACGGCTCCCATCATTAACATACTGGATTGTACAATTGAAATATAAAGTTACATCAACCTCTAGTCATATGCTTTGAAATGATTTTGATCTCCTTGTGAGATTAAAAGTTTTGAGATTACGTACATGATCATGTTATTTGACAAACGAGTTTCCCACAATGCTGTTTTCACAGTGATGAAATTATAAAGTTAAACACATGCACACAGTCCTTGTCTCAATTTGAGGGGATACGAGGAGTCAATTGTGCCATTGAATAAGAAGACAAAAAATTTATTTCTTCTCTTCACCCAACAAACCCACTTGGGTTGTGTTTTGTACACCATGATACTGAACCAAGTTCCTCTCGCTAGATGGGGCAATTGCCACCTATTGGTACTGCACTACAAACCAGAGTGCCTGTATTTTGATGTCAAATTGGACAAATTTATAAAAATTGACTATTGTGTCTAAGTTTACATTTACATGAAAGATCAAGACATTTCATCGAAACAGCATGCACTTGAGCTTTCAAACAGAAGTGGCTGACTATGGCATCATGTCTATGGGGCCTATCGATGATTCAACAGACAAGGTTGTTCATCTAAGAGAATATCTGTTCGAAAATTTTGAAACTTTCACCACCTCAAATTGGCTGGCCTGGTTTTCTTAGTCAGTAAACTTTGGCCCAAAAAGACCATTTAAGCCAAAGGATTTCTACTCTAGGAAGCTGGTTACTTTCCAGTACGACATTGGTTTTGACTGGCACAATTTGTTGGCGACAAAAGATGATATAACATTGAAAACTAACGGAAACTTATCAAGACTACTGTGACATAATGCAAAGTTATGGGGAAAAATCGAAGGAAATTTCTTCGTTACCACTAAAAATTGCCTGAGATTTTATGGCCGGATTTTCCCCTAGTAAAGTCTCTTGTGAGTTGTGACACCATTTGGGAGTCAGATTCATTTAAAGGATTTAGAGACTACTATTTATCCTGTTTGAAGGCTGATCATCCCCACGATCTAGAGATCAACAGTTGTGTTTGGAGACCAATCTTGAAGCCAATGACTAACAATCACTAAGATTTAATTTGTCACAGCTGGGGTGAATCGGTATTCACCAAAATGTCGGCGTCCTATTCTTCGCCAAAATACCTTACTCAGAATTTTTTTTATTCAAAAATGATGACTTTTTACTGGAATGTTTTGATGTGTTGTACAAATAAATACCTGAATCAAATGATGAAGTTGCAGCCCGTTGATTGATTGGGCAGAAATAAATGACATGAGAAAAAATTAACATTTTACAAAATGGAATTTTTAGATTTCAATTGTTGTATATTTTGGAGTTGGCCCTCCTTGATTCACAGGCCCCCCCCTCCTGATATGCGTGTCTGTAATGGAGCACAGTCCATGTAGACTAATGTCTAAAAACCTACTTTGAAGTCTGGTATGTGGTCCTGATTGGCTACCGACTACATACATATTGAGGTGCAAAGGTCATTACCTTACTTTCATTGCTTTACCTCTGACCAAGTGACAGTGGAGCTCAGAATATTTAAAAACCCTCCAGCCTCCCCGTTTACCACCCTACATGTCTGTACTCACATTTTGTTTTGTATAGTTGTATATAGAGTGGAAAGAGGTCTTTGGGACACCATGTAGAGTGAAAGACCCTTATTGAACGATTTGGAGACCAACGGTTATCCTGTTTGAAGGCTGATCATCCCCACGATCTAGAGATCAACAGTTGCGTTTGGAGACCAATCTTGAAGCCAGTGACTAACAATCACTAAGATTTAATTTGTCACAGTTGGGGTGAATCGGTATTCACCAAAATGCCGGCGTCCTATTCTTCGCCAAAATACCTTACTCAGAATTATTTTTATTCAAAATTGATGACTTTTTACTGGAATGTTTTGGTGTGTTGTAGAAATAAATACCTGAATCAAATGATGAAGTTGCAGCCCGCTGATTGATTAGGCAGCAATAATTGACATGAGAAAAAATATACATATTAAGTACAACTGTGAAACCATCTAAAGTGTTCCAACTTTTGTTTACAATCTTTTGCCACAATGTTAGATTGAGAGAGGCACAAACAAGACAATAGATTGGGAGGTAGGTATTTTGTATATGTGTATGTTGGTAATTTTGGTGTATTTTATGTGTTTGTGTCATTTAGCATCTGGTTCTGCTGACAGCGGAACACCAGTGTCTGGCCTTGGCACACCTAGAAATTCTGCTCAATATAGAGGCTTCTCCCAACATGAACTTGATGAGATTAAAGGTTAAACTTGAAGTAAAGACTACAGCACATAAAGAAGATGGGACTTATAAAGTCAATCTGGATAAAGCAAAAAGGAAGCTTGATAGCTTAACTACTGCTTAAACTACATACAACTCTAGTATCTATGGTAAAAAATTTTCCATTACCTTGATTACCTATTTCTGCCAAAAGACCCACCTTCTTCATTGTTAGTTCTCTAAATTTCTTTCCAACATTATAATTTTATTGGTTTTTATTTGACATGTATCTGCTTAATGTTTTTCTTTGATGACTTGCTAACTGATTAAAAGTATTTTGTGTATTAATATTGATCTTTTTCTTAGACTTCCTAGTAAATTTTACTGTTAATAATTCTTATGCTTGCCTTTTGATTAATTTTTGCCTAATATTTTTAAATCCGTGAATTCTTGCATGTATGTTTATTTGTTTCTGGATAAAAGTCCCTGACTTAATCTTCACCAGAATAAAAATGGAAAATATACATATACAATCATCCACGATGTTGTACCGTTAAAGTGTTTTGCACAGGTTTTGCATTAGTTCAAACCGACCTCTCACCATCTCGAATGAACAAGTTGTTGAGAATGAGGAATGATGTTGAGAATGAGGATTTTTAACCGTTAGGCATAGCATTTGTCTGACACCTGAAATTCTCCAGTCATGCAGAGAAAATTATAGCAAAATCTAAGCCAGCCTTCCATGCAGTTCTTCAACTAAAGAAAGCTGGGGTTACGCAATGCTGTCTGCCCATCCCTGATTTGCTCCAAAACAATCAGGGGTGGATGAAGAAGCTCTCATTCATATGTACAAAAGCCAAATTATACCGGCAATAAGTCATGCGTCATCTGCCTGGTACCCCTACACTACTGACCAGCAGAGAGCAGAACTGGAAAAAAGTCAAAAACTAGCACTTCGGGTTATCTACAATAATCATGAACATTACAGCGATCAACTGGCAGCTGCTAATATCAACACCCTGTCAGAGGCCCTTAACATTAACTCAAGCTCAAGAACGATCAAGATCACTTGCTTAGGCATCGACTTACACAAAAACCATCCACCAGGCCAATCCGTTCAACATCATCTAACTTTTATATTAAAAGATCCCGCACTGTCAAGCGAGGATCAACTACAGTCATTGATCTCAAAGGTGGCTCTTCTATAAATTTGAGGTGGGTTTCATAGTATCTTTGAGGAGTCCTACTGTAAATGAAATGATCAAAGCCATTTCATAATTTGTATCGGCTTCCTGCATAAGTTTCAAAAGTTTGATCACTACACTTATATAGTTTTATGACTTTACATCCCATTCTCCTAGCTATGTCACGCGGCCACAAAAAAATGGCTGCTTGACAAGGCTACCATTCTCCTGTCTTGGCGGGCTGGATAAAACTGGGTTTACATACTTGAATAAGAGCTACTAACCATATCAGAAAACTGAATAAGATTGTACAAAAAAAGAAATAGCTCCGTAGAACTGGACACATTTACTAAAATCCCAACATATATTGTAGTGTTTTAATATGTTACTTGCAAACGAATGTACGCCAATGGAGGAGCTTTGTTATAGACTGAATTATATGTGTTTTAGTACCTACCCTCAGTAAGTTAGATTGACTACAAGTCCAAGTGAGGCATGCCTCAAATCTATATGTATAAATATATGTACATACTGTTCAAACCAAATTAAAGTAACCCCTTCATGGTCAATCAATAAAAGGTATATCTTAAAGCTAGTAAGTCGTAACGGAAAACCCATATAAAAATTTAACCAGTCATGATCTTGAAATCTGCCAAATCAATCCTCTGGGAAAGTCCCGCAGGCCATATACTTGCACCGACTTGAGAAAATCCAATTGAATAAGATACATTTGTGAGATACCAAGAGAGCCCAGTAACAAAGACTGGAATGCTCCATATACCATCCATAATGATGATGAGATGCTTCTATATTGAGATTGATTTTATATTTGAAGAAACAGGCCTATCTGGTTGTGTTGTTCAGCCTTTGAGATAACTTCAATCTCCTGTCAGATATTTACATATCTGATATATAAGAACAAGACATCTAGCTACACAGCCTACAGATGTCAGAATCGCAGAATATAACTTCTATATAGCAAAATCATGTTGAAAAAAATCTTCTATAGCATTTAAATCAGGTAAGGAAGCATTAATTACATAAATGAGGAGGAAAAATGAGTGAAGTGCACTGAGTGGCTCAATCACCTTTCAGTGAATAGCAAGCGCGTTAACCGATTGCACCATGTCGCCCCATCTCAACAACCCCAAAAAAGCACGGTTTGATTGCGCTAATTAGCATGCCCTCTAGGTCGTGAATCTCTCATTTAACAGCACAGTCCATTTCACCATCCACTATAACAAGGAAATTGTTACTCGCGTGTTGTATTTGTTTTTGAATTTGTGATTGTAGGATGTCTTGTTTAACAGCATGCATCTCCCTGGTTGCCAGGTGATGGATTGCATCACTCATCCTCATCACATTGGCTTGTAGCAATCCAGTCCCCAATTACCTGATATGCAGCGGAGATTATTCACAGCTGTCATACGATGATTGCCAAGGCAGATATCACAACATCCCGTCAGCATGTTATTTTCAGGGGGGTTTTGGTCATTACAAACCATGTGCTGACATTTGTAACAATGTCATACATCCCTCTAGGGAAGAGGATAAGTGCAGATCTCTGTGCAAAGGTAAGACACCCTGTCAGGCGTCAGCTAATCAGCAAGTGGCTAACCTGATCTGACATGAGGAAAAGCAACTCTTGACGCCAACAATTATTTTTTTGAAAACTGTTGCAACAAATGACCCTTGTTAATAAGGTTAATAAGGTTTACTCATCATGTTAGTTAGAAACAGATCCCATCAAGTGTTTGGTTACTGCTGTAGGACCATAACAAATTAATATCCAGTCTGAATCAAGTGTTATAAAGTAATTTAGTCAGTTTTACCTTGCTTAAATTTTTGATTCGCCAAAATACCCATGATGATTCCAGCCGTGAGTGATTCCAAAGATCGACTGTTTAGTAGCTGTTACTCCTTGGTGATACAGACTAATTAATGACCTAGGATGGTCTAAGCTAGTGTACCACCCCTAACCTCTTCACATAGCTACGTACATAAATACAATTACATTAAACAATTTGTCGATTAGCACTCTGTCAAGTTCAGCCACTTTTCTTTTTTACAGGGTATGCACAGAACTACTGTCATATTGGACCACTGGTTGCAGAGACAACCTCATCCAAACCTCTCAGCACATCACTTCAATACACGGCAGGTGTAACCGATATAACCAGCAGTGGGGAAGATGAGGAAAGGAGAAAAAAGAAAGAGATAGAACTTGGCCTTGGAATTGGGTTGCCCCTCCTCTTCGTCATATTTGCAGTAATACTTACATTGATATGCTGCAGAAAAAAATAACCGAACTCTAAGCGAGCTCATCATTCAAGTAAGATTTTCATAGCATTGTTTATAAAAACAGGTGGTTCCTTACTCCTTGCATAAATATAAATGCAAGAAGCATTCACAGGTTCAAATCTTACAAATTGTTGAGATCGTTGTATTCATTGCATCTATTGAGAACTATTATGCGCAAATCTTTTAATTACAACTTAACATATATTAGTACAAAAAACAGCTAAAATAGTTTCCAAATTGTAAACTTCCATATCGTTGGGTATTGTGTATTGTATTGTGTATTTTGGTTTTGAATTACTATTTACAACTGTTAGGAGCTGAGGGTGAAAATATAACAGTTGGTTAGTCTGGTAATGCTATAGCTTGTATGCGGTAACCCTACGCTTGCCTCTTCTGCAACCATTGCAACTGGGTACGTGGGTTGATTTGGATCTGATTTTACATCAAATTCATTGCTGAGGTACGGTAGTCTGGTAGCACAAACTCTTTGCTTTCTAAACACACCAGGATGTGGAGCATTGTCTGTGTTGCATGTGGTACTTCCTTCTTGTGTCATAAATACGTCCTGTCATCATGATGATGAAATCAGAGAATATTCTGGGAAAACCGTTTTGTCATTGAACCATCCACACTTATCTGTTTGCATGCTCCGCTTGAATGGTAAAGCATGGACAATGTGATTTGATGGTATTAGATAGTTGGGTGTATATATGTTGTGATTTTCACTACCATAGGATCACATACGTTGTTTTACAAATTAGGTGTTATTTGATCTTGGTTAAACAACAGGCAACTCAGTTTGAATATTTTCACCAATACTTTGATCTGAAGTGCACAATTGATAAAGGGATGAAAAAGATCTTCAAAATCTGACTTTGTCTCCTTAACCAGAAAAATGTAACTACCGCTACCAAGATTGTCAGTATCACAGTCACTTTATCATTGTAACTGTCGTTATAGTTGATGCATGCACAACACAACTTTGTTGTGACGCTGTCTGGTGTTTTAAGGGTTTTTACTTGTATCTGTAGGAACACCACACGAGACTGCCCCAACTCAAGTTACTGGAGACCCAGACTCAACTACTAGTAAGTATACACATTCTCTCATATTATCAAGGTTTCTATTTTGTAACTTGTCACATAGTGATAAAACAACTTATGGTCAGAAAGCAAGCTGATGTTGTCATACAAAATTGTTTGGATAATAAGCTTAATAATAATTGACCCAACAGTATAATTCCACTTTCTTTTTCATATATGTAGATCAACACTTATTGTTGGGAGGTGCTAGGGGAGAATCAACAACAGTTCCTCTTAATGGTGATCAGGATTTGGCTTCTGAACCCGAGCAGAACCCTTCGGTGTCAACTATTGGTCAATGTGGTGATCAACCAGTACAAAGGGCACCTAACAATGGATCTACAGCACACAGCAATTCCCATCCTTTACAAGGTACATATTGTAATAACAGTTTTTGTTATACACACTTGGTCTAATTTAATCCAGGTTAACAAAACACAAAAATTCTGTATAAGTGGTACAAGCATTATAAGTAAAAAGTCTTTAAGAATTAATATTGCAGATAGGCATTGAAGTCTCTGCGGAGAAAAGCACAAGAGCACAAACGCTAGACTGTTTTCTCTTTCTGCTTTAATTTGTTAAATTAGTTAATTGTTTTGATTTGTTGAGTTGTGGATTACACGTGCAAATTTTGTGTTTAACTTAAGGGTGACACATCAGTCACTATGTCTTGCTGATTCATTGCTCATTCTTACAGAGAGGAGCGGTAACAGTCAAGAAATGGTTGGTATGTCTCCGGTAACTCCTGAAGCGGAGGTGGGACATAGACGTACACCATCAAATGGGAGTAGTGACAGAGGATATGACACTGAAGGCCCCTCCCACTCAGACTCTGGCGCCGACATTCAGTCAAATACTACAGCAGGTATTAATTATCTGGGTCTGAATTTTGATGAATTTCTTCATCATATTTAAACTGGAAAAATAAAATAAGAGGAAGAAGAATTTACATGATTAAAGATATAAATTGCTGCAGCTATTTGTTGTGGTTGGGTCTGCACTGGCAAAAATATTTCCAAATTTTTCTTCAATTTCACCACCTAAGCTAATCATTATGTTAGTTTAACAATTTGAGCACAGACAAGGAATGTTTGTCATTTTATTCTAAATTTGTAATTTAAATTTAGGACCTGGTGAAACCATCTTGCCTAGAAATGAGCAATCTGAGGAAACTAGTCGATCCGTAGATGGAGCTCCCCACTCTAATGATGATGACGTACAAATCACAATGTTAGTTCAGACAACAGCGAGGAAGAAAAATGGAGTTTTACAAGCAAACCTGCCTAAAGCTCATGCTGCGCTTAAAGGCCAACCATGAAGAGCCATGCATTGCTCAAATATTGTTTAATTACCCAAATCGGGAACGCTGAATAAATGCACGGCAGAGGCTTAGTTGCAAATATATGATGTATCTCGAGTTAAAGTATAGCACATGGGATTGAGATTGGACACTCATTGAGATTTATATATTCCAGTTTATACTGATTTTTTTTTATACTGAATACTGACACTGATACTGAATTTCTGATTTTTAATTTTTGTCAAATATGTATTTCAATGGCATTTTAAAGAGATAAGGAGCTGTGGAAAAAATAAAACAATCGGAGTTCTTTCCATTACTGAGGCTTTATAAATGAATTAGGAATTAGTTTGCGCAGAATCCTCATATGACTCTGCAGTGGTGCTGGATAAATTGTGTATCATAGGTTAGTCAGCAAGCTCAAAGCTCCTACTATACTTACTATCTGTTTCTCTGTATAAAATGAAACCGTTCCATATGCATGTCATAAAATGTTTTCTATTACTACGTTGAAGATGATGAGAATAACTTACAATATTCCTACATTCTAGTATCACAAACACCGCTCAATATCCTGAGGACCAAACATTGATATAACTATATTCTGTTGGTGTTTGAGGATATTTTTCATTGGATGTTGATGGAGTATTATAATCTTTTTTAGTAAATAATTATTGAACTTAGCATGCTCCTTGAGATCAAAGTATAAATAGCGAATAAAAATCAAATGCCTACATTTTAATTGTTTCAACTTGAGCCACTACTGATAAGGATTACATGAAGTATCCTGTTTAATGTGGAATATTGTCTTTTGCTCAATGTGCCTTTACATACATTTGTATCTATGTTTATATGTATGCACATTGATGACAGAATTTCGTCGGATTTCATCAAAATAATATAATATTATGGCGCATAGTGTATTAACAGCTACGTATTTGAAGACATATCTAGAAAAGCTACAAAACTTGTTGCCATTTTTTCTAAGTTTTAGGATTGACATTCTGATTGACCACTCTACAATGTTGTAATACCACATTTTGTGGTTATAACTATAAATGTAGCTCTCTGTAGTTATGCCAGTTATTCCTCTATCACAGCATTCGAAACAGCATTTCAATCATGTTCTTTGTGCTTGGTTTTATATTTTTTTGGTGGTATGTTACTTGATGAGCTTTTCTTCCCAATACAGGCAGTAAGATTCCAATAGGGAAAGGGGATAGGGATAGAGTTTATTACAGTCTCTGAAAAGAGAATTACCTATGTTGTTTCGACAGAGCTAAAAGTTGGGTCAATGTAAAATTGCTGATGTTACATAGATAAAATTCAAATATAAAAAGATAATACTACTCATATCACAGAGTTCATAAACTTTATAGCCTTTGCTCGGTAGCAGTTCCTTCGAAGGCACACTCTAGTCCGCAATGTTCTGTATTGACCTGATGGTAGGCGGTCTAACATGAAGAGGGAGTTGTCAGTTCCCGTTGCGAACAGTCGGAGGCAGCGTGATTTCATGCACCGATTATATACAATGTCAGTATCATCGAAAGTACATTCCCCTAGTCTACCTGCTGGCTTGATAACATGATTGAAAATTTTTATGCTGGTCTTTAGACATATGACCATGAATAATAAGGGCTATCTTGAGATTAGCTACAGCATGGAAATCCCACAAGCTGCTAAGACTTAGTACTGGTTGTGAGGATCTACCTCAGTATTTTCTCTTCTTTCTGATGACTGATAAATATTATTCCGCTGTGCTGCTTAGTTGATCACACCAATCAGAGTGCAGCTTTTCCCTTTACATTAGTTAGTCTCTAAATATATCTTCCCTGTGTATACATTGTTTAATGCTAGCATTAATGTCATTATGTAAACACAAATGTAATGCACATCATACAATAAGAATGTGATGAAGACCAAGCAATCAAAAGCACAAACATTTACTTGGTGACACTCTTATAGCTTGAGTTCTTACAAATCAAGTTGGTTGCTTCATGATATGTAATATCGATAATGTCATAGTAGACCGGTTTGAAATAGGATTTCAGCGATAGGATGGTGATTGGTCACCGTTATAACTCCTAGGTATTTCAGAATTCTCCTTACCCTGCAAATCAAGCTACAAAATATTTTATAGGTGACATACTTCATTTAAATCTTACAAACTTCAACTGTGCCAGGGATACCTTCAGGCTTTTTCAACAGCATGCTATACTTGCTCCTGTATTTTTGACATGACAAGCCGTGTGCAGGCTTGTGTTATCATGTCCATCAAGAGAAGAGCATTTTTGTCTATATGCTCATTAAAATTTGCTGCCTCTTGCAATAAGGTAACAAGCAATTGTATGATGATCGTTGTGTTAAATTTTTGGAAGATTGCTTTTTTTATGGCTGATGGTTTATTGTTATTAATTAACTGGTTAACAAACCATATGAGGCGATATAATCACTCAGTCTGTGGGAAACATTCGGGTACTCCTCTTGTATTTATGACTCGCCGTGCATACAGAGTAAGCATCTTATTTTTTATGCCTAGAGTTTGCGTATAACAGCCACCGTGTTGGTAGCCCCGATGTGGAGTCAACAGATAAAATAACCAACACGCTAAAATCTTCTGTTTTCTATTGAACAGACACATATGTTTAATCTGGCTGTAGGAAACAGAGCATTGTGTGTGAAATTGTGTATATACCTGAGGCGTGTGGCGAAACAAAGAAATATTGCCCCTTCTCTTCTGTATGTCCATCTTTTGATTCTGTCCATCCATGTCCGCAAATCGGTCATTTTTGTCCGTCTTTTGCTGTTGTCTGTACCTGCCAAGCACCGAAAGTGCAGACCTTCCTTGACCTTCCATCAAATAAATTTTTCCGTTCATTCATACCAGTCAGTTGCAGACCGCCAAATCAACCCCGCTTAAAACATGGAGGGAAAAGGGCAGAAGGATGGGAATCCAATTGTCCCTACACTGCTGGTTTGAACCATACAGTTATATACTTAGTGAGCAGGGGCGAGCACAATTTTCAATTCCTTTCTAAGGTATAGAGTAAGATCAATTTGTTTCCAGATCAACAATTCTTCATGCAGCATATTGCATCTACAGCATAATATTGCATTTTGAGCTAGCATTTTTTTAGGCAGTCAATCCATTGGGTTAACTGCAGCTAGAAAAGGGCTTCAGAACAATTCAGTACTGAATGAGAGTCTTTAGACTTTAAAAGTTATTTCAATAATGTGCCTGAAAGCAAACCTAGCCTCATACCAATATTTTACCCCGCTAGGGTATGTTACCAATTATACAGCTATCAAACATGGAACTAAAATATTTTCAATTTGTTGCATAACTAACATTTTAAAATCAGCTACCGCTATCACTCTACACCTCCTTCAATTATATTATCTTGTTGACAAGCCATACTTTCTAATTGTTACTATAATTTTGTTATGCAGACATGAGATTTGAACGAACAATAAAGCTTTCAGGCTCTTACTTGTACTCAGAACTGGTACCTTCTGCACTTCCTGATATGTGACCATTTATTCAAAGCCACAACACCAAAATAATAGAAAGCTTTCTACCTTTGTAAATATTACTTCAAACAGCTTTTTAGTAAGTAGGTCTTCGAATCGAATGGCTGAGCAGATAGCATCAAAGACTACAGGTCGGGAGATCCAAGTTTTTGAAGGTTTAGCACGACTAGCAAGATCGCTAAAAAGGTAGATATCAAATTTGAAAGGGTGTTATCTCCATAGTACAGACTTTATTAATAAGTCTATAATTATCTCCGAATGCATAGATGTATTTCATCGGGCCCTTATTGTTATTTTAACTGTTGATCTGATCGGAAGACGACTCTAACTTTCAAAGTGTCACTGCACTGCTTTACATTCATTGGTACATTTTCAATAAAGATCCCAAGTAATGAGGCAAGTCTTAACATTTACAGTAATGTACAAAGAGTGATTTGATTGCTGGAATTCTCAAGAAGCTTATTATACATTGAGGGTTGTTGGCTAGCTTCCAAGGCGCTTATATTCAAAATTTCTTTTTGTTTTTTTTGTGTAAACCTCTAGACTGAGCAAGGAGTTAGTAGCTCCTTGGAGTGAGGTATAGATTTTTTATTGAGTGAAATCAATCACAAATGTTAGTATTTCAGCTAGAACAAACGAGCTTGCACGCTTGCAATTCACACCAAAACCCAATATTTCCAGACTGTGCACCTCAAGCAACTGTAATGTTGTAATGATTTCATGTAAAACTTTAGAAATTTTACTGCGCACAGACTTATTCAAATGCTTGAATCGTTGGCATGTGACATGTGCGACATGAGCCAATTGCAGAATTTATGGTGTGAATTCCGTGGATTGTTAAAAGCTCAACGCTTACTAAATGTTCACTCAACTGCAACTACAAATAATAGAGTGCGTCCAGGCATCAGGGATAAACTTGATTACCTTACTTTGTCAGATTTGAATTTTGGCTGACTTCCTAATCCAATGCTATTCCACAGATGTTTATCTTTTATTAAGAATGTGAATGACATTGGTTGTTTATCATAACACCGATAACATTTTCAAAGCAGAAGTATTCTATAGCAGTTGAAAGTTTTGCTTTGCTATTGCACAGTCATGTTGAAACTCAGATGTTATGAGAATCAAGGTAAATACAATCCATCTTATCTACATCAGAGTGTCTTTATTGCATTGCAAACCCTTAGATGGTATTTTTCATTGCACCATTACTTATTGTAATTATTCATCATTTTGTTATCGATTATGTGCACTGTAGCTCTGCAATACAACTTGCAGCGTATGCCTGTGGCATCATTGGCAATGTGAACTATTGCAACACCATGTGCAATAAGAGTGAACTATATGTATGTTTTGTGCAAATACATAATAAACCATGGCTAACCATATGATTGCGAGCTTAGATAATGTTAAGAGTATTGATATACTGCAGGTCTCCAAACAATGCTGAGTCAGGTTGGTGCT
The DNA here is from genome assembly GCA_914767715.1 of Membranipora membranacea. Classification (NCBI taxonomy): domain Eukaryota; kingdom Metazoa; phylum Bryozoa; class Gymnolaemata; order Cheilostomatida; family Membraniporidae; genus Membranipora; species Membranipora membranacea. The sequence goes on along the minus strand of OU612073.1, from coordinate 14,452,883 downwards.
CCCGTTGTCATACTTCTTGGATTTCTGGATGACACTCTGGGTGTACCTCTACCATTCACAGAAGAACCAGTATCGCTTATATTGGAGTGCACTGGAGACTACTCCACACTGTCATACTACGAGTGCTCTGGAAAGTACTATAACAGCAGCGGCTGCTACTTTTTAGAACATTTCAACCAGTACAGACCATGTTCCAGGATCTGTAATAATGTAGAGATAAGGTCTATTGAAGAGGAAAAATGCAGAGCCTACTGCAAAGGTATGGTACCTTAAACTTTTGAAGGTTTTCTATACAGATCACAATTAAGTGGCTTGCTCAAATAACAACTGTTCACAACCTGAACTCTTATTAGCTAGCTCGCTAGCTAAGCTTGTTTTAACACTTCCTCTAAACCAAGGCTACTCTAAACCGAAGGGGTTCAATCGTGCATTGATGCTTTCTCTACCAGAATACTGCAATTTTGTTTGTTTCAGATTATGCTGACAATTATTGTAATATCTGCTCGAGTGATAAACTGCAAAGCTCTCCTTCCAAGGTCCAAAGCGACATTCGAACCACTTCTGGAGACACCTATCAAAGTGGAAATGGCAAATCTGCAGACTGGATAAACCAATCATGGTCTATAGCAGTGTTTGCTAGCATACCTGTTCTGGTAGTCATTGTTCTGGTTTTCTTGTTGGGGCGATGCTGTATCTCCGCAAAGATCAGAAAGAAAAATTGTAAGGTCATAAGAGAAATTATAACACAATGGCGGTAACTGATGTACAAGCTGTCACCTTGTGGTTCGAGAAAGCAAGATTTTGCTACAAAATTGTACTATTATTGATGATGTGGGGTGAAAATGGGTTAAAAACTCAAGTTTATGTCTCTGTCTGCCACCATAATATGCAATGTTGCTCTCAGTTTGAAGGCAGGTCAGAGCATCCTCGGGCATCAATTGAGCCAAGTAGACAGTAGACTGCGGTAGGTTTCAAACCCAAGACCTCCGACACTTGCATATTTGAGAGCAGACACCTCAACCAAGTAAGCTATCTCCCATTATGGTCATTTTGGCTGTTGCGGTATATCTGCACATATAGCTGGATACTACATTGAATCAATGTATTTGTGTTTGTAGGTAGAGAGCACTTTGCTGTGGCAGTAACTGCGACTGAAGAAACCAATTTCACATCATGGGAAGGTAAGACAGTTGTGACTAAGCAGATTATACAGTTTTTGGGTCTTTGTCACATATTGAACTTAATTGAATGTTCGGGCATAACAGCAAAAGAAATTTACTAGATACCAGCTAAATACCTGGTCATAAATGATTTTTTCGTGTTACGATTGTACCACCATAAAATAATTGTGTTGAGATTTGTTTTGATCTAAATGTGTTTGGGTACTAGCCAAACACTTTTGATAAATTTGAGTGACCTTATGTCAACGCATAGTTCGGCAAATAACTCAATATGGAGTTATCCAGGTTAGAACTAGATACTTCAAAAAATATTGACTCCTTGTTTAGCTTGTTAACCTGGTGATCTGCATATTACAGGCATCACATATGGGGTCATAAAAGATGCTGTACATCCCTCGGTTGTCTTTATGCTATGTACATCTGAAGTACTGTGTGCGGCTTTCTAGGTTTTTCATGGGGGTCCGACAATTTTATCAAGCACTTAAGGACATATAGAGTAATGGCGCTGATGGAAAACTTGGCAATAATCTCAAGAACGTTATTGTCTGAATATGATGACGATAATAGTGTCAGAAATAATTGGCACACAACTTGAGATATGACAGATAACTTTATTGACTTCACAGCGTGCCAACTTCTTTTCCACACCAGTAGCGGAATATGTGCGTGATGCATCCAATATATTTCTACCATACAGATTCCGAAAAAGTGCAGCTGGTTGAAGATGAGGATAATAAGCAGGTTGCTGAACTAAAAGACAGCTAGGAACATTTGAGGAGACTCATTTGGATGATGGATGATCATATCAATCTCGATGATAATCAAGAGAACAATAATGTTTTATTTAGGAGATGCAGCCAAAATTCAGACACATTCCAGAGAATGAGTGAAAAAGGATATAAGTATCATAGAATTACCCAATATTTTATTTGATATTTATATTTCGGTATATCAGTATCAACTTTTTGATAAGCGGTCAGAATTGAAATATAGTTTATATCGACATGAAATTTATTGGAATGCTTTCGCAGCACTATTATCCTGGTATAATGATACACAATATTTCAGATTAGAAATAATTACTGTAGTGATGCTAGTGGTATTAATACTGATCGGCCCGCCTGAATACAGTCACCAAACCAACATCAAGAATGGTGCTCAGGCCATCTTAAAACACTGGCCGGACGCAATGAATACTAGCCGATGTTGATATTGTTGCTCTTTTATATATAGTATATTTTCATACACCATGAGATTTTTCTTAGCTCCCCCTTTTTTAAACACTTTCAACGTTATTAGAAAGATCAGAAATGGATTTTTCTCATCATTGTCTAAATCCTTGATCAATAATAAAAATCCATTATGATACTTTTATAAGGTTCCTTCCATTATTGTTTGGAAGGCTCCAAATATAACTTTGTGTTATTTCTTGCTTGCCTAGATACATGTGGAATATAGATATCCCACCTGCAAAATTATAAGGCTAATAGGCCATCACATCAGTAGGCGTAACTGTCTGTAGCATGCTAGTTCATTGAAATGACAATTTTCAAGAGTTTTTGTATCAATTTCTTTTTTGCATGGTTATAAACAGGTCAACCATGCCGCCAAAAAACCATAGCATGTAAAACCAAAGGTGCTTTAAAACAATTAAACTAACACTGCAAAGTCAAAATGACACCAGACAGGGGGAAATTCTCCCTATCTATGTCGCATTTGAAGCAATACACAAAATACTAGATCCAGTGAATGGTGTTATTTAGGATGAGGCTAACTCAAGAAACAATGTCTCTGCATGCTTTATTCCCCAAATAGGTAAAACCCTTACCCGTGAGTTGGATTGAATACTCACCATAATTACTTGAGGCATACTGCAACTTCAGTCATGCTCATACAAATCACACCATCAGTACTTGTAACAGTCATTGTATCATATTTTGGCAGTATTGAAAATAGGTGTAATCTGTGCCATGAAAGAAAACAACAAATCAGCCTATGGGAAAAACAATGAATCACAGTAATTCATAGCATGCTTTGACAATCTTTCTTTGGTGAGGGGTAACGTTCCCCCCCTAACCTCACAAATTTAGTAAAGACAAGGCTAGGAAATTCCTTTCCAGTATATTGTCTATTGATTGTTCAGGTTTTCCAGCGAATAGATGTCTATCAATTTTTGACCAATCAGACATGATTATTGATTATATATCTATTGATATAGCAAATATCAGTTTCTGTTTGAGATTCAACCTACATGGAGTTATTGACACTTAGTCATTTGTTTGTGACTTGCATGACCAGGATTCTTTACTTCTCAAAACAAGGTAGGGATGGAGAGTTATGTCAAACATCTAAAGAATCTAGAATGTAGTTCAAAGAAATGTGATAACCACATTATTAAGTCTATAATACAGTCAAGAGTAGAGTCCATCACAGCATGAGCATGACATTCATGAAACTGAACAATCAATAAACAATTAGTTGTACTGCTGTGTACTGGATTTACCAGGATGGGTTTTCCCATTTAGTCTCAAGTCTTGTATGATGGTGCTTGATTGGGCTGGGAAACCCTGTATTAATAAGATTGAGAAAGGCAAAAATAGAAGATACTGGGGAGATTAATTTTCTTTCCCATGACTAATGTCACTGATTTCCCAATAGTGTGACCCAGTTACATTTTCATACAAAGTCTGAGGACTTTGTTTCCCTCATGAAAAGTTTTTATTGGCTATAAAGGTTAGGGGAGTCAAGACCATTGGGTTTGATACTCTGGATAAATTATTATATGGGAATGAACTGTACTCCATCATATTATAGCCATTACTGGTGATTATAAATGTATCTATAAACAAAGAGGAGGTAGGTAGGAGCGTTGCACTTGGTAAGGTGATTGCCATTACTATGACTGTAGGCAGATGGTAGGTTTGGGATAACCAGTAGCAGTCAGTACTCGCCACTGTTTCTCTTTGTGACTTAATGAATGGCTAGGTGCATGCAATAACTGACTATTTTCCTATTAAACTTTCAACTTTGACGACTTACGTTGAATATGATCGTGACAAACAAACTTCAAACACTACCAAAGAGCGTACAAGTCACCACTTTGTATGATTTGACTGGAAGCCAATGAAAGCAGTAGCCTTGGACTTCTCTTTCTATTTGATGCCTCTGATGTATTATAATCAGTGTTAGAATTTACGGAGGATTTAAGGAGATGGTGTCCCCCTTCCTACTTTGTTTAGGGGGATGCTTACTCCCTATATATCATAACCAGTGTTTTCCAAAATATGGCTAAAATTGATGCATTTTCATTTGTAATCACCACAGGGTTTCATCAGCCGGGGCTCCGCCATGGACTCCCTGGACCCCCTGGACCTCCTGGACCCCCTGGACCCCCTGGACCCCCTGAACCCCCTGGACCCCCTGGACCCCCTGGACCCCCTGGACCCCCTGGACACCCTGGACCCCCTGGACCCCCTGAACCCCCTGGACCCCCTGGACCCCATGGATGGATGCATGCATGGATGGCATCCCCCTACCTGATATTGTCCACTTCTAACACTGATTATAATATAATCTGATTCATGACTTCTTCACAGTGCCAATTATCTCATGTTTTAGTTTGATGTTCTGGATAACCTTCTGCTCAAGAATGCCTTCTTTTGATGGCTCTACTAGGACCATATATATATTGGCAGTACTGCTATTTAGTTCTGCAGACACTTCAAGCATTGTAAATCTAATGGCGCAACACTTGATTTGCAATGGACTCTATTCTAATCTTACACACTCAGAGTGCCAAGGACAATTTCACAATATTGCAGCAGCTTGCTACTTTCTAGAAAATTTCAATCATTACCGGCCTTGTGCGGACCTGTGCAATGATGTTGCTAGACCATCGAGAGAAGAGCAAAGATGCAATTTCCGTTGTCCAGGTATGTTGATGACCAGCGTGTGGATTTGCCTGTAGACTCTTGCTAAGGTTTGCTGTCACCTGTTGCACCCGTTGTATGGGTGGCATATGATTATAATCATGTTGCATCTTTTGGAAATGGCTTTCACACAGCTTATTATTTCTAAGGATAAATCGTTTATTCAATGTTAGCTTCTCATGTTTTAATTTTACAGAGTATGTGAAAAACAGCTGCCATGTGGGTAGTCTGGATGAGAACACAACAGATAGTGTCATCAAAGTCACCACAGCAAACACAAGTGATGCCAAGGAGGACAACCAGCTGGGCCTGATGATTGGCCTACCCACATCATTGACGCTTGCGGTCATAGTTATCCTTGCGATACTGGTTTTCTGTAACAAGAAAAAGATTTGTTGTTTTGGGAAAAAGCGCAAAGCTACAAGTAAGTGTTTCTATTCCCGATACTGATATGAAATTTTTGTGGGACGTGAAGGAAATATCAGAAAGTGTGTGTATACATGTTTCGTGCAAAGCTCCAAAATGGCTTTCCTTTGAAGTCTCTTGGGATCGCCTTATCAAATTTTTCCTAAGTCATAATTCAGTGTTCACGTCTGTGTCCTTGAAGAATTGAAATCGTCCAACAACTGTGACTTGGTCTGTTATTTACTCCTAACAGCAGAGTCAAATGCAACACAAAGAGCGTACACAATTGGTTAGTCTTTTCAGATGTCAACCTACTGCTCCTAATCACTGGGTGATTTTAACCATTGTGTCGTTGTTGTCTCGCATTGGTTAAGGGCATATATTCTCAGCTATACGCATATATAGGTTAAGTTTCAGGGTCGTGTCAGTACTTGCGCTTTATATGTTTGACAAATTCTCTTCTGCTTGCTTTGGAAAGTTTCCATCGTTTATTCAGCTACTCCTTTCCCAGAGTTTTGAGGTTACTTTTAATCTCAACTCAACATTAATTGGCCTAAAACTTCATTTAAACTAAATATTCTGGAAATTGAAGAGAATTCAAATACGTATTTCAACAGTGCACTAAAATTAGACATCTTTGATTTGCATTGCATTGCATCATAGCATTAGCATAGCAACGCTTAGGACTGAATAAAAAAAAAACTTTGCTTGCCTCATGAAGAGCCCGACAAAATTACCTGTTTTGATGTTCAATGTCTTGCCTTGGTAGTTCTATTTTTTATGGTCTTATTGAAATGCGGAAAGTTAATGTATGTGATAAATAAATGTCTGAAATGATTTTGTAGGAACTCCTAAGCCAACAACCACAGCTGCTCAAGAGATGAACGATGCTGAAAGCTTAGAAGGTAAAGCCATCACAGTTATGAGATCACTTTTCACTGCTAGTATTTCTCAATATTTGCTGATGCAATTAATCAATACTGTGAATTGCTCAGAAAGGTACACAAAGTACTATATGGTAATAAGGATAGCAGCGATGAATGCCTTTTAGCATGACTTACGTTTTCTTTCACAAAGTTAACTGTGTTTTCAGATGGAATACCATTGACTAGAGAATCGATACAATCTACAGAGACTAATGATCCTGATCCATCAGCCATACCACCCGTACGGGGAGAGAATGGCATTCAGGCTGAAAATCCTATTAATGGTACCGGTGTAGTATTGTAAACTGTCCCCCGCGCGAAAACAACCCCGGGACACTTTACAATATTGTAAACTGTCCCGGGGACACTTTACAATAAAAACAGGCCTATTGTAAACTGTCCCCCCTATTGTAAACCGCCCCCCCCCTATTGTAAACTGTCCCCCCTATTTGTGACTGTCCATATCGAGAGCCCAGCTGTTTATCACCATTCTAAATGGGTCAGATCATCTAACTGGAGCATACCATGATGTTCTGGCTGCAACTATGATGGCCAAAGTTGTACCATGGGGATGGTGGTGGTATCTCATTGAATGAGTGTATAAAGCCTCTTTTTCATATGGTACTTTGGGGATCTATTTTTTGCAAACACTAGTTATTTGAAGCTCCTATGATTTAGAGATGTCTGGTTTGCGAAGAAAGGTGCACTAAGCCAACAGTGGATAGATGTGTAGTTGCCACATCACAGAACACACATACTTTCATTGCAGGTTCATGAGCCGCGCGAAAACAACCACCCCATTCATTCATCATAAAATCTACCTCCGTCAAGCATTTGCCTAGGAGTGATGGCAGTCAGTCACAAGTGTGAGCGGGAGAAATAATTACTTTTGAGCTTTTCATATTGTGAGGATGGGTATTGCCCTGTAAAACATTGCTTAAGCCGCGCAAAAACAACCACCCCCCAAAGTGTCTTATAAAGATAATCTGTCAAAAAGTCTCAATCATAATTGACCATGATTTGGCAGCCATAATGTGATTGTCATAAGGTGACTGTGTACCAAATTTCAGATTAATAGGTCAGAACTTAATGACACAACGGATGATATGTCGTTCTTTGCAAGTTCATGAGCCGCTCAAAAACAACCACCCCATTCATTCATCTTGAATTCTACCTCAATCAAGCATTTGCCTGTGAGTGATAAAAGTCAGTCACAAGTGAGACCTGGAGAAATAACGACTTTTGAGTTTTTCATATGTGCCGCCTGGTATTGGACAGTAAAATATTGCTTAAGCCGCGCGAAAACAACCACCCCCCAAGCTGTCTTATGAAGATTATCTGTCAAAAAGTCTCAAACGAAATGAACCATGATTTTCTAGCAATAATGTGATTGTCATGAAGTGACTGTGTACCTAATTTTGGATTAAAAGGTTAGAAATTAATGACACAACGGATGATATGTCGTTCTTTGCAAGTTCATGAGCCGCGCGAAAACAACCACCCCATTCATTCATCTTGAATTCTACCTCAATCAAGCATTTGCCTGTGAGTGATAAAAGTCAGTCACAAGTGAGACCTGGAGAAATAACGACTTTTGAGTTTTTCATATTGTGCCGCCTGGTATTGGACTGTAAAATACTGCTTAAGCCGCGCGAAAACAACCACCCCCCAAGCTGTCTTATAAAGATTATCTGTCAAAAAGTCTCAAACGAAATGAACCATGATTTTCTAGCAATAATGTGATTGTCATGAAGTGACTGTGTACCTAATTTTGGATTAAAAGGTTAGAAATTAATGACACAACGGATGATATGTCGTTCTTTGCAAGTTCATGAGCCGCGCGAAAACAACCACCCCATTCATTCATCTTGAATTCTACCTCAATCAAGCATTTGCCTGTGAGTGATAAAAGTCAGTCACAAGTGAGACCTGGAAAAATAACGACTTTTGAGTTTTTCATATTGTGCCGCCTGGTATTGAACTGTAAAATACTGCTTAAGCCGTGCGAAAACAACCACCCCCCAAGCTGTCTTATAAAGATTATCTGTCAAAAAGTCTCAAACGAAATGAACCATGATTTTCTAGCAATAATGTGATTGTCATGAAGTGACTGTGTACCTAATTTTGGATTAAAAGGTTAGAAATTAATGACACAACGGATGATATGTCGTTCTTTGCAAGTTCATGAGCCGCGCGAAAACAACCCCCCCGTTCATTCATCTTGAATTCTACCTCAATCAAGCATTTGCCTGTGAGTGATAAAAGTCAGTCACAAGTGAGACCTGGAGAAATAACGACTTTTGAGTTTTTCATATTGTGCCAGCTTGGGGGGTGGTTGTTTTCGCGCGGCTTAAGCAATGTTTTACAGTCCAATACCAGGCCGCACAATATGAAAACCTCAAAAGTGGTTATTTCTCCAGGTCTCACATGTGACTGACTTTCATCACTTACTGGCAAATGCTTGATTGAGGTAGATTTCAAGATGACTGAATGGGGTGGTTGTTTTCGCGCGGCTCATGAACTTGCAAAGAACGACATATCATCCGTTGTGTCATTAATTTCTAACCTTTTAATCCAAAATTAGGTACACAGTCACTTCATGACAATCACATTATTGCTTGAAAATCATGGTTCATTTCGTTTGAGACTTTTTGACAGATAATCTTCATAAAACAGCTTGGGGGGTGGTTGTTTTCGCGCGGCTTAAGCAATATTTTACTGTCCAATACCAGGCGGCACATATGAAAAACTCAAAAGTCGTTATTTCTCCAGGTCTCACTTGTGACTGATTTTTATCACTCACAGGCAAATGCTTGATTGAGGTAGAATTCAAGATGAATGAATGGGGTGGTTGTTTTTGCGCGGCTCATGAACTTGCAAAGAACGACATATCATCCGTTGTGTCATTAAGTTCTGACCTATTAATCTGAAATTTGGTACACAGTCACCTTATGATAATCACATCATGGCTGCCAAATCATGGTCAATTATGATTGAGACTTTTTGACAGATTATCTTTATAAGACACTTTGGGGGGTGGTTGTTTTTGCGCGGCTTAAGCAATGTTTTACAGGGCAATATCAGGCCGCACAATATGAAAAGCTAGAATGCGGTCATTTCTCCCAGTCTCACTTGTGACTGACTGTCATCACTCACAGGCAAATGCTTGATTGAGGTAGATTTCAAGATGACTGAATGGGGTGGTTGTTTTCGCGCGGCTCATGAACTTGCAAAGAACGACATATAATCCGTTGTGTCATTAATTTCTAACCTTTTAATCCAAAATTAGGTACACAGTCACTTCATGACAATCACATTATTGCTAGAAAATCATGGTTCATTTCGTTTGAGACTTTTTGACAGATAATCTTTATAAGACAGCTTGGGGGGTGGTTGTTTTTGCGCGGCTTAAGCAATGTTTTACAGGGCAATACCAGGCCGCACAATATGAAAAGCTCGAAAGCGGTTATTTCTCCCACTCTCACTTGTGACTGACTGTCATCACTCACAGGCAAATGCTTGACGGAGGTAGATTTTATGATGAATGAATGGGGTGGTTGTTTTCGCGCGGCTCATGAACCTGCAATGAAAGTATGTGTGTTCTGTGATGTGGCAACTACACATCTATCCACTGTTGGCTTAGTGCACCTTTCTTCGCAAACCAGACATCTCTAAATCATAGGAGCTTCAAATAACTAGTGTTTGCAAAAAATAGATCCCCAAAGTACCATATGAAAAAGAGGCTTTATACACTCATTCAATGAGATACCACCACCATCCCCGTGGTACAACTTTGGCCATCATAGTTGCAGCCAGAACATCATGGTATGCTCCAGTTAGATGATCTGACCCATTTAGAATGGTGATAAACAGCTGGGCTCTCGATATGGACAGTCACAAATAGGGGGGACAGTTTACAATAGGGGGGGACGGTTTACAATAGGGGGGGACAGTTTACAATAGGGGGGGACAGTTCACAATAGGCCTGTTTTTATTGTAAAGTGTCCCCGGGACAGTTTACAATATTGTAAAGTGTCCCGGGGTTGTTTTCGCGCGGGGGACAGTTTACAATACTACACCGGGATGATCGGTGCAGAGAATGGTTCTCCTTCTCCGGACAATCAAAATAGTGAAGGGAGGCTGCGTGGTAACAGCATGCCAGCTCAAGGTAAAACTAATCTCCGGTCCATCATCTCATGAATGACAACTCTATTGACCCATGTTTTTTAGAGAGGATATCTACAGTTTGAATAATTATTATTGTACAAAAATAAGGAACAGAGAGGTTGCATGCGGCTCATTTAGATTAGATGTTTTAAATAAGTGTATATCGTTTGATAATTGATACATCTACTAGTATGAGTTTGCAGAAATGGATTTATTTTTAGCATCAACTCCACTTCCTCAATTTATAGTTTTTATAAAGGATGAGCGGATTATGTCATGCTTGCTCAAATCATTTTATTCTTCTCCCTCCTCAAACGCATAAACTATGATCCCAAAAAAATCTAGCAGTCTCTCCCTGAAGTTCTGTATGGGCAAAAAGGCAGTACAGTGAGGGACAGTCTACAGTAGTGGGTGGACTCATACACCGAAATGTGATGTGGTTTCAAGCCCATGGGTTGGCAAAATTAAAGTATTCATTAGGTTTCACATTGATAAAAATATGTGATGTGACATGTCTGATGTTTGTCCATAGTGATTGCCTCAAGCCACTATACTTTGTAGATGCTGGAAATCAGCGGGGAGTTGGCGAACACAGGCGTCCACGATCGAGCATCAGTAATGACATAGGATACAATACTGCAAGCTCAAATCCATCTAATTCTAACTCAGGCGTTGACATTCCTTCATTTAAATTCCTAGATACTGAGTCTCATGGTGAGTTTTATGAACAGTCTTCCTCTTCAAAAGACAGTCAGAAATAAATAAACTCAGATTGCAAACCGTAGCAACATTTCATAACAACTGATTCAAAAGTATTCGATGAGCAGCAAATTTAAAAAAATTCTGTCTCAACATATGTTATGATTCAGTACTACCATTTTCTGTCTCAATTTTAGATTCTGGAGGGTCATCACAAGGTCAGGAGACACCTGGATCAGCTGCTCAGTATTCAATGACCTCAGATCAGCTTTCCAGCAGCCCAAAGAAAATAAACATAAGAATCGTAGCGGACACAACGGCTCAACTCAATTGTGGTGTCTTCAAAGCTGATTTATCTCAATTCAGTGGCGCCACCAACTCATAATAGTTATATGTGACTTGCTTGGGGTCAAGATCATCATTGAGATTAAATTATTTGTGAGAATCGTGTTTACAATGCTTATAAAATTCAATTGTTTTTAAGTTGGTTGTAGTCAGGTTTAAGATACAGTACCTACATATCTATAAATTATTCTTCTGTCAGTTTGTCTTGTAAATACCTAAGCCCGAGCCCAAGAACTTGGGATTTGCTTACTTCTTAGTTGATAAGATTCGCTTTTTGCATTATGCTGTTTGTTGCAATACTTTATGTCTATTGTATTAATGTGAGTATGTATGTATGCATGTGCATGTTTGTATCACATTGCATGGTGAAATCAATGTTTTGTGCAGCTGCGTCGGTTTATAGACATTTAAGGTCATAGAATACTAACTTGTGAACTAGTGGACAGATTTTGTTGATTTCCATTATCAGTGTAGTCTTTGTTGTTTAGCGATTTTAAAACCCTCAACATTTTTATATAACTTCTCCAGACTGTAATTAATTTTTAGGACCTCGTAATGACATTTCTTTCTTTTGGATTGACCCCTAAGAAAAACAAAATCTGATAAACACTAACACATTCGCATCGGTCTATAGGATGTAGGAGTAACTGCCTCTAGCATGTTAGTTCATTACAATGACAATTTTCAAGAGTTTTTGTATCAATTTCTTGTTTGCATGCTTGGACAGGTTAACCATGCTAAAAAACCATAGCACGTAAAACCAAAGATGCTTTAAAACAATGAAACTAACATTGCAATGTCAAAATGACACCAGACAGGGGGGAAATTATCTCTATCTATGTCGCATTTGAAGCAATACACAAAATACTACATCCAGTGGGTCGAATCATTAATTGTGGACATAATCATGCCAGAGAACCCTGTGTCAATTAGGATTTGATTGTTAATGTATTTGATGACACCAATCTCCATCAACCATTTATGATAAATGTCCACCTCGATTCAGTTATATACAGTAGGAATGTATATGTTTGTATGTATGTTTTGTATTGCCTCAGGAAGAAAAATAAAAATGTGGGTGCTCTCTAAAAATATTCTCTAAAAGAAAGCTCAGTTTGATTGTAATGTAAAAATATATGAAATAAAATTGTATATAAAAATTACACTCCAAATCTATTTACGAAAAACTGTGTTTAAATATCTGACAGAGTGGACAGTTAGAGCGTAGCTGAGCTCGTTGTTATATTGCCTGAAACCGGCCGGATGGAAGCGTTTTTAATGTTAGCATTGGGTCAGAATGGTTGCCAGCAACCTTTCTCAGGTTCTTGGTTTTCAGTTTGTGCGCATAAAGGTCTCGAATATTAGTAAAAGATTGACCGCCTGCTAGGTATTCTGCAGTGCTGGTAAGTTGTTTTAGTTTTCGATTGGATTCTGATTTGAGATGTTTATAGACTACCACTAGATTATAGCTGATAACACTTTCTATAATTGATTGTAACAGGTTCGTATGATTCTCTCGTTTGTGCCTAGATGGTAGAGTTTGGCAAGTATGTGAGTTCTGGTACGAGCTTTCTTGATGGTCTTCTCAATATTGAGTGTGAAGTTTAGTTTATTAGATAGAACTTCAACTTCGATGTAAGTATTGTTGATGATTAGTGAAGGCGCTGGCAGAGGGTTACCTCTTACATTGCTAAATACTAGCTCTTTTGTTTTCTTGGCATTGAGGAGAAGCACCAGTTTTCCAGATGGGTAGCTTCTTCTTGTAACTTTGTTTGTGTTGTTTCATGTGTAAGTTTGAAGGGTTTACAAATCTGTGAAATCTGACAGAGCAATTGATCAGTTCAATAAAGCTCAATAAAGTTGTTTGCCGTTCAATCGCCATTTACTGCCAGATGGCACTGTGATATCTCAGCTTTGCAGTAACATGTCACGATTTCAATGTGACGCTATGAAGAACCCTAGAAAAAACACTGAAGCGCTCATTAATTGTATGGATATTTACATTGATTCACTCTTGTCCAAGGCCATTTGGTCCAGGGGTGGAACTAGAAAGGATGAAAAATATGGAAATGTACCATCTAACTACGCGTATTTAAAAAAACTCAACGATCCCCCTTAGATATTTTATTGATTAGGGTGGCTCCATCCATATACCCACCCACCCATATACTGATACTGCCTAGCCTAACACTTTAAGCTATATGTAGTCATTGCTCCCGAGTTTAGTATGAACTCTTATTCAAACCAAACAAAGTTCATTCCTTTCTCCATCAAGTAATAAAAAACAGGTTCTTGCTTGGTTGTGAAATGCGTTGCATGTTACTTTGCTCTGTAGTTTCTGAATACACCCCTGCCTGTTATCACTGGCATGCTTCCAAATTCTTTTCCTGTGGAACAGTTATTTATTGATTCACTTATCTTTTGTTTGCATTGAGCAATATCAATGAGGTATGATGAAATTATATAGTGTGGCGCAGTTGTGCTAAAGCTTGCAGTTCCTTTGCATGATAAAATTTTAAAATATCATAATAACTTAAAAGGTATACATGCAAATCTTGTAAACTACATGCGCAACAATGAAGAGTATAGTCAAAGAGATATCTCGACAGAATTTGCTGGTGATTCCAGGTACTTTTTATCATTGACAGTATACATTATACTTTACTCTGTACAGATCAAGTCATACTGTTTGTGGTATTGTTTTTGTTGTACGAGGTGATTCATCGTTCAGACTGTTGCTATAGACTGGGATACTTCGATCAATGATTAAAATGATCAGTGTTTGCAGTACCAAAATTTTGAGTACATTATTGTTGCCCTGTTGTCAAGGGAGATTCCCTTGACGCCTTATCATCTTGTTTCCGGGTGCATACAAAAAAACAAATGGGACATTGTAAACCTAGCTATCTATGAATATGCATTACGATATTCGGCGCCAATCCTTTACCTGGACACTTTCATAAATACCTCAATCCAATTTGCTGTAGATATCATCATGAGGAAGGGTCAAGTTTGTGCCCTTTTTGCTGTCCTTTTGCATGGATTGCTCGATGAGACTTAAAGCATGACAGTAGAACACACAACAGAACCAGTGTCGCTGATATTGGAATGCACTGGACACTACTCAACACTTTCATTCTACGACTGCTCCGGGAATTACTATAACAGCAATGGTTGCTACTTTTTAGAACATTTCAACCAATACAGACCATGTGCCAGGATTTGTAATAATGTAGAGATAAAGTCTATCGATGAGGAGAAATGTAGAGCGTACTGCAAAGGTGTGTTATCAAAATCATATTATGTATATTGATATACAAACTTCAGAAGTGGTCCCAACTCCGTTATTTATGTTTGCCGCTAGAACTTTGTGTAGGTAGGCAAGGGATATGTCAGCTTGCTTCATGTACACAACATTCAGTGCTATGCAGTATAAGGAAGTGAGATTAGTGTTCAACTTTGCATATACCAGGGTCCTACAGTAAACACATCAAAAAGAGCTTTACCAAAGTGTCATCAGCCGTTCCCATCGTCAATAAACCTCTACATTAATTTTTACAGATTATGCAGAGAATTCTTGCAGCATCAGGAGAAGTGGAAAACCTAAAAGCTCACTCACTCAAATGAAATCGTCACAACATGACTCTCCTGACGACACTTATCCAGTAAATAAACAAGATGCAAACGGAAAATCTGCAGACGTGACTGACCAATCATGGTCCGTAGCAGTGTTCGCTAGCATACCTGTCCTGGTTTTGGTGGTAGTTGTTCTGATCTTCTTGCTGAGTCGCTATATCTACAGAAAAACCAAAAAAAATTATGGTGAGGTATTAGGTGGTTTGATCATATGGCTGAGATTTGACAAACATTACTGATGACCAACTGTAATGTTATTTTTATATGAAATCTGAATGCAGAATTATGTGTTTTCAACCAACTCTTCGCTGACATTGAGTCACTGTCTGCTGACACTGTGTTTCTTTGTCTAGGTAGAGCACCTTTTGCTGTGGTGGTGACAGCAACTGAAGAAACCAATTTCACATCATGGGAAGGTAAGATAATAAAACCCATTACAACCTTACAAGGGGAATAATGTTTCAGTAGGCTTTTAGTTTCGCCCATAGAAAATTCACAAAATAATTATTTAACCCATCAATAGTTGTTTGAAAAGTTTAGTAATGGCAGCTTTTAAGTTTGAATTTGAAAACCAAAATCTGCTTATATTTGAAACCCTTGTGATTTCCAGTCCATTTGTTAGATTTAAACCCATTAATATTTTCATTCTGAATGCAGGATGTTAGGCCCACCGCCAATTTTCATAGTGAACTGTTGATTTCTGTGCCTCATCTAGTCAACAAAATTAATGGTTCCATAGTAGATCAGCAATAGTAGACTATTTGAGGGCATTGGAATTCACCACTCCTGTAAGGTTATGGGCAAATCTGAAGTGATAAAACCATATTTAGTCTGAGAAACATACATTCGTAAATCCAGGATCTACTGACCACACAATGTACCGAAACTTTGCCCAAGCTCACCAAAAGAATACGAGGTGCACAGTATCCATTTTGACTTAGATCTGCTCTTAAGATAATATTCACATAATTCTTTGAATTGAATGGCACACTGCCTGAAATAGATAAGATAAGGTCGTAAACATTACCTAAGAACAAGTCTTACTGGAAAGCTCCAAACAGTACATCTGACATCAGTTTTTAATCCACACATATCGTGGAAAACTTTGGGAGCAACATGAAGTTATAACAGGCCCTGTCAATGTAAACCAGCCCATATTTAATTCAGATAGGGCTAGCAGCATCAAATTTCTCCTGCTATGTCAATAAACAGTATTGACCTTTGACATATATTAATAGTAATTGTGTTTGTGCAGAATTGTTCAAGACACATCCCGCAACAAGTTTATTCCAAATCTTGTTGCTAAACGTAGCATAATGCGTCAAACTTGACTTAAACTCGCTCAGCTATGATGATTTCAAGTTATGTGCTTCAAATCAACAGGCTCTCATTGTTGATTTTAAAGTTTATTATTCCATAATTTCTTTTATCAAGATTAAAAGAGACTGTGGTATTTAAACTACTCTACGTTTCCATGGATCTAGATCTAGATTTAGCTGAGTTGCCATCCTAGAAAACTGGCTCTGTTTCCATGGTCTGAGATTGAATTAAAGAATGCGGGACTTGAACTTAGGCCTCAACCAAGTGTATCAAGACCTTTGATCTTACAGCTCAGGAATTCAGGCTGTTGGCCTAAATAAACCTCAGTTTGAACTGACTAGCACAAGTTCTGCCTTTGCACCAGGCATGACCAATTTAGCGATTCCATGGTGCGATTACTCACTAAGCTCGGTCTAGATGAAGCTCAATAAGCACATGGAACCAAAGTGATTATTCTAGAGTGTCATGGGGCATCACAGCAATGCAGTTCTTTCAATGTCATATCATTGAAAGTACGCCAGAATTTCATTGCTATCTATGGGTGTCTGTAATGCGAAATATCACACTTGACCACTTGAGAAAAGTGATAGTGCGGCTTATGATAAACTGGAATGTATGGTTGACTAGGTGGACAAAGCGTAAACTAGAATGTTATATGTATTTATTCATATTAGCCAGTGGTCTTGCTTGATATTAATAAACATTTCTTCCTCTTTGAGAACTAATAATCAACCATTACCTTTCAGATTCAGATGCAAAGCAGCTGGTTGAAGAAGAGCATGAGAAGCATGTTGTTGAACTAAATAACAACGAGGACACATCTAGATTGACGCCTAATGGTGTTGAGGATGACTACAATGGAAAATCTCAACCAAAACCAGGATAACATTAAAGATTTTGATACAAATTAGGTTTACAACAGAAATCTAAAAAAATTGTCTCATAGAATTCTGCTCAGGTTTTCTGGTCGTAAGCCATCAAAATTTACTTGACCCAAGAACAAAGCATTTTGGCACAAATTAGAAACAAGTTCTGATGGGCTGCTGCTCTCAACTATGAGTTGAAAAGGTGTCAAATGATCAGATGGATAAGCACACTAGGCTCGAGCTTGTATTCACTACCTCTCTAGGTAGCATCGATTTGAATTTCTAACTTTTAAATTTAAAAATATTGAAGCTGAATCTGATTCTGTAATATCATTCTATGATAAGTATACAATAGGGATATGCTTATTTTGCACATGGGAAATATTCTCATGTTTCAAGATCATATGTCTTTTACTAAAATTGAATTCCATTTATTTTCATATTTGATTCCACATTTCTAATTTCTCCTGAGATATCAGATATTTTAATTTGAACCTGAATATACTCACTAGGGCAAAAAACCTGAGAAGGAAATTGTAGCCAAAAATTAGGCAGTTTAAAAAAATTTAAGGATGCACTCATTTGAATGATATACATCCAAATCTACACCAGTGCATTGAGCAGATAATTATAGTAATTGCTGTTTTGAATCATGGAGGGGAAATTGCCATCTGACTACGCACAAATCTCCACAAAATATACAGCTTACAATGTCAATTTGTCTTGCAGAATGCAGACACACTTAAATATGAAAGGCCTTTTTTTCCTTCCTGACATAGCTCAAATTCTTTTACTAGATTTGTACCCTTCAAGCCATATACTATCTCTTGTCAGTTTATGCAAGTAACATGACGCCATGAGTTGTCTTTTTCACAATTTATGTGTCCTGACTGATAGATTTTTGGGCTGCTGCTATTCTCTTCTTTCTAGCCCTATTGTAGACTTAACATATGTATGGTATGATTTAGTTTATGATGGGGCCAATGTCTAAAAAAACATTAGTCCTACAAAGATAATTCATCATCAACATCTATTTACATGCATTTATACAGCCATAAAACATTATCATTGAGAGAATATCAAAATCTGTGTATTTGGTGATGATGTCTTAGTACCGATAAGATGTCTTAATCAGTAGGCTATTGGGACGTCATACATGCATTACTTACATGGAAAGGTGATGCAATTATTTTGAGACAACTTTATACATTGTCATTCATTGACCTTCCATCCTGTTCAATGTTAGTCACCCTATATAGGCAGATAATTTAAATTGACATTTAAATTTGCCCTTTGCTAATGAAGAGTATTTTTTGCGTCAATAAACCCATTTCTTTCACTTCCTAGGTTCAGATCGCTAATCAGCATTATTACCCCAGATCCAGTTGCTGCTGTCATAAAGGGATACTGATCAACATCTAGCACTGATATTTGCATACTTATTTGTAATGTATTTGATTTAATTCGATTTAATTTGATTTAATTTGATTTAATTTGATTTAATTTGATACAATTTGATTTTATTTTATTTTATTTGATTTTATTTAATTTAACTTGTTTTTTACTTGTTAACTTATTTGATAATTTAAGTCTAAGTTATTGACACCGCTTGACTGAGTGCTATTGTTGCGTTAACCGTTTCAACTCTTTCTGACTTAGACTTAATCAACCAATAACAGTATTATATCATTCTCATGATGCAATATTTTGATTTTCCAAGATGAACCAAGTCTAACTCTTTTGGCCCTGAACTACGTGGGAATTCCAGAGTATTGCATCATGGTATATACTGATCAGCAAGCTAACAGCCAATTGAATGGATTTTGTTGCATACAAGCATCAATATTTCTAGAAAAAAGCATTGTTAAAGTTTTTTTCGAGTGCCATACCCTTGAGATCAACTGTTACAAAGCAACGTAGAGTTCTGTAAAATTGCACCAGCACTATCAGTGACTTGCAGTCCACAGTCAAGATTTCTTGTTCATAGCTTAATCCAGTTGACCCGGATTTTTGAGTTTGAAAACAGTATAAGCTTCTGTTACATGTAGTAAACGATTCAATTTTTTATCATACTGCAGAAATCATTTAATTTGATGTTTGATGTTTGTTTGATGTTTGTTTATTTAGACATTTCCGGTATCACTCCTAAAAAGGTTGACAAAATTGAAATGTTTACATAAAAATTGATGGAAAATATTGCACTAGTTGAAAAATCTCATATAGAATTCAAAAAAGCTTTTCTGCCGTTTTACAGTGCGGCATTTGCTGGGTCGGTATTTGTCGATTACTGCTTTACGGGCGGATTTTCTTTGAGTGTTAGGTCTGATTCTATTGTTCAGCGGATGGGTATTATCGGTTGAAATTTTTAAATTGAAGACCATAAGCTCAAAATCTGATCAAAGTTGCTCGAGTTATCAACAAAAAGCTAGCACTGTGGATTGCAGAGTGATGATTACACCATTGTTTCTATGTAATGCAATGTTGTAACATCACCACCTATATCAAAACATGATGGCTTATTTCAAGCTTGACAAGCTGTATGCGAATCTCCCTCACTTGTACTAAATCTTAATCAACAACTATTTATTATGACATTCTCATGACATCATCATTAATTAATCATAATTATTATTTTCTTGGGAAATGAAATTTTCTTTTATTTGAGAATTGACAAAAATTTTGAAATTTATATTCAACCTCCACATTGTTTTAAAATCTTTATGTTCCTATTCACTATCCACAGCAATTCATAATCCCCAATTTGCATTGATATGAAGGACAACATGGTATTTCCGTTGCGTGAGTTGGAACGTATACAAAAAACCTTCGGTGTGACTTTTCTCGGGTTGCGATGTAAGTTGAACGCTACATTGCGACGTTTCTGACACTTGTGCATGCAACAGAAGTGTCTTGTCTATCTTTAATAAATTTTGATAAAATAAGCTAATTTCAGGTAGTTTTTCTACGATATGGCTATTGGCTATCACTTTATAATTAGTTGGTCATAAATTCTCCAGTTTCATTTTGAGGGTAATAATTTTGGGGCTAAATTTCCCCTTATCTGTGATAAGGGGATTTCATTAGGCGAGAGCTGGACATGTGTCATGGAAAGGAAATTGATTTCTGATTACCCTCAAAATGAAACTGTGATCAAGTGGAGATAAGATCAAGTTTTGCAGTGGAATGTGTGTGTTTTTTCCAGAGCAGGACAAATTCCACTAATTTCAATGAGCGGTTGCCAATACATTGAACTTAAGGATTGTGGGAAACTTCCTCATTAATTTTTCACAACCAGGAGGTTTCCTTTCAACATGTTGTAAAATAGTGGCAGGCATTCATTACTGTCAGAGTGTTACATCTAACCAGTGCTGCAATAAAATCAACAGATACAACTGAATCATGAGATACTTTACAGATTACAAAGCGGATTTACCACTACTTCTGGTGCTATTATCTATACCTTGCTCTCAGGCAGTATCTAGATATAGAGATAATCATCAAATTCTGCTATGCAAAGGAGAATACTCAACTTTATCCTACAAGGACTGCTCAGGTGAATTCCACAACACTGCCGGGTGCTACTTCAAGGAATTTTTCAATCAGTACCGTCCATGTGCCGGTGTGTGTAACAATGTGGAGTCAGGCAGTATGGATGCCGAAAAGTGCCTCGGTCTTTGTCCGGGTAAGTTATAGAGTGACACAACATTACAGTCTATTGTCTGAATATTGTTATACAACTACTGCACCTCTCCAAATGTCACACTGAAGGTTTGTAGGTTAAAGTTGTTTCTGGAGTGGGCTGGAGTGTGGGTCATTTTGTATAGCAGTCTGGATTTTATTTCTTTTCAGACTATGCAGAGACAAACTGTGTCTATGGATCACCAACAATAAAATCTATCACTACAAGATCTTCAACCGATGCATTCCCACTGTTCACTGTCTCCTTACACAACGAACCTACACAGAGGTCAAGCTACTTAGTACCCATGATTGTAGCTTGTGTCGTCATCATTGTATTGATGACATCACTTCTCTTAGCAATATTCATTTATCCGCGCAATGCAAGAATGCATGTGCAGGAATGCAATGCTGTGAAACAAAGACCTACATGCTCACTTGGTAAGAATTTAGTAAAGTAACAATTGTAGTGGGTACCAAAACGGTATTATTTTAAAAAGGTGTGATAAGGTCAACACATGGTTAGCGAAAATAGCTTATTTATTATAATAAGGCTCACACTGGCAGCACACCAGCAGCAGCACACCAGCGGCAGCAATGTTGTGCAGCATTAATGGTGTGCGGCAGCACACCCAGCAGAGGTATCATGCAGAGCGTACAATTGAAAGCACAGCAGCGGCAGAACACCTATGGCAACACACCAGCGGCAACTCATGGACTGCAGCCAACAAGCTGCAGGCCACATACACCAGCCCACCTACCATTGGCAGCTAACTCAACACACAATATGCAGCACACAAGCAGCAGCTCACCATCGTTGGAAGCACACTGTGCACACCAGCGGCGGCACACATAAGGCAGCAAGCTTAACATGCAATTTGCATCAACAAGCGGCAGGCGAATTTTCACCCCAGCACTGTAAAATAAATTGTGTTGCACAATACAGTCAAGTCGCACAGAAATATAAAAATAGGATTTCGGTTTTCATCAATACAAAAATGAAAAAAAAATTACTTTTCATATTCTGATTCGTTGTTTTGGAACAGGAAATGAAAAACAAGTTGTATTTTGTTTTTTAACCTCAGTGCGTAAAAATGAAAAACAAATGACACTAAGTCTACTTATACTTCTAGTAGGGAGCACAAAAGTTTTTTCAGTCATCAATTTGTCCTCTACTTCAAAAATAGTTATGTCACGCCCCTATGCAACCCGCAAGTTGTCAATTGGCCTTTTGGTGTATATCATGTCCTCTACTTCCCAGCATAGACCATTGCAGCTGGGTAAGACCTTTCTTTTGGTATTTGAAATATCTGAATTTTTGATGTGCAATCATATAAGACCTTATAATAAAAATTTCCAAAGCTGCAGCTGAGCTGTCGCCTATTGGTTAAAATAGTCTTAAATCTGTGATTTCAGTGACACATACATAATGGGTTTACCAGAGACTATAGAAAATACAATCTCTGGTTAAACCAGGAAGTTCACATGATATTATGGCCAATATTTAATCAGGGAAGTTTCAATTTCTATTCTGGCACTGAGTGCAAAACATTTCCAATGAGATGACTTCGGTTGCCAATAAAAGTATCTATAATGGCTCATGTAAGTTGCTAAACAAACATCCAGTGAATGTCGGGAATTTTTGGCTAGGGGGAAGTTATCGTTGTATTGTTAGCTTTATCCTTTCATCAATATTTGTTAATTCCCTCAACTTCCTGGTACTAACAATAATAGTGTTTATTTGAATAGTTGCGTAAGTATATCCATGACAAACAACATTGGTACAATGTTGTTAAGTATATTGTATAATGTTCGCAGTTGAATGTCAAAAGCCCACCTCAGCCCGGTCAACTACTATGTATGTATGTAATTCAGGAAGTAGCTCAATTACTAATTTACAATACAAGTTTATTTACATGTTGTACTCTTGATGTTAAATAGACATTGTGGCTTTTAAACTTTTCTTCCAACAAATTGATGCAGGAGATTAGCTAGCCTACCCTTGAAATGACTGTTGTTGCCAAAGAAGTTCTGTTAAAATTATCTTGGATTATTTTGTTGTAGATGCATACTCCTATACAGAAAAATCTGGTATGATGAAGAAGGTTGATCCTGTACAAGTCCACCAAGTAACAGCAAATAAAACTGAATCTCACGATAATCAAATAAACCTACTAAGATATTCGGCGTAATGTAATATTGAGAACCTTACTTCAATCTGATCAACATAAGGGGGTACTGCTATGTATCATAACATGTGCTCCTCTACAAGACAATCATATCATCACACGAATGCCTCAAGTTCATTTCCGTTTCATACATGTATATCTCTAATTCTAATAATGTGGTTTTCTTTGTAAAACAAATATATATTTTTTACTTTGTAGTTTCATTATAGTTTTATAACTTTATATATTTTAAATCTTTAAAATCATACCAAAATATAATTTGATGCTGAAAACCAAAAGGGATTATTACATCTACAAGCCATTAAACGGGATCTCAGATTAACCATGGCCTTACCACTCCAAACCCCCTAAAATTGACATACGTGTTATGAAAGCAAATAAACTCTATTTACGTTTATCAAAAGGAGGGCCCCTTGTGTCATTTGAAGGGATTATGAAGAGATTATACTAATGTAGCTGATTCAATTATCAAATTTCTGCTTGATAAAAGATTTAGAGTTCATCAATACGTTTAGACCTAAACCGTGTGAGCTACCCTTCAGCACTATGGCCCCCTAAAAACATGCCTCCGAGCCAATATGGGCCGGGCTCAAAACAAGCAGCCTCTTGACACTGCATGTTCTAAAATGGATGCAGAGGGGGATTGACCTTGTGAAAATCCGATGTTGACAAGCTCATTGCATCTCACCCCAAAAGGATATCGCTTTAAAACGCCCTAAAAACTGTCTCTTTTTTAAAAATTTTGTTCTTGGCGAGCCCATCTCCACAGCCCCTATATCAATTTGAAATTCAAGTGCAGAACAAGAGTATATGCTCTGTCTTTCCTCAAGTCGTATGATTAGAAAGATGCTTATTGCAGAAAAGTATCAATTACGGTAGGGATCAGACATGATAACCATGTCCCTCAAATTCAAATAGCAAATAGCAAAATTCTCGTCAATTCCTTCCCAACTGGAACGCCTTGTAAAAAAGTGTCTCCATTTTTCAATTTTTCCTCTGGCACTTTTTGTTATATGAATCCCCAGCTATCCGTTTAGCCCATAGAGTTATTATACAATAGCTCTATGGGTTGAGCCTTAGTCTGTGATCATAATCAATGGAACAAGTTTGTTCCCCCAGTGGATGTGGATTTTAAAAGCTGGCGCTTCAATGCCTGGCCTTTGCACACAACCACCAGAGAGGGAACTAACTGGTTAAAGGAAATCATGTAATTATTAGTTGTCTTCTCTTAGTTTGAGGTAAGACAACTAATAAATTTGCGAAAAATATAAAGTGTGAGCAGAGAGTGTGGGACATATTATTGCATTTTGAACCAGTGCAAAGTGACTCCAACAGACACATAGTCACAACTGGAAGACAACAGTAATGGAGACAACAGCCCTGTAAAGTTTGAAAGTGTAACAGATATTATCAATAGTGACAAGTTCTTACACAACAGAATTAGCACACACAATTACACAACACAATTGGATCCTGACATTTGCTATGCACATTCCGACAAAATCATACACAAGGCTAAGGTAAAAGGAAATTCTGAAAATATTCTGTTTGAGAATTGAGAGATTATCGAGGAGTGCTTCTCCCTCATCCTCTACCACCATGTTTCGTAACTTCCACATCCTCAAATATCTGGAATCATTTCTACAAAGAACTTTTGCCGGCTTTACAAGTTATCTTCTGTGGCGTGCTGCCTGTGAGTGCTTACTTAAAATATTCGACTTGAATAGTTTTCACAATGTGTTCACAAAGCGTCTACAGTTTGCTATGTTGCCAACTTCGCCTCCTGC
The DNA here is from genome assembly GCA_914767715.1 of Membranipora membranacea. NCBI lineage: Eukaryota > Metazoa > Bryozoa > Gymnolaemata > Cheilostomatida > Membraniporidae > Membranipora > Membranipora membranacea. The sequence goes on along the minus strand of OU612073.1, from coordinate 14,427,755 downwards.
TATTCCCACAGTCACCCACAGTAAGCTTAGTATGAAATATAGGCTTGGGTTGTGTGTACTGCAGAGTCCAGGTAGATTGGGATTGTAGAATGAGACAAATGCGTTTTTTATTCACTTGCTCGGTATTGGAATTATCCCAGTTTGATGCATATTCTTTGGTATTATCGACTTCTAGCAAAAGCTTATATATTTTCCACTGATTTAATATGACAGACTGTGTTTCAGAGTACCACAATATGGTATAAATATCCGCATGCAAACTGCCGTGCCAGTGATGAGGTAAAACCAGTCCTCCCTGTTCCTCTCCCCTTCCCCTTATCCCCCCGACTTCCTCACCCAACTCTATTTTTACTAAACCACTGTTGGCCAAGCACGGTTAGTTTGATACCTAGAATTGTAGGTATTCTGTAATGTACAGACAACGTTGTTTATCAGCCGAGAAGTTAAAACTCTGAGAATAACCAAGACAACTCCGGCAACCCTGGCGTGAGCCTTTTATACCCAAATTTCTTTTTAAAAACTTCCCAACGGCAACAAACGAAACCAATTTGTTCTTAAATAACTTGTTGTGATCATGGTGTCATAGTCCCAACGAGGTGATTGAGAAAATGTTGGTTGAGAGTATATATATATATATATATATATAGAATTGAAGCTGTTGTATTAAAAGCTATTGTAAAAGCAGAGTATGGGTATCCACGATCTTTGACAACTATTAGAATACCCCCTCCTCAAAGCTTCCTAAAACCATCTCCATCATCACTCTACATCAATTTTCAATGTCTTCTTGTTACAGTACAAGAATCTGCATATAAAGGAGAGGACACTGGTAGCATTTAGAGATGAAATGTTATTAAAAACTCAAATCAGAGGTAAAATCGAGTTATGATTTTATACCTGACAATGGCTCAGTAAAGCGTTTGTCAACTGATATATCAAACTATGACCTATAATGATACTTAAATAAAATAAATGGTATTGAACTCACAAAATGGATTTAGTTTCCTCATTTTTAAAGTTTTCATTTATCACAGGTAATATTTTGCTGCTATCAAGGATGCAGCAAAGAAAGGCCAGAGCCTCCTCTGTATACACAAGAAAGTCAGCGGACGATGAGGAAACTGTCAGCTCTCTGGAACAGATGTTCCTTGCGCTTTTGGTGAGCGAAGGCACATGAATCCCCTATGTGCAACAGCTAGAATGCATGAGAGCTCGTTTTGTTATATAGTTAATGGATTATGAATTATTTTAAGATAGGGGTTGTCTTTTCTCTAGCCATGGGGAGGCAATTCACATACACAACTAAGGAAAAATGTTTTAAGTAAAATGTTGCTTGAGTCAAGGAGTTTGGTCCCAAACTCCCTGCTTGAGTTAATCAGCAACATTAACCCGAGTTTGGGGTTGGCTCCACATATTCACACATTTTTTTATAAATTCATAAAGACAAGCCATCAAGTTTTGTCTTTTAAGCGGTGAGACTTATTCCTCTTGAGTTATGGTGCTTGTACCCATAGTACACAAGCTGTGCTGTATACCCAGACCAAGACCCCCGCACCCCCAGACTCCCAGACCCCCGGACCCCCGGACCCCCAGGATCCCCAGACCCCCAGACCCCCAGTTGCAGGATAAATTAGGAAATATGTCAGTGATCATACATACTATTTAATGTAGTCCTACAAGTACATTGATATTTATTCACTAACAATGACAGGATAGTTACTTATTACAATAACAATTTTTATATGCAATTAAATTTAGTGTGAGGACCAACCTTACCATTACACTAACCCTATCATTCATATTTCAGAGTGTTTGGACCCCTTCAGCTAAGCAGTACATATATTATATACAGTCTCTGATGATACTATTTCAAATGATAAAACAGTGAGTCGTCTAGTAAAACTTTGAGGCATTCAAAAACAATCGATGGTCAGAGGCAAGTAGTGCGGGTTTGAGGCTGTGTCAATTCTCAAACAGAATATTTTCCTCCTGATTTCTGAGGCCTTTTGAGAAGATGACATATACATCAATGCTATGGATATTGATTTTTTTGAGCCAGTTTGCAGCCAGAGCCTCAATTTCATCGAGAGACGATATCCAGATTCTGAATTGAAGCAGTGATTACTCGACATTAACTTACCGTGACTGCTTAGGCGATTACATTAACACCACGGAATGCTACTTTGATGCTGATCTATGTAACCATGCAGAGCTCAGGAGTATCGGTGCTGATAAGTGCAGAGCTTTATGTCCAGGTAAGTTACTCTAGCCTTTCTATCTAAAAACTAGATGGAATAAAGTGAAGGCATACAAAAGCTAGTTTTAAGGTTCTTCATAGTTTTATAAGTTGTAAAATAATTTTGTCGTCTGCACAAAGACTGCTTGTGTTCTAAACTGCAAATAACTTGATTATTGGTAATTTTGTTTTAGATTATATGACGATATTCTGTACCTACAGATCACAAGCTACGGATACACAAACCTCAAATAAAGTCACCCCAACTAAAGCCCTAATAGTAGTATCCTGCTGTATCAGAATTGTTGCGGTGATTTCACTTGTTGTAATTTGTATCACTGTTATTTGCATGAATTATATTGAGAACAAGAAAACACAAACCTACCTGGAACACACCCAGGGTCTTCTAAAGTATGAGTATCCACCATCAAGCCACTGAATCCTCACCTCTATATTGCAATGTTTAAAATTCATAGCTGATAATTTGTTATTGTTGTTGAAAATCATCAGTAGGCTGTAGAAATTTTCATGTAAATGCAAAGAAAAATGTTTGCAAATAAAAGATAGTCAAAAACAAATTGGAGTTGATTGGGATTCTTGGTTGAATGCGATAATGCCTAGCTTTTTTAACCCTGTACTACGATAACAAATACTTTCCAGATGGTAATTTGCCAGATTGCGACATATTTATTTACTGTATATTTTTATCTACCTGAGGATGTTATACCTAGTTTGGTAACAATGACGAGCGATGGAAGTCTCCAGATCAGAGTTAAGCATGTAGAACAGCATCGTGTTGAGGTCTGGTTTATCTTATCTGACATAATTTAACATACGTTTCTAAGTCTTCAATGCAGAGATATTTATCAGGTCTGGAACACATAGTAGCCGTGCCCAACAGAAATCTGGCTATTCTTTAAATTTAAGAGGCAGGTTGGGTTACTTTAACTGCATGTTGGGTGTGAAAATGCACAATTCATCTTTTGAGCGCTGTTCAGTAAAGACCCGGCTAGGATAAATCGCATGACAGTACCAAATCAGAATTGACTGCCAGCATGTTTGACTTAAAAAAGAGACTATTCATTACCTTGTAGACCATTTAGATCTGTAGCCGACGGTTATTTATCATACAGAATATCTAATATTATAAGTGGTAAGAGAACCGTGACCTAGTCTAAGTGCTCAGACTCCAAGGCACAGGGAGTTACTTGCGCAAGCTATCAAGCTATCAAGCTATCAGTTTGATAGCTTGCGCAAGTAACTCCCTGCGCCTTGGAGTCTGAGCACTTAGACTAACCGTGACCAGATATACATCTGACCTTGTTGAGACATATAGCTTAGTAAGGAATCATTGACTTTTGCTAAAAAATCAGTGATCAATCAAAGATAGAACATTACGACAATGATCACACTGACAGGTGAAACAACCATTCTACCAGGAAGTTTAATGTTGCAAGTAAATCATTTGTCAAAAAACATTGTGGCATTTAGGGGAATTTTCTTATATGGAAAAAAAGTGAAACGGAAGCTTTCTAACTCCCACTATGAGAATGTGTAGACTAACTTATTGTGCAACACAAAAGTCTCTAATCATATCGCAATTGCCATCATTAATGTGACCTAACAATATCATGTGGACATACAGGCACCGTAGAAAAAATATCATTCTGGTTAAAATAGTCATACTGATAGATATGGCTGAGATAGGAAAATATCTAAGCCAAGGCGCACTAGTAACAACTTCTAACAGATAGTTTGCAAAATCAAATTTTCGCTTTCATGAAAAATAGGTTTTTGCAACTATCGTATTTGGTAGCTAGGCTATCCATTTTCATAGGTTATCTTAGATTTTGGAAGATTTGTTACAGAAGTTTGACTGGCATTGATATAGACCACAATGCATCATTGTACCAGATGTTGTTTCAGTAATACTTTTTTAAATATACAGTTCTAGATTTTTGCCAGCCGAATAAGTCAGTATAGTCAGAAATATTGGACATCGATGATAGCTATTGGTCCCCATCTATCATATGTTATATCGGAACATGTATGGTCTCGCAATCTTATTTGTTATGATCTAATGCGCACTCCTCTACTGTACTCCATTGAAACATGTATAAGTTTTCCATTCCCGTTTTTGTTGATAATATAAATGGTATAGGTATCGTCGGAATTCATAGCAACATACTATGGATGCGCAGTATAGCCGATAATATTTAGATTAGACGGTTTTGTGCTACCACTTGGGCATATTAGTCAACAAGAGATAACAAATTTATGGCCTTATCTTAATATGTAATATTTGCCTACTACAGCTACTTCGTAATAGTTTTATGGCTGTTAAGTACACCATTGGACTGATATATTAGTTAGTATTAGTTAGTTAGTACACTTTGCTGTTGTTTCCTGGTGATGACTAATTACTAAGCTATCCCTCGCATCAATTAACGTCAGCAGATATCTATTTTGGCAAAGTGACAGGAAATAGTTTGTGTGACGCATAGTTTATCAAGTATGAGCTTGATTTCATAGACAGGCAGGGTGAGTTTCCTTTCTAAGCAAGTTCCACATATTTAACCTTGAGAATCACTTGGAGGTTGAATGTCGCAATGTTAAACATTTATATGTTTATGGTTTTGAGTCATGTATGACCTTGTATTGATGTTTATTGCACAGTGGTTCATAATTGGCATATGCGCTTTGATGAGATCATGAAATTGGTAAAATCAAATGATATTCGAATGTGCAATAAAAGCATAGAAACAAATTTTTTCTATTGATCAAACCTACTTTTGTTAAGCCATGACTCATAAAACACCTGTTCTATATCCTCAACTCTCAAAGTATGGTATATAGTATAGGATATACTTTTTCAAACACTTCCGCATTATTTTTTATCTAGATTTAAGTGACAATTTGTGTCAGGTGCCATGTCCCTGACCCTTGCCTTAAATGACTCTGAGTTTATCGATGATGACGCATTTAAGAGTCCCTCTCCTCTGCTCCGAAGTCCACATCTGGAGGGAGTGACACTCTTACAGACAAGCCAAAACTCTCCTGGTAGTTTAGATGAAGACGTGGTAGCCCTCAGCTTCCTTACAGAACCAGATGATCTGTCCAAATACAAGTCTAAGCTCACAACTCTGTACACAAACGATTCATTGAAAATGTGAGTGATCCAAACCTATGAATAGTACAGGTCTGCTAACTCTACTTCCCAGAATGCAATGGCGTCGATTTCCAAAAACAGTATTGATTTGATGTGGTTAGCCAGTAAATAACCGAACTCGGTGCCTAGCACTTTCGGCTTGGTTCGTCAGAGCAAGAGTTGTAGCAACTTTTCTGAAAAGTAGAAAAGATGGTAGGAAAGTACCAAAACACACGTTTTGATTGCTTGTTGAGAAGAAGACTTGTTTGTATGAACCAAAAGTTTATTCAGGGGTAGGCTATATAAGCTTGGCACAAAACTGATGCTAAGAGAATTTATCCTAGCCTAGCCTAAGCATTATACGACTTGAAGGAATCTGGAAAGATAATATATGTTTCTGGCCATACACTTCCTATTTTACTCGAGAAAGCGCGCAGTACATATTTATTTAATATTCTTCTACTTAGTTTGCTTTCTTTGTTTTAACCTGCAGAGTGCAAAAGGGAATAATACTACTGTTTAATCGGGAACCATTAGAAGGTCAGACGCTCATCAGTCTAAATGGTATTATCAAATCTTTGCTGAAGCAGGATATAGGAGAGTTCATAGTACCTTTCTACGAGGTGAGTGCTCCTTATACCAAGAAGAGGGCAACTCCCATTTACACAGGATGCGTGTCAGGCTGCTATTATCCTCTCAACCGGACAGTCACAGACTAATTAGGTTATACTTTTTTCTAGAGGGGAATATGAATAAGTTCAAACTAGTCACATATTGGAAATATGCATGTAAATGCATACAGTGTTGTGAGTTATTTGATGACTCTACTTTAGAAACAATGAAAACTGAAAAAGTTTTTAATGTACATACTGAATGTGAAATGTCACCCAATATGTCAAATTAGACCATACATTAATGACAATATCTCAAGTTGACCAATATTGGTGTTTTGTCTCTAGGAGCGGATATTGAAAAAGGGGATGTGGAAGTTACGCAATATGGTAGTGGAGGATGAGGGAGAATCACTCCTTGATAATCTCTCAAATATCTGGAATCATTTCTATAAAGAACTCCTGCCGGCTTTACAAGTTATTTTCTGTGGGGTGCTGCCTGTGAGTGCATACTTTATATAATCAAACTTTAGTGGTGTTTACAAAGTGATTACAATGTCAGAATTTGTTATGATGCCGACTGAGCCATGTCAACAGTTCAACTTCACAGTAAGCTTAGTATGGTATATGGGCGTGTGTTTGTGTACTGTGAATTACAGGTAGTTCGAGAGAATAAAATGACAAAAATACCTTTGTATTTACTAGTTCGGGATCGGATTTATCTGAGTGTGATGCATTATCTTTGGTATTATCGGGTTCTAGTAAAAAGTTACATTGCTGTGTGACATTGTGCTGACTTGGCATGACATAATGTGTTTCAGAGAACCACAATATGGTATAAATATCCGCATGCAAACTGCAGAGCCAGTGATGAGGTAACAACAGTCCTCCCCACCCCTGTCCCTCTCCCCCTCCACCCCTCCCTAACTACCTTACTCAACTCTTTGTTTACTAAACCGATTTGTCAGGCACAGCTATATCGTGATGCCTAGAGTTTTAGGTATTCTGTAATGCACATACAACATTGGTAACCACAGCTGACAAGTTATATCTCAGACAACCTTGGCTTGAGCCTTTTATACACAACATTTCTTTCGAGAAACTCGCCAAAGGCAACAGAAGGAACTAATTCGTTCCTATAGATCTCGTTGTGATCATGTTGTGATGGTCCCAGTACACCTTTAAATGAGGCCAAATAGGCTTCAATGAAGTGATTGAGGAGGCGCTGTTTGAGAGTATATTTATATAGAGAGAATTGAAGCTATTGTAATGAAACTGTCGGTAACAGCATAGTATGGGTATCCATGATTGGAAAATCATTAGCGTAGTCCCCCCTTCACCACAAAGCTCCCCAAAACCATCTCCTATCGCCCCTCAATCTCACAAATCAACGTTCTAACCCGACACTGTGATGCTCAGATGTCAATGTTTTCTTGTTACAGTACAAGAACCTGCCTATAAAGGAGAGAACACTTGTAGCATTTAGAGATGAAATGTTACTGAAAACCCAGATAAGAGGTAAAAGTAATTTCTGATTTTCTGCCTGGCAATGGTTCAGCCAAGGAGTTAGAGAACTCCTTGCTTCAGCCAACTGATATAACAAACTATGAGATTTTATGATACTTATATTTAATAAATGGTATCGCTCTGACAAAATGAATTTGTTCACTCATTCTGTTCTTATTTTTCACAGGTAACATCTTGCTTCTATCAAGGTTACAACAAAGAAAGGCCAGAGCCTCATCTGTATACACCAGGAAGTCAGCAGACGATGAGGACACTGTCAGCTCTCTGGAACAGATGTTCCTTGTGCTCTTGGTAATATATAATCAGCATAAATCATTAGTTCAAGCCGCTAAAACTGTGCATGGATAGCTGGCCATAGCTGGTTGTAGTATTCCATTATCCACCACTTTGTGTGATAAAGGATGATCATGTAATGCTACCAACTACCCTAGCACTGATTGACTTCGAGCGCTTAAAATAGTAATTATTATGTGCAACAGCTAGCAATCAGCATGCATGTGAACTTGTACTGTCAATTCATTTATTATTAATTATTTTAGGATGGTGGTTGTCTCTTCTCTTGCCATGGGGAGGCAACTCACAAAAACAACTAAGGAAAAGTTGGTTGAGTGGAATGTTGCATGATACAATCAGCAACATTAACCGGGAGTTGGGGGTCTGCTCCACATATCCACACATTCTTTATAAATTCAAGACAAGCCATCAACTTATTCATTATAGAAGTAGGGGGTGGCGCAGTTGTTAGAGCGCTGTTCCTTAAGCATGCAAATGCTGAAGGTTGTGGGTTCGAATCCCACCGCAGTCAATCACCTACTTGGGATTGGTTGGCCCTCAGGTGTGCTCCGACTTGCCTGCAAACAGAGAGCAAACTGCCGCCAAGTATCATCCATATCCTTTGCTGAATACATGCTTTACTTTGAAACAATACAGGATACAGGAGCAAAAAAAAGAATTGTAGTCCTACAAGTACATTAATATTCATTGACTAACAATGACAGGATATTAACTCATTACAATAACAATATTATTATATGCAATAAAATGTCACAGGAGGACCACCCTCTCCATTACACTAACCAAACCAATCATATTTCAGAGTGTTTGGACCCCTTCAGCTAAGCAGTACATTGAGCTGGAGACTCTAGCAGCACAAATAATCAGTCCCCTTATGACAGCCAGGGGAGTTTATTATGATGGGAAAGTCACACCAGCCCCGCCATCAAAAAATCTGAAAAAGGCGAAATCCTCTGGTATGATTGAAGTTACATTTTCTTTGTTCCGTTTGGGATTATAGTCTTGGCATTGTAGTGTCATTATGAGTTTGTCTATAATTATTTTTTTGAATAACCTCGACAAATGAATTGATGAAGGATTTTATTTCCACTGTAAGAACGAATGTCAGTCAAGCTGTTAATCAAGCAGTAAATGGAGCAGGCATCTGTGATAACCCGAGCAGATAACTTGTCCTGGCACTTGTTTGGTTATGGTCAATAGTTAGGTTCTATCTAGACCAAGCTTGGTCCATTTGCCTGCATTCAGAATTGCCCCACTGGTCACGCCGCAGGCGAAGGGATCAATAATTAACTACCAATCCATTGGGATTCTCTTGATGAATGTCAATGACAACAGATTGCATCTCTTATACACAAAAGTGTTGTGTGAGGTTTTTGGTCTTTGCCTGATGCTTAACCAGTGGATCGGGGGCAACTGTGAATGCAGGCAAATGGACCAAACTTGGTCTAGGTTTTATCCTCGCGGCTGGCACGAGGTGTTATCTCAATGATTGTCCCGTTTCTACAAGGTAACCTGAGACTGGATGAGCTGACTGCAGATAGAGCCACTCTCACATTACCAAGAATGCTCGCGCCTAAGCACACTCGACAAAGAAGTCAGCCGGTAGTGTTTATCAAGGAGTTATTCACAGCCGGTAGTGTTAGCTCATCAGATGGTAGACTCAGTGGTAGTTATAGCAGAGCGAGGGCGCAATCACAGTCTGATATGCTGTAACAGTTAAGCGAAATCTTTTTTTTAAATTATTCGCTTCAAAACACAGCTGTCATTGCAAAGTTAAATATATTAACTACTTTAATAGTAAAAGTTAAAGTAGTTAATAAATTAACTACTTTAAATGTAAAACGTTTTGCCCAAAATGATTTAGACTGCCAAATGAAGTATTAGAAAAATGGCAGGTTTACTCTTTAATCCATTGATTTTAGTGGGTTGCTAATTGTTTATATTTATTGAATGTATTTATATAATTGTATAAAAATTTTATTTGAAACCTCACCTATTTCTCATACGCCTTTGCTTTTATAAGAGATGAAATGTTGGTGCTCTAATAAGGATGACTTAATATAAACTTTAGGGCAGCTGAGGAAGAGATTTCCAACAATAGAAAGACGCACCGTTATATAGTGCTATTTAGCCATAGACATGTGTGTTTTGTCTATGTATTTAGCCCAGGCAATGGCTGGTGATGGAAAGCCACCAACAACAACATCTAGCTGTTTGAACACTTAAACTGAGCGCTGTGCGGAAACAGCATTACACTGTAATCTGTACTGAGTAGCTTTTGGATTTGTTATCTTTTGTATTGATGAAGCCTATTATGATGGCTTGGTATCAGGTTGGACTGGTACTGTATTATTAATCATCAAAACTTGCTCAAATATCTATAAAAAAAAGGATACTGAGCCCGCCCCAGGATTTTGAAAGTTTTGTGATGGATTCAGGCTGGTTCTACAATGATTCAAATGGGTCTGGGTGGGGCATTAAGCAAGAATAACCTTTAGGGAATCTTGCCTCCCACTAACAGGCTAGATGCTGTAAAGGGCTTTGCAATAGCAGACAACTATGAGTAAGCCAAACGTATTTATTCACATAGGTACATAAAAAACCGGCCTTTAGTCTATACATTAATTATACATACCAATGATTACATCATAAAGACACTGAGGTTGAGTAACCATACTGCGTTTTCTATTGAGCCACATGTCTCACAGATTTTATGCCCAAAAAAACAGGTTTTTTGGAAATAAAATACAATAAACTTGTCAGATACTTTGCCCGCAGAAGGATATATCTGTGAATTAATTATCTTTATGGCTTGATCTGTCATATCTATTATTTGGAAATCAACAAATCTTGTGGTCTTTTGTTTTCACAAACAATTGATTAAACCAAATCTAATCCTAGGTAACTATTATGTTTAATGACAGTTTTAGTGTTTTCCAGTGTTTAGTACATAATATATTAGCTAGACATATCCTATATTTGGCAATAAGTGGGTGTAAGTTTGTTAAGCTGGTTACCATATGGTATTGACGTAGAAAGTGGCACTTTTATCGTGCTAGTTGGTGAGTCACGCTGGTACATCATAGCACTCTACCATATCCTACAATAGAGTTACAGAATCACACAAGCTTGCATCAGGGTCATCAATTACCTGTCTTAGAGTTTTTTTTGACAGTTTGATGATATCATATTGTAACTTCAAACGATCCATCTGCGGTCTTTCTGAGGTTAATTCATTTGAAAATGTGAAACGGAACCTGCTTTCATTACTCCCCGGTCATTGAATTCTGTTCTTGCTATTCATCAGTACGGTGGACTAAACACTCCTTTGATGAGTTCATACATGCTTTGCTGATGATGGTTGTTTTTTGCTCAGAACATGAAAAAACTAACCATAGCTGACACACAAGTTGACTGATCATTTATTCTAGAAGGTTGTGGCAGCCTCACTCTTGCAGGTCAGAAATTTACCATCACAGTAAACACAGGCGTGGAATCACTGCCACATAACCACAATAAAAACAGTTAAGATCGATTGTTTTTTTTTATTTCATTGGTGTCAATTAAATTTGAATATGGCAACGCATAGCCCTTCCAATCCTGGTGTCAGACATTTCAATTCATACCCAGAAGTAAATTGAGCCTTCAAATAGCCTACCAGATTCATTATGTCAATGTTAGACACAGGTCTCAGAACAAACAATGAATCTGAATAAGGGCTAGTTATCAGATGGTCATGGTATGACGACAAATTTCATTAGGATATCCAACCAAAAGTAAGATATGCTGATATTTCGGTGCCAAGCACAAGCTGTAGGGACATCCAGTACCTACTGGTGCAAAAACACAACAATGTGTTTCAGAAAGTACCTACTGTCATTGTGCACAGGGTCGGATCCAGACCGAGCACAGGGGGGGGGGGTTAATAGTGTCTTCTGTAACCTTGTTCAGGGTCGGATTCATAATATATTGAGTAATTCATATTTCAAACAAAAATACCCAACAAAGCTTAAACTATTTTAGGGTATTTAATTTTAAAACATTAACAAAGCAGATTCCGAACATACCTAAACTAGGATAACATTGGACATCAGCCTGAAGGCCATTGTGTCACCATATGCCAACCAATAAGGAGAGTTATCAAAATCTGCTCAATCAATGACCTGCTACTATTATTGTATTTATTGTATTGGCATACTGTAATGAAACTGTATTAAAAACCTGAAGGCCAAGCCTCAAAAGTGAGCGATTTCCTTGATGATGGTGATACTTCTGTGCACATCTGCAGATTCTCGGCTGGTCCTGAGTGGCAACGGAACCAGGACCGGACTGAGATCTTAGATGACATTGAATAGGAATTAATTGTCATCTTAGATGTTGGTACTGCTTTATAATGTTTCCTTTCCAACTCAGGACCAGTTCGTAATCTGCAGATATTGACAGTAGGAAATCTCTTATTTTTCAATCATTTCAACACTTCGCGAGACACCATAGTTGGTTTTTGTTAAAAAGGGCAACCAAGGTTTCGCAGCAATGCATTAATGGGTAGCAAATAATGTGCTGGGCAGCATCAGCTTTGTGCATTACGCGATGCAGAACTCAAAGTAGTTGCTGACTCTAAGCTGGGTAACACTTCAGTTTAGGGGAGGTTCTGTAATAATTATAGAGCACAGGCTAAATAATAATAGGAACAGGAAATTGCTCTGTGGTATTCTCTTTTAGCTGAGTTTGAGTACCTGATGTAAGAAATGTTTCACAAGAATTCTGGCTGAATAATCATCCGAATTATATTTCGTCTTTTTCCCCACGCAGAAGGTGCAATCTGCTATGGCCTTCTGCTATGGCCATCAATGAGAAGTTGTTTGAAACCTTGGTTGCCCTTTAAGGCTTCGTTATAGCAATAGCAAAATACCACGGCAAACAGTAACAGCGCAAATACCTTTATCATTAAAGATGTTGCCAGAAAATTGATAAATATTGAATTGATGAGGTTGCGATTTCCCGGTGAATAGTATTTGGAGAGTGTAGGTGGTGTAAGATGTGACGGAGAGAGGGAAGCCTTACCTGACACTAAGAAAAGCTTATTCTAATCACTTGTAGGTTTTACATCCAGTGCTATCTCCTCTTTTATTGCCTAATCCTGAATCAAAGTTCATGAGCAGGTTGCTTCTGTGTATTTTATTATTGCGCTTCAGAACTCCAGGGTTGGAAGCAAAGCTCCACACTGATTAATCGGATATAAAGTGGGATAACGTGTGCCGCATTTTGGTAATCCCTTTCACGCCTGTTGTTAGAACCTGATACATTTGGATGAGACAGTGAGAGATTATGACTAATCTAGCTCTCGTGCTGGCATATGTCAAACATTTTAAACCGATAATGGAAGCAATAACTTGTTATCGAAAAGACATTACCGGGGATCTAGTTTGATTGTTCACTTCTGTACCGCAAGGTAATGTCTCTTAAAATACAACTAGACTGAAATAATAAGAGAACCGAAATTTTCAGCAATGATTAGAATTTTCTTATTATTCATTGGATTCCTCAATAGCTTATTTCATGCAAATGTTTGTTTTCGCAAGATTGTTGATTTTCTCTAGAATGATTCAAATTGAATCAGGGTGCCATCATCTGCTAAGTGCCACCAGTGGAAGTTTACTTTGATTTCTATTTAGTGATGTCAACAATTAATTTAATAAATTTCCCAACCATTTGCCGAATATTTCATACCAAATTCATTTTTCGTATTTGAAACCCGTTATTGATAAGTTTTGCAGAATGAAAAAAGGAATAGATAGAAGTTCAATTTTTTTAGGATTGCTTTATTTTATACCCAATAAAACTATTTAAGCACCGTTTCAATAACAATCAAAAACAAAAACAAAGAATACAATAAATGACAAGAATTGGTGAAACATAAACATATTTTCTATTATCATGAAAGAATTGGCACGTTAGGGAATTACTCATTATATAGGTGTTATACTGCTCGACACCTAGCTAGCAGAACTAGAGCAAAATGAAATATTTTTGGCAGTAAAGTAATCTCAAGTTATTCACTAACAAGTATCTTTGGCACAGAAATTTCAAACTTAAGTTAAGCAGGTGTAAACAATATCATAAAGTATGTAGATTTAAAATTAGTCAGCCCGGTCCGTTATCTTCATCGAAATAATTTAATCAGAAACTCATTGTCTAGTGAGTGCTTCGGCAGTTTACCCTATCATCAACATGTCTGGCGTATCGGCATCTACAGAAGGACATGTCAAAGAGATAACCCTGTCCGCAAGAATTTGGAACCAGCTGCTTGAGGGTTGGTATAGATCTTCTGACATCAAACTTGCAGTTAGAGTTGGGTATCAGGGTGTAGATCTTGTTTTCGTTAGTACCTGTGGAAACAAAAATGTAAATCATGAGAAAATGTCATTTTGAAAACATGCTTCCTCTTGTACAACATCAATAAAATTCAAAACTTTCTGCTTTCATCACAGATTTTTGTATAACATGATCTAAAAACGCCAAATAAGTTTCATATGTTTGAGCAATTCAACTATAACAAACCTTACCATCATTTGGTGAGCAATGTTGAAGGCTTCCCCTTGCTTCTTCTGGTTCGTTGTTGCCGTTGTTTCCATTGTTTCCATTGTTATTGTTGTTTCCAATTTTGTTGCCGTTCATGTCCATGTTGTCCTGCCCATTGTTGTTACCGTTATTAGCGCCCACGTTTCGGTTTCCGTTACTGTCGCCACCATTAGAATTGCCATTATTGTCTCCCCTGTTAGAGTTACCATTGTTATCGCCACTGTTGAAGTTGCCATTGTTGGTACCTTCATTGTTTTGACCGTTGTTCTGGCCTGTGTTTCCAATACCATTTCCTGAGTTTTCACCTTGTACTTGTCCTTGGTTCTGTCCCTGTTCATTACCTCCTGTTGGTTGTTGAGTGTTAGTTGGTGCTGATGGGATTGCTTGTCGATTATTATTGTTTTGGTTGTTGTTGTTGTTTTGGTTGTTGTTGTTGTTTTGGTTGTTGTTGGTGTTTTGGTTGTTGTTGTTTTGACTCTGACCTTGGTTTCCAATTTTGTTGCCGTTCGTGTCCATGTTGTCCTGCCCATTGCTGTTACCATTATTAGAGCCTTCATTTCGGTTGCCGTTGCTATCTCCTCCATTGGAATTGCCATTATTGTCTCCCTTGTTAGAGTTACCATTGTTATCGCCGCTGTTGAAGTTGCCATTGTTGGTACCTTCATTGTTTTGACCGTTGTTCTGGCCTGTGTTTCCAATGCCATTTCCTGAGTTTCCACCTTGTACCTGTCCTTGGTTCTGTCCCTGTTCATTACCTCCTGTTGGTTGTTGAGTGTTAGTTGGTGCTGAGGGGGTTGCTTGTCGATCATTATTGTTTTGGTTGTTGTTTTGGTTGCTGTTTTGGTTGCTGTTTTGGTTGTTATTCTGGTTGTTGTTCTTTTTGTTGTTTTGGTTATTGTTTTGGTTGCTGTTTGGGTTGTTGGTTTGACTTTGACCGTTGTTACCTATTCGGTTGCCGTTCATGTCCATGTTATCCACTCCGTTATTGTTACCATTACCAGAGCCAACATTTCTGTTACCGTTGCTATCTCCTCCATTACCGTTACCGTTAAAGTCACCATTATTGCTGTTTCCTACAAGATTAAGAATTGAGCCAGTTTTACACGCTGAATAATAGGCTTGCTTTCAATCAAAATGCAATATGCAAGAGTGTACAAAATTTTAATTTAAATATATCTAATGAACTATCAGACTATGATCCTTGCTTTCCAAATATTTTGGCTGTACAAGGATGACTACAGCACGAAAAAATCAGCACATTTGTAGTGGTTAATCTAAAAATAGGTCATCTTGAGGAACTAACCGTTTTGGTTTCCAGAGTTGTTGTTTCCGTTGCAGTCACCATCATTGTTGATGCCGTTGCCAGATCCGCTGTTGTTCTGTCCGTTACCACAACGTCCTCCATTACCGCCGGTTTGTACAGGTGATGGTTGGGGAGCTGGTGCTGGAGCTGGAGTTGGAGCTGGGGTTGCGGCTGGAGTATTTGTAGGTGCTCTAGGGGTGTCCTGATTAGAATCTTTGCCCTGCTGGGTGTTGGCAGGGACCATACGACCACCTGGTGTTTCTCTACCGTTGTTTGTGAGATCATCACGAAGATCTTTGAGTTGTTTCTCAATATCTGGGGTTGGGTTGTGAGCACCGCTGTTTCTAACGATGAGGCCACCGTTCTCACCATACAGCGGAGAACCTGCGGCTGCAGCTACGAGAAGGCAGAGAGCGAAGAGCATTGTCATGGATCCAGCCATGATTATTCTCTGAAACAGAATGAATCGATGTCATAGCTGCTCAATAGAATTCTAACACAAATTGTTAACAATCATGATGAAAAAATGTTTTTCTTTTACACTTTTCCAATGCAGATCCATTATTTCAAACGCCTATCTAAATTATTTAAAATGGAAAAACATTACCTCAGACCAGTCACTTGAAAACAGATTAAAGTTGATCAGTGACAGCTGAGTTACTTTAGTTTTGTTATATGTTAACAAACTTTTAGAATAAATTGTTTGCACATAACCATACTCACCAAAGTTCTAACTGAAGAGAGCCTAAAGGATGGAGATATGAAGATGAAGAAGCGCCAGCACTTGTAATATCTCGACAAAGAAAATATCTCAGCTTCTATCCTTAGTTACTCTGTGGAGGCAACAGATTGTTATGATTTGGTTGAACTCAGCGCCAGATTTATATAGCCGTAAACCCAATAGATCTCCAGCTAAGCAACATCCTGATACAATAAGATACAAGGCTGTGCCATAATTCACATCATAATCGCCATGGAAACCAAAGAGATGTCCCATCACTCAATAGCAAACATCATGCTACATAATACAACATCTAAAAAACGCACAAAAATAGTGGGTGTACATTAAAGTGGAGATTAGAAGTGTAGATATGGCTAAATGAATAAACCACACCACTGTGTGTCAGTCTCAAAGGCAAAACAACCAGGTGGGGGAGGGGCTTTCAGAAGTTTTACTGCGAACCTATATTGATGAGAGAACGTCAAATAGCTTGCTCGCTTAGGTAATTAAATTCAACAATTTAAACTATAAAGCCTAATCAGCCGTCATTGCTCTTTGAGATGATGTCAAATTGATGACTGCTAATAAAAGATTGAGATCTATTACTATGCTGGAGAATAAAAATTGGCAAAAATAAATTACCAATGCTTCACTTGTTGCCATATATTCCAATTATGTGTGATAGGACAATGGCAGATACCAACCTCAATATAACATCAGTACCATGTAGCGTTAGAGCGACTTGATAAGGAGGTCGGGGGGGGGGGGGGGAGGAAAAGTATAACTTGTAACAATAGTAAACAGCAATTAATTTGATTTGAAGTGATTTTACAGCTGTTACTGACGGACCCTTGCTGCAGCCTGCCCTCTATATACTCAGAAATAAAGGATGGAACTCAAAATTATATGATCTGCATACATTAATATTTGGATTTGCAGATGAATTAACTCTAGCATAGTTATGATTGCTAAACTTGGAGCATAATTTAGCCATGGCATTTACTCATGCTACTAGGTATCATCTTCCCAGATGGACCTGGTCTAGGAAACCAGACACCAACGGCTGGTCTGGTACACATAACGTGATGAATTCTATGTTTTTAATACTGCCATATAGGAGTAACAACCAGCTAGAGTTTAGTTTAACTAATTTGGGGATGACATAATTTTAGATGGCAGTAATTTTGGCTAATCCGGAGTAAAAATTCATTTCATGTTAAATCGCCAAGGGTAAGTATTTAGCTCAACATAAATAATTAGTTAGGGACTTCCAGGTCAACTAAATGGCAAAATGTAAATTTAGACAAAATGGTATGTGTCTTTATTTTGATGTTATCATAACATACTCTTAGTCCGAACTGTCGAACCAAGTTAATACAAGTATATTACAATACCTCGATCTATATTTAAGTCAACTTACAATTCATAGAACATTGACATTATAAAACTATTGCACCGTAGTATAATCATTATTTCAGTTGAGGGCAGAATCTTCAACAAAGGCAATTTCGTGAGGAAGTTATGCCTCCCATAACAGAGAGCATGAGAACCGAGGGTCCCATAGGTAAGAACGGCCTAAATTCTGACACCGCAAGATTTCCATAATTGTTGAAGTAGATGCCGGCAGGCTGATCCTCTTTGCCCGATGCTTGAGCCTTACCTCCAGCAAAGTCCCTAACTCCATTACTGGTAAATGGTAATCAACAATATCGGAAGTTTAAAGGGCTGGGCTCAGCAGCTAAATGAGTGTTTGATGAGAACACTGAGTCCAGTTAGGACTAGGAGCCTAAACACTTATTTGACAGCTAGGTATCCCTTGTGGCAACTCAAACCAGTGACAGTTATCGGAGATACCCGTGCAGACACGTGTCGTGTTGTGTCATAAATGTCAACACAATTGTGATAGACACTTTCCGATAGCAAGGTGGAATCTGTATGATCGCAGCCGCCGGATGTGTTATTTGGGGTCACATCAAGTTTGTTTGTGGTTGATGGGGGATTTAAAAATAGATTTGTAATCTATATAGTTTTTGCTATGTAAATGTGGTATTACACTTCTGAATTTAGAATGTACTGCCGTCAGGAGTACCATGGTATACAAGGTCACACAACAGTTATCTAACACTGCTAGCTTATTGGTACCATTGTCGGATGTATTCAGAAGGTTCGATCAAAGGACAGCCTGGACTTCCTGCTGCAGGATCAAACATGGATAGGAAGGACAATGACAATCATGTGTCTATAAATAATATCGTAATTCAGCATGATAGTCCCATTCTGTACCCAACCATGCAGAGATATCTTGAATGTGGGGGAGGGAGGCGGGGAGAATGGTCACGGTAGGGGATATGGAGTAGGGAGGAGAGAGGTAGAGAAGGCGAAGCAGGAAGGGGAAGAGGTCTTATTGGTACCATTCATGAATGTTGATGAAGTTCGAACAATGTACTGCCTGGACTTCCTGACGCAAGATCGATGATATATATGAAGGACTTCATAATGACAATCATGTTGCTAAAAATATCATCTTCATCTTTGATAGTCATACCGTCCCAATCTGTACCCCTACAGGTTATCTTAAATGTGGGGGGAGGCGGAGCACAGAGGAGAGAGGTAGAGAAGGCAGAGCAGGAAGAGGGAAAGGCCCTTCCATATTTTGCACCTCTTTACTTTTGTTTGTGCAGCAATCACTTCAGTGAAACAGTCAAACCATTAAAAAGGAAATAGAAAATAAAACAGGCAGCAAAAACGTAATAAAGAACTAAGATTTATAGGGATTCACAAGTTACAGATGACTCATACTTTGTACATATGATTCTGTGATTTGTCTCTCTCATAACATTGGTCTGGTTTGTCTGGCTTCACCAAATGTGTCACTCTGCTTACCCAACAAAAATCAGATACTGTCCAATCAGGTTGCTCTGCTTGACTAGCAGACATTTTCGGTTTTTTGTTCTGTACCGGCCTGATACGCTTATCCTAATATAATCAATTTCCTAGCCTGTTTCTCGAAAGCATTGTACAACAAAACAAAAACCACTGTCGTCGCCGTGCCAACCAGATAATATCGCAGTCTTCGTATCTATTGTTAGGTTAGGATAAAGCTGTACCAACCAACTTTTCTCACCATCATGTGGAGCAAGATGTGATGGCTAATCCATCAAACCCTTTGCTTTGATTTGGTAACTGATTCCTGATATGCAACTTCCTAATGTATTACACCTGCATTATACTAGAGGTTTTTTATATCATAAATGTATTGTTGCGGAGGTCCACAATGGAATCAAGCATTTGAACTACTGGAGATATATTGTTTTTTTATTATTATACTGGCTATCAGTCCCGTTGTACTTTTAAATTTTGCACCATTCTTGAATGTCTTTGGTGTAATATCTATCGTTTCACACCGAGGATGAAACCTTGGCGGCCATCTTCACTTTATACAAGCTCCCCTCTCTGATAGCTAAAATTAGATCTAGCTAGCATAAAGTCACCCCAAATTTAACAGTACTGAATTCTGGCCGACATTCACTCCTCTGGTAGATGAACATTTGTTAATTAATTGCCTTGAGGTTAATATCATTTGCAATATCTGATTATATTATTAATTATGAACTGTAGGCAAAATTCCAATGTTTCTGAGCAACTATGACTTAACAAAAAATTATATCCTAAAGTTGACCTGCGAGGAATCTACCTTTTTTGCAAGGTAACAAGTTAACAACCTCTATTTATCTACGACAAAGTCTTTTTGCTTGGCAATGACCAATGTGCATTACCCGAATAGAGGGGGAGGGGGTCATTTTGATCAACTCCAGGAATCAGCAATGTATACAAGCTGAGAACATCATACACAAAAGGATCGAAAAAAAGAACGATGAAGAATGACTCAACATATTTTCCTGTAAGTACAGCCCGCCAGGTGGGAGCTGAGATAAAGCTATGAATAATGATTTTGTTTTCATCAACAAGTTTCTAATTCCCCTCCCCAGCCTCCTACAACAGTAATCAATTTGATTTATGGATCCAAAAAAAGAAGACATTCATGATATTGAACAAACTGACAATACCATTAATATTGTTGTAAATTACTGTTTTATTACAATTCTGATTTTTCATGGGGAACCAAACCTGTTTTCAATTTTTAAGCGGGATGTGGGAATGACACCTTATGATATTACAGTGCTACTGTTGTTTCTGTACTGCCTTACAAAATGAAGCTCATTTCCGTACTGTTCCAAACAATAGCATAAGCTCTACAGCTTGGGAAATCATCACCACAAGAGAATGGGAATTTCAATGATTTGGCGTCACAGCCAATTTAAAAATGATTAGGGGGATAGCATTGTCAGGTCCAGGGTAAGGAAACACCGGATATAGCCACATCCTTCAGTTACACTATAGAGTTTCATACGAATAAATTATGGTCAGAAAAACTGAAAATTAACCGAATGCGGTTCATAATCATATATATAGTATAACATCCTGATAGTTTCCTGTTTTGTGGCGGTGAGAGGGACCATAGCCGTGTCAATGTGTACTGGGACTAAATTTCTTTTTTTGTGAATGTTGAACAGGTTGCCAGCAGCCTGTCTTTGAATAAATAGATTTGTGCATGCCACTAGAATGGTTACCCTGGCTTGAATTTTCACCACTGATCTGAGCTTTATGGAGTTGTTCCATTTTGTGACCTTGGAAGTGTGCCATAAATGATGTTTAATGCGGAGAGGATTGTAATTGGACACGAGCATTAACAGCGTCATTAACGGCATCATTATGGCTCTATTGTTCAATGACCCAATCAAATCACACCTGCATCTCACCACATCCGTGAAGTGGCAAAATGGCACCTGCCTTAAAAGCGGACATTCAGAGCACAAATAAATAGGCCTCAGCGGTAAAAAGGGGCAACGCAGCTATTTGTTTTAAATGCTATTAATTCACATCACATATGTTCATATAGTTTAAGCGCATAAACTGAACGAGATAGCTGGTAGTGGCATGTCATTATCAACCACTCTCCCAACACATTTTAAGCTATTAAACTAGCGTTGATATGGAATGGGGATTATTAATTAGTACCATATGATGAGATTTGTAAGTATTCCGTGTCCTTATAGAATAGGCTGACACGGTGAAACAAGAGGAGGTGTCAGACACATTGCGAAAGTAAATAATAACCCCAGCGTGAGAGGGGCACTTACTGGCATACCGATATACTAGTATGATGCATGCCTGTCATATTCTCTGATCCAGGATCTATCCGACAATCCCCCATCAGGTTGTACCAGTAACATATGAGCCAACAATATCAATTATCAATATTATCAAAATAAGTAACAAAACAAAAGCTCAGATGATTATCAGCTGGTTTCCCAGCTCAAAAAATTAACAAATAGCTACGCAACATTTTTATATCGTATTTGGGCTAAATTTGAGAAAAGGTTGTAATAAACCCCTCTGAATAGAAAAGTCTGCCAGGAATATAATCCGGAAATACAGATACTGCTCAACGAGCTGGTCTCATTTATTTCATAAGTAATTTTTATTCGTAAAGGTTTCACAAAATGTTAACTGATAAACTCCCATAAACAATTGATTAATTATAATTATGATAAAAACTTAGCATTTGCAAATATTGTATTTGATGGTTGATTGCAGGCAGCAGCATCTGGTAGTGATTGTTTTACTGAAGCTGCTCCATCAGCTCAACAGAGTTTTGCATTTCAATTATTTCACTATTTATTCCCGATCACAACTTGAACACTTTATCCCATTATCAACTTGTTGGCACCACAAAATAACCAATAAAATATATAGAACGCATCAAGAATGTCCCGGTTGTGGAGCTTCGAGTCTGAGCATTTCAAAGGTGAAATTAATTCTAGTTTCAAACAATTAATTTTTCAAATATAAAGAAATTGGATATTACATAGAATATAATAGTTCCTGATAGCTGACACAATATTATTCCATGCAACTACTTTTGAATCCAATGAAGTGTTATAACACAATTTTACAGTTCCAAAACATTTTCTTCTGGATTTTTAATTAATTAGTTTTTTTAATATTAATTAATTTTTTCTTTTAATTTTATTTAATTTTTTTTTTAATTACAATTAATTTCTTTTTTTTAATTAGTGATTTATGTCAGTGTATTTTTGTTCCATTTGAACTATTATAAATTTTTCTTCCTTTGTTTTGGCACTAAATGTACAACATTTCCCCAAAATTATTTAGATTGGCAAAATAAGGTAATAAAAAAATCATCATTAGGAAGGCACATGGATTGGAAAAGGAAAGAGCCTGTATCATATAGTTAACCGCGCATATATAATTATCAATTCATTAGGCAGCAGGTCACAGTGTTATGCTTTCATCGGGAATTACAAAAATATTGCCATTTTGAACCATTTAGGTGAAAATTGCCAGATAGCTTATTTTTATTACCATTATTCACACTATTTTAAAGTGTAAACATTAGCTATAGTTAGTCACTATTTTCCTTGCTATTGACAAGGTCCTGCTTTCCACAGAGGACCTGACTGGTTAGCTTGAGCCACAAACAGGACATTAAAGTCTATGGAGGCGTATGTCTCATCTCCTCATTAATTCCACTGATTAGCTATTAATCGGCCCAAGTGGAAGTACATTTTTAAAGAGCACATGTTTGTTTGTCACATTCCCTGGACTTGAGCTGAACTGACAGCTGGTACCGGAAGAAGCACCCATTGGGTCCAGATTATCTCTCAAGAAGTCTGTTGAGAAAGTCATCAATACATATATTTTGCTTCCGCATGTTAGTCAGTTTAAATTATATCCACCATTATCTCAACATTATAAATCAATCATGTGAAAACTAAGAGCGGTGTTTTCTATAGCAATCACTTCTACTTTGAGGTATGACATTCAAACTTAACAAGCAGCTCAGACAGCTGCAGTGCGAGTTCGTGGCATCACATTATCAAACACTCAATAAAAATTAAAATTGAGTGTATTATAATGTAATGCAACGAACTCGCAATGCAGCTGTCTGAGCTCTTAGACTAGCATTATTGCATATCATAGATGCAGAAAGGACTTTGGCTTCCAACCAAAATATGAATGCTGAATATCTGTGTCCAGTGTAAATGTCTATTTATCTTATACAGTTATTAATATGTTGTATAAACACGATAAGATGACATATATGATCCTACAATTATATGATAAGTGATGTCATAATATAGATTAGCACCAGGCTTTAATCTCAAGGATCTCCTAAAGTTGAGTGATTAATGTTTATTAAATAGATTAGGCAACATAAGACGGGATCCTTAGATATCGAAAACAACTTTTCCCCTTTTTTTCGTACAAAAAGGTACAAGATTACATCAACCTCAAATGAGGACATTGCCGGTTGCCCGAGGTGAAAAGGAAAATGCAGACCTGACATTAAAATCATCGTAACATGTCGTTCTCCTGTTGGAGGTTCAGACATAATTTATTACTTATTGTATCCCCATGTATGGATTAATACGGGTTGCCATGTGCACCTGCCAAGAATTTGGCCAAATGCAAGGTTAGCCTACAGGGTGAAAATATATTTGAGAATTTTGCCAAAAGCAATATTGTTAATGAATGAATTTTTGAAAAGCGTAAGAAAATTTCTTTTCACGTTGGGTATGCGATATTGCAGCCGTATTTAAAAAATCTTATGGGCAAATTGGCCCAATCTACATATTAGTTGGAAGAGAAATTTGGTCGAAAGCAAGCAAATGAAATTTAAACTGTTTCTGAAATTTTCCCAGCAGCTTTTCTATTTTCTGTTCGTCCTTGTGTTGATTGGACTTTGGTATCCTCTCTAAAGCTTCATCTATGCAGACTCTCGACTCCTGGATGAGGCAGTTCTTCACGGCGAGCCTGAACGCCATCAAATCAACTCTTGCCTGAAATCGAAACGAAGCAATTTTAAATTGTATAATTCATTATTTCTTTGAGTCAAAACCAAAAGCATAATCTTATCTATTACCAATGGTTTCTATATATCAACAAGATAAGTAACTCTATTATTATGCATAGTCTGACTATTTCAATTGCAAACAAAGTAAACTTCAATTTTATATAAGAACTTTACGTGATACATCCTACACATGGCAATATCCTACCATCTACATTTGACATCTGGTGGGCAGTTGTTCAGCTAGTGACATTGAACAATAATTGTTGTGAAAACAGCAATCTATATAGCATTTGCCATTAAAGGTTATTCTGGATCCAACCCATTTCCCACCTCTTCCTAACTCTATCAGAAAATAAGCAGTCACATATTTACCTGTAGAGCACCATTCTTGTTGAATTTAGTTATGGAGAATACTAGTCTGTTAATCTCCTCGACGACGGCTGTGACTACATGAGCCATAATACGGGGTAAGAACTCAGTGGATAGGATACTGTACACCTCGGCATGAGCCTGTAAAATGGGAATCGTTAACAATAACGGAAACAGATCTGTTCAAAGCCAGTTAGACAAAGAAGAGAACCAATCGTTCTTTTTTTGTGTGTGAAACTTACACTTTTGTTCATAGATTATAACTCATTCTGACATAATTTATTTGCTTTCACATAAAATCTAGGAAGTGCATCTGTGGGTCAGTAGAATTTCATCAATTTGATAGCGTTCTGATCTATAATTGGAGTTGCCTTCCTCTTAAAATAAAAAGAAGAACGTAATATACTCAATTAATTAGTAGGTGTTGTAAAACTAGAGAGGTTCTTTATTAATTACAAACCTCCACAATTTGCGTGATGCTGTCTTTTACATAATCTCGTACGGTGAGAGGTTCCTTACAGGCAGACCACTCAAACCTTCCCTCATACATTCTTTCCTCCAATTCACCGAGTATCGGGTTGACCTTGAGCTCTATATACTGATCAAACACCTGATCTTCTAACTCAGCAAATCCCTCCTCTGCATACTCCATAACCTATAGTACATATATATATATACATATATATTATATCATGTATTGAATACCCATTTATGATAATTTTACTTATAATTCGCTATACGGAGCCTGGGCCCAGAATGCGTTTCCAATTTTAAGAGCTCATCTTGAGTTGGAAGAGTGAGATTAGGTATGACAACCTTTGCTCATCCTGACACAAGACCGCTTAACACTAATCTGAATCTGATTGCCTTATTTATGAACCAGCAGCTGAGGACAACTGCACCCCAGTCGCAGGCTGGTCACCAATGGTAATTACCATTTAAATTCTATTGTTCAAAAGCAAATAATATGGCTAATCTGCATCAAAGGCCAGATTAGGAAGCGTGCCGGAAAGATTATATGGAAGCCAAGTTTATTCTCGTTCGCAAAAACACACAAAGCTGGTCACCCCTGGATGTGTATGAGAGCGAGAAAAGGTCAAAACAAAAGCTTAAGCCGATTTAGTCAAAGTGAGAATTTGCCAAGTCATGCTATGGTCATTATATTAACAACTGATGTCATCAGGTTCTTTGCTCAAACAGCTATTTCCGCTGAATGGGTAGTGGTAGAGTATGCCTATCAGTTCTTGCCTGTCACATTGGGCTATCATATGCCTATCATGTTGGGCTGTGTTAGCATTAGCACACCGCCACGGTGTTTTAAACCCAGAAATCGTGGCCGCGTGACAAGGCTAGGGCTGTGTATCATTTAACATTGAATTTACCCTCATGATCAGGTCTGAAACAATACAAACAACAACGGCAAGAGCTGAGAGCGAGCCAGCTTATCCTCATCTCTCCGTACCTTGTTCGTCTCGTGGTAGCCATGTTTATCTAGTGTCTCCACAAGCCTTGGCATCACCTTAGCTAGAGAATAGTGACAGTTACTGAGAGTAATGATCAGTCTCTGACGTAACGTCGGCAGCTCTCCAGAGGATAGTTTGGCAGCGCTGTCCAGTATCTCCTCGGAGTCAGCGGTACGGTCTGTGCTTTCCTCTGACTCAGACTCAAATGCACACTTCTCCAGTGTCCGGATATATGCTGTAATGAAGAAAGTAAATATTCATGATAAAAGAGATCACGGACATGAACATAGAGTACTATGCTAACTATACTACTATGCTAAGTGATTGTGATAAATCAACCGAATACCAAACGGTACTAAAGGGTAATCAAACCCAATGAAGCCATATAGTTCAGGAAGCAAAGCGAGTCAGTCAGTGACCAGATGGTGTCCAGTAAGAGGGACACACTTAACAAGAATTACTCGGCACAAATTTGTCGCCATTTCTGATAGGATAGCTAATATTGGTCGGGCTAGAACAGCTTGCTCGTATTATTGTACACAAGATATATTATAAATTACAGTCAACAGGACAGCTGAGAGCAATTTAGTTTCGCCCGGTTCACTGTATACTTGTAAAACTGTAAAAATTGTGACTGCTCTGATGTCATATTGGATCTCTATCCCAAAAGGGACCTGAGGATTAAACAAGCCAATAGTTGTCTAAAATCTTTCCACCTAATGGTACTTAATTTTACTGTCCCATGGTTGCTTGAGATGATTTTCAATGAGAAATCATCCCAAGATGCAATCTTATTATACAGCAAACTATGTTTATCTGAATTAATTGACAATGTACTCAATTGTCTATTCTAGGTTTTTTGCCTTGCACTTATTTTCGATTATGTAACCGTAATGAGGGGTTAACAGGTAAATGATGATGCTCTTATGATGATGTATGGTGCCAAAATGCATGTCATTAGAAAAAAACAATAAAAGGGGCTCTGCCTATACAGCCTTTAACTTCAGTGGCACTTTTTTTGGCATAAAAAGAATATCGTATTATGTGGTTTGGTGGAAACGTAGGACTTGTTTTTAAAAATTCTTACGCTGTGTTGTGTTGTTGTGCTGTGAATTGTGGGATATACATCAGCTAAAGCGTATTGGGATATATGCCGATAATTGATTAGGTGTTGATGAGTTGATAAGTTAATGTTTTGCTCTTTTGAACAGTCTTCATGTAATTCCAAGATATTAAATGACAAATAATTACTGAGGTAATTCGGCCCGAAACAAGGTCAAATTTTCACCTTACAGAAGGAAAGTGAATATTAGTGAAAGGAAACATAAATCAGTTTAAGTGGATTATAGACATAGAGCTCAGACTAAGCTGCATGGTTTTGTAACAAAAGAAAAGAGAAAAGTTAAATTTCAGTGGTGGAGTGAAGCAAACAATCAACTGTTCTTAACCTTCTAATCCTCAGTATGACGTGCTAGGACAAAATCTGGAAAACTTTTTTTTGCAAATTTTGTAAAAAGTGAGCTCATGACAACACCGAAATGCGCAATAACTGAAGTAATCTAATTATGACAGACAAAAGAATCCTCCCTTTATGGGGTGGGTAATTCCCGCAATTCGAACTCTAACTGGCCAAGAGATAAAAAACTAAAATCAGTCAGAGCCCTCATGAATCATTCTCATGTCTCTGTCGCTGATTGCCTAACAAAGATTTACAATGTTCGGTTTTTTGTATAACTCCATCTTTTCAGTAAAAATACACAGTAATTTCTCATTTGTGACTGAACTTGCATTTGAGCGGCAATCGTTAGTAAGAAGTTGCTCATAGTGGCACATACCACGTTACACAGTAACAACAGGAACAGGGACTCAACTATGTGAATGGCATAGCAAAGATGGTCAACACAGACAGAGATGATTGCAAGCTTACGAAAATGACCAACAGCATTTCAAGACATGGCAGCAAGAAACACTGAGAAAAGGTTAAGAAACCCCTGAAGTTAAAAAAAGTAGGTAGTTTCTCAACTCATTGCAGTACTGCGAGAAAAAGAAAGGTTTATATAAAGGAGAAGAAATCAATGGCAGCAGACATAGAAGAAGACGAAGAGTTCATAGAGAACCTTTCTCAGCTCATGGAAGACGATCGAAGAAACAGGTTGGATTTTATCAATCTAAATTGTTGGGTTATCGATGTGTGTGAGAGGGATTTTTCTATCAACTTATGAACCTCACGGCGATTATTATTCGGCAATTAAAGATAACATTGCATTTCCATCTAATAGACAGTTTTCTGAGCTCTGATTTAGGCCTCAATTCGGAGTTGTCCTCTCTCCAGTTTGGTACTTTTAACCCACGCCGCATAGGAAAAACGTGCTGAAAAGAGGGTTATCTTGAAAACCGCTTATAAAAGGATAAAATTTATTTTTGATTCAGAATCTGCAACATTGAAAACTCATATGGACATAATTTGGGAAATAATTTTAGTATTTGGATAGTCAATTATAGCATTTTCTGCCTGTTTTGCGGACAATTTGGCAGAATTTTTCACGAGTTTTGTCACTAAAATTAAGATTTATCAACATTCAAGCCTGTTTCACAGGGTTTTGAATGGTGCAGACTCTGAATCAAAAATCATTTTTATCCTAGCATAAGCGGCTTTCAAGATAACCCTCTTTCAACAGGTTTTTCCTATGCGGCGTGGGTTAAAAGTACCAAACTGGAGAGAGGACAACTCCGAATTGAGGCATAAATAAGAGCTCAGAAAACTGTCTATTTTTGAGTCATATAGTTGTTTGTACATAGTGGGAGTTGTCCTTATTTTAGGCCTGCTGACGGCTGCGATGATGTTCAAAATCCTGTTAGTCCATGCCCGGGTCCACAAGAGGAGTATAACCGTGAGATACAGAGCAGCCCTGTAATACAACCTCAACCTTCACATCTCACAACTCCACAAGGTGGTACCGAGGAGAGACATGGCGCGATAACAACTGTATCAGCATGGGAGCAACATGTCACAGCAGGTACATCAACACAGCAAGAGTCTTCAAGTCGAGCAGTACCACCTGGACCAGAGAAAATATCAACGCATAGACAGTGTGATGAGGACATGGAGGAACCGCAGGCAACACTCCAATCTGATTCTACCCCACATAAAGTGCCGACAAACGACTCACAATCGCAAGAAATTGTGGTTGAATCACCAGCATCACCTGATGTTCCGTCCTATGGATTAGAAGATGGCAGAATATCACGGACAGCCAGCCACCCTTCTACCACTCCTCCTATAATCACCCAACAAGAACAATCACCTACTCTGTCTGACTTCTCAGAACCCTATACAGATGAAAACCAAGAGACGACCGAGAATTCACAACTCCTCTTAACCCAACACAAACAGCCAGAACAGAGGTCTCAGACATCAATGGTGTCTCTACATCCCTCATCAGAGTCATCTACTGAACATTCACCACATCTTGTTATAGATGAAGAAAGGGTTGAAGCGGAAGAAGGTCACATGATAGAGCATTCACAGTTTCCTTTCTCCAAATATGAGGTAAGCTGTTTGGTTCAGTTTGAGTTGTAAGCCTCAGATTGAGGGATTTTTGTAGGATTCACTCAAAAACACATCCCAGTAACTCACTATAAAGCAAAAAAGTATCAAAGCCGGATGTACTGAACAGTGGACACATCGCATTTTTCACTGGGGGGAAAGTTGAGGCCAAAGATATATTTGAGTGTACGAATATGAATTCTGCTTGTCAAGCGAGAGACAGGGGAGACAAGCACAAAATCAAGTAAATAGTACACTAGGCCTTTTTATCATACTGAAGCTCGATTTTGTTACAGTGTCAGGATACACAGGAACATCGGATGAATTCATCGGCATCCCCAGCTGCCAAGGATATATCAGTCTCACAAAATGTATTATCTGGAGGAGGAGGGTCAATCTCCTCACAATCTCTACAGGAATCAGTGCCATCCACTAGTACAACAGGGTTACCTGGTGAACAACTACCTACAAATCAACCTACAAATCAAGCTACAACCTCACGTAGGGGCAGCGTGTTCAAGACGAACAGCAAACCAACTAAGCTGTCTGTGCAGAGTACTGATAATACATCATCAGTAACATCAGTGCTCAAGCAGGAAATTGATAAACTATCTGAACAAGGACAATCAAGCTCCTCCGTGCAAAAGTCAAGAATCATCAAAGATGCTCCACATGTGGAATCTGGTCACACAAGAGCTATGGCCAAGCGCACAGGCGGAAAACCTTCTGTTGAAAAATCTATAGTCAAACCAGCCCTCGAAAATTCAAAGGTGAATACAGAATCTCAATCTAGTACTAACCAGGACTTTCCCACTTTGATAGCTTCTAGCTCACATTTATCATCAGGGGATAAACCAAAGACCTTGGTAGCTGCTTCAAGTGGTGAGAAAGAGGGAAATCTTCCACCCAAAAAGCGGAGGTATGCAAGAAAGGAAGCTGAGAGTGAAACCCCAGAACTGAGACAGAATTTGCTTGAAGCACAAACTACTACAGCAAAGTCAAAGAGATCGATGATTTCGTCACCACAGAAAAGGAGGAGAACTCCATCACCTTCTGGGATCGAAGTACATCGACAAATATCCGAAGCAGCTCCCGATACATCGCTGACTGCAAACAGACAGAAGATTCAACATCAGATTTCAAAATCAGCATCACAAAACAAGCAACAGGGAACTTCAGATTCTCAGAGAGCAGAGGCTTCTACATCAACCAGTTCTCATACAGAGGGAGGAGCAGATTCAGCAAACCTAGACAGATCAACTATAATTGATGTTTACGCCTCAAAGAAGGATGCAGCAACGGTGACTAAGAAAAGGAAGAGAGCAGCAATATCAGCAGGTGCAGAGCAAAAGCAAACAATATCGTCGCAAAAGGTATCCAAAATGTCCGATAGACGAAAAGAACGTCATAAGGGATCTGTAGCAACATCCAAATATAAACAAAAACTGACTGCAACAAGTGTTGTGCAACCAACAACATTGTATGGCACAGGAAATAAAGAAAGGCAACAACCCCTGCCACACAAGAGGGATAATAAAAAAAGAGGTGTAACTCAACAAGCAAAGAGGAGACAGGTATCTCTTAAACAGACTGATGAATTAACAGTGTCTTCAGCAGTAAGCGCGAGGCCTGGGAAAAATACTGAGACAAATCCCTCAACAGAACACCAATCATCCAGCAGGACCTCAATTGCTGAGTCGGTAAAAGTTACCAAACGAAAACCAACAGCAGGTATTGAGAAGACACCTGTCAAAAGGAAAAGTGGTAGATCCTCTCCATCTGATCCTACAGCAAACAAGGCAACAAATCAGCTCAGACCATCATTAACTTCAGTAACATATCACATGACAACACGAGCTGCCGCGAGGAAGAGGAAAGAAGAAGAAAATCAAGCTACATGTCATAGCGA
Organism: Membranipora membranacea; assembly: GCA_914767715.1. Taxonomy (NCBI): domain Eukaryota; kingdom Metazoa; phylum Bryozoa; class Gymnolaemata; order Cheilostomatida; family Membraniporidae; genus Membranipora; species Membranipora membranacea. The sequence goes on along the minus strand of OU612073.1, from coordinate 14,396,106 downwards.
GCAACCTTATGATAGCACAGAACAATCACAATTACTAGAAACAGATAGGAGGATGGTCACAAGTCAATCTGCAGGCAGCAAGACTGATGAACCAGTTAAACAAAGGACCACAAGAAAATCGAAAGAGCTAGCTTTAACTAAGATTAGAATTTCTAGATAACAGGTTTTCATACGCTAAGTATTGGGCTATTTCTTATTGGTCAACATTTTTTGCAATGTGCTCATTTCCACCTTTTACATATCTGTGAGTAACTTTTGGATATTGTTTGCTTTCATAACTTCATAAAAGTTAACGTAATTGAAGAGATACTTGAAGTAGAAGAAAAAACTTTGTCTTACGATGACAGCCATCTAAATGAAATATATGATTATGAGCTCACCTTTGACGATATCAATACATAATGATGTGGCCTGCTCTTGGGTGGTCCTATCATTGAATATATCATGTTCACCAGTCTTTATTCTGATAACCACATCATTGAGATTAGACACAGCCTCATTCACACAGTTTTCAAACAATGTGGGGAGCTGAGTGGTCGACCCTGAGCTGCCATTAGAATCGAGAACCCAGGTCTCTCTTCGATTCAGCTTCTCTACATCCTCAATGGCCTTAGTATTACATAAATAATGTGTATAGTTGGGTGCAACAATTTAATGAATTTACACTAAAAGCGTAAATATTAGCTAGATTTTGGTTTAGCTCGTTCCAAGGATACTTAACGTAAGTTGTAACAATTTACCCTAGCTAAGATTGGAGTTGATAAAAAGCAAAGATGAAGATCGAATGTTAGCGGGCTATATATTTCATTATTTAAAGCATGTGCATAATGGCAAATTTTTTCCTCATGGGAATACTACACTCTTCTAAGGTACTAAAAATATTTTCCATCTGCGCTATCTTACTCTGACTTATCATCATCAAAACATGACCATGAACTTGTGTTATCTATATCAAGGTAGCTACATTCTAGCCTTTCTCACCATGTAATAAAATGTTAGTGAACATCTTTATGATTAGCTGAGTTGTGTTGCCACGCCAAAAGGGAAGACAACTAAAAAAAAACATATATATTTATGTATATATGTGTACCTGTTTGAGGATAGTTCTCATAGTATCAGTTCTGAGATCAAACACCAACTCCTGTAGCTGATTACTGGACTCAGACTCAGGAGGTAAATCGTTTCTCAGACTCTCAGCACATTGTCTCACCGTTCTACAATAATATATTATGTCTTTTGAGCCATGGCGGTAATTGGATAAATCCTAAACTCTGCTGAGCTAAAAGAAACAGTGTGTAGAAATATGAAGAATAATGTTACAGAGGGCCTACTTTCAGATATTTTTCATCATAAATTAGTTGATACAGTTTAACAGAAAGCATGTTTATGTTAGCTCTGATAATATGAAATGGTTAATCAAAAAAATCAAATGAGCATCAAACTACCAACTATCAGTTAAATTTTATCCCTAAATTGGACGGCAAAACAGTTACTGACCAAAGTGCGAAAAGCTGAAATTTTATGTCAGTTAAGTTAATTGTTCATGATAGATGAATAAGCAGTCCAGAAAAGTATAAGCTAATAGGGTTTATCATAACTGAGTGTGACAAATAATATGGAGTGTTAAATCAATCTGGACTTTCACTTCAATAGTCTTCTCTGCCTGACCAGAGAAATTTCACATATAGTAATACCTGACACATTGTGGCAGCCATGCGCTTGGTAGTTCTGATTTCTCCAGAGTCCATTCTCCGTATTCATTCTGTTTTTCAGTAGGGAAATTTTCTAGACTCTCAGGTAGGAATGCTCTGCGCACTAAGTTACAATATCTTAATAACACCTGTAATATTATTTTAACACAATTACCCAAGAGATCATCTTACAAACCTAAATTCACTTACCAACTTACATCAAGGCCTTTTAATCAAACTTATTCACAATGCAGCATGTTCTGGTTGTAAGGAGGCAGTAACTTCCTTCGTGTGAAGTTACTTTTATCATATTGCATCTGGTTTTAAGCCGTTGTCATCCTATAGAAATATTTGTGCAACCAAGAATTTTTCTAGAACAGGGAGATAAGTTTAATATTAATTTTCACAAGGCCCAGAATGTGTGGGATACCCTCATGAGTAATTATTACATAAAGCATTTGTTCTATCCTCACATACACAGATGAACTTATGAGGCCTATCTTGTCTTATGAGGGGTACTGTATGGATGATGGCAAAAATCAGTCAGAATACAGGTGATTTTTGGAAAACATAGTATTCAGTGACCTGGGGTAATATTTAATGAACAATCAATACGCATATATATTCATAATTTGAGGAGGGAGGGATGAGTGAATACAGACAGTCTACATCACCTCATTGATCATCTGTTTGAAGCTCTGTAGATTTAGTTTCTGTTCAGTTTTAGCTTTGTGAGACTCATCTCTCTCTTTTCTCAATAGCTGACCTGAAATTAGCACCAGATATGGTTCCCACTTAGCAAAAGTAGATTTCTAAGTTGGCAAACTCCTGCCGAGTTTACTGATTCCCTAATGTGTATGAGCAGGACTTGTTACAATTGAGCAACATTTTGCATAGAGAATTTCACTCAGAGTTGCAATTTTAGTCACATATATCGTATACATTTAGCATAAACGTTAGCAAAGAGTACCTTCAAAATAAGCATGGCCGAGTCTGTAGAACGCTGGGAAGTGATCTGTGAGTGAATTACTAATCTCCTCTACAAACAGAACCCTCTGTGGAGTTTTCAGCTTGCTGGCTGCCGCCGATCCCTCAGTGTCGGAGGAGCCACCCGGTCTTGCAGACTGATAAATTGGAAAAATACAATTTGTTAGTTCAAGAAATTTACTCTGATACAGCACAATATAAATTAGGGTTAGCTACATTATGATCATGGAAACTTACATGTGATTATTATTTATTTCATGTTTAAATGAATATGACAGTATAGCTCCAGTGATAAAAGACGGTCTTCTTCAGTGTAAGGAGCATCAATATAAAGCTGAGCTTGTGCTAAGATCTATCTAATACCATAGCATAGGCAGAGCAGTCTCAAAGTGCTCAACATGAGTATACCGTAGCTAGTATGTATTACTCTCAGGCATGGAGAAGTTATGACAGCTGGTGTACTCTTTCATTAAATTTTATCACTTGAGGGTTTGGCGACTACTAACCTTGCTGGGTCTACTTTTACCAGTTAGCAGGGCTACAGACAGTGACCTTGACCTAGCCCGTGACCTCTTACTGTTACCATAGGTGACCTCATCGTGCTCTCTGTTTGTGTGCTCAGTTACACAGGAAGAGAATAAGTCTATGAGCCATTTATTCTGTGTACATATACACTCCCACGCTGGGTTACCTAAAGTCAGCAATAAATGAAAGGAAAGATACACAATTATGATTATAACTATGTGCATTTACTGACTGATAAATACCCACATTTATTTACAATTATGAATACACAGTGCTAGGGAGTTGAGGGTAAGCAGGCTAGTGTTTATAGCGTGGGTAATGGTCAGGCTCAGACAGCACTCCCGCATTCAGCATAACTGACATAAACGACATTATTATCATTTGAAGCATTATTGTAACTTAGCAACTTCAGGCCTTCTGCCGAATTTTTGATGCTGTTTGCATTCATTTGTATAGTTAGACAACACAAATCGACATTGATCACACATCAAACATGAGACTAACAGACAGACCTGCATATTCCAGATCGACGAGATGTCTGATGATCTTTTTCTTCTCCTCCAGAGGTGCTGGCATCTGTAGAAGTTTCGAGTGGAGGGATTCTCTAAACTTTTGTACCTCTTTCTCTACTTCTCCATAAAACTGACAAAATGATCAAACATGTCAACAGACATCTGGAAGTGAGGTATATCCTATGGTATTTTTTTAAACATACAGTAAATCTATTCCAAATTTTTAAAAAAGTGACTGCGAGAGAATGAGTTTTTTTATCACTTTAGAGCTCTCAGTCTGATTTAGAATACTGCACTATGCTCATGAAAAAAACATTTGGAGTACTTCTCATCACAACTTCGGGGGAAAATCAGAAGAAACAGGGCAACAGGCTGTTCATGAACCTAGAGAATCATACCAAATTAGACTGAGAAATCTAGAATGATACTGCCAATAAATCTGATTCTTTCACATTCACTTCGAGCAACAAATGGCTGCAGAGTGTTACAGAAAAATTAATTCTACATCAGCCAAGCTAGCGGGAAACACAATCATAAATCACAACATTTATCAGTTGCTCGATCCTAGTAGTCTCTCTGCCAACAATGTTAGTTAACAAACTGGTGCTCTATCTATGCAGATGATAATCCTTTTAGTGGTTATTTACATCACAGCTTGGTGGAGCAGGAATTGTAAAGATGTTTTGTATCAAACATTGACCTACATCCCTACATACAATGCAAACAGTGGAGCCCAATAATTGATGAAATGCCTCTCCTTGGTAAAATATAACTTTAACTACTTTCAAATTGTTGATGATGGATCTACATTGAAGTTTTAGTGCTCAAAATTTTCCCATCTTGATTGTAGTGGTATTCCATAATAAAGTGTATCGGCGGTGGGTGATAATAGAAGGACACTAACAGTGAGCCTGAAACCATCCAAGTTGTATGCATTCTTGTATGTTTGTTTGATTAGATCTGGTCACAAATGGGTCAGATTAGATAGCAAAGTGTAATCATAATCAGAACACAAACCTCTTTGAAGACTTCCACCTCTGTCTCTTTGAAAAGTAATTTAGCTCTTGTATAATCATTGATTACAACATCATAATCGCCTTTTCCAATGTTAGTCCTGAAACAAGAAAATAGATGACTTTGTCAAGGGACTGACGAATCGAGTTACTATAAATGAGTGCAAAAAGCGTTATTTTTGTAGACTTTTTATTTGCAACAATATCAACTATTGGCAACTCTGAACTTGTAATTTGAAACAAAATTTTAAACCCCGATCAGACTTGTCAACAAGGATTTTGATATGGTGATATTTAATGCCAAAAAATCATCAATTTTGGGACCTCACAAACTCGCATTAGGCTAAACTTAAGCATACATGATATATTTTAGATACTTTCATACATTTCCTACAATCTGTTTTAAGAGTCATATATCACACATCATAGACTGATACTATAGATAACATTACCTGATAGTTGGTGGTAAGTAGAAAAGAAACTTAAATCTGTTCATTATCCCAAGTACATTCCTAGTGGCGTCAGCTTTATCCTTGCGTCTGATGATGTCATCGAATAGAGAGTTTGAGTCCTTTCCGGCAGCTATCGAAATGTAGAGTCATACTTTTGTGGTAAGTTAATCACTTGGGGGTTAGATATGCCTTGGTCAAGTTAGAGTACTACTATTATTTTCCGTATCGTATCGTTGAACAGACTGCAAGGGCCACCACATCGACCCAAACTGTTGAGACTGTTGTGGAAACGGGCCTGATTCAAGAGAACCTTCGATATATAAACAGTATATCGATACACAATGCTTTAAATGATCCAAGCAAACCTTAGAGCCAGTCCATAACTAGTTCAATCTTACCTTGCAGCAACATGTTAAGTTTGTCTAGACAGAGAATCTTTTGATTTTCGTCCCATGTCAGTTTGTTGTGCATAGTAACCAGGGCATCCTGACACTCCATGAAGGTAGCCAAGTTTGTCTTCAGATATGATTTGGGCTCCTTTCCAAAACTGTTAGAAAATTGCAAAAAAAGATAAAGATACATGTCTGACTAAACCAAGGAGTAAACTTGACTCAACTCTGTATCATGTCATTTAATAGTTTGGGCTGCTCAGAACAGAGAGGCCTAAAAGAATCTATAAATCACTAGCTCAACCAATATTTGACCCTTTTTACTCCTATAGTCAACACAGTTTGTCTCTCTTCAGGGTTTTCAAACCTAGCTGATAGTTGTTTGTAATTGTCCTCTTAATATCAAGGAGGAGACAACTTGTTGTTGTGATAACACTAGCAAGGAAATAGGTAGCTCGTCACTTACAAATTAGCCTATATAATGTAAGTGTAACTTGCATAGCATTAATGGAACAGACATAGAATGATAACTCCTATTTTCTTATCTGCTGACTGTAAACAGGCTGTCATTTGGACCATTCATTACATGACATTCCATTTAGAGATATTAAGTCTACTTATCTCACCTGCTGTGTGATCTCCTTGTTTTGAGATACTCCAGACCAGCTTTTAAGTCTTCAAAGCTGGTAGACGAATTGTTCTCCAGCAAATACCTAGCAAATAGCGTGGAAGAGGATTATCATAACAATCACAAACATGTAACAGTGCATCGGTTGTCAATAATCATTCAAACACTGGTGTCATAATGTTAGCATTAACAATTCCTTATTGTGTAGACAGAGCAGCGGCCAGGGAATCATATAGTATCAGTTAATAATATAAGACACGTCAGCCTCGAGTAAATAACTGTGATACAGTGAAGATTGTTACGATAAAAATGAGAAGAGGGGTTACCATAGACTTAATAATGAACACAGACAGGACACTATATGGAGCATTAGCATTGAGGCACTGTGGCAGTTTATTGTGGGTGACGTAACGACATTGGTAGGTGTGGTGGCATTGGTGTTTTCATTGACTTGCAGCTCATATACCAGGTTTATGCTGATAACTCGATCAATTTTGATCAGATTTTGACTTTGAAAATTACAATAGATTAAGCAGCTTGTCGTCAATAGTTTGAATTTTTGAAGAAGAAATAACATTAAGTTGATAACAAGATGCTGCTGATTGTAAAGCAATTTTCTAATCAAAAGTCCGATCAAATCGATCGACTAATGAATGAAAAACCTAGATTATGGGCAGTAAATCAATGTTGGCACCAATGCTACTACACCTTCCAATGTCGTTACGTTGCCCACACTTAAGTGCCTCACTTCAGCTGTATATAGTGCCCTGTGTAGGTTTATTATTAAGTCTATGGGGGTATAACCAATGATTTACACCAGGCTTGCCAAACCAAAAGAAGCTTGTGATCAAGAACCGTAAAAATAATTTAAAGGTGATTAAATCCAAGGAGATACGAAGGATTATAACCTCACCAATGAGGAGAGAAGCTGGGGAGCATAACGTTTCCTGACATTCCTGGGAAGAAGCCGGGTAATCTACTGGGTGGGAATCTTTTCTCTCCGCCCTCATCTGATAATCCGAGCAGATTATCAGCTGAGATCTCCTCCGCTACAGGTCTACAAAAACACGGATCCATACAAATATGATCAGAATGTAAATAGTATAATTTTGGGCCGCTAAATGCTGACTTTTCAAGTATTTGTCGAACATGAGGAAGATTGAGCAGAAACAGTTTCAGCTTCAGCTAATGATATTGCTAAGATATACCCGAGTCAGACTATGTAATAAAAGGGATTCCAAAGCAAAGTAACCAATTTGTCTTTCTTATCAAGTAATTATAATTATTTGGTTGCAACTTGTGCACAATATTCTGTTTCTGTGACAGTAGGAGCTCACCTGTGTTTATCCCATGCAGTCAGGAATGTATGTGTCTCGTCCACAAAAACTGCAGACTCCTGCTTAGGTAGGATCTGTGTAACCTGTTGGCCAGTAAATGTCAGCTCTGAAGCCCCTTGACCACCAGATCGAGTCTTGATAAGTATCTCTCCCTCGCCTAAACATGAATTATACATATGTAGAGGTTAAAGATATATATATATCTCAACAGGGCAATTGTAGGCCCGACTGGCATGCGTTGAATCACAACATACCACAATCAGAAGACTATTCCTTATGACAACTACTGAAAAGGATGATCTTTGACATCAACTCCCGGTCCCAAAAGAGATTATAATTTCGTATGATCAATTTAATGTTTTTCAAATTTTCCCCAAAATTGGTCATTCAAGTCCCACTGGTGTGTAAGCTTCTCGGGCCAGTTTTGCCTTCCAGTCACGAGTTTTTTGAGTGAATGAGCTGTGTTATAGACATTGGTTCGGCTTGCAAGATATTGGAGATATGTTGTAGGCCAAGTATCTCCTAATCAGGTACAAAATCTGTCTTTGATTTGAAAGCAGTAAGTGATGCTCAAATATAATATAATGCAGTAAAGGTACATACCGACTCCCAGTCCTGATCGCACAGTTATCTTTCTTTTACTGACCCAGTCTGCAGTTAATACCATCTCCACTTCACATATTGTTACTGAGACTAAATCCTTCAGATCGGTACCTAAGTTCTCGCCTCTGATGGTTATCAGGGTACCTGGTGGGCCCTCCTTTGGAGACACGCCTGTAAAATATAAGTTTGTTAATAGGAGTGACATTAATTTTCATAGGGGTGTTGTGTGGAAGTGAGTATGTACCATCACTGCTAACATTCCGAATAATACAGCCACTATGAATTGGTATCCTTGTGTACACAAAGTGAAACACTGTGATCATTTACAACATTTCAAATGCAGGCAGACTACTAAGGCCTTAGTTCTAGGGCATGCTTAGCAAGGAAGTTCTACTACACTACACTTAGGCTAGCTTAAAATGCAGGTTCATTATAATGTAAGCCTATTTGATTGTATGTATATTTATGTTTTTCACAAATTAAAGCCAAAGCAATGATTTATTATCCTTGCCCCGTGGCTAAAGAGGTATATACCCTTACATAACCTAAGAGCAACTAGGCCTTGCCTCAGGCGAAAAAACACTGAAGTCCCCAAAAACAAAACATACGTGATAAGGCTAGAAATGCCTCTGTCCTGTAGCACTTAATCAGTGACACTGATATATAAAGTGACCCACTCACAGTAAGGGACACTTGCACAAACTGTTGAGAGCAAGAAATATGATGATGAATTCAATTGATTGTCAGCATTCTTCTGACTACTCTCAGGGTCTTATAATTTCTTCTTACCTGTGACTTGTGGAGGAGGCATTTGTATATGTTCTGAAATTCTTCACAGTATCAACTATACTAAGATTGCTCCTTCAAACAACTGAACCATATGATTCCACAGACCAGAAGGAAAAAGACTACTCTACAGTATATAAAGCAATATTTTTAGAAATACTACCAGATCGCTTTTCCTATTCTTCTAGCCTGAGTCCTTACAAATCAAACTGTGATCTCTGATTATGATTGATAAATCTCCATATTTTTTTGGATCTCAGGCCAATACAGCTGGCACACTTTTCTATCTTTCATGTAAAATACATAAAAAAGAGAAGTTGTCTTCTTATGTCATATTTGAGGCTTTGAGAAGATTTCTAGTCTAGTTTTCTCCGGGTATTTTCCTGTTGCACCTGCGCACTTTTAACTTCAGGGTGCGGTTTCAAAAAGTGTTCAAGTGTGAGGAATACTCATCACTTGATCAGAATCATTAGGAAGAGACATAAGCACAATACACACTAATACACAAGTGACAATATCATCCAATATGGCTGATGACAGTGGGGATTCAAACCTGCCGCTTGTGGAGCTGTTTGTGAAGGTAATTTCAACATAATAATATATATTTGTATGCATTGTTGTGATTGATAAAAAAAATTTAAAAGGATGATCATGATGATTGAATTGATTGATAAATAAGCAAAAATTACCTTTGTCTCTTACTCTATATAACACTATATATGGATTAAATGATAAAATTAATATGACTTGCATGTGTATCCTCTCTGTAAAAGCATGGAGACTTCTCCCTGGTTAAAAGACAGGACCTCCTCAGCCACCTGTCTGAGCTAGGAGTAACAGTAACAGTCCTTGGTCTGAGGAATTATACATGCATATATCATACCCAAAATTGTTGGGCCAGCTAGAGTATTGAGTAGATAAATATAATTGGCACATCAAACGTTAACGGGTAATACTAATTGTCGAACTCACCAATGCAACTTAACATGTAAAATATCCTCCTTGATGTCGGCTTCAGAAAAATCGTTGAATGGGATTATTGTATGAAAGTGTATATTTATTTGGCCAAAGATTCTTTCTATAAATGCACTGATACTTTGCTGCTGACAAGCAGTGGTGGAGCTAGGTGCAGCCTGATGTAGGTCTGTCTCAGAGTCTCTTGGGCAAATCTATTGGTTTATTTATATTATAACCTTATGAAGATGTGTACCTGGCCTTCAGATAACTTTTATATCAAAATTATACCTGGGTGATCAAAAGCTCTGAGATCTCATAGAGCAAAGGTTTGGAAACTCAAATGTGCCAATGGTGCATTCAACTTCAACTCAATGTTAAATTCGAAGATAGATGCAAATCATATTTAATCGGTGCATGATTTTAGAAGTCACGATCTATAGGCGTATGCCTACAACAAAGCTTGGGGAATTTTAGACAAGCCAAACTGCTGATATAAATTAATTGACACACTGTATGGTAGGTCATTGTATATTGTATGCATTCAATACAGTCTTAGTCTAAGGAGGCCGTAATGCTGGAACCATAAGTCAATGACAACTCCTAACTCATTATTGTATTTCTGTATCCAGTTGAATGATAAGGCCATCATGGACCCAAATCTTAGCTATACATTTTGGTTTTATTAGTTTCGGCCACCATGATTGTCAAACCCAAGTGTACTCATGGGTGTTGTTGTTAATGGATGTCAGTATATTGTTATCAGCTCTAAGAGAGCCACTCTTAGATTTGGCATTCCTTGACGCCAAAAGGTAGTCAGGTTAAACCCGTTACGATATCATCTGATTCCAAACATTATGAAGATAACCACCCATGCATTAATGGATGTGATTTCACCAAGCTGATAATGCATTGTTTGTTTTTGGTCAGTGATATTGGTGTTCGCCCAAACATCAAACTAACATCAGCCCACGTAATATGGCTTTATGAGGCTAATTGATGCCTAATATGGCTCACACCTCAAATTTTAAAACATCCAAAACTTTAATGAGCATTGCGGAAATAATGGAGCTTCGGTTTCAGCTCAAAACTAGAATTATTTCTATTCTGTCCCCAGTCCATTCTTTGACTAATGGAATGTTTTGACTGTACATAATTATATTTTGCAGGCATCCAGTATAGATAAAGAAAGAAAGGGATCATGTCCTATGTGCCATCAATGGTTTATGGCATTCTATATACTATCAGAACAGGGATACTGTGATCTGCTAGTCACTACAATAGTGTCAGAAAATCCACCTAAATACTTTGTGGAGCTCGGTACTAGTCGAAGGCTACCAGATGTAAGAGTTGTGAAAGGTAGGCTAAGATAAGTTAGTGCACTGCTGATTTACATAATCGTATAGTTAGTATGATAAATTGAAGCCAGTAAGACTCCCTCTGTTATTGCTGTGAGTAGCTTGAAAGAGAGATGTATCCTTGGGGACTGATTCGGAGCAGACATACCGGCTTAGATACATAAATTTTAATGTTGTGACTGGGAACTTGGTGCATACATTCCATTCTAAAGAAATACTAGGGATTTTTAGTGGCGTCTTGAAACATTTTATGTATGCAAATTTATAAAGTTACTACCACAGCTGAGATAATAGGGGTTAGAACGGATGTCAGAGAATTTCACCCTTCCGTAATTTATAGGGTCATTATAATGTACTCTACTATTTAACAGGGCAACTAAACGGAGTGGATGTTTCTAACCTACTATGTGACACAAACGATGAGATCGAAGAATTTATGAGGAAATTCGGATGTGAAGATTTGTTGACATGGAAAGAATCAAAAGTAGAGCAGGCTGCCGAGGATGTATTTGCTGACTTATACAGGGTATGGGACTTTCCATTTCACGTTCACACAGTGATACATTGTATTTGAAGGCCTATATATGATGTGTAACATAATCTAATGTATCCCACCTTTGCACTGGTAGTTAATAAATAAATGTGTATAGTTATGGTAAATGTGGGGTAAATCGGAGCCTGTGCTTAGGGCAATTGACTCAACAGATTAATTATTTGAAATTGATATCTTGTGTAGTAAAATGCATAAATGAATTAGGTTCCAAACAGAGTGTTTAAAGCTTGAGTGTCCTGAAGGTCTATATTATTAGGGGCATTTTGAAATTTCACAGATCATGCAGACATTAGCTGTATGCATATTATGCTGATCTATAGAACAAATTGGAGATGGAACATTTGATACTGCTAAGTTGAATGTTTTACATGTAATATTATACTAGGTATGCACTATACCCTTACCTGACAAGTTGGCTATGATAGCGACATTGATAGTTGATACCCTAGTCTATCACATAACATAACATAGCCGATGAATCATATTCAGAAGTTGATTAATCAGAATACAATGTTATATTAATATCCCCTGAGTCTGCCACTGTAGCAGCAAGCTGGGACAAACTGTATGACAGGCTTGTCGCTTGAAGATTTGGTCCAGGCCTAATCCATGCTAACTGAATAATTGACTGATTTCTTTTGCCATATCAAAGCTTCTTTAGTCTGAGTTAGCTGGCGATGAAACCAAAACGACACATATGTTTGTGTTTCAACTTCCTAATGTGGAAAGATGAATCATGTGTATTTTTTCTGTCTCATTTCAGGATTTCAACAAGTTGTTGCAGACAGGAAACGCGAGCCCAGTAAACAAAGTTTTGGCACATGTGAACAAATACCTCGGTGAGAAAGCCGCTGGTCACAAGTTCTTATTGAAGGACACACCTACATATGCAGACTGTCAACTGCTGCCTAAACTACAACATCTCAGGGTCGCTGCCAAGGTAAGTCACAATGATATATATATATATATATATATTAGTATAGTGTATAAGCATGTATGATAGTTGTCGGGGGAAATTGCGGGTGATCCCCCCAGATTCTTGTCCAACGCCCACCATCCAACGCACATCATCCGACAACCCCCTTCGCCCCAGGCAGTCCATTAATCAAGTGGAGGCAAAAATTAATCTCTTTTGTGCAGCCATACAAATGGTGAAATATTCTTGAATCAGTAAGGCTGTTACAATGCCTACCAACTATGTACTAACAAAAATGAAGAGCTAACAGCTAGTCTAACAAATCGACTGAGAGATACTTTTTTGTAACAAGATTTTCATGCATAAGTAGGTCTATTGATAGCGACCTGTCTTCATAATGTTACCAACACCTGACAATAGCTTATTGATAAGCTCATGACAAGCTTCATTGGTTAATGTACCTGGAACATTACATAATCCCTGTCATATTATTCTGGCTCATTATTTTGCATGTTATTTATTTATGTAAGGCAAGAAATATAACACCATTATGAGTTTATTTGTATCGGATTACTATTAGGTGACAGCGTAGTGGATGACAATACGATAATGTTTCCTCATTGTGTACAAGTTTGAGTTTTATCATTGTATCCTGACCAATGACTTGAAAATGTTTTAGGACCACCACCATTACCAGGCTACTTTTTGGTGAAGTCAAGCTTCACCACCTATCATACTTGCTGGACCTTGGATGTGTCGATGTTTATTTTATAGCACTACCGAGATTTTGAGATCAACCCCGAACTGACACACTTATGGACTTATCTTAAGAATTCATACGAGACTGAAGTGTTCCAGAAATCAGTACCATGTGATCAGGATATCATCAAACACTATGAAATGAAGGTAAAGTCTGGTCATATTCATGTTCATGTCTTGAGTGGTATCAGCCAGTAGTTTTGAATTGTATTTTTCATTCGGGGTGTTGTGCCACACTCTCAGTCTTGAAGTTTGTGCGTTTAATACTATGGTCACCAATATGAGTTGTAACCAAATTTTAGCAAGGATTGATTCGACTCTCTTGAGCTTGTTACTACTATATATATAGTTTTTGGATTACCATCCAAAATATTGTGATAATTTTGATCTAGAGTCTTAAGAACTAGCAGATGTTTACTAAATTCTGTTTTTTTTGCCCACAGGTACCAGGAGTTAAGTTGACATCATCCCGTAACCCCAACTTAATGAAGGAGACTCACACCCTGGAGATTCCTGATGAGGTTAACGCTCTCCTCCCTAATGGTGCTGCTGGATCATCAGCGGAAGGCAGCACTGCGGGTGAAGAACCTGCAGAGTAATAAAATCGACCCAATACTGGTACACAAAACAATACTCTTGACATACAGACAACCGCTGCTATGATCAGTATGTGCTCCCTCAAGATTGGTACCATACTGATGACGTTTTGACCCAATCTCAGTACCTGAGAAATGAGCAGTGTTGAGTCTCACTCTTCTCTGCTTACATTCCTCCACCTTTTTGGGTGTCAAACCTGACGTGGGTTGTCAAGTCGAGGCCTAATAATTTATTCCAGCAGTTATCTATTGTTCCATTCTATCCCAACACGGTGGCGAGGCAGCAGAACATGAGCTTGATTTAATATCTGATTATCCCTGTTAATGTTTTGGCATGAGTTTTAGGTGTACTTAAACTCTTCTGAGCGCAGTGCTCTTGAGTAATTGTGTCCTCCTTGAACATGTTTGGCTGGGAGGAGAAAACTCCAAGTTATACATATGACCTACATTAGGGAGGGTTTCTGCCGCTATTAAAATACATATGCAATAATTTAAGAAGTATTTTCGAGACATGTACTTACTTTGAACAGACACTGCCTGTATTTACTCTCCAATAAAGACAAAATATTCATTTAGTGCTAGCTTGAGGCAATAAACTGCTTCTTCTTCAATTTATTCCCGATAAGAAAATTAGATTGTATTGTTAATTTGCAGCCAAATTAAAAGTTTCTATTCCACATATTGTTTGTTTTCTTCTTTAATTCAGGGCACTTTTTGTAATGCATTTGGTAATGGGCTATTTTGTATGTTATATGTTGCTGAGGCTTTTCATGATTTTGTTACTGATTTTTCTCCTTATTTGAAGACATTTTATTTAATTTGTTAGTACATCTGCACTGATCCCACTGTGACTTAGAACAGTGAAGCCATAATAATATCTACAATTCCACCACCAACAATAATAAATATAATAGAATTAAACTTTCTTATGTTTGCTTATTTGGCACCATTTGTCCAGTATATAAATAGTCATCGAAACAAACATTATGATCGAAAAAGAGTTGATAAAAAGCTAATTTGAAGCACAATATTTAGTCGTTAGGAAATGGATATCACAGGGGATTTCTATGAGAGTTTACAATAACTCTCTTTATGAACTGATAACACCCCAACCAGAGAGGGTAATTCTGTACATGTTCAAATTGTCGTCTCAGAGTCTGATTCTCCATACTTTAGTATCATTGTCTGTGGATGTCTGCACTAGTACATTGACAAAAAAAGTGTCTGATGTTGGTGTGTCACTTTCCCTTCTCTTTGAAGTAATCGGCTGCAAGGAAAATTAAGTTTGGTTGTACACCTCTATGTTTGTACTGTTTAAATGACATTGTTACAAATATGTAGGATGCTTATAAGGATACACCATATTGTTATCTGAAATTAGCTTCCATCAGAGGAAGCAAGGCTTAGCTGCAGACTGACTCAAGGTCTGTAATCTTCATTACAAGGTGTAATGTGAGTTGTCGACTTCGTTGCATTTCCTTCCCGGTATTAAATGAGGCTAAATATCATAATTATTTGAGATCCATACTCTTAAATGCGTAAGTCTGGACAAAATTATACTTTGTTGCCAGAGCAGTGTGAATGACAGCCAGAGGCTGCTGATCAGCTATTGGGTTTGGTAATATCATCAGAGGCCAAAGCGTTTTGAAAAAGTCTTAGACATCTTGCGCACAAACCTGTTGATTGTTTACTTACCTAACCTCTCCACAGCTTCCACACATACACTGGGGTACATACTCTCGGTGTAGGTAGCTGCTATCACCAGTGTTTGAGTCCGAACTAGTATTAGCCCTTTATTTCCCTGTTCAGAACATAAATACAAACTAACATGGTGTGTGCTTTGTAAGTAAGGTCATTTAGGCTTGAATTCATTTGAAAATGTTCAATCACCCGGTCACATGTTGTACTAGATCATGGTTTGGTTTTGCTATAGGTCACAATTATAAGAGGTATGTTTGGCTGCTGATGGCTAAAATGTACTGGTGATAAAGAATAACTAACTTGCACTTCTTACAATTTTGACCTCATAAATTTGAGAATAATAAGTATAAATGCACAGACAGCAAGGTATTATACCATACTATGCACTCCTAACGTGACTATTCGTTAACTGTATAGTTAGTCTCCAGATGAAACCAAGAACAGCTTATTACTGGAAACTTACACATTTAGCGTATATTGAAGTCTTATCGGATCGTACACATTTATACTGACTATCATCATAATATATTCCTTCCTCTCGTGTAGATGCTGGGTTCTTAAACACATCAACAATCAGCTGAGTCTGGTCATTGGTCAACTGCAAGAAATCATAACGAATACTACAGTATATATACAGACGATACAAGTAGATATCGAGTCTGGAGTTATGGGGTCATGGAGAGAGGATTGATAACTCCTTCACATTTTCAAATGATGCCGAGTCAACTGCACCCTCCCTCCCTGTAATGATGTAGGAGTAGCTGACCCGTGATGGGGACTTGCTAGAGCACTGCTATGTTAATAATACACGGTAAGAGGTTTTTATCACATTACATAATTCAATAACTCATATAAGGCTGATTCCCAATTTTTTTAATTGGAATTTACATACTCAAGGTTCCGATATAGGTTAGACTGACTTCATTGCTACACTTACTTGGAAGCCGACTGAGCTGGCTTTTAGGTTACCATCTTTGCGTCTGAGTATGGCACATTGGGATACATGACCTGTTCCTATCAGGGCATCGTGTATCAAACTCTGTAACTGGTTCATCTTAACCTGGTCCTAAAGAACAATAAATAAAGTTCATGCTCAGCTCACCAATCCTGGCTTGTTAGCCACGTACCAAACTCAGTTTCTTTGCACATATGACACAAAGCACAAACTTTATTGTAGACTAAACCAGATGTTATATCCAAACTGACATTTGTATTGGACATGACGGGAAGAAAACAACGAAGAACGAGGATAGTTGGATTACTGCTGCATTATGGGTTGAGTACTATAACTTTACAAGGCTATAAAGTATATATAGTTAAAGCCTTACTATGTTCATCCAAGGGAGTTCATTGGTTCATCACATGCCTAAGGCATAATTAAAATGCTTCTACTGATATGCCCAAATTCTGCTGGTTGCAGGTATATGACAGTATAAAGAATAATATTTCATGATATTATCCAAGGGTAGCTAGCTATAAAACTATGTAAAATCACACAAACACTGAAACTCTGCACTGCCTTTAAACAGAGAGTGAAATAGATGAAGATTGGAAAATTCATCACTGCAAGAAAGATATCAAGGAAATCACATCTATGAGGATAAATAGATATTGGGGTGATATAAAGCCTTAGGCACTCGTCTAGCAGTGATTATACCATACCGGGATGCCCCTAACTTGAAACTGGGGATCTTTGTCTATACTGAGGTCAGCCATTTTCCCTGTAATAAAATCTTGCTACTTATCCTGAACAAATATTCAAATGGCTTTCTGATGCCTCTTTGTCAGGACGTAACAATAATACATTGTGAACTGGGCTAGGGGGAGCTTAATATCTTGCTTGTCCATCAATGTCAACATTTATGAGAACTTGAAAATACTATAAAAAATCCAAAACTACACAGATGAACATGCTGGTGAGAACAGAAGCGGAATTCAGCATGCTGTTTTGGAACTTGTTCAAACAGTATGTTCATCATAATTATCACTGTTGTCTACAGTTACTGCTACTAAAACAAAACCTGGTTGTAGGGATAAAACAATTTGTTATCATGCAATTCTGTAGCTAAATTGAAACTATACGGCGCTATCTATAAGCAATCAGCCTCAGCTCTCACACAATTTAACTTTAGACACATCATGGTCACAGTGAGGTCAGAAGTAGGGATAGTAGAGGCAGACCATATTTGACAGCGTAGATACAGTTCAAAGCAATTGCTGTTTTTATAACATCATTCCTGAAGAAGTGGAATGCTTGGAATTTTAAAGAAAATCACATATTGCCTTACCTTTTATTGAGTTCTGTTTTACCGAAGAAGGTGCTTACTATTCAGGAGCAAGTTAATATTTGGACATCTAAATTGTGCAGAGCAGCAGAGCTAAAAGTAAACCCAGTCCAATGAAGAGCTAACCTCAAACAATTGACATAATGCGAAGTAAACTTCAAACATAATAAGCGAGATAACAGGGGTTTGGGACATTGTCCCAACTCCCTGGTCAACACTGGCTTGATATCGGCTATGAATTATTAATTTCCTGCATTTACTGATGCAGATTTTGGGTATGATATGCATTGAATTGAATGGCAAAGAATTTTCCTATCCTGATAATCAAACTCAAATCCTGCAGAAAAAATGCTTGAATGGGCACCATGGGACAACAGGAAAATGTTCTCCCTTCTGGAATTAGATGATGTCAGCATCTAGAAAAGATGGAGAGGAGGAGGTAGGTAGGCACAATAGAGACAATGTAGCATATATAATCCAATCCAATTTTTAGAAAAATTATTGACTATATTAATATAGTCAATTATTCTTCTAAAAATCCAGACCTAGGTGACCAGCTAAATTATAGCTTTAACATAATAGTTGAGGTGAAGAAAATGGGTTAGACTCTGGTAGGGTCAGAGAAAAGAGTCCTGTCTCGTTCCTGATAAATAGTTGAGTGGTTGGTCAAAGCTTAATCTGTCCCAACTAGCATGTGGGTAGAGGTTTTGGCTCTGGTAGTGGCTGCTTGGTGACTGGACAGCCAACATATGGCTAGGAGACCCCACCGACCAACCTAGCCTGTCTTAACAAGCTTATCACTGGCAAGATGACAGACTACCACCAACCATGGTTCTTCCATATAAGCAGTAATTGATATTGCTCATCTCTGAATGCAGTATGACCCAGTGTGAGAGAATGATTGGTGGAAGGATTGCTGATAGCAAAGATAGTTAGACTAGTAAGTTAGAGTTGGTGGACTACTAGGTTTGTAGCCTTAACTTTAACTCAATGTAATTGTCCCTGATGATAGTATATTACAACAAATATCCAGTTTGTAAGGCAGAAAGAAGAGGCATATGAATTGAATTAGCAGTGAACATTTATGATAAACACTATGTGCTTTTTCTAGGCTGGTATTTATAAAGATTTCAGGGTAGCAGTATCACTCTACACAAAATTAGTATTAGATCCAAGTAACTGCATTGATGCTTTTAATCATGACCTTGACATAGCTAAATCTATCATAAGTCTATATTCATTGAGGAGAGTACTAGGTCCCCCCATGATTTGCCTGCTAATCAGATTTCAGCTTACACTTCCTTGACAACTGATTACACATTACTAGGCAAAGAATGTGACTGTTGCAAAAATTGCTCAGGAAAAGTAAATATTGATTTTCAATATTTTATCAGTGATAATGACTTCAATGCTTTGTGTTCCAGAGTCTGGGGGCTTTGTGGATCTACATCATAAAGACTTCTCACAACAAATACTCAAAGATAGCTCAAACCATGCTGTCTTTGCACAGGTATAAAATATATGGAATGTAATGTTATTTTCTAGGAATACAAGCTCTTCAACAAGTGACTAAGATCAGCAATACACAAGATACTGATAACCATCTGTGTGGTTGTTTGAACCTATTGTTGTTTTATTTATACTTCCATAAACTTAGATAAAATGATACTGTTCAGTCCCCAAGAATTATAGAATGATAGAATAATTATAGAGTTGTTTTTGCCAGCAAGAAGATTAATACTCCCAGTGAGAAATTATTTTTTTGTCATGTTCAGTTGAACACAATCCCATGTCAATGATTTTTAAATATGAAGGTCTGCCCAGCCAATAGAAGTAATTTGGGTAGAAATCTCTCTTTTGTTTAAGGTTGGCAATAATCTTGTAATATTTCACCGATTTAACAGGAATGCTCTGTACGCAAGGCCATGTTCTAAGTTAAAATTAAAAAAAATATGCCATAGGAATAAGCACTAATAGTTTCTTCTAGTTAGCATTATTATTCCTTTTTATATACCGACACTCTACCTCTCACTTCTGTACTGCTTTTTCTCCCCAGTACTTTCCTGATGACAAGGTCAGACCACGATTCCATTCGAAGAGGCCGTTCTCAACTCCAAACCCCACCCCAGCGCAGGACAACATAGACAGGAAAAGCTTGATGGGCCACAGTCTAAAACTACAAGCATGGCTCAACAACAAATCTGTCAGCTTTGTTCAGGTATGTAAAACCACACTCTTAAATTTAAATCATGACAACACAACGTATCAGATATTTTCGTACACTTATGTCTGAACCAATAATTTTACTTTCACGTATCTCAACAATGGAGCCACATTTACAGTAAAAGATCGACATGCTAAGGACTTATAGAGAATTTTGACAAAATCGGTGAATGTGACATGTTGCTTCAGTTTTTGTTGACTTATACATAAGACAATGTCGCTGTATTTTAAATCTGTTATGAATATTAATAATTCTTCATTATTTCATAAATAAAGTAAAGGTGTGTGAATTTAACACGTTTATAATTCTGGTAGCTGAAATGCCTGGGTCATTTTATGAACTTCATGCCATAGAATAATAACTTGCGTGGTACTTTGTAATGTAAGATGTTGAAAAGAGACTTGAGGTGAAATTAGCAGATATGTGAAGTTTGACAATAAAAGCATGACTTAATCTACCAAAAGGCTTTCACTACAAGAACTAATTGAAAGCATGATGAATTTTCCTTAATCTTCACATTAAGACTAGGATCTCTCAAACTATTTAAATAACCAATGACTAAACTGATGTTTTAAGGGAATCTTCATTTTCAAAAACCACACACAATTTTTAATAAAAATGTCAGAGAGTAAGAATATATCCTTACTCTGTGATTATGTGCTTTCATCTATTATCCTATAACAGTAGGAATGTAATGACATTACGAGTGCAAATTGATTGTATTGATTGGCTGTTAGACAAATTTGCACAGGATAATGATAGTCTGCTTTATGTTATCACTCACCCTTTATTTACCTTGTAAAGAATATATTGACAGCAAAGTGCTCTGTTGCTATGTAGTGATTGATACCACAGTGTAATGTTGTGCCTAGTCAGTCAGCAGCGATTTCTCACGTCTCGGCAGCAGAATCAAAACTGAGAAGATATCTGCGTATAAAATCTTATATCAGAGTGTATCAAGAGCTCAAATATATAGAGGATAATTATAAAACCACTTTCCTTGGATACAAGAGCATTAGAGCGGGCTATAGTCAAGGAATTTAAAGGATATCACACTATAAACTGCTCTTACCAGGATTAGTTTTTGTTCTCCACGATGGAATTAAAGTTTCAGCCAGAACCCATGGGTAGAATGACAAGCGAAGTTAAATTATACCCAAAGAGTATCACACCAGCGAGATGGAGAGTCAACGGTGAACTAGCGGTAGGTTTCTCTCTCACAGCAGAGACAAAACAAACAGGGGTGTTTAGGGAGAGAAGCTGCAGTGATGTTGGTTGTAGGCACACTCTGTAGACATTCTTATACAAACTTATATCACAGCATTAGGGAATATGATAAGTTGGTATCATACATTTTCAAACATCAAGCAGGTGTTTCCTCGATCTATTTGTTGATGTATATTAGTATGAATTTTGGTTTCAATAGGAAAAGAGTGACATGGAGGCTAAACCGGTGAAAGAAATGTACGGTGCTGTACTCAACACGGAAGAATCATTTGTCAAAGTAAGTTGAAACTTGTCAAAGCATTGCTCCCCTTACTAACAGACTCCATATAAACATTGCCAACCGATCATGACCGAATAGTTAGTTTACAGTCTGGCTCAACAATAATCACTTTAGGTCATTTTCATAGGTACACGTACACTGGATTGTGAGCAATTTGGTTGGAACTAGAGGACTTAGCTCGCCTCACATAATTTCTATCGTCACGTTCACACCATATGGATTGCAGTTCTATCGAGCCCCCAAACTCTGGAACTATCCCGGCAACCCTTGGGCTTCAAATAACATAGAGAGGCCTCTTGTGGAAGAGTGAGAAATAAGCCTCATGATATTAGTACAAATAATGGAATTCTGTATTATAGAGACAAGTCTTTACAGCTCCTTTCATTTCATTTCTTCTCATCATGGTCTCTCGAAGTTTGCCCTTACTTGAGTACTCTTTTGTTGCAGGATCTACAGGAATATGTGGATAACCATGATTACTTAGGAGCGAGAAAGAAGGAGATATTACATAAGAACTGGTCAGAGCGTGTATACGAACCTATGAGAAAAGCTATAATAACACAGATAGATGGGGATAATTATAACCAATACAAGACGAGAAAAGACCAGCTTTATAGAGAATACATAGAACATGTCAACAAAAAGGTGGGTGCTGACCAGGACAGATCTGGGCATTACTTAATGTTGATTCCATCAGCTTTGTGTAATTAACTTTGGAATGTTGATGCTAAGTCAGTACATACCCTACCATTTTTATATCTTTAATGGCTCTACTGTACTACAAAATGTTGAGTATTTATCCAAAAAAGGAATGCTGTTAATGATAATGATAATGATGATGTTTAACTTTTGTATATGCTACATTACACATATTGAGATATGTAAGTTTACCTTTACTTACAGGGACATGTATTCCGAGATGATTATGACCCCTCAGAATACTATGCTATGGGTTTACACGCTAACAGGCCTATGGTGGTCGAGGTAAGTGGCAGAGTGCGCCTGAGTATATTACATATGCTGATCATGTTGTTATGTAAATACCAACCACATTGAATGTACTGATCCTATCATAAAAGACAATTTTAATATATATCAAGATCATCTTTTATTGTATGCGTTCTTTGGTCTGAGTATATGATTAACATTGTGTGTTTTAATTTCGTGTTCTTGTGCAATACTACCTCATTGATAGCCGCAGCGTATCCAAACTCCCGGATTCCTGCTTTTAACACAAATATTGCATCTTCACTATTGGACTCACCCTGTTTTATATGACATATAATTCAATTCACCGACAGCATGATTCTAAGAGATTGCACACTCACTGCAAACCAAAGTATCACCGCTGCTCAAATAAAGAATCTCTGGTAAAACGCAGAGTGCCTGCTGCTAGATAATTAAGTGCATTGTCTGAACATTATTTAGCTGTGAATGTTATTTGAAATAGGGGTCAGCTATCTAAAAGCTGTGAGGAAGCTTCCTCATCCGTGAATTTTGTGTCCTGACACAGAGGCTCTTCCTATGTTATTGCTATGCTGCTCATAAAAAGCTTGGCGACGCTCATAACTTGTGATTTGGGATTCCATTCTTTATTGTTAATTATCCTATGATAGTGTACAGAGTTTTGCCATTTTATTATTATTATGTTTATGGCATATTATAATCTATTATTTTGTTTTATATTAGGGAATGCAAGCAACCACCAGTATACTGAAGGATCCTACTCTACTACAAGAAAAGATAAGAGATGAAGAGGATACCACTATACTAAGATGTACTTCCGGCTCTGCATACAGAGGAAAGAGTCTGGATACAATCAGACTACCGACACTACCACTGGCTCCTCAGGGCAGGCATGGTACAGAAAACCATACATGGAAGGCTATGCCACTAACAGACATCGAGAGTCCAATAAGACATGCTAGCAGGTAGGCATATCATAGATGTTTACTAACTTGTATTATGTGAGATCTACAGAGTGATTCAACAAGCTGCTGGAGCACTAATTTTTAAAGGGCATGTTAGTCAGTATCTCACAATGCAATATCTGGAATTCTCATTGAGAGCAGGTCAACAATGACACAAGATTGACCTGATTCGTCTGATATTCTTTGAAATTACATTGTGGGAATACTGCTGAAGCACCCTATTGGCCATTGCTGCTTCAACTTCAACCAGGTAGAATGATTGTTGCATAGTTTAGATCTGCTTATGCTTTTTTTCTTGCTTCACTAACATTTTTCATCTTTCAAATAGGGTTTTTAGACGACTCCTGGATTATGTTAGGTTTCTGGAAGGTAAAATTTACTGGCATATTAGTTAATCCAATCTAGATATTCAATCAGCCAATAATTTTCTCATCCCCAAAACTCCAACCTCCAACCAACCTCCCCCATCATTTACTCCTTTTATATCTTGAGACCAGGCATGTCTGCAGTTATTCACACATATACCAGATGTTTCAAGGGGAAGTTCTTTCAAATAAATACAGATCAGGATTTCTTATTCGCATGTTGATTTCTCTAGACCCTGCTTATTTACTATCACTAACCTTTTCCTCAGCACTGGTGATACAGCAAAGCCTCCCAGCTTTGGGCGTGCAACAGGAAGGGAACAACTCCCTAACCTGAACATTGACGATATCCAGATGTAAGATGCCGCATATAACTAGGAGTTATATTATTTGCTAAATGTATAAGTTGCTAGGCTGATAGACTTGGGTCCGGGTAGCATCTAGTGGCATACCATCATGGAATGCCACTAGCATGGAATGCCACTAACAGCTAGCTGGACCAAAGGTTTAATCGCTTCAACTACTATATAAGTTATATAGAACAAGTTTATCCAACTTGCCTGTATTCCAGGCGCTTCCCTTCCACTGTTCACAATGCTGGGGCCGCTGGGGCACGACCAGTGGAGGGGAGCAACTCGGAAGGCAGGCAAATGGACCAAACTTGGTCTATAAGTTATATAACTCCTCGTTATAACTAGCCGACCTTCTATGTTGTTAATAGTTTAGAACTATAATTGCTTATTGGACCTATTGCTGCTGAGCCTGATTTGCTTCTGTAATGTTTGTAGCTTCTTCATTCGGAATTTAGAGCAAGTACAACTATGTGGTTATATATATCTAACCAAATTACTATATGTCTGAACAATCACATGCTTAAATGTAGTAATGCAGGGAGTTAACCTTCATGGGGGGGGGGGGGTCTTACAGGGCGGGTAGGGATCCACTAACACATACAGGTTAAAGCTTAAATCCTTACAACTTACTTGATGCAAATTGAATAGAGCTGGAAAGGTTCATGGACAAAAATGAATGCTCTTATGTCCACAATAAACTCCTCCATTCAATGTGCAGAAAACACCTTTTCTGCAGATTGGCCTCTACGGAATAAAGGAATGTGGTGCCTGAACCATCAAGTTGTGAAATAATACATGTAGTGACTACCATACTGACTCTCGTGATCTGACTGGGCATGTAGATCACTGATAAACTAGGCTGTAGTTACCACAAAGTAGATGTCGTAAGGCTAAGTATAAATCATGCGTGACTTTAAATTGCGCATGTGCAAGAACAATGAGTTTAGTCTAGGTTCTGAGAGAAAATTCGGTCAGGGAGAATGGGATAGCCCCTGCATGAACTGCCAATCAAAATCAGCTAATAGTGACAAGAGAGAATAACTATCAATATCAATTCCGCACGCATTGAAGAGCATACCACCAGAGCAGGTAGCCAATCAGATGGCTTCGGAATTCCGAGGCTCAATTTTGCAGAGATCAGCTCATGCCCAGAGCTGAGCATGCGCAGAATGAGTGACTACAATTCCCCTCTAACACGCATGTAGCCTAATGGTCTGTTGTGTCAGGCTAGGCTAGTATTATTTGTAATAATGTTTAATTAAATCAATAACTGACAGTTTTTATATGAGTTGTAATATTATTATGGTGCTGGGGGAGGGGGTACCTTACCTTCACGACTGTGCATTATAATTCTCAGCTACACCGAAAAAATGCTGTCTTGTCGGTACCACAAGCTGCCTATTTTGAAGTTTGAGGTTGAGATGATTAGACATAAAATCTAAAACAGCCAGAGCATCATACATTTGGATTTGGTCTGAAATGACCATACGTTTAGAATATTGTGTGTATTGCGTGAAAAGAGTGAAAGATCTGCCAGGACACCATTGATTGGTTGATTGTGTGAGAACCAGATCTGGAGTATTATCGGCGCTTCTCGATTGCAGCTAGTCATCAACCCAACCATATCTGAATTATAGCTTTATAAAAATGAACTGATATTTTGACAGGAGGAGAATGGTTGGCTCGAACCTGAGGTCAGAGATAAACTTTGGTAACTGGTCGACACAGAAGTACGGTAAGGAGACACAGGATGTAGAGATGGGTATACAGAAGAGGAGGCAGTGTCCTCAGCCTCCATTTACTGCTCCAAGGATCAGAGGTGGAGCCAGGAAGAAATTAGCTGCTGCAAAGGTTGGTACTTACCATTGTATGGTTGTAAGGTAAAAGGAGCTGGATGACACTGGTTTTTTTTATCTAAATCCTTGAGGCAATCTACCGGCCATATTTCCATGGTCAATTGAATATAAGACTGAAGGCATGTTTAAGAAATGATTACTACGCAATAAGAGGAGTAAACCTATTTGAGCGCATATAGCCTAACTAATCTTGATTTTTCTTCTCTTTTTGTTTTTTTTTGTTTGTCTCAGAGGTTAACAAGTTGCCTTCAACTATCTGTTATTTGTATACTTTCAAGCCAACCTCTATAAATAAATAAATAAATAAATATTAATTTATTTATCTTCTTTTTAATGAAGAGAGACAAGTCCCAAACAATTTTTAAGCACTAACCTTATCTGTATTACCAATGGCTGTATTAGAGTGTTCAAGCGATATTCCAAATGCGGATAATATATAATACTATGATGATTACAGAATTCCAGTAGTTCAGTAGATTGTTATCGCCCATCCAACAAGTAAATATAAATAGTATTTATATGTTAATATTAATGGATATAACTTGTATATCCCTACATTTCATTGTTACTTGATCATCGTTCTAGTATGAAACACATGCAGGACAGAGGTTTTCTTCACCGTTTTATCACATTGACGGAGCACTTTTCTCTCAAATCAGTTGGACTGACTGGTCAATCCTAACAAGTGATTTTTTATTTTCACAGGAAAGTCACAAATCAAAGACCCTGCCCTTCGAGAACCCACATTATCAGATGGGAGAGGATTGTCCATTTGGTCTTGATCCACCGAATCCTCAGTATTCCTCAGCCTTAGCAGACAAACCAGTGAGAGATTTCGAGACCTCCACCTATCAAGAGATGACGAATCCTATCAAAATGGGCGGACTTTGTAACCAGTATCACGACGCCACACAAGACTTTGAGCATCCACATGCTTTTATTGATAGTAAAATGATGGCTGATATCGCTCAATCTAGAATAGTAATCTAAACTACCATTACATGATGAACTTGTGTTTTGTTATAGCATTCAGCTACCTCCTAGTAATCACCACTGATAGATTGTATATTTGAAGCCTCATCAACCATTCCTATGCAGATCTCTTAAAGCTCAATGGGGGCTGACTGGTTGTGTCCACTGCAGGAGTTTTGTAACATTTAACAACTCAACGAATTGATATTTATGTAGATACAAATTATGAACCCATCAATATGGTATATACAACGGAATGTCTTGTTCTTTAACCACACGACAACGCATTACTATTGTGGTCATGTAGATTAACTGAAGTTGAATGGCAACAAGAATGGAGAGATTTATTCATACTAGTCTTGTGTTGTAGAACAACTATTTGGTCTTGTGTTAAAAATCTACCACAATTGAGTGCTCCAATTTTTTAATATACAAATAAAATCGGAGTTGCATCGTAAAAAAAAACTAAACACATTTGATAAAGTTGACTATATACAAAAATACACAAGTTTCTATGCTGCTGATTTTCGGGTGGAGGCTTCTTCCGATAGTCAAGGTTTATACATACAAATATATGATGGCTGTGATTGGTTCAACCTGCAGACAACTATTAGTTGACTGCAGATTACTACTTGAATTGAGATTCTTTGAGATCGGATGATAACAGCAAATGAGGGTTCTTTAATTTGAGTTGACTGTATTTTCCTATCTTTGGAAATGCACTAGTCATTGTATCAGCATTAAGTACCTACATTTCGCTTAATACTTCTATTTATCTGGGGAGCCTCATTCCAGACGACAAGCTTTGTGAGGAAATATACACCAGAAGCAAAGTCTTACCCTTCTCATCTATCTATAAGAGTTGAGTGTATCTTCATCGTAGTATGTATGTTCTCTAGCGTCAGGATTATAATCACCACCCATATTTTCCACTGTGGGCTGATACGTAGTGTCCGCAGTGCCTGCTCCATAGGTCATGCCTGAATCGGCTTCAGCCTCAGCAATCGACATGCCTCTACTCTCAGTTTGATATAACTGTGACTCAGTGTTAGGTTGGTACGATGTAGCTTGTGTATGTTGGTTGGGTGGCTGGTATGATGAACCTGGAGTTGTGGGTTGGTAGGATGTTCCCTGTACCGGCGGATGAGTGGGTTGGTCGGACGTTCCTTGTATGGGTTGATTAGTGGGTTGGTATAATGTTCCTTCCGCTGATTGATTAGTGGGTTGGTGTGATGTTCCTGGTATTGGCTGACTTGTGGAATTAGATGCTGACCCTCCTTGAGACTCAACGCCAGTTTGCTTTTCACTCCCGCCTGATGATGGCTTAGTTGTTTGAGGAGACTGGGAGGTGTCAGCTATCGACTGATTCAGTGATTGGTTAAAACTTTCATCTTCTGCTCCACTGGATTCATCTAAAACAGTTATGGTATCATTAAGATTTAGCCTCTGCGAGCATACCAAAAGCTTAAAAGTCGACAAATCAAACTTTCTTCTAATTATAATTTGGCAATGATTTTCTTGTATTGATAAAACACTTTATTTGAGATGGCTTTGTAAATTTCGAAAGTCCATAGCTCTTTATCAAAGTTTTACAAGTAGCTGGATTGAGTGATTTTCGGGCAAGTTTTTATTAGTTGCGTCCTCTTACAAAGTGGATGAACAACTTCTAGTATTTATTATTCCTGTACAGTTTATTCGTTACTATGATATTGTTCACTGGATTAGAATAATGAACATAATCATTCTGAATTTTCATCTCAATCAGAGATTATAAACTAAACTAATAATTAGGGAGAGAGAAAAAGATAGTTTTTGGAACTTAAGGATAATATTTTCAACTCCCAGCTCGGTCACCAATCGGTAGCTCCTGTTGAATTGATGATTTAATTAGCCAAAAATAACCTGATAATACCAGTGATAGATTTCGATTATTTTCATGGATTCAAAACAGGATAATTATGATTTAGATAAAGGCAAAGCTGACCACATCAAACACACACCTGGATAAACCGCCTAACCCTCTGCCCTCACCAGAAACATACCTGGGTAGGCCTCGTCTTCCTCCTCCCCCTCCTCCTCCGCCCCTTCTCTATCAGTATCAGCCCCGTCGTCCTCCCCGCCTTCAGCAGTCTGTAACTCCTTCACTGCCTTATCCACATACTTATTAATGATAGCACGAATCTTCTTCTGCCCTTCTTCCACTAAGAAGCCGTGCAGTTTGTGACAAGTGGTGGGCTCCTGTAAGTGACAAGTTCAAGTATATGAGTATCAATATAATTTACAGCTGTGAATAGCAACCCAATCATGAATGATGATATGTAAATTAACCTTAATACATACAGAGAGAGCCTCATGGTTATCTGTTGCGGTTATCATATATTTTATGACCAGGCGTGGGACTAATATATAGTTTTTTTGTTCAATATTCAAACCTAGAAAAATGTACCGAATACTTCTCAACAGAGATTAACTAAGGGTTTTGCCGTCAGACAGGTTCTGAAATAATTTGAAGCAAAATATCATTACCCTCATTTGTATGAAAATAAAAATCAATGAGATCTAGGCTTTCAGGTGAAATGCTTTGACTGTCATGAGCAGTGCCGCGTCAGGCAGATAGCTGGATATCTTGGTGCCGCACGTCTCATATTGATATCGGCCTATGTCATACCTTCCCATTGTTAGAGTTGACTATTTCTTGTACTTCAGGTAGTTGTATGTCACATATCTGATAGAAGAGCTGTCTGTAAGGTGGTACTATACCAGGCCATATCATATACTGCTGCTTCTATAAACACATAACGTCTACATGACAACCATCAACAGTCTCTAGATAACCCAACTGTTGCTGTTATGTGATGTCGTATTATTACATACATTATGAACTGCTGGCATAAGCCCTAGGGTTGATGGAAGTCACCAGAATCAATGAAAATAATACACACGCAACTGTTGAGTACATTCAATTCATTAAACAAATACTTATAACAACATTGAATTGAATTTCTTTTCTCTCATGGTTATAGTCCAACTCCTTGATTTGATTAAGCCTTCAATTAGGGGTAACCCTTTTGAATAATCATAATAATAGTAATAATAAATCTTAAACCTTTACAATAATAGTAGGTGAGATTGTTGCAGTTTTGCAAAATGAACCCTGATCATACGGACCTGTTGTTCTTCCGTAAGGCTCTCCACCTGGTCGATAGTATCCGGTCTGGCTATCAGCTCCAGCTGGTCAGATCTGAACTGTTTGGGTTTAGCTTTTGTTATCGATGAGAAATACTTAGCGTAGCTTCTTTTATGCAACACTATGTTCTTGGATATATCCAATTTATCCCCTAGATATAGGAGAATAGTCATGGCATGATCTTTCATATGTGTGTAAAATTTGAATAACAACTCACGATGTGATCAGGGCTGAATGAATAAAAATAAACAGGAAGATAAAAATTACTGTGAATTTACTGTTTATATCAGGGCACAAAAAGAAAAAGTTTGATCCAGTTTACCTGGATCCTAGTTGCTCCCCTCCCACTGGACCAGTGGAGGAGGAGCAACTCAGAATGCAGGCAGGCACCCTCCCTGGTCAAAGACCCAAACCTATTTTATCGTTTTGGCCAATCAGCATCAACCGGTATTTTTCAGAGTTTCTTGTTAATATCAATAGGCGGTTCGGCCTATTAGCCGTAGGTGACTGCTGAAGCCCCAAAGCAAAATATCACCAAAAACCAAAGGGTACATCTACTACACATATCTTACTCTGTCTGTATCTGTAATCTATCAACTGTAAGTGTTTAGCTTCGACATCTTTCCTTGGATCATATCCGTGTTTGACCCACATTGTTCTCCACGGCCCTGAGACTGAGTTCCATGCTACACAAGGTAGGAGGGTCTATACAAAATAACATAATACAGTCGGAGAAGAAATGACAATGTTTGTAGACATTTATTGCACTGCAGAAAAAGGAGGGTCTACAGAGTAGAATAATTACAGACAGTGAAAGAGAAAAACACACAACAAAAGAGTGTAGAAATTGCTAGTTTTTTTTCCAATAGTTACATGAGGTTTTTAGATGCTTAATCTGACATTAATGATTAAAACCTAACTTCAGACTAATAAAACTCTCAAAACTCTTTGATACAATCTACTGCACTTGATAGCTGATATGATTTACCTTGTGTTATGATAAACATTACTGCTGCTTTACTGACCTTGAGACGGTTATGCTCCAGCTGAGTAACAGCGCTTAGAGCTGCTCGAGTCCAGACTGGTCTCTCATCAAACTTCTACAATCAGATGAAGGAGTTTGAGGTTGTGTGTTAAGACTGTTAAATATTATATGGTGGAGACACTGAATTAGATTCTTCTCTTAGAATGGAAATAGTATCATAGCGTTATACGGTTAGGACACTAAACACAGGGACCCATCTGACTGTTATCTGATTGGCTGTCCCTAGTAGCATGAATAATTAGCCTGAGAAATTGTCTTGTTTACAAAATTGCAAACAGTAATTATACCCCTACAGCGTCGATGATTAGGGCATTTCTAGATTGCTACTAGGGACTGGCTATTTTTGCAAGCCCTTTGTTTTGCAAAAGAAAGCTAATGATGCTATTCCAGATATGGAATTCAATGGGTGGAGATTATTCCGGTCGGGTTAAGACTAAAGAGAGGGAACTCCTCGATTAGTCAGTGCAGTACTTCTGTCAAGCTATGTAACATTCAGCAGAAAATTGACAATCTGTATTTTTTTCCTATATATGGAAACAAGCCATAATTTCAGCTCTGCAAGTTCCCTGAAAAGAAGCACAAAAATCGGGTTAGTTTGTCCTTTTTTTGTC
This sequence comes from Membranipora membranacea, assembly GCA_914767715.1. Taxonomy (NCBI): domain Eukaryota; kingdom Metazoa; phylum Bryozoa; class Gymnolaemata; order Cheilostomatida; family Membraniporidae; genus Membranipora; species Membranipora membranacea. Next base: position 14,364,010 of record OU612073.1, on the reverse strand, counting down.
CAAATCACAATCTAATTTTTTTCCTGTGTTCTGCGTATCTTATTTGTGGTGTACAGCAATTATGCTATTACTGCTATATCGATCACATTCTGGAAAAAAATTACAGAAATGCGATGAACCATACTAGCTTATTGAAATAGTAAATAGTGAAATCTCGAACTGGTTAAACAGCAGCTGTAGGCAGCTTGGTATGTGTAGTATGTAACTGTTACGCTGGAATAATGGTAGACATATATCACTATGTTTGACCATTGTCAGACGCTTCTAGCTGATAGCATACAAATGTTATTGTACAAACCTTTTTGACATCTTCCAGTTTATTTTTCAGATAATATGTGACTAGTTTAGCCTCAGCTCCAGGGTTGGGAGCGATTGGGACTTTCTCCGCCTCAAAATTAACCAACTGGTTATGGGTAGCTCTCTTCTTACGTGCTGTAAACCGTAAACATGCGGAGCTCGGTCAATCATGGTAAACCAAATTGAAGCAGCATAGTCACAATTCTCTATAATTCGGAAACGATTTGAAAAGCTGCTGCCTTGATACAAGTGGTTGGTTGATATAACTGATTTTAGTGTGCAAAGCAGAAAAGCAACTTCGCTTTATATAATAATTGATATTTTATAAGAAGACAAGCGCTTAAAATTGGATTCTCTAGAAATATCTAACAATTTGTTGCTGATATCTCAGAATGGGCGAAGAGTCTATCATATTTTTCAGGGGTATTGATACTTGATTCGCCTGTCTTCATTCAATTCGGAACAGCATAGAGAGTATATGAAGTGAACGAATACTTTCTCAAGATCCAGAATCCAAATGTGGGTGTAAAAACACCATAGCGTTCCGAAGAAGAAGCCTAATCACTTGAGCATAGACTTTAATTTAAACAAAAACTATGCTATTTTCAGTAGGTAATACCTAAATGTATAGTGTTATGAAAAATTACAGGGATATTTGGCAATAACTACATAATGATCGAAATGAACACAACTCATCATATATAACCAACTAACCTGTGCCAAACAGAGATCCTTGTTGTAGGTTTTCGTCTTGATGTACCTTCGGATCTTCCTCTCTGAAATGATAGGCATACGGTATGTCTGCGGGAGAGAAAAGTGAAGGCATGAAGTGAAGAGGTGCACCGTTCTCAATCCAGCTTAGAGACTCTAGTTTGTTGATAGTTGACAATCCTTCAAGTGAACGATAAGAATCTCCTTCTCTCTCCATGGTCAGGTACTGATAGTCCATCATAGCTACAAATAAAGGACTATATATAAATGCTTTGAGCTGATTGATTGAAGAGACGCTAATATCATGTTAGAGACAGGGCACGTGGTAAGAAGAGGTAAGCAGACATTTATTTATTTTAAAAGCTGCCGATTTACTGAATATATAGCCTACAGCTGAAATTAATGTTTTTTTCGTTTTGTGTCAGAGTGAAATCGGTTCCAGGTAACAAAGTCGACACAGATGGAATTATTCTTAGAGACTGAGTCCATCATATGCTTTGGTGCTGGTATGCTGACCCCCGTGTCACTCTCTGTCTACAATAAGTGTAATAAGTGAGTCACGATCAACAGCATGATGTTTGCCCTATGTAATTCTGACGGTGTATCACTAAGAGAATCGTAAAACAAGATTCATCAAGCTTTCCAAAGAGAACCAACACAATTAAACATCTATAAGAAGTAGGCGCTCACTGTTGAATTTATAAGTTCTATCGATAATTCCGACCAGTGTCACCTCTAGCTTAGTTTCTCCAGTCTTTTTGTTGCGCTTCTGTTTCACGTTGAGTAATATATCGTTAGTTGTAAAACTGGTGGCGTAGGCAGGCTTACAGTAAATATCATCTGGTCTATATCTGAGAGGCAGACGAGAGTCTGGTGTCCGATAAATCTAAATCAGAAAAGATAATCTATAGACACTACAACAATCAGCTATGCCTGGCATGCATGACTCATTCGATATTATTTAGGAACCAAGCATATACTGCTTGGCATTTCAAGTCACTGCCCATAGATCCCAAATACACATAATATTATCATAAAAACAAATGGCATCCCGGTTGCCAAAAAAATATTGATATCGGGGTGGTTCCACTCGTTGGTTGATAAAAAAGCCTTATTCAAGACCGCCGACTTGAAGATGAGAAACGTTTCCTTTATTTCTGTAGGTTCGAAGCAAAAAATATCTAGTAAGCACCTTGAATGACCGAGGAACAAACCTGTGATAGTTCTTTAACACCTCCGAGTGTCTTCATAGCCTTCTCTGGATTCACGATACGTCCTGGATACTCTATGTTGACTAGTGTAGCCACCTCTCCTCGTACTCTGATACTCACATTCTGCCCTGATAATGCGCCAGCCATCACGTCTATAATCAACACTGTAGTTGAAGAAAGTTTTAACGGACTCACTAAATCATCAGGCAGGACAGTGGATGTGGAAACATCATTGCATAATAGTCATATGTCCTAAATTGTTTTCAGCCCCAATCACTGAGTGAGTACAGGCAAAATTTAACACATTGCCAAAAGAATTATACTGTAAAGTATTATAGTGTGCGTAAGAGATGACAATGGAAGGAATACTTTTGAATCAGATAATACTAAAGATAATATCTGAGCCGCTCTGGGATTTAAAGAATGTGAACCTTGGGAGGGTTAGGATGTGAGGTAATCTAATCTAATATATGGATTCCCCATGTCTTTCTACACCTACAGGTCCAAGTTCCTAATCTCTGTGACCATCATGTGAGGAATAATGACCTGGAATAGAAGTGCTGACTTCATTTGTTTGAAAACTTTTTATTTGGAACCCCTCCTTCAGAATTACGTATTGGCGGAAGTAACATTACCACTGTTGCTATGTTACACGATGAAAACTGGTTGTTTTCTGTTGGTGTTTTCTTCCCATGAAATACTTTTAATGTCTCGTAACACTCCATTATCTTCTTCTAGTAGAGTTGAAATGTCCTCAAGTTTAGTAAAGAGATGGGTACTAGACACTATAAAGGTATTTCATGAGCAGAAAACAACAACAGAAATCACTCATATTATTAGTAGGGGAAGGCGGGGCACGTTGAGCCATGGGGCACGTTGATCCACCCCACTTATTTCAAATACCATTTTATGTTTTGAGTTTTCCTCTCCATCAGAGGTCATGTGACCAAAGGCACCCTTTTTGAGCAGACAAAAAGAAAGATAGCTACTAAGGGAAGATAATTATTTAGTTTTTCATCGGTTTTAGAGTAAAAAGTAAATACTGCGCCAATCGACGGAAATGTCATTTATTCCCAACAAGGCGTGACTGAGAAGTTGCAACTTTTATTATGTGATAACATCATATTTAGTCTCAAAATCACATAATCTAAACTTATCTCTGATGGAGAGATTTTGTTGAACTCGAATTGAAAGTGAAAAACAGGCTGTTGGGGCACGTTGAGCCATGCCTGTTGGGGCACGTTGAGCCATGCTCCGCAGTATATAAATGTTATATGATGAAAGTGTATATGAAGTATATGTACACAAAAACAAAAACATTGCAATTGATGTTTCTTCAATGAAGTCAGCAATTACTCTAAGTTCACTTTTCCCTTCACTTATCACCAAGTTTGCCGTGTGCAAGTTTTCCTCAACGGCAAAAATTTAAGAGGTTTATTTGTGTTGCGAATTATATTTTATAGTTCACTTGAGTGAAAAAATGAGCTGAATGCAATGAATTTGGTTTCCTTTCCTTTATTTCTTATGGTTGCAATGAATTAAAAAGTTATCACCAGCAAAGAGATGACCATAACAGAGTGGCTCAACGTGCCCCATTCAAAATGCAGACCCGGCTCAACGTGCCCGTGCTTGGGGCACGTTGAGCCGCTTCCCGATTTTTTTTGAAACAGCAATATTTCCTTTTCTTGCTGCAATAGGTTTCTGACCTCACTCATGTTGATGGAAGACATGAAGACCAATTTCAGTGCCAATTTTTGTTAATCTGGCACAATTCAACTGCATGTTACAATGAAATATGTAAAAACTGGCTCAACGTACCCCGTCTTCCCCTAATCGGATGAAGTGAGCTCCGCCCCTACATCATCCTGAATTAGGGATTCCCAAAATATGAAAAAAGATGCCTCTACAAAATTCACAAAAACCTGAAAGTGAATTTTGTAGAGGCATCTTTTTTCTCTGGTCCATAAAGTCAGCTCTGTTTGTGCTAGAACCTTCAAACCTGAAGCAAATGAAAGAGGAAGGAGGTGTGAGTTAGTGTGAGAGATTTCAAGGTAGGTTGTAAAAAATAAGTAAGTCCCAGGGGCCCTTGTGCATCAAGTAGGGAGGGCAAAATTTGATGCTTGCCCTACAATGAATTATCCAGATATATACAGCAAAGTATCTCTATGGTGTTCGGTTCGGTGACGATCTGTGCTGAAGACATCAAGGTCTCATCTACACACATTGTGCGTGTGGGAGTAGAATGTTGTGCTGATTAACTCCCCTGCTGAAAGCAAGTGATACTTAATTGTACGTTTCAATCGATCAATGTAAAGAATCAACCCAATTGGCAGGGTAACGGCCAGTTAGGTGCAGTAACGGCATGTCAGTTCCTGGGGCCCAGATAATAACCGTTTGTTCAACAGCAAAACAACACAACCTCAAGGGGGCAGTCAAACATTGGCAAAGATCAAGCCTGAAGTTTTTGAGTAGACCTGTGGATCTGCCTCTGCAGTGAGTATGAATGTAAAGTGGAAAGGTTGATTTTACTGGCTAACAACTAACATGTAGTACCGGTTGTGCTGATTAACTGATGTTACTCCCTGTAACAACAGAATTTGACTTGTTATGTGATGTACAGGCCTTCTGGAGTTGGTGCAAGTCCAATGCCCCAGTGGTCAAAGCCTTTTCTTAAGTCAAAGGGAGAAAAAGGCTTTGACTGACCATTGACTGAGGCACTAGACTAGACTTGCACCAACTACTACAGAAGGCCTGTGATGTATGTAATGATAGGACATCAATTACAACAGGGTTCAGATCCTCTCCCACAGGCCAACTCTCTCTGCAGATTATATATGCAAGTCGAATACCCTAGTAGACTTGTACCAGGGAGATGTTTCAATCCATAGAAATCAATGTCTATGTTAAATCAAGGAGTGGTTTAATCACTTGTTTTAATGTGTTTTCAAACTGGAAGTGCCTTTGAGTAGGGCTCTTTTTATTTTTCAATGTTATTGTCCTTATTATTGGCAAAGAGATCATTGGTGATAAACGTTCCTGACATAGCTGTATTCCGAGATGTATTATTGCAAATAACGGGTACCCACCACATGTTAGTTGTTAGCCTGTAAAATCAACCTTACATTCATACTCACTGCAGAGGCAGATCCACAGGTCAACTCCAAAACTTCAGGCTGGATCTTTGCCAATGTTTGACTGCCCCCTTGAGGTTGTGTTGTTTTGCTGTTGAACAACCGGTTATTATCTGGGCCCCAGGAACTGACATGCCGTTACTGCACCTAACTGGCCGTTACCCTGCCAATTGGGTTGATACTTTACATTGATTGATTGAAACATACAATTAAGTGTCACTTGCTTTCAGCAGGGGAGGGTTCTTTCAGGCATAGCAGCCCTTGCCTATCATAGTACCTGTAAAACTAGCCAAGTCTTGTCAAGACAGGCTATTTTAACACACAGGCCAGGGGCAGGCCTTCTAAAATTTGTGCACTGGGGCACTGGAGATGCACAATATGCAAAACGTAGCTTGCCCTGCCCCTTGCCTTGCTATGCTGAAGGTATGCACTGTCAAAGAATCTGTATTATCACCAGCCCAGCTGAAAATCAGGAGATTTCCACTGGAACAATCACATATATACATCTGCACACATCTTTCCTGCAATCGTTGTCAATAGTCCTGGATACTGGCAATGAATCATGGGCTCCTGGCCCCCCTGGGGCTTGAAAGCCTGTAACTTGTCCAGAATCAACCGCCAACATACCACCAGTTTGCGTTTCTGAACAACGCCTTGCGCATTTGATTAGTCCTACTTGCTGGCTTATATTAAGTTATGTTAAGCTTACCTGCCCAAGGTCCAAAAATGCATCTAGTAGTGATCAAATGTCTTGTCTCTGTAACAGTATCATGCTTCTGTGTGTGGGTTATAAGAAACAAGATTGAGATTATAATCGGTGGTTGGTGACGCATATCAAATGCATCTGCGTTTAGTTTTTACGACAGCCTATCGTTATTCACAGGATCAAAAGGATGGCAGCGTTCCCACAAGTTAAGCGCAGAATTGCACTTACACAAATTCAGAATACACCATCGACTGTCGACCAACCAGTACAGGCACCACAAAACATTCTAAGTTTTCTACGACAGATGCAAGGACAATGCATAACAAGAAGATCTCACAGGAACTCAAGGTTTGTGTATTCTGGTAGTAATTTTTAATTTTCTATCACCTGGAAACTCTGATGACCAGACGATACTGTCCTTAGTGATAAGACTCTATTGTCTGTTACCAAAAAATCATACTCTATTTTTAAATATGCTCCAAGACGATTCCTAATGATCATAGTGTATTCATAATTTTGTAGAAGATTTTATTCTATTTCAGAAAAGCGTCCAGCTTCCTTAGGAGTCTTACTTTGCATAAGTCATACAGTTACGACAAAGTGATACAGACTACGTCTCGCCGTCCAATTCACTATGATCAAAACAGTATCTACATGGGTGATTTCACATCTCAGCTCTCTGTTGGCTCTGGGAGGGCAGCTAAGAAACCATTTGAGCAGGCACCATTCTCTCACAACATAGAAGATTACCTGTTTGTACAGGCTCCACATCCAACAGCATGTGATGAATGTACTAAAGTACACTGCTGCAAACCTAGTCTACTAGCACTGTCAACAAGAAATAGCCTCAATAAACTTTTGGGTGAGTCATTCCTGGCAGATAATCTCATCCCTACCATCTCAGTTGTTTGTTGTCTGTCTGGATAGCTTTACTCATGTGGTCGCTACCAACAGGATGAAAATAATCGCAGAATGAATAAAGCAACCGGTTTATAGATTATCAGATTTGCAGAAAAAAATACTCGAGAATCTCATAGGTTTGAAGTTCAGTCATATGAATATCATCATTTTTTGACTATTTATTGTCTTTTTTTGCAGTCATACATTTTAACGTGGAGACAGGTTATATACGGCACTTCACACTGGATGTACTGTTGTGTTATAAATCGGCCAAACTTGACTGGAATGTGGCATATGAGTCTGTATGTGTGTCTCTCTACGTCAAGCCTCAGAAGATGTACAAACTTTTATATCTGTCTGTGTTTCCTATAGCATATAAAGGATGTATCAACGTTTCTCAGGTATGGTACATGTATGAATATAGTTTAATCTATCTCCGCTATTGTTTGATAATTGAAATGGTTCACACTTTGCTTTCAATGATATTGTTCATGAAATTTAAAATCAGTTTCAAGATAGGAGAAATTATGTATGAGAGCTGAGTGTAGATCTCTATTAAATCTCAGGGTACAATGAAACTATGATTGTTGTTTCTGTTCAAATATTCAGATATAAAAAAAAACATTCGACAGGTGATCTGACTGGTGACTTAATTCTAATTTGATATGAGATGAGAATCTGTGGCGATATTTTTGTTCCCCCCTGTTGAACCCACAAACGTGACGAACGTCAAAACGTCACAATCTAGCATTCCACTAGCGTCGCTATTCCAAAAACGTCTTGTGAGATAAATTATATTTGTAATGGATACAGACTACCAACCTTTTATCTTGTTGTATTGTAGGATATAAAAGGTGCAGGAGTTATTAAGAAGGTGATACTCTCTCTGAATATGTTAATATTTCATGAAGGAAAGAACACTGTAACTCTATATGATATCAGCAGTACTCTTGATAACCTCAATCTCTCTCAGTCTGATGCCATCAATATTAACAGTAAGTTTTGTTGTCACACTATATTCTAATGGTTTATGACCTACCCTTATAATAGTCAGTTTCTGTATACTCTCATATCTTTATTTAAGGATAAGAAGATTACTGACTGATGTCTTTATTTAGTGTGGGTTTAACCATGGACCGAGTAGCTAGTATTGGCATTTTGTTATCACCATGGAGTGAAGATGTAGTTGATAATAAAGTGCCAATACTAGTAGTAACCACGGAAGTTTTGAGCTTGCTCTTTAATTTATGCTGAAAAACTTTTGATCTCACCAGATAACGGACGATCTGGCTCACACCATGCCCCTACCATACTCTTTTCAGAATGACCCAGATTATACTCTGTGCAGCGCTTTTTAAACTGACCCAGTATATATATTTGTGAATTTTAGATGTGAATGAGTTGCCTCCTCCTTTATTATCTGTGAAGGATTGTGAGGGGTTTGATTTACAAATAGGTGGATTTCCTTACAGACTTCTCATCGCTACCACAGCTGGTCGATACCTCATTAGAAATGTACATAACAACTCTAAAATAGGTGTGTGAATACTCGATCTCAGTCATAAGTATGCATGTACAGATCAATAGGTAAATGAATCGTGTTTCACTATAACTCTACAGCCAGTTAATGAACAAGGCAAGAATTTAATATCTGCCCCTTTGTGATATTGAAGCTCCTATGAGATTATCCCTAAATTTATGCATCACACTCTCCATTTTTATCTTTCTAAGTTCATAACTAATTATGATTATTGACTTTCTGAAGGTAGTTTATCATTGTTCACAGGTATTATTGAGCCTATAGATAGTACAAGTATTGAGAACGATAGTATTATGTTTGATGAAACAGAATCTGGACAAATTATCCAAAAAGGAGAACATTCCGTCCGGTAAGTATCGTAACTGTATAATTTTTTTTTTTTGATATGGTAATAAGCTTTTGAACTGATCTCAGTTGACCACTATTCAGGGATTTGGAAAGCAACGCTTCAGTTCTAACTAAGAGTTATCCTGACACTGATGTTGGTGAGACAACTCTCCAGGGAAGAGAAACCCTGTGTGTTGATTTAGAGTTATCCCGACATTGATGTTGATGAGACAACTCTCTATGCATCGAATTACGCTTTCAACATGTTAACCTCTTACACATATGATTATGCTTGATCTGTATTTGATCAAGGGCCTTCTGATTAATAGTTAATCTTAGATGACATCGGGATGAATATAGAAAGATAGTTTCTCAAAGAATTTTGACTTTTCGCTTTTATTAGAGTGTTTCAGATACCGACATACACAGACAATCTTACGCAGCTTCACCCATATTACCCTATCACAGATCTGAAGTTTGTGTCTGCTGCTGACACATCACAACCTACAACCTCAAGGTCAGGTAGAACGCTGACTCAGAGATACAACCCACAAGATGACTCTCAGGCGCTGCCGGTAAACTCACTTTAATTAATCATATTGTCTAATAGAAAGAAGATTAAAATGGTTGATTATGTTCCATTGAGGGGAGATGTTACTTTAATTCATTATCATGTTTTTTGGAATTTAAAGCTAAACCTTATACCTTTAGAATTAGTTGTTTGCATTATCGACCACCTGTTGTGGGTGGTGGCTTAAAATGCAATGCCAGAAACAGCACAAAGAACCATGGTCAACACTATGTTTATTGGTAAACAGGAGAAAATAATGCCATATCTTTGTATTCGATTTGTTCTTTTTGTAATTTTTGGTCACTTTTGGTCACCTTTAACTGCCGTGGTCCTGCACAGGTGGCTGGTTTCTGCTTGATCCCAAGTTCTACCAAGCTCCTCCATCCACCCGATCTTCAGCATCTGAACCATCTAGATCAAGCCATCTGAGGTCTGAGTTTACTGTATCGCACCATCTTTGTTTTGGTCTACCCCTAGGTCGCACTCCTTCGACTGTCATCTCTGACACTCTCCAGATGTCATCCTCACTTTCGCTCCGTCTAACATGCCCATACCACTGCATTCTTTTTCTCCTCATCATATCTTTAATTGGCATCACTCTGGCGTCCCCGGTTATTTCCTCATTTGTCTTGTGGTCTTCTAGACTTATACTCATGCAATATCTTCACATGCGGATCTCTCAGGATGACATCTTATCCACCAGAGATCCTGTGATGGGCCATGTCTCATTTACATTTGTAATGTTTAGTCCTGTTTTTATGTTTCCGATCATAAGAAATAATGATATTCAAATCCTTCGATGAGATGTTAAGCTAACCAATCAGCAGCAGCTTCCTCATGATCACAGTTACCATAGTGGAAATACAGGCCAGCCATCCATGGTATGAGGCTATCTCTCAATTCACAACTGAAGTTTGTCAGATGAGTTTGCCATGACTGTTATTTGACACACCTTTATCTGCCTATTCTTACATGTGCTTTGGTAGACAGTACTATGTGAGCTGGATCTAGAGGATGAGTTAGACTTATTATATACACTGTCATGTGATCACGAGGCCACACCTCCACAGCTTTATGTTAACATACTTGACTGTCATACACTGGCTCTACTAAAGAAACAAAAACTCCACTACAAAATGCCACAGAGGGCAAATGCCTATGAATATGATGTGAGTAAGCAAGATTTGAATACTGATTTGCGATTCAAAGAAAAAGAGAATGTTCTTTTTTTTGCTTTGCCTAATGTACTGTATAACCAAGATGCATCAACGTGTGTTCAAACTAACCTCTATTAAACGATGCCTGGTTATCGGACAGTAATTTGCTTCAATCACAGATTGTTCCTTTTTTCTGCACCATGATATGACACCATAACTGTAGGCACACTAACTTAGCCATAGAAATCGGTGTTGGGCCTAGAACGAAGGATCATTTTACTGTATAACCACTAGTACAAGATACCGTGCTCAGGAACCAGTCCAACTTGTCTCACCATATTACCCATAAATTGTGATCACACTAAGGTATGTATTGTTGACAGCCTTTATGCTTTGATTTGTAGATGTTGTTTCCTATCTCAGTATCTGCTGACAGAGATCTACTTATTATTAACTGGAAGGTCTCCTCTAAATACTGTATGAATATATATCAACTTAGTCATATAACAACAGGGAGGAGCCTCAAGCACGTCAACCTTATCAACCAATAAATCAGTGCATTATGGTAGATGCCTACAGTACAGTACTACAGTAAATTTAGAGACAAACATGGACTGTATATTTATGTACGTTTCACCTGCTTTTTATGAAGTTAAAAGTTTAATTTTACAACAACAAAAAATGAAGAATTACAGTTGGAGTTTATATTGGCTATTGGAAACCCAAAGTCAAGATTTCCTTTTTGTTTGCTATATCCAAATATAGACTTTTGCGATATCTCACAGAATGGGTCATCAATCATCAGTTTGTTCTCTACTTCAATAAAAGTTATAATACCCCCCTGCCTGAATGTGCTTGAATATTGTTATTGCTGCACTTTGCTATATCATAGCTTCACTTTTTACACAAAAAATCTTTCTTGCTTGTCAATAGAAGTTTGGAAAATCAGTAATCTGGCTACATGCCAGACACGCGTATTATAATAAACACTACGGAATGTAGACACAAAATCATACCTAATTATAATGGGCCATGATGACTTCTGTATTGTAGACTAATTTCCAACTTTTTTTGATTGTCTTTCCACCAGGTTACAAAATACTGCCTGTCATTTAGAGTTACTCTCTATAACCTTTGCGGCGGCCTAGTATGGGAGCGATAAGTTAGATATTTCAATCTTTACCCAGTCAAGGCCAATCTTTAAATAAGGCCAACCGTTCGGTCAACCTCACGAGAAGAAAAGGGTTTAGATAAATTTTAAATATGATTGGAAATTGACTTTTTCTTTTAATAAAAGTAAGCCTAATTAGATAAAAAAGTCTGTTTACAATAATATCTAAATTGGCTCCTAAACTTTTTTGTTCTCACAAGAATGACGAATGTAATGGTGGTAATTTAGAAATAACAACTTTTCCCCAGCAGAAATTGGGTGGCTAACATTACTGTTGAAAGATATGTCTTTTATTTGGACTTACAGTTCAATAAAGGTACATAATGAATAGATGTGCTATGTGTTATCTTACCTGATACGCTAATGTGAGTGTAGTTGTGGGTATAAAAATCGCTATCTCCATCTGGTAACTCCTAGACTGCTTCTAGAAAAATCTCCAAATCTTCATCTGGAATGTCCGGAAACAATTCTTTATTGACAGCAATGAGGTGCATTCCTTCCTTCATTAGCTTGAAGGGATGCTTGGGAGTTGTACCTGTCACCTCTAGATGATAAGTGATTTGTGACAGCTACTAATATTGGAATTGAAACGAGAGAAGCGTATAACACATACACATCATCCATTTACGAATAGTTCAACTGTAAATAAACATGAGGTCACAAAGGTCTAATTTTTGACTACATTAGTTTTTATGACTGTTTATTATCCTTCCTAGTCATATGTTTTAATATGACATGTCTTCCGTAATATCACAGAGTAAGGATAGAAACAGGTGTACAATATGCGTACATCATCCAGGCTCTACTTACGAGGTCAGGGAATGAGAACTCAAACAGTGTGTTAAGTTATGTATTTACCATTTTTATTGTAGTCCAACCTTGTGCTCCAACGATATAGATGTTTCAGAAAATAAAGAAGCTCCTCAAAACAGTATAATCAGCTTACTTCTGCTTACTTCCAAAACAACTGCTGTGTCATTGCCTCCCAGCGCTTATATATAACTCAGTCACATTCGTAACTTAATGTACAGGTGATTAGGTAGGCGTGCAGCGAGTGCGGGTAATTATCTAATACAGTTTTAGTGCAGATCACTGTGACATTTCAGATTACAAAAATATTTTTGTGGTTGTTTCTAAAGTTAAATGTACGGCCATAATCCTCAGATATGAGAGAAAGTAATTAATCGGTAAACTGACTATACGCTAAGTTGATGAAGCACATTACGACATCAGTTGTGAGTCTGTTGAATTAATGTTGATATTTTATTAGGCATATCAATTCTTAGCCTGTCTTGACAAGCGTTGATAAGGTTTATCATGCTTATCAAGACAGGCTAGTCATATTTGTGTTTGAGTCATATAGTTTGAGTTTATGTGGTGGATCGTTTAATTGTAGGATACAAAATTGCAGGGGTTATAAAAAAGTTGATACTCTCTAATTTTGCTGAATATGTTAATATTTCACGAAGGGAAGAGCGCTGTACCTCTATATTATATCAGCAGTACGCTGGATAACCTCAATCTCTCTCAGTCTGATACCATCAATATTAACAATTAGTATTGTTTGATACACCCTCTTTTGGCAGTTAGTTGTTTTTAAGACCTCCATAACTTTATTTGATGATTATAAGTTTACTGACTGATGTCTTTTCATAATGTGGGACCAGTTTCTGAGTGTGCAAACATTGCCCAGGTTGCTGGTATTGGCATCTTATTGTCAACCACATCCCCATGGGGTGAAGATGTTGTTAATGGAATGCCAACATTATAGTCTGCAGCACCTGTTATCTCACCCAGTGTATATTTATGGTTTTTAGATGTGAATGAGTTGCCTCCTCCTTTATTAAAAGTGAAGGATTGTGAGGGGTTTGATTTACAAATAGGAGGATTTTCTTACAGACTTCTCATAGCTACACAGCTGGTCGATACATCATATGAAATGTCCACAACAACGCTAAAATAGGTTTGTGAATACTCGATCTCAGTCATAATTAGAGATCAATCTGTGAATGAATCGTAGTTTCATTAGTACCCTACTGGCAGTTAATAAACAAAGCATCGAAAGATATTATTCCTCACCCTATGTGATTTTGAAGGTCTCATGGTTTTGTTTCCTAACGTTTTACACACCTTCCATTTTTTATCTTTTAAGTTTCATGGCTAGACTTACCTACAGGTCATTTATAATTGTTTACATGTATTGTTGAGCCTGAAGATAGCATACTCTCTATCTTTTATCTTTGTAATTTCATAACTAGTTATGATAAAAGAGTCTCCTAAAGGTATTCTATCGTTGTTCACAGGTATTATTGAGCCTATAGATAGTACAAGTATTGAGAAGGATAGTATTATGTTTGATGAAACAGAATATGGACAAATTATCCAAAAAAGAGAACATTCCGTTCGGTCAGTATCATGTTCTTTTAAAAATTTTTATTTTGTTTTGTTGAGGTAATAACATTTTGCAACAACAAGGATCAAGGAAATTTAACTGATCTCAGTTGGCCATCAATTTATGGATTTGGGAAAAGACACTTCAGTCCTAATTGAGAGTTATCCCCACATTGATCTTGATGAGACAACTCTCCAAGCATCGAATTATGCTTTCAATTTGTCAACCTCTTACACATATATGATTATGCTTGATCTGTATATGATCACCAGACGACACCTCAGGTCCTTCTGATTAAATTAAAATCTTAAATGACATCTGAATGAATATAGAAAGATAGTTTCTCAAAGAATTTTGACAGGGAATCGGTTTTATTAGAGTATTTCAGATACCAGCGTACACAGATAATCTTACACAGCTTCACCCTTATTACCCTATCATAGATCTGAAGTTTGTCTCTGCTGCTGACACATCACGGCCTACGACTTATTAGATAGGGTGTTAGTAGATAAAATAAATCGAAATGCGGGTAAAATAACATTTCATAACTCAAAGAGAATAAAATAAGATTGTATGTGCAACACAAATGTTCCATGATAATATGCATTGGTGCTCATGTTCTTGTAATAAAAATATCTCACAAAAATAATATAATACGAAGCAAGTAATACAAATACAGAGAATTTGAAGGAAGGGCTCTGCTAAAAGATGTTTGCATTGACATAGCAGATCCCATCTGGTCACCGAATATTGTTCAAGATTCAAGGTTATTACTCAGTGCCTTGTATTGTAACTTTAGCCCCACCACTCCCGTATTTTCCATATGGCTGCACCTACAACAGCCCCTGCTGCACCACCAGCTGCCGCACCAATAGGTCCACCTAGGACTTTCCCAATTACAACACCTGCAGAAGATCCAGAACTTCCCCCAACAGCCACCCTCTGGTTCTCTTCGCTCAGATTAGTGTGCCTCAAGAGATGTCCAGTTGCTGCACCTACCGCTCCACCTATTGCTGCAGCTGGTCCAGCGGCCATTACTAGGGGAGCAGCCATTGCAGCCGCACTCCCCCCACCAATTACAGCTGACACACCTGTGGTAACCACCCCACCCGCAGCTACTGTTGTTCCTCCTACTGCGCCTGATCTGCCTCCAACATACCGTGCTCGCCTACTTCTTTCGTCAGCTGGTATAGGGCTTTCAGTGGGCATTTTCTTGATGATGTTTCTCAGCTCTCTAAACCACTCCTCGCTCATTCCTGGTGGCCTTGAGCGGAACACCATTTTGACCATCTCATACGGATCCTCAGTCAGTAGTGTTGGCCTGTCCCCTTGAAAATAAATAACTTCTAAGATACACATTGCCTTATCAAAAAGAAATGGTGTAAATAGTTTGACGGCTATACCACCCCGACCATTGCGATATCTCACAGAATCGGTAATCAATCATTAGTTTGTTCTCTACTTCAATAAAAGTTCCTATACCCCCCTGCTTGAATATTGTTATTGCACATTGCTACATCATAGCTTCACTTTTTACACAAACAATCCTTCTTGCTTGTCAATAGAAGTTTGGAAAATCGGTAATCCGGCTACTTGACAGACATGCGTATTATAATAAACACTACGGTATATAGGCACAAAATCATACCTAATTATAATGGGCCATGATGACTTCTGTATTGTAGACTAATTTCCAACTTTTTTTGATTGTCTTTCCACCAGGTTACAAAATACTGCCTGTCATTTAGAGTTACTCTCTATAAACTTTACAGCGGCATAAGTTAGCTATTTGAATCTTGATCCAGTCAAGGCCAATCTTTAAATAAGGCCAACCGTTCGGTTAACCACATGAGAAGAAAAGGGTTTAGATAAAATTTTTATTTTGATTGGAAATTGACTTTTTCTTTTACAAAAAGTAAGCCTAATTAGAAAAAAAAGGTCTGTTTACAATAATATCTAAAATGGTTCCTAAACTTTTTTGTTCTCTCAAGATTGACAACTAATGATGGTAATTTAAAAATAACAACTTTTCCGCTGCAGAAATTCACAGGCTGGCATTACTGTTGAAAGATATGTCTTTTATTTGGACTTACAGTTCAATAAAGGTACATAATGAATAGATGTGCTATGTGTTATCTTACCTGATATGCTAGTGTGAGTGTAGTGGTGGGTGTAAAACTCACTATCTCCATCTGGTAACTCCTAGACTGCTCTCAGAAGAATCTCCAAATCTTCATCTGGAACGTCCGGAAACAATTTTTTATTGATAGCAATGAGGTGCATTCCTTCCTTCATTAGCCTGAAGGGATGCCTAGGGGCGGTGTCCGACATCTTTAGGCTACCTGTGATGCGACAGAGACAGCCTTGAGTATTCATTGAATTCAGAGAGCAAAAATGCCAGCAAACCAGGAACTTCCTATTCCGCAGAAATGTGATAGTTCAAATTAGTTTTTTTTGATTTAATTTGAATCCAAAGCCACAGAGCAATGAACTCCTCTCCCTCAGGAACAACAACACATAGGAATTGCGGGTGTGGCTTAGTGTGATGTCCTAATCAATTGGCCTATTTATCGTGTCCCTTATAATATAGGCTTATTCTGATGGTCTATATAGGAATATTCAGCTTTCATTGGTGTATGCCGCTAAACAATAGAGAAAAAGACAATAGACTCACTGCATCAAATAATATCAGGGCTTTCATTGGCTGAGAAGGTTCACTGCCACCAATTCAGGGCAGAGCAGATCATGTTTATGGATTATTGAGGGGTAGTAAGCAGTATTTGACTCATGCATGGCATTGATCAAATGTGTGTTTAAATGATAAAAAAAACCACATGTCTCTAAGTGCGCTATGACTGAAGATATTAATTATTGCAAAATTGCATCATTTGTGAAGTATTCTGAAGACATATTTTTGCTTTTGAGGCTTGCTACCCCCTCACATGGACAATGTTTTGAAAAAGCGAAACATGTGTGATTACCTACAACATGTGTTCTATCCAATGAGCATAGTTTGAGGCCCAAGAGACCACTCTAACTATATTTTCTGAGCCAGCAAAGAAATTAGCAACAAAATATACTTGTGCTTTGCTATTCACATCATCAATAACACAACTATCAGGTATACTGGGCATGTAATGCAACTATAGGAAGCTAGGGTAAGATGTTTTCTTGAGATACAACTAATAGTTATAAACTGTTTGGTAAATAACATGGGCTTATTGGCCATTTTATTTCACTGATGCAATAACAATTTCATTACTTTTATTTACACAAATGTCCCAGACATAGCTTGAGCGATACTGATTGCTGATTGGTCAATATCGTCCTGCTGTTGTTCCTGGGGGAGAGGGAGTTCATTGTACAGAGTACATATTCCATAATGCAATGGTCACTAATCATGCTAAAAGTGAATTTATTTATTGAACAATAGGCATAAGGGCAACATGTGCTGTGGAAAGAAAACTGTTGTTAATACTATTGTAAAACCCCTGTACACAATTGAGACCTACCCTGTATGGAACTTTCCATTTATTATCAATAATAGATTTTCTTTCCGTGGAACAAGAAGCACTTTAACCCTTTGTGCATTCACAAAGAATATGTTTTTGTTGATTAAAATTGCTTTATATTAAAAGCAGCTGATCAATTCTGCCAAACAAAAGTGAGTAGCAAATGCAAGAATGACAATTAAATCACTTGTGATATGATCAAGAAAATTTTCATTTTTAATGTAAAATAAACAGAAAACTTAATTATTATGTAATCAGGTATAACCTCAGTTCTTTGATGAATGGTGCTATTAAGTGCTACTAATTTTAGCAGATATTGATCATGGCAGGTGTGATTCAGCTAAATTAGATAAATGAAATGAATGTATATACACCAATGAATGTATTTTAGGGATTTATACTATGTTTAGAATACGAGGGGTGATAAAAAAAAGACAACAAATTTAACTGCATGAATACTTGGCGCCGGGCTGAATTGCACTAATATGATGAGCGAAGTAAATTTGTGACTGAGAATCAGTGACTTGATTGGTGACTGCGTATACAATTTTTTCAGCTAGCAATGCAGAATAATTATTTTGCTTTACCAAGTAAATGAACATTCGCAGACTGGTGAACAAGTTTGAGGACGTCTGTTTTCTTTTGGAAACAGATAAGTTTTTAGTATTCTGCCGGTCTGAAACTGAAAAAACCTATTTCATTCTGAGGGACATTCAACTTCAAATAAGTTATTTGTAATGTGAGAAAAGTTCGTGTACACAACATATTATTCATGGATTCGGAAATATATCTGACCCTGAATAAGCATATTGCAATTCATGTATGAAACTGGAAACGATTTCTCATTTTTGATTGGTCCAAAAGTTCAGTTATGCTAGTCTTGGTCCGAGCCCCCAAGACTCTTGCCCACCGTCCGTCCGACAATTGTGACTACTATATGGTCAGGTAGGTAAAATGCCTATTTTTGTCAACCTAACAAGCATACAATTAAATCAGTAAAATTTGATTATTTATAGAATTACCCTGACCAATTAGACTAAAATTAAATGAAAAGAAAACACTTATATATCTATATGATTGAATAAAAATGATACTGCATTTCTAAATAATCTGACCTGAACTTATCCTCGCCGTATATCAGGGGCGTATATTCTATAAAATTTCACTCACTGACTTTTCAGAGATGAGCATAATAATCGGGCGCAGCCCGATCCACACGCCGTAAGCGTGGCGGGGAGGGTGTGGGAGGGGCGCTTAAGCGCCCTCCCACCACGGAAATTTTTGCATATCGGTAGCAAAATAGTGCAAGCAGAGAGGTATTTCAATAGCACACTGAGCTGTTGGGTACTTTCAGAAAACAACTCAATAGCAGTAGAAGATTACGGTAAAAATGCTCCCATTTGAAAAAAAAATTGACCTTGATGGGATTCCAACCTACAACAATCTGATTATAAAGCGGACGCTCTACATACTGAGCTATTCAGCCACTCACGGAAATCCGTGGGCCGTGAGTGCTAATATACGCCACTGCCGTATATGATGTTCTACTGTAAATAATCAGAAAGCAACTGATCTGTAAGACGATTTAAACTGATACAGTACTGCTAAATGATAACAATGTTACTCTGCTGCGTGACGGTCACTATGAAAGTCCAAAACGATACTCTTCTAAGCGACGGATTTAGTGCTGCTACTCTGCTTGACAGTCAAAATGCTACTGTTTATATTTATCGCTCGCCAACGATGCACATGTGACACAGTTTTGGCAGGCAGTTTCACTTTGATGATGAAAGTGTTGTATTAATGTCATTGAAGTTTTGTAACATGTAGATGCTTTCTCTTGCTTAAATTATTATGTGTGGCGGTAGCGGTTGTATGATGTAAAGGATCTTGTAAGGATCAGAGACAGCATAAAGTATGTGAAAGGATATTCACTCAACATTGTCATCATTGTCGGATTCAATCATTCTGAAGTTCAGGTCATTATATATTATGCTGGGGGGGGGGGGGGGGACAGTATGAGTGTCAAAACATAAAACCACTAAGATGTAAAACTAATCCCTATATTATAAAAAGTTAATGCTTCATTTAAAAAATCCTATCTAATACTAGGTTGTTAGTCGTGATTCGGTCTTCAACTAAGATTAGTTTTATCATCCAACACCATAAAAATTTAGATATAATATAGAATTGATCTTTATTTGTAGTGAAATAAATGACAAATGATTCTACAGACAGGAATACATCTAGGGACCCATGCTTGGTGACACAGGCTGCTTCCATAGATATACTTGATGAACTTCAAAATGTTTCATTTCCTCCTTGTTGAAAAATGAGGTTAAATTCCTGTGTAGGATGCTGCTCAACTTGCTGTCAGTTGAGATTGAAATTTGATGTAACAAACTAAAAATATGGAAATTTGAATGTTGATACAAGCCTATTTGTGGCAATGAAGAATTGTTTACCTGTCATGACAATAAGAATAATGTGTCCGCAACAAAAATTTGTAAAAACATAAAAGACACAGTGATCTTGTGCACTTTTGTAAAAATTGACTTCATATGTGAATTTCTCAGCAACCGGTACTCCGATTCCCATTCTGTTTTTTTCATATTACACGGAGTCTTAAAGACTTTTGTAGCATTGCAAGAAGCCCCATAAAAATTTAATTGATTCGGATTAGGGGAAGGCGGGGCACGTTGAGCCATGGGCCACGTTGATCCACCCCACTTATTTCAAATACCATTTTATGTTTTGAGTTTTCCCCTCCATCAGAGGTCATGTGACCAAAGGCACCCTTTTTGAGCAGACAAAAAGAAAGATAGCTACTAAGGGAAGATAATTATTTAGTTTTTCTTCGTTTTTAGCGTAAAAAGTAAATACTGCGCCAATCGACGGAAATGTCATTTATTCCCAGCAAGGCGTGACTGAGAAGTTGCAATATTTATTATGTGATAACATCATATTTAGTCTCAAAATGACATAATCTAAACTTATCTCTGATGGAGAGATTTTGTTGAACTCGAATTGAAAGTGAAAAACAGGCTGTTGGGGCACGTTGAGCCATGCCCGTTGGGGCACGTTGAGCCAAGCTCCGCAGTATATAAATGTTATATGATGAAAGTGTATATGCAGTATATGTACACAAAAACAAAAACATTGCAATTGATGTTTCTTTAATGAAGTCAGCAATTACTCTGAGTTCATTTTTCCCTTCACTTATCACCAAGTTTGCCGTGTGCAAGTTTTCCTCTACCGCAAAAATTTAAGAGATTTATTTGTGTTGCGAATTATATTTTATAGTTCACTGGAGTGAAAAAATGCGCTATTGCAATGAATTTGGTTCCTTTCCTTTATTTCTTATGGTTGCGATAAATTAAAAAGTTATCACCAGCAAAGAGATGACCATAACAGAATAGCTCAACGTGCCCCATTCAAAAAGCGGACCCGGCTCAACGTGCCCCGTGCTTGGGGCACGTTGAGCCGCTTCCCGATTTTTTTTGAAACAGCAATATTTCCTTTTCTTGCTGCAATAGGTTTCTGACCTCACTCATGTTGATGGAAGACATGAAGACCTATTTCAGTGCCAATTTTTGTTGGTCTGGCACAATTCAACTGCATGTTACAATAAAATATGTAAAAACTGGCTCAACGTACCCCGCCTTCCCCTAATTAAAAAATATGTCTGTGGATCGAAAATAAACATCATTTCTGAAAGAGCTAGGGGACCAAACTCTTCAGGAATTTGTTTGTTATAATCTATCTCACCATGCAATCAAGGTGCTTGTTGATCGGATTAAGCATAACATAGATAATCCACTGTTAATCCCCACGAAAGCACCTTAATCATCCATGCTGTGCCAGTTTGAGGAAGAAAAATTTAACTCAGCTTCAGCAGACACAGCGGAACTTTATGGCAAAATAACTATGAGTCTCTACCTGTCTTAGAACAAGAGTAAATCAGAGATAGCAAGGATTAATAAATCTTGAGTAAAAGTGGCCTCAGCTCATTTTGCATTAAATGAGGGAAGATTTGGTGACAACCTTTAATTCTATTCAATGAGATTTCAGGTAATACAATTCACTGCATCAGCCTCTGATCCCAGCAACGGGCATGCGGATGAATTGAATAGAGATGATGATTCACTCTCTATTCATACCAGTGCAAAATTTAGTAACACCTCCATGAAAGAGCCTAGGTATTATGTAACTTTAGGTGCAGAGTGTGCTTCGCTTGATGGTAATTCATTCAACCGTTGCTGGGTAGGTTTTGATGAGATTGGAAAGTGTGCCGCCATGCACAAGATCAGTGTGTAAATGTAGACTTTTGAGGGTTGATAAAAGTCTATTTCTGCCAATGCAGAATGCTGTTGAAAGAACTGGTGTCTGCAACAATAAATTATTTGAAAATTACATCTGCCATTAAAACAAGACTGGTTTCTGTTGAAGGAATTTTGCAAAGCCTGCAAGTTCAGGTTGAAAATCTCCTACTGGCTGTTATGTGATGTTCCAATATTTTCCCATAATGCATTGTTCTAGAAAAAAAGGTAAGATTATGTATGTATGAGTTTCCCCGATCTCTACAAAGCCTGGATGCGCACATACATATTATGGCTAGGTTACCTACTTCATATTCATTTGTGCATCCATTAAAGATGGGAGTAACCTTCCTTAGGAGATGGGTTGGCCTGAAGAGTTCTGCTGGTTGCTCCCTCTCTTCAGGCCAACCAATCTCCAAAGGGTGGTGCTAAAATACGGCACGACTAGCTTTGAGCTTTTTTGAAATATAGTCGATATGATCAGCCCATGAAAGCGTGTCACACATTACATGTCCAAGGAGTTTGGTTTTGGTGTGTCTCTTGAGTTCAGAACAAGAAATTTATAAAGAAAATTTGGTATTGGGCGATGCATTACAAAGAAGATAATGTGACTTTTTTGTATTGATCACCATTGTGTTTGACTTCACCATTGGTTTATCGCTCCAAGAGCTAGATTGCAAGATCGCTCCAATTGAAAAGTGTTGTGGCTTTTGGCAACAAAAGAAGTATCATCGGCGTAAGCATTGACAGTAGACAAAAGAGGTAAGTTCAAATATCACTGTTAAATTCAGGAAACAATGTCGGGCAATGATTGAGCCTTGAGGGACAACTTTCCAAATAGGTTGCAATGTGGAGTTTGGACTGGTTGAATGAGACATACTGTTCTCTTGAGCAGGAAATGCATTGTGACGTGTTTGCCTCTATTCAGAGTTGACTTACCTGGACCAGGAAGTCGCAGTCTTCCGCACTAAGATATACATCTTCTGTGTCTATGTAATCTGAGTTTATCCCTATAGTTCTATGGAAGTCGCTTTCCTGTTTGAAAGCAAAAGTAGAGCCACCACATGTACTAATTATGAAAAAGTGACGGTACTCTAAATAATTTTGTAAATGTAATTATTTTTTATAATTATACACATGGTATGCTATCTTAAGAAAAGAGGCCACCCTTACATGTTTTGGTGCAAGAAAGAAAACAAAATGATAAAATGCATAAAATTTGCAATCTGGTCGCATCTCAGATTAAAAAGTAAATAAATAATATAAAATATAATATAAAAATTCTCACTTATACATATTTCATACATTCATTATTGACACAGGAATAAAAAGAGTTTTACTGTTAGAACAAGACAGGGGTCTTAACGGCTTATTGGCAAGAACTTTTCTTTGAACAGCTTGAATGCAACATCTCCTGGATCTAAAAAGAGGTCAGACTCAATAATAACAGCCCCTAGTAAATTACTTTGTGTGAACCAGCTGTTTGTCCCTAGAAGGTATCATTTAAATATCATACTCATGTTTAAATAGATTTGAGCGATATTGTCTTTTTTCAGTGCACAAAGAGAGGCAACTCCAAAACAGAACTAAAAATGTATATACAAGAAAAAAGTGACATTGAGAAGTAACCTGAGTGCAAACCATTACAAAAACCAAATTCAAAGTAGGATGTTAGTGCATATCCCACGCTTAGGGGAGTAAAATTCCGTTTCTCACAGCATCATATTATTTTGTTCCTCACTGTAAAAAGATAAAGAACCAAAATTCGGATAAAAATCAAACTTTCTTAAAGTTACTTTTTAGACTGAAATCAATCAAAAACAAATTATCAAGTATCCAATCGCATTTCCAAATTTCCAAATGTGTGTTTGCCACAAGGAAGTCATGTGACCACTTATAAGGGGTGTGACTGCTTCACAGCGGCTTAGGTCCTTTGCCATTCACTGGGAGTTGTGCCTAATCGGCCATAGCTGCATAGCTTTGTGCGGTACCGGGCTATTGTGTTTTGTGTCCAATTATCTGCACTGATGGATCAATTTGGCGAGCAAATTCCTCAAGCCTTTAGTTGCCCTGTGAGCCTTGGTGTTTGAGGTTTTCCTCACAGGCTCAGTAAACTCGAGTTGCGTATAAACTTTAACTATATTTATCTATTTTTCTGGGCAAAGGTGATATTTGGGGATTTACTAAAGCAGCAAAAAGGTATGTTATAAATTAAATTCTGTTTTCTGTAGGTTAAAATAATTTGACTCCAAGTTCACTTGACTTAATATCTCTTTTATTTCTCGGTACATTCAAAATTAATTAATAGGATTTAGATTTGTGTTTATTTGATCTTTGAGTATATTGTTCCTTAATAGTTTGCGTTTATTTGAAAAGATCCTGTGATACTATAAGTAATCTCTCAAATCTCGTGTAAATTAATCAAGAAGCCTTGTAGTCCAGAACAGTGAAACTTTATTTCTGGATAATGTCTAGCGCTAGAAGCTGACTCAACACTCTCGCCAACCCACACACCAACCACAGAGCAACTCACTCCAGCGCCTACACTATCATGACGCCTACTCTACCAGTCAGCTTGTGATGCTGTACAGTTATACCTCAGCTAGCCGAGCATTCAGCTCCCTCAACATCCTCTGTACGTCAACATCAGAGAGCCACAGGATTCGTACCGCTATACCACCTAAATCCTGTATTGCTAGCACAGCACACCTAAGCACTAGTCTCTAGATACAGCTGTCGTTATACCCCGCTGTATCCTCTCGTCTTGTGTGACGACTACCCCCTTCTCGTCGTGACGTCATTTACTGCTACGCCACGTTACTCTACTGCCGGTGATGTAACTGTATACGATAACCTCTTGGATTATTTATTAATCCACCCTGTTGCTGACGGAGAGCTGCTGGAGATACTTTTTACACTTCACTGATACCAGGTGCGTGCCTCGTTAATTTTTTACAACCGTCAATTTTTTGTACTTGGAATAGGTTAGGGCTTTTTGTGCAAGCTCGCCTTTTTCATCCAATAGTGCGGATTTTTTGGCTCATGCACTCTAGTTGCTGGGCTGTACTCAGTTGTGTGGTCGTGGCTGTTGGGTATTGCTTTCAGTGTGTGTCTTGGTATCTTGCCTCAGTGGAGCAGTTGTGTTTCTTGCCAATAATCTTTGTTGGTTTGTCTCAGCATGGAGGGCTTTAGTATCTCAAGGTCAGAGCTCGATAGGTTGGGGGCAAAGGCGCTCAGGGATATTTTGAAATCAAAGAAATTACCGGTTGGCGGCAGAAAGAAAGTGCTTATTGATAGAATTATTCTAAACTCCTCACGGTTTCAAATCGATTCAACAGGAGGTGATTTTGAAATGGCATCTCAATCTAGATTTTTTCCTGCTGCTCATAGCACTGACCAACAAACCAAAGTATTTTCATCAAGCAGTGTACAAGTAAATCAAGGCTCAATAGGCGGTGCTGAAATTCAGCAACCAGCATCACAACATGATGTTAGGGGTCGGCAGCAATCTGATAATGGTTGCGAAGACCAACAGATGCCTAGTCGTAATGATTGTAATGGTCAACATGTGCAACAAGGTCAAAATCATAGGCCGCCCAACACACTGATTTCGAGATTACACTATTAGTATGTGTATCTCTGATCGATAGAGCTTCTGTCGCAAATATTGAGCACCTACATTTGGCTGAAAGAGAGGACAACTTTAATTTTATCAAACAGACATGATCGAAACAGAATTATTTAGCTCTGCACTATTAGTTCTCTCTTCTGAGCTTAGGCTAGCAATACACAGTTTCGATGTCACTCTTCTTGTCAAAAACATGTGCTAAATGCTCTTCTAAAACTGTTAAAAGGTGATATCAGATTTTCTAAATATAAATTAGAATATTTTAACAAAGAATGAGAAAATGATAAGTGTATATCTAAAAGTTTGGGTAATAATCCATACGTCTCCTAAATACTGAATTTCAGCTGCACTCAAGCTAAGTGAATTAATTCATTCTCTATCGATCAGAGATATACATGCAATAGTATATCACGTGATGAGTGTGGCCGCCCAATGGTAGTGTAAATGGCGCGCAGCAGCAAAATCAAGTAGGATCAAATCAATCTGCCGCGCCCATGGATTTTACATGCCAGCAAGATGGTAGGATAAGCATGCATATTTTTCCATCCAATGCTATTCATCAAAACAATGGAAACAATGGATGGCTTTTGAATGGTCAAGCTGTGTCATCTGGACACTCGTTTCCGGCTAATCAACCCAGACCAGCTTTAGCTTCTACCAGTAACAATGAATGGCTTATTCGTGACTCACGTAATTTAGCTTCAGCTATTCATGATGGACCAGTAAGTAACAATGGGTGGCTATCCAATAGACAAGCTCAATCTAGGAGTAACATGCATGTTTGTAATAATGCTGCTCATGATACACAGACTGTTGCTTCCACTGCTGTTGCAGCAGCTGTCAATAGTAACCCAAGGTTGTCACATGTTAGTATTGCTGTACCTTCGCATGGTGTTCACTTTAGCTCACCTCCACATGACATTCGCAGACCCCCATCCCCTATCATGGACTTGCATCAAAGTCGTATATCACCCCAGTTAACAGAACCAAACTGGCATTCTAGTACATATGTAGTAGGGAGCACAACTCCAAATATAGAATCAGATTATGCTATGTCACGTAGACAGGTGTTGGATTATGCCATCGCAGAGTCAATAGAGGCTAGTAAAATGCCTCTGGAGGAGCCATCAGTATTTCAGGGTGATTTGCTCAAGTACAATCGCTGGGCCAAGTCATTTGATGCTTTTATATCTAAACGAAAATGGCCAACAGCCAGATCTAAGCTTTTCTACCTGGAAAAGTATACTGATGGTGATGCTAGAGAGCTAATCGAGCATTATCTAACCAGAAGTTCTGAGCGAGCATATATCGAGGCATGGAAAAACCTCAATCAGACATAATATGTCTGATTGAGGTTTTTCCATGCCTCGATATATGCTCGCTCAGAATTTCTGGTAATTAATTATGGTAATTCTTATCTCATTGCACAGGCATACAAGAAAAAACTGTTTACCTGGCCAAAAATCACAAACAGAGATAATGTCGGTATCAAAAAGCTGGGAAATTTTCTCAAGCAGTGCCTTGCAATGAGAGAAGAAAACCCACACTTTGGATTTTAGGAGGAGTGTGATCGTAATCAGGACATAGTCAAGAATCTTCCTGATTTTATGGCATTACGGTGGAACAATAAAGTAACAGAGTATCAACTATCTCATGATCAGGTGTTCCCACCGTTCTCTTGGTTTGTTGAATTTATGGTTTTTGAATCCCACTCAGCAAACAATCCAGTTACTTCCCAGAATGATTTGAAGGGTGTGGGTAATGTGGATTCATCAGCTAAGAGTGATCAATCGAAACCTAAATCAAAATCTAACCAAAGTGCTGTCAGTCATACGACAGATGCTGAATATGATTCATCTAAGAAAAAATGCTGTCCTCACTGTAAATCTGATAATCACATGTATATGTCTAAGTGTGCAGATTTTAAGTCACTCTCTATGGAGCAACGTTTTTCTATAGTGACAACTTTCAAGGCATGTAATCGCTGTTTGTCAGCCGATCACTACTTAGCTAAGTGTACCAGGGACTGGAAATGTGGAGTTTGTAAAAGCTCGTCACATCATACTCTGTTGCACAGAGCTAAGGGTGGTCTAAGTGGAGAGACAACTCCGCCTAAAGCAGTGTCTCAGCTTCTCGATAGCACTTGTACTGATACCATTTCTGATGCTCAATCTCGACTGTTTTGTAAAACTGTACCAGTGTGGATATCCACTAGTCATAATCCACTCAAGGAGTATTTGACATATGCTCTGCTGGACGATCAATCCAACAAAACATATGTCACTAGTAGAATGCTAAATAAAATCGGCGTGGAGAAAGAAAAATCAGCGCTGAAAATCTCAACAATGACGTCATTTGATAGGAAAGGGCATTGTGATAGTACTCCTTCTCTGAGAATTAGGGGTTTTTACAGTAGTGACCGTGTACAGCTACCCAGGACATATGCTAGAAGTACAATACCATGTGCCATTTCAGACATACCCACATATGAAAATGTTTCTGGTTTTCAGCATTTATCATGCATATCTAAATATATTCCACCACAGCAGAAATTTGAGGTGGGATTACTCATAGGTCGTGATCGTTTTGATGCTATGGCTCCTGTAGGAGATGTTTTTCCTGCCCCTCCGGGTGGTGCTTGTGCCATGAAAAGCAAGCTCGGTTGGTGCGTTGTTGGCCCTGACAGCAGACAAGCCAGCGACACATCAGATGAGATTGATTACAGTCACAACATTTATACTCTCGAAGATGCTCTGAACTCTGTCAGTAATATTCAGTCGCCAAAACTAGTTATATCGTGTAAAACTGAGGTATCAAACATCACTCCATATGAACTCATGAACATGATTGATGGTTGTGAATTTGTCGATCATGCCGACAGTCAATCAATTTCACAGGATGATCTGAAATTTCTCAAAATTCTAGATGATGGGATTCACCAAGACAGCTCAGGTTACTATGTCATGCCTTTACCGTTTAAACATGGTGAGACAACTCTCAAATCTAGTAAACAACCAGTCTTGAAGAGATTTTATGGTCTTTTATCGCAGTTCAAAAGGCGAAATGCAGAATTCAGACAGAAATATACTGAGTTCGTAGAATGTATAATATCTAGGGATGAGGCTGAACTAGTGCCAAAATCAGAACTTGAAAGCTGGGAGGGTTGGTTTTTACCTCATCACGGTGTTTATCATAAAAAGACCGGAAAAATCAGAGTCGTATTTGACTGTGGTGCGCAGGCTAATGGTGTCAATTTGAATGATGAGTTATTACAAGGCCCTGACCTAAACAATTATCTGCTGGGAGTGTTATTGAGATTTCGGCAAAAACCAGTAGCTTTATCTTGTGACATCGAGAAGATGTATCATCGCTTCAGGGTAGTAAACGAGCACCGTGATTATCTTCGGTTCTTTTGGCTTGATGATCTGGGTAATCCAGCTGTATATAGAATGTGCTAAATATGGTCTCAATAGGCAAGCAATAGACTATGGTGAGAATTACCCACTAGCTCAGGAGTTTATTCAGCATAATTTCTATGTTGACGATGGCCAGTGATGAAGCCATCGAACTTCCGAAACAAACTAGGTCATTGTGTTTGATGGGTGCGGGAAGTTGTCTGCTCAGCATACCCAGAATGCATCAAACTACATCATTTCACTAGTCCAGAGTATCAGCTATCAGAATGAAATTCAGTCACTCCAGTCAGGGTGTGCAATCGATAAATCTAGTTCATTATGGAGACTGGATTGCTTCATTGATAGTGATGATCTGTTACGAGTGGGTGGTAGAGTAAAACTGTCGTCTCTGTCATTAGCAGACAAGCATCCCATTGTCATACCAAAACAGTCTAATCTCAGTAAACAGATTTTGCAGCATTATCATGAACAAGTAGCTCACCAGGGACGTATTTCTACCATGCCAGCTGTGAGGTCTGCTGGATTTTGGGTGGTTGGTTTTAGTAATGCGGTCTCATCTCTGATTTACACATACTCATTTTGTCGTCGACTCAGGAGGCCAGTAGAAGGTCAGAAAATGGCAGACCTCCCACCTGAGCGTGTTGAAGTCGTTCCCCCATTCACACATGTAGGATGTGATGTTTTTGGCCCCTTTCCCATAAAAGATGGTCGAAAACACATAAAGAAGTATGGGCTAATAATCACATGCTTGTCCAGTAGAGCTGTACATATTGAAACTCTAGACAATCTCTCTACAGACTGCTTCTTGCAGAGCTGGCACTGCTTTGTGGCTCTAAGAGGCAATGTCAGTTCTGTGCGTTGTGATAATGGCACTAATTTGTTGGTGCAAACAACGAAATTCTGAAACTCTATGATGACATGTCTCAAGATAGTTCATTCAGTAAATATCTACAGGAACACCACTGCAAGTTTATTTTCAATACCCCTCACACTAGTCATATGGGCGGGTGTTGGGAAAGAATGATTAGGACAATACGTTCAATGGTTTGACACCACATATGCATAACTTCAGTAGTACATCACTGCGTACTCTACTATTTGAATGTATGGCAATCATTAACAGTCGCCCTCTGACGGTTGTCAGCTCAGATTGTAAACCTTTATCACCGAATGATTTACTTCATATAAAGTCCTCTGTTATTTTACCTATGCCTAGTAATTTTGATGATGGCGACGTCTATGCCAGAAAGAGATGACACGCAGTACAGCCAACAAATTCTGGAATAGATGGCGTAAGGAATATGTGCAAAATCTTCAGCAGAGACAGAAATGGGTAAAATCCAGAAGAAATCTCGCAATCAATGACATCGTTATTCTCAGTGATGACAGTGGTCGACGTTTTTGGAAACTAGGAAGAATAACCGAAGTTTTACCTAATGTAGATAATCTAGTCACATCTGTCAAAGTTCTGTGTTATGATGTAATCAATAACAATCACTCAACATTCACTCGCCCAGTTAACATACTGGTGTGCCTAGTCGAATCTGAAGCTCTGTAATAGGGATACAATGTAAATACTAGACTTTTATCAGGACTCATGGAGGAGCAACTCCAAATTGTTGCTTTTTCGTCCCACATCATGGTGTTTATTTTTCACTCGTTAAGCTATGCTCTGCACTAAATCCATATTGTATTGCATTGCATTTATTATGATTTCATACAGCGATAGGCACTTCTCATTTGTATTTATTCTCGATAGTGCCAGTCGCTGCCTCAATAACTTGCCGTTTGATAATTAATTTGATTGCTCGATCAACCCTCTCGCATGTCAGTTTTTGTATTTATGATTGGTGTCGCTAAATGTTTGGAATGGAATGAGAAATATCCTAGGCTTCTTTTTCTTTTTCTGATCAGTTCTTCCTTGCGATTTTCAGTCATGGTTGATAGGAGAAATCACAAGGTGATTTGGCCGGGAGTGTGGCTGCTTCACGGCGGTTTAGATCCTTTGCCATTCACTGGGAGTTGTGCCTAATTGGCCATAGCTGCATAGCTTTGTGCGGTACCGGGCTATTGTGTTTAGTGTCCAATTATCTGCACTGATGGATCACTTTGGCGAGCAAATTCCTCAAGTCTTTAGTTGCCCTGTGAGCCTTGGTGTTTGAGGTTTTCCTCACAGGCTCAGTAAACTTGAGTTGCGTAAAAACTTTAACTATATTTAGCTATTTTTCTGGGCAAAAGAGATATTTGGGGATTTACTAAAGGAGCAAAAAGGTATGTTATAAATTAAATTCTGTTTTCTGTAGGTTAAAATAATTCGACTCCAAGTTCACTTGACTTAATATATCTTTTATTTCTTGGTACATTCAAAATTAATTGATTTGTGTTTATTTGATCTTGAGTATATTGTTCCTTATAGTTTGCGTTAAATTGAATAGTTAATTATTGACGGCATTTTTATTGAACGAGGCACATTTTTATGCACCACATTAATTGCACCATTTTCTATTCCAGTTTCACGGAACCTTCGGGGATTAGAATAAAACCTGTGATCCTGTTATACTATAAGTAATCTCTCAAATCTCGTGTAAATTAATCAAGAAGCCTTGTAGTCCAGAACAAGGGGACTTAGTCTCGTTTGTTTTTCATTTTTGGGCACTGATGTTAAAAATCAAAAAACAACTTAATTTCCGTTTTTTGTTCCAAAACAACAGTAGAAAAAAGAAAAGGAAAGCGGTTCAATTTTTCTTTTTTGATTTCCATATTGATGAGAACCAAAAAATTGAAATGAATCCTTTTTTCATATTTCAACTTTGAATCACAAAAACAAAAAATTGAGAAATGAATTGATTTTTGTTTTTCATTTTTTATATTGAATGTCAACAAATGAAATAAGAAATCTATTTTTGTTTTTTGTTTTGTAAGTGCAAAATGAAATAAGCACGCTATTTTCGATTTTCATTTTTGATGCTGCAAAACAAAAAAACGGAAATCCAATTTCATATTTTGTTTTTCATTTTTATGTTTAAAAAAAATCAAAAATTGCAAATGTAGGCTTAGTTGCTATTGGCCACATGTGGATTTACTGGGGTTTGCATTTCTTGCCGCTACCGGATGCTGCCACCAAAAATGGGATCTCTGCCTGAGGAATGGCATGCTGAGATAATTTGTCCAGTCAAGTCAGCTGCTATGAGGGGCTACTATTGTGTGCATTGAGTGCCACACAATGTATGTTACAGTGCTGGGGTGAGGATACGAGGTATTTGGCGCAGGTGCTTGGTAGTGAATGTGCTGATGCTGTTGGGCTGCCACCTGGTGGCTGCCGCTTGTTTAATGTCAATTGTACGTTAAGCTTGCTGCCTCTGGTGGGTGTGCTTCCGCTGGTGTGCTCAGTGCGCTGCCGATTTTTGTTTTTTGTTTTTTCAACACGAAAAATGAAATACATTATACGGAATTGGATTTTCGTTTTTTGTTTTGCAGCATCCAAAGTGAAAATAAGAAATAGCTCCCTTATTTCATTTTGCATTTACAAAACAAAACGCAAAAATAGACTTCTTTTTTCATTTTTTGACATTCAATATAAAATATATTCAAAGTTGAAATATGAAAATAGGATTCATATCAATATTTCAGTTCTCATCAATAGGGAAATCATAAAACAAAAATAGACTTGATTTTCATATTTTGAATTGTTGTTTTGGCACAAAAAACGAAAAACAATCTATATTTTGTTTTTTAGCTTCAGTGCGTAAAAATGAAAAACAAACGATACTTAAGCTGTGTTTACATTAGGCCGTCTTTTGGCCCAGTCTTGAGTCTGACCGACAAATTACTAAGACGGAGGCTGAGACTGTGTAGTGTGAATGACAAAAACGGTTGACTGACCTTGCCTGACCGGCTTTTAAGACGGTGTCTGGTAATTGGAGCAGTGCTCGTTTTGCAGTCTGAAGACTGCCCGTCTTAACACAAATTCCTAATTTAGCGATCACAATACTGCCCTTTGTTCTATCACTCACATTAATTTTCTGTTTACATTACTCTGAGACTGACATTGGCTAAGCCGGTGCTATGTAAACACATGCCAGTCTCAGACTCTGGCTCAGACTTGGGGTTAAAGACTGCTAAGTCTTGAGTTGGTGGCCAGCTGACGGAGACGGCCTAATGTAAACGCAGCTTTAGTCCCCTCATAACCACTGTCTATTGAATTGTGGGAAGTCTAAAATCACCAGTCCCTTGATTGATTGCCCTGAAACTGAGAACTTTATTGCACAACTTGAGGAGAAATAATTTCGTTTTATATTATAATATAGATGAGAAAAATAGTATGAAAAAGCAGCTTTTATATCAACAACTCATTTCGGGGTTTTCTTGTGTTTAATGAGATCAAATGCATCGCATATGTTGAGAAAACTTCTATAGTTCACTTGTTTTTCTGTGTCATAACCTTTGTTATTTCGTTTCCAAGATGTGCTAGTATGCACTAGCTTAGGAGACTGGTATAACTAGATTTCTGAAGTGAAAGCTGATGGGATTGGCAAATTAAATATGCTGGGTCAAGTATTAGCAATCCTGAGGGGCCACACTTTCCTTCGAGATTGATAGCATTATTTATAAATTGTGTCTTACATACACAATAATAACAATGCATTGAGCGTTCCCCTGTAGTTTAACCAAGTGTTAGCGCATGACTATACAACCTTTTATTATTATGTTTGATGCATGCCTATCATCATCTCTTTTGTACTCAAGCAGTAAAACTGGTACTTGTTGTTACAATAACATTGATATCATTTGAACCTTATAATTTCACAAAAATGTAGTACGTAGTTATTTTTCAAAATCACTGGTATTCATACATGTTAATAGCAGGTGTCAATAGATTTAAACATCCGGCACGGAAGCCTCATAACCCCTTATTAGATTCAATCCAGGGATCGGCAACATAAAATAGTCCCTATGAAATGAAATGATAATAATAGCTCATAATAGTAGTTCCTCATATTGATCTAAAGGACTAAATGAACAACATCCTATGGTTTCAGGCATGAAATAACATGCCAGTCTGTGAACACTTACAAAATTCAGTTATAACAATAGGATGAAGGGAAATCTCAAGACCTACTACTACCACCCCAAAATCAGTGCAGAATGCAGTATGTTTTAATGGTTGGATTAATCATATGATAGATAGAGATCTGCTGGATATATATCTCAAGCGCTGCTGGTTCAAAACTTTTTAATAACAAAAGGGCATCTGTCAGTTAGCGGGTCATAAATAAATAATAAATAAATAAATATTAGTTTATAGTTTGCCTTTGCAAGAGTGTGTGATAGGCCTACCTATCTCCACCACAGAAGCTCATTAGGTCGATAATCAAGGTTCATTGCCCTCACCAAGGTCAATAGTATCTTAGTTTTTTGTTCAGTATTTTGACTATCGTTTTGTCAAAAGTTTTACCAGTTAAGACATCATATAATTAGAATCTGCTAACCGGCACATCATTATTTTTCCATCAATTTATCGCAAAGTAAGAATATATATTTATTCTCATGATTCATCAGCATATGGCAGTAAGGTTTTTGAATTCGGTCTCCTTGTCACAGCTCACTTTCTTCATAGCGTGATACCACCATCAATAAGTAAGCTAAAAGCTATTGCTATTAGTATATGAATCTGAAGTTCATGTTTTACCAAACCATTGCGTACATACAGCTTCTTTGTTGTGATTTTGAAATGATATAAAGGTAGTCCTAGTACAATCATAGTATTCATTTCACCCAACGGGACGCAGTCTCCATTTACAAGGACAATGTTTAATAAATTTTGACTTTATACTCAAACTCAATGTTGCACCATGACTTTCATAGAAGTAAACCTTGAAAGTGCATTATAAATATGCGATTGGTATTTATGCACGAATGCACTTTGTACACATGACTCAACCACGCTGTTTTGCAGAAAGTTCAGTGATCACTGTCAGGCGTTGAAGGCCATCATCTAAAGGGTTCAAATAATTCTTAGCAACAAGCAAATCAAGTCAGCTGTTTGTATCAATATATCTATCAGACAAATTAATAGTCTAGCTAGACCAGATAATAGTTGTCTTTGGCTGAACTGAGAAAGTATGACAGCATATCCATGAATTATTACAGTACTGTCAGAAGCTAAATTTCTTGCTTGTGTTTAATTGTAACTTAAATCCTAAATTGTACAGTAGTATGTCAATGATTTTGATACAATGCACAGAATGAATGTATTGTTATGTAATTTCATATAATTAGCTGCTAAATATAGGTGTTTTTGGTGTAATCATGTTTAAATTTGGTCTTTTACATGCTATGAGATATAATCATGGTAAACCCTATGCTACTATTCCAAACTTGACTGCTGAGCATTGTGACAATACAATGATGTTACCTATCCAAGGCCTCTGCATATTTTAGGGTCCTGTTTAGCTTTTGCTATTATTAACCCTTTGTTTGTAGTTTATTTTAATAAGTTATTATCATATTATTTTACTGGCTAGTTGGCTTGGTTCTATGGGTTAAATTGCAAATATAATTGAATTGATTTTAAAGACCAGTCGGATTTGAGCCTACTGATGGGAAATGAAGACAATGTAAACGCATTATGATTGAAGATGTGTTTATGGTTTTGCTCTGACATGCTTGATATCATTTTTCTCACATTTGCAAGCTTGAAAACTGTGTGCCTTGGTACTCATCCGGGACATCTTAACCAGGATTGCCCAAGCCGATTGTGTATCAGCAGATAAGGCAATAACTTCCGTCCTCATAGACTTCCTAGTTTGAATGGATTACAGCCATGCCTATAAAAGGACAATGTATCACCCTCCCTCCCCCCCTTCTACATATGGTGACATAAAGGAGATGTGACACCTATACATTCTCTCATACCTTTGTATAGCTCTTAATCATATGTGCACCGAATCTGCTATAAATTAAAGAGTTATCAAATTTCTAGATTTGTTGGGGTTTATCTCCCCTGCAGAAAGCGGAATCAGAATCGCAGAGGGGGTATGGGTATGAGGTATGTGCAACAGATAAATAGAGCTATTGTCCAAAAATGTCTCGTTATAGTAGATCACATGAGATTGGATATGATTTCTAAGTTTATTGCCTCCACTGCAAACTGGGAGCCTAACGGGTTGAGGGGCAACTTAAATATCGAAAATTAATCTTTCAAAAAATTCTTAAAATTACAAAGAATTATTCAGCAACTTGAGAACCTACGAGAAACTGTATCTTTTTGAGCTCTTTAAAATGATTCCTTATGGTATATGGTGACCCTTCACTTGTCAGAAGCTTTAAACAAACAACTTGAGATTCAATCTAAATTTGACATGTTGGAGATAAATGCGTTGTCATTGGTGAATTGAATCATGTTACATCTGTCGAGACTTGAGGTATATTTTTTTTTTTGTTTGTTCAGTTCAGTTCAGTTTTGCGAAAAGGGTCACAGGTACCAGATGTGACAGATAAGAACTCAAGCGTCGCTGAGCTTTGAGGACAGTAGTCTGTTATTACGCAATTATAATTAATGGTCACGGTATACTAGCGCCATTCTTCATAAAACACACCTGCCTGTTGTGAACACACGCACACAAACTATTCATCATGGGAAACTCAAAGAGCAAAGGAGAGCCGGAGGAGCTTGTGCCGAGACCATTTGCCAAAGATGGAAAAGGATTTATGCTCTCTGATAATGGAAAAAAGATTTTTGCCAACGTAATAAACAAAAAAAAAGAAGAGCATTTACACATACTCGAGATACCATATGCGGAATATGAGTACGACTTTGGGAATATTGCCTTTGAGGGAGGAGGTACTAAGGGAGGAGTCTACGCAGGGGTTGTTCAGGTAAGTAACAGTGGCTGCAATACAACTAAGAGAGGTACCTTTCAGTTCAGTGCTACATGATTTGTTACAGTTTCTGACGTGATGATTCACATGTTCAATGAAAGATCCAGTTAAGAGTCAATGATGATCAACCTCCTTTGTCAACATGCTCATGCAGATCTTAAGGTTACATTAATTCACTTGCAATGTGGCCGTCAAAATGGGGGAGGGCCGTAGTTTTACCAAATGATTTAGATTTAAGGTTGTATGAACACAAAGGTGCAGTTGTGTGTTTTTTGGGGCTCAAAAATCAGTCAATGGGGACTCCTTGGCATCTCTCTGAATGCTAAAAACTAGAAATTGTACTAAACACCCTTTTAGATAATAACATACAACACAATACTTAAATATTTATGCATTGTCTTCTCTTATATGTTACACCTCAGTGAATTAGATGTGATTTTTCCCTCAGATTAGGGCTTAGCATTGCAAAAGATATTTTTTCCCTTTGGCATTAAACTTTGAAAGGAAATCGAATTGACACTTATTCCCAATTTGTCGGTTATTTAATTGAACTTTCAAAAGTATATGAGCATTGTTCGATGGATTTTGAGTGACCTGCACAGTATGAGCGGAATAAGAGTTTGGTATTGGCGCAGCCTTAAAACCAGGAAAAATCAAAAATTAGTTTTAAGAGATGTTTTTTCATAGTTTGTCCATAATTCAAAAAAGTCCCCTTCAAGAGTAAGTAGCTGGAAAAATTTAGTCAAAAGTTAACGTGCCTAGCCGAAGCAGGATTTGAAATAATTGAAAGAAGAGAATTGTATATGTTAACCAGTGGCAATAATAGCGTTTTAATTCACTGTGACCCACAAGAAAGTGCCCCATGGTGCCTAAATACTAATGCTCCACATAGTATTTTGTCTTGGATGGATGGATGGATTTTATTACTATCACTGACAGCATTATTAAAAGAAAAAAATGAGTCGCGAAATACAGTGTAATTGCTGGCACTTTGAATCAGCAAGAAAAAGCGAAGACACTTGGAATACAAAATCAAATCTCTGTCTAAAAAAGTATTTCGTTTAAAATAAGAGTGATATGACGCAGAAAACAGTCTCTCCCCAGTGAGCTTCTATGTTTTACTGTACGGTATCTGCCAGATGGACATTTACTCAACAAATCATTGATGAAATGATCCTCATCGTGAATATAGCGTAAGGCCAGTGTTCGTGTCTGATTGTCCATCATGGTATAAATATCGGGATGTTCAATGCCTAACTTAATAGCGTCCTTGAAAATTTTACACAGGCGTTGCTTGTCAGCAGCATACAAGCTTTTAAAAATAATGGGTAAGCAATAGGAGATTCGTGATACAATAAAACTTTTAAAAAGCATATTTGATAGTGATTTAGAGCTTAAAAATACAAAATTCCTGACTACATACATCCTTTGAGAGGCGGTTGAAACTATACCATGCACATGATCATTAAAACGCAGCTTATCGTCAACTAATACACCAAGATATTTAACTTTATCACTAAAAGCAATAGCAGTATCATTTAAAACAAGTGTAGGGGTAGAAGGTTTAACATATTGGGTGGATAGCATCATTTCCTGGGTCTTAGTAGGGTTTAATAAAAGATTTAAATCAGCACATTGCTTAGCAATTCTATGGATTTCATCAAAATAGGAGTTGAG
Source organism: Membranipora membranacea (assembly GCA_914767715.1). Lineage (NCBI taxonomy): Eukaryota > Metazoa > Bryozoa > Gymnolaemata > Cheilostomatida > Membraniporidae > Membranipora > Membranipora membranacea. The sequence continues at coordinate 14,325,463 of OU612073.1, read as the reverse complement.
ATCTGATTGATTAGCTATGCAGCCTATGATGCAAGTGTCATCTGCTACTTAATTATTGTAACATTACTCAGGTTTGAGGTAATCCGGTTTGTATATATGGAGAACAAAAGGGGAGACAGACAGCAGCCCTGGGGGGTGCCAGTGTTCGTTATAATAGCATTTGAAGTTTTACCATCAACAACAGTTCTTTGCACTCTGTTAGATAAGAAGCTGTAGACCCACTCAGTGACATTGGAGTCAAGATGAGTAAGCTGCGAGATAAGATCAGGAACATGTATAGTATTAAAGGCCGATGAAAAGTCTAAGAAGAGACATCTAGCATAGTGTGAAGCCTTCTGGTCAATAAAGCTGGTGACGGTCGAAGTTAGACAGAGCAGGGCATCTTGTGTAGACCGATTAGCTTGATATGCGAACTGGTATCTATCCATAGGAGTATGAGCCATAATATAATGTTTTACAAGCCGCTCCATCATCTTGCAGAGACAGCTAGTTAGCGCTATTGGTCGATATTGTTTAAGTTGAGCAGGGTCTTTTACTTTTGGTAGAGGTTTTATTATAGCCGATTTCCATGAAGCAGGTGTAGTTTTAGAGTTGATAGAGGAGCTGAACAGTCTAGTGATGATAGGCGCCAGCTGGTTGGAGCATAGCTTTAAAACTTTGGGAATAAGGCCATCTGGTCCGGGGCCTTTCCTAGGGTTAAGTCCACTGAGCTGTTTGAGGACTATATCTTCTTTTATTTCTAGTGGTTGTGCTGTAGTGTTAGAATTGTTTATCACAGGCGGGACGGCTATAGGTTTCTCATATCTGGTGAAGAAGGTATTCAGGTCATCTAGGGCAAATAGGTTCTGCTTAGGAGTTGTGTTGGTGCTAGTAGGTAGCCCACTAATTTTCTTGATATCTGTCCATGCTTTTGCAGGTTGTTTGACTAGTTGTTGTTGAATTTTGGTGGAGTAGCTTTTCTTAGCGATAATTATTGCCTTGGTTATATCTTGGTTGATTATTAAATCTATAGTTACACCCCTTTCTTTAGGCCGGAATAAAATTGATTATATATATATACATATATATCTACTTCTATGTATGTCAACTGATTATCTTCTAAATGACTCAAAGAAAGACACAAATTCACAAGGTTCACAAATGGGCCATGCAAGCTCCAATCACCTTTATGTGTACGATGTGTTAGATTGAGGATGGTGAGGGGAATGGCACACATGGTTATTACACTCGCTGTTCACTGCTAGAGTTTTGTGTTCCTTTTCCACGAGATGAGAATTTTTGATTGATTGTCAATGGCTCCGGCATACTCGGAGTTGGGCGTATCAATTGGTAGTGACAAATAAAGATTTAGCTATTTAACTATCAAGTTGCTGAATACCAATTGCTTAAAAAGGGATTGTCATTACGCTACATTGATCCAGATAAATTTTTTTGATAGGAAAACTCTATTCTTGTTAGCGTTATAATGTGAGAGATATCGAATCATAAATTACTTTAATCGGCAGTTAGAAAGCATTGCTATAATATTCTTGCTGTATTTGATGCTAGAGATAACAGACCTTGTAGGTCATACAATTTTGAAATAACAAGATCACAACAACAACAACAACTATGCCATAATATAATATTGAGGTAACTTCATGGTTGGGCTGGTATGCTCAACTACCCCTTCGTCTGCTGGTGACAGCTATGAGGAGGTTGGTCCAAAAGGACCTAGAGGCAATGCTTGCCTTATGGTTTATAACTTAAGCCCTGCACATTTTATAACATTATTTGTACGATTTTATTCTGTATATCTCTTAATTTGGTTTTATTCCTCTGCAGGTTTTGGAGGAGGCTGGAATTAAGCCTACACGATTTGCTGGAGCTAGTGCAGGAGCTTTTACTGCTGCGTTGCTCGCTGCCGGATACACAGCAGAAGAATATACTGAGATATGCAAGTTACCTCTCGGTAAAATCCTCATGGGTAAGAACTGGTTATATTATAGAAATGACAAGATAAGATGAAAATATTTTGTCTTCCCACTTTAACAACTCCTTTCAATATCAATGAGGAGAGGGGTCCTTGATCACTTCTTTTGCTAGAGGATTTGCTGAAAACATAAATGGGTTTTATATTCTGAAGTTAGAAATAAATTGAAAAAGGGATCATGATTTATTAGGAAACCTTTCAAATTTTATAACTAAAGATGTTCCAGCGCTGACACTGATCGTCTTTGTTGTGATTTTAGATCATTCCTGCGGTGTCTGCAGTTTCCTACCAAATTTGGTAAGACACTACGGATGGAATCCTGGAAAACATGCTTTAAAGTTCTTCGGCGAACTTTTGGATGACAAGCTCAAATTAGGTCCTGGAGTGACATTCAAGCAAGTAAGTTTAACTCTAGTTCTACTAGTTTCTGAGTGAACTTGTGTGAGGACATTAACTCATTCAACAGGTGGCCACTAACTCCAGCTAACCTAGTACTTAGGGTTTGTCTGATGACTACATTGCTTGAATTACTGAATTATTGATCGCAGGTATGTATATTCAGAGAGACACTGCGCTGATAATTGTATACCGTCTGCTGCCTTTCACACTGTGGTTGGCTGCCAAAACCCTAATACTCTGTTTACAATACAGAAGCGATTTTGTTTTAAGAATTTCTACTTACGTTGTGTGTCAACCCTTTCTTTGTTTTCTGCTCTTGAATCTTTCAATTTTCAAACCTTTCAAACTGTACATCAATATTATGTATTTGGAGCTAGGACTTGTGGGCTATGAGTTGTCTCGCCATAGAAAAAAACTGGATACTTTGCAGTAAAGTTACTATGGCTGGTGTTCTCAATAAACACTGCAATACGCTGGCGCAGCGTCATTTCATTGAAGTAGAAAACTAATAACACAGTGCCTAACCATTGATAGATTATTTAAGTTGAAAAGTTGTGTAATTCTGTAAAGTATGATGATAATTATATCAAAACTTAATATTTCCAGCTGTATGAGGCAACAGGAAATGAACTGTGTATAACAGCTGTCAATGTGAACTTACTCAGCTTGGAATATTTTCATCCTAAAACTACACCGGATCTCGCTATCAATCTCGCACTCAGGATGTCTGTGGCTATCCCAGGTAGAAAGAATGTTTTTCTCCTTATTAGGAGAGTTTCAATCTAGCTCCTTCCATATTTTTGGAGAATACAATTAGAAGCCTATATATTCAACGCTACAAAATATTAAATCTCACCAGAAAGATTTCATACAATGTCACCATATTCAGGATATCTCAGGCAATTTTGATCAACTTCATGTTTTGTGTTATAGGATTATTTCAGCCTCAAAAGATAAGGAACGATAAAGGGCAAAAGGATGTGTATGTGGATGGGGGCGTTCTCTGTAATTATCCTTTACATGCCTTTGATGGTAAGTTAATTAATCTGACATTGCAATATGCGATATTACTTAAAAGCCTTTTTGACAGATATAATTTGTGTTTTGAGATAGTACTCTGATGATTAATACTCTCCTTTTAGTTGATCTGTGTTTCAGTGTTTTATTACCACATATGATTCTCAGCACATATATACAATGATATTCTACAATAAAATCAAGATGGCTTTGAATCTAGTATATGCGATGACAGTTGTTCTTTTATGCAACAATATTCTGCCACATAGTAAGGAAGGTCAATCATGGTTGGGGTGGGAAGGTGGCAATTTTTCTTTGTTGCCAGTAAGTAAGACACTGACAAGTATCTAGTCAATAATTAGTGCCCAGGACTATTACTTTGTAGCTTTCAAGGCTTTATGCAAATCAGCTTATACTGAGTAATCAAAAAAGGTCAAAAACTGACTATATGTCATTTAAGTTATCTCCCATATCGTAAAGGAAGATAACTCCTCTATACTGGAAGCAGCCATTTTTGTTTGGATTGCCTTGTTCCCTTAAACAAGACAATTCAAACAAAATGTCTCAACCACAACTTGCTCTTCTTCTAATGTGAAGCTTACCAGTCTGACAGGGATTCATGCCATATTATTATTATCAAATGTGGAATGAATCCCTATCAGACAAGCTTGACATTAAAAGAAGCGCTTGTACCAGGACAAAAGTTTTGTCATGTTTGCTCTGTCGATAAAGGAAATCAGACTGATGACCTTGACATGAAAAGAAGAACAAGTACATGGAAAAACAGTTTGTTGTGGTCATTCTGTCATACCAGGAATTAATAATAAAATGGTGTGATTTACACTTTACCAGGCTGGTGGTTGTCGATGAAGAATGAAGACTGTTTCTTGAATAGACTGCAGCCTCTAAGTGAATGTGAAAGATTGATGAGTAAGAAAGAGAGGTTTGGAAACTACAACGAGAAGACCATCGGCTGTCTTGTTGTGAGTTGAGCAGGCATGCTGTAAATTGTATTGTTGTATTGCATTGTGTTTATTTGCATTTCATTGTATTTGATTTGATTTAATTTTATTTATTTTATTTCATTTCATTTTATTTTATTTTATTTTATTTTATTTTATTTTAATTTATTTATTTTATTTATTTTCATTTATTTTATTTTATTTGTTTTATTTCATTTATTTTAATTCATTTATTCATATTGCTTTGTTTAACTGTTTTCCTGTGATGGAAAATTTTGAGAAATCTGCAATTACTCAAAATTAACAAAATGCAGTACCCAGTTCTCTGCTCTTAGCGGCCTAAAAGTAAAACTAATGAAGTATTAATAATCAAGTTTGTGTAACTTGTTATCAGGTCTATTGGAGGTTGGTCTCTCATATCTGTTTGTATTTCAGTATTCTGCAACAGAACAGGATGTCATGAAGACGAGACTAGAGGAGGAGAGGTTTGGATTAGAAATCGCATGCGATGAAAGGCCTCACTCCAAGGTTTGCAAGTAAGTGCATTGCATGAAAATGGTGATTGAGTTGATTGTGAACCTAGTACATTCCATCAAATGACACACCAAGATGAGAATTACTCTATTGAGTAAGGCTCAAGAACTGAAAAACCTGACTTTCCTAGCTAGCCAACCCTCAATCATTCACTTCGTTGGATTGGTAAAGGCATCTAAAATAAACTTTCATAGTGCCATCAGGGTCACAACTGGCACAACTTGGCTCTCAATGGTGGCGGAGTAATATTGTTGGAGTCTGTCTTGGAGGAGCTTTGTTATACTTTGTCATCATTACACCACTTCAACTTCTCATTCTTTTAACTCGAATATGGTGTTACTACTGCACCTATACCTCTGTAATTTTCATCACCCTCATCATCTACTTGAAAAAATAATATTATATATTTTAATAAAAATTAAAGGAAAAAGCTCAAGATGCAAATGGCTCATGAAGAAATGATAGAAGAGCATAATGTATTTCTGGAGGCCTTTGATAGGTTGTTGAAGGTAAGCTGGCAGTTTTGGATGTATATGCTAGGTTTAACAAGTTTCATGACAGGCGAACCTCAGCTTACCATGAAGGTTCGGTATCAAGAGAGGTTCTTAGATCATTTACTTTTTACAATGTGTGCAAATTAATAGTTGGAAATAGAGATTATATTATTAATAATATATCATAGCTTTATGCTGTCATATCTTAGCTTGTGTCGGTACAAGAATTTTGCAGAATTATTTTGACAGCTCATTTCTGTTATCGGTGTAGAATAATACATGCCCATCTAACCTCTTTTTAAGTACATGCACCATAAACGAAGTCGCGGCGATGAGTCTAATTCGATATGGATAAAAACTAAGAAGGGACAGTGATTTGATTCAGATTCAATGGCAATGTAAATAATTCAGATATGTGTTACATATAATTACAGACACTGAGACTGGTGAATTCTCATGGTGATACAGTAGATGCAACAATCAGTAAGGAAGAGTTGAAACAAGCACTCGACTCTGCTACTGTGAGTATAGAATTATTTTGATCCAACACGCAACACCCGACTCCAACTCTTGATGTCTTGAAACAAATCCTGAATGAGTTAAAACAACAGGAACCCACTCTTGGCTTCATCAATGGTTTTGGTTCATTTACCAAGATACTGTATTGAGAGACAGCTCAGACGCCATAATATGCTTAGTGAACAACAAAAAGAGAAAGGGTTTTTTGACATAATGCACTGATTTTTTTTGTATCTGGGGTATAAAGAATGATTCTTATTCATTGGAACTATAATTATGTGGAAACAGGGATGCATGCATAGCCACTTCAAAAAATTTATATACAATGCTCGATTGATATAAAAACAGAAATTCATGAGATATGAATTTCGTAATCTGTTGCTTGATCTCATATAGACAATCTCAGATCAGGTGAGTTACTGTGGTGATCCTTTAAGGGTTAGCAAGTGTTTCTCTGCATGCTTCTTCTTCTGTGTACAAAATTAGTTTAAGAGTCCAACCAATCAAAGGACTTATGGTTTGAATTTTGACCAATCAAGTAACAGCAGTCACATGACTTTCTTGTTACCAGCAAACGCCAGAGTTGTCACAAAGCCTTTAGGAAGACTAGATCATGACTTTGGATTTGTGATGTATACTTGATGCTTTGTTTATTGAGGATTGGTTCTAGTTTAAAAATAACTATTAGTTCAAACATTCGAATTCTGGCACGACCATTCAAATTTTCCGATTTTCTAACATCCCAAGAGAACATGGCCTGTTTCTTTTCTACCGTATACTTTCACAAGATAATTCAGCTAGACAGAAGTAGTGTTGCAATGTCGTAGTTTTTTGCATAAATTCTGGCAATATTTCGCTCGTTATATAAACATATTTGCAAAGTATTCTCAACAACTTCCAAGTCCAAGATCTTATTACTTTCAACTTTCTCACAGTATGACATTTCAAACCTTTCTAACATAGTTTAGCATAGCATAGCATATCAAATATGAAATTACATATTTTATATCATAGACTCAAGTTTTTCAGATCATTGTCATCTTCTTGAAGTCTTTTCCTGTTCAATATCTGATGATGTCCAAACATTTTTCAAGTATTTCATAGTTATTTGTTCCTTTGTTGCAGAACAATACAATTGATGATAAGGTACCTGCTGTTGATATTGACCCTAATACATTCAGTTCGCTTGACATCGAGATTCTGTTTGGAACCAAAGCAAATATGGATGATATCTTTGACACCATGGATAGCGATCACAATGAAGAGGTTGGTTTTCTCCTTCCAAATATCTAACCACGCACAAAAACATACAGAGATATCCTATCTGCTACAACCCAATTGATAATAATATGTTCTGGTGGACCATGAGATTATTATTTGATACTCTCAGAAATATGTTTTTACCAAATTCGAACAATCATCAAATTCCTTTCATCAAAATAGGCACCATATAAGCATGCTTTCATTTAGTCTGAACAATAATTCGAAAGTGGCACGCTTTTCTTGGAAACCTCCCAGATTCCTTCACATGAGATGAGGTAGCCAAGTTTGTCGTTGATTATAGGATTTCCTTCACACACTTTTTTGCTCATTCAGATCTCGTATGCAGAGTTGATTAAGTTCATAGACAGGGCTGGCATCGATGTAGCGAGCAAGCTAAGAGGATATCAGCGGAAAGAGATCAAATCTATAGGAGACTTTCTCAATGCTGTTCAGGACAGTTTGTTAACTAATACAAAATACCTCTACATAGATGTAAGTAGGTACCAGAGCTGTTAAATATCTCTTCTGTTACTTTGCGATAATACTATTTCTCCTTTTGTTAACGGCACATGGTCCACTTTAAGTAGCTATACATCACAGGATATCCAATACAGTAGGTTCTCCGTTTGTCCTAGCTTGATATTAATTACACCAGTCAGCCAATAGAGTTCAATGATTTGAGAGAATTTTTAGGAGGACGGTTGTATTATTAAGTTGTCAAATCTCTGACCTTTGCAGCAAAGTTAAACTTCAGATTGAAACCGAAAAAATGAGTCCGCAAATATCAAAACTTGGTTATGTCAGGAGTTGTGTTTTCTCATGAGACCTGAGGATTGCGGTGTTGAAATAAATGCAGTAGTTTATGTGAAATCACTCTAGCTCCAAGCGCAGAGATGATTGTTCTGGATAACATGTTCACCGGACATGTACAACTCCATTTAGAATAACCGATTGAGCACATTTAACATAATATCCTTCCAAGTGACACTTACTATCTCTCACACTTGTTAGTAGCAAGGGTCAGCGCTGGACTATCAAACCAAGCTAATTAATGCATGAATACTGTATAATAATAGAATAATGTATAAACTTATAAAATTAATCACATGCATTTATATAATTTTTTATATGGTCATGTGAATGCAACGTTGCTGTTTCACAATAAGTACATTTATGGCTCTACTTTTGCTTTCAAACAGGAACGCGATTTCAACAGAACTATTGGAATAAACTCAGATTACATAGACACAGAAGATGTATATCTTAGCGCGGAAGACTCTGACTTCCTGGTCCAGGTAGGTCAACTCTGAATAGAGGCACCGCAAACTCGTCATGACGTATTCCCTGCTGATACTCAATGGTTATATGTTGCTCTATTTTCTCGACCCTGTACCTTTCTCTAACCAGCATTTTCTCTAGCTGTTACACTTCTTGAACCACACGGAAATCAGGATTCAATATTTGGTCACCGTGACCAAGCACTAAATATAGATGCAGATAAACCTACATTTCGTATTAATCAGAGAAATGATTTTGATGGTTTTGTGTATAGACTTAATATACTCAATATATCAGTATATTAGGTCTATGGTTCTGTGTGCTCAGCTGCAAGTTGTGTAATATGAGGCATTATTTATATTTAACAGCAAGGGAGGAAGGCGACTATTTCATTTTTAAGGCATCATGTGCATGATAATAATCTGCAGAAAAAAGCTGTCACCAAAGAGCCTGAAGCAGCTGTGGACCAGAGCGTTAGTGGAAACCAGCAGCCCTCCTCAGAACAAACTCCACATGACAATCAAGGATTCGAGGATAATGAAATAGAAGCATGCGAGCTAACAAACGAGGATGATAATACACGGGAGGTGACTGCAGCAACAGCTGCTGACATCGATGATGGGGAGAAAAGTGAACAATCTAAGCCAGTTTCTGACACAGGAAAGACTATTTTAGAGACTGATCAAAATCATAAATGACGCCTGAGTGATAATGATACCATCATGTTGATATTGAGCCTATGAATTGTTTTTCCATCACGGGAACAAGGAGTACAAGGAACATCAAGCTCGCAAATTAAGCTCAGCTCAGCTAAACACAGGGATATAGAAAACTCAATCAATGCAATTGAAAGTAATGTGTGTTGCCATTGAACGAATGTCATAGTTTTTCATTCCACAGTAATGTAGCTTTGAGTTGTTATAATGATGTTACATGTTATACCCTTTTTGACAACATTTTTGCCATTATTTTTGAAGAAAAATTAAAGAATAAGATCATTTATTATTTATGATTCTCACCCTATTACCTCTGGACACATGAAGGCTGTGTAGTCTTTCTATCATATTTTTATTCTACTTAATATGCAGCATACCAATGTCGAACAATTAATAGACAAAAAAAAGCGATCACCTGATATATTTTCAAAACCTGCTAACTCCCATCATATTCATAAGCATTAGCCCTCCGTGGCATCTTGTAGTTTTTGTTTCTTAAGTAGTGTTAGCGTCATATATCATAGTGTCATGTATATTAACATAAAGCTGATGGGGCGTGGCCCTGTGATAACATGTCAGTGTATATGATAAGTCTAATTCATCTTCTAGATCCAGCTCACATAGTACTGTCTACCAGTACACATGTAAGAGTAGGCAGATAAAGGTGTGTCGAATAACAGCGAGGGCAAACTCTTCTGACATACTTCAGTTGTCAATCAACAGATGGCCTTATACAATTTTTCTTGCCTTTACCACTTTGGTATGAGGGAGCTACTGCTGCTTGGTTAGCTTAATATCTCATGACTGGATCTGAATATAAGTATTATGATTATTATAATGTTATTATTATGATTGGATATACATCTAAAAATTATAAACAGCATACAGAGCTCTTGCATCATTCTCTTGTGTGCCAATAAACTGACTGTGGTTCTTGTTGCTGTTTTTGGCATTGCATTATAGACCACCACCAACAATAGGTGGATGCTGATGTGACAGACCAATGTCTTATCACTTGAACTACCCATAAAGGTGGAGCTTTAAATTCATCAAATCATGATACCGAATTGGCAAGACTGTTAGAAAAGATCATTTCTCCTCCACAATTGAACATTATCGATCATTTTAATCTTTATTCTATTGGAAAATATGTGAGATTCTCGAGTATCGATAAACATAGTGTTGATCGTGGTTCTTGTTGCTGTTTCTGGTATTGCATAATGAACCACCACCATGGTTGTAAATGCAAATGACCAGTGTCTAATCAATTGATCTATGCATAGAGGTTTAGCTTTGAATTCCATAAATCATTGTAACAAATATTGCAAGATTGTTTGAAAAGGTAAGCTCTCCTCTACATGGAACATAATCAATAATTTTAATCTTCTTTTAATTAGACAATATGATTAATTAAAGAGAGCTTACCGGCAGCGCCTGAGAGTCATCTTGTGGATTGTATCTCCGAGTTAGCGTTCTACCTGACATTGAAGTTGTAGGTTGTGATGTGTCAGCAGCAGACACAAACTTCAGATCTGTGATAGGGTAATATGGGTGAAGCTGTGTAAGATTATCTACGTATGTCAATGTCGGTATCTGAAATACTCTAGTAAAAGCGAGTCCCTGTCAATACTTTTTGAGAAACTATATTTCTATATTTATATAGATGTCATCCAGTATTTTGTTTTGTTCAAAGGATTCAATTCCTCTGGTGAATCAAATTCGGATTCACAATAAACATAATATGTTATATGTTACGAGGTCGTCGGAAGAAAGATTGCTCGATATCTTGAGAGTTGTCTCGTCAACATTAAAGCCAGGAAAACTTGCAATAAGCACCTAAAGTGACACCTCTAATTCCTAAGGAGTTGTCCTGCCAACATCAATGTAAGGATAACTCTTAGTAAGCACATAAAGTGTCTCTGTGCAATCATTGGAGAGTTGTCATTCCAACATCAATGTGGGGATAACTCTCAATTATCACCTAAACAGTCTCTCCCCGAATCTCTTAACTAGTTAGCAGTCACTTAACATTAGTCCATTTTCCTTGTTGTTGCAATAGCTTAATACTCCTAGCCAATGTGTTGGCTCTGATTGGTGGATGGGAAGAAGAAGAGCCAATGTCAGATCATAAGGCACTTTCAGGAAAGTAATTTCAACCTTGATATTGTCTTACTTTTTGGGCTTGCTTTCATCTGTTTAATGATAAAGATATATCCAATACATGTCCTCATAGCGCAATAGGTAGAGCGCCTTTTGGGTTTGAAACCACTTCTGGTCAAATTTTCATTTTAAGCAATTTCAAGGTCGGAGGTAGTTTCCTGACAATAACATATCACCTTGAATTGGCTTTTCTTTTTTTCACCAAGCAATCAGAGCCAACACATTGGCTAAATACCTGAACAAAACAGAATTTAAACTATAAAAATTACCGGACGGAATGTTTCAGTTTCAGTTTCATCAATCATAATTCTATCCTTTTGATAACTTGGATTATCTATAGGCTCAATAATAAATCACCTCTAGGTATTGTATCATTGAAACTAGTCATGAAGTTACCAAATATTTTAAGGAAAACACCATGGGAGCTTCAATACCACAAAGGGTCAAAAACTAATATTCTAATGTGGTGTTTATTAACTGCTGACAGTTTGCAATTGATCTCTAGTTATGACCGAGATCAAGTACTTGAGTACTTATAGAGTTGCTGTGTACATTGCTAATGATGTATCGACCAGCTTTTGTGGCGATGAGTAGTCTGTACAGAAATCCCCCTATTTGTAAATCAAACCCCTTATAATCCTTTACTGATGGTAAAGGAGGCGGCAACTCTGTAGCTGAGTAACTGTCACAGGCAGAGGCAGATCTAAAACCTTTTTTCTGGGGCCTTCAGTTTTTTTAAACTTGAGGTAAGGCTGAGGCAGTTGATCTTATTCTTAGGTTAGATTTGCGTAATAACAGGCTTGAGGACTACTGTCCTCAAAACTCAGCAACACTTGAGTTCTTATCCGTTATCTCGTACCTGTGACCCTTTTTGCAAAACTGGACAAACTGAGAAAATCATTCCTCCAGTGTCAACAAATGTAACTAGCGTGAAAAAGGCATGATTTTATTTGCCAGCGGCAGCGAATTTATCTCCCGCCGTTCAAATTTAGATGCATCTCAAGTAGTTTGTGTAGTGCTTCTACATTAAGCCTATTTTATTAATCAAGCAATAGCAACTAAATTATTTGATTCGTGGCGTGGGAAGGAACCTCAAAATGGTCTCACTCAGCATATATGTCACCATGTGTAGGGGGAGGGGTTTCAATATCTGCGCCGGGTTGCTCTTTGTTTGCATGTCGATGGACTGTGGTGGGATTCAAACCCGCGACCTTCAATCCCGCTTTATCCAACTGAGCCACCTCCTACCTTTATTTCATGTCTGATAATTCAATTGATATGGAATGTTAAGAAAAGTGGCACCATTCTTTTTATATCTAAATATTCAACTCTGCATCTATAAAAGCTCACAATAACTACCATTTGAAATATTAACTGAAATATTTGTTCATACGAATTCCAGTGAAGATTGATGAGCCCGTCATGTAGCAGTGATAACTCTTCCCATACCAGTCAATATGACTTGTCCGAACAAATAAAATTTGATTAGGATGGTTTTGCTGTCATTCCAAGCAGAGGTACTATATTGGGGTTGTGATAAACTGTCTATTTCAATTATTTTACATTGGCAAGAAATAGTATGTCTTTAATTGTCCTAATTGAATTCAGTCATGTCATCAGAAAATGCCTCATGATTAACCATACAGTCCCATTTAATGAACACAAGATCTCTTTTTTAATCCAGGTAGAAGTTCCGACTGCCATATCATTAAGTGTAGATTTGTAAAGCCCAGCGATTTTTTTGGTTACTGCTTATTTATAACCCTCATCTTAGCGGAGCAGGAAGCTTCTTTCTTTATCACCTATTCACGCATACCAATTACATCGGGATTCTGTTTTCGGGTCATCGCCTGGATAATCATCTTCGGTACTTACTTTCCTGATGATGTCATGCTGCTCATTTTCAGCACTCAAAGTATCAGTATTTGATGATTGCTCAGATTTGGAGGGATTACCCTCAATGTCTTTTAGTGGTATATTCTTCCCGTTGTTCTCGTCGTCTTCTTCAATGTCTTTTAGAGGTATATTATTGTCCTCCTCTTCCTCTTCAAACACCATATTCTCATAAGAAAATCGTGATTTCGGTCTATAGTGATTAGATGATTTCGGTTCTGTTGAGACAGACTTCCTTGGCGGATTCTGCTCGTGTACATAGTGTTTCAGAAATGAAATTGTAGCCTTCCTCCCTTGCTATATGAAATAAAACAGTATGTCTCAAAATCATTGCAATTCGCTGTTTAATCTAGATAGTAAAATTAAGAATTATCTCCTTTATGGAACACAAAATTAATTTTACAACCAAATTCTCTTCACAGCTGCAACTGAAGAACAATTATAAGCCATCATATGCAGCCTAAGTCTACTGAAAACCATGTTCGTTAAGAATACAACAACATGATCTACTATAACGGGTATGGCTTTACTTACTGGTACACCAGGTTCCTCATGATACATTTGATAGTATAAGGACTGGTAGGACTTGTTGAGATGGCATACTTCAAGATTAAAAGGGCTGTCCAAGTGAAAACCACACTTCATACTTAACTCAATAATACAACTTCATCTAAAACTGGTTAATAATCATTGAAAATGGTATATCTTCAGATGGAACTTTTTAGGTTTGGAGATCTTGTAATCGATCCCATATGAATACAAATTTTGTTTATATCAGGTGGTTAGAGTGAGAAAGAGGCATGCAGAGACAAGCCCATTTCTGATGATTATTGAGGGAGGATTGTCAAAAGATATGGAAAGATGAAAGCATGATAGTGACCAACCTGCACCAGGAATTCACGATCTTCAGCATCAACTGAGTAATCCAGTGTATCGATGTAGTCTGTGTTAATCCCGATCGTTCTTCGGAAGTCATGATCCTATCAATAAATATATCTCAAATCGAATCAAATCAAAATTAACTAACTAAATGCAAGTTGATGAGCACAGACACAGAGAAAAGTTATCTTGAAGCCTTCTGTTACCAGAGCTAAGGGCTGATGAAAGTGCCATGAAAGAGTGTTTCAAAATCTCATTCCAACAATATAATTTCTCAATGCTTTCATACCTCAAGATATACATATTTGCTGTGTGTGAGAAGACTGTCCTGAACGCCTTCTATGAATTCAGCGAAGGTATTGATGTCTTTTCTTTGATAGCCTTGAAGTTTACTTGATATATCTATACCAGCATTTTCTATGAACTTCAAGAGCTCACCATGGGTTATCTTTAAACAAAGAAAATGTCAGTTGGGATCAATTACATATGTCTGATGCATGAAATTACCTCATCGAGACTAGCCTTGTCACGCTGCCATGGGTTTTGGTTATTTTGGGGTTTTAAAAAAACCAAAACCAAATACATCGAGACTACATTTACGTTAGAATAATTGATCTAAAATAAAGTGATGGACCAATCTATGGCAAATCTTCTAACATGCAATTTCAAGGCAATACTGCAAGAGGAAATAAATCAAGTTAGTTGAGGCTTTGAAATAAACAAAAAAACCTTAATTTGCTGTTGTGAGCTCTCGCTTGAATGAATCAAAAAAGCGCAAAATCTAAAACTTGGAACTAAAACATTGAACAAAACTAAAATTTAAATGGCTCACCTTTATTATTGAAAGTGTCAGTGTCAAAAATGCAGGAATGAAAACCAAAAGACGCTGTAACCGATAGGAGGTTTCAACAGAGAAAACATCTCCCACCAAACATAACTATAAGAGTTTGCAATAGATTGAACCTTGGACTAACCTTACCATCACCATCAACATCCAGCTTATCAAATAATTTCTCCAAGTCTGATTCAAACCCAAATAGAATTTGAATATCCACAGAATTAAATTTTGATGCAGCATCCTCCCCTTCTTCGGTACCTTCAACACTCTATAATAATCAACATCATAATCATTCCACTGAAATAAATACAACATTGTTGAGCCAAAAATGAAAAAAGGAGTTTACATTTCATATCAGATATATTAATCACGGAGATATCACCAATCACACTGCTTAATCAGAAAGGTAATTGTTCAGAAACCTATGATTTGTTCTAATTTGAGAAGATTATCTTCTTGCACATCAAACTTAATGATTTGCATTTTGCTCACTTGAAGGGTAACTCTAAATGCTTTGAATTCATACAGCTGACTTTCATAGCATGTTTAAGACCCAGTCTATCAGAAGAATATTACTCTACTAGCTTACAGCCTTACAAGCCTTTTGATCTCAATATCAATGCGTCGTCTAGATTTTCCCATTACTGGGTGACGATAAAGTCTAAAGTGTAGCAACATTATTATGGAACTCACAATAGCAGAATCTAGAGCTTCCTTGAGTTCACTCCTGGTTATTGTGTCATCAACTTCATCACCTGTTGAATTCACTTGCTGAAGTATCTATGATTAGAGAATTGATACTATATAACACCTGAATGAATGATTGTAATGTGAATTACCCTACTCCACATTGACATATCATTGCCCAATCTATTTATTGTTATATATAGGCTTTATTGCTATTCTGTGACCCTTTCAGGGCTAATGCGAATATGCTTACATTAATTAATTAATTAAGATCTTATCTAATTAGCGCACCCTTGTAAAATGTAAGGGTGGGCAAGCTAGGCTGTTGTCCGGAGAGCTCACCTCCTCTAGCAGGATGGGTAATGACCAGGATTCCAACCTGCAACTCTCAGATTGAGAAGCTCGAATCCTAACCACTACACCACCCTGCCTGCATGATAAGTTATTTTTTAGTATTAAGAGATTAAATTGATTGGCTCCTGTAAATGATGAAGGTTCTAAAAGCAGCTGGTAATATTCATAGGGTTGTCACTTTGGATAAATTGAATTTCTGTAGACTATTGCAACTACCTTGAGAAACTTATCGAAGGAAGACATGAAGACCTCATGTTCTTCAAATGTTTCTGGACACGTCCTTGTCTTTGCTTGCTTGTTTCTATAATAGGAATAAAATGCTAAATAAACTGGGCTCAGGTTCGGTAAAAATTACAAAACTTATAGCGAACATATTTGATGCAGCATTGTTATTCACTGTCATGGCTATTGATGCATATACTGAATTCAATCGGAAACCGAGAACCAATTATTTAGAAAAGACATCACAATTGTAAATGTTGCAAAAGTTCACTCATTGATGGGATATGATGATTGAAGAGGGACTTTAGTGGAATTCTAACTTTAAATATTCTCATTGGACAACAAATACATCAATCAGCAAATGCCATTGTTGGAATCTGCAAATATATTGACAAAGGTACAGTGGACTCTGGTTACTTACTGTCAATCATATCATGACATAATTTATGTAAATAAAAAATCAGTTTTGTCCTAAACTCGGTCTCAAAATCTTAAAACCAATCTTCCACTTTTGTATCATAGAAAAATGATATATATGGGGGGCTAGATGGAACATCAGATGCATTCAGACCACAATGGATCTATGTTGTCCTCGTCTTTTCCTCACCTGTATTTCCTGAAAATATAAAGAGAAACTTTTTTTTCGTCACACATTTAAGAACAAGAGCTTTGTAACATAGGTTATGTTGAAGTCTCATAAAGTTTATCTTAGATCTACTTTCCAAGGTCACGATTTAATGAGCTTATCCTTAGATTATTTTGTGAAGTTGAGCAGGACAATATGTAGAACTAGAAAAGCTCACTTGTAGACCTTGGAATGTTGTGGTCTGTCTTTCTCTGTAGTTTGTACCCCAACTCGTCCCTCCAATTTAGCTTTCATGATATCTTGTTCCGCATCAGAGTACTGCAATAAACCAATTATTTTTTATTTATTTATTTTGAAAAGCTTGCTATAGTAAGGAGATGTTGTGACATACACGAGCAAATAATGTTATCCTTTTAATCACATCTGAAGAAAGGACACTTCAACAGACCATTCCCACCCTTGTACTCTTTCAGAGCGAAAAGAGCTGAAGAATATAACATTGCTACAATTCTTTTTGGAGAAAATTAGGTGGTGGGTAGCAGCAATATCGAAAGTAAGACCCACACTTTGAAGCTCCAACGAAACATTCCTCTATTAAGCTGCTTGCTCAATGAATAAAAACCAAGAGCTTGAATCCTATATCACATATACTTAAATCAACAGCTAACTGAGTCTCAATTATAATTCCATATTAATCTTGATCACCATTGGTTTAGTCAATGTGTTGGCTCTGATATGATTGGCTGCTGGGTGGGAAAGAGAGCCAATGCCAAGTCGCTGAAAGTACCCATTGAGATAATAATATGGTGAAAATGAAATCGTATTACTTTCACATTCACAATATAACCAATAGGTACTTTCAGGAAATTGCCATCTGTCCTGTCATTGGCTCTTTCACAACAGCGAGCCAATCAGAGACAACTCATTGGCTACACTTGGTTACACCTAAAATCTTTGCTCATTGAGCTATGCGATTATTTTGTGAGCTTACAACTAGACAGCCGATGGTCTTCTCATTGAACTTTCCAAACCTCTCATGTTTACTCATCAGCTTATCACAGTCACTTAGAGGCTGCAGTCTATTCAGAAAACAATCTTCTGTCTTCATTGAAAGCCACCAACCTAAAAATTAAGGTATTTAGCTTTTTATTTGAGTTAATAAACATCCACCAGCCATGGGCATTCTATTTTCCGGACTTCCTATAACAGCAAAAAATATCTTCCAATGACTCTTGATGTCGACAGAACATTGTTTCTCTGCTTGAAAGGAGTACGAGAGCTTGATATAATCTCCTTTCAAATACCAGATGATTTATATTTTTCTCAAAAACACACATTTGTCAAGGGATAATCATTAGAATAGAATGTTGCCTACTCATTGTGAAAGATGAGACAATTCTGGTATTTCATCCAAGTATATCTTTATATTGACATATTTTCGACTGTGATGTTGAAGCTCTCCCAACACAGAAGATTTCTGGCAAGTCTCATTATTGCCTCGTCGTTCAAACCACTTTCAATTCCGCTGCTTCATTAAGTATTTATACTTCTTACCATCGTATGCGTGTACAGGATAGTTACATAATACCCCTCCATCTACGTATAGGTCAGTAATGCCACGCTCATTTGTCAGCTTCACAGCTTTGAAGACTCCTAAATCGGATCAAAATATTACATGATTTTTCTAACTCTTCAAGTTTTTGCAAAGGACCTCGGACAACTGACTGTTAGGCGTTATTATAACACAAAGTGATTACAAGGCTTTTGCACTACAGCATGTTGAGTTGAGTTGCTAGTTGTCATTAATGTCTCAGGAAATTTGCTTGAGTTGACACTGAGTCTTGTGTTTCGCACATTCTCATTTTTCTACCAGCTGTCCATCACTACATATCAACACATGAAGAATTTCGAAGACTGTTTATGTCCACCACTCAGCAGAAAATCAAAAGAAAAGATTACAGATTTGAAACCTTCTGTAAGGGTTTATCTAGGGTCTTGCTCTATGATCATGTTTTTTGTAACAACTCCCGTTGATGAATTTTTAGAAAAGCCAAAATTTATCGAATAATGGATGAATACCTTTATCACTTAGTGGATTTTCTGGCATAATTTATTCTTAGCACAATTTATTGGCATTTTTTTCAAACCACTTGGGAACATTAACTGCGCTCTCTGAATGCTATAAATGCAATAAAACACAGCCTGGTCTCCGAAATCCAGGCTGATGCATAGGAGAACATTCCACCAGCTCTAATGGCACCATTGATTAAAACTGTCAAGCACACTACAACATAGCTAAACTTTGATCTGTCAATATCAATTGTTTACCCTGAAATGTCATTAACCCCATTAATAACTGGGTAATTAGTTACATAATAAAACTCATAGAGAAAACCAAAGATTTTGTTTCATTGTTTTAATGTCTTTTTGATGAAAGTATCATACATCTCAAGCTAAAAATTCAGAACAGGAGGGAGGGAGAATTACAATAGGACAATTCTAGATCATCAAAACATCAGCTATTTTCTAGAATCGATTTTCCATGAAAATTTAATATTGATATTTCTGATGTCGCCATACCTGGAATTGACATAGACATCCGAAGTGCTAGCTTGATAGGCACATCAGGTTTCGTCTTCGGATGGAAGTATTCTACTCTGCTCCTGTTAACATTCACAGCTGTGATACAGAGTTCATTTCCTGTTACCTGATGCAGCTAAAGAGGATAATTACGATATTGGGTGATACAAACTCAGCCAACAAAGATATTGCAGAGGGTAAGTAAATACCCATGATATTTGGTGAAAGCTGTATACACTATGAATGCATGAGAATTGTCACTTACGGCAAATGAGGTTAATTTGATGGTTGGTAGTTATGCGTATTGTAACTGATATAAATATCCTGAATACCATCACCCTACCCATCCGATTTTTAAACATGATCTTAGGGTGGTAGTAGCCTCTTTGCTTATACTGTACTTATGTTTGGTATCATACTTTACTTATGATTAGTTATAGGGTGTTAAAATCCCAAGTCTTTCTCTGTCCGAAGACTGAGAAATATCAGTGCCCTGAGCGCGCAGCCGCCATATTCAGCGCCAAAATATTCTCAGTTTGCAGGCAGGTAGGAGCACACCTGGGGCGCTAATTGAGCCAAGTAGTTGGTAGAATTCAGCGGGATTCGAACCCAAGACTTCCAACGCTGGCATGCGCTCTAACCTACTGAGCTACCTCCTTATAATAATAATATTATTCTTCCATGGAGCAAATACCACACTAATCAATAATTCCTGCATTCATGGTGTGTAGTTAAGATAGAAATCGAATTTCCAAGTTTACATTGGTCACTAAGATGACATGAGGTTTTTAAAAAAGATTTCAGTAACCAGAGAGCAAGTTCTTAGCTATAAATTTGGCATTATCTGGGTTTGAAGCCTAAATTAAACTTTTCAACAGTTGAGATTATATTAAACCAAATATTTTATTTTATTGTGGTCGGAATATGTTGTGGTTGGAAGAAAATTTGAAACACTGTCCTGGCTATTGCCGTAATGCACAGCTGAGATATAAAATTTGATTGTCTTGACAGCTAAACACTATTGAGAGACTATTTGGATGCGGTCTTACCTGCTTGAATGTGATGTCAGGTCCCATGTTCAGCTTTCTATCTAAGAGATCTCCAAAAAACTCTTGTGCCCTGTTGCCTGGGTTCCAGCCATATCCTTGACATATGTTGGGTAAAACACTGCACCAACCACATGAGTGATCTAGAAAAAATAATGTATGAGAGAAAGCAGGTACAGACACAGGCACGGGATTGAGAATGTATTTGATGTTTGGCGTATTTTGCAACAGATCAAAATAAATATCATAAACTTTAATTCATAAAACTATAGGAAAATAGCCAATAAGCTGATAGCCACCATTCATTGCTACAATTCTAAGGCCAGAGACATATGAAAGCTTATCTACAAACAAAAGAATTGAGAGGAAACCCACAAGTCATTGAAATTTCTATAAAGAGAAAATTTTCCTCGATTATCAGAATTCAGGTTTTATATGCACATGAATCATTATGATGTGAGTATACATGAACACTTCTCACTTTATGTGTCAATGAATCTGAATGTTGGAATGTAACAGGGTTAAGATGTACACCAACCAAATTTAGCAGCATTGGTTCAGTAAGCGTCATGCATCACCAATATTTTACAGAATTCTCAATCTACATGATCAAAGAAGTCTACACATAAATTTCAACAAATTTTTGACATGGTGTAATGTCATAGTGAAACATCAGGTGAAACCTGTCGTTACTGCTGTACATATAAATAAAAATGGAAGGGTTCTAGCAGCAATAAATGCCTTTATTCCATGAAGACAGACTATCCTTCTATCACACCACCAAAATAGGTACAAGTGTATTTTAACTTGATAAAAGATGGTTGTAAAATTCGTATACTGAATGCGCAAACAACAAAGTCGCCAGTGCAATAAAGAAAGCGGGTTGTGTCCATTGTTCGACTAGGGGACAAAAGCAATTACCTTATAATTGGCCTTACTAGCCAAAATGCCGACATGTATTGATAAAAATAAAACAATGTACCAGATATCTGTTTTTTGAACAATCTGGGTTTTAAACTAGTCAACATTTTATAGGGACTACTAGTACTTTGTTTTGCCAGTTCTGGTTTGATACTTATAATATTTTTTGAGTCGTCACAGCCAGATGCTCCCAGTTATTGACACATCCCATCAATCTGCTAAGGCATGGTCTGAGTCTGAAGAAAACAACATGTTATTGAATAATGTCAAAATTGTGATTTTAAATGTGACTTTTTCTGAGAAAGTTGAATTGATCAACCGATACAAACTAACAATGAGATTATTTTACCACCTAAGTGTGGCAATTTTTTAGGAGTTACTATTGACAGAACACTATCTTTTTTGCAACATTTTGCAAATTTAAAGTAAAAGCAACACTGGAAGTTTCCTTGATGAAACAACTCAAACAGATGGGCATAAACTCTGCTGGACTTTTAACTTTTTACCAAGCTACTGTAAGGATGACGCAATGAGAAAGACGGTGGCGAGCAGGTCGACTGCAACCTCGAGAAGGAGGAAGAGGATCAGTATACGAGGCTCTGCAACAAATATATGATGTCTTGGGAGCTATCAGGCAGGATATTCAAGCCCAGGAGGAAGCTAGGAAGGAAGACCTTGTGCAGTTAACAATGACATTTGCTGCTCAACAAAAACAGCTAATGGAACAGCTCACTGAGCAGGTGACCAAGCAAATTGAGGAGATGGGGAAACAGATGATGACAAAAATGGCAAATGAGAGATCATGGACGACAATGGGACGGATGGCTACAACACCAGTAATCAACACAAACATGAGGACTCAGACACAGCTGAATGTTGAACAAACACCAAGCCCAGGTAAGAGTTATCCATCAGCAAGCAGTAATTCAAATAATTCAGGAAAGAAAGATTGGGTAAAGTTTGGTCTCAAATTGACTGCCAAATCCATCCAGCAACAATCAGGTGAAAACGTGAAAACCAGTCAACATGGTAATATTAGTGATCATAATCAATTTAGAGGACGCGCCCGTGGTAGAGGCAGAGGCAGAGGAGGTCATGGTACACACACAATGGCCAATTCTCAGGTCCCTCAGGAGCCTCCAGATCCAGGTATTAATCAACCATCTGAAAATACAATTAATAGGCATTATGATGATTTCGCATATTTGACACACGTGCCATTGATGTGAATTGATGACATTGACTTTGACAATAGGAGTGTGACCACTGGATTTTCAAATGACGCCCACAGGATGTGTCAAAGAAAACAATGACTGGGACAAAAAATTTCCAAATATAGACAAACATCTGGACTTGGTTTTAAAATAATAGGCATTATGACGATTTCGCATATTTGACACATGTGCCATTGATGTGAATTGATGACATTGACTTTGACAATAGGAGTGTGACCACTGGATTTTCAAATGACGCCCACAGGATGTGTCAAAGAAAACAATGACTGGGACAAAAATTTCCAAATATAGACAAACATCTGGACTTGGTTTTATCATCTTAGCTATTTTTATGACCCTATTAGGTTTTGTCGGTAACGTGAATGCAACAACACCAATGATATGCAAAACTGATCATCCGGTTGCTAAATTCAGACTGCCAAAACTATCAGGTTGTGAACTCAAACGTGGCCACATGGACTTGCATGTATCAATAGACCAGAATGTGACTTTGTTCAAACCGAATCTGATTCAATATAAATCCAAGGCACATCACTGTAACATAATCAGAACTGACATCACAACAAATGCAGGATTTTTTGGTGAGAATAGGAATAGGACGACCACACACACAAATGAACTTGTGACAATGGAAATTTGCAAAAACATGGTACAATTTAATAGAGCACCTTTTGGTGACATGACTGAAGTAGGTGGAATATACCAAACTCAAATTGCAACTGATTTTAAATATCACACAGGATTTAAGTGCTGCACTGACTATGACTTTTCGTCTAAGAATGCTTTTCTCTATAAATCTGTGGTATTTATCAGACATGGCAAAGATGAGGACATGCAGAGTCCTGTGAGCAGCACAGCTCCCTGTGACTACCATTCAGGTTTTTGTAATTTGTTTGATGAATCAGGACTGTTATGGACACAAAATGAAAAAGACAATGTCTCTATTTACCGCATATATTCTATCAAGGAAAACTACAGGACAGGACTTGGCTATCAAATGACGGGGAATTGGCCTTGAGTTTTGCAAACCCAAAGCGTATTCAGCAAAACGAGGACTGTGGTGGGTTTGTAGACATAACTGACCAGGGTATCGCAGTTAAAGTTGGTGACCTAACTAAAATGAGGGAGAAACGACAGATAGAGGGGACCGTTTTAGCGACTGAATTGTATTCTAGACTACAGGCAATTGAAATACATGTTTCACAGAATATTAACAAGATGTTTCACACATCATTTAGGCTTACTTGTCAAAATATGATGAAGATGGCGGATCTTTTACTTGTATCACTTGATGAACATCCTATTCTGGCTGCGAGACATCTGTTGAATAATTCATACATTTATGCACAGAAACTACATGATTTCATAACCATCTATCCTTGTCAGCCAGTGGACCACTATGAGATTATCTCTTCACCAGAACAATGCATTCCAATGGCTGTTTCATTAGGTGTCACCAGCAGGACTATGTGGTTAAACCCTCATAAAAACATTCTGCATGACACTCCAAGCCTCATTGATTGTGCATTTGGGGATGTGGTTTACGTGAGGGTTCCTCATGTGGCAGTTAGCAATGTGAAGAAATTTTCTTCTTCATATCAAGGGCCTTATCTGGTTGTTATGTTACACAGATTAAATACTGATGTTAGGGCACTAGGCACAACTAATTTGCCAGTGGGAACTCAGTTTACTACCCACCTGATGCGTTTGAAGAAATCTAAGAAACATTTGACATTTGATTTTAATCCTGACAGCTATGTATCTGTGAAGAGGAAACCGGTTACTAATCCTGCTGTGGCAGTTCCGGCTTCTAACTCCGCTACACCAGCTCAGAATGATTCTACTAAGACAAGTTCACATGGCTATAATCTTTGAGCTAGGAATAACTAATCCCTTCGCACATACACTCATTACAGCTTATGCGATTATTATTCAATTTATAAATGTATCTGACTTGATAATAACTGCTATAAACTAACGCTTTCATTGCTATGGCATGGGCATATACAATAACAATGGTGATGTTTGGCTGAACAATGTGTTATTCAATTGACATTTAATTGTGCCCAAAAATTATTACCCACAATTAATACCCAAAATTACCACATGAGCTTATTAGAAAAAAAAATGAAAGAAAGAAAAGAGAGTTGGTATCTAAGACGAAATTGGTCCCACCTGAATATTTTGAGTGCGTTTTGAGTTGTTGTGCACGTTTTTGGCTGGCCACTTGGATTGAGCGATCTCTCTTCTGTGGATCTGGAGTCTTGACGCTCTATGGAGGAATGGTATGGCGTATCCTGGACTGGAAAGTTGCTTGGATGGAAACATTGCACACTGTGGACATGCAAAACAGTGCTGCGTTGATTTGGAATCTTTACACTCTATGAACGAGTGGTATGACGGAACCTGGACTAGAAAATTGCTTGGATGGAGACATTGCACACTGTGGACATGCAAAACAGTGCTGCATGGATCTGGAATCTTTCTTCTGACCTCATCAAGTTCAAAGAGATGGTCGTATATGAAGGATTAAGAAGCCAGGGGAGTTTGACGCCTCCTACTACTGGTCTATCCGAAGACTTCCATCTCTGGTGTGTGTCATAGCTCTTGATTGTCAAAATGGGCTGTACCTGTGTGCATTCAGCGCTTGGATTTCCGATGGAGTGAAGGATGAATCGGCGATGTAGTGGAACGTGAAGGACATAGTAATGGATGGTCTGAGTGATGAAAACCTCTAGTATGACTGGATCAGAGAAGTGATGGAGTGGAATAATAACCCTTATGTTAAGTTTAAAGATATGACATTTTGACATTGAAACTTGAGAGGGGAGGGATGCATTCAATTGATAGACAACCATAAAAACAAAAAAGATATTGCAATCCTCATGTATTTAGTGGCATGAATCACCTTCATAGTTAAATTATCTATAAGATTTTAATATCTTAATATCAGATACAACCAATGCATAACATAATATTCTTTACAGTGAACATTTACATGTAGATTAGCTGATTAATATTTTCAATGAACACATTTTATTACTTTCAGCGACAGAATAGTCCTTCGGACTTTCTTGAGTAAAACCATACTAGTGCGACTGATCCCTATGATGGTAACCGAAAGTAATCCAGTATACACAGCGGAAGCGTTAAACCCTGAGTTGAAAAGGCAGTACAATTTTAGTGAAGTATGGCACAAACAATGAAGTCTACCCAACCTAATGACCTTCATTACACAACTAAGACAAGTCATGTTCTCCTACAGTAAAAGAGGACAACTCCTGATACATCAACAGAATGCACCAGAGATGAACACTGAAGGCTGATTAAGAACCAACAACACCACATCAACAAACACCAGCCTCATCAACAACCAACATAACCAAGAAATCCCCAACAACACAAAACAACAACAAAGGACAATCTAAGCTGAGAGATAACCCTACAAGAACCAAAAACCCCCCTTACCTGACCACAAGAGATCTTCACCAACTACATCATCGACTATCAACACATCAACAATTCCAGAAACTAACATTACCACAAGTTACAACAAACGCTATTAGCTTCGCCTGAGAGGGGAGGTGTAAGGATGACATCAGATGTGAATAGACAAATTCATATCATCATCATTAATATGTCATCATGTTTGAGAATGTGCCAATATTCATGACTGATTGTGCTGTCATCGGAATTAATTGGTTGAATATTCATTTGCTCGCTTTATCTTGACTACCTTTTGTTACCATCATATGAACTGCTGTATTACTATTGGCTTAGATATTTTATGCCTCATATATATATATAAGAAGTTTTACTATCTAATAAACTAGTTAATAAGTTACAACAAATTAGTGTAGTACTTCTAAGTGATCATAAATACCCAAAGCAACTTGTAAGGACAGCGCACCCTTACACTACTCTGAAACCTGTTTTTCCTCATGCCTGTCCATTATGTTACTCTTTTTCAGCTGACGAAGACAAATCCAACTTGAAAATAGCCAAAGGACAGATTTTGAGAACACCCCTGTAATTACCTTCAAAGAACTCTTTAAGGTTGAAATTGAATTCATCCGAGATCTCAGCAGATGAATATCCAGCCGCTAGAAGAGCAGCAAGAACACCGCCAATACTGGCTCCTGCATATCTCTTAAGTTTGATTCCGGTTTCCTCTAGAACCTGCGACAATAACATGCAAAGTCTTAGAAGTGAATAGACAAGCAACAAACAGTACCGTATTATGCGAATCATAAAATCATTTATCGAGGTATCGAGGTCGTTTGGTCGTTTGGTCGTTTGGTCGTTTGGTCGTTTGGTCGTTTGGTCGTTTGGTCGTTTGGTCGTTTGGTCGTTTGGTCGTTTGGTCGTTTGGTCGTTTGGTCGTTTGGTCGTTTGGTCGTTTGGTCGTTTGGTCGTTTGGTCATTTGGTCATTTGGTCAGTTTCATAGTTTCAACATCAAAAGCAATCAGAGGTGAAGCCACTTATTGAATATGTCATTTTAGGGCTCAAATACCATAAATTGTGGTAATGTCATAATTAATGCATACCTACTTCCAATATAATCCTCATGCTTTACCAAAACAATAATCTTAAGGTAATGTCAAAGACCATCCAAATATCAACATATCATATACCGTTGGAAAGCTGACGAGCTACTGAAAATGAATACCTAAACAAAAACTTGACGTTGTGTCATTTTAGGGAGGAAATGAGGCAGAAAACGCTGTTTGTTTCAATGCAGATGGAGGAGTCAAATTAATTGCAAGAAATTTCAAAACAGGTGGAATATATACTTAGAGATTGCATCCATCGTAAAATTTAATTTTCTTTGATATATAACTAGTCTAAATTGACTTTTTACGTCACGCCACACAATGCATTTTTTTTGTGAAGCCTTGAAAATATGTGAAATTTCAATCGTTAATTCAGAACAGATCATTGGCTCGAAGCAAAGTTAATTATGATTTTGACTTAGAGTACTCTTCGAATGACATACACATTGACTTTCAACAAATTAGCTTGCATATTGCAATGACAGTAGACTCTCGAATACAGCTAATATTTTCGCCACCTTTGCATCACATCACACATGCTGTCCAAATGACCATTATTGTAGCCAAACAAAGTTTTTTTGAAAGTTCTCACATACGATGCCGCTTTCAGTAACCATGGTGCACACAGAAAATGCCAACAGAATTTTTCATTGCATCTCCATTTTTTTTTTAATTTAACGCAAAAGAATGCCAAACAACAGCTATTTTTTGGGACTTTTGAGGTGTTTTTGGGCATTCTTTTGCGTTAAATTCAAGAAAAATGAAGATGCAGTGAAAAATTCTGTTGGCATTTCCTGTATGCACCATGGTTAATGAAAGCGGCTTCGTATGTGAGAACTTTCAAAAAACTTCGTTTGGCCACAATAATGGTCATTTGGACAGCATGTTTGACGTTATGTAAAGGTGGCGAAAATATTAGCTGTATTCGAGAGTCTACTGTCATTGCGATATGCAAGCTAATTTGTTGAAACTCAAGGTGTATGACATTTGAAGAGAACGTTAAGAGAAAATAATAATTAATTTTCTTTCGAGCCTATGTTCTGTTCTGAATCAATGATTGAAATTTCACATATTTTCAGGGCTTCACATAAAAATGCATTGTATGGCGTGACATAAAAAGTCAATTTAGACTAGTCATATACCAAAGAAAATTAGATTATACGATGAACGCAATCTTATACATTCTACTTTTCTTGCAATTAATTTGACTCCTCCAACTGCACTGACAAAAACAGCGATTTTTGCCTCATTTCCTCCCTATAATGACACAACGTCATCGCATCAAGTTTTTGTTTAGGTATTAATTTTCAGTAGCTCGGCAGCTTTCCAACAGTATATGATATGTTGATATTCGGATCGGTCTTTGACTTTACCTTAATCTTAGTAGTTGCCACATTTTTAGACCGGAATATTTTACAAGTTTATCATGTGAAGCTAGCCTAGAGAACATTTCATTTTTCTGTTATCTTGATCAATATACATTACGCACCCTGCATTGTTGGCTGCTGACTAAACTATATCTTATTATACACAACACCTGATTTCTTTGTTCTAATTCTAATTATTGTTAATGATGGTCACGTGTCCAGGTAGGCTGTGTTGTGAAATGACCTCTCTTTCCCTAAATACTTTTTTTAATTTGTTGCCCACTTGCACAGATTTCAGAGATCCCTGCACCCTTTCAGCAAAGCTAGATCCATTGCTCCCATTTTCTAGATCAACTTTGATGTAGTCAAATCTTAGAGCAGATCTCAATGACATGGTTATCATATCAAAGTGTCTATAATTTGAGATAAGAGCTACCTTGGTGAGATCAATCTTACATTACCTGCATGGCTCCAGCATAGACTAATCCTTTGACGCCTCCACCTTCTAAAGCGAGGTTTTCAAACGGGAACTCGTATTCTAAATATGGAATTTCAGATATCTGATCCTGTTCTGCCTTCATTCTGTTGACCGACTCCGACACAGACTTCTTTGCATCTTCAGATAAGCTGAACATTGATGTACAGTTCTTCTCATCTTCGCTGCTCTTTGGTTTTGTACTCTTCTTCTTGTTTCTCTTCATTTTATCACCTTACCACAAGCACCTTCATTCATCAAATGAATGATGGAGGGTTCAACACCATTGTGTACAGTGTTATCAGTTCCATATAATCAAGTGGCTTCACATTCACCATGACCTAAAATGATAGATTAACGAAAAAATAATAGATTTGATCAAGGGACAATTGATTAATGTGAGCATATACGTCTTAAAGAGGTGGTACGGGTCAGATTCACTTTTTCCCGTCCCTATCCAGGTTGATAGATCACCCAATTCCGATTATGTACATGTGCTCCGATTTGGAGCCAAATACATCGTAACAATTTGTTTACATTTATAAGCAAGAATATGATGTCATATGTAGGACTCTCATAAACAATGCCTTATCAATCAATAATGACTGATTTACATTTAGCGATTTTTCTCAGTAAATATTTAGTATTTTTGAAAATCATTATAGCTACACATTCCTCAACTATATTTCACTCTGCTGAAGTAGTTTTGAAAGCTAATTTGTCTTTTGTTAGAAGTAAATTAGATGTAAAAAAGTGTAGGAATACAATAATTTTCTGTTCATTTTATAGTTAAATTACAGTTTCACAATGTGTATCAAAGCAGGTGCACTGCATAATATTGATTTTCTAATATATTATAAATCAATATATCATTAATCATCATGCTTTACGCTATTAAATATGGCTCAATGTAGCCTGACTCTCAATGGTGTATACATGATGCAGCTTTGGCAGGCAGTTTCACTTGATGATGATATTATTGTTGTGCAAGCAGGTAGTTTCACTTTGATGATATAAGCGTTGCGCAAGCAGGTGTAGCTGGTGCAAGTATTACTGAAGTTGATGGTAACTTGTTGTTGTATTCTCTTTCTTCTTGTAATTGCCATGGACTCAATAATAAACCTAGACAGGACTAGCCTTGTCACGGCGCCACTGGTTTTTTTTGGTTTTTTTTTGACCAAAAAAACAAAAACCCAGTGGCCGCGTGACAAGGCAAAGACAGGACACTATATGGAGCATTTGCATTGAGGCGCTGAGGCATTTAATTGTAGGCAACGCAACAACATGGAAGGTGTAGAAGCAATGATGCTATCATTGATTTACTGTCCAAAATCCAGGTTTTTTGTCAATAACTCAGTCTTATTTGATCGGATTTTGAGTTTGAAAATTACAATAGATTTAGCAGCTTGTCCTGAACAGATTGATACAAATTTTGGGCAAATAAATTTTTTTGAAGAAGAAATAGCGTTAAGTTAATGGCAAGATGCGCCTGATTGTAAAGCTATTTACAAATTAAAAATCTGAACAAAATTGGTCAAGTTATGAACAAAAAACCTGGATTATGGACAATAAATCAATGATAGCATCATTGCTTCTACACCTTCCAATGACGTTACCTTGCTCCACAATTAAGTGCCTCCCTTCAGCTGTATATGGTGTCCTGTTTAGGTTTTTGGTTTGGTTTGGTTTGGTTTTTAGGATTGGTCTTTGCTAACACTAAGTCCCCAGTAAACTTGCCATAAACAAATATCTAGCTCGTAATTGGGCCTCTGTAATTAGGAGTTGATTTCACATGGAATGCACTGGCGCTTTTGCAACAACAAAAAATAATCCGATTCAGAATTTTTCTCCCTTGTGCTACCAAACCGGTGTATAAAATTAGTCCACTGCAGTAGCATTATGATTGATGCACAATATTCTAGGTTTGTGTCCTGTCCAGCAAGTTGCTTCCTGTTGATAGCTGATAGGATATTTATAGCTGTGGTTTGCCAATTTGACAATATAGTCTTTTCTTATCTTATGGTACCTCATGCAATCATAATATGTGAATTGAATAAACTCTCACCTGTGGTGTCATTTCTACCGTGGTTGCTGTGGATTCGCCAGATGGTGATTCTGTGTCGGTTGTTTTCGATAGGTCCAAATTCTATAACAGAATCGATAATCTTTGCTATGTATATTGGAAGAGGAGCATCAAGGATAACAAGTCAAGACACAATATCAAAATAATCAGAAGAAGTTCATCACAAAAGTTTTATCTACTTTGGAGTTGCGACATCATTTATTTTGCCAGATAAAATTTCATTTCCTTCAAACCACTGATATATCGGAAACATATGTCACCCTGAAGGCTAATTATGTATGATATTTTGATTGGCAAATAAATGATGTCGCAACTACAAAGTAGACAAAACCGTGGTGGTGGTGAAATTCTTTTGATTAATTTGATATTGTATCTTGACTTGTTATCCTTTTGCATGGAAAGAGAACAACTAGCCCTGAACAACCATATGGCTATTTATGAATGGTTCTGGACTCAGAATCAGAATAGCAATTAGCTGACCCTTGTAAATTTTTGTCAAGCAGCTTGCCTGAGGTTTTGAAAGTTGTTACTGGGGCGTCAATAAATTCATGTTGTTAGGCTGCCAGATTTCAAGCTTCATTCAGATCCTGACACAAAGCTTTAAACTGATATCATATCTCCACTAATGGGCTAGCTATGTATTTTACCACTGATCCATAAATTCAATCATATAATTGCTTGAAACCAACTTCTGATCAAGCAGACAACCACACGATAATGGTCTAATGGCAATAATAACTAAAGACTCACTGTGAAAGTGTAATATTATAATTTTACCTTTGGAGTTGATATAACTTTGCTGCTGGATGCAGCCATTAGCCCTGTCTGTTCTGTCTTCACTGCCTACAATAAAACTTGAACTATGAGATCTGACAATGAATTTTTAATGCACTTAATTAATAATGGATAGACTGCCCTGATTACATATTTTCATCAACAATAAAAGAATTTCAGTAAAAAAGACATTAGCTAAATATATCAATTAGATGCATGCTAATTTAGTCAGTCATTTGTCAATCCCTGCCTTACTAGGTTTTTATCTCCAAATTGAATGTATGCATTGCATGTAGTAAGTAAAGTAATTCCTCCAATAACTTCCTCCTCATCAAATATGAATGTAATTAATTGATTTCGATGGCCTCACCAGCCTTAAAACATGAACACCCCTTTTTTTGAATTTATTTCACATGGAAAGAACAATACCTTGGCAGGAGGCTGGTACTGATGAAAGAGATCCATGTGGTTAGCCGTTTTACTGAGTGGATTGAACAGTGTGCCTCGCTGACTATCATCATCATCACTCTGTCAACAAAGAATAGTTTTTACGCTTGAAAATTCCCTCATGAGTGACCTAATCTATTTAACAGTATGCTTTTGAAAAGGACAACAAGTTTTAAAATTTTCGCTACCAGCAATACTGGTTTCCCGAATGATGCAATGACTAGTTAGTCATCTGCTCTTTTTTCCTGATCGGGGATAACTACCACCTTTGTTTTGACAAGAGACCTTCTAATCATTACTTTATTATATTTTATTAGTAGGCTGAACAAAAATTTACAGTTTTAAGTTTAGCTCTCCTATTACTAAAATTAGCAATATCCTGATACACCCCTCAACACAAATGTCGACACCTTCAAAGTGCTAGGTACTCTTTTGTCTCAAACGAAATAACTAACCTGCAGACCCTGTCTTTGTGTAGAGTTTGGAGTGCTTGATAGGGAAGGTTTTCGGTTAAGAGTCCAAATAGAAAGCTCCAGGTCTTGATCTGATTTCTGCAAGTGAACAAAGAAAAATTGTAGTCGGTTATGACAGCAGGCATGATACTCACAATAATCACAATTAGGTTATTTTGTGTTCCCGTTGTTATGGAACGAAGGCTAAATCCTCCGAAAACTTGATTTGGTCTAGTTGATGGAAACGAGCCAATAGTTATAAAAAATGGAGAGCCCTAGATCTATTCATATAATTTTTCAAACTCAAATGGGAATTGGTTGTGTGTAGAAAGCATCACATTATTATCTCTGTTAGCGATTTATATATCTTCCTGAGCTTTATTAGTGCTATCGCATAAGCTACGCAAATCTTTTAAAGATCGGAATAGTCTAACTCGGAGAGGGTTTCTGCATCGTTGATATGCCAGTCTACAAAAAGGTGTCAAACTCTGTGTTCAGGTATCACAGTTACAAAAAATTATGTCGAAAAAAATGTGCCACCAAGGCAAGAGGGTGATATTTCATTATGAGAGGATATTGGTCTCTTTTTGACAATCAAGATTAAACTGTTAGCTCTATCTGTCCGCAGTATATGTCTTTATTGACAGTGAGGTTTTACTAAATTTTTTCAATCGTGAATCATCACCTCTATTCAACCAGTTGTGATGTCCATAGCTGGGATCAAAAGCTAATGTGGTGAGTTGCTTAGCCCAAATCTTATTCATAATAATTTAAGGTTGTAAGCGAACCGTCCCTTATTGAACACAAACTGAGCTGAGGCCTCATTTACTCCAATTTTTTTAATCATAATTAATCCGTGATTTTCTCTTTTTCTAACAGAGGTA
Organism: Membranipora membranacea; assembly: GCA_914767715.1. Lineage (NCBI taxonomy): Eukaryota > Metazoa > Bryozoa > Gymnolaemata > Cheilostomatida > Membraniporidae > Membranipora > Membranipora membranacea. Next base: position 14,291,872 of record OU612073.1, on the reverse strand, counting down.
CAGCTATATAGTTTTTTCATCATAAAATTCAGCTATGTCCGCTATAGCTGAATTTAATTTGTTTTTGCCAATCGTTCTCATCATCACTATACAGGCAACTGATTAGCATGCATTAGCATCTCTGGTTTGGATAATCTGATCAAAAGCCCCATTGATTGTACTTTGAGATAGATCATATCAAACAAATTCCTGAAGGTTATTTATCCTAGCTGTTTTAGAAATGATGTCCATTTCAGATTACTTTTGATTTTAACTTTAAGAAAGTTTTTGTTTTCTTGCGTATAAGTAAAAACAGAATAAAAATTGAGTGACCAGTTGCAGAGGTGTTCAAATTTTTAAAAAGTGTTCGCTGCATAGAGAAATTAAGAAGTCGGATATATAGGGTAAGGCTAGCTTGGTCAGTCTATCGTCATAGTGCTCTATGTGTGGCATCATCATGCGTGTAGCGTATCTCTGCACTTTCTCTAGTTTCTCTTTATCGGCTACGGAGATAAACTGAAACCATACTGGGCAGGCATAGGAAAGAACGGGTTTGACATTGGCAGCATAGAATGTTATCAGCCCTGCGGTGTTCATACCCATGGCCTTAAGCTGCTTCATCAGATACAGTCTGCTATTGCATTTGCTCACGACAGAGTCTATGTGGTCACTAAAAGTCAGTTGAGAGTCTACAATGACTCCTAATAGTTTAGCAGATTTAGATGGGGAGATAAAAGTATAATCACTGGGGTTTACATCGAGGTTCATACAAGGTCGGTCAGAAAAAGCAATATTCAATACAACAGTCTTACTTGAGTTGAGAAGCATACTGTTTTCTAAAGACCAACTATTAGCATTTGAGATAGCATCAGAGACATTGTCATCGGTGGGGTTTACAATAGGCTTATAAAATGTGGTGTCATCTGCACAATTAAAACCTTCAGCTTTCAAGTCATTAACGTATATCAGCCAGAGAATAGGCCCAAGCTTAGTGCCTTGTGGTGCACCAACATCAATGGGCTTGTATGTGGAAAAATGTACAGAAAACTTGACACACTGCTGTCTTGAATTTAGAAAACTTCCTACTAATTTGATAACATTGGAATTAAATCCTAGCGAGTTCATTTTAGACTATAAGATCGGTGTTGCATTTTCTCGAACCCCTTTGAAAAATCTAAAACTGCGTTCTGGACAAATTTAATGTTTGAGTTCTGATCAAGAGCTGATGTCCAGTCATCAATTAGCTGCAGCAGTGCGTCATTGGTACTCAGTTTCTGTTGGTAGGCGTATTGATTCACATCTATTATATCAGCGAGATGTGTCGTCATCTTACTTAGGATCACCTGCTCTAAGAGTTTGCCGAGATGAAATAATAGGCTGATGGGTCGGAAGTCTTTGTAGATGGTGGGAGTTTTGGTATTCGGTACCGGAACTACTTGCGCGCGTTTCCACATATCAGGGAATGTGCCAATGTCGAGTGAGCGGTTGATAATATCATGTAGAGGAATTGATATATCCTCAATGGCTTCCTTGGACACCCATGTTGAGAAGTATTCGGTTGATGTAGCCTTTGAGGTGTTCAGCGTTCTCATCAGCATTTTAACTTCACCTATACTAAGGTGTTGTAGTTTTGTTCTGTTTGTCGTTTGTTGGGCAGTTTTATTAATGATGCTCTGCATGGTGGTAACCTTGCTGTGGACATCATTAGCCTGTAAAACTGTTCCCAAGATTCTCTTGCTAGGTCGGCGAGTACATCGAGTTTTCGTTGTGGTGTCACTAGTCGGCGTTTTGTTCTAATATATTTAGTTGATTCTATGCCCTTTCCTTTTAGGTAGATGCAGCAGTGGCCATTGTTTGCTATGGGGGCTAGTTTCTCACTGGTGCTGTATTGCGGTATGTCAGTTTGTATCAAATCCAGCATAGCTTCCTCCCTAGTATTGAAGTTAACCAGGTTGGAGAGGCCAAACTGAGCAGTGATATCGTCTACAGGTAGTCTGTTAAAATCCCCGCATAATAGGAACTGTGCCTTGGAAAAGCGTTTCGACAGTTTAAGTATGGTTGAGGATACATAGACTTGAGTGGTGTCCTTATCAGCGTTGGGCGGGTGGTAGAGGCAGCATACTATCAGGGGTTTGTAGCTACCGATACTAACAAGTACCCATATGGCTGAGAACGTGCTTGTGGTATGAGATGATATGGTACTAGTTGTGAGTTTCTGTGAGGTGAGAATGGCAACCCCTCCCCCGATTCGCTTTTTACGGTTGCAGAAATGGTTTTTTATAGCAATCAATGTTTATTGATTGTGCTTTGATCTCATCAAGCCATGTTTCGGTTAAGAATATTATATCCGGCTTGCAAATGTGCACATAGCCTGTAAGCTCACCAAGTTTCTATTGGTTTAATGATCTGCAGTTCGTGTACAAAACGGAGGGGAGTGCAATCGCATTGGATCTAAGTGGAACTGACTTGACGGCATTCTGACTCGGTGCCAATCTATGTATGGACGGTCAGAGTTTTCCTTTGCCAGCTCTGCAACCTCGTTTAGTTTTTCTATAGAATAATCCATTTTCGGTATATCCATGTTTACTTAGTTGTCTCCTTTGATCTGGTAATCCTTTGTTTAATGAGTGTTTACTGATGGGGTTGAAGATTTCATTGTTGATGTTTTTAAATCCACACCTGTTATAGTTTTTTTAAGTTGAGAATATCCGTCCGGCAGTAAGTGATACGTTTATCCAGCTTAGATCAGTCGAACGGCAGCGTCAAGATCTATCCGTCAGTGTGTTTCTGATGTTATAGGCCATGTTCTGACAGAGAAATTACTGAAAAACTAGAGAGCAAGTTTAGGTGCAGCCTACTCTGGATCTACCTAACTACTTGCACTGGTTCGCTGCTTATCATGGAACCCTTCTTTAGAAATTATGAGTACATCCATGAAAATGGATTTTCAAGTAGCTGATTCATTTTAGATAATTTGGGAATCCAAAATAATTGATTCCCAGCCAGCACAACTGTATCTAAACTATGTTGAAAAGATGTTAACCTTAGAGGCTGAACTACGTCTGCCTAATGTGGCAATCTGTCACGCTATTATATGTTGGAATGGTGCATTTTAGTAGATATTGTTACGATATATAAACTGCCTCTGCTACACATCTAACTAGAGGCTTGTATATATAGTAACCATGCGTTTTCTAGACAGCAAATTTATAGCCTACACAATATATCATACCTCAGTATATGTTTCATTTTAATTACGATTTATTAGATTTAATATCAGTTAGCAATTAGGAGGGTGATTTACTCATAGTGATTCAGCCCACTGTGGATGTTGAGTAGTAGGCCCATTAGACCATTGGGCTTCCACTAGTATAGGGTAAGTCATTGAGTCATTCGCAGTGTAACTCTTGAAACTAATTTTGAATACAATCTGGTTCAACTTTATTCGCAAAGAACATTAAGTGGTGCTTAATGCAGGTAATTTAAATCCTGGCTATATATTAACCTATTTCAAAATACTGACATGTATTAATGTTTCAAAACTATTGAATAATGGTTTATTTAAATAATTATATTGCACTGTTGTGTTGTCACAAGGGCTTACCAAACGTTAGCAGCTTACCAGGGAGATAAATGCAAGTAATGTATACAAAGTCAACAGCTACGCAGTCATAAACGCATTGTTCCCATGCAGTTTAGAGACTAGATTTGATTTTAAGAGAATGGAATAAAACAGTGCAAAATAGAATTGCACACAATTTGGAGCCACACAGAGTGTTAGCAAACAAATCGCAAAGCATTTTCTTCCCATATGATGCCAGTATTCTTGCAAATTACTCTCTAGTAAAGTAGCTGTAGTTACTGCGCAGTTACCATATTGGAAAAAACTGTGTTGCTTTGTATGCACCATTTATGCCTCTACGTGGTCATGAACGCATCATTCCCATGCGGTCTAGAGACTAGATTTGATTTTAAGAAAATGGAATAAAACAGTGCAAAGTAGAATTGCACACAATTTGGAGCCACACAGGGTGTTAGCAAACAAATGGCAAAGCATTTTATCACATATGATGCCAGTATTCTTGCAAATTACTCTCTAGTAAAGTAGCTGTAGTTACTGCGCAGTTACCATATTGGAAACAAACTGTGTTGCTTTGTATGCACCATTTATGCATCTACAAGATATTGAATGTTAAACGTGTACCATGCAACACAGAAACAATCCAATTGCGACATTGGAAACATGTTGCCGCATACAATGTGCCCGCTGGGATTCTACTGAGAAGGAACCCTTGATTGATTAATCCCCAACTCTAATCACGAATAGTGTTTGGATTTGTTTAATTTGATGATAACATGTGCGGGTGCGAATAGACAGACATCTTATCCCCAACTCTAATAAAAATCTAATAGGGGTCTTCAGAAAACTTATGTGGCAGCTGAGCCCTATTTTTGCACACAATAAACACCTACAGTTTTGCCCATCCAGCTTCAAATTTTGCCAACTGAACTAGATTCATACCTGATCTTCTCTTTTGGAGTAGTATGAACAACAGCAGTTGATCCTATGACATAGAAAACTTCCAACAGCCAGCACAAGAATTTTGGCTTTTTGTAGCCATTATTTTGAAAATCGCTAGATGCAGCTGGTCTGACCTCAGTGATTCTATCATTCTTGGTTTGTTTTGAAGCACTTTGATTGGACAGTCACTCCTGAAAATTGCTAGATGCAGCTAGTCTGAACTATTTTACTGTAATATGATTGGTTTGTTTTGAAATACTGTGATTATATCTAAATATCTATGGTTTAAATTTGCTCTAATAGAAATTTCAATGGTTCAAAGGTAAATATGTAAAAGGGCAGTCATACCTGAGTAAATCATTTAAGCCTAAGTGCCTGGGCAAAATGTTTCAAATCTGTCTCAAAAGATATATAAACGATTCAAATCCTTTTCTATGGTTCAAAGGCAAATAACCAAAAGGTAGAAATACCTTTTGTTTAATTCTGAACTCGTAGGAGACACACCCAAAACAAATATTCTACAGCCAATAGGCCACTTGTGATTTTAATTTGAACTTGAATTTGAACTTTTGAGCCAAGAACTGCAAAATTTCAAATTTTAAGGTAATGCTTGCTATCGACAGTCAATACACCTTATAAATTGCCTAGGCTTAAATTCAAAGGGCTGCTCTGACCAAGGAGAAACATCTCTGACCATAGTCTATTAATTACAAAGATATCTAGGAATTTTAATGATACCGATTGGTCACCTTTGGTTGTCCCTATAAAGGAAGTTTCTGCAAAGTGCATTGCACAAGGATGACGAGTGGATGACGATGTGTGAGAACAAAATTTTGTGCATTTACACAAACGGCTTTGATGCTGATTTTTACATGAAACATTAGCTGGGGAATCAACTAGCAACAATAAACCAACACATATCAGAACAATAATTATCTGTTAACGGCCTTTCCAGAAAAACGGAAGAACATTGCATAAAAGAATAAAATTGGATTGCCCGTCTAACTAATTAAGAGATACACATGAAGAATAGAGAGGTTTCATGATTCTTCTGGATAGGTAGGCTAGCACAACATGTCATACACACAGACAGTTACAGCTTTGCTATAAAAAAAGCCTCAGCGGCAAATAAAGGATTAAATCAAATCTCTGAGATTCATGCAGCAACCACTATGGAATTATATTTTTTAAATTTAATCCACGCCTAGTAAATATGCCATATCACAGTTGTACATGGGTTTTAAACAGTTACATTTAAGTTGCCTGCTCTTATTGGCGTAATGAATAATATATCCCAAGACCAATGAAATGAATGAGGCAGTTGTTACAATAATTACACCCTCTAGTGGAGGGAGAGTAACTGATGCACAATTGCAAGCAAATGGATTAAACTTGATCTAGCGTCAATTTGACAAATGAACTAAGCTCTGATCTGACCTGATCTGAGCCGAACAGCTTTGCATCTTTTCTGCAGTCAAACATTGCCAAAGACCAAAGTTTTGGAGAAGACCTGTGATACGGTCCCAATATACCAACGATATGGAAGAGGCAGTTTTTCCAATAATCACCTCAGTTTTTCTCAGAACATATTGCTGTTGCAAACAAATCCCCTCATACTTTTCCTATCCCTACCTTCCACCGCACCATTATTAGAGTAGGGTCCTGAGGTGTCAGTTCTAGTATAACTCACCGATTGCAGCTTTGACGACTTTGTGACCACAACTTTTTAGAAAATGGTCAGCCATCACCATTTTCACTGTATGAGTTGGAGTAGTCATAGCTGTAGTCACTCATAATAATTTCTTGTGGTCGGATCAATTCTAGAACTTGTGATCTCCTCTGTGTCAAATTTATCACTGCATACCTTGTAGCCTAATTACAGCTAATAGAGCTTGTCAGTGGGACATTTACGCTTTGCGACATGATAACCAAATTTATAATCTTTGCTATAACCTAGGCTTGCTTGCCTGATCTGTATAGTATTTAGGAAGGATGCATAAAGAGAGTAGAATAATAATTTTTGGTCTCTGATTAGTCGACATGATAATATCACAGAGTAAGGATATATCCTTACTCTGTGATAATATAACAATGGCAAATGGTTATTCTTGAAATTAATCATTGTTTCAATTTTATGCAGCACGACTAAAAGATGATTGATCTAAAAGACATTACATCCAATTTGTTGACTGCTGTGGACAACATTGAAAAATGTTCACGACTAAAGCTTATAGCCCTTTTGCAGCCGTAGACACATTAAATAAACCTATGCAACTGATGCTGTAAATTCAACTGCTTGCAGGATTTTATAGCCATATTTAAGAAGGGACACTCAAAGAGTGTAGAATAATCAATAATGATCTTTGGTTAGACAATGCCAGACAGGTTCGGCCATCAGTAATTCTTACAGGTGTCATCTACAAAACTCCTTGGAAAGACAATAGATTTGGAAGACATAAAATACCCTTTCACAGCGGCGAGAAATTTGTAAGACTGATATGGTGAGTTGAGCCCATTTCATGTCTGTGAAAAGAGGCCTCTACGCCACCTCGTCCAAACTTTGTATAAATGTTTACGTTTAGATACCTCTCGATTGCTGATTCCTGAATTTCATTTATTTATTCATGGCACAGTATTTATATGCGATGATTTAAAAATGTGATAATCCATGCTATTGATTAGCTTTCAAATTGAAAAGATATAATGTTTCATTATGTCCTCCTCGATGATATCAAAATTATTTTTCATTTCTCATGTTATTTATTCTAGGCATCAGCAAACCTAAAGTGTTATTACTGCTGTTTTCAGTTCCAAAACTCAAGCACGAAAGATTTTATGAGCCATCTCAGGAAAATTCACAACAGAGGATTCAGATTTTCTAAGGATGTCACAGTAAGTACTATAGCTCTAGCTAAAGCTTTATGAGTATGCTGAACTTTCTTGTTTCTGGCTGTGAATTGGGACCGCAACATTGACTGTATTTTTTGAGGTTCTAGCAGATATGTCTATAGTCTCTAGTACTAGTTCATGATAGTTTTCTGAGCGCTCAGGGATGAGCTCACACTACCGTTGACAAGGTTTGATAATTTTTTCCCATGCAATAGAATAACCATAAACCAGGATCATGTCATGATCACAGAGTAAGGATATCCTTACTCTGTGAAATAATTATTATGATTAAAGATTTTAGTATGATTCTTACTGGTTCCATTTATAATTATTCAAGCCGCATAGGGTCACTATACTCATAAATATCACAGAGTAGGGATATACAGAGTTGACACTTCAATGATAGTTATAGTGCCTGTGGTTTTTGATTCACTGGGGGAAAATTGTGCACAGCTGGATGCCGAAAACTCATTATCTCTATAGTTATGTCATTTTTCTTGCAGACATCTCTACCTTTGATGGGCCATAATTCATTCTGTATTCACATAGATTTACATGTAACAAATGATAGACGGCTGGTCATCAAGATTAGGAAATGTACTGACCCAAACCACATGTAAATCTATATGAATAAAACTCATTCTAAAAACCTGGATTACTCTTAGCCTATGTATCCTAGGAAAAAATGACAACAATATGGTGTATAGCTTGAAGGTTGGACATGTCAAAAAAGGTAGAAATCAGTCTTTAGGATAAATACAGAATGAATTATGACCCATCAAAGGTAGGCATGTCTGCATGGATTACCTCCATTGTAGCTTATATAATTATCAAACATTGGCAGATATCGAGATCGAATATTTCCCCCAGGCACTATAGCTATTATTGAAGTGTCCCCTCTGTATATTCTTCCTCTGTCTTGGCTTGATTAGATGGAACTGATAACTCTGTACACAATGGTGTTGAAACCTCAATCATTCATTTAATGAATGAAGGTGCTAGTGGTAAGGTGATAAAATGAAGAGAAGCAAGAAGAAGAGTACAAAACCAAAGAGCAGCGAAGATGAGAAGAACTGTACATCAATGTTCAGCTTATCTGAAGATGCAAAGAAGTCTGTGTCGGAGTCTGTCAACAGAATGAAGGCAAAACAGGATCAGATATCTGAAATTCCATATTTAGATTACGAGTTCCCGTTTGAAAACCTCGCTTTAGAAGGTGGAGGCGTCAAAGGATTAGTCTATGCTGGAGCCTTGCAGGTAATGTAAGATTGCTCTCACCAAGGTAGCGCTGATCTCAAATTATAGACACTTTGATATCATAACCATGTCATTGAGATCTGCTCTAAGATTTGACTACATCGAAGTTGATCTAGAGAATGGGAGCAATGGATCTAGTTTAGCTGAAAGGGTGCAGGGATCTCTGAAATCTTCCTTGTGCAAGGGAGCAGCAAATTAAAAAAAATATTTAGGGAAAGAGAGGTCATTTCACAACACAGCCTACCTGGAATCCTGACCATCATTCACAAGAATTAGAATTAGAACAAAGAAATCAGGTGTTGTGTATAATAAGATATAGTTTAGTCAGCAGCCAACAATGCAGGGTGCGTAATGTATATTGATCAAGATAACAGAAAAATGAAATGTTATCTAGGCTAGCTTCACATGATAAACTTGTAAAATATTCCGGTCTAAAAATGTGTCAACTTCTAAGATTAAGATTCTTGTTTTGGTAAAGCATAAGGATTATATTGGAAGTAGGTATGCACTAATTATGACATTACCACAATTTATGGTATTTAAGCCCTAAAATGACCTATTCAATAAGTGGCTTCACCTCTGATTGTTTTTGATGTTGAAACTATGAAACTGACCAAATGACCAAATGACCGATGACCAGATGACCAGATGACCAGATGACCAGTTGACCAAATGACCAAATGACCAAATGACCAAATGACCAAATGACCAAATGACCAAATGACCAAATGACCAAATGAACAAATGACCAAATGAACAAATGACCAAATGACCAAATGAATGATTTATGCGTGGACAGATGTTTTTTCTGCCATTTATTTCCAAAGAAAATCGCCAACTTCATAGCTTGAAGATCCTGGCAATATTTTTTTGTTTATGGTAAACACATTTTCCATTAATCATTCCAATTCGGCTCAAGTAAATGGCCGACGAAAACAAAGTCAGGTAGTACTAGAAAAAACAGTGTACTCGGTCGGGTTCGAAACCCGGGAACCTGTGATCCCAAGTTCCTGAGCTATCCCTGATTAGGCTTTGTCTATAAACAGGAGGTCTAAGTAGTACAAAACAGAAGAACAGCAGACGATAGATACACTGGAGGGTGCTGAGTGCTGGAACAACCAACCTTGAATGCTCCCCCACCCCACATTAAAGGACATACCTCGATAAATGATTTTATGATTTGCATAATACGGTACTGTTTGTTGCTTGTCTATTCACTTCTAAGACTTTGCATATTATTATTGCAGGTTCTAGAGGAAACCGGAATCAAACTTAAGAGATATGCAGGAGCCAGTATTGGCGGTATTGTTGCTGCTCTTCTAGCGGCTGGATATTCATCTGCTGAGATCTCGGATGAATTCAATTTCAATCTTAAAGAGTTCTTTGAAGGTAATTACATGGGTGTTCTCAAAATCTGTCCTTTGGCTATTTTCAAGTTGGATTTGTCTTCGTCAGCTAAAAAAGAGTAACATAATGGAAAGGCGTGAGAAAAAAAACAGGTTTCAGAGTAGCTTGGTAAAAAGATAAAAGTCCAGCAGAGTTTATGCCCATCTGTTTGAGTTGTTTCATCAAGGAAACTTCCAGTGTTGCATTTACTTTAAATTTGGCTGACATGTTGCAAAAAAGATAGTGTTCTGTCAATAGTAACTCCTAAAAAATTGCCATACATAGGTGGTAAAATAATCTCATTATTGGTTTGTATCGGTTGATCAATTCATCTTTCTCAGAACAAGCCACATTTAAAATCGTAGTTTTGACATTATTTAATAACATGTTGTTTTCTTCAGACTCAGACCAGACCAGATCAGATTAATGGGATGTGTCAATAACTGGGAGCATCTGGCTGTGAAGACTCACAATATATTATACGTATCAAACCAGAACTGGCAAAACAAAGTACTAGTAGTCCCTATAAAATGTTGACTAGTTTAAAACCCAGATTGTTCAAAAAACAGCTTTCTGGTACATCGTTTTATTTTTATCAATACCTGTCGGTATTTTGGCTAGTAAGGCCAATTATAAGGTAATCGCATTTGTCCCCCTAGTCGAACAATAGACACAACCCGCTTTCTTTATAGCACTGGTGACTTTGTTGTTTGCACATTCTGTATACGAATTTTACAACCATCTTTTATCAAGTTAAAATACACTTGTAACTATTTTGGTGGTGTGTGATATGATATTGATATTCTGGTGTGCCACGCGGTGCTGATATTGAAATTGTGTCTGTCTTTGCAGATTTAGATAGTTATGACAATTCTCGCCTCTCCAGCACAGTACCAAAAGCACATTTTTACATTTTGAATACCAGCGTACAACTCTCCTAATTGAGTCAGCCCTGATGCTGAGATAATAATGTGCAATACAGTAAAATATTATAAAACCATCTGAACAATGAACGTATCACAGAGTAAGAATATACAGAGAGGACACTTTAATGATCATCATAGTGCCTGCGGTTTTTGATTAACTGGGGGAAGATTGCGCACAGCAGAATAATAATGTGCATGTGCAATACAGTGAAATATTATATAACCGTCTGAACAATGAACTTATCACAGAGTAAGGATATATCCTTACTCTGTGAATTCATCTTCTGAACTCAGTTAGGGCCTTAGCCACACAATAAAATGGAATCAAGTCATAGCAACATAGAGATAAAATAATTAACAATGAATTCGATTAAACAAAGGGTGCCTCAAATCACAGCTTGACCGCGCTATCATATGGTCAAATCCACAACAGTGTTATAGAAGGATAGTCTGTCTTTATGGAATAATGGCATTTATTGCTCCTAGAACCCTGCCATTTTTATTTATATGTACAACAGTAACGACAGGTTTCACCTGATGTTTCACTATGACGTTACACCATGTCAAAAATTTGTTGAAATTTATATGTAGACTTCTTTGATCATGTAGATTGAGAATTCTAAAAAAGATTGGTGATGCATGACGCTTACTGAACCAATGCTGCTAAATTTGGTTGGTGTACATCTTAACCCTGTTACATTCCAACATTCAGCTTCATTGACTCATAAAGTGAGAAGTGTTCATGTATACTCACATCATAATGATTCATTCATGTGCAGATAAACCCTGAATTCTGATAATCGAGGAAAATTTTCTCTTTATAGAAGTTTCAATGACTTGTGGGTTTCCTCTCAATTCTTTTGTTTGGAGATAAGCTTTCATATGTTTCTGGCCTTAGAATTGTAGCAATGAATGGTGGCTATCAGCTTATTGGTCATTTTCCTATAGTTTTATGAAGTAAAGTTTATGATATTTATTTTTATCTGTTGCAAAATACGCCAAACATCAAATTAATTCTCAATCCCGTGCCTGTGTCTGTACCTGCTTTCTATCATTCATTATTTTTTCTAGATCACTCATGTGGTTGGTGCAGTGTCTTACCCAACATATGTCAAGGATATGGCTGGAACCCAGGCAACAGGGCACAAGAGTTTTTTGGAGATCTCTTAGATAGAAAGCTGAACATGGGACCTGACATCACATTCAAGCAGGTAAGACCGCTGTTCCAAATAGTCTCTCAGTAGTGTTTAGCTGTCAAAACTATCAAATTTTATATTTCAGCTGTGCATTATGGCAATAGCCAGGACAGTGTCAAATTTATAGATGAAAACTTGCTCTCTGGTGACTGAAAACCTTTTTAAGAACCTCATGTCATCAGTGTAGTGACCAATGTAAACTTGGAAATCTGATATCTATCTTAACTACACACCATGAATGCAGGAATTAATGATTAGTGTGGTATTTGCTCCGTGAAAGAATAATATTATTATATAAGGAGGTAGCTCAGTAGGTTAGAGCGCCTGCCAGCGTTGGAGGTCTCGGGTTCGAATCCCGCTGTATTCAACCGACAGCTTGGCTCAATTGACGCACCAGGTGTGCTCCTACCCGCCTACAAACTGAGAATGTTTTGGCGCTGAATATGGCGGCTGCGCGCTCAGGGCTCTGATATTTCTCAGTCTTCGGACAGAGAAAGACTTGGGATTTTAACACCCTATAACTAATTATAAGTAAAGTATGATACCAAACATAAGTACGGTATAAGCAAAGAGGCTACTACCACCCTAAGATCATGTTTAAAAATCGGATGGGTAGGGTGATGGTATTCAGGATAGTTATATCAGTTACAATACGCATAACTACCAACCATCAAATTAATCTCATTTGCCGTAAGTGACAATTCTCATGCATTTATACTGTATACAGCTTTCACCAAATATCATGGGTATCTACTTACCCTCTGCAATATCTTTGTTGGCTGAGTTTGTATCACCCAATATCGTAATTATCCTCTTTAGCTGCATCAGGTAACAGGAAATGAACTCTGTATCACAGCTGTGAATGTTAACATGAGCAGAGTAGAATACTTCCATCCGAAGACGAAACCTGATGTGCCTATCAAGCTAGCACTTCGGATGTCTATGTCAATCCCAGGTATGGCCACATCAGAAATATCAATATTAAATTTTCATGGAAAATCAATTCTAGAAAATAGCTGATGTTTCGATGATCTAGAATTGTCCTATTATAATTCTCCCTCCCTCCTGTTCTGAATTTTTAGCTTGAGATGTATGATACTTTCATCAAAAAGACATTAAAACAATGAAACAAAATCTTTGGTATTCTCGATGAGTTTTATTACGTAGCTAGCTACCCAGTTATTAATGGGGTTAATGACATTTCAGGGTAAACAATTGATATTGACAGATCAAAGTTTAGCTATGTTGTAGTGTGCTTGACAGTTTCAATCAATGGTGCCCTTAGAGCTGGCGGAATGTTCTGCTATGCAGCAGCCTGGAGTTTGTAGACCAGGCTGTGTTTTATTGCGTTTATAGCATTCAGAGAGCACAGTGAATGTTTCCAAGTAGTTTGAAAAAAATGCCAATAAATTATGCTAAGAATAAATTATGTCAGTAAATCCATTAAGTGATAAAGGTATTCATCCATTATTTGATAAATTTTTGCTTTTCTAAAAATTCTTACAAAAAACATGATCATAGAGCAAGACCCTAGATAAACCCTAACAGATAACCCTTACAGAAGGTTTCAAATCTGTAGTCTTCTCTTTTGATTTTCTGCTGACTGGTGGACATAAACAGTCTTCGAAATTCTTCATGTGTTGATATGTAGTGATGAACAGCTGGTAGAAAAATGAGAATGTGCGAAACACAAGACTCAGTGTCAACTCAAGCAAATTTCCTGAAACAGTAATGACAACTAGCAACTCACTGAACTCAACATGCTGTAGTGCAAAAGCCTTGTAATCACTTTGTTTTATAATAGCGCCTAACAGTCAGTTGTCCGAGGTCCTTTGCAAAAACTTGAATAGTTTGAAAAATCATGTAATATTTTGATCCGATTTAGGAGTCTTCAAAGCTGTGAAGCTGACAAATGAGCGTGGCTTTACTGACCTATACGTAGATGGAGGGGTATTATGTAACTATCCTGTACACGCATTTGATGGTAAGAAATATAAATACTTAATGAAGCAGCGGAATTGAACGTGGTTTGAACGACTAGGCAATAATGAGACTTGCAAGAAATCTTCTGTGTTGGGAGAGCTTCAACATCACAGTCAAAAATATGTCAAAATAAAGAAATACTTGGATGAAATACCAGAATTGTCTCATCTTTCACAATGAGTAGACAACATTCTAATGATTATCCCTTGACAAATGTGTGTTTTTGAGAAAAATATAAATCATCTGGTATTTGAAAGGAGATTATGTCAAGCTCTCGTACTCCTTTCAACCAGAGCAACAATATTCTGTCGACATCAAGAGTCATTGGAAGATATTTTTTGCTGTTATAGGAAATCCAAAAAATGGAATGCCCATGGCTGGTGGATGTTTAATAACTCAAATAAAAAGCTAAATACCTTAACTTTTAGGTTGGTGGCTTTCAATGAAGACAGAAGATTGTTTTCTGAATAGACTGCAGCCTCTAAGTGACTGTGATAAGCTGATGAGTAAACATGAGAGGTTTGGAAAGATCAATGAGAAGACCATCGGCTGTCTAGTTGTAAGCTCACAAAATAATCGCATAGCGCAATGAGCAAAGATTTTAGGTGTAACCTAATGTAGCCAATGTGTTGTCTCTGATTGGCTCATGGGAGTGAAAGAGCCAATGACAGGTCAGATGGCACTTTCCTGAAAGTACCTATTGGTTATAATTATTGTGAATGTGAAATTAATACGGATTCATTTTCACCATATCTCAATGGGTACTTTCAGTGACTTGGCATTGGCTCTCTTTCCCACCCAGCAGCCAATCATATCAAAGCCAACACATTGACTAAACCAATGGTGATCAAGATTAAATGGAATTATAATTGAGACTCAGTTAGCTGTTGATTTAAGTATACGTGATATAGGATTCAAGCTCTTGGTTTTTATTCATTGAGCAAGCAGCTTAATACTCAGTTATTTAAAGTCAAAAATGCTCAGTTGTAGTTATCTCCTCCTTACTTTTCCAAAAGCTATCTCCTTCCTACAGTTTTTAATTCAGAATAACCACATTTGGTCACCTGGATCGTTAGTCAATCAGCTAACTATTCATTTATCTCTTTCTGCAAAAAACTCCAAATCTGACAAAAAATCTCCAAGTTCGTGTTTTTCTGTTTGGGCAGAACTACACTTCGACATGGTAACTCACAGAGATCTGGGTTTTTTTGGAGCATCAGTTCATCACATTATCTAAATGAGCTTTTGAGGGCATGTTTGAAATATTTTTTTGACATATTTAAAATTGCGATTTACTTTTTCATTACGGTGTTTATTTCATCCATCAGTGCAGTGGCAATGTTGCGCAAGGCAGTGCAAAGAGCCTATATATTTGTAGTTTCTATGCCATTGTGTACAGTTTCAAACAAATTCTAATTGCCTTTTATCAAAGGAGTGGAGCAATTTACAAATGACAATGGAGATGCTATACTGAACTTAAACAAAAGAATATTTCTGTTGGCTGATATAAGTTTTCAGTATAGATCGTGGTGACCCATCAGTCACCCATCAAATTCTAGCAGAATGACTATAGACCTCAAATTAATAAATATTATTAATATTCCGAAACATGGTTTGGATTTGGCTTTTTCAGTGGATAATGTTCAATGATAGCATTTTCAAACTACACCCAAATGTTTGAGCTTAAATTTTACTCGAATGTCATCCCAATATTTTTATTATTGAAAAACACTAATGTAACTATGCTGGATGCGTATAGGATTATGATAGCTGTGTGTCTGGAGGGCTCACCCTTAATAACACACATGATATTCTATGTGAAATATTCTGCTGCATTTTCAGTGAGCTGGTTTCTGTATGTTCGACCTTGGTGTATCTATCACCATTAAGGAATTGCAGTCCTGAAATAACCATTGACAGCATTCATGTTACGGTTGAATTTGTACATTTGTTTAAAAATCGTGCCCTGGGACTGCATCTATACTGCAACAAGTTATAATGTCGTTACTTTTGAGGATTCGGTTAGCCAAACAGGTGGGCTGCCTCAATAAACAACAAATCTGAGATGGCCTCCAAACAAAATTGGAAGCAATTCTTCACGCAGTGCATTGAAACGATCCAAGTACAATTGAGACCTCTGCTGGATGAAGATATCAGTTAGAGCAATTACAGACATTGTTTTCTCAGAGTAAATTTTCTAATCCCTCAAGAAAATCTTATTTGTAAACAACCAGTGTATTGCAGTCTCTGTGTTTCATTACAGGGAAAGAATTTGTTACTGTTGTGCCTTGTTTATCTTTTCCAAAGGATTTAAAGGCATGTAATTTTAGAATATCAAAACCTGAGGATTACCTTTGTGTCTCAAGACTTGTTGCTTCTTATGATATTTATGTATTATAGCATTATTACATCAGATTAAAATTGAAGGTCGAATTAAATCAGATGTCTTGTCGCAAGCAACATCCTGGAGCATAGGCGGCAAAATTTGTTGCCTTAGTGGCCAGGCCGCAATATCTGCGCCAGGTTGCTCTCTGTTTGCAGGCAGGTCGGAGCACACCTGGGTTCCAACCATAGCCCAGTGCTAGACAATTTGTAATCCTGCTCAGTCCAAATATATTCTCCAACCAGCATTCCAAGCCCGAAACCCCAGTTCTGATACAAAAAATTTAGCCCATATTGGGTGCCCCGTTTTTTTATACCAATTTTATTGCATCTAAAATATCATATCATATTATGTTGAATCAATAGGCTTGAGTTGCTGGCTACTCATATATTTACATTTTTGCAATCGACCATGACACCTTGTCGACATTCAATTATCCACACTCTCTTTACTCAACAAAAACATGGTCCATGCTTCTAAAAAGTTATACAATGTTGCAATCACTTCACTCTTGGTTAGCCGGGTAAACCTTCTTCCGGGAGTTATTGCACAATCAAGTAGAGGGTGCCCTGGGACTGCATCTATACTGCAACAAGTTATAATGTCGTTACTTTTGAGGATTCGGTTAGCCAAACAAATGGGCTGCCTCAATAAACAACAAATCTGAGATGGCCTCCAAACAAAATCTGAAGCAATTCTCCATGCGGTGCATTGAAACGATCCAAGTACAATTGAGACCTAAGCTGGATGAAGATATCAGTTAGAGCAATTACAGACATTGTTTTCTCAAAGTAAATTTTCTAATCCCTCAAGAAAATCTTATTTGTAAACAACCAGTTGTATTGCAGTCTCTGTGTTTCATTACAGGGAAAGAATTTGTTACTGTTGTGCCTTGTTTATCTTTTCCAAATTAAAGGCAATGTAATATTAGAATATCAAAACCTGAGGATAACTTTTGTGTCTCAAGACTGATTAAAATTGAAGGTTGATTTAAATCAGATGTCTTGTCACAAGCCACATCCCGGAGCATAGGCGGCGAAATTCGTTGCCTTAGTGGCCAGGCCACAATATCTGCGCCAGGTTGCTCTCTGTTTGCAGGCAGGTCGGCGCACACCTGGGTGCCAACCAAAGCCCAGTAGACGATGGACTGCAGACACATTTGATATGAGGCCCTATCGATAAATTTAAGGTTCAATGATTGCACAGACCAAGGGTACATTGTGGCAGCATCATTCAACGATTGTAATAGTTAATCCTATTGTAAAAACTGCCACAATACTGCCTTCCTAGCTATACCCACCGTATCAATTTAGCTAGGATAGTTAGGTGTAATTTAAGCATAAAACTTCATGTCTAATTGTGGAGTAAGGCTGTACAAAGAGAAATTTTTACGGGAGAGCATGCATATTCTATTTTTTACTGTAATCAAGAACTTTGAATTCAGTTCATTCTCCAGAACCCTATAATTGTGACAAATAGATGAAAGGAGTTTTTGGCATCAAGCTTCCCATAACTTTCCCCTTGATGCAAAGCTCGCAGGTACCTTGACCAAGGAGTAAAAAACTCTTTCCTTGACTATTGTTAAAAAATTTACTCTGAATCGCTTTACTCTGTGAAGCAGTCTATCCACATGCTTGAAACTAAAATGTTGTACACAGATAGATAGATGGGGTGATAACTCTATACTGCAAATGAGCCACCAAATTTCAACAATAAGAGATGACAACTTCTTAGCCCAAGATTTGCCCAAATTGACTTTAATGAACTGAGTAGAGGAATGTTTCGTTGGAGCTTCAAAGTGTGGATCTTACTTTCGATATTGCTGCTACCCACCACCTAATTTTCTCCAAAAAGAATTGTAGCAATGTTATATTCTTCAGCTATTTTTGCTCTGAAAGAGTACAAGGGTGGGGATGGTGTGTTGAAGTGTCCCTTCTTCAGATGTGATTAAAAGGATAACATTTTTCGCTCGTGTATGTCACAACTTGTCCTTACTATAGCAAGCTTTTCAAAATAAAAAAATAAAAACTAATTTCTTTATTGCAGTACTCTGATGCGGAACAAGATGTCATGAAAGCTAAATTGGAGGGAAGAGTTGGGGTAAAAACTAAAGAGAAAGACAGACCACAACATTCCAAGGTCTACAAGTGAGCTTTTTTAGTCCTACATATTTACATGCTCAACTTCACAAACAAATCTAAGAATAAGCTTATTAAATCATGACCCTGGAAAGTAGATCTAAGAGAAACTTTATGAGACTTTAACATAACCTATGTTACAAAGCTTTTGCTCTTAAATGTGTGATGAAAAAAAAATTTCTCTTTTTAATTTCAGGAAATACAGGTGAGGAAAAGACGAGGACAACATAGATCCTTTGTGGTCTGAATGCATCTGATGTTCCATCTAGCCCCCCCCCATATATATCATTTTTCTATGATGAAAAAGTGGAAGATTGGTCTTAAGAATTTGAGACCGAGTTTAGGATAAAACTGATTTTGTTATTTACATAAATTATGTCATGATTTGATTGACGGTGAGTAACCAAAGTCCACAGTACCACAATACCTTTGTCAATATATTTGCAGATTCCAACAATGTCATTTGCTGATTGATGTATTTGTTGTCCGGGAGAATATTTATAGTGAGAATTCCACTAAAGTCCCTTTTCAATCATCACCTCCAATCAATGAGTGAATGAATGGAAACTTTTTCGACATTTACAATTGTGATGTTTTTCTAAATATTGGTTCTTGGTTTCCGATTGAATACAGTATATGCATCAATAGCCATGACAGTGAATAACAATGCTGCATCAAATATGTTCGCTAAAAGTTTTGTATTTTTTACCGAACTTGAGCCCAGTTTATTTAACATTTTATTCCTATTGTAGAGACAAGCAAGCAAAGACAAGGACGTCTCCAGAAACATTTGAAGAACATGAGGTCTTCATGTCTTCCTTCGATAAGTTTCTCAAGGTAGTTGCAATAGTCTACAGAAATTCAATTTATCCAAAGTGACAACCCTATGAATATTACCAGCTGCTTTTAGAACCCTCATCATTTACAGGAGCCAATCAATTTAATCTCTTAATACTAAAAAATAACTTATCATGCAGGCAGGGTGGTGTGGTGGATAGGATTCGAGCTGCTCAATCTGAGAGTTGCACGTTCGAATCCCGGTCATTACCCATCCTGCTAAAGAAGGTGAGCTCTCCGGACAACAGCCTAGCTTGCCAACCCTTACATTGTACAAGGGTGCGCTAATTAGATGAGATCTTAATTAATTAATTAATGTAAGCATATTCGCATTAGCCCCGAAAGGGTCACAGAATAGCAATAAAGCCTATATATAGCAATGAATAGATATGGCAATGATGTGTCAATGTGGAGTAGGGTAATTCACATTACAATCATTCATTTAGGTGTTATATAGTATCAATTCTCTAATCATAGATACTTCAGCAAGTGAATTCAACAGGTGATGAAGTCGATGACACAATAACCAGGAGTGAACTCAAGGAAGCTCTAGATTCTGCTATTGTGAGTTCCATAATAATGTTGCTACACTTTAGACTTTATCGTCACCCAGTAATGGGAAAATCTAGACGACGCATTGATATTGGGATCAAAAGGCTTGTAAGGCTGTAAGCTAGTAGAGTAATATACTTCTGATAGACTGGGTTTTAAACATGCTATGAAAGTCAGCGATATGAATTCAAAGCATTTAAAGTTACCCTTCAAGTGAGCAAAATGCGAATCTTTAAGTTTGATGTGCAAGAAGATAATCTTCTCAGATTAGAACAAATCATAGGTTTCTGAACATTTACCTTTTTGATTAAGCAGTGTGATTGGTGATATCTCCGTGATTAATGTATCCGATATGAAATGTAAACTCCTTTTTTTCACTTTTGGCTCAACAATGTTGTATTTATTTCAGTGGAATGATTATGATGTTGATTATTATAGAGTGTTGAAGGTACCGAAGAAGGGGAGGATGCTACATCAAAGTTTAATTCTGTGGATATTCAAATTTTATTTGGGTTTGAATCAGACTTGGAGAAAATATTGGATAAGCTGGATGTTGATGGTGATGGTGAGGTTAGTCCAAAGTTCACACTATTGCAAACTCTTACAGTAATGTTTGGTGGGGATGTTTTCTTTGTTGAAACCTCCTATTGGTTACAGCATCTTTTGGTTTTCATTCCTGCATTTTTGACACTGACGCTTTCAATAGTAAAGGTGAGCCATTTAAATTTGAGTTTTGTTCAATGTTTTAGTTCAAAGTTTTAGATTTTTCGTCTTTTTTTAATTCATTCAAGCGAGAGCTCACAACAGCAAATGAAGGTTTTTTTGTTTACTTTGAAGCCTCAACTAACTTGATTTATTTCCTCTTGCAGTATTGCCTTAAATTACTTTTCTATATATTCTCGATGTATTTGGTTTTGGTTTTCTTACAACAAAAAAACCCCAAAGAAACCAAAACCCATGGCAGCATGACAAGGCTAGTCTCGATGAGGTACTCTCATGCATCAGACATATGTAATTGATCCCAACTGACATTTTCTTTGTTTGAAGATAAGCTATGGTGAGCTCTTGAAGTTCATAGAAAATGCTGGTATAGATATATCAAGTAAACTTCAAGGCTATCAAAGAAAAGAGATCAATACCTTCTCTGAATTCATAGAAGGCGTTCAGGACAGTCTTCTCACACACAGCAAACATGTATATCTTGAGGTATGAAAGCATTGAGAAACTATATTGTTGGAATGACATTTTGAAACACACTTTCATTGCACTTTCATCAGCCCTTAGCTCTGGTAACAGAAGGCTTCAAGATAGCTTTTCTCTGCGTCTGTGCTCATCAACTTGCATTTAGTTAGTTATGTAATAGAAAGAATTTTGATTTCATTTATGATATATTTATTGATAGGATCATGACTTCCAAAGAACAGTCGGGATTAACACAGACTACATCGATACACTGGATTACTCAGTTGATGCTGAAGATCGTGAATTCCTGGTGCAGGTTGGTCACTATCATGCTTTCATCTTTTCATATCTTTTGATAATCCTCCCTCAATAATCATCAGAAATGGGCTTGTCTCTGCATGCCTCTTTCTCACTCTAACCACCTGATATAAACTAAATATTTATTCATATGGGATCGATTACAAGATCTCCAAACCTAAAAAGTTCCATCTGAAGATATACCATTTTCAATGATTATTAACCAGTTTTAGATGAAGTTGTATTATTGAGTTAAGTATGAAGTTTGGTTTTCACTTGGGCAGCCCTTTTAATCTTGAAGTATGCCACCTCAACAAGTCCTACCAGTCCTTATACCATCAAATGTATCATGAGGAACCTGGTGTACCAGTCAGTAAAGCCATGCTCGTTATAGTAGATCATGTTGTTGTATTGTTAACGAACATGGTTTTCAGTAGACTTAGGCTGCATATGATGGCAGCTGTGAAGAGGATTCGGTTGTAAAATTAATTTTGTGTTCCATAAAGGAGATAATTCTTAATTTTACTATCTAGATTAAACAGCGAATTGCAATGATTTTGAGACATACTGTTTTATTTCATATAGCAAGGGAGGAAGGCTACAATTTCATTTCTGAAACACTATGTACACGAGCAGAATCCGCCAAGGAAGTCTGTCTCAGCAGAACCGAAATCATCTAAACACTATAGACCGAAATCACAATTTTCTTATGAGAATGTGGTGTTTGAAGAGGAAGAGGAGGACAATAATATACCTCTAAAAGACATTGAAGAAGACGACGAGAACAACGGGAAGAATATACCACTAAAAGGCATTGAGGGTAAACCCTCCAAATCTGAGCAATCATCAAATACTGATACTTTGAGTGCTGAAAATGAGCAGCATGACATCATCAGGAAAGTAAGTACCGAAGATGATTATTCAGGCGATGACCCGAAAACAGAATCCCGATGTAATTGGTATGCGTGAATAGGTGATAAAGAAAAAAGCTTACTGCTCCGCTAAGATGAGGGATATAAATAAGCGGTAACCAAAAAAATCGCTGGGTTTTACAGATCTACACTTAATGATATGGCAGTCGGAACTTCTACCTGGATTAAACAAGATATCTTGTGTTCATTAAATGAGAATGTATGGTTAGTCATGAGGCATTTTCTGATGACATGACTGAATTCAATTAGGACAATTAAAAACATACTTATTCATGCCAATGTAAAATAATAAAAGACAGTTTATCACAACCCCAATATAGTACTTCTGCTTGGAATGACAGCAAAACCATCTTTATCAAACATTATTTGTTCGGACAGGTCATATTGACCGGTATGGGAAGAGTTATCACTGCTAGAAGACGGGCTCATCAATTTTCACTGGAATTCGTATAAACAAATATTTCAGTTAATATTTCAAATGGTAGTTATTGTGAGCTTTTATAGATGCAGAATTGAATATTTGGATATCAAAAGAATGGTGCCACTTTTCTTAACACTCCATATCAATCGAATTATCAGACATGAAATAAAGGTAGGAGGTGGCTCAGTTGGCTAAAGCGGGATTGAAGGTCACGGGTTTGAATCCCACCACAGTCCATCGACATGCAAACAAAGAGCAACCTGGCGCAGATATTGAAACCCCTCCCCCTACACATGGTGACATATATGCTGAGTGAGACCATTTTGAGGTTCCTTCCCATGCCATGAATTAAATAATTTAGTTGCTATTGCTTGGTTCATAAAACTGGCTTATGGAAGAAGCACTACACAAACTACTTGAGATGCATCTCAAATTGAAGAGCGGGAGATAAATTTGTTGCCACTGGCAAATAAAGTCATGCCTTTTTCACACTAGTTACATTTGTTGACACTGGAGGAATGATTTTCTCAGTTTGTCCAGTTTTGAAAAAAGGGGCACAGGTACAAGATAACGGATAAGAACTCAAGTGTTGCTGAGTTTTGAGAAAACCTAAGAAAAAGAACAACTGCCTCAGCCTTACCTCAAGTTTAAAAAAACTGAAGGGCTAAAAAAAAAAGGGCTTAGATCTGCCTCTGTCTGTGACAGTTACTCAGTGACAGAGTTGCCACCTCCTTTACCATCTGTAAAAGATTATGAGGAATTTGATTTACAAATTACAGGGGGATTTCTGTACAGACTACTCATCGCCACAAAAGCTGAAAAGGATAGAATTATGTTTGATGAAACTGAAACTTAAACATTCCGTCTGGTAAGTTTCATAGTTTAAATTCTGTTTTGTTCGGGTATTTGGCCAATGTGCTGCTCTGATTGCTGGGTGGGGAGAAAAAAAGCCAATTCCAGGTAATATGGTAGTTTCAGGAAACAACCTTCGACCCTGAAATTGCCTAAAAGGAAAATTTGACCAGAAGTGGTTTCGAACCCAAATGGCGCTCTACCTATTGCGCTATCAGGACATGTATTGGATATATCTTTATCATTAAACAAATGAAAGCAAGCCCAAAAAGTAAGACATTATCCAGGTTGAAATTACTTTCCTGAAAGTACCATATGATCTGGCATTGGCTCTTCTTCTTCCCATCCACCAATCAGAGCCAACACATTGGCTAGGGGTGCTAAGCTATTGCAACAACAAGGAAAATAGACTAATGTTAAGTGACCGCTAACTAGTTAATAGATTCGGGAAGGGACTGTTAAGCTGATAATTGAGAGTTATCCCCACATTGATGTTGAAAGGACAACTCTCCACAGATTGCGCAGAGACACTTTATGTGCTTACTAAGAGTAATCCTGACATTGATGTTGGTAGAAAAACTCCCTAGGAATTTGAGGTGGTCATTTTAGGGGTATCCGGAAATTTTCCCACCGAGCCATTTCCCACCTTCCTTTATCCCAATAAGCTATTTTCCCACCAAGCCATATTCCGACCAAGCCATTTTCCCACCAGAGCATTTTCCCACATATCCGTTTTCCCACCAGGACGATTTCTCACTGATCCATTTTCTCACCGGGATGTTTTCCCATCAATCTGTTTTCCCATCATGACATTTTCTCACCAAGCTATTTTCCCACCTGGACTTTTCTCACCAATCCATTTTTCCACCTGGACAATTTCCCACCAATCCATTTTTCCACCCGGATATTTTCTCACTTGCCATTTTCCCAATATTATTTTTTTCAAATGAACATGTAGCGTCTTTACATTTTTTTTTCTTTTCCTTCTGCTTTTCTTCAGGCAAAAAAAATGTCTGTGAGTGTATGTGTCAGAGTCTTGTCATAAAAGTTTTGTTGTTTTTTTTGCATTCTAGAATCCCAAAGTCTATGACATTTGGTGCTGTTAAAGGTTATGAAAACGACTTGAACAGTTTTCTCATGATTTATCACAACTTTGCTCTTGTACGATTCCTTAATAACACATAGTTGTGTTCACCTAAGGAACTGTTGTCAGATTTATGGGGGCGCTTGCTTGGAAACAGAAGATGCACACCGAATCTTTGAATGAAAATCGGTTGGAACAAGCGTCGACTGGATTGAACTAACTGGAATGAACGTAATCTGGTATGAAAGTTGAAAATCCTGGAATGAACTTAAAAAATGCTGGATTGAACCCTGACTGCATTAGTTGGTCTTAAGAGTCAGCAGGAGAGCCACTCCCCGAAAAAATTATGTTACAAAAAACTGGCATACATCTTCTGAACAATCAAGGTTTTGGTTTAAATTTATAATTTTTGATTATGCTACGATAATTCAATATTGCCATGCCAAACCACATGTGCTGAGCATTTGTTACTATTTATATTTATTTATTATGTTTAGTACCTACCGGTAACGGTAGCCGGTTTTGACAAGCTAAGTTCAGTGGGGGAGGGTGGAAAGTTTCCCACCTTCCCCGCTGTAGCTCTATTCTACCTTTGTGGTAGCGTCCTAAAGTGAGTAGGGGTGTAGAGTCTGTTATGTACACTTTAAAGACATATTCTATTCTATCATGTGAGCAATTTCCAGCTGTAGAATCCAAATATTGAGGAAGTTATGGCCTCTCAAACTTCCAAAGTGACGGCAGTCTATTGGCATTGAGAATCAGCTGGCACACCGTATGGGACGTCACAACGTGTCATACTTATTATGATATACTAATAGATAGGATGATGATCAAACTGCTCAGGGAATAGAGGGTCTCGAACCCAGGTCCAAATGGCCATGCAGGCAACGCCACTATGGCTGAGCTATAATGTCTACAAGCCACACAGCTGGACCTAGTGGTGCAATGGTAGCGGCGTTGCCTGCTGGTATGAAAGACCCAGCTGAATCCCAATGCCAATTGAAGGTGATCACCCTGGAAGTTTGAGAGGCCATAACTTTTTGGATTCTAAAGCTGAAAATCACTCACCTGGTAGTTTAAAATATGGAGAATAAAATGTGATACAAAATAGCAGCTTCAAACTAAGTCTTTAAGACAAAGGTTTTTAAAAACTCAATTAAAAATCGATGACAACGATGGGACTTGACAGTCGGCTAAAAAACTAGCAGTTGATATGATGTCATCTATTGAATTGCAGCATGATTTTGGTATGTGTCCATACAATGTACATAGGTGATAGATAAAAACACATCTTTATGTTCTTGTCACAGACATAAATATAATATAATCCATAAATCCATAAATCCATATCCATATCCATATCGAAATCCATAAATCCATAATCTTTTAAATATTAATGATTTTACATAATAGTTAAATTTTAAGGTGTTGGGATTTTATTATGAAACTTTTTTAGATGAAAACAACACTTAATGTTGTTTAATTACAACTTTAAATTAACCCTGGTTTGCGGAGCTTTCTATTTTAGCATCAGCTTATTATTGCATCTTTGCCTTCTGCTATATATATTGACCTGAACGCCAGTGCGATGAACGAGAATTGAAATAATATCATACTACACACTACACACACAAAGACCGATTTCGGTTAGCAAAATTGGTAACAGGTGAGAATCTAGAAATAAATTGTGCCATTTCAAGCATATGCTAAATGATGAAATAGTTCGCCTGCAGACAGCTTTCTCATTTTGGGTATTTCATTTCCTATGAATTTTTCAAAGATTAAATGGTTACTTTGTTCACAGGGTCAATCAGGAAACTATATTAATCGAAGAGCTTAGAATCCGAATCTTGTTATAGAAAGAGGTTACAACATAAACAAGTTTGTAAGTATAAATGATCATAATCTTGTCATGTACGAGATGACTAAAAAACACTGATACAAGATATTTGTGTCAAACTTTGGTGCATAACTTTGTTTGTTTTGAACTTATAGTTTATTGTCACATAAATTACTGCTTTTGCAGCATCACTTGCCATTCCGAGCTATGGTTATGATGTTGGTTTATTTAAACTTTGGGGGGGCCATGTCCAATTCTCAGCCCAAGGAACCTTGCGAGGTGATAACGCGTTGATCCCAGAAGTATGGGAAAGACTAAAACCTTTAGTTTTCACCTATCTATGACAATGGTACAAGGTACTACTTGCTATGAAATGGCCTCTCCAAATTTGAAAAAAAATCAGAACACCAACCACAGCTTCTGAGAAAATTAAGAAATTTGAGATGATGGAAAGCAAAGGAGAACTAAACCCATTAGAACATTTTCCACTGCTTAGCATGACAAATCTAGAGTGCCGAGTAATCAACTTAAGATACCATCATCGCTAGGCGCCACTTTAGTCAATAATATTAGGAAGTTTGTTCTTTGATTTTGTAAGGGAGGGTAACTCTAATTTATTGAGCTTGATGATGAACTCATGTTCTCAAAATTGTGACTTCTCAAATGAGGTTTTAGAGCTCAGAACATTTTATGCATAACAATATGATCAAATCAATTCTTTCTATCACTTGAGTCATGTTATGCTATTACTTTTTGTAGATCCAAGATCTGGTGCTAGACACATGTCTCTTGTACCCAAAATTTCAGGGGGAAAAGCTGGAGAAGCTCCAAAACTTACCTCCAACGGCCACAATGCCTGTGAGAGATCGCTCAGGGATCTTGGAGATTTTCATTGAGCACGTCATTATTAAGTACTCAGAATACTTTGGAAAGAGGTGAGTCTTTTACATGGAGGGTTACTGCGAGTCTTGTTTGTGAATGCACACACACACACACACGCACGCACGCACGCACGCACGCACGCACGCACGCACGCACGCACGCACGCACGCACGCACACACACACACACGCATATATACACGATACACATGCATATATACACGATACATGATACACTGATGCCGATGCGTTGTCAACATGGGCCCCTTGTTAAATATTTGGAAACAAATGCCTGTTTGTAAGACAAAGCAAAGTCTGTACATTCTTCAGGGTTATATATATATATATACATATTCAGTATATTTAACGATTTGTGTTTGTAGTTACATGAACAGGGTAGTTTAGTCACATATGACTAGGAGGTTGGTTGCCATGTTTGGTGACAATTTCTACTCAAAAACTGGAAATGTAAGTTTTAAATCATTGGTCCAATCTTTCATGGGTCATAATTGAATCATTTTGCAAATGATTTTTGCATTGCATTTGACTGATCAAATTTTTGTTTCTTATCCAATTTTTTGCATGGCGTGTAAAAGAAGGACTATCGATTGACGAATTGAAATCGCTTCATACAGTTGTAACACATGTCAATCATTTCTAAACACGATAAGACGGCTAAGCATTGGTTAATATTGGTTAATGTTATATTTTAATAACTGACATGTGTTTCAGGAGTGGTTGTTCCAAGAGGAACCGTATAAGGACAGTAAACTGATGATGGCCTTCAGGAACAGACAAGCCGAGTTCCCAAAGGAAATAAGGGCGAGGGTGAGAGTACAGGAGGCAGCTTTCGTACCTGAAGCCTTCATCAATCAGGAGGAGTATAGGAAAATAGGTAAGGGAATAAAAGAAAATTTAAAGAAGGTCAACAGTACTCAAAATGTTGAGGGTACTTATCAGTTTCCTCCCCAGCCCCTCTGACAATTTTACCTGGTTTTTAAACAATTCAATACCATTTTTTTCTGTGTCAGGCAGGTTTCTACTACCTTGTTTGCTGTTCTAAGCTATTGGATGTGGTAGAAGAAATAAGTTTCAACCTGTTTGCCATAGTATTACTTTACCAGGTAGTGGTAATTCAGTGCTATGATATTACCAAGAAATTTTGCTTGTCCCAAACTACATGCCAAATTTAATGTGGAAGCTCGGTTGATTATGGGAGTCATCTTTTCTGTGATAACGAGGGGACAATTCAAAGTTATTGATAGAATGTTGCAAACAAGCTTCTTCTTTTAGTCAAAAAGTCGGAAAAGGTTTACCTGGCTTCACTTCTCTGTTGAGAATAGTACTAATTACTCTTTCATTAATTTACAGTTGGTGAGCTTAAATCAACATCAACCTACGGGAGAGAGGAGGAGTCAGCAATGCAGAAGACATATGTGCACAGGCGTGCATGGATCAGTACAGAAGAACCCACTATAGGGAAGGCGTTGGATGTCTTCCCTATTTTCAAGACAAACCAAGAAGCGGTAAGGATTTCATAATCACTTACCAAGCATAAACTGTAAACAGGCATATACGATACGCAAGGTATAAGCCACGTCACTATCACATTAAAAAGATATGTCAACATTAAGTACTGAGTTCTTCCCATTCGGGTAACATTTTCTGAATCAAAATGAACAGCATGTAGGCCCTTGAGCTAACATTGTGATTTGGGTGAATTGCAATGTACTATTTTTTATGGTGGTGTCTAAAATTGAGATGAAATCAATAAATTGGTTAGCTTGAATATGTGTTTATGCGCTTCTGTTTAGGAAGTGGTTTTGGAACAGACTTAGGAGTGCAGAATTTTTGACAGTTCATGAAACTGTGCAAGGTTGTAAAACAGATTTAGATTACTTTGTTGAATTTAACAGGGCAGGGCCTCTTATTTTTATATTGAAGATTTGAAAGGAGTTTGAAAGTATGCAACCATCCTTCCAAGAAACCCAGCTGAAGGGATACCTGGCCGAATGGTTCAAAGAATGTAATATCGCAGGTTAGTATTTTATTGATTGTTACTACGCTTTTACAAAGAACTCATTGTCACTTACTAAGCCGAATATAATCAGAAAATAGTAAACCAAGGTTAAGGTATCAACGTTTACATATTTGGTCCATTCACATAGCCGAAAAAGGCAATCAATTAGCGTTGGTATCATACCCTTATCCCGATAGAACTTTCAAACTAAATTTGAGAAATATGTCCGATAAAATTGTTAGAGCCTTGGCATCCAGCAGCTCCTAAGAGGTGGAATCAGGCAGGCGAAATTTCTTGTCTGTGTTCAACATTATTTCTTAGAAAGATTCTTGAATTATGTCTTTTGTTTGAACATGTGGTATTGGAGGGAAGATCACTTTTGCGTAGGAGTTACGTTCCTCATAGTACCATTGCAATGATCATTGTCATTTAACCATCTTTTCTTCTGGTTTTAGAATTGATAATAATAGAACTCAATAAGCTGAGTCACAAGATGAACCTTGCAGAAGTTTTCACCACTACAGACCCTGTGACAGTAGCAGAGAAGGTAACAAATGTTGTTACAAACTGTTTTAATGGAAAATTCAAGGTCTGTGCTGAAGGAGGGACCTGCTATGATGTGCAGGACTTTCCCTCAGCACTGATCTTGGCCTTTCAGCTCATTTCTGTTTTTAACGTAAAATACAATAGCTCCGTGAAGTGTGTATACGGAGCTATTGAAAAGCTCAGCTGTGTCAGATTAAAAAAGAAGGTCAATCTGGGCACCAACTCCAAGGATTTGGTTAACAGATTAACCTCGTCTTTAATCATTGCTTCATCACTTTTCCTTGTACATCAACACTCTCTTTAGCCTGTCAACAATTTTTTTCTGATGGGCCAATGCTTACCAGCTCTTGCTTTAGAATTGCCAGGCAGAAAGTTGTCTCTTCTTTATAACGTGGAGAAAACTCTCCTCAATCTTGGGTTTCCATTTCCAACCCTGTTATTATCCAAACATTGATGAGAGTATGCTCCCCGCTTTCGATGGGTGTCAAATCGCTTCCCGACTGTTCAAAAGCAAGATATGAGAAGTTAAGTTTCCTTCCCAAAAAAAAACACTTTCTATCACTTCAGTAAATTCAAGTGATTTTTTTTTCTTTCGATTGGTCCATTACTTTGCATTACTTCTTAAAAAAATGTTTATATTACTTTCTAACACTGCATTGCATCGTAGTACTTTATTTCTTTTGAGTACCTTATTCCTTTTAAAACTTCTTTTTCTTAAAATTCCTTTTCAAAATCTTCCTGGAATTTTCTTAATTGCATTGTTTCTGGTACTTTGTATTACTTGCTAGTACTTTATTTCGTTGTTTTGGTATGTTATATAACTTTATAGTACTATAATATCCTTGATCACTTTTTTTCTTTCCATTACTTTATTTTTTTCTAGTAGAATTTTATCATTGTTGTTAATACTTGATATTACTTTCTAGTACTTTATTTGAAGTAGTTGTACTCTATCTCTATTCTGTATGACCCTTTAAAGTACTTAATGACTTCCGAGATATGTAGTATTTCGCAGCATACATTTAAGAAAAACTCGCACGAAAAATAATGTCATTCTTTTCCAGTTTTTGCTGTGCAAATACAAATATTTGCTCGCATCATGGTGCGTTATGTCTTTCATTTTTACGGAAAATTATCGAAATAATATTCTTATATCCAGTGCATTTGCACAAAATTTCAGGCATTTACATTCTTCACACTGATTACAAATTTTCTCTACAAAATAAAACAGTACATTATCAACACTACAATATTTGCAATCACATGAATATTTATCACACAATGGACTCAAATTTGGGCTGTCTTGAGGTATTGTGGAATCGGGCCAGTAGTTAATTGTTGTAGCTGTAATTATAGGAATTTATAATCTACTTCAAGTTAAGTAGAGCAATTGCCTATGATAATTTCTGCGCATAAACATGGATTAGGCACATCTGCGAGTTAAGGTCTTCATGAATTATCAAAATTTATGCCAGCAAAATGCCAACACCACTAAAAAAAACTATAATCACTCAACCTATTGGCTAATATCAAAGTGTCACTGCCAATGGGTGCTTAGTGCCTGTTTCAGTTTCTGGCAGCTTGCCGCACATCCATGATTGGAAGGTCTTCTATGGTCTAACCTCTAGGATGCATTCTAGTCTTCTAGGATGTATCAAACTCTCAGTATGAGGACTTCCGTCAACTTGCGTCCCTCTTTAAGGGCAGCCCACCCTCTGTTTTATCATAAACAGAGCTTAACCAATGATAAACATGTATTTTGACACTAGTACTTTACAGCTTTTATAAAAATCGAATTAGTTGTGGGTACTTTTTAACCGGTCGTGAATGATTCCAACAAACTGCTGCAGGATTGTCTGTTGGCCTCTGTTGAAGCTGACTTTTGACAGTCCTCAACCGGTGACACAAAGCTTGCGAAAGAATGCTACAGACTGATTACTTTTGATATTCCATTGCTAAACTTGAAGCAAAAAAATCTTTTCGACGTACTTTATAATCAAATGCTCATTATATTTAGGTCTATGTATGCTACACATTTAGCCAACACATTCTTAACCGAACCAAAATCTGAAACCTTCACTAAACTAGAACAACAGGATCTAGGCCTATTCCTTCAATTAACTGGCAAATTATTTTAGATTGATTTAACCGACGCTTTTAAAAAGCCTGTGTTTTTGAGGCATTTTTTTATTCGGTAAACCATTTCTGACCAACGCATAATATGGCAGCCAAATAACTGGAAGATGTCGAAAAGAAACAGCCAACAGTTAATGGCAGAGACAGTGGTTTCATAATCTATGTTACAACGTTACTTCTCGTTGCTGCAACAGCTTCCCACTGCCTAGATATATTTAAATTTTATCAATTACAGTAGGTCCGATATGGACTAATCAGCGCTATTGTGATATTTATGGACCATCATAGTGTCTGAGTCGTCCCTTGGAATTTTGCATCACACCATACCATACTTTGATTTTTTTATGAAATTTGAAAGTTATCTCTAGCAACAAAATTTAGGCGTGTGTTTATTCATAAAACTATAATTACCTGTATACAAATAAGTAGCCTGCCACATAATTGACAATGGTTTTTTGACTTTGCAAGTCCTTGTAAATATATTCCAATCTTAGGCACTTGCACAATAGAACTGTGAAAGCATAACTCCAATTTAAACCCATGTTTCAAAACTACATACATGCGATATAGTGTTCGATGTGAGTTGTCTTTGGCTAAACTGAGAAAGAAGCTAAATTTCCTGCTTGTGTTTAATTGTAACTTTATTCTTAAACTATACTTAACATGTACAGTAGTATGACAATGATTTTGATACAATGCACAGAATGAATGTATTGTTATGTAATTTCATATAATTAGCTGCTAAATATAGGTGTTTTTGGTGTAATCATGTTTTAATTTGGTCTTTTACATGCTATGAGATATAATCATGGTAAACCCTATGCTACTATGCCAAACTTGAGTGCTGAGCATTGTGACAATACAATGATGTTACCTATCCAAGGCCTCTGCATATTATAGGGTCCTGTTTAGTTTTTGCTATTATTAACCCTTTGTTTGTAGTTTGTTATAATACGTTATTATCATATTATTTTACTGGCTAGTTGGCTTGGTTCTATGGATTAAATTGCAAATATAATTGAATTGATTTTAAAGACCAGTCCGATTTGAGCCTACTGATGGGAAATGAACACAATGTAAAGGCATTATGATTAAAGATGTGTTTATGGTTTTGCTCTGACATGCTTTATATCATTTTCCTCACATTTGCAAGCTTGAAAACTGTGTGCCTTGGTACTCATCCGGGACATCTTAAGCAGGATTGCCCAAGCTAATTGTGTATCAGCAGATAAGACAATAACTTCCGTCCTCATAGACTTCATAGTTTGAATGGATTACAGCCATGCCTATAAAAGGACAATGTATCATCCTCCCTCCAACCCCCCCCCCCCCCCCCCGTTCTACATATGGTGACATATATGCTGAGTGGAGACCATAAAGGAGATGTGACACCTATACATTTTCTCATACCTTTGTATAGCTCTTAATCAGACTCAGGAAACTAGAGGAACCTTATGTGCACCAAATCTGCTATAAATTAAAGAGTTTTCAAATTTCTAGAGTTTTTGGCGTTTTTCTCCCCTGCAGAAAGCGGAATCAGAATCGCAGCGGAGGTATGGGTATGAGGTATGTGCAACAAATAAATAGAGCTATCATCCAAAAATGTCTTGTTATAGTAGATCAAATGAGATTGGATACGGTTTCTAAGTTTATTGCCTCCACTGCAAACTGGGAGCCTAACGGGTTGAGGGGCAACTTAGATATCGAAAATTAATCTTTCAAAAAATTCTTAAAATTACAAAGAATTATGTATGTATGAGTTGATTTCACAACCAAAATATCATTTTCCAGTGAAAGAAATGATAAAACTAGGTTGGTTATAGAAAAAAAGTATTTCATGCAATATAATGCCACATGAAAAACTTAAAAAAAACTCTTCTTGCGCTTCTCAGTTCGACACTTCTCAGGATGGTATTTTGATATTACAGGTTTATGAGAGGATGTTTTAAAATTATTGATTACTCTATTAAAAAGAGGATGGCTCGGGTGCTCAAAAACTTTACTAAAATAGTGAGCACAGACGGAAAATAAAAATTCGTCAGTCTTTGGAAGATTAAGCTGATCTAATCTATAAAAAATAATCATCAATTTTACTACTAGTTTTCTGTAACTTCTCTAGTTTTGCCTTGTCATGCTCTGTTAAAAATATGTACCAAACAGGAGCAGCATATGATAAAACAGGTTTGACATTCGTCTTATAAAAAGTTAAAAGGCCATCAGAATTCATGCCCATCTGTTTAAGTTGTTTCATAAGGAAAATTCGACTGTTACATCTACTAAAAATATCACTAATATGATTTGAAAAAGTTAATATCCGGTCAATAGTAACGCCTAAAAACTTAGCTGATTTCGACGGCAATATATCAGTGTCCAAATATTTAACAGGATCATCAATTCCTTTACGCTCAGAAAAAGCCACATTTAAAATAACAGTTTTGTCATGATTTAGTTGCATGTTGTTAGCTACAGACCAATCTGAAGCTTGCTGAATGCCATTAGCTACACTATGATTTGGGTGTTTAACTGGTGTATAAATATTAGTATCATCAGCGTACTGAACTTTAGAAAAGCCATCAGCGTTTAAATCATTACAGTAAATTAGCCAAAGAATCGGTCCTAATTTTGTGCCTTGAGGGGTGCCAACAGCAACTGATTCATAGTTTGAAAAAACACCAT
Organism: Membranipora membranacea; assembly: GCA_914767715.1. Taxonomy (NCBI): domain Eukaryota; kingdom Metazoa; phylum Bryozoa; class Gymnolaemata; order Cheilostomatida; family Membraniporidae; genus Membranipora; species Membranipora membranacea. The sequence continues at coordinate 14,256,958 of OU612073.1, read as the reverse complement.
TATGCTTAACACATTGTACGCGGTTTGTCAAAAAATCTTCTACTAACAAAATAATATTTCTATTAAAACCATGATATCCATTTTTTTCTATCAGGATGGAATGCTGGAGCCTATCAAAGGCCTTTGAAAAATCTAAACAAGCATTTTGCACATATTTTACCGAAGTGGTCTTATTCAGCAACTTGAGAACCTACCAGAAAGTGTATCTTTTTGAGCTCTTTAAAATGATTCAAAATGATATATGGTCGCCCTTCACTTGTCAGAAGCTTTAAACAAACAACTTGAGATTCATCTTAATTTGACATGTTGGAGATAAATGCGTTGCCATTGGTGAATTGAGCTACATCTGTCGAGACTTGAGGTATATTTTTCTCAGTTTGTTCAGTTCAGTTTTGCGAAGAGGGTCACCGGTACCAGATGTGACAGATAAGAACTCAAGCGTCGCTGAGCTTTGAGGACAATAGTCTGTATTACGCAATTATAATTAATGGTCACCGTATACTTGCGCCATTCTTCATAAAACACGCCTGCCTGTTGTGAACACACGCACACAAACTATTCATCATGGGAAACTCAAAGAGCAAAGGAGAGCCGGAGGAGCTTGTGCCGAGACCATTCGCCAAAGATGGAACAGGATTTATGCTCTCTGATAATGGACAAAAGATTTTTGCCAACATAATAAACAAGAAAAAAGAGGAGCATTTACACATACTCGAGATACCATATGCAGAATATGAGTACGACTTTGAGAATATTGCCTTTGAGGGAGGAGGTACTAAGGGAGGAGTCTACGCAGGGGTTGTGCAGGTAAGTAACAGCGGCTGCAATACTACTAAGAGAGGTACCTTTCAGTCCAGTGCTACATGATTTGTCGAAGTTTCTGACGTGGTGATTAACATGTTCAATGAAAGATCCAGTTAACAGTCAATGATGATCAACCACCTTTGTCAACATGCTCATGCAGATCTTAAGGTTACATTAATTCACTTGGAAAATTGGCCGTCAAAATGGGGGAGGGCCGTAGTTTTACCAAATGATATAGATTTAAGGTTGTATGAACACAAAGGTGCAGTTGTGTGTTATTTGGGGCTCAAAAATCAGTCAATGGGGACTCCTTGGCATCCCTCTGAATGCTAAAAACTAGAAATTGTACTAAACACCCTTTTAGATTATAACATACAACACAATACTAAAATATTTATGCATTGTCTTCTCTTATATGTTACACCAACAAGAAAGTGCCCCATGGTGCCTAAACACTAATGCTCCATATAGTATTTTGTCTTGATTATTAAATCTATAGTTAGACCCGTTTCTTGAGGCCGGAATAAAATTGATTATATATATATATATATGTATATATATATATACTCACAAAAACCTGATGCCGGGGTATTTATGAATTCCTGCGTAGATAAGACCATTTTTATTTCGGGGTTATGGGATCCAAAATATCAAAGTGATATATTTATATATATGCCCCATTGTGTGTTGAATAAACACATACCTTCATATATAATTATATATATATATATTTTTTTAAGTTGGGAGAAGAAAACTCCAAATATCAAAAACTGTATTCTTCAATGGTTTACAACAAGCCAATCGGCATGATCTGTCATCGTTGAAAGCTCTGCTCTTGACAAGCTTCTGAGTGCAAACAGTGTCAGATAAATTGGGTTAAATGAGTTTTATTTAAAAGATTAATAATTAACAGTAGTAAGAAGCAATACCTTCGTTAAGAAATATAAAAAAAACGAGTCTAAGTATTAGTAGTAGTTATCAAAGTGAAAACCTTTTTTTTTACAAAGTGTTTTCCTTTTTAAACGCCCTTTTTTATAAGATGTTGGGCCTTGGACCGGATTTGGACCCGGGTCCTAGTCTTTCCAAGACTGGATTTTAGGTTGTCCATTTGCTGCGCTGTTGGCAAAATCCCACTCTTAACATTCCATGTTGACGTAAGCAGCCTAATCTCCTCTCTGGTCCATAAACCCCTTTGACCTGTAACAAAGATTTATATACAGTCATGAGTTTCAATTGAGATATATGGGTTAACTAAACAAACCTGCTATGATAATGTCATCCCATCATTGCAGATATTCATCCCAACCCCAACATTCCGATGCTATTCCTTATAATTGATAAAATTGGTAGTGAGAAATAAATGATGAATTGAAAAGCAAATGATACTTCCGATTTAATGAAATAGTGCCCCACCTGCAGTTGGCCTCGCTGCCTCACCCGGTTTCTCAATAGGAGATTCATCTACAATTGAGACAGACATACTATCAAGTGATGTCGCAGGCTTAGCAAAATCAATAAAGAACATCAGGGGGTCGGGTGAAATATATATATACTGGTTATGTTATGAGATCTCAAGAGTGTAGCTATCATAAATATGATGTGTTAGCATACTTTCTCTTTTTTTGAAGAATCACAGTCACACCGTCAATTAGTTCATACTACCAGCTCTTTGAACATACATGATTCACATAACAATATCCCACTCTTTCAATGATATTAAGACATTATTACAGACAGGATATTGACAGATATTCTGCTTCATGACTAGATAGCTCATCCAACAATGAGTGCAGATAAGCCTAACTCTGCTAACACATGCTATAGCTCTACACACAAGTTAGCCTACTAGCGACGATTGATGTAATTGGAAATTACCTGTAGCCGCATTTGCAGTCTCTGCATGTCTGTCAACCTTCAACTCTTCTAAAATTGACAGCAGCACAATATTTACACAAACTCCTAGTTATATGACTTTTTGTTGCGCTTTCGATCCAGCTCTCAAGACATACATGTTTAACATAACATATCCAACTCTATCAATGATGTTCAGACTAATTGATTCTGCTTCATGAATAGATGTAGCTCATCCAACAAAGAGTGCAGACAAGCCTTATTATGCTAACGCATGCTATAGCTCTACACATAAGTTAGGCTACCATTACTTGTGAAGGTTGATGAAATGAGAAATTACCTTTAACTGCATTCTCATTCTCAGCATCACTGTCAGCCTTCAACTCTTCTAGAATTAACAGCAGCACAATATTTAGTCAAACTCCTTATGTAAGGCTACTTGACAGGCTGTCGAACATGTGCAATGTTGTTTCAATGAAGCTATGAATTAATTTTATTACTGTGGAGCTCATTATTACAATTTCTTAGTTTTTACAATGATGCAGCAATAGAATGGTTGATGTGATGACGCAGGTTTTGCTCTCCTACATTTTCCCGGGCCACTGGTTTGGAGAACTAATAGTGTCATTATCAAGCAGTTATATCAGGCCATACATTGAATTATCAGTGAGGAAACATGATGCCTCAGCCATCTCTCTGGTACTATTATAACTTACTCTCATCGGCTAGCCAGGAGTTTTCGACGTTCACCTGCCCTACATATGTCTTCTCTCTTAGCCTTCTCAAATGGCCATTATCCACCGCACACAACACTCTAGCAACCCTGCTCCTTTCCAGTATATTGAGGTTCATGGAGTAATGATTCAAGTGAATATTGACATCATGCCCCATGTGATCTGAGAGCAGCCGAATATCAGAGTTATCCATATTTAGTATCTGATAAGTAGAATAGTATTATTTAAAAAACATCGCCCACTGCTGCCTGCAACTTTCAACACCATAATTTCTAGCTTAATGTTGTAACTGGGTTTAGATGTTATATTACCCATTCTTTGTTCCCTGAGCTAATATTTTTGAATGTATGCTGGGACACTGTCAGAACTGGTTCAAGATTACAGATTTTGGGATGTGGACGGCTCTGTTAGATTTTCAGTGGAGGTTGTATAGAATATCAGAAAGTTATTGCAATATTCAAGGCTTCAGGATCCATTCCAATCAATACCAAGTGGTATTGTTTGCAATGTATGAAAAAATAGTAAACATATTTAGTCGAATCCATGTGAGCAGAGATACCTGACAGGTAGTAGCCAGATACTTTCTGAGCTTTTGCGAGTGTATAAGTTTAGGTTTCTCTAACCCTTCACACCATTCCACCACTTCACTCAATACAGTTGTCCCTTGGTAAGGCCGAATAGACATGGGTCTGGAAATGGAAATTTTTGAAATCAAAAATTGTATCAGTGCTATTTAGTAGATTTTGTGCCCTATTGGATATTTGCAGTGATTTCAAGGCAAACTTGGCCAGTCCTTAGACCTGAAAAGAATTTTGAATAATGACCATAGCTATTACATAGACGCCAAAAGACTTATGCATTTAAGAATGCACTCTCACCTGGCAAAGAGATAATCAGACGCAGGATTGCCAGGCGGCCGAGAAACCAAGAGGCGTTCTATAGCCTTTTGAATATGTGCATCCACCAGTACATAAACACCTCTGATGCCGCGTGTTGATTTTCCCTTGACCTCTAAAGCCAGCATCCTATGAAATACGTTCACATGATTCAAAGTGAAATTCAATTTTTTAGTTTACCAATAGTGTTTTGCTCGTAAAAGTTTAAAGTTAAGTTCTATAAGTCGGCAAACTGGTGAGGAGGCCTGAGAAAAGGTAATCTGAGGTTGCCTAATTTACATGTAGTAGAGAAAAAACTGCATCATTTCACACTGTGACGAATATATGTGATGCAGCTCATAATGCAAAGATCATACCTGTTCGCTAACACTCTTTCTTCGATAGTTAGTGAACTCATCACCTCCTCTGGACACTGTTCCTCTGATGATACAGCAAGTTGGTAGTCGGACACTTTTATATCTGCAATTTCTGCCGGACGTCTTTTGTTGTACACAAGGAGGGATGCCAACACTAACTTAGACAGTCGGGAGTAGCTTGATGAGTTTATCATTTCATGCTCTATCTCTTGGCACAGGAATTCAGTGAACCTAACAATGTCAGCTGTTAGAGGTAGCTCCAATGTTTTGTTTAACTTCTGTAGCTTTTGCATTCGGAGTGTGGAGGCCACAACTTCTTCGCTCCAGCTTCCGTTATACAGTGTGAGGAAATCCTCACCAGCTTTCCTCATGTCTTGGTTTCCTTGTTTTATACTTTCACCTATGTTAAGTAGGCACATCTTTTTTACCATTGTTCCTAGCTGTATTGCTAGTTGCTTATTTGACTTTCGTATCTCAGTTACGCTTTCCACAAAGGCAGTGTAGCGTGTCGGGTTTAGAAGCTCTGAGAAGCTCTGCTTGGATTGAGTTAGCTTTTGAACCATATGTAGTAGTCTAGCTAGAAAGCGGAGCTTTCCACGGATTTGATTCTTCTCAGCAAAGGAAAATGTGTCTCCTTTCCTCAACAGTTGGTGGTTTCCATACAGCTTGATGAGATTGTCGTTGACAATTGTATCAACAATGCCTAGAGGAATAGAGCAAGCACTATAAGATAAGATTCATCAAAGATCCTCCCATAAAACGTTTGACAATGTTTTGAATCAGAGTGACGCACAATAAAAATGAAGAAATACGTAATCAAAAGGGTTGGTTTGTCATGTGATGAAATATATGAGGCTATGAATAAAAAAGTACAAATCATTTAATTCAATAACTGTTGGAAAACTTAGGCGTTCTGCATCTTGGGAAGCTACTCATCCGCCTAGATCTTAGACATCTGGAACTCATGTTAGGCTGCATCACATAATTTAATGGGCAAGTTGGGGTAAAGGCTATTTTCTGATAGTAGTTCAAGCAGATTACATTAAGTTGGGAGTCAATAGACAGTAGGCAGAAGTGCAGTATATTATCTTGGTAACTGTGATCACGTTTGATTATTTTGCATAATAATAAGTTTTCAACAGTTTCAGCAACTCCAAAGAGCAGCTGTACACAGAATTGGAGCTCATAGACATCACTTTTAGTTTACGAAAAACAAGGTATTACCTACCAGCATGCTCTTTGGTTTCTCTCATCCCATTGATTAAATCCTCTAGCTTGTCGTTCGGAGGGATATAAGGCTGAAGAAGAAGTAGCCCCTCAGCAAAGGAATCGTTAGGCTTTGTTCTTTTCTCAACTAGGGGGCAATGCTTTAGATGAAGGTGCATACTATCTTTGTGACAAAATTGGTAACACACGGTGCAGGGAATATAGTGTTCTGCTCCTGTTGCAGCAGTTGGCCTTCGAGCAACGACAAGTTCTCCCTCCCCCCGTCTTATAACCTGTCAAATATGTAACAGGTGTTCTATGCTATAGTTTGTTGTCTTAGAGTTTGAGAATTAGCAAACAAAGAGTGATGGTGCTGGAATGGATGGAATATTATGAGCCCCCATATTTTCTATCATGGACCATATACCTGGAGGCTTGAAAGTTTTAATAATTTCTAATGCCTTCATCGGGCCGGAGGGAGGGAATTGATGAAATATTATTGAGGTCATCTGCAACTGCTGGATACTGCTCTTGCTATTATATGCTTTCACCACCAAGAAGATAGTTGGGTCTGCTTAAACTACCATACACTATTTACAATATCAAACTGTGTAAAATCCTGAGTAGGCCCTAAGTGCACGATAGGTAAACAAACATATTTACCCGTCTGAAAGTTCCTGGAGAAATATATAATTGTACAACTTTTCCAACAATGGTATTTGCAAACGCAGGAGGCTTTACCTGGACATTGTGCATATAGTTCCCAAGTTGCCGGATTTTGTACAGTACAGATTCACGCTGCTTCCCTGTTGATGATAAAGCTTGTTTTACCAGCTCTTTGTCAGTGTGATGTCGGAGAATGTGCCTTGTCACTTTGCTCTGAATTATTTTACTGCAGTAGAAACAGTGATCAGTCTTTTCGTAATTTCTTTTCCCACCTGGCTTGTTTGTATAAACCGGAACCGTAACTAAACATAAGCAAACAGCCACAAGTCAAACAAAATGACATATAGCCATGTATTTATTTCTTCTACAACATGATCATGATTTAAAAACTCAAGCATGCATTATCGAAATTCTACATTTAGTCATTAGAATCATCCATTGCTTGCATTGTGATATTTTCGCACTAGTAACACAGTCTGCAACACGGGTAAATTCAAAATATTTTATGAGAAAAGGCAGACCTACCTGATTTTAGTTGAGTTTTGTATGCAGAGTACAGCGCCTTGGTTTCATCTTCATCTACCAAAGCCGATAGAAATATGTCAAAACTACAGTCACCTTGAAAGACTAATGACATTGAATGGGAAAACTGTTTCAGGCCCATGAATCAATATTATAAAGCTGCTTGTAAGGCCTTAACCCATTGTTGCACATTTGCACAAAATTCTCAAATCAGAAATGAAGTACCCCCTAGCTACACAATTAAGATCAAATACAGCAATGCAGCACGCTTTAAACTCATTCTGCGACAGAAAATTGGGTTAAAGATCATACCAATGTGCAATCACCGTGCCTGGCTCAAACCAATATACTCACCAACTGCATCACCAACTGGGCTTACTGCAGCTACTCCATCTATGTTGGTATCTACCTCTCTAACACTTTTAGCATAGTCTTTGTCTGTTGAGCTATTATCTGCATTTTGGAACAAGCATCGACAGAGTAAACTTTATATCAAGGAAATAAGTCGAAAGTTTATGACCAGTGGATATTTATGAGTACTTCATCATTGCTAGCATAAACAACCATTGTATGTAAAGACCCCATAAGCAGTGTAAACCCATAAATATCTGAACCAACAAAAAATGTGGCACATATATATGAAATAAATTGAATGCCTGGAATCATTATTGCAAATTTGTACAAATTCCTCAAAACAGAAATCATGTGCCCCTCAGCTATACAATTAATGTTACACCCAGTGGTGCTCCTTTTAAACTCATCCTGCTACGTAGGCAGTGGTTATGAAATCGTACCAATGTGCAATAACCGTGCCTGGCTCAAACCAATGTACTCACCAACTGCACTACCAACTCCTGGGCTTACTGCGGCTGCTCCATCTTGATTATTCTTTTTGGTATCTACCTCGTCGTCTGATGAGGAACTATCTGTACTTTCGCTACCACTAGATCGTGCTGTCCAAACATGGGGGCGCTGGGAGTTAGGCAACCAGAGCTGATCGATGTCAGAATCGATGTCATTCTCGTCTGTCTGTTCTTGCCAATCTTGCTCTTGTCCTCTCATATCTGCTAAGATTTAACAAGACCAAACTTCTAACGATTATGGTATGCAAATTATAGAGTCCGGAAATCATGACCTTTACTCACAACTTTAAAAAACTATCGTTTTATAGGTAGATGATAGAGGCAATATTCTGTGAAGCATGCCGCATTAACTTGTCCCACTATTTAAACTAATGCAACTTGCAGCTACAGAAACCTGTATTCATGGAATATTTGATGATTATACTACATGGTGACTCAATCAGACCTGTGATTGAAAAATTTTGAAACTGCTTGCTGGGATTTATGACAGTAATATCCTAGAGGAAATGTTAATTTATGGATCGTAAGCCGAAATTGACAGAAAAAGTACGCATACTAGCAAACCAAAAATCTGCTTAAAAAACACAGATCTGCGAACAAATCACAGGCCTGATAACAATTCACTTTGGCTAACCAACCTGTGCAAAATGTCTCAATATGAGGTAGGGCTGCCGGCTCTGAATAAAACAGACATTATCCCGAGTTACTAAGGTATATAGTTACTGTGAATATACATTATATATGCTAAAAACCTATAAATTTGTGAGGCGGTTTGTCACTATGTTGCAGGAAATTACACTGCTGCGAGTAATCGATCAATTAACCTTACCTTACTACATTTTAACAGGATCAGCTTAATTTGCAAACTTCAAAAGTATAAATTAATTTGCTAATAAATAGCTGTCGCACAAGGTTATCCTCTCTACCTATAACATAAGTTATAAAATGTGCTGAACAGTCAACATTATTATTCATGGTACACGTCCATTAACAACACTTGAGAAACGAGGTTCGTATAGATTGAGCCCTAAAAGCTTACTTGGCGTACGACATCGTCTAAGATTAGGAGGATTTTTCGTCAGATCTGGCAAATCACTATCATCTACCTCTCCAATTAGTGAAAGCAATGAGCCCACATCATCTTGAGAGTGATACTGACTATATCTAGTGGCCTCTGCTTGAGCAGCCAAACTGGTTGCTGTCATCAGTACATCTCTAGCAGAAATACCTTCTGGGGCCTGCCATCCGTCATCAATGTTTGGAGCATCAGCTAAGAGTAATACATTGTTTTGAGATTTTCTGGTTTATAATTATAAATCAATTACACATTAACCAGTTGGACCAGATAAACAAATTCTGTGTGCATCATGAACCCTGATTTGCCCTCAAGATAATTCCTCAACATTGAAAACACTTGCATGCCTAAATATTATACTTGGTTCCCTACCTGCCAAGGCTACCATAAGATCATCACCAGCCATTGCGTTCTGTCGTCTGAGATGAAAATGTTCTTCTTGTGTCACGGGCATTGCTAGATAACGAAGAAGGTGCACATTGCTCTTCCGGTAAATGAATACTTATCAAGGTTGAAGCTTGGAGGCCCTTAACCAAGCAATAATAAGGAAGTCGCTCAAAATACTAAATTATCGGCATCATTTATAATGTAGTGATGAGCAGAACCTATGACTATGATAAACCATTGCCGGTATCTGTGTTGCTAACAATTACAAGGAACACTCAACATAGGCATCATGGCAATATTTTGGGAAAATGGTGGGGGTGGGGAACTTCTAGAATCAGATATTATGTACGCATGCAGTGGTGCACCTTTCAAACTGCGACATAGGCTTGGGTTACAAATCATACCAAGGTACAATAACCGTGCCTGGCTCAAACCAATCTACTCACCAACTGCATCACCAACTCCAGGGCTTACTGCAGCTGCTCCATCTATGTCATCACCAGCTCCTGGGCTTGCTGCAACTACTCCATTTATGTGAGTATCTACATCTCTCACACATTTAGCATAGTCTTTGTCTGATGAGCTATTATCTGCATTTTCGAACAAGCATCGACAAAGTAAACTTTAATTCGAACAAGTCTATAGTTTAAAAAGAATGGATGTTTATAAGTATATCATCATTGCCAATCTAAACAATCAATGTGTCGACCAATTAATGTATGTAAGGCCTGAAAGCATTTAGAACACAGAAACTTTTGAACAAACAAAATGAGTGGCACATGTATATGAAATATATTGATGGCCTGGAATATTTATTGCAAATTTGTACAAATTTCTCAAAACAGAAATCAAGGTCCCCACTGCTATGCAATTAATATTACATGCAGTGGTGCACCTTCCAAACTCAAACTGCTACATAGGCATGCGTTACAAATCATACCAAAGTACAATAACCGTGCCTGGCTCAAACCAATCTACTCACCAACTGCATCACCAACTCCTGGTCTTACTGCAGCTGCTCCATCTATGTCATCACCAGCGCCTGGGCTTACTACAGCTACTCCATTTATATGGGTATCTATATTTCTCACATTGTTAGCATAGTCTTTGTCTGATGAGCTATTATCTGCATTTTCGAACAAGCATCGACAAAGTAAACTTTAATTCGAACAAGTCTATAGTTTAAAAAGAATGGATGTTTATAAGTATATCATCATTGCCAATCTAAACAATCAATGTGTCGACCAATTAATGTATGTAAAGCCCGATAGCATTTAGAACACAGAAACTTTTGAACAAACAAAATGAGTGGCACATGTATATGAAATATATTGAAGGCCTGGAATATTTATTGCAAATTTGTACAAATTTCTCAAAACAAAAATCAAGGTCCCCACTGCTATGCAATTAATATTACATGCAGTGGTGCACCTTCCAAACTCAAACTGCTACATAGGCTTGCGTTACAAATCATACCAAAGTACAATAACCGTGCCTGGCTCAAACTAATCTACTCACCAACTGCATCACCAACTCCCGGGCTTACTGCAGCTGCTCCATCTATGTCATCACCAGCTCCCAGGCTTACTGCAGCTGCTCCATCTATGTCATCGCCAGCTTTATATCGAGGAAATAAGTCTAAAGTTTAAGACGAATGGATATTTATAAGGATATCATCATTGCTAATCTGAGCAGTCAATGGGTCGACCAATCAATGTATGTAAAGACCCCATAGCAATTTGAACACAGAAACTTTTGAACAAACAAAATGAGTGGCACATGTATATGAAATATATTGAAGGCCTGGAATATTTATTGCAAATTTGTACAAATTTCTCAAAACAGAAATCAAGGTCCCCACTGCTATGCAATTAATATTACACGCAGTGGTGCACCTTCCAAACTCAAACCGCTACATAGGCTTTGCTTGCAAATCATACCAAAGTAAAATAACTGTGCCTGGCTCAAACCAATCTACTCACCAACTGCATCACCAACTCCCGGGCTTACTGCAGCTGCTCCATCTATGTCATCACCAGCTCCCAGGCTTACTGCAGCTGCTCCATCTATGTCATCGCCAGCTTTATATCGAAGAAATAAGTCTAAAGTTTAAGACGAATGGATATTTATAAGGATATCATCATTGCTAATCTGAGCAGTCAATGGGTCGACCAATCAATGTATGTAAAGACCCCATAGCAATTTGAACACAGAAACCTTTGAACCAACAAAATGAGTGGCACATGTATATGAAATATATTGCAGGCCTGTAATCGTTATTGCAAATTTGTACAAATTTCTCAAAACAGAAATCGAGGTCCCCACTGCTATGCAATTGATATTACACGCAGTGGTGCACCTTCCAAACTCAAACCGCTACATAGGCTTTGCTTGCAAATCATACCAAAGTAAAATAACTGTGCCTGGCTCAAACCAATCTACTCACCAACTGCATCACCAACTCCCGGGTTTACTGCAGCTGCTCCATCTATGTCATCACCAGCTTTAAATCGGAGAAATAAGTCTATAGTTTAAGAAGAATGGATGTTTATAAGTATATCATCATTGCCAATCTAAACAATCAATGAGTCGGCCGGCCGATCAATGTATCTAAAGACCTTATAGCATTTTGAACACTTTGCACCAACAAAATGAGTGACACATGTATATGAAATATATTGAAGGCCTGGAATAATTATTGCAAATTTGTACAAATTTCTCATAACATAAATCAAGTACCCCTCAGCTATACAATTAATATCACACGCCGTAGTACACCTTTTAAACTCATCCTGCTACATAGGCTTGGGTTACAAATCATACCAAAGTACAATAACCGTGCCTGGCTCGAACTAATGTACTCACCAACTGCATCACCAACTCCCGGGCTTACTGCAGCTGCTCCATCTATGTCATCACCAGCTCCTGGGCTTACTGCAGCTGCTCCATCTATGTCATCACCAGCTCCCAGGCTTACTGCAGCTGCTCCATCTATGTCATCACCAGCTCCCAGGCTTACTGCAGCTGCTCCATCTATGTCATCGCCAGCTTTAAATCGAAGAAAAAAGTCTAAAGTTTAAGACGAATTGATGTTTATAAGGATATCATCATTGCTAATCTGAGCAGTCAATGGGTCGACCAATCAATGTATGTAAAGACCCCATAGCAATTTGAACACAGAAACCTCTGAACCAACAAAATGAGTGGCACATGTAAATGAAATATATTGCAGGCCTGGAATCGTTATTGCAAATTTGTACAAATTTCTCAAAACAGAAATCAAGGTCCCCACTGCTATGCAATTAATATTACATGCAGTGGTGCACCTTCCAAACTTAAACCGCTACATAGGCTTGGGTTACAAATCATACCAAAGTGCAATAACCGTGCCTGGCTCAAACCAATCTACTCACCAACTGCATCACCAACTCCCGGGTTTACTGCAGCTGCTCCATCTATGTCATCACCAGCTCCCAGGCTTACTGCAGCTGCTCCATCTATGTCATCACCAGCTCCCAGGCTTACTGCAGCTGCTCCATCTATGTCATCACCAGCTCCCAGGCTTACTGCAGCTGCTCCATTTATGTCATCACCAGCTCCCAGGCTTACTGCAGCTGCTCCATCTATGTCATCACCAGCTTTAAACCGAAGAAATAAGTCTAAAGTTTAAGACTAATGGATGTTTATAAGGATATCATCATTGCTAATCTGAGCAATCAATGGGTCGACAAATCAATGTATGCAAGGACCCCATAGCATTTTGAACACAGAAACCTTTGAACCAACACAATGAGTGGCACATGGATATGAATATATACTGCAGGCCTGGAATCGTTATTGCAAATTTGTACAAATTTCTCAAAACAGAAATCAAGGTCCCCACTGCTATGCAATTAATATTACACGCAGTCACGGTGCACCTTTCAAACTCAAACTGCGCTACATAGTCTTGGGTTACAAATCATACCAAAGTACAATAACAGTGCCTGGCTCAAACCAATCTACTCACCAACTGCATCACCAACTCCCGAGTTTACCGCAGCTGCTCCATCTATGTCATCACCAGCTCCTGGGCTTAATGCAGCTACTCCATCTATGTCGGTATCTACCTCTCTTGAACTACATGTATTAGCATAGTCTTTGTCTGTTGAGCTATTATCTGAATTTTCGAACACACAACAACAGATCAAGCTTGAAATTACACAACAGCCTGCAAAACTGCCCACAAGTGGATCTTTATGAATATCAATTAATAATACCATAATATATCAATGGATAAGCCAGTCAATGAATGTAGAGACCCGTAGCATGGAAAATAATGACTTGACACACTATTAAAAATACAGAATGGGGAGAGAAAGTGTAATTAATTTAACCAGTTCGACAAAAAGATTATCCTGTCTTCGAAATAGGTGCTTCGCATATCTTCCACTCAACATGCAACCAAAGATCCAATACTAATGCCTTGACAGAACCGATCATCTTCTTTGTCCAAACTCGAGCATTTCATGGCAATAACATCAATAATCTCGAATGGCAAAATTGGATGTAGGTTTATCTACTGTTTAAGAAAATGGAACAAGTAAATGTTTGAGCGAACAAACAAAACATACCTTTGATTTGCATCTATACAAAACACATACAAGTGGATGGAGTAATACCAAAATGTGTAAATAGGGTGCTGAGTACTTGATCAAATTTGATGACCAGAAACTCGAATTACAGATGGTAGGCTGCGTCTAAAGTATAATTGTTGCTATAAAATGAACAAAAAAGTTGAAAACACATGCAATGCATTTTAAATAGTGATGAGCAGCAGATTTATTTGCTATCATACCTGTATCTGGAATGGCTTCAGGCAACGCCTATGGTTGTCTGAGGTGTACTCAACTGTAACTTTATTTCTCTCCCAACTTATTACTTTTGCTGCGTACCATCTCCCATCTGGGGGATACAGGGCAGTGATGGGTGTTCCTTCTTGTATGTCTGCAAACTCATCCGAGATTTTCCTTTTCCTCCGACCCATGTCTATTACGAACTCTTATTAGACAGGATGTGCAGTTAAATTTTTAGGCGTAGTACATTTCGGAAAGAAGGTGATTAACAAGCATAGGATGTGTAAGTTGTCAGTAACTATGAGTACAAAATACTATTATCATCAGCCATTGTAAACAGGTTTATCGTTAAATTATTAGGCACAATTCATTTACTCAAGCAATTTTCTAAACTTGATACATCCCAAAATATGTGACTCAAATGATTTAATAGATGAGGGGTCCTGTTTTCTGTCCTGATCCTCAGATTCTTGAATGCAGAAGAATGAGGGCAGTTAGTGCACACAACTAGTGAATTTTCTCAACTAGCAGCATTGACAATTTATCTGAGTGACACGCATCTGTGAACACAATCCATCATCTAAGTAGAGCTGCATCCAGACCCTAATACCGATCTGAACATGGGTGATAATGGGAGTGTTATGTCTCCAAAACAGTTACGTGGTCAAGCACTAACCCAGAGGCAGGCGTATATATTATGGCTATAATTCCTGAGCTGGGTGACTCGGTGCTGCGCACCAGGGGCGTATATTCTAAAAAATTTCACTCACTGACTTTTTAGAGATGAGCATAATGACCGGGTGCGGCCCGATCCACACGCCGTCGGCGCGGCGGGGAGGGTGTGGGTGTGTCAATACACCGGGCTTTTGATTGGCTTGTCCAGCTCAAGGTCAAAAGTCAAACTCTGTATGTACCGTAATTCCTCACTTATAAGACATCCCCCCTTGGGAAAAGTAAAAATTCTCCAGTTATAAAGCACCCATTTGAAAAAACAGCCATTGTTGGGATTCGAACACACAACATTCCTAATAAACAGCAATTACCAGGCAGAGCTCTACACACTGAGCTATTCAACCTGGCTTACACAATGTAATCAAGGATTTTGATTTACGGATATCCGTGGTCCGTGATTGCTAATATACGCCACTGCTGAGCACATTACAGCCCAGTTATGCACTTATGTTTGGGCCAAGACCAAAATGGGTTGGTGAGTTTGGGTTTACGCTTTTTGTTTTGGGTTGCGTGCTATGTCGAAGTGTTTCTGAGCCAAGGTTATTCCATCCAATGACTAAAGGCGGCATCACTAATTCCACTTGGAAATCATTTTACAAACACATATGGGCATGATATTGCTTGTCCGTACTGAGTTAATAATGCCAACAACATGTTGCTATAGGCAGATAGGTTTTTGAATAATAACATTAGGTCAGCAACACTGCAAAGTGCAGCTGATGATTGATGCATTTGTGTCAAAATCGTGCAAGGAACAAAGTGATCTTTTAGATGACTGGCACACACTGTAAGCTATTTTCTCAAATACTAAAAATCTTTGCAAAGCTGATAAAGATTGCAGCAAGGATAAAATATAATCTGTTGGGTTAAACGTTAAATCTTCATCCATGGATACCCATTTAGTTTATAAGAGGATTTTCGTGAACTTCCTTGGTTTATGTGACTGTGTTTACCCCACAAACCAACTATTATGGGTAATAATTATGTGCTTATTCTGGTACCTGTGGGACGAAAATCCTCTGACCCCGCAGGGTTTAAGAGAAACACATATCCAAATTGGTCGTTTTTGTGGGTTGGAGTTGTCTTCTTAAAATATAATTTTAAATTATGAAGTTATTAGACATAGGGTTAGGAGCAATCCAAGTAGGTTCTAGGGCTGCCTAAACAACTTTATAAGTGTGGGGTTTTTTTCTGCCCCCACAAAAAATTTGGTCCACTTAGTTGGGGAAATATATACCATACCGTCCAATAAAAGCGTGCTTATAAATCTATATATATATACATATATACATATATATATATATACATATATATATGTGTATATATATCTATCTATCTTCTTCTATGTGTCAACTGATTATCTTCTAAATGACTCAAAGAAAGACACAAATTCACAAGGTTCACAAATGGGCCATGCAAGCATGTGTACTATGTGTTAGATTGAGGATGGTGAGGGGAATGGCACACATGGTTATTACACTCGCTGTTCACTGCTAGAGTTTTGTGTTCCTGTTCCACGAGATGAGAATATTTGATTGATTGTCAATGGCTCCGGCATACTCGGAGTTGGGCGTATCAATTGGTAGTGACAAATAAAGATTTAGCTATTTAACTATCAAGTTGCTGAATACAAATTGCTTAGAAAGGGATTGTCATTACGCTACATTGATCCAGATAAATATTTTTGATAGGAAATCTCTATTCTTGTTAGCGTTATAATGTGAGATATATCAAATCATAAAATACTTTAATTGGCAGTTAGAAAGGGATTGCTAAAATATTCTTGCTGTATTTGATGCTAGAGGTAACAAACCTTGTTGGTCATACAATTTTGAAATAACAAGATCGCAAAACAACTATGCCATAATATAATATTTAGGTAATTTATGTGTTGGAAAGTAATTTGACATAAAGTGTGCATAAGAACAGCTGGGGATCGCCCTTCATGGTTGGGCTGGTATGCTCAACTACTGCTGGTGACAGATATGAGGAGGTTGGTTCAAAAGGACCTAGAGGCAATGCTTGCCTTATGGTTCATAACTTAAGCCCTGCACCTTTTATAACGTTAACTGTACGATTTTATTCTGTATATCTCCTAATTTGGTTTTATTCCTCTGCAGGTTTTGGAGGAGGCTGGAATTAAGCCTACACGATTTGCTGGAGCTAGTGCAGGAGCTTTTACTGCTGCGTTGCTCGCTGCCGGATACACAGCAGAAGAATATACTGAGATATGCAAGTTACCTCTCGGTGAAATCCTCATGGGTAAGAACTGGTTATATTATAGAAATGACACGATAAGATGAAAATATTTTGTCTTCCCGCACTGTAACAACAACTCCTTTCAATATCAATGAGGAGAGGGTTTCTTGATAACTTCTTTTGCTAGACGATTTGCTGAAAACATAAATTGGTTCTATATTCTGAAATTAGAAATAAATTGAAAAAGGGATCATGATTTATTAGGAAACCTTTCGAATTGTATAACTAACACAACAAATTTTATCCACGACGAACAAAGAATTGCTTGTAAGAATAATCTTCCCAAAATGCTATAGAATTCCCTACATTGACTTTGAGGATAAATAGAGCTGTACCAACAAAACATAACTGAAGCAAATGCTGACAATCAACACACTCTGTTTACATGTGATTTGGTTGATTAAAACATAATCACATGTTAACAACGAGATTGTAGATATGCTATTGTACAATGTCATATCCCTTTCACCCAACTTGACTAAGTGACAATGACCATGAATTGGGACTACTCAGGATCGACACAGCGAACATAATTACCCAGCATAACCCAGCAGCAGTTGACTAAAGGGGGATCAAATCCAACAATATTTGCGTGGTGATTTCCTTGCGCTCCAACATAGATAGGAGGAGGATAACAAAATACCGACAACTAGTAAGCAATCTGTAGCCAAAGTGCGGTCTTAGCTCAGAATTTTGGTCCATGCTGGTGGCTTGGCTGGTGGCACCCATAACCACACTCTTGAAGAGCCATCATGTTTTTAGACCAACATATAATTTTTCCATAGTTATGGTCTAATAAGCTTTCTCTCCCTAAATGGCTAATGTATGAAATCCCATTAACTTGCTGTAATAGCCCTGCAGACATAAAGCTCTGCTCTAAATGTGTTTTTGTGATTGATGAGGAATTCCAATTAATATTATAATGCCCAAGCAGAATAAATTCATATACTAATTTTGATGTAGAATTTTATAGTTGTTTATCAAAAAGTTCTAAGCTACCACCATCACAAGCAAGGCCTAAACATATCAGAACATTCCAAACAACAACCAACGCCGGTGAGGCCACATCATATCCGATTGTATATTGTACCCATGAGATGCTCTTCAAACACATGTCCACTCCATTTCACTTTTCTCAAACGTTCTGAATACCCACACCTATGTTTGATCCCGTTGATAAATCCTTTCTTAGGGGCAGGAGGTGGTGTAGCTAATCGGCACACAACTGTTGACGATGACGAGGTTTTGCAGGTGATTCTGGTTGATATTGAAATCTGAGAGGAGATGATGTTGACATGAATTATTCAATTATAGTGTTTTAGGCTATTTTAATTAGCTTTTTAGGGAAGGAAGTGCCTCTTTTGCCTCCCCTAGAACTACAGGCCTGCGAGGGTTATTGTTTGTATACCCGGCTCCATATACCAGTCGTCGAGGAGTGCCAAGTTGTCAAAAGCTCATGCCAAGGTTGTGAGACATTATAAAGCTAATAAAGTAGGACAAAGTAGCAAAAAAGTGTCCCATAAAATTTAAAATTATGCTTTAAAGACCAGCCAAGCACATTTTCTCTCCGCAAAACATCCCCCAAACCTGTCATGAGTCGCTGCAGACTGGTTGGAAGATAGGCTTTATTGTGTAAGATGGATGAATTTTAACGCATCTCAAGCTCATTCATCTTAAATGATTTCCAAGTAATCATAAATACTTGTATAGAAAGTAAGCTTTTTTGTGCATGTAGGATACATTTTGACGCATCTCAATCCCATTATTCATTTTAAATGGCTTTCAAGCGCTCACAAAGACTCATCTAATTAAATCGGTTGTTTCCCAATTGAATTATTTGATAAACTTGCATATATCAAAAACTTGTTTACGGAAAATTGACGCTGGGTAATCAATTGCTACTATTGCTACAGGTCCTGGATATTTGAGGTGATGTAGTCTGTATAGCTCAAATATTATAGATTGAGGCTACATACCAGAGTGATTACCTGGTCGGCAAATAGTTTTCCCAAACAGATTGTCCTTTTTAAGGGATGCATTCGAATTAGGTGAAATAATGATATCAACCCTTGACATACTAATCCAAATGGCAGTTGAATCATTTCAAATGATATTCCAACATTTTTTAGCCTTTGATGATTGAGAATCTTTAATTGTGATCAACAGACGTGCCTCTTGTTTACTCTATAGGAAGTGAAACTGACAGATCAGGTTCATGACCTCAGCTGAGGTGTTGTTACTAAGCAATTTTAAGGCATTTAATTAGCAAACGGAAATCCCAAAAGACCTGATTCAGACATGCAATAATCAATTATATCATTTTTGGACCACGCCATTCAGCTTTCTAAGGGAGGCAAGGCATCCCTGCCTCCCCTAGAAATATGGGCCTGCACCAACCAGGCCACCAGCACTGACCAAAACTCTGAGCTCAGACCGCACTTTGGCTACAGATTGCTTAAATGTCAGTATTTTTTTATCCTCCTTCCATCTACGTTAGAGCGCGAGGTAATCACTACGCAAATAATGTTGGATTTGAGTAGTCCCGATTCATGGCCATTGAGGTAACATAGACTCCTTGGCAAGTTGGGTGAAAGGGATATGATATTGTACGATAGCATAGTACAATAGCATAGCACAATGACAGTGTGTTGATTGTCCGCATTTGCTTCCGTTTTATTTTGTTGGTACAGCTCTATCTATCCTAAAAGTCAATGGAGGGAATTCTATAGCAATTCGGGAAGATAATTCTTACAAATAATTCTTACATTTTTTGTTCATCGCAGAAAAAATTTGTAGAGTAAAGATGTTCCAGCGCTGACACTGATCATCATTTTTGTGATTTTAGATCATTCCTGCGGTGTCTGCAGTCTTCTACCAAATTTGGTCAGACACTATGGATGGAATCCTGGAAAACATGCTTTAAAGTTCTTTGGCGAACTTTTGGATGACAAGCTCAAATTAGGTCCTGGAGTGACATTCAAGCAAGTAAGTTTAACTCTAGTTCTGCTAGTTTCTGACAGTGAACTTGTGTGAGGGCATTAACTCATTCAACAGGTAGCCATTAACTCCAACTAACCTAGTAATTAGGGGTTGTCTGATGACTACATTGATTGAACTACTGAATTATTGATCACAGGTATGTATATTCAGAGAGACACTGCGCTGATAATTGTATACCGTCTGCTGCTTTTCACACTGTGGTTGGCTGCCAAAATCCTATACTCTGTGTACATTGCTGAAGCGATTTCGTTTTAAGAATTTCTACTTACGTTGTGTGTCAACCCTTTCTTTGTTTTCTGCTCTTGAACATTTCAATTTTCAAACACTTCAAACTGTACGTCAATATTATGTATTTGGAGCTAGGACTTGTGGGCTATGAGTTGTCTTGCCATAGAAATAAACTGGATACTTTGCAGTAAAGATACTATGGCTGGTGTTCTCAATAAACACTGCAATGCGCTGGCGCAGCGTCATTTCATTGTGGTAGAAAACTAATAACACAGTGCCTAACCATTGATAGATTATTTAAGTTAAAAAGTTGTGTACTTCTGTAAAGTATGATGATAATTATATCAAAACTTAATATTTCCAGCTGTATGAGGCAACAGGAAATGAACTTTGTATAACAGCTGTCAATGTGAACTTACTCAGCTTGGAATATTTTCATCCTAAAACTACACCGGATCTCGCTATCAATCTCGCACTCAGGATGTCAGTGGCTATCCCAGGTACAAAAAATGTTTTCTCCTTATAAGGAGAGTTTCAATCTAGCTCCTTCCATATTTTTGGAGAATACAATTAGAAGCCTACATATTCAATGCTACAAAACATTCAATCTCACCAGAAAGATTTCATACAATGTCACCATATTTAGGTTATCTCAGGCAATTTTGATCAACTTCATGTTTTGTGTTATAGGATTATTTCAGCCTCAAAAGATAAGGAACGATAAAGGGCAAAAGGATGTGTATGTGGATGGGGGCGTTCTCTGTAATTATCCTTTACATGCCTTTGATGGTAAGTTTACTAATCTGACATTGCAATATGCGATATTACTTAAAAGCCTTTGTGACAAATATAACAGATAGAAAACCGAGAGCAGAAAATATTTTGTGTTTTGAGATAGTACTCTGGTGATTAATACTCTCCTTTTAGTTGATTTGTGTTTCAGTGTTATATCACCACATCAGATTCTCAGCACATATATACAATGATATTCTACAATAAAATCAAGATGGCTTTGAATCTAGTATATGCGATGACAGTTGTGCTTTTATGCAACAATATTCGGCCACATAGTAAGGAAGGTCAATGATTGGGGTTGGAAGGTGGCAATTTTTCTTTGTTGCCAGGAAGTAAGACACTGACAAGTATCAAGTCAATAATTAGTGCCAGGACTATTACTTTATAGCTTTCAAGGCTTATTGCAAATCAGCTTATACTGAGTAATCAAACAAGGTCATTGAAGTTATCTCCCATACCGTAAAGGAAGATAACTCCGCTATACTGGAAGCAGCCATTTTCGTTTGGATTGCCTTGAACAAAACAATTCAAACAAAATTTCTCAACCAGAAATAACTATTTTCTTTCAAAATGTGTATATTATTTGCCTTGTTTGACAGAATGACCCAAGCAAACTGTTTGTCTAGGGCACTTGCTCTTCTTCTAATGTGAAGCTTACCAGTCTGACAGGGATTCCTGCCATATTATTGTTATTAAATGTGGAATGAATCCCTATCAGACAAGCTTGACATTAAAAGAAGCGCTTGTACCAGGACAAAAAGTTTTGTCATGTTCACTCTGTCAAATAAGAAAAATAATAATATGGTATGAATCCCTATCAGATTGACAAGCTTGACTTGAGAAGAAAAGCTAGTACATGGAAAAAGAGTTTTGTCATGTTTGCTCTGTCGATAAAAGAAAATAATAAAAATATGGAATGAATCCCTATCAGACTGACGACCTTGACATGAAAAGAAGAACAAGTACATCGAAAACACTTTGTTGTGGTCTTTCTGTCATACCAGGAATTAATAATAACATGGTGTGATTTACACTTTACCAGGATGGTGGTTGTCGATGAAGAATGAAGATTGTTTCCTGAATAGACTGCAGCCTCTAAGTGAATGTGAAAGGTTGATGAGTAAGAAAGAGAGGTTTGGAAACTACAACGAGAAGACCATCGGCTGTCTTGTTGTGAGTTGAGCAGGCATGTTGTAAATTGTATTGTTGTATTGCATTGTATTGCATTGTATTTAATTTTATTTTATTTTATTTTATTTTATTTTATTTTATTTTATTTCATTTCATTTCATTTCATTTCATTTCATTTCATTTTATTTTATTTTATTTTATTTTATTTTATTTTATTTTATTTTATTTTATTTTATTTTATTTTATTTCATTTCATTTCATTTTATTTCGTTATATTTTATTTTATTTAATTTTATTTTATTTTATTTTATTTTATTTTATTTTATTTTATTTTATTTTGTTTTGTTTTGTTTTGTTTTATTTTATTTTATTTTATTTTAGTTTATTTTGTTTTAGTTTATTTCATTTTTTGTTTATTTTATTCTATTCTATTTTATCCTATTTTATTTATTTTAATTTATCTTATTTTATTTGTTTTATTTCATTTATGTTAATTCATCTTATTTTATTTCATCTTATCTTATTTTATTTATCTATATTGCGTTGCTTTACTCTATCACTGTAATGGAAAATTTTGAGAAATCTGACCCTAATCAAAATTAACAAAATGCAGTACCCAGTAACAATATAAATAATGCCAAATTTTTGTAACTTGTTATCAGGTCTATTGGAGGTTGGTCTCATATCTGTTTGTATTTCAGTATTCTGCAACAGAACAGGATGTCATGAAGACGAGACTAGAGGAGGAGAGGTTTGGGTTAGAAATCGCATGTGATGAAAGGCCTCACTCAAAGGTTTGCAAGTAAGTACATTGAATGGATATGGTGTTTCGAGTTTCGAGTTTGAGCCTGGTGCATTCTATCAAATAATACACTACGATGAGAATTATCTATTGAGTAGGGCAACTCTGTTTTACTAGCGATGAATACTAAGACGGCTCAAGAACTTAACAATCTGACTTTCTTAGCTAGCCAGCCCTCGATCATTGAATTCGTTTAAATGTTAAATTTGCATCCAACTATAACTTTCACAGTGCAATCATGCAGGGTCACAACTGGTAGAACTTTATGGTGGCGGAGTGATATTGTTGACCTCTGTCTTCAAGGAGCTTTGTTTGACAGCACGTTGTCTACCTATCACCACATCAACTCCTCATTCTTACCACTCGAATATGGTGTGGCTGCTGCACCTACCTCTTTAATTCTCATCACCATCATCATCTACTTGAAAAAATAATTAACATTTTGCAAAATGGAATTCTTAGATGGAAATTGTTGTATATTTTGGAGTTGGCCCTCCTTGATTCACAGCCCCCCCCCCCCCTCCTGATATGCGAGTCTGTAATAGAGCACAGTCCATATAGACAAGTGTCTATAAATTTACTTTGAAGTCTTGTATGTGGTCCTCATTGGCTAACCAACTACATACACAATGAGGTGCAAAGGTCATTTTCTTCCTTTCATTGCTTTACCTCTGATCAAGTGACAGTGGAGCTCAAAATATTATATATTTTATTAAAAATTAAAGGAAAAAGCTCAAGAGGCAAATGGCTCATGAAGAAATGATAGAAGAGCATAATATATTTCTGGAGGCCTTTGATAGGTTGTTGAAGGTAAGCTGGCAGTTTTGAATGTGTGTGCTAGGTTTTACATGTTTCATGGCAGGCAAGTCCTCAGCTTACGATGAAGGTTCCATGTCAAGAGAGCTTCTTCGATCATTTACCTTTTACAATGTGTGCAAATTAAAAGTTAGAAATAGAGATTATATTAATAATATATCATAGCTTGTATGATACATCCAGGCTGTGTCGGTACCAGAATTTTACAAACTTACTTACTTACTCACTTACTTACTTACTTACTTACTTACTTACTTACTTACTTACTTACTGCGCAATTCAGTTATCTGAGTAGAAATAAATGATAAAACAAACTAAGAAGGGATAGTGATTTGATTCAGATTCAGATTCAATGCCAATGAAGATGATTCAAATATGTGTAACATTTAATTACAGACACTGAGACAGGTGAATTCCCATGGTGATATGGTAGATGCAACTATCAATAAGGAAGAGTTGAAAGAAGCACTCAACTCTGCCACTGTGAGTAAAAATTTATCTTAATCAACATGGTCCTAACGCTCGACGCCAACACATAACACAGAACCTGATGACTGAGTTAAAACAGCAGGAGTCCATTCTTGGCTCCATCAATGGCTTTGCATGCTGCTGCTTTCACCAATTACCAATATACTGCATTGAGAGACAACTCAGACACCATAAATGGCTATTGCAGCTTATAACTTGTACATTAAATACAATCGAGTGAACAATAAAAAAAGATAGCGTTTTTCGAGTAATAATGCTGATTTTTGATCTGGGGTATAAAGATTGATTCCAATTCATTGGTACCATACATTTGTGAAAACAGGGATGCATCCATAACCACGTAATAAAACATGCAGAAATCTTCGATATATAAAGAAAAACAACTTTCACGTGATATGAATTTTGTAATCTGTTGTGATCTCATATAGACAATCTCAGATCAGGTGAGTAACTGTGGTGATCCTTTAAGGGTTAGCAGGTCTTTCTCTGCATGTTTCTTCTTCTTCTGTGTACGAACGTAGTTTAAGAGTCCAACCAATCAAAGGACTTATGGATTGAATTTTGATCAATCAAGTAACAGCAGTCACATGACTTTCTTGTTCCCAGCAAACGCCAGAGTTGTCACCGAGCCTTTAGGAAGCCTAGATCACTTTGAATTTGGATTTGCGATGGATACTTGATGCTTTCTTTGTTGAGGATTGGTTCTAGTCTAAAAATTACTCTTAGTTCAAATGTTCGAATTCTGGAACGACCATTCAAGTTTTCCAGTGTTCTGACATCACAAGAGAACATGACCTGTTTCTTTTCTACCGTACACTTGCACAAGATAATTCAGCTAGATGGAAGTAGTGTTGCAGTGTCGTAGTTTGTGCATAAATTCTGGCAATATTTAGCTTGTTATATAAACATATTTGCAAAGTATTCTCAACAACTTTCAAGTCTAAGTTCTTATTGCCTTCAACTTGTCACAGAATGAAATATCATACTGTTCTAACATAGTTTAGCATAGCATAGCATATCAAATATGAAATTACATATAACATATCATCGACTCAAGTTTTTCATGTCATTGTCATCTTCTTGAAATTCAATATCTGATGATGTCCAAACATTTTTCAAGTATTTCATTGTTATTGGTTCCTTTGTTGCAGAACAATACAAATGATGATAAGGTAACTGCTGTGGATATTGTCCCTAATACACTCAGCTCGCTTGACATCGAGATTCTGTTTGGAACCAGAGCAAATATGGATGATGTCTTTGACACCATGGATAGCAATCACAATAAAGAGGTTGGTTTTCTCCTTTCAAATATCTGACCACGCACAAAAACATACAGAGATATCCTATCTGCTATAACCCAATTGACAATAATATATTCTGGTGGACCATGAGATTATTATTTGATACTGTCAGAAATATGTTTTTACCAAATTCGAACAATCATCAAATTCCTTTCATCAAAATAGGCACCATATAAGCATGCTTTCATTTAGTCTGAATAATAATGCGAAAGTGGCACTCTTTTCTTGGAAACCTTCCGGATTCCTTCACATGAAATGAGGTAGCCAAGTTTGTCGTTGATTATAGGATTTCCTTCACACACTTTTTTGCTCATTCAGATCTCATATTCAGAGTTGATGAAGTTCATAGACAGGGCTGGCATCGATGTAGCGAGCAAGCTAAGAGGATATCAGCGGAAAGAGATCAAATCCATAGGAGACTTTCTCAATGCTGTTCAGGACAGTTTGTTAACTAATACAAAATACCTTTACATAGATGTAAGTAGGTACCAGAGCTGTTAAATATCTCTTCTGTTACTTTGCGATAATACTATTTCTCCTTTTGTTGACAGCACATGGTCCACTTTAAGTAGCTATACATCACAGGATATCCAATACAGTAGGTTCTCCGTTTGTCTTAGCTTGATATTAATTACACCAGCCAGCCAATAGGGTTCAACGATTTGAGAGAATTTTTAGGAGGACGGTTGTATTATTAAGTTGTCAAATCTCTGACCTCTGCAGCAAAGTTAAATTTCAGATTGAAACCGAAAAAATGAGTCCGCAAATATCAAAAATTGATCATGTTAGGAGTTGTGTTTTCTCATGAGACCTGAGGATTGCGGTGTTGAAATAAATGCAGTAGTTTATGTGAAATCACTCTAGCTCCAAGCGCTGAGATGATTGTCCTGGATAACATGTTCACCGGACATGTACAACTCCATTTAGAATAACCGATTGAGCAGATTTAACATAATATCCTTCCAAGTAACACTTACTATCTCCCGCACTTGTTAGTAGCAAGGGTCAGCGCTGGACTATCAAACCAAGCTAATTAATGCATGAATACTGTATAATAATAGAATAATGTATAAACTTATAAAATTAATCACATGCATTTATATAATTTTGTATATGGTCATGTGAATGCACCGTTGCTGTTTCACAATCAGTACATTTATGGCTCTACTTTTGCTTTCAAACAGGAACGCGACTTCAATAGAACTATAGGAATAAACTCAGATTACATAGACACAGAAGATGTATATCTTAGCGCGGAAGACTCCGACTTCCTGGTCCAGGTAGGTCAACTCTGAATAGAGGCACCGCAAACTCATCATGATGTATTCCCTGCTGATGCTCAATGATTATATGTTGCTCTATTTTCTCAACCCTGTACCTTTCTCTAACCTGCATCTGCTCTAGCTGTTACACTTCTTGAACCACACGGAAATCAGGATTCAATAATTGGTCACCGTGACCAAGCACTAATTATACATGCAGATAAACCTACATTTCGTATTAATCAGAGAAATGATTTTGATGGTTCTGTGTATAGACTTAATACACTCAATATATCAGTATATTACGTCTATGGTTCTGTGTGCTCAGCTGCAAGTTGTGTAATATGAGGCATTATTTATATTTTACAGCAAGGGAGGAAGGCGACCATTTCATTTTTAAGGCATCATGTGCATGATAATAATCTGCAGAAAAAAGCTGTCACTAAAGAGCCTAAAGCAGCTGTGGACCAGAGCGTTAGCGGAAACCAGCAGCCCCCCTCAGAACAAACCCCACATGACAATCAAGGATTCGAAGATAATGAAATAGAAGCATGCGAGCTAACAAACGAGGTTGATAATACACAGGAGGTGACTGCAGCAACAGCTGCTGACATCGATGATGGGGAGAAAAGTGAACAATCTAAGCCAGTTTTTGACACAGAAAAGACTATTTTAGAGACTGATCAAAATCATAAATGACGCCTTTATGATAATGATACCATCATGTTGATATTGAGCCTATGAATTGTTTTTCCATCACCGGAACAAAAAGTACAAGGAACATCAAGCACACAAATTAAGCTCAGCTCAGCTAAACACAGGGATATAGATAACTCACTCAACTCAATTGAAAGTAATGTGTGTTGCCATTGAACGAATGTCATAGTTTTTCATTCCACATTAATGTAGCTTTGAGTTGTTATAATGATGTTACATATTATACCGTTTTTAACAACATTTTTGCCATTTATTTTTGAAGAAAAATTAAAGAATAAGATCATTTATTATTTATGATTCTCACCCTATTACCTCTGAACACATGATGGCTGTGTAGTCTTTCTATCATATTTTTATTTTACTGAATATGCAGCATACCATTGTCGAACAATTAATAGACAAAAAAAAGCGATCACCTGATATTTTTTCCAAACCTTCTAACTCCCATCATATTCGTAAGCATTAGCCCTCAGTGGCATCTTGTAGTTTTTGTTTCTTAGTGTTGGCGTATGACAGTCAAGTATATTAACATAAAGCTGTGGGGGCGTGGCCCCGTGATAACATGTCAGTGTATATGATATGTCTAATTCATCTTCTAGATCCAGCTCACACAATACTGTCTACTAATGTCTTATCACTTGAACAACCCATAAAGGTGGAGCTTGAAATTCATCAAATCATGATACCGAATTTGCAAGACTGTTAGAAAAGATAATTTCTCTACCACAATTGAAGATTATCGATCATTTTAATCTTTATCCTATTGGAAAATATGTGAGATTCTCAAGTATCAATAAACATAGTGTTGATCGTGGTTCTTGTTGCTGTTTCTGGTATTGCATTATGAATCACCACCATGGTTGCAAATGACCAGTGTCTAATCAAATGATCTATGCATAGAGGTTTAGCTTTGAATTCCATAAATCATTGTAACAAATATTGCAAGATTGTTTGAAAAGGTAAGCTCTCCTCTACATCGAACATAATAAATAATTTTAATCTTCTTTTTATTAGACAATATGATTAACTAAAGAGAGCTTACCGGCAGCGCCTGAGAGTCATCTTGTGGATTGTATCTTTGAGTTAGCGTTCTACCTGACATTGAGGTCGTAGGTTGTTATGTGTCAGCAGCCGACACAAACTTCAGATCTGTGATAGGGTAATATGAATAAAGCTGTGTAAGATTATCTATGTATGTCAATGTCGGTATCTGAAATACTCTAGTAAACGCGGGTCCCTGTCAAAATTTTTTGAGAAACTATATTTCTATATTCATATAGTTGTCATCCAGTATTTTGTTTTGTTCAAAAGGTTTTAACTCCTCTGATGAATCAAATTCGGATTCACAATAAACATAATATGTTATATGTTACGAGGTCGACGGAAGAAAGATTGCTCGATATCTTGAGAGTTGTCCTACCAACATCAATGTCAGGAGAACTCTTAGTAAGCACATAAAGTGTCTCTGCGCAATCCGTGGAGAGTTGTCATTCCAACATCAATGTGGGGATAACTCTCAAATATCAGCTTAACAGTCTCTTCCCGAATCTCTTAACTAGTTAGCGGTCACTTAACATTAGTCCATTTTCCTCGTTGTTGCAATAGCTTAGTACCCCCTAGCCAATGTGTTGGCTCTGATTGGTGGATGGGAAGAAGAAGAGCCAATGCCAGATCATAATATGGTACTTTCAGGAAAGTAATTTCAACCTTGATATTGTCTTATTTTTTGGGCTTGCTTTCATCTGTTTAATGATAAAGATATACCCAATACATGTCCTGATAGCGCAATAGGTAGAGCGCCTTTTGGGTTCGAAACCACTTCTGGTCAAATAATCATTTTAAGCAAATTCAAGGTCGAAGGTAGTTTCCTGAAACTACCATATTACCTGGAATTGGCTTTTTTTCTCCCCACCCAGCAATCAGAGTCACACATTGGCCAAATACCCGAACTAAACAGGATTTAAACTATAAAACTTACCGGACGGAATGTTTCAGTTTCATCAATCATAATTCTATCCTTTTCATAACTTGGACTATCTATAGGCTCAATAATAAATCACCTCTAGGTAGTGTATCATCGAAACTAGTCATGAAGTAACCAAATATTTTAAGGAAAACACCATGGGAGCTTCAGTACCACAAAGGGTCAGAAACTAATATTCTGATGTGTTTTTTAATAACTGCTGACAGTTTGCAATTGATCTCTTGTTATGACTGAGATCAAGTACTCGAGTACTTATAGAGTTGCTGTGTACACATGCTAATGATGTATCGACCAGCTTTTGTGGCGATGAGTAGTCTGTACAGAAATCCCCCTATTAGTAAATCAAACCCCTTATAATCCTTTACTGATGGTAAAGGAGGCGGCAACTCTGTAGCTGAGTAACTGTCAGAGGCAGATCCAAACCCTTTTTTTTGGGGCCTTCAGTTTTTTTAAACTTGAGGTAAGGCTGAGGCAGTTGATCTTATTCTTAGGTTAGATTTGCGTAATAACAGGCTTGAGGACTACTGTCCTCAAAACTCAGAAACACTTGAGTTCTTATCCATTATCTTGTACCTGTGCCCCTTTTTGCAAAACTTGAAAAACTGAGAAAATCATTCCTCAAGTCTCAACAAATGTAACTAGTGTGAAAAAGGCATGATTTTATTTGCCAGCGGCAACACATTTATCTCCCGCTCTTCAAAATTAGATGCACCTCAAGTAGATTGTGTAGTGCTTCTACATCAAGCCAATTTTATGAACCGAGCAACAGCAACTAAATTATTTGATCCGTGGCGTGGGGAAGGAACCTCAAAATGGTCTCACTCAGCATATATGTCACCATGTGTAGGGGGGGAGGAGTTTCAATATCTGCTCCGGGTTGCTCTTTGTTTGCATGTCGATGGACTGTGGTGGGATTCAAACCCGCGACCTTCAATCCCGCTTTATCCAACTGAGCCACCTCCTACCTTTATTTCATGTCTGATAATTCGATTGATATGGAATGTTAAGAAAAGTGGTACCATTCTTTCTATATCTAAATATTCAACTTTGCATCTATAAAACCTGACAATAACTAACATTTGAAATATTAACTGAAATATTTGTTTATACGAATTCCAGTTAAAATTGATGAGGTAATCGTGAATGCGTGAATAGGTGATAAAGAAAAAAGCTTCCTACTCCGCTGAGATGAGGGATATAAATAAGCGGTAACCAAAAAAATCGCTGGATTGTACAAATCTACACTTAATGATATGGCAGTCGGAACTTCTACCTGGATTAAAAAGAGATCTTGCGTTCATTAAATCGGAATGTATGGTTAATCATAAGGCATTTTCTGATGACATGACGTGATTCAATTAGGACAATTAAAAACATACTATAATAGAGTGAAATTCGTGCCAATGTAAAATAATTAAATTAGACAGTTTATCACAACCCCAATATAGTACCTTTGCTTGGAATGACAGCAAAACCATCCTCATCAAACTTAATTTGTTCGGACAGGTCATATTGACCGGTATGGGAAGAGTTATCACTGCTACAAGACTGGGATTCTGTGTACGGGTCATCGCCTGAATAATCATCATCGGTACTTACTTTCCTGATGATGTCATGCTGCTTATTTTCAGCACTCAAAGTATCAGTATTTGATGATTGCTCAGATTTGGAGGGATTACCTTCAATGTCTTTTAGTGGTATATTCTTCCCGTCGTTCTCGTCGTCTTCTTCAATGTCTTTTAGAGGTATATTATTGTCCTCCTCTTGCTCTTCAAACACCTCATTCTTATAAGAAAATTGTGATTTCAGTCTATAGTGATTAGATGATTTCGGTTCTGTTGAGACAGACTTCCTTGGCGGATTCTGCTCGTGTACATAGTGTTTCAGAAATGAAATTGTAGCCTTCCTCCCTTGCTATACAAAATAAAACAGTATGTCTCAAAATCGTTGCAATTCGCTGTTTAAACTAGATAATAAAGTTAAGAATTATCTCCTTTATGAAACACAAAATTAATTTTACAACCGAACCCTGTTCACAGCTGCAAGAAGGAAAAACCTACCATTTTTGGAATAGGTCCTTCTAATCTGATCTTAATCGCATCTAATTCTTTTGCGTAACGGAACACAGCGGATAAATTTTTTTTGTGCGCAAGAGCTACTGTAACGCCAAAAGTATCGTTTACAGATACCACTTATCGGTGAGTTTTTTGAGTGGCTGAAATTATTCAGGGCATAAATTGCGCTACTTTGAAAAAAGGTATAGGCTGAAAATATTTAGAGTATTTTACAGTAGCTCTCGCGCACAAAAAAATTTACCCGCTGTGTTCCGTTACGCAAAAGAATAAGTGCGATTAAGATCAGATTAGAAGGACCTATTATGAAAATGGTAGGTTTTTCCTTCTTGCGTTCACAGCTGCAACTGAAGAACAATTATAAGCCATCATATGCAGCCTAAGTCTACTGAGAACCATGATTGTTAACAATACAACAACATGATCTACTATAACGAGCATGGCTTTACTGACTGGTACACCAGGTTCCTCATAATAAATTTGATGGTATAAGGACTGGTCGGACTTGTTGAGATGGCATACTTCAAGATTAAAAGGGCTGCCCAAGTGAAAACCACACTTCATAGTTAACTCAATAATACAACTTCATCTAAAACTGGTTAATAATCATTGAAAATGGTATATCTTCAGGTGGAACTTTTGGAGATCTTGTAATCGATCCCATATGAATAAACATTTAGTTTATATCAGGTGGTAAGAGTGAGAAAGAGGCATGCAGAGACAAGCCCATTTCTGATGATTATTGAGGGAGGATTGTCAAAAGATATGAAAAGATGAAAGCATGATAGTGACCAACCTGCACCAGGAATTCGCGATCTTCAGCATCAACTGAGTAATCCAGTGTATCGATGTAGTCTGTGTTAATCCCGACTGTTCTTTGGAAGTCATGATCCTATCAATAAATATATCTCAAATCGAATCAAATCAAAATTCTTTCTATTACATAACTTACTAAATGCAAGTTGATGAGCACAGACACAGAGAAAAGTTATCTTGAAGCCTTCTGTTACCAGAGCTAAGGGCTGATGAAAGTGCCATGAAAGAGTGTTTCAAAATCTCATTCCAACAATATAATTTCTCAATGCTTTCATACCTCAAGATATACATATTTGCTGTGTGTGAGAAGACTGTTCTGAACGCCTTCTATGAATTCAGCGAAGGTATTGATCTCTTTTCTTTGATAGCCTTGAAGTTTACTTGATATATCTATACCAGCATTTTCTATGAACTTCAAGAGCTCACCATAGCTTATCTTTAAACAAAGAAAATGCCAGTTGGGATCAATTACATATGTCTGATGCATGAGAGTACCTCATCGAGACTATCCTTGTCACGCTGCCATGGGTTTTGGTTTTGGTAAAAAAAAACAGAACCAAATACATCAAGACTACAAAAGTAATTTAGGTTAGAATAATTGATCTAAAAATGAAGCGATGGAACAATCTTTGGCATAATCTTCTAACATGCAATTTCAAGGCAATACTGCAAGAGGATTTGCTGTTGTGAGCTCTCGCTTGAATGAATTAAAAAGGCGAAAAATCTAAAACTTGGAAAAAATATTGAACAAAACTCAAATTTAAATGGCTAACCTTTACTATTGAAAGTGTCAGTGTCAAAAATGCAGGAATGAAAACCAAAAGACGCTGTAACCGATAGGAGGTTTCAACAGAGAAAACATCTCCCACCAAACATGACTATAAATAAGAGTTTGCAATAGATTGAACTTTGGGACTAACCTCACCATCACCATCAACATCCAGCTTATCAAATATATTCTCCAAGTCTGATTCAAACCCAAATAAAATTTGAATATCCACAGAATTAAACTTTGATGTAGCATCCTCCCCTTCTTCGGTACCTTCAACACTCTATAATAATCAACATCATAATCATTCCACTGAAATAAATACAACATTGTTAAGCCAAAAGTGAAAAAAGGAGTTTACATTTCATATCGGATATATTAATCACGGAGATATCACCAATCACACTGCTTAATCAAAAAGGTAAATGTTCAGAAACCTATGATTTGTTCTAATCTGAGATGATTATCTTCTTGCACATCAAACTTAAAGATTCGCATTTTGCTCACTTGAAGGGTAACTCTAAATACTTTGAATTCATACAGCTGACTTTCATAGCATGTTTAAGACCCAGTCTATCAGAAGAATATTACTCTACTAGCTTACAGCCTTACAAGCCTTTTGATCTCAATATCAATGCGTTGTCTAGATTTTCCCATTACTGGGTGACGATTAAGTCTAAAGTGTAGCAACATATTATGGAACTCACAATAGCAGAATCAAGAGCTTCCTTGAGTTCACTCCTGGTTATTGTGTCATCAACTTCATCACCTGTTGAATTCACTTGCTGAAGTATCTATGATAAGAGAATTGAAACTATATAACACCTAAATGAATGGTTGTAATGTGAATTACCCTACTCCACATTAACATATTATTGCCCAATTTATTTATTGTTATATATAGGCTTTATTGCTATTATGTGAATTAATGCGAATATGCTTACATTAATTAATTAATTAAGATCTCATCTAATTAGCACACCCTTGTACAATGTAAGGGTGGGCAAGCTAGGCTGTTGTCCGGAAAGCTCACCTTCTTTAGCAGGATGGGTAATGACCGGGATTCGAACACTGCAACACTCAGATTTAGAAGCTTGAATCCTAACCACTACACCCTGCCTGCATGATATGCTATTTTTAAGCATTAAGAGATTAAAATGATTGGCCCCTGTAAATGATGAGGGTTCTAAAAACAGCTGGTAAGATTCATAGGGTTGTCACTTTGGATAAATTGAATTTCTGTAGACTATTGCAACTACCTTGAGAAACTTATCGAAGGAAGACATGAAGACCTCATGTTCTTCAAATGTTTCTGCAGACGGCTTTTTCTTTGCTTGCTTGTCTCTACAATAGGAATAAAATGCTAAATAAACTGGGCTCAAGTGCCGTAAAAAAATACAAAAAATTTATAGCGAACATATTTGATGCAGCATTGTTATTCACTGTCATGGCTATTGATGCATATTGCATATAAACCAAGAACCAATAATTTAGAAAAACACCACAATTGTAAATGTCGAAAAGGTTTCCATTCATTCACTCATTGATGGGATATTATATTTGAAGAGGGACTTTAGTGGAATTCTAACTATAAATATTCTCCCTGGACAACAAATACATCAATCAGCAAATGCCATTGTTGGAATCTGCAAATATATTGACAAAGGTACTGTGGTACTGTGGACTCTGGTTATTTACCGTCAATCATATCATGACATAATTTATGTAAATAACAAAATCAGTTTTGTCCTAAAATCGGTCTCAACATCTTAAAACCAATCTTCCACTTTTTTTCCATAGAAAAATGATATATATGGGGGGCTAGATAGAACATCAGATGCATTCAGACCAAAATGGATCTATGTTGTCCTTGTCTTTTCCTCACCTGTATTTCCTGAAAATATAAAGAGAAACTTTTTTTTCGTCACACATTTAAGAGCAAGAGCTTTGTAACATAGGTTATGGTAAAATCTCATAAAGTTTATCTTAGATCTACTTTCAAGGGTCATAATTTAATAAGCTTATCCTTAGATTTGTTTGTGAAGTTGAGCAGGACAATATGTAGGACTAGATAAGCTCACTTGTAGACCTTGGAATGCTGTGGTCTGTCTTTCTCTGTAGTTTGTACCCCAACTCTCTCCTCCAATTTAGCTTTCATGACATCTTGTTCTGCATCAGAGTACTGCAATAAACAAATTAATTCTTATTTATTTATTTTGAAAAGCTTGCTATAGTAAGGACATGTTGTGACATACACGAGCAAATAATGTTATCCTTTTAATCACATCTGAAGAAAGGACACTTCAACAGACAATCCCCACCCTTGTACTCTTTCAGAGCAAAAAGAGCCGAAGAATATAACATTGCTACAATTCTTTTTGGAGAAAATTAGGTGGTGGGTAGCAGCAATATCGAAAGTAAGATCCACACTTTGAAGCTCCAACAACACATTCCTCTATTAAGCTGCTTGCTCAACTAATAAAAACCAAGAGCTTGAATCCTCTATCACGTATACTTAAATCAACAGCTAACTGATTCTCAATTATAATTCCATTTAATCTTGATCACCATTGGTTTAGTCAATGTGTTGGCTCTGATATGATTGGCTGCTGGGTGGGAAAGAGAGCCAATGCCAAGTCACTGAAAGTACCCATTGAGATATGGTGAAAATGAAACCGTATTACTTTCACATTCACAATATAACCAATAGGTACTTTCAGGAAAGTGCCATCTGACCTGTCATTGGCTCTTGCACACCGGCGAGCCAATCAGAGACAACACATTGGCTACATTTGGTTACACCTAAAATCGTTGCTCATTGAGCTATGCGATAATTTTGTGAGCTTACAACTAGACAGCCGATGGTCTTCTCATTGAACTTTCCAAACCTCTCATGTTTACTCATCAGCTTATCACAGTCACTTAGAGGCTGCAGTCTATTCAGAAAACAATCTTCTGTCTTCATTGAAAGCCACCAACCTAAAAATTAAGGTATTTAGCTTTTTATTTGAGTTAATGAACATCCACCAGCCATGGGCATTCCATTTTCCGGATTTCCTATAACAGCAAAATATATCTTCCAATGACTCTTGATGTTGACAGAACATTGATGCTCTGCTTGAAAGGAGTACGAGAGCTTGAATAATCTCCTTTCAAATACCAGATGATTTATATTTTTCTCAAAAACACACATTTGTCAAGGGATAATCATTAGACTGTTGTCGACTCATTGTGAAAGATGAGACAATTCTAGTATTTCATCCAAGTATGTCTTTATTTTGAAATATTTTCGA
This sequence comes from Membranipora membranacea, assembly GCA_914767715.1. Lineage (NCBI taxonomy): Eukaryota > Metazoa > Bryozoa > Gymnolaemata > Cheilostomatida > Membraniporidae > Membranipora > Membranipora membranacea. The sequence goes on along the minus strand of OU612073.1, from coordinate 14,220,294 downwards.
CTGTGATGTTGAAGCTCTCCCCACACAGAAGATTTCTGGCAAGTCTCATTATTGCCTTGTCGTTCAAACCATTTTCAACTCCGCTGCTTCATTAAGTATTTATACTTCTTACCATCGAATGCGTGTACAGGATAGTTACATAATATCCCTCCATCTACGTATAGGTCAGTAATGCCACGCTCATTTGTCAACTTCACAGCTTTGAATACTCCTAAATCGGATCAAAATATGACATGATTTTCAAACTCTTCAAGGTTTGCAAAGGACCTCGGCCCTATTATAAATCAAAGCGATTACAATTTTTTTGCACTACAGCATGTTGAGTTCAGTGAGTTGCTAGTTGTCATTACTGTTTCAGGAAATTTGCTTGAGTGGACACTGAGTCTTGTGTTTTGCACATAGTCAATTTTTCTACCAGCTGTCCATCACTACATATCAACACATGAAGAATTTCGGAGACTGTTTATGTCCACCAGTCAGCAGAATATCAAAAGAGAAGACTACACATTTAAAACCTTCTGTAAGGGTTATTTCTCAGGGTTTATTTAGGGTCTTGCTCTATGATCATGTTTTTGTAAGAACTCCCTTTGATGAATTTTTAAAAAAGCCAAAATTTATCACATAATGGATGGATACCTTTATCACTTGTTGAATTTTCTGGAACAATTTGTTCTAAGCTTAATTTATTGGCTTTTTTTCAAATTATGTGGTTACATTAACTGCGCTCTCTGAATATGATAAACACTATAAAACACAGCCCGGTCTATAAACACCTAGTCGAGGTGTTCAGACTGCTCAAATGTGAGTTAGTGGCATTTCATTATCAACCACTCATCAAAACGAGTTGTTGATAATGTAATGCCACTAACTGGCATTGGAGCCGTCTGAGCGCTTTGACTAACAAACACCAGTATCTGCATAGTAGAACTTTTCTCCAGCTCTTAGGGCATCATTGATTAAAACTGTCAAGCACACCACCACATAGCTAAACTTTGATCTGTCAATGTCAATCGTTTACCCTGAAATGTCATTCACCCCATAAATAACCAAGTAATTAGCTGCATAATAGAACTCATGAAAAATAGCCAACATTTTATTTCATTGTTTTAGTGTCTGTTTGCAGATTTATGTCATTTATTGTCATCATACTTCTTTAGCTAAAATTTCATAACACAAACTGATCAATCTACGGTAGAGCTATTCTAGATCATGTTACATCACTTATTTTCTAGAGTGGGCTTTTAAACATTTATATTTTGGATGTTGACATACCCGGAATTGACATAGACATCCGAAGTGCTAGCTTGACAGGCACATTAGGTGTTGTCTTTGGATGGAAGTATTCTACTCTGACCATGTTCACATTCACAGCTGTGATACATAGTTCATTTCCTGTAACCTGATGCAGCTAAAGATGAATATTATGATGTAAGTGTTACTCTCTCAAGACAACAACGGTATTGCAGAGGGTAAATAAATACCCAAAAAATTTGGTGAACGCTGTATAAATTATGCATGCATGAGAATTGTCACTTACAGCAAATGAGGTTAAATTGATGGTCACCCTAACCATCCAATTTAAAAAGTGGTAGTGGTAGAGTGGTAGTAGCCTCTTTGCTTATACCATGCTTATGTTTGGTATCATACTTTACTTATAAGGTATGAGGTGTTAAAATCTCAAGTCTGTCTCTGTCTGAAGACTGAGAAATATCAGTGCCCTGAGGGAGCGGGCGCCATATTCAGAGCCAATTTATTCTCAGTTTGGAGGCAGGTAGGAGCACACCTGGGGCGTCAATTGAGCCAAGTAGTTGGTAGAATTCAGCGGGATTCGAACCCAAGCCATCCAACGCTGGCATGCGCTCTAACCTACTGAGCTACCTCCTTATCCTTAGCAGTCATGGTGTGTAGTTAAGATAGAAATCCAAGGTTACATTGGTCACTAAGATGACATGAGGTTTTTCAAAAAAGATTTCAGTCACCAGGGAGCAAGTTATTATCTATAAATTTGACATTATCTTGGTTTTAAACCTGAATTAAAATTTTATGCACTATTGAGATTGTATTCAACCAAACTTTTCATTTGACTGTGGTCGGAATATGTTGTGGATGGAAAAAAATTTGAAACACTGTCCTGGCTTTCACCATAATGCACAACTGCAATCTAAGATTCGATAGGCTTGAAAACTAAACACCACTGAGAGACTATTTGAAACAGCGGTCTTACCTGCTTGAATGTGATGTCAGGTCCCATGTTAAGCTTTCTATCTAAGAGATCTCCAAAAAGCTCTTGTGCCCTGTCGCCTGGGTTCCAGCCATATCCTTGACATATATTGGGTAAAAGACTGCACCAGCCGCAAGAGTGATCTGGAATACCCAATGTTATGAGAGAAAGCAGGTACAGACACAGGCACTGGATCAAGAATGTATTTGATGTTGGTGTGTTTTCCAACAGATCAAAATAAATATCATAAATGATTAAAAGCAGGTCACAAAGTTTGTTTTTTTTAACTTCAACTAATCAAATAATAGGAAAATCGCCAATAAGCTGATGGCCACCATTCATGGCCTCGATTGTAATGACAGAAACCCACAAGTCATTGAAATTTCTATAAAGAGAAAATTTTCCCCGATTATTAGAATTCACGGTTAATCTGCACATAAATCAGTATGATGTGAGTATACATGAACACTTCTCACTTTATGAGTCAATGAAGCTGAATGTTGGAATGTAACAGGGTTTAGATCATGGGCCCCTGGGACTTACATATCTTTACTTTGCCAATGTCCAGTATCAACCACCCAAAAAACTGGACATTGGCAAAGTAAAGACATGTAAGTCCCAGTGGCCCAGGGTTCCCTGCCCTGCCCTGCCCTGCCCTGCCCTGCCCTGCCCTGCCCTGCCCTGCCCTGCCCTGCCCTGCCCTGCCCTGCCCTGCCCTGCCCTGCCCTGCCCTGCCCTGCCCTGCCCTGCCCTGCCCTGCCCTGCCCTGCCCTGCCCTGCCCTGCCCTGCCCTGCCCTGCCCTGCCCTGCCCTGCCCTGCCCTGCCCTGCCCTGCCCAGCCCTGCCCTGCCCTGCCCTGCCCTGCCCTGCCCTGCCCTGCCCTGCCCTGCCCTGCCCTGCCCTGCCCTGCCCTGCCCTGCCCTGCCCTGCCCTGCCCTGCCCTGCCCTGCCCTGCCCTGCCCTGCCCTGCCCTGCCCTGCCCTGCCCTGCCCTGCCCTGCCCTGCCCTGCCCTGCCCTGCCCTGCCCTGCCCTGCCCTGCCCTGCCCTGCCCTGCCCTGCCCTGCCCTGCCCTGCCCTGCCCTGCCCTGCCCTGCCCTGCCCTGCCCTGCCCTGCCCTGCCCTGCCCTGCCCTGCCCTGCCCTGCCCTGCCCTGCCCTGCCCTGCCCTGCCCTGCCCTGCCCTGCCCTGCCCTGCCCTGCCCTGCCCTGCCCTGCCCTGCCCTGCCCTGCCCTGCCCTGCCCTGCCCTGCCCTGCCCTGCCCTGCCCTGCCCTGCCCTGCCCTGCCCTGCCCTGCCCTGCCCTGCCCTGCCCTGCCCTGCCCTGCCCTGCCCTGCCCTGCCCTGCCCTGCCCTGCCCTGCCCTGCCCTGCCCTGCCCTGCCCTGCCCTGCCCTGCCCTGCCCTGCCCTGCCCTGCCCTGCCCTGCCCTGCCCTGCCCTGCCCTGCCCTGCCCTGCCCTGCCCTGCCCTGCCCTGCCCTGCCCTGCCCTGCCCTGCCCTGCCCTGCCCTGCCCTGCCCTGCCCTGTCTTATGTGGGGGGAGGGTAGTGCTATGAGATTGTACTCTCCAGAGATGTGAGAAGGATGAGTAGTTCCATCGGTTGGTTTTGTGATTACAAGAGTTGTCTGAGTCTGAGAAGGTTGCAGGTTGAAGTATGATTTGAGTTTTGTAGGTAGTGTAACTGCCCTCCTAGATTATTGATCAAGTTTCTAACGGTTGCATTTTATTGTAGTTTATTTGAGTAAACCGTTGACACCGTAAAACTACAATTTTATATAAAATTGATTAAAATATTGATAACGTGTGGTTAGTATGATTCGAGTGGTTATACGTAAAACCATAGACTTAATATACTACCTAGACAGGACAATGCTTATGCTTCACTGATCATAATGTGCCCAACCTAAATAGCACCACATGACGTAATTAGTTTTTGCTGTGAGCCATAGCTTACTATATACCATTCAATGAAATAATGTGAAAAATCAAGGGACGCTGGGCATGATATCAGCCCCTGTCCAGCCCCTTATTATTCAAACTCAAAGAAAATTGGTGAGTGTATGTAAAAGACCTTTCCGCGCCAGATGTTATTCATAATTTGTCTCCAGAACCAAAACTTTTTATCATTGGCCAATAAACATTGAAATAAATACAGCCATTTACCCTCATCACTTCCATCACCACTATAAAAATGTAAAGAATACCTATAACACAATATCACAAATATTTTGTTTGATGGGCCAGATCTAATCACCACCACCATCATTGCGTTTTTCTTCAAAATTATTCCTAGTTGTGACTGAACACAACCAGCTCAAAATTGATTGCAAATTTTATTGTCGCTTCACAAGGAAATTTATATCTGTGCTGTAAATTGAGTATGAAGCTAGAGTATGTGAAAATAACTTTAAATTATTATACTTCAGGACTGTAGTCAAAACCTAATGGCCTTTACCGTGGCCAAACTTAATTTTGCCGATGCCGGTAAGGTTATTTGAGTTTATCAATGTGATATCGGCGTCAACATTGAATGTCAATTGCTTCCTTGACCTATTCACAGAAATAGCAGTGTGAAAAAAAGTAGTTATTACAACAGGACACGTCATCATCTGAGATAACGGAACTACATGTAATGATGAAGCTACAGAGGAAAAAGGATGGAAGCAGTGACTCTAATAATTTCCAAGACTGGAAAACAAATGCTGGCCAAATGATCACCAGCATTTTTGTTAGACTCAGCCGAGAGGTGCGTGCTCATATGCATCACAGCTGCTCACAAGCACAAACCTCCGCAGCCTGCAATAAATTTTTGATGGTATGAGCTGAGGTTTAGTATGAATAAAGGCTTATAGTATGGAACCCCGTCTGAGCCACAAAATAACGTTGCTGAACCCTTTATTTAGACAGCCAGAGAAGTTTTTGAATTAATGAGCAGCAACAATCCCTTTGGCAATGACTAAAAAATCCCTCTGTAAGGAGACATTGTCAATTATACAGTAATCACTGTTGAGTGTGCTGCACTATCTTGAGAAGTATGGAGATGTCTGCAGGGCTTCACCTAGATCGAAACTGAAATAGTTTTTATGGCAATTATTAACTATTGAATAAGAATAATGTGAATGTAACAATAAGAATAATAATAACGATCATTACAGGTATTGTACTTTTTGAATATCACTCGAATTGACATTCACTGTTGAAGCTGATATCACAGCGATAAACTTAAAAACTCAAATAACCTTAACAGCATCGGCAAAAATAAATTTGGCCACGGTATTTCATTTTCCAGTTTTGGAAATTATTAGTCACTGCTTCCATCTTTTTTCCTTTGGAGTTTCATCATTACATGTAGTTCCATTCTCTCAGATGATGACGTGTCCTGGTTAGGTTTAGCTTATTATGACGATCATTGTATCAACAGGCGATAAGATTGGACTGGTACATGAAAATGAACATTTTAAATTCTGTTGTGAGCTGACATGTAGTATGGAAAAAGCTTTCGTATCCTGCACTTTGGTGGGCGATAGATGGTATTTAGACGAGCAGAGGATACCTTTGCACAGCTGAAAACAACACGACTAAAAAAAGGATGGTCCTCATCGGACGCAATTTTGTTAAAAACAGTTTAAGACATCTCAGTAATAACTTTTTTTTCACGCTGCTGATCTGTGTATAGGTCGGGGAGGCAATTGACATTCTATGTTGAAGCCGATATCACATTTATAAACCAAAGAACCTTACCGGCATCGGCAAAATTAAGTTTGGCCACGGTTAATGCCATTAGATTTTGACTGCAGAACTAAAGTATAATAATTTTAGGTTATTGTCACATACTCTAGCTTCATCATTCGTACTCCGGAACAACAGCTAACTGAAATTTGCATACTCATTTAACCGCACAGATCTATACTTTCTTGTGAAGCGACAATAAAATTAGCAATCCATTTTGAGCAGACTGGTTGTGTTTAGTCACAACTACGAAGAATTTTAAAGAAAAAAATGATGATGGAGTGGTGCTGGTGCTTAGATCTGTCTCATCCAACAAAATATTTGTGATCTTGTGTTATAGGTATTCTTTACATTTTCATAGTAGTGATAAGAGTGCTGAGGGTAAATGGCTGTATTTATTTCAATGTTTATTGGCCAATGATTGTCTCTTTTCATAAAAAGTTTGGTTCTGGAGACAAATTATGAATAGCATCTCGTGCGGAAAGGTCTTTTACATACACTCACCAATTTTCTTTGTGTTTGAATAACAAGGGACTGGACAGGGGCTGATATCATGCCCAGCGTCCCTTGATTTTTCACATTATTTCATTGAATGGTATATAGTAAACTATGGCTCACAGCACAAACTAATTACGTCATGTCTTGCTATTTAAGTGGGACAGTATTGAATGCTATTGGCCTGTCTAGGTAGTATATTAAGTCTATGCGTAAAACATTGAAATTGAAATGGCATTTGTTATGGTAAAAATGCAAGTTTGTTTTAATCAATATCAAGTTTTTAGATGATGCGTTGCTATGATAAAAGGTAAAAATAATATAAACATACCTCTGTCACCCTTTCCAGGAGAGAGTCAGTATAAAATATGAGCTCTAAACCTTGTACAGTTTGTATATCATGGATTTAAACGAAGAAACAACATGCAAAATCATTTCCTCGTTCTCTGAGGATTTAAGCTTGAATAAGGTACTTTGACCAATCATTTCAATTTATAGTAAATAAGACAAAAACAAGTACTGAGAATAATAGATAAAAGGGGTGACAACACGAAGGGGGTTTGGTGAATCAGGCAAATGTAGTGAATCAGGTAAAAATGTTTGTTATTCTTTGGATATAGTGGGTTTTATGAGGGATCAAAGAGGAACAGCTTAGAGGGATGATTCGGCTATGAAAACATTGAGTTGAATAGATGATTCTCTCTGTGGTTATGCAGTGTGGCTATGAATAGATTGGCAGCAAGGTAACAGTAAACAAGTTCACTGGATTTAGGAAATTTTACTAATCTCGAAAACACTACAGGTAGGGAGAAGCCAGGGTAAATCCCTCGAGACGAGAGCAGGAATTGAACCCGGGTCCTCTCGCTTGATAGCAAAGGAAGTGATCATTTGCGCTATCTAAGCGTCATGCATCACCAATTCTTTTTGGAAATTCTAGATCTACATGATCAAAGAAGTCTACACACAAATTTCAACAAGTTTGTGACATGGTGTAACGAAGAGGAAGAGGGAGTTCATTGGTGTAACGTCATAGTGAAACATCAGGCGAAAACCTGTCGTTTCTGTTGTACATACAAATAAAGATGGCAGGGTTCTAGGAGCAATAAATGCCATTGTTCCGTAAAGACAGACTATCCTTCTGCCACACCACCAAAATAGTTTCGAGTGAACTTTAACTTGATAAAAGATGGTTGTAAAATTTGCATACTGAATGCGCAAACAACGAAGTTGCAGGTGCTATAAAGAAAGCGGATTGTGTCTATAATTGTTGGACTAGGTGGACAAATGGGATTACCTTACTAGCCGAAATGCCGACAAGCATTGATGAAAATGAAACAATGTACCAGATAGCTGTTTTTGAACAATCTGGGTTTTAAACTAGTCAACATTTTATAGGGACTACTAGTACTTTGTTTTGCCAGTTCTGGGTTGATATCACAGAGTAAGGGTATACAGAGGGGACACTTATCCAGTGTAAATCTATCACATGTAAATCTATATGATAAAACTCATTTTAAAAACCTGGATTACTCACAGCCTATGAATCCTAGCCAAAAATGACAATAATATGGTGTATAGCTTGCAGGTTGGACATTTCAGAAAAGTTGGAAATCAGTCTTTAGGATAAATACAGAATGAATTATGACTTATCGAATGTGGGTATGTATGCATTAAAAAACTTTATTCATTTATTTTCTAAGGAATGGTATGAGTCTGAAGAAAACAACATGTTATTGAATAATGTCAAAACTGTGATTTTAAAAGTGGCCTTTTCTGAGAAAGATGAATTTATCAACCGACACCATCTAAGTGTGCCAATTTATTAAGAGTTACTGTTGACAGAACACTATCTTTTAACTTTCTACCAAACTAATCTGAAACCTGTTTTCTCTTATGCCTGTCCATTATGGTACTATTTTTTAGCTGACAAAGACAATCCAACTTGAAAATAGCCAAAAGACAGATTCTGAGAACACCCATGTACTTACCTTCAAAAACCTCTTTAAGGTTGAAACTGAATTCATCCGAGATCTCAGCAGATGAATATCCAGCCGCTAGAAGAGCAGCAACAACACCACCAATGCTGGCTCCTGCATATCTCTTCAGTTTGATTCCGGCTTCCTCTAGAACCTGCAACAATAATATGCAATGTCTTAGAAGTGATTAGACAAGCAACGAATAGTATGTATTATGTTGATTATAAAATCACTTATCAAGGTAAGTATTTTAATGTACACCATATCTCCCTAATGATTTTAAGTTATCCCTCAAATTTATGTGTTCTGGGGGAGCATTCAATGTTGATTGTTCCAGCGCGCTTGGGTGTATCTATCCTGCCCTTTTCTTCTGTTTTTTGTACTACTTGGACCAATGAACTCCCTCTTGGAAGAGGGAGTTCATTGCTTGGACCTCCTGGTCATAGACAAAGCCCAATCAGGAATAGTTCAGGCTAGATTCGAAGGATTTGGGATCACAAGGTCCTTGGTTTGAGCCCAACCAGGTATACTTTTTATCTAGTACTATCTGACTTCTCTGTTGTCGGTCATTCACCTTAGCCGACTTGAAATGATGAATGGAAAATTAGTTTGACATAAACAAAAATATTGCCAGGATCTTCAAATAATGAAGTTGGCTATTTTCTTGAAAATAAATGGCACAAAGAACATTTGTTCAAACATAAATCATTCATTTTGTCACTTTTAATGCCATCATCTTTTTAGTTTCAACAAGCAATCAGAGGTGAAGCCTCTTATTGAATAGGTCATTTTAGGACTAGTGTACCATAAATTGTGGTAATGTTATAATTATTCATACCTGCTGCCGATATAATCCTTATACTTTACCTAAACAATAATCTTAATCTTAGTAGTTGCCACATTTGTAGACCGGAATATTTTACAAGTTTACCATATGAAGCTAGCCTAGATAACATTTCATTTTTCTGTTATCTTGATCAATATACATTAAGCACCCTGCATTGTTGGCTGCTGACTAAACTATATCTTATTATACACAACACCTGATTTTTGTTCGAATTCTAATTATTGTGAATAATGGTCACATGTCCAGGTGGGCTGTGGTGTGAAATGACCTCTCTTTCCCTAAATGCTTTTTTTAATTTGTTGCCCCCTTGCACAAGGAAGATTTCAGAGATCCCTGCACCCTTTTAGCCAAACTAGATCCATCGCTCTCATTATCTAGATCAACTTTGATGTAGTCAAATCTCAGAGCAGATCTCAATGACATGGTTATGATATCAAAGTGTCTATAATTTGAGATCAGAGCTACCTTTGTAAGATCAATCTTACATTACCTGCAAGGCTCCAGCATAGACTAATCCTTTGACGCCTCCACCTTCTAAAGCTATGTTTTCAAACGGGAACTCGTAATCTAAATATGGAGTTTCAGATATCTGATCCTGTTCTGCCTTCATTCTGTTGACAGACTCCGACACAGACTTCTTTGCATGTTCGGATAAGCTGAACATTGATGTACAGATCTTCTCATCTTCGCTGCTCTTTGGTTTTGCACTCTTCTTCTTGCTTCTCTTCATTTTATCACCTTACCACTAGCACTTTCATTCACTAAATGAATGATGGAGGTTTCAACACCATTGTGTACAGTGTTTTCAGTTCCATATAATCAAGCGTGCTTCACATTCACCATGACCAAAAATGATAGATTTGATCAAGGGACAACTGATTAATGTGAGCATATACGTCTTAATGTTAGCCACATAAATTAGGATTTATTGCAGGGCTTTCAAATCAACAAGAATTTTCACAAGTAGGCAAATTTATGAACCTATTATTTGATAATTCTAAGAAATTAAGAAGGAAGGAGTATCCAGTGTTGATAAATGTTAGGTGGAACTGCTGGTATCAATTAATATCAATTCACTATCAATTCACTCATAGCTTAAAGTTTATCCAACTCATCTTTATCATCGAATCAGCCAGGGGGTATCGGCCCCATGGGTATATGCTTCACCTCCCCTCCTTCCCCCTCATCTCCCTTCCTCCTTTTGATTTTTAGCTAAGAATGGCGGTGGTGGGGGACAAAGCACCACTTTATAGCTCTAAGTTGAAACACTGTCGAGCTTTCAGAGCGGTCACTATAGAAAGTTCCCTTAAACATACATGCAAACACAAGGTTCACCTGCTAGCACCCTCAGGTGTCAAGGTGGTTGTGATAATTCCTTGGTCCTGAGCATCTCCTACATATCACTGCTTTACCTGGCAATAGTCATTCTTGCCGTTTGAAGGATTCAATCCCAAAAAATATTGTTGAGACTGTTAGGGAGTTTTGTCAGGGTGTGAAAACCCTGTCCTAATTTTATGGCAGATTTATTTTTCAAATAATTGTTGATGCGGACACATAAATACCATCCTACGCCATCCCATTGACATGCAAGAAGATAAACTCCAGGCATCTTTCAAATAAATGGTAGTGAATGCTGCACACTTTGCAGACACATTATTCTTATTGTCATGACACTTCTTGAGAAATACATAACAGAATAGCTACCAACAGGTACTAACTACACTAGATATCATATAGCACTTTAACACACTGCAGTTTCGCTAGGTACCAATAGGTAAAATTTACCTTTAGGTAAAATTTAATAGGACACTCATTAGGCATTTTTACGGTCCATCAGGTATGCCTATGGAGACAGCCTGTGTTGCCATGCATGGGTTGCTGGATGTGTGACTGCCTAATAGAACTATATGTAACTCTTTTTCACTACAAATCAAGATAAGATAAAGAGCTCATTCACATACAAAGTATTGGTTTATATCTTAATGGTTTTGGGTTTGGATACTGCGTCTTCCCCTCCCCCTTTTTTTTTTATACAGTGTTGGTTAGAACGCCAGACCTTCAGCATGCAAGTGATGAAGGTCATGTGTTCGAATCCCACTGCAGTCCACTGACTACTGGGTGCTCCGACCTGCCTACAACCAGAGAGCAACCTGGCGCAGACATTGCAGCCTAGCCCATAAGGCAATAAATATATTGCCGCCCATGCTCCGGGATGTGGCGTGTGATGTGACATCTGACTTTGTTCCTATCATCTACCATATCACTTCATACCGATTATAACCACAACTGGAAACTGCACATCACATAACTGCTAACTAATAATAAAAGAAGCCAACTACAATGACATTAATACACCACTAATATCATCAAAGCGAATTTACCTGCTACAACTGTGTCATGTGCACATCATTGGAGCAGTAATAACTAAATCTTAGGTCTATGTCTATAGTCTGAGAGAGTAACATTTGGATCGCTGATCAGAAGAGTAGCGATTGAACCGTCGAGCAGATCGGTGTCATTTCAGGCGACCATGAGAGCAGTATCATCTAAACCTTCATGCAGAGCAGCAGTATACAGTATATAGTATATAGTAATACAGTATATATTATATTGTATATAGTATATTGAATATATTATATAGTATATAGTATATATTATACAGTAAACAGTATATGTTATATAGTAAATAGTATATAGAATATATTATATAGTATATAGTATTTAGTATTTAGTATTTAGTATTTAGTATTTAGTATAAAGTATACAGTATATAGTATATAGTATATACTATATAGTTAATAGTGTTTATATATAGTATATAGTATATAGCAACAGTCACGCAGCAGAATTAAATTTTGAAAACTTATTAAAAAAAAGCCGCGAAGCTACCGTAGGAATCTTCAGTCACCGAGCATCGATATAACTTCCGAGAGCCAAAGAGAAGTTCAGGTCTGATTAATTAGGAATCGCAGAATAAATGTTAATATATATATAATATGTATATGTATTTCTTTTCATTTAATTTTAATTGTGATAGTCACAGGCATTCAATAATATTTTGTTGCATTTTTAACTGATTCATTGGTATGCTTGACAAAAGATTTATCAGGCAGCACCTATCCGACTATACAGTTCTCAAGATTCTGTGCTTTCGGTGCTTAGTGTATTAATTTCTATGGAGTGGATTAATTTCTGATTGCTCGTAAATGCATAAAATAGTGTCAGAGCTGTGCACAATATTAATGAGTATAGTGACCCGTATGTGGCTTGAATAATTATAAATGGAACCTGTAAGAATCATAATAAAATCTTTAATCATAATAATTATTTGTAACACAACTCTTGAGCAAAGTGGAAAGTGCACCCACACATAAGGCCTTTGAGAAAAAAAATATTTCACTCGCTCAAAACAGAGTAGACTTGGAAAAATCCAACTACACCTTGTTGTGTACGATCCGTTTCTCACAGTTTTTCAAGTAGAGGCCCAGTTTCGGACCCATATGAGCATCTGCATATCGTAAGCCGATACTATTTACAGACTTGGCAATAATATCTCTTTTCAAATAATTAATCATTAAGAATTCCAGAATCAGAATCTTTTTAAATTTTCTATCTTCAATTAATAAGTTAGTAAGTTAAGAATGGAAGGCAGGTATATTATTAAGGCAAGTCAACATAAAGCGTTCACCTGGCATTGTCTAGTGCTTATAGGGAGAGCATCATTCAATTTTCTCCTGCTTTGATGAAAGCAAAAGCAGCAGTACATCATTTTTTTAGAATTAGAATTTTTCCATTGCTGAACTTGATATGTATCCCCCATCAATTTTATTAAAGAAATTCACCTAGAAAGTGGTAGAAATACATATGGTTTCCCAGCTACATGACTCCAAATTGTCCATTTAAAAATTTTACAGCAGGCTCTTCTTTGTTGATGGTAAAGATATGCAAATCAGCGTAACAATTAATGTTGAGAAAGTAATCAACGGCAGAGTAAACTAAGGGTTCATTCTCAGCACTAGCCTTGTCACCGGGCTACTAAAGATGTAACCGAGTGACAAGGCTATATCAGCACCCCTAACGAATCCATTCTTTACAAATTGGCAACATGATCTGCACTACATGCTGAGTTTTTTCCTTTGGATCTATCAGTGATTGCCAATATCCTTCTATCTAACCAGATGACAAGGGGACAATTTTACAATACTACATTTTCTCTTTAGATATAAGTAATCAGTTACGACTCACTTGGGCCTTTTCATTTATTTAGATGGCTATGTTCTTTTTTTTCCTCAAGAGTAATTACATGGGATAAAATAGCTCTAGCATAGTCATCTTCATTCTTGTAATCGAGTCCATATGTTTGCCTCCCTGTCCAACAGAGAGCTGGTTATCAGCTGCTGCCTCCAAGTATGGTCTTTCTATACACTAGGTCTCATATGACCACCCTAGGTGGGGTTAGTTGCCCTATACCCTATGGTTTAGTTCATTGCTATACCCTTGCCCGCATTGCCGGCTACTCTCTGTTCAGAAAGGCAGAGGGGGACCTTTATACTGCATGGAAGCACACAGTATACCTCCTGTATACATGGTCCTGATCCGAGCAGACCTGGCCAGGATGAATGGCTTGCCAGTGCCAAATCAGAAATGACCACTGGCGCCGGGAATCGAACCTGGATCAGGCCTATATTTCAGTAATAATATAAGTTGCATCTTGTATCTTGCATGCCCGTTCAACTGTTTCCTACAATTTAGATGTTTTTTGTTTGTCTCACATACTTAGAGAACTTAATTTTGAAACTTAACAGCACCAGGTGATCTCGCAAATAACACCTCAGAACCCACTGAATTATTCGAAACTGAATCCTTCTCAGAGGAAGTATCCTCAGCACACCTTCCCTTCCCACCGTCAGCAAAGCAGGTGGTCTACAAGCTTTCTATCGGTAACCCTAACAGCTTCTTTATCGATCATCCCTGTCCCTGATTCTGAGCCTAGTGCATTCTAGTCTGGAAGGTCGTCATGCATGGTATATATTCAGATCTGATATCTGAAAATTTTACCACTTTTACCGATTTATTACAATAAGGGGGAAAGAATCGAATACTTTTCATCTGTTAACAATCGTTTCTCCCAGGGTTCTCAACTACTCGGATTTTATCCAAGCTAGCTCAAATTTTGGGCCTTTTCATGGGTGTCTGGAGGATTTTGTAAAATAATGCTAAAGCTCTGATTTATTACCAAATCCTTCTTCACACATACAAAAGTGCTCAATAAGTGCTTGCATCAGTCATTGGTTTCCTTAAATCTGTGCCAAAAACTCACAGATTACAGCTACAGCTTTTCAACATTCCTCTCTCTGCTCTAACTACTATCAATATTGTTTTTTTTTGCATTTGTTTTGGTCCCTAGTTCCATAGATTGTCTTCAATATCAACCCATACTGACTCTCGTGATCTGACTGGGCATGTAGATCACTGATAAACTAGGCTATCATTACCACGAAGCAGGTGTCGTAAGGCTATGTATGCAACACGCGTGACTTGAATTTGCACATGTGCAAGAACAATGAGTTTAGTTTGGGTTCTGACTGCAACTTTGGAAAGGGGAAATGGGATATACCCTGTATAAACTGTCAATCAAAATCAGCTAATAATGACGAGAGAGGATAACTATTAATAACAAATCCTCACGCTTTGGGGAGTATGTCACCAGAGCAGGTAGCCAATCAGATGGCTTCGGATTTCCGAGACTCAATTTTGCAGAGATCAGCTCATGCCCAGAGCTGAGCATGCGCAGAATGATATCAACCAGTACTGTGTAATTTATCCTTCTCAACCTGCTGTTTTATCACTCACAGCTAAATATAAAACATTATATTGTACTCGCTAGATAGTCTGAATATGTTTTCAGGCTTAGATTTTTAATAAAAGTAGTTGGTCTATAATTCCTGCAGTGCTATTCCTGGTCTAATAAACAAATAAGATAATGGGTTTAGCAGACAGGTGTGAAATCCCCATGCTGGCCCTGTCCTGTCCTACACTTCTTCATTCCACCTGGTAAACTGAATCTTCTCTGCTACAATGCCTCCTAAAAAGTCAGGTAAACAAAACAAACGAAGAGCTACTTCATCAAATGAAAGCAGTGTAGTGAGAATCCCCAAGAAGAGCAAGAAACAGCATGAGACCGATGAGGAGAATGATGACTATGAAGTTGTTGTTAGGGTTAGTGATTCTTCTGATGTTAGTAGTAGTGGCCATGCACAAGACTCCAGACCAAGTGTTTCTGAATCCCAAAAACACCATTCAAAGAGGCAGTGCAACATCATCTGGAAACATGCTTGATGAGCTGAATAAGTCAGCACCAGGAACATTTTGTAAAGCGCCTGATAAATCCAAAGTAAAATGCACTGTATGCCAGGCTGTGTTAGCGATCTCATCTGGGATGAAGGATATTGAGAGACACATATCCACTAACATGCACAAAGATTCAGTAAAGGCAGCTGCTGGACAGCGGAGTCTGTTCTCATTTGGTGTGAAGGCATCATCCATGACAGTGGAGGAGCGAGACCACCAAAGTCAGGTTCTTACCAGCGAGATCTTGCTTTGTCAATATATCGCTAAGTCAAACTCCAGCTTCAACTCTTCCACAGAACTAATGCAGTAAGTAGATAATGGCAGGGTTAATCTGTCCAAGCTGTGATAAACAAGATCACTTTTAAAACTATATAAACTCCCACCAATTTAACGATCGCATGGCTGGTAGGGCTTGCACCGATGACCAATGAGCATGCAGGTTAACTTGTACGTAAGTAAATATACTGTGATGCCTATATGAACACAGCCTCTGTGAAATTTATGCTGATGTGATTTTAATAGAAGGTTCTTTTTATAGATTGTTGAAACGCATCGCACCTGATAGCAAAGTGGTGCAATCAATAACATGTGCGGCCACCAAGTGTACTAATGTGGCGAAAACTGTTGGCCAACACTATTCGGATAATGTTATCAAGGCCATTCAAAGTACTCCCTTCTCACTGATGATTGATGAGAGTAATAGTAGAAAGGACAAAGTTATATAGTTGTAGTTTTATATTTCTAGTTTTCTAAAACATTCGCCAAAACAATAGGTGAAAATATAACCCTCAAACACTATCATTTCTATCAATTCTGCTTCGATATTTTACTCTAAATGATTGAAAAAACCCCCCAGCTGATTGTCTCGGCGCGTCTCGGCGCTTCGCGCCACGGCTCAGGTGCTTCGCACCTGAGAGATCGGATTTTGCTACCCAAAAGGTTGAGAACCCTTGTTTCTCCTGGTGTACAGATCAAAGGTTCCATCGATCTTTTGTGGTTTTCTTACTAATTTTTGCAATATAGAGTGAAACGCTGCCAAAATGGATATGGATGACAATAAGAGCGTGATACAAATTGTAATCTGCTAAAATTAAGGCTTCACATAAAAATGCTTTGATGACCTGCTTTCTTCATTCATGACCTTATTGATCTGCTAACAATAAATTATTTTTGACTTAGAAAATGTAATAGTGTCTCAGTAATAAATTTATTTTGAAATTTTCATCTGGACATAAACATGCTGTTTTGATTCTCTTCGCTGTAGTTCGCCCAATGAGAGAGCTGATAAATAAGTATATAACTATAAGAGATTTTTGACCTTGATTCCTGATCATACAGATATAACAAGAGGCCTAGTCAAATCAATTGGTATTGACCTAATCATTTTTGTTCTGTCAGATGATCTGAGTTTATGTACTAAGCCACATGACTGTTTGTCAAGACCTGAAGATACCCTTCCAATACCGCCTCATAAAATCACAAAAGCCCTCACAGCCCCTAAATACTGCATCAGGCTCTGTATGATATCATATTTGCACAGCTGCTGTGTTTTCAATTTTCATGCACCCAATTCCAATGACTGGACATTGTGTCTTGCAATTAACAAATAATCCAATGTGATGGGTCGTCAGTTTTCTGTGGCGAATGTGACAATCTGCCATAGCCTGGGCAACTGGGGTGTAGGGGAGGCAACTGGAAGTTTCACAGACATGAATTTAAAAAGTGTAATTGGGGTTCTATAATTGATCATTCTGAGGGTTTGTGATGTTAGTATCTCTGCTCCAGCAGCTGTTTATTGTTGTAATTGAGATTGAAGAGCCAACAATTAAAGGAACTGTTGCGTCAGAATTGTGCTATTCCATAAAATCACTAAAAGAGGCAGCAATAATTTAGAAATGCACTACTCATTACTTATAAGAAACAAAAAAATTTGAAATTGAGTTGTAATTAAAAATTTAATTAGTCGGTTATCAAAAAATATATGGCAAGTCTGATACTTTTCCAGGCAGGTCTGAACTGGATTTCCCAAATCTTTTGTTGTTGTTGTTACATTGCCATGGTAACACCTGAATGATTCGGGCTTCAATGCAAACGATGTCATGTGACACAATGTTCGCTACAGAGGAGACCAAGAGTGTTTATATTATCCACAGATTGTTTACATCAACAATTATTCAACTTACGCCGTTCACTGATGATAAAATCATGAATAGTGTGTATTTATTCGTAATTTGAAAGCTATAGCAACCATCCTTGGTGTTTGTATAACTGTAATAACCAGTTTGCAGCCTTATGAGGATTCACTCAAACCTATTTTCAAAATAATAAGAGATATAGATAAAGAAACAGCGAGTTTGATGATTTGAATACCATACAGTTACAGAACTCGATCTGACTTTGAACTTGGTTAAACACAAACAATTACTTAGCTGGTTCGATGACTCAAAGATCCCATGTTGAACTTATTTTACCAACATCTCATGCTAGGGCTTGTGAAAAGAGTTGTTATCCATTCTGGATCACTAACAAATAATATGCATGATGAAATGGAACATGATTAACCTATTCTGTCAGGCAAGATTGCATTGTGGTCAAAATAAAATAAGCCCCCCCCCCCCCAACAACAGTTGTTTATTTATTTAGCACTATGGTGTAAAATAATTTGGAATACAGACAAAGATTATACAGATATATTTGTATAACATGCTGGTTCATAGATTGCAAAGATGCCACAGAATTACTTATTCATAAGCTGATTATGGCTAGGAGGTTCAACATCGCTGATTCAAGTTCAAGTTACAGTGAGGGTGAGACTATGCTCTGGGGCGGCTACAGAGGCTTCCATCAAATAGTGTTCAGAGAAACTAAGGCAGTTTTTCTTCTGGATGGCGTGGCGAACAGACAGCGCAACCTGGAGAGTAAGCTGCTGTGCAGGCGACACAGGAGGCAAGACAAAGATTGTATGAGCAGCATATTACAGCTGAAGACTGATTTCTCTGTAATGGTTGATGTGTGCCAGTGATGATTGCCAAAAGTTCCTTAGCTGTCAGCTGCTGCCAGGTGTCTGCGAAAAAATGCAATGTGTGCTGAGAACGGCTGAGATGCTAAACAAATCATTGCATGTTAGATGATATATTATGCAGTGCACTTGATCCTAAATTTAAACAGCTAAAGAAAATTTGTTGTTAGGAGTGCAAGTTAATCAGGGACTGGGTTGCTTCTTGGTCAGTTGTTTAACGCATTCTGATAAAAAAACCCAAAAAATCTCATATCATTGAGCGAAAAATAACCCAATATTTCTAAGATCTTGGAAAACAGAAATTCTTGTACATACTTTCAATCACGCATTAGCTGCAGACTCTCAATATCAAACAGCTTCAATATTGGAACGATCGCATTTTCATATTTTGACGATGATTACTTCTGTGAAACATTGTCTCAACATGGGATTTTGCTGCGATACTGCTACAGTTTACTTAACCAACATTTAGGTTGTAATATTTTCTTGTTTGCCACATCCATAAAAAAAAACTCACTGTTTTGTGAAGAACTCATCTGGAAGCTGAGATGTTGATCCAGTTTGTATATCTTGGTCTTGAATCTCTTCTGGAAACCACTCTGGGTCTTCGACGAGAATATCAGAGACTGTATCATCTGTGTCAGATTCTTGTTCAGAACACCCATCCTCGATATAATTCATTCCTATCATCATATCAAAAGATTCATTACAGTTTTCAAAGACTCTGTAATTTTCCATCGTTGCTTTCAATTTATCATGACTTTCATTCCGGTTGCACAATCATGTTGCTGTGTAGAAATGAAATACAAATACACACCCAGTGCACCCTACAAAGACTAAAACAAACAAAACAGCATTCTTTTCTTATGGCAGATAAAATTTACTATTATTAATAATAGTGTCATGGATAGTAATTGATCATGTTAGCTCAAGATGAAGACCACCAAGATAATACCATGTCAAAACATGACAGTCAAAATTGTGATTCATGCTTCCAAATTTTCCTTACAATTCGGATCGGATCAAAGTAGAGTAGGTTGATTAAAAAGGTTGATTAAAATCGGATGTCATATCACTCGGCATGGCAGCGAAATATTAATGCCTTAATGGCGAGGCCGCAGTATCTGCGCCAATTTTCTCTCAGTTTGCAGGCAGGTCGGAGCACACCTGGGGGCCAACCAATCCCCAGTATAGATGATGGACTGCAGTGGGATTCGAACCCACGACCTTCAACACTTGCTTGATGGAGTCCTGCGCTCTAACCAACTGAGCCACCTCACAAAAGTACAATCATGGGTAGCACATAAATTATGATTTGTACCTGTAAAAGATGCCTGCGCATTAGCACTTGAATATGGAGAGAGCATATCTCAGAATCCGTCTTGAGGCCCTAGTACTACTGCTACCTTCCTCAGGCACTGCTAGCTTGGGGGTTTCGAAGAGTTTACCAGCTCAAGGAATAGCATCTTTTTTTAGCTTTTATCTAATCAAAAATGAACCAGTATACAGAAAATGTGAAAATAGCAATCATAATATAGAATTATCTGTTCGAAAGCGCACAATACACAGGCATATCTTATGCCATTTCATATAATGTGATCAAAATGACTGTTTTTTGCGTGGGATGAAAAATAAATTGAAGAACAACCTCTTGACTCAGAGATATTGCTTGCTTTACCGTCATTTGTTGTTCCACCCATCCAAAACTATAAATAGCTACTTTTACTGGTCAATTTGGAAATTTTTACAGGTTTGATAGCAGTTCAGCACCCATTGTATCATCAACACAATACCAAATGAGTAATACTTCTTGACTTGACAAAAAATAATTCAATCTACCATATCAAATATTATCTCGATACTTACTTAGAGTATAGGTTGGCCGCTGCTCCATCGATGCAGATTAAGAGTACATAACAGGTCCCATTCCCAAGGAAGCCTATTATCATGCATATAATATCCTTCTATGTATGTTGACAGCTTTTAGTTTAATCTTGCCTGCTGGACTTGAACGAGTGTTCATCAATTATCAGATTGAAAGTAGTGCATCATATCATGCTGGTTGACTGTTTGTTGTTTACCTAGCCTTCGAAAATCACTTGAGAAATTTGCCCTCTCATCGATAGATATAGTGTTCAATTTACTATCCAATACTATTCATTACCTAAACAGACTACAAAGCTGTGTATCAATAGACAAACACAAAATACTAACATGTCATTGGCTAATCCAAAGACCATGCTGTGAAAGCAACCGAATTACCTAGTATATCCATGACATTGAATTCCATATCTGGAATAGCATCATTAGCTTTCTTTTGCAAAACAAAGGGCTTGCAAAAATAGCCAGTCCCTAGTAGCAATCTAGAAATGCCCTAATCATCGACACTGTAGGGGTATAGTTACTGTTTGCAATTTTGTAAACAAGACACTTTCTCAGGCTAATTATTCATGCTACTAGGGACAGCCAATCAGATAACAGTCAGATGGGTCCCTGTGTTTAGTGTCCTAACCGTATAACGCTATGATACTATTTCCATTCTAAGAGAAGAATCTAATTCAGTGATCCATGAGCAATACCAAAACAATGGTCCATTGAGTCACTCAAAAAATCGAATTTAGCAAAATTTACTTCTATATGATAGACAATGCTCCAATTAGTGGACACAGAAGATCATTTGTAGAAAGCCCACTTAGTTTGCATTTGTATGAATTCAATAACATCACTACAATGCATGAATAGCCTTTGTTATTACTGCCTTGAGTCATGAGCAATATTATAAGGACCCTCCTACGTCACAGGGTCATTAACCTGACACATCACTTGGGTTAAATAGAAAGCCAAGGGCAATAGCTATCTACTGCCCAACCCTTGGTACAGGGTATTTCTGACGCAACAGTTCCTTTAATATGATATTGCTGGATATCCTTTTTCCCACTCAGCTGTTGAGGGTGGGATCTATGCATATACATATCAAAGAGACTTTTATTCTACCATTCATGAATTGAGAACATTCAGAGAGAACATTCAGAGCCCATGCACTTATTATTCAAAGGCAGTCATGCAAGGAGGGAAACAATTTTCATAAAACCTACAGAGGGAGACTGAATGTGATTATAATACCTTCAAATCAAAACAAGTAGCGAGTCGACGATTTCATTCAAATTCAATATGATATGTGCTATTCATGCCTACCAAACAAAAATAAATCTTTCTTTTTTATTTTTTATTGGTGATATTATAGTTTTCTTAGGGGAGACAGAGTTTGGAATGGTATTCCAATTCGACCCATCTGATTCAGCTCTACTGTTCAGACTTCAGCCAATGCCGTAAATACACTATATCCACCGTTTCTACATGGACTTGGGCTACCAAATCGTCCCTGGATGTTGTTCAGCACAGTTTTCAGAGGCAATTAGTCATA
This sequence comes from Membranipora membranacea, assembly GCA_914767715.1. Classification (NCBI taxonomy): domain Eukaryota; kingdom Metazoa; phylum Bryozoa; class Gymnolaemata; order Cheilostomatida; family Membraniporidae; genus Membranipora; species Membranipora membranacea. The sequence goes on along the minus strand of OU612073.1, from coordinate 14,198,234 downwards.
CATAATTAATATTGTGTGGAGCAAAACGAGCGACCATGTTTTGATGCATGCTGTAGTGGTCTTTTGACCAAGCAGTTCATGTAGTTTGTAGGTATTTATGTATATGAACAGTATATCTATGCAGTGCCTAAAGTACTGACCATTTTTACATGCTATGGTTATATTTCCAGACTAGCAGTAAGACAGCTCGCTATAGGTACTGCAGGGATGCTACTTACTTACTTACGATACTGGGCCGGAATTGATTGGGTTTTAGGTGTTAATTGGTTCACTGACAATACCCAGCGGGATAGTCATTCTCATTCACCTCTGGATGTACAAGGCTAACTAGACCCTCATTAGGGGTAAACAGGCGGGTAAGATGAATCATTCTGTCTGATGTCACTGTGTCTGACTTTGAATCTAACTCAGCCTACAGTTGGCGGGTAATATTCTCTTCATATTGTTCAGCTTTGGATCTGCACCACAGGGCAGTCAGTAAGTCAGTAGCCCCTCCACCCCATGATTGCAATGAACTGAATTAAGTTGAGAAGCTATTATATCCTTAATAGAAAACAGTTATTTTATTCATAATTTTTCCAATAATGTATTTATTTGGAGAGTACTTATGGGTATTTGTGTTACTGAAACAAAATGGTGAAGAGAATTTGTAAATGAAATAATTAAAATTTTCAAGTTTAACATTCATTTATAACATCTAAAAATTTACATTCAAAGGGTAGGCAAAAAGACTTGATTCTTGTGACCAATTTGACTAGTTAGACTAGCTAAGGATGTTAATAATAGAGTAAGTCTATACTCAAAGTATGGGGCACTGTTTTTTATTAGCTTATGATTATATGTATGTATTGCACTCAAGTTATCCGAAATGTCGGGCCTCACCCAAACAATCCTTACAGAGGTAATAGTGTAACAATAGGTCATATGGTTTATGGATATTATTTTTACTTCAAAAAGTTTTAAAATATAAATTAAAGTAGGATGGTTAATGTACGCAATGCTTTGAAGAAATCAAAAGGAAACACCCGCGTGTAATCAGCTAGTTGTCAAATCATGAAGCTTGTCAATCATATTGTTTCATTGCATCCGTAGCATGTTGTTTTGATACAAAAATAGTAGAAGGTTGAAAAAAATTTACTTATGAGTTTGAAAATAGGTTAAAAGTTAGATTAATATCATGGATATAGCTCTTTTTGGTCAGCAGTGATAGTAAAAATATTGCAGATACTTGTTAAACGATGTAATGAATCAATCCATACACTCACACACAAGTACACACATCCATCGTACTCTCACACATTCACCTGTACTCTATCAAGTCGCCAGTCTATTGATAATTTTATACTGACCTCCAAAGATTCTTTCATACCTTATTTAGAAAACCATCTCTCATTCAGAAAGCAGGAATGCATTGTTTATCCCAAAGAAATTCTTTTGAACTGACTGAAGGTGAATAGGGTAAAAAAAACATAATAAAATGAAAGAAATAAAATAAATAAAATTCAAATTAAATGTAATAAAATAAAAACTTAATAAATTTATCAACAAAGGCAATATTCCCAACCTTAAAATATTTCCATTGTTCGGAATGAGAGAGAATCCATACATATCAAACTTCAGCTGCGGTGACACGTAAGATTGCCTGGTACAAGAGGAGTGGTTACTGCTACAGGACAGGGATTACTTTTGTGTTTCTGCTTCAGATTCTTTCTCATCTTTATATGTACTGACTTGCCTAACAGTATCCTGGGGAGCCTCTTCAGCACTCAAAGTATCAGTGGGTGATGATTGCTCAGATTCGGGCGGATTACCCTCGATTACATTAAGTGGTATATTCTTCTCCTCAACCCCGTCATCCTCTTTAAAGGTCTTGTTCTCATATGAAAATCGTGATTCTAGCTTCAAGCCATTAGAAGGTTGCGGTTGTGTTGTAACAGATTTCCTTGGCGGATTCTGCTCATGTACGTAGTGTTTCAGAAAGGAAATTGTAGCCTTCCTCCCTTGCTATAGATACAAAATAATGAATAGCTTCATAACAAGATGTAGGTGATAATATGCAACCTAAATTAGAACTTATACCAAGTCTATTATTAACAAGCTGATGAGAGGAATCACTGATGGCTAATGTACACTCTTTACAAACTAATACACCAGATTTCTTATAATACGATTGTTGGTATTTAGGGCGTAGATGTGGAAAAAGACAGAAGACTAAACTTCAGATAAGGTAAACGTGACTTGAAAAGACCTGACAAGACAAGCCTAATGGCCATGATCGCTTCTCGGCCTATTGGCTAAGATCAAAGTGTCGCTGCCAATGGCCGATTAGTGCCAGTTCAGTTTTGGCAGCTCGCTACACACCCACAATTAGGAGGTCTTCTATGGCCTCACCTCTAGGATACATTTGTTTTTAAAGCTTTATCACATTCTCAGTATGAGGATTTGGGGCACCTTGCATCCCTCTTTAGGGACAGCCCAATCTTCTGTTTCTTACTAAACAGCAAGCCCAGTTCTTTTGATAATTGGAAGGATTCTTCAAAAATACCACTTTTAAAACGATAATAGTGACAAACCTCCACGAGGAATGCTCGATCTTCAGGTCCCATCGTGTAATCCATTGTATCAATATAGTCTGTGTTGATCCCAATCGTTCTTTGTATGTCATGATCCTACCAATAAAAAGGCAGTATAGATGAATACAGACACCATTACAATTCGATTTGCTTACTGAATGAGCAGAAAATTGTGATGTGTGTCAATGACTGCTTTACAAATCCTTACTTACCTCGATATATACATATTTGCTGTGTGTGAGAAGACTGTCCTGAACGCCTTCTAAGAATTCAGCAAATGTATTGATCTCTTTTCTCTGATATCCTTGAAGTTTACTTGATACATCTATACCAGCATTCTGTATGAACTGTAAGAGTTCTCCATAGCTTATCTTTGAACATACAAAATATAAAGTTGGCATAAACTGGATATGACTGATGCTTGTTAACACCCGATCATGACTACAAAATAAATAGAGTTTGCCTAATTGACATTTTGAATTAAGGGCAAAGTGATTAAGCAGTAATCTGTATACTGTTGTTGTGCATAATGATGAAAGTATCTTCAAAAATGCGTTTTCAAGATGATGCTGCAATTAGCAATATATGAAAAAACTTGTTTGATGTTGTTGGTGAAAATCACAAGGTTCTTTCTTAAGTCCAAAGATTGAGAAAAAAGATTCCACAGCTGCCACAGCCAGCAGCTGTCATATTCGTCGCTATGTAGCAATCAGATTGCAGGCAGGTCAGATCACACCTGGGTACAGAGCCCAGTAGTCAATAGACAGCTTCAGCAGGATTCGAACTCAGGATGTCTAACACTGTGTGTTAACAAAAAAACTTCTGGTCATGTGAGCTCACATAAAACCCTTAACTTTTCTTGTTATGGACCTCTTACTTGATTGCTTGAAACTGCAGAAAGATTTAGCAGATTATGGACAAGATTTAAACTTTGGACTAACCTCTCCATCACCATTTTCATCCAGCTTATCAAATATTTGCTCCAAGTCTGATTCACAGCCAAATAAAATTTGAACATCTGAAGAATTAAACTTTGATGTGGCATCTTCGCCTTCTTCGGTACCATCAGCACTCTAAAATCAACAATATTCATTTTGAAACAATGAATGCCACACTGTGGTGCGGCAAAGGTGAAAGAGGGAGTTAAATTTCAATGTTCAGAAATCAAAATCACAATGAAATCACGCTGTCAACTAAACGAGTGGCACATAGAGTTTACAATTCAATGTTCTAAAAGCTAAGGCGTGTTCTAACCGAAGGACATTGTGCTTGTACAGATTTAGAAGTAAAAGGGTCTTGTTTCACTCACAAGGAAGGGATTGTGATGATCAAAGAGCAGAGTAATTAGAGTATGCTGGGAACCCTTATATATGAAACAGTCGCTAGTCCTAGCTTTACTGTAATTCGCTCGGCAGTGAGGTTAATTTGTTTGATTTATGAGTGAGATAAATAAAATTTAGCAATATATCACACAACTCACAATAGCGGACCCGAGAGCTTGTTTGAGTTCACTCCTGGTAATCGTATCATCAACCTCATCACCCGTTGAATTCACTTGCTGAAGTATCTGTAGTCACAAAAGTGAAACCGTAGCACACCTCAGTGTATGATTGGATACAGAAACACTGCGCACAACACAATGTACTCCCGGTATTTTTAGATCAAAATGCTGTACTCTCAGTAAGCCGGAAAGTAGAATCAAGGTGTTTATAAACGGGAAAACAAAATGGGTTGTCTTCAGACTGTTGCCACTACCTTGAGAAACCTGTCAAAAGATGCCATGAAGACCTCGTGCTCCTCAAATGCCTCTGCAGAAGTTTTTGTCTTTGCTTGCTTTTCTCTGGAATAGGAATAAAGCGCTAAATATACTGGGCCCTAGTCGTGGTTAAAAAACAAACCCTAGAATGTTTGAATCTGTAAGATTATATTTTCTAAGACTATTGATGCATACAATCTATTGAATTAAAAACCGAGAAACAGTTTTTTAATAATCAGATCATCCTTACCAAAATGACTGGTATTATTGTGTCCATATTAAAACGCAATGAAATGCCAAAAAAAACGATTTAAGAGGAACTTCTGTGAAATTCTAGCTTTAAATTCTTGCTAGGCAACATAAACATCAGTGAGGAAGCATCACTGTTCATTCAAGTCTGTGGTTCTCGGCAGGTGGTGGTTATTAACTGAGAAAAATGCTGTGATCTAGCAAAACAACAATGGTCCTGTCCTACCTAAGAAAACAAAAGAAGTCGTTTTCAATATCTCTACATCCATATCACAGACAAATGTATATCTATCAGGCATTTGAAAGGTTTTATGCTGGACTACATCTTAGCTGATTGATTGAGCATAGGATGCAAAGCCGGCCCAAATGATTAAGCCAAATTGTCTTCTTTTGTTCTTTGCTCACCTGTATTTTCTAAAATAAGAAAAAGAAAGATTTACAAAAAATTCTAATTTCATGATGGATATCGGTATTGTAAAAGTAGTGTTTACTGCATCTTGTAAGATTATCAGTGTGAAAAAATACAAAATTGGCGCAATCTTTCTTTGAGTTTGGCTTGCACCTAGAGAGGTAGGCCAACATACGTTCCGAGGCCACAAGTTAAGCAACTTATGGAAGTATCAATGCTTAAGTAGATAATGAAACAAAGGGATGTACCTTAAATAAAACTTCCATCCCCACTAACCACGCCATAAGAAGCACTACGAACCCGAAGCACTACATAAGATCAATTTGTAGCGAAGTTATAATTTCTGTCAGTACAAGATGCACATAGAAGGCAGACCATCTATTGATAAATGTTTGGTTGATTTTGGAGCCACTAAGGATGTAATATGTACTCACTTATAGACCTTGGAGTGCTGTGGTCTATCCTCTTCTGAAGTTTGCACTCCAACTCTTTCCTCCAATTTAGCTTTCATCACATCTTGTTCAGCATCAGAGTACTGCATTAAACAAAAAATGAGTCAAATCGTATCTATCCAGCAAGAGTAAGAAGATCTTTTTTTAATCCCAGTGCAAGTAGAAAAAAGAGCCTCCTGGGAAAGCAGTGGAAGAGTCTTCAGTTGTCTAAAATTCTCATAGGAGGCTCCCAAAATGATGTTGGTAATTCTACCCTGTACTAATTGTACTCATTCAGAGCAAATAAAAGTTGATTTTTAAATACTCTCAAGTATGCGCTCCTCACTCTTACAAAACATATCCATGTTACGCTACACATTCAAAGCTTCATAACTCAGATCTTAGAAATATATCATTATTATTATCATATTATTGATATTCCCTTGTGCAATGTAAAATCTTGGCTTATTTTCATTTCAATGCTATCGCGAGTACTCTGTGAACTTACAACTAGACAGCCGATGGTCTTCTCATTGTACTTTCCAAACCTCTCATTTTTGTTCATCAGCTTATCACAGTCACTTAAAGGCTGCAGTCTATTCAGAAAACAATCTTCTGTCTTCATTGACAGCCACCAACCTGAAATATTTACATTTTTTATATCTTGATAACATGCGAGGCTATTTTTATTGACTATCGACAGACGTGCATGTCGAGTTTTCAGTTGGAAAGACAGATGTATCAATTTATATCGTTTTATCTTACGATACACAGAAACAGAAACAGAAACAGAAATATCCAATATCCCTTTATCTCATAATAGTGTGAAACGCCTTCTGATACAGTTTCAGGTCGGTACAAAATGATCTTTCTCTGTTGAAATAGGAAAAGCAGAATGATATGATCTGCTTTTATCATGCATCCTTCTATAAAGCCTTCTTTTACAATTAGAGTATCTACGGGGATAAGATTTGGATATTGTCTTCTCATTTTAGAAGATGAGACAATTATAGTATAGTCTTTTACAATTATGACTTATTCTGAATTAAAATTGTTGGTTGATTTGTGGAATCATCACAGCACAAGGCATTATCATGAAGTCTGATGTTTTCCAGGTCTTTCAAAATGAATCCATTTTTTGGGTAATTGATGAGGAGAATAGTTATACTTCTTACCATCATATGCGTGTACAGGATAGTTACATAATAACCCTCCATCCACATACAAATCAGTGAGACCATGGTCATTTTTCAGCTCCACAGCTTTGAAGAACCCTGCATTCAATCAAAATATGATATGATTTGTAACTTGTAATTTGTCATTTGTAGCAATTGGAAACCGACGTTGCAAGTGTAGTGAGAACGCGTCATGAACCCTATGGTCAAACACAACACATAACAGTCTGTTGTGTTTGAACATAGGGTTCATGACGCGTTCTCACTACAGCATGCTGTTTACAATACCTGAAGTCAATGAATATTTTCCAGGTCTACACACAACGGGCTGCTGCATAGCAGAACATTTTTATTGTAGCTGTCAGGACAATATTATTTAAAACTGTCATAACAGCTGTAACATAACAAAACTCAGGTTTGTAATGCTTCAAATATTTGCCCTTCGATGACATTTATCTCCATGAATAATCACCTGTTTGGCAAAAAAACGCTGTGATGATGTCATGATTTCTCTTTGCTGACTGATGATTTTCTTTGCTTAATCTCCAGAAAAGTGACGTACAGAAGTACCATCTTTTCCAGTTATAGTGAGCAGCTTATTGTTGAGATACTTTTATAGCTAAATGACATACCCTCTGACCTGCTACTCCCATGAATCAGGAGAGAGATTCTTTTATAAATGTTATTTTGGATAGTGACAGACCTGGAATTGACATAGACATCCGAAGTGCTAGCTTGACAGGCACATTAGGTGTTGTCTTTGGATGGAAGTATTCTACTCTGATCATGTTCACATTCACAGCTGTTATACATAGTTCATTTCCTGTCACCTGATGCAGCTAAAGATGAGAGTTAAGTTAGATAGTGTAACATAATCACTCACTCGATTCAATGAAGAACAAAACAAACGTCGCCGCATGCTGGTACGATCTTAGATAGTAAACGTAGGCACACAAAGGTGAAGAATGCGTAAATGGAGGAGCAACAATACGTTTGCCAAATGGGTAAGGTTAGAATTTTAAAATCTAATGATTTTGAATCATTTTGTTACAATCTGATTTTCTTTCTCAAATTGAATATCCAATAAGTGTTCAACTACAAATGACCAGTTTTTTATATCCTTGAGATAAAAAGCTAAAATTCCCAAAGTTACATTGGTGACTCCCCAACTTTGCTTTTGTAGTGGTTACCAGATTGTAAAGATAATGTGTAGGGTTATTTACAGTTTAGAATTTCCTCAATTTATAGGGTTCATACAAACAATGTTGTCCATTTGTGTCTTGGCATTTTGTTGGAAGATGTCTGGGATTGGAGTCATAACTAACTGAAATCGTGGATTTTCTTGGTAATCTCACCTCCTTGAATGTGACATCAGGTCCCATGTTCAGCTTTCTATCTAGGAGATTTCCGAACAACTCTTCTGCCCTGTTGCCTGGGTTCCACCCATATCCTTGGCATATGTTGGGCAAAAGACTGCACCACCCGCATGAGTGATCTTGAAAGACAAACCAAGAGGTAAAATTTGCTGGAACATAACCTTGTGAGACAATGAATGTACATCCTTTCATAAATGGTGTAAATTGGGCAACAGAATAAAATGCATATCACATCAAACAAGTTTACTGTGTTCGACTATTACGACCTATTTATGGAATTTAGTTAATCCCTGTCTTTTATTTTCATATCACTACTTATCTGCTATAGTATCTTTAGTATTTTTGTTTGCACAAATCTAACTGTGAAATGATATTTTTTCTCTATATTGTATACAGAAGCCTGGCTAATTAATGTACCACATGGTCTTATGTGCAGATGATTGATCAGTGAATAAAGTGGGTAAATAAAAAAAATGAATTAGTTACTCATGATGAGGCTGGGATATGGCTGATAAACTACTTAAAATAAATACAAATACAATAGAAAATCATATGGCAGCTCCTTGACATGCTGAGGGGATCCCAGAGTTCATTGAATTGTTGCGAAATTATCTTTGGACAACATTAACGGAACTGTACAAGCCGCAGTCAAGAACATCAGTGCCATTTACAATTTTTTGAGCAATAATGCAATTACCTTCAAAGAACTGTCTCAGGTCAACACTGAATTCATCCAAGACCTCACTAGATGAATAACCAACAGCTAGAAGTGCAGCGATGACAGCACCAATACTGGATCCTGTATATCTCTTTAGTTTGATGCCGGCTTCATCCAGAACCTGCAATGCGAAGCAATATCTTAGGAGTAAATTTACAAGCAGCAAAACGTGCTGTGATCTGCTATTCATTAATCTAAGTGCTCAATCTTTGCCAATGTAATGAAATAAACTTGCAGCTGTTTGCGCACCTAAAATAAAAATTCATAAATAAATAGCAGGGCCTGTTGGTTAAAGTATACCAATACCATATTTCAAGACCAATAAGGTTGGTAGGGGTCATTTATCATGTAACTGTTACTATGATTCAAATGATAAAATATTTTCACAGTCTTTTAATGGAGTTGCCTAAAAATTTAAGAGACAAACATACTGCAAAGGCTTTCCCTGTGGTATTTCTTGTTATGGCTATACATACACAATCAAGTGGAAAATAAATATGCAGTTAAAGATATACAAAGTGTCTACTTCACCGAATGTCGTATGTAATTATCTCAATCATTATTGTACACCCATTTCCTAATTCACTATGTCATTATATCCATCCAAACATGAATAATAGCCCAATACAAACTTAATTCTACCCTTCGAAGCCCATATCAGAAAAGGCCTCTAATTTGAATTAAGAATATTACCCAACTCCAACCGGCATGGAATGGTATGTTGCCTAGGTTGTACACAATATACAAAGCAATGAAATTTGGAAAATATGCGAAGAAATCCAATGCCTAAGCAGGCTTACCTCTCCTCTCCCCCACTTGAGGATTGCCAATAAATTGAACAGAACATATAATTTGATAAATTACAGGTAAAAGGTAGCAGATAATAAACTGAGCAATTGTAAATTTGTGCGAATTGAGGCAGTGTTGAGACTATGATGGATTTTGGTGACCTTGAAGCACAAAGGATGAAGCAAGTGCGTATATGTCCTACATTTTGTGACTTTTGAAGATCAGTAGTCACCGGTGATTGTTATCTATTATTTAATTCTTCAAAATTGAATGCTTCAATGATTCAAAACCATCAATTACAAGTAATTGCTGACTGGTTCGTGAGGTGTACTCATGATCATTCCATTCTGGAATAATTATTCTATACTGATCAGGGGCTCATACATTTGACAGAATATAATTATATATGTTAAACAAGTAATCAAAGTTATCTTAGAAATTGATATTAATGATAAAAATTATAACTGTTATGCAAATACAACATGAGGTGATATTTCAAATGGTGATAGTTAAACACGATTTAGAGACCAAAGCAATGATTTAGTCATGAGGCTAGTTCCGCAGTACTAATTCAATTTTTTTACAATAAAAATTCAAAGCACCTCTGGGTAATGACTATGTTTACTGTCAAGGATGACCACTCCCCCTGCTCCTTTATGAGATTTTTTCATCATCTTTTTAAGATAAATATATTTTCATTATCAGAGGCATTGTTCACTAGTAGATGACTTCATTCAATGACCCTTGTTGAGAAATATAGCCAATTCAGTTCGCTAATGTAGTTAGAAGTGGCCGTTTAAATGGGTTGTGCAGTACATTCACCGCGTTTTCATCATAGATGAGCAGGGGGGACAATTTCTCAAACATAACACAATTTTTTCCCCGAAGTGCTATGTATTTTTCATTGTAAAAATATTGCACAACTACAGCAGGATTAGCTGCCTGACTATGTATTACTATGGTCATTGGATAGTATACAAAAAAACTCTCATTACAAAGGACTACATCTCCCTTATCTTGTACACAACCAGAGAAATGCTCAGCTCCACAGTAAAATCTGATTCTGACGTCTTTTTTTTTGCATTATTATAAAAGATTGGTTTCATGCTCAGGAAGGCACTGCAAAGTGAAATGGGATATTATTTTGGAGTCCAATGCTATCTTCTGGTTGAAAACACAGGAAACAGCAAAATGCTTCGCGTGTAACGAAAAATAGTTGATGTCACGCCATCATGAGTGGACATAGATGAGAATTTATTTAACCTTTACCCGAGTGATCACCGTGTGGTCTTTAAGAGAGAGTACCAGTAACAGTACCATCCCAGCACCTCTGCTGCAAATCAATCCCATTCATCTCAATATTCTATTTGATATCAAATTACGGATACTTAGATATCAGCACCATGTGATTGAGCTCTGTTCTCAGGTTGAGCTACATCAAGTATCCAAAATTGGATATCAGAGCTACATCCAAGATAATATAGTGCAAAAAGATATAAAGATGTATACAACAGTGGCATTGCTCTTACATTACCTCCATAGCACCACAATAGACTAATCCTTTAACTCCTCCGCCTTCTAAAGCGATGTTTTCAAACGGGAACTCGTAATCTAAATATGGAATTTCAGATATCTGTTCATGTTCTGCTTTCATTTTGTTGACAGACTTAGACACAGACTGCTTTGCATCTTCAGATAAGTTGAACATTGATGTAGGGCTCTTCTCATCTTTGCTGGATTTTGGTTTTGTACTCTTCTCATCTTTGCTGGTTTTTGGTTTCCGACTCTTCTCATCTTTGCTGGTTTTTGGTTTTGTACTCTTCTCATCTTTGCTGGTTTTTGGTTTCCGGCTCTTCTCATCTTTGCTGGTTTTTGGTTTTGTACTCTTCTCATCTTTGCTGGTTTTTGGTTTTGTACTCTTCTTCTTGCTGTCTTTCATTTTGTCCTCCAACCTCTGATACTCAAATCCATTAAATGACAAGTGAAATGTTCAACACACAATTAATTACAGAGGTATCAGTTGCAGCTCTCAAGCATGCTGCAATTTTAAGAATGCTGTTATTAGCAGTACACTAGATCACTAGATAGAGGGGCAATTGAGATGGAATTCCATAAAAGACTACAAAAGGGAAATTATATGGAGGTGTTCTTCGAAAGTTATATAATGAATGGTAGGGTGAATCAGACAACGGGTTTTGGTTGGGTGCATTTGCAAACTGTAAATGGATTGGAAAACTGAAATTAAAAATGCAAGTGGAAGGAATTTTTGCTGGCTTATGACTGCAATTGCAAATGAGAAGGGAGATAGCTTGGGAAACAAATTCCCAAAACTTTCTTTATTTTATTTATTTATTTATAGAGGCTGGCTTGAAAGTTTACAAATAACAAATAGTTAAAGGCAACTTGTTTAGTGCACAGATAGACTTTGCAGACTTTGCAATGGGCATAGGCTACAGTGAGGGCTTGTAATTAAATTAATGAATACTATACCAATGCCTACAATGGCTTAGCTTAGGCTAGCGAAGAAAAAAACATAATGTGATGGCTCTAAGTTACTCTTATGTGGAAACACTTTATTCCGTTTCATGTGTGATTATACAACTTTTGTGCTGCAGTGCAACGCTGCATCCTTGGGTTTAGAAGTGGGGGAGCCAGGCAGGGATGGTGCGGGATGGGCACTCTAGCACCTTCCCTAGGCAATGGGGAGCCTCCTCAATAAAAAATTTTTAAAAAACAGAGGCAGTTTTAAGGCATTAAAGGCCTTTTTGAGAAGGAAATTGACAAATAAAAGGCAATGAAAATATGGGATATCTTTATATTTTCTATGAATAGATCTAATAATACTATCTTTCTATATGATAAACATTGCTGTTGAGATATCACTGAATCGGATGAAATCATTTAGTTTATTGAAACAGGATCCTGAGATCCAAAATGGCAGCCATAAACAGGAAGTGGCTGTCGATCAACAGATACTTTAAAAGGATATAATAATATGTCAATTGCCGACCCTTATGACATCATCTACATTTTGATGTCACACAGCCTCGATATCCATTATCATTGGTTGTTTGACTTTATATTTGCTGGCAAAAGGTTATAATGATAGCATGACTGCTTCTAGTTATTATTCTTATTATTATAAATTATGATAATCAATATTATACATTATTCACACAGAATTTGTGATATTTGCTCCCGATGGAATGCCCTCTAACCTCAGACAACACGATCACACTTTTAATGGTATATCATAATATTAATTTTCTATATATAAGGATGAAGGATTATAGGCTTAAAATAAACAAACCATAACGATATGAAAGTTGAGCAAAAACAAATATATTATCAAACACAATTGATCACAACCCATAAATACTGTTCGAAATAAGAGAGAAACTGTCTTCATGAAACTTTACCTGCGGGGACAAGTCAGGTTGAGTGACATGAGAGGAGTCAGATTGACTGGTCTCGGAGGAGACGTCACTGCTGAAGGAATAGTCACTGCCGGAGGAGTAGTCACTGCTACAAGATGGGGATTCTTTTTGCGTTTCAGCTTCAGAGTCATTGTCATCATCATCTGTGCTGACTTGCTTTATGATGTCATGCTTCTCATTTGCAACTCTCAAAGTATCAGTGGTTGATGATTGCTCAGATTCGGGCTGACTACACTCAATGTCTTTTAGTGGTATATTAATCTCCTCATCTTCCTCTTCAACCTCATCAACCTCCTCTTCCTCTTCAAAGATCTCATTCTCATATGAAAATTGTGACTCGAGCCTAAAGTTACTTGGTTGTGGTTGTGTCGTAATAGATTTCCTTGGTGGATTCTTCTCATGTACGTAGTGCTTCAGAAATGAAATTGTAGCCTTCCTCCCTTGCTATAAAAATAAAACAATAAATCTCTTCATGGCCACACTCATTATAGCTGTAACCCATAATATACAATCTGGCTAATAACTTAAAACCAAGTTTAGAAGTACAACCACGTGATCAGCAGTAGAAATGACGACTGATACTGTTACTGGTGTTACAAGTTTCTCATGATTCTTTTGATGGTATAAGGGCTAGTAAAGGTGGCACAGATTAGGGTCAGCTTTGCTACTCCAATGAAACCTGTTTCTGTGTCACTTTATTATCAATTTATTGGGAAATGGAAAACCCTTAGGGGAATTGCTTCATATTATGAAAATTTAGGCTAAGTTGGGAGCCATGTAAGGCCATTGACCCTAACACGTAGGCTGTGAGCATAGGGTGGAGATGGTGGAATGGACTGTGCTGTGGGATGAGAGAACACAACTCTGAGAAGTCAATCTTGCTAATCACTGCCAGGCCAATGGAGTCACAGGAGATGTGGGTTCGAGTTCAATGGGGGAGCTTTAATGGTTGATTGTTCCTGCCCCCTGCACCCTCGATTGCTTCAATTTGACTAGACAGTTGTCATATAGGATCAGGTAGGTGTGGCATGAAAATGATGATTGTGCAGAGGAAGAATTCTTCAAAAATATTGCACTGTGAAACCACACTATAAACGAACCTCTACAAGAAACGCTCGATCTTCAGCTTCCATCAAGTAATCCAATGTATCGACATAGTCTGTGTTGATCCCAATCGTTCTTTGGAAGTCATGATCCTGTTGACAAATGTATGTTAAAGCAGATCAAATGAAAATTCTATTTTACATGACTAAAGTTAAGTTGAGGAACACAGACACCATCATGACAAGTTTTCCTTGCTCAATAAGCAGTGGATTGTGATGCCTGCTGTTTCTAGAATAAAGGACTTTGGAAATGATTGTCACAGGTTAAAGAATGTGCCATTAGCAATTACTTCAAAATATCATTGCTACTGATATCCAATAAGTGTTGATGACAAATGACAGATGTACCCTTACTTACCTCAATATATACATATTTGCTGTGTGTGAGAAGACTGTCCTGCACGCCTTCTAAAAATTCACCGAATGTATTGATCTCTTTTCTTTGATAGCCTTGAAGTTTACTTCCGACATCTATACCAGCATTCTGTATGAACTTCAAGAGTTCGCCATGGCTTATCTAAGAACAAAGAAAAATTGACTGATGCATGATAACACCTCATGAAGACCACAATAATAGTAACAAATGAGTTTGTCTAATTGAAAGTGATGGATACAGAGCCAAGTGATTGAGCAATAACAACATATTAATTGATTTTCATAGCGTATTCTGATATAAGTCATCTGATATTTATGCTCTTAAAGGTAGAGACATGTAACATAATATGGCGTAACATTGCGTATCAGTTTTCCGCAATTTGCGCACCATAGATTGCCAAAACAGCCAATTTAAGGGGCTTTTTAATTTGTTTTTGGCATTCTGTGGTGCGCATTTTACGGAAAACCGATATGCAGTGCCATATTATGTTGGCATTTCCTGTTTTTACTAAAACAAATCGGCTTCGTTTGTGAGAATTAGTCTTAGGCCTTAGTAATGGTCCTTTTGTCAGTATGTTTGGCGTTATGAAAAAATGATGCCAAACGCATCTACCTTTGATGGTCTGTGCTGATCTTGATACATTTGTTAAACTGCTGAAAAATAGGGTAAGTGTGTGAATTTAAACAGCACTCCAGTGGAAACTAGCACAAAAATTGGCTCTTACTTATTTGGTCTGTCTCAAATCGTCGCTTAAGATTTCACATTATATCATCAAAATTCAAAGATCACACACATGATGTGACGTAAAAAGCAACTTTGGGCTCATCATATATTATTGTAAACAAATAATTAGGATGAACTTCATCTCTAAGAATAAATAAAATCTGTTTTGAAATTTCTGTCGATCAAATTAGCTCAGCCATCGGCAATAAATAAAAGACCTTTGTTGATACTTCTATAAACACAAAAACTTTCTTATTTGGATGTCGTTAGCTCTTTCATGGCTGAATGAATAGCTAAAATATTAGAAAAGTAGCGGAAATTTTGATCATATCACAAGCATTAAAAGCTCAACGTTAACAAATAGGAAATTCCACATTGAACGTTGGTACTTACAAGAAAACAAAATATGACCATTGAATGTTAAAACTTTGAACTCACCTCACCATCGCCGTTATCATCGAGCTTATCAAATATTTGCTCCAAGTCTGATTCACTGCCAAATAAAATCTGAATGTCCAAAGAATTAAACTCTGATGTAGCATCCTCTCCTCCTTCAACATCTTCAACACTCTATAAACACCAATAACATTATTTTACGAAAGTCACCACACTGTTCATAGCAAAGGTGAAAGAGGGAGTTTAACACTACTGCTGTGTTTACGTTGTTCATTAAACAGGGGAAAAAGAGAATATACATTACAATGTTCCGAGACAAACATTTGAACCAATCTGAGAACTTTATCCTCCAACAGTAAAAAGATTGTAGATTCCCTCGCAAGGAAGTGTAGCTCAAAATGCTAGGAAATGAAGAGAATCCCTGATTTCATCAGATCCTCATACCAGCTCATACTGTACTAGCTCATAATGTTATTTGTTCCGGTGCTCAGTTAACCAACAAACCTTCCTTGATTACTGAGTGGGATAGCCAATAAAGTTTAGCAATAGAGCACACAACTCACTATAGCAGAATCAAGAGCCTCTTTGAGTTCACTCCTGCTTATTGTGTCATCAATCTCATCACCAGTTGAATTCACTTGCTGCAAAACCTACAATCACAAGGCGCATACTTAAAACACAAAAAGTTTACAATTGCACATTGAAAAACCGCACCGCAACATGATGTCATTATCGTTTACATCCCTGAATGATTTGGTGGAATGTAGTATTCCAAGACCAAATAATGTACTCTTATAAGCGACACTGGTGATACTTTGTGAATGCTACACACTGCCAGTCACTAAGCGGACACTGGTAGGCATGGGCAGTCACTAAGCAGAAATCTAGAATCATTAAGATGACATTTGGGGAAACGATTTGGTTTTTTTGTAGACTGATGTCACTACCTTGAGAAACCTGTCGAAAGATGCCATAAAGACCTCATGTTCCTCTAATGTCTCTGTGGATATATTTGTCTCTGCTTGCTTTTCTCTGAAATAGGAGTTAAATACTCAATGCAGTGGGCTCAATATATGCTATAATCAAAAAACCTAGATCGCTTGGATATTTTAATTTTGTCACCATTGGTGCATACTATGTATTCTATCGTAAACAATAATTCAGTTATCAGATCCTCATTGGAAAAGTTATCTGGTAAATTTGGAAGTTTTTAATATCGGGCACAATGGAATGGGAAAGAAGATGATTGAAGAGGGGCTTCAGTGAGATTTTAGCAATGGTGGCAATTCATCAAGAAAAAATGTTGTGACGCAACCAATGATCATGATAATCATGTTATACATTGTGCCGGATTCGAATTAAGACATCATCGTATATCTTATTTCGTATCACAGAGAAATTCACAACGAGTGTGACATTGGCTAGTTTAACGCTTGATTGCTTCTTCGGTGCTAGATTAAGCATTGAGTGCCCTCCAACCACCATGGATTATTAACCAAAGGTGTCTCGTTCCTTCCTCACCTGTATTTTCTGAAAATAAAAAACAAAAACTTTTGTAAACTTATATTTTCACCACATGCAATTTGGCCGGACATTGTTAGAGATTTTCTGGTTGATTTTGGACTGACAAAGGACGTCAAAAAACTCACTTGTAGACTTTTGAGTGTTGTGGTCTGTCCTTCTCTGTAGTTTGTACTCCAACTCTCTCCTCCAATTTAGCTTTCATCACATCTTGTTCACCATCAGAGTACTGCATCAAACAAAAAACTGAATTAATTTTTTTTAAATAAAGCAGGAGAGAGAACATGATGTTAAATCCAAATGCAAATGGTGAAAGAATAACTACTCTCTGTTACGTCTAACTTACATTAAATGTCTAGTTCGTTTGGTGTAGGCACCCCTTGATAGTGTACACTGTACAGGCTGGGCTCTGCCTACGCCAACACTGGGTATAACTTATCCCCCATTTCAATCAAATTGGTTTTTTAATTCACAGGAAAATTAATTATTGGTTGGGCGATATAATATCCCAGGCTTAAAGCAGACAGTGCAGTATGAATAAAACAGGGGTCCCAGTGATCGGTTCCTAGCGATGGGAGTACTCTCTTCTGTCTAGAGAATTCATTTATTGAATTGTGGGAAATTAAAGTGGCTGACAATTTACACATCGGCACTTTTTGAGCATTTAGACTAAGCGCATATATCTAGGTGCTGCAAAAGAAACACTTTACAACACAGATTCAGATCCATGCATATAAATCGCCAATGGAATTCCCACAAAAATGTTTGCTAATTTCTTTTAAAGCTACGTATTCTGTGAGCTTACAACTAAACAGCCGATGGTCTTCTCATTGTACTTTCCAAACCTCTCATTTTTGTTCATCAGTTTACCACAGTCACTTAGAGGCTGCAGTCGATTCAGAAAACAATCTTCTGTCTTCATTGACAGCCACCAACCTAAAGAAATGTCAACAACAAAAAATCTGAATATCATGCTTCATCTTTATTCATAACAATTAACGTACCTCTATATCTAAAAATTTGGTTGGCCATTGCAATTTATCTATTCGAAATAGTTATACCTTACAACCTGAAACACTAAGAATATTAACATAGTAACAGTGTAAAACATCTCTTATAGAGTAAAATCTCAGCACAACGTAATAACCACTATAATATGAAGATCAAGATCTATTTATACTGTGTATGTGGAGTTATGTACTCAATTTATTATCTACCTATGTAAAATTTTCCTAAACTCGTGCTTGTTGTGGATGCAAAAATACTGTTTAATTTAATTGGACGTTCAAATTTTCCTCATTATTAAATCAACATAGATTTGGTGGCTTCTTAGGTATTTATTAAACTCGAAATAATTTAATGGAATCGTCAGACCAATCACCCTACAAGATAAAGGCCGTCCCAGTAGTCAGTTGTGTGAGTTTGAAGATTTATTATTGTACACTTTTATTTTTTTCAATACTAATAATTATTTATTTAATTGATATATATAATTAAATTAATAATTTATTTTAATTAGTATGTTTTATTTTATTAACATATTTATTTAATTAATATATATCATTCAATTAATATATTTATTGTTCATTGCAAACACTTTTATATGACTACATTTGTGCACAATCCCTTAAAATTTCATTGCTCATGACATCATATTGCTTGTAAAATATCACTAATTGAATCGTTGCTGTAAATCTAACATCCATGGACAACAAAGTGTATCAGTGCATATACATGGATAATTAATAAGATCAAAACTTTAGTGTTATTTTGACAAAATCGCATCTAGCTGATTAAAAACATATCACGACCTTGACATGTGCATAAGCCTGATTTTTCTCTATTTCCCTCAACTATTTTTGTTTCCGCTTGACGATAAGAATAGTTATACTTCTTACCATCAAATGCGTGTACAGGATAGTTACATAATATCCCTCCATCCACGTACAGGTCAGTAAGGCCTCCCTCATTGGTCAGCTTCACAGCTTTGAAGAACCCTGCGTTCAATCAAGATATGATATGATTTTTACTGCCATCAAGCTAGCAACACTTTTTGTAAGCACTACTGACTGTCATATGCTGTGAAAGAACTAAGTGAACATGGACACTGTATGTTTGTTTTTTTGTTGCCATATTTCTATAGCTAAACATTGAAGACATAAAAATTATTAACACTCTACCCCGTTTCTCCGACTCAGCTGCATAGAAGGTGTTTTTCAAAAATTGGTTTTCACAAATTTTAATCATACCTGGAATTGATATAGACATCCGAAGTGCTAACTTGATAGGCATATCAGGTGTTGTCTTTGGATGGAAGTATTCAACTCTCGCCATATTGACATTCACAGCTGTGATGCAGAGTTCATTTCCTGTGGCCTGATGCAGCTAAAGATGAATATTATGACATTCAGTGTTACGCATTCACTCACTCAGTTCAATGTAGCACAAAACAATGATCGTTTTCCCTGGTATTATATCTCGGAAGGCCGCTCAAAGGTGAAGCATGAAATGAATGGAAGAGAGATGATACCTTTGGCAGCAAACGTGGTTAAAGAAGTTGTAGTTTTGAAAACATGTTGCAGAGGATATGATGCGTTAATACCCTATACATCCATCCACCAGAGTATTAGGGTTATCACTCCTTACTCAATGTGTCCATGGAGTTGACCTTCACAAATCACAGAAGTATCATTTTGTTATAATCTGCTTACAATGGTGACTCGACCAACTGCTCTTTTTATTCAGAACGTTCCAGTTATACAACATTATCAACATAAAATTTGAGGTAATTCAGTTGAGACTTTATTGAGGCACAATTTTTAGGACTTATGCAAAGAAAATTTTCAACCATGTTTGGACACTTCATGAGAATACATCTAGAGACAAAGTCAGAACTGTCTGAACTAACTGAACATGTGGATTTGACAGCAACTCACCTGCTTGAATGTGACATCGGGTCCCATCTTCAACTTTCTATCTAGGCGATCTCCGAACATCTCTTCTGCCCTGTTGCCTGGGTTCCATCCATATCCTCGTAATATGTTGGGTAAAAGACTGCACCACCCGCATGAGTGATCTGAAAAGAGAAACAAAGACTTCAAAGTGACTGGATGATAAGCTTATGAGTTAATGCAGGAACAGCCTCTCATAATTGACAGATGCAGAAGAACAAATAAGATGTTTGGTGTATATTGTGCAACAGATCAAAATCTAAATCACGTAAAAATAGTTTACAATGCTTGAATTTGTGGCCCGTAATTTGTTGCAATTGATATTTTGCGCTTTTCTTGAAGACAAGACAAGAGCAACAGATATGCTGGGATATGACGAATAATCTCCACAATCAATTCATTCAAATACTATTGTGCACACAAATGGAAGACCCTTCACAAACAAATAAGTTGTAGGAAAAGCTATAGTTCATTGAAACTTTTTTGCGATTTTCTCTGTACAGCATTTTTCCTAAAAAAATGACCAAAGCAACATATAATCTATCAGCTAGTTCTGCAGTAGTCATGCAATTTTTTTATACTTAAACTATTCACAGCACTTCTGGGTAAGAGCCATGTATGGTGTAAGAAACTGTCCCCCTTCCTAATCTATGAGGTATACAGGCCTAGTGCACTTCCACAACAAGGAATTGCTTGTAAGAATTATCTTCCCAAAATGCTATAGAATTCCCTACATTGAGGATAAATAGAGCTGTACCAACAAAAAATAACTGAGTCAAATGCTGACAATCAACACACTCTGTTAACATGTGATTTGGTTGATTAAAACATAATCACATGTTAACAACGAGATTGTAGATATGCTATTGTACAATATCATATCCCTTTCACCCAACTTGACAAAGTGACAATGACCATGAATTGGGACTACTCAGGATCGACACAGCGAACATAATTACTCAACATAACCCAGCAGCAGTTGACTGAAGGGGGATCAAATCCAACAATATTTGCGTGGTGATTTCCTTGCGCTCCAACATAGATGGGAGGAGGATAACAAAATACTGACAACTAGTAAGCAATCTGTAGCCAAAGTGCGGTCTTAGCTCAGAATTTTGGTCCATGCTGGTGGCTTGGCTGGTGGCACCCAAAACCACTCTCTTGAAGAGCCATCATGTTTTTAGACCAACATATAATTTTCACATAGTTATGGTCCAATAAGCTTTCTCTCCCTAAATGGCTAATGTATGAAATAGCCCTGCAGACATAAAGCTCTGCTCTAAATGTGTTTTTTCGGTTGATGAGGAATTCCAATTGATATTACAATGTCCAAGCAGAATAAACTTATGGCCAATATATTGGTTTTGATGTAGAATTTTATAGTTGTTTATCAAAAAGTTCTAAGCTACCACCATCACAAGCAAGGCCTAAACAAACAACAACCAACGCCGGTGAGGCCACATCATATCCGATTGTATATTGTACCCATGAGATGGTCTTCAAACACATACCCACTCCATTTCACTTTTCTCAAACGTTCTGAATACCCACACCTATGTTTGATCCCGTTAATAAATCCTTTATTAGGGGCAGGAGGTGGTGTAGCTAATTGGCACACAACTGTTGACGATGATGAGGTTTTGCAAGTGATTTTGGTTGATATTGAAATCCGAGAGGAGATGATGTTGACATGAATTGCTCAATTATAGTGTTTTAGGCTATTGTAATTAGCTTTTTAGGGAAGGGAGTGCCTCTTTTGCCTCCCCTAGAACTACAGGCCTGCGAGAGTTATTGTTTGTATACCCGGCTCCATATACCAGTCCTTGAGGAGTGCCAAGTTCTCAAAGGCTCATGCCAAGGTTGTGAGACATTATAAAGCTAATAAAATAGGACAAAGTAGCAAAAAAGTGTCCCATAAAATTTAAAATTATGCTTTGAAGACCAGCCAAGCACATTTTCTCTCCGCAAAACATCCACCAAACCTGTCATGAGTCGCTGCAGACTGGTTGGAAGATAGGCTTTATTGTGTAAGATGGATAAATGTTAACGCATTTCAAGCTCATTATTCATCTTAAATGATTTCCAAGTATTCATAAATACTCTTGTAGAAAGTAAGCTTTATGGAGCATGTAGGATACATTTTGACCATCTCAAGCCCATTATTCATCTTAAATACCTTTCAAGCGCACACAAATACTCATCTAATTGAATCGGTAATTTACGAATTGAATTCTTTGATAAACTTGCATATATCAAAAACTTGTATACGAAAAATTGATGCTGGGTAATCAATTGCTACTATTGCTACAGGTCTTGGATATTTGAGGTGATGTAGTCTGTATAGCTCAAAGATTATAGATTGAGGCTACATACCAGAGTGATTACCTGGTCGGCAAATAGTTTTCCCAAACAGATTGTCCTTTTTAAGGGATGCATTCAAATTAGTTGAAATAATGACATCAGCCCTTGACATACTAACTCAAATTGGCAGTTGAATCATTTCAAATGATATTCCAACATTTTTTAGCCTTTGATGATTGAGAATCTTTAATTGTGATCAACAGACGTGCCTCTTGTTTACTTTATAGGAAGTGAAACTGACAGATCAGGTTCATAACCTCAGCTGAGGCAGGAAATGTGAACAAGAATTCTCTGCCTATCAATTACTGCTATCAACAATGTGATGGAGAACAATGCCGTTAAGAAATAAATGGTAGGGGAGGCAAAATTCCGAGGCTAGTCAGAAGCATCAATAGGAGGGGTGCTGTTACTAAACAATTTTAAGGCATTTAATTAGCAAATGGAAATCCAAAAAGACCTGATTCAGACATGAAATAATCAATTATATCATTTTTGGACCACTCCATTCAGCTTTCTAAGGGAGGCAAGGCCTCCCTGCCTCCCCTAGAAATATGGGCCTGCACCAGCCAGGCCACCAGCACTGACCAAAACTCTGAGCTAAGACCGCACTTTGGCTACAGATTGCTTACCTGTCAGTATTTTTTTATCCTCCTTCCATCTACGTTAGAGCGCAAGGTAATCACTACGCAAATATTGTTGGATTTGAGTATTCCCAATTCATGGCCATTGAGGTAATATAGACTCCTTGGCAAGGTGGGTGAAAGGGGTATGATATTGTACGATAGCATAGTACAATAGCATAGTACAATAGCACAATGACAGTGTGTTCATTGTAAGCATTTGCTTGCGTTATATTTGGTTGGTACAGCTCTATTTATCCTAAAAGTCAATGGAGGGAATTCGATAGCAATTCGAGAAGATAATTATAACAAACGATTTCTTGTTCGTCGCGGACAAAATTTGTAGTGTTGTATCTACTTAGAACTGTAAAAGATTAAAGAATGATATTATCTACTTTTGTACAATGTCTCTTGACAATTAAAATATTTGTTATCAGCTTATGATAAAAAAATCATTTTTTGGATGTGGAAGCCTATCGGGGTGGTACAGCACTAGGCATTTATACCTCATAGATTAGAATGGGGTCAACTCCTTACACTATGAATAATTTTCGACCGAAACTGCTATGTATTTTCTCAGTCTAAAAATATTGCATAACTAGGGGCCTACCGAAGAGCAATAAGTCACTCACCTGCAAAGTACATTCTAAGGTCAACACTGAATTCCTCTAAAATCTCAGATGGTGAATATCCAGCAGCTAGAAACGCAGCCATGATACCACCAATACTGGCCCCTGCATATCTCTTAAGTTTGATCCCTGCTTCCTCCAGAACCTGCAACGCGATGCAATGTTTCAGAACTTGATTGACAAGCATTGTGATATGAAACACATTAATTAAAGTGCTCAAACATTGAAATTGTAAATGGAACAAACTCTCACCTGCAGTCATATGATAACCTAGACTATCATTTCATGATGAAGATCAGCAAGGTGGGCATATAAGTGAAGAGGTAAAAAATATTGAATATTATCCATAGTTTATAAGTGTCGATTTCAAAGCCTAGCGAAAGACCAAAGCACTATATAGTTTGACAGCATGCAATATTCTTACACTGGAAAATCTCATAGCACTTCTGGGTAAAATTATGTATAGTGTTAGAAATTGTGCCCCTGCTCATAAAGTGGGCTTATCCAGTACATAGACATTAATACCTCGTAGATGAGCAGAGGGACAATTTCTTAATTTATACTTAATTTTTAACCCGCGATCATGGTGAAATATATTCAAGAGAGTACCATAAGTATTTCTACCATGCTACCTGCAGCGAAAAAAGATCCATTGCTAGCAGGGATTAACAAATACACAGCTGTCGGTCATAATAAAACACAAACATAGCCTTGGTGAATGATACCATTTCCTTCATCAGAAAGTTATCAGATCATTTGATGTTGTTATCAAGTGATCCAATGGTTGAATGTGTTCAATAACAAAATAACTATATCTAACTATTTTGATCAACTCTGATGTAGTTCAACCTGAGAAAAGAGATCAATGCCATGTTGGTCTTTCATTACCTCCAAAGCACCACAATAGACTATTCCTTTAACTCCTCCGCCTTCTAAAGCAATGTTTTCAAAAGGGAACTGGTAATCTAAATATGGAATTTCAGATATCAGATCCTGCTCTGCTCTTATCTTGTTGACAGACTCTGAAACAGACTTCCTCGCATCTTCAGATAAGCTGAACATTGATGTGCGACTCTTCTCATCTTCGCTGCTCTTTGGTTTTGTACTCTTCCTTCTTATGCTCTTCATTTTGACTTCTTATCGCTTGCACTTTAATTCAGTAAATGATTTAGTGCATTTGTCAACTCACCATTATATATAGCAATAGCAGTCGCTGGCTCTCAGGCGTGCAGAACGTGTACTCTGAAAAAAGCAGTAAATACAAACACGTGGTGGGGCAATTGATTAATGTGAATTCTTTCATCCTCCTCTTCCTCCGTGATTCAAGTCTCAATGCTATTAGCATTATTTAGATTTGGCAGCTGGGACTTTTATTTGGAGATATACATGGATGGAGATATTCTATTTGGCTGTTCTTACAACTCGGTGTTATTTCTACAGTCTGCAATAACGGGTTGAACTTCAAAACATAAACACTTTACAGACACGATTGTCGCTCATGGACGCTGCCATGTCCACAAACACTGGGCACTGGCTCAAATAAAAAGTTGTGATTTAATCAAAAAACAAATCAAAGCTTGCAAAGGTTTAGCTAAGGTTGTTCTTAGTTCCTCTTATACAGACACACTATAGGGCTCTGAGAGCAACGACCTTAGTATGAGCTGTTTGTCATTCCCCTTAACATACATGAAGATATAAGGTGTACCTCTCAGCACTCACAGATCTCAAAGTGCATGTGATGATAGATAGTCCTGACTCTGAGCATCTCATACATATCACTGCTCAATTTCAAGAGGCTCAAGACTCTTGCAATGCTCTTGCAAGAATCTTACCAGTCTTGAGTTATTGTGGTTCACAATTGCGTAAGATTTCATTCTGTGACACGCAGTAGATGAGCATAATCTCTAAGATTTTATGAAAATTATAGTCCAATTATGACATATACTGCCAAAATCTCAGCCCAATTGTTCACAATCTAAGATCGCACATTGCAACTATGTTGCGACAATCTCAGAATTCTGACGTTGTCAAACTTCTAAGATTGGTCTTGCAAGACTTGCCAGAGTCTTGAGATTGCTGTAATTTTTGTGGTTTTGAATTGCAGAACTGTTGCTAGACCTTGCAAGACCCAATGTTTTGCAATTTTCCTGCTATTGGGCGCCAGGCTTTATATGGGTATCTTGTCAAGAAGATCATTATTACCATTTTTCAGATAATCACCTGTCATAAACAATAATCTAGTACTAAATGTCCAGTAATTGTCCTCTAATTTCTTCTCATTTTGTAATACTGATCATCATTAATCTAGGAAATAGCGACTTTAATGAGTATAATCCCACACCAGGTCTCTGTATGTGTAGTTCATTATCCAAAAATACCTTTCTAATGGAGGTGACAGGCCCAGATCTATATCTACATAACCTTGAGCAATACTATCCACTGACTTGCCAATAATGACTCCTCTGATTAACGAACCATGAGATAAGCTCATTCAGACCTACCCAGTGTGTTGGCTACGATAAGTTAGGCTGGGTTCTCACTCCACCCAATCGATCAGAGCCAACACAGTAGCTAATTTAGACCCCTCTTTTTAGGATCCTGGAAATAATATATAACTCAATCATCAACAGGCATTAACTTCTTATAAAGTGACTAAGCATGACTATTGTATCTATCAACCGAGGACAAAAATGATAGCAAAATAATTGAAACCTTTTTAGGGGTGACAAGTTGCATCCCTTCGTCAGAGAAAAGGGCGGATGTCAATAATATCAAACTATTTATGGTTCTGGATTATTTATGACTGGAGTAGTGTACAAACAGTTGGTTTCTATCTCGCAACATTTGTGAACAGTGCATCATTGTTGGCTTAGTGTAAAAACGCTAATTGCCGATGTTACCATCAGTTTCTGGGTAGGGAGAGCGCACTTGCAGTACATCAGGTAGTGGACTGCAGGGAGAAACGGCCAATTGTAAAGGACACATATTCGAAGAATTAATTGAAGTGGTAACAGAGACTAAGGTCAAAAGACATCTATAACAAAACTCATAGCAACCAACAAATCAAATAGTATAAATGTCAATGCTTTAGCTGCATAATGTCAATGTTAGACATGCCGATACTAACACAGATCATTGCAGTAAATTGTAGCTAAACTGCTACTTATATAATTCATTTCTCATCAAATTTTAAGATAAAATATATTGTAAGCAATTACAGCAATAGGTGAGCAATATTTATTAGGTACATTAATTTACCGATTGATGTTTTGGATATCATGTTTTCTGAATCTTTAAAAAAATGGGTATTGAAAATATTTGGTTTTCTGTGCAGCATCATTTGCAGCAAATCACTAATGGTCATGAAAGTGATTTCACCGGAGAGAATAATGTAGGCAGCCTTACATCTACATGAATATTTTAATAGATTGTATCAAAATACAATATATGTTCATATTGAAGCATAAGACATAAAGTCTAGCCTTGGCACGAGGCCACGGTTTGTGGGTTTTTTGGTTCACTCCCAAAACCAAAAAACCAAAAAACCAAAAATCCGAGCCCGCGTGACAAGGTTAGATGAGGCCAACACGAGTATGGCAAAAGCTGACTTGATTAAAACAGGCCAAGTCCCGTTTAACGCTAAGCTTTCTCCATCACTTTCTCAGTCAGTCATTGCTCCGAAATTCTGTGTAATACTTTTTCAGTTTTCCAATATTGGTAGTTGTTTCTTATAATTCATCCTTGTTTGCACCACTGATCACTTTGAGGAGTATTTTACCGATGGTAGTATTGGACTCCATCAGAGCATGGGCTTTACCAATATCAGCCAAGTCAAATGAAGTCTCCACAATAGGCTTTAAAGTTCCACTCGAAAACTCATGAAGGACCTTGCTCTCGAACGAAGACACCAACTCAGCTTTGTACTAGAAATACAGGATATTGTGGTTAACAATCACAGGTAGTCAACGATTCAACAGGTGGCTAAATATTTTTTAGGGATTTTATTTTAAGCTATCATTCTAGCTACATCTGTGAATGTGGTGAAGACGTGCAGGTAAGCACAACGTGTAAAAATCCAGGGAGTATATATATGACAGATTAAATATAACATTACGGCTCAGCGCCGTTAAAAAGGAATTTCAAATTTCAACAACAAAGTCTGCAGTAAATGTAGAGTTATTTCCCTCTGATTTATGTGTTGCCTACTAGGATTGTTATTGCCAACATCGTTTTAGCTAACCAGCTGTAAATACTTGGCGGCGTGACAATTTTTGTTTGGAACATTACAAGATCCAGTGGAGTTTCAAGGTAGGATGCAAAAGGAGAGGAGATCAAAACTTGAAAGTATTTAATCACGAAGCTTAAAATATAAACAATTATTACTGTTATTTCTAATTTTATAATAGTTGTTTGTCTACATGGCAAGGTTTTTAGCAGGTTTCCATGTTCATTTGGGTCTGAGGAAAGTAAAAATTCTCAGCGTTTCAAGTAGTGCAGTAGATTACATTATTATCTCATTATGTGCCAAATATACTATGAGCAGTCTCTCCTAAAGACTCTGATGCCAACTCCGAAACCAAAATGACAGATGGCTTCCAGAAAAGTTTTTTGAACAGGTATTGATACTTCGTGGCATCGTTTTTCTCTTTATCTTGGTCCCTTCAAATACCCGGCCCCGGCTATATCAAACAACCATATGTGCGTTATCTTTCATTGCGATATCCCGTCATCTAGCCTGCAAACCATGATCTGCTTGTATATTGTTCATATTTCACAGCATACTTGCATTTGTATTTCTTGCCTATTTCTGGTTGGCATACTATTTTCATGAGGTAAAAATACCAAAAATGTATGTACATTGCAGGCTCTGGTTCGCATTACTCAATGTTCCTTCATCTGTCTTATTTGTAAGGCCTAATCCTGAGCTGCAGTCAACATACACCTTTAGTCACTTTCCTCAAACTTTTTGTAACAGTCCTTGATAAGCGTTAAAGACTATCTTATCTGTCCCTATTTCTGTCTATGCAAACAAAGACTTATACATCTAATCTTTTTTTTTCACTCTTTTCCTTTTCTATTGATTTCAATAACCCAATTAAATCTCACACCGTTCTGCTCACTAACTGATAGGCCATGTTCTTCAGTTCATTTTGTATCTCCACTTGTGCTAAACCACTTCCTGGCTTAGTAAATACAACTATTACTCATCCTCATTCAAGACACTTGATCCATATTATTAATTTTCAACCAGTGTCCAACTGAAAATGCAAACTGGGTAATTGAGAACTGCTGCCCCCCAGCATTGATCTCCCAGCATTGCCTCCCAGCATCTTCGGATAATGGTTGTTGCAATAAAAATGTATATATATATATCTTTATATTGACTCAACTATGTCACTAAATCAAACCATTGTAGGTGAGTTTTTCTTGCCTAGCAGAGTTTCGAAATTACTTTGTGCATCATCAACATCAACTTACACCCCTTTTTACTCAAATCGACTCCCACTCTCTCAATCGCCTTTTGTGTGCTATAGCTTGTCCACAAAGCCTTTCCAGGGAATTTTAGTCTGGTTGCTAGGTGATGTTGCACTCGCATCCTTGTACCTCTTGGTTAACTCTGTTTTCATCGATCCCAGATAGCTTTTATGGTGCTTTTGATTTACTCATTATTTCTCCTGATCATTGCAGCTATCAACTATAGCTGAGCTATTGTGTTTAATAAAGGAGTTAGAGACAACTCTAACTCTATGGTTTGATTCAATAATTTTTAGAACCTATAACACTTCTATAATTATTAGTATTATTTTGCAACCTGTTTTTTATAAACTAGTATTTTTGTTATTCACATAACGCAAAAAATCAAAACGATGCAGCTTTTCAAGTGTTATAAGTACATGCCGCAAATGGCTGAATATTTTCACAAATAAGCTTGCCAGATGCCTTTTATGGCTTAAAGCCTTCAGCCTGGCACGAATTATGTGTAGGAAGAAGACGTGAGGCTATACTGGCACTAATGTTCTCTTTCTCTCACGTTCTCCCATGGAGAAGGCGTTTCATAAGTGGCACAGTTTTAGATATAAACATATTATCAACAGTAGATAATGATAAAGAAACATAAAAATTCAAAAACCTGGATCCTTAAGGATTGTCCTACTTATGAGTTTGTTTTATCTCCAAGATCAGTAACTGATCTTGGAGATAAAACAAACTTATAAGTAGGACAATCCTTTAGGATCCAAGTTTTGGAATTTTTATGTTTACCACATCAGCACGATTATCACATTTAGGAGTGTACTCCCAGAACATAAATCATAGTTTGATTTAAAGTGACTAGGAAAGCAAAAAACAACCACTGTTCATATCAAAGCTTTGCCATTGCAATGAACAAAAAAAGTAAATTTTTTTCGCACAAGGACATTATTGAATGATGAACAAACAAATTATCTGCTGAATATGTTTTCCAGGTTCGGTAGCATTTGCCTGTGGGTGGATGATGGAATACCACCACAAGTAACCTTGTGCAGGGTAGTCAAACTATGCAGGCTACCTGGCAGGGCCTTATCGCTAAAATCTTTGGAGCTTCAATAGATTTTCAAAAGACTCAAAGATGATTGATTTGCTTCAAATTGCTGTTCTATTTTGGTACATTTTTTCGTACATCTGTGTCATCTTACATGTTCATGCTAAGCAGGCACTCAAGCAGTTACATAACACCCACAAAATGTGGGAGTTGTTCCTAACCACAGTTTGAATCCAATCAAGACAAGCCACCTGATATTCTATTATCAGGATATCGAATGATAACATGCCAATGGCAAAAATGAAGTTTTTAACTCGCAAAAACAACCGGAAAATCTTGAAAATTGCAAAGCCATGAAAGATTCATACATCTAGGCCACAACCAATTTTGCGATATCTCTTTCTTTTCATGTATGAAATACTATACCCAAAAGAATGGAATCCATCCTGCCTCACCTGCTTTTTCGGAAATAGAGATACTGGAAAACTTAGATATCTTATTCGACATTTCTCCTCAGTAAACATACAGAAGGTCAACAAACTCATTATTAGTGAATGGTCTCTGCCATCATCATGAAAATTGAAAATTGTGAAATTCAAAATATAACTTCTCCCTCCCTCATGGCCAATTGTAGTTTCTTCAGACCAATTCCTTAGTCTTGCATGAACCTCATGTTTCGTTTATGGAAAAACAGTTGGAGAGATAAACATATTTAATACCACAGAGTCCATGTAGACCGAGATTCAACATTGCCATCAACCCCATAACACTAAGACATTGAATATACTCACATCATTAGACCGAGTTCTGAGTGTGGAGGGTAAAAGCTGTATTCTCTTGCTAAGCAATTTTCTCAATAATGGCCCTTCAACATTCGGTCCGCCTAAATAAAACAGAGTAAGAAAGTAAAGAAGAGGGTCAGGCATTGTTAGCAGTATACAGGTTATCTCCCCCTACATAAGAAAAGGTCGCGCAATGGCTTGCATAAGTTAGGATCGTTATGAAAATGTAAGATATAGATGAAGAGCTATTTGAGACTGAATTTGCTTGCGTTTGGAACATAAAAACTGGATCGCAATAGCGCAACGTTATATACACTGAAGCAGAGTATTTATGAGGTGAGACACTAATATATTCTACACTATTATCTAGCTAAAGTGCTCAAACTGTGCCATGGTTGCTGGAAGTAGCATTCCCTCAACAACCCAGAAAGGAAATTGTTGATGATGAATTACTGCTAATAGCAATTCCTGAAAAAAATTGGTTGATTACCAATTGCAGCAAACCCAGTTCGGTTCAATCACTTTTTCCAACCCTTATTGTAACTGAATTTATGACTCCGGGACATAAAATAAAATTGAGCTCTCTTGTGAATGGTTATATGACACTGATGGTCATTTACTATATAAATGTTGGATCTTGATGGCAGTTTCGATAATGATGTAGGCAGTAAATTTGATCAGTTTGTTGCATTGCAAAAATCTTCTCCATGCACAACAACATTCTACCCCATTTCATCTGATAAAATATGTAATCAACATTATTGTGATAAAAGGAAGCAGTGCAGGTGCACTATACTGGTATAGGCGATTGACTACAAGGTGTACATAATTCCATATTCCAATTACCTTGCTTTCAAAACTCTCTGAACCTTTTGGTAAATAGATGCTTTTTCAATGTTTGATATATTCCTAACACTTACGAACACGAGCAAAGCTGTATGTATGTTGAGATCGAGGGCCATGTTTGCCCCCGGGATGCCGTCGGACGGGGGGCAAGAGTCTGGTGGGCTCAGACTAGGCCATGTTTGACTATAAACTCTAATTGACTTACCCATTAGACTATCTAGTACCTATCCACTATCAATACTTACCCATGAGGCCGTATAGAACCCATCTGCCATCCATAGTCAATACATCTGTATTCTGCTGCCAGTAACTTCCTCCTACACAGTCAAGAATTAAACTGACACCGCTGCCTGTCAACAGCAATTAGAACAGATTTTAACGAATCATCTGAGCGATGACAACACAACAATCTGCACAACAAGCCTGGAACAGGTGACATGGTAAAAAAAAAGGCCAATTATCGCGTAATAGTTGTTTTTAGTATAAAAACCAATGGCCTAGGACATAGGTAGAGCTAGGACAGGCACAGGCGTCACATCTATTATGGTATGTGACCGTCAAAGTGGATTGTTTATCATCATCATGATTATACTTTTGATATGTCCATGCAAAAGAAAATGCATGTTCAGTAAAATATAGTGTAGGTGGTTATGTAGACATGCATATAGATAAAAGCGAGGACTGAATTACCCATTTGGTCAGTGTAATCTGATCAGTCAAAAATTTTGTTGGGGGATTTGAATAGCAGCTGATATGTTTTATTGTAATTTATGAGTGAGCCTATACGATGTATGTTCTTTTGTTATGGTTTTGCTTTATGCGGTAAATTTAGTTGTTGGTCCTACTGTGGAAACCCCCCCCCCCCCCCCCCCACTCCTTAATCCATATGAGAAATAATATATTTCTGAAAATAATTATGATGCCAATAAAAGTAAAAGAAAACTAATAATTTAGGTTGTTCAATGGTAATGGTTTCACTCCATTAACTTAACTTCCAATACAAACATACTGTTCGATATTTCGAAGTAGTTTGCAATGTGACTCTGGGAATAACTTTGCTGTCGACACCATGGTTGTTCTTTTATTGTTTCTACAGCCAAACTCATACTCGGTTGATGGTGCATATTTTGTAACGTCGTATGAAATGGAGCCTCAAAATCACCAGTTTGAAAAAACTCAAACAGTAATTCTGCCATCAAACCACTTCAGTTAATATTCTGGATGTCAGTTAAGGATAAAGGAATTGTCATGGTGATTCAGAGAGAGATCTAACACAACATACGTAAGAAATGATTTCGCAGCCAATATAGTTTTAAATAACAAAGGAATAAACTGATTTGAAAAAAAATTCAAAGGGAGAGAATTTTCAAATCGAGAAAGTTGTTCGATTGATGGCTTCAATACCTTTGACTCAAAATGAGTATACTGGTGTAAGTTCTTTCCCCCAACTTTTGCTGCAATCTCTTTGACCCATTCTGAAAAACATCCGACCAGGATGATGTTGTCTGCTAAACAAAATTTGAGGTTATATTACAAACCATTAGTGGCAGTCATCAGTTCTGGAGCCCAGTCGCCTTGTTTATAGTTGAATCCCTCCGAAGCTCCGAGCGATTTGGCAAAGTCTATTTTTGCCTGAGTAGATGCTGTTATATAAGAGGTAGCTCCGGCTAACTTGACTAGCTGTACAGCGGCTGTCCCCACACCACTGGCCCCGGCGTGTATCAGTACCCTGTCTGTGCTCTTCAACTTTCCTACAAAACGTATCGTTCAACTGTCAAGGAGTTATTCATGAAAATAGTCTGATGAGATCCACAATAAAGTAATCAAAAGTCTTTATCAAGCAAAATCTCAAATGAAGACCAAATGAAATCATGAAATATCTGTACAGCAATAGCATCCAAAACATGTTTTTGTTTGGTTTTTCCATTGTTTGGGGTATTTTTCCAGCCCGAAGGTTCGTACGGATGTTCACTGAAAATAGTGAAACTTTTTGGCACAAATTATAATGACGAATAAAGTCAGCTCATTGTTAAATGAAAATCCTTTCGGCATGTTTAACAAAATCAATGGCCATGCGAACATCCTGCCCAACAATTGTCACAGAGCGAAGCCATGCCATCAATGATGACAACAGTGCCACTGTTTTGTGTACACATCCTTGCTTGAAGTTAATCGAAAGTTTAAAAATGGCTGAGGGACCAACTACTGACCAGAATTCCACTCAACAGAACTTTGCTGCTCACACTAACACAGATCAGAGTAGCAGTGATCAGGAAGCAGACCAATGTACAACACAGATTGAGGGAGAACCAGAGAACACAGACCAACTTTCCTCACAGCTTGATCAGGATCATAAGAAAGAGACAGAAGAAATACCTGGAAGTAAAGATAAGGATAACAATCGTTTGCAAAATGATGAGCCAAGCAAGGTAAAATAACCAAAGCCTAAAGCTCATTGTCAATATTGATGCCTCTCATAGACAGGGAATAGCTGATTCATGATCACCATCCTGGTGTACCGCACGGAGTGCTAAGGTCCTGAAACTCACTGCAGTTCATGTCATATTTAATCTAAAAAATCTATAAGATGGTCAACACAACCTCATCATCAACTTCGAAGCAGAGAGAGTTATCCTCTCTTGGGTAGTTACTGGGCCCAATAGTACTCATGCTGAAGCTGCGCCCTAACGACCTACCTACACTCTTGCAATGACATATTGTAGGAGGAGAGCTGCCCCAATTCAATCACATGGCATAAAATTATCCCTGTACACAGTAGTAGATATTAAAATAAAAATAAATTGCTTGTAAATTTTTATTTTTAGAGGGATTCAGAAATTGACAGGGAGCTAGATGATCTAATGAAACAATTTCTGAATGGGAAGATAAATTCAGCTCAGATGACTCGCCTTATGAATAAAGTCATCACTAAGGTAGGAATACATTAATTAATTAATTAGGTTGTTCCAGTGTTATTATATGAGGCTAACAGCAAGCTCACTGAGAAGTGCAGAAATTTAAAGGATGAATGTTGACTAGCAAACCCAGTGTTAAAAATCTCGCCGCCCCGGAAGCCATAAAAGCAGTTTGTCAATCTTGCTTCAATCGACTAGCAAATCCAGCATGACCACAAATGATATGGACGGATCATACCAAAGTATGGGGGCCAACTGGAGCCCAGTTCCCCAGGAAATAAAAATTGCAAACAAACAACCCATGAGAACATATCCAAAACAGAATCCAATCACCAGTACACATGTCCTGGAGCAGTATACTAGAAAGTTGTTAACGATATAGTAGCAATAAACACTACCACAGTGTCATATTCATAATCTAGAGGCTATCGACGAGGCGCCCAATGCTTGGCTTGTATCTCAGGCTATTAACAATGATCAAAGCTTGAAATCAGCCTATGATTTATTTAAATAACACAATAACGTAAATTCCAAGCTATATTTAAATGAATTTTTTGCAAATAAAATGTGGTCAGGCAAATAATCCGGGTGAAGTGAACGACCTTCTGCAGAAGTCTGGCCTTGATTTCAGTGGGAACAAAACAAACATGGGAACATCCTGAATACAAAACAACATAAGCCAAGTAACTTACACATTTATGCCTGTGTAAGTCCCTAATCAGTTTTTGAGGCCAATTAATAGAGGAAACCTCTGCCTAGATATCTCAAAGTATACTTGAAATGCCTGCCTGCAAGCGATTAAAAGCAGGTTGTAAATCGCTCTTCAATCAGCCCCTCCCAAAGGGTGCAGCTGGTGGTGGCTCTGACCTGTGCTCCAATGTCAGATTTGAGTCTGGTTCCATGGCTGATACTGTTGTTCTTCATTTGCATTCTTTGAAATTCTCTCTCGTAAGTGTTCCTTTGCAGGCAACTGTCTCCTATCTCTATTCCATACATAAGGTCAACCACAATCTTTAGTAATTGAAATTAACTGCCTCACAATTCCATTGCTGACTAAACACCCGCCTAGGTTTTTTTTCTGCTGCATATTTATTGTATGTTTAAGCTGGGCCTACTTAAAAAGTATTATTACATGGCAAGTTTGAAAATAAGAGATTCCCTGAAACCTCGTTACCCAAGTTTCCTCCATTGTGTAGGCCTATCAGTCTGTGTATGATTTATTGGAAAAGTACTTCGAACAAAAAAGACTAGACTGGACGATTGACTTACAGCTAATCGGTCAACTCTTCCTTTATTTTGCACAGTATATAGTGACGTATTTGTGTGCAGTAACCTGAAGAGACATTACAGTTATATCCCAGCTATATGTACCAAGATTTACAAATAGCCAATGACTGTGTAAATAAGGATGCGGTACCCCTACCTGTTTGTGTAATTTACTTATATTAGCTCTGTCTGATGTAACGGATCACATGATCACATGGTGTATTATTCGTATAAAGCATCTTCATTTTATCAATGAAAAATCCCCATCTTCAAATTCCAGACAACAACAAGAGGTAAAGTGAGTGAGCGATGGGAGACTAAAACAACAGAGAGCGACAAAACTCCAAAACTAGCCAGAACATCACATCTGTCCACGAGAACAGAGCAGGGCTCGCGGAGCTTACAGAATCTCTATACAGATAAACATCAAACAGACTCTCACGCCAAATCACAGCCAAATGTAGTCAATAAAGTAAATAAATGTGACAGCAGAAAGTCGCCTAGCAGCACCGGCAGTGGCAGCAGCGGCATCATAAAGTCAGCAGACAGTAAGAGGAATAAATCAGGAGTTATCAAACATGTGAGGATATCAGAACCTGAAGTAGCTTCACTCGATAGTCAAAGTGTGTCTTCTCCACAAAACTGCAGCCCTCTCAATCCAAAAACTAACCGGGACAAACAAAATAACCTGAACACTGAATGCAGCCTCCCGTCTCAGGCTGAATGCCCTGACAGGAATATAGGCTGCCATTCTGATATAGGTCAGAAAGCTAATGACAGAATTTCAAGCGACCCTACTTATGTTTTCGGCAGGGGAATTATTCAAAAGCTAAAGGATTCTTCTAGGCGTTCTGCTACAGGAGAAGGTCTGCAACTTGATGTGACAAAGTCCCCAGTGGCTGAGGTAAATTAATTTGACCTTATACAGCAGCATAGTTCAAAAGATGATTGTGATGATGCCGTGTTTGGCTCATGTTTTAACTAGCCATATGCTATGATTTGGTAAAGCTTCACCATGACCTTGCCATGATTGTCAAACCTAAGTTTATCAAGTAATATGGCTGGTTGCTATCCCATAATCATCACTCATAAATGCTTTTCCTATTGTAATGTGCCAAGCAGCCAACCCCGAGACCAAATTAGAATAATGTGGAACACCAGGCAGATCTGAGGGAGATTGTTGATCTGGTTTGCCTCGGTTGTGTTTTGAGTCCATCCAAACTCTGGCATATCTTTCATTAACCTACATGGCACATATCACCCATACAAAATGAGAAACCAGTAAAATCAAAGTTTTTATAATTAGATGTATAATATAGCTTCCATTTGGCAGTTAACCATTAGCCATTAAATGCCTTTCATAGAGAGCCAAGAGTCAATAACTGGGACTAAGTTGAAATAACTTAGGACGGGTGCTTTGAATCAAGGATCTTGCCTTGAAAGCAAGGTTTACTTCCTATTCAATCGAGCATAATCTCATATTATAGATCAGTGACTTTGTGAGGGGAAAAGTTTCCACTATAAGATCTCAGTTTGAGAGCATGAAGGTAACAGCTGAACAGTATCAATCCCCCACAGCAATGAGAAGAAAGAGTGACAGTGAGAGAGAATGAAATCAAGGTCCTGTCCCATCTTCTCGACCTGACTAACCAACAGGAACATAGCAGCATCAACCAATTACCTCTAACACCTCTAAACCATATTTTGACCGCCAATTGAAATAAATCAATGAATTGGGGCTGAACTCCGATAAAACAATAAATGCTGGACATACTAAAAGCCATAATGCTGGCTCACTATTTTCAAGTTGATTATAGTTCGCTTGTCTTGACATTCTTTGTTGTTGGTTGTGTGTTCATTACCCCCCTCCCCCACCACGAAGCTTGTCAGAACAGGTTAAGTATTTGGTATACTTACCTACAAAGTGTAGAAGTTGGTAGGCTGTGAGCCAAACTTCAGGTACACCTCCAGCATCTAACATAGATAATGACTGTGGGATCACCATAACATGTCTGCTGTCAACTGTGGCATATTCAGCATTGCCCCCACCTGTAGAAAACATCGCAAAGTATTAGACCAAGTTCGATCAATTTGTCCGCATTCACAGTTGCTTCCCCTCAACTTGTCACGCTGCATTCCTGCAGTGTGACCAGTGGAAGGGGAGCAACTAGAATTCAGGCAAACTGGATCAAATTTGATCTAGCAAAATATAATGTCTGGTCATGAACTCATCCCATAATTCTTACCTGTCTATATATTCGGTCATAGTGTACAGTGGGTGGCAACACATGTGAATGTAACTGGAATGTAATCCCAATGCAGTGATACGGGATCACCACCATTAGGTGCACATAAAACTTTTCGTCAACTATAAGGCATTAATTGACAATGAAAATTAAGATGTGTGCCAACCTGCTTAAATTATCTAGTATAAACAGATGAAATGGGATAAAGCTGTTCCAAGGCCGTGTTTATCTTTGTAACCAAAGAGCTGGATGATTTAGCAGGTTCAACGCCCGCCCGAATAAGCTCTGGTCTGTATCTCGATATCTTCATCACTAGTGGGTTTGATGACTATTCATGACTTTAAATCCTGTCATAAGGCAATCAATCTTATGTCACAAATTTTGTGAGATAAGATTGATCAGTCTGACTTAGTTAGTTTGGTGGAATAGCAAATAAAAAAAAATCTTACTGCAGTATATCATCACAGAGTAAGGATATATCATGTTAATGTGAGTTTATCGAAACATGATGTATCACTTATATGATCCATATAAAATTCATGTATTACTGACAGTGATACTTTATACTGTGCTAAGGACACAAGCATATATTTTGGGCTGTCATTATTTGTTGATTTTGATAGCATTCAAAGACTTCCAATTGAAAAGGGTAAATATAAGTAGGGATCTGAGTTGTTTAGTTTACGCAAAGTGTAACAGGGATGAGGGGTGATAATTTTTGTTACTCCTTGGTTTACGTTGAATTGAGGCCAGTTGCCTGCAAATACACCTGGCAAGAACCACTGGCTGAATTGACGCATACTAAGAATGATAGGATATATCATTTATCAAATCAGGTTACACAACCTGGAAGAAGTGCCATGACTTTGTCTCCTACAGCTAACTTTTTAGTACATCCCTCTCCTAACTCAGATACCTCTCCTGCAGCTTCAAGTCCTAATAACTCAGATTCTCCTTTTGGTGCCGGGTACATCCCACGTCTCTGAAACATTAAAAACATAGAAAGTTATTAGCAAAGAAAAAGGGAACTCTCAGCAGCTACTAAGGTCATTGCATTATTTTTTTTCTTTGTACGCATTAAGTCTTATTTGACCGCCCTATTTTTCAGGTCCCTTAGCCGGAGGCTTGTGTGGGGTGGTACCCCGATCCCCTTACCCTTCGTCACTGGCTATTCTTTTTTCAAATAAGCAGAGGGAGATCTTGATACCGCACACACAGTAGAACTGCTATATTTTTGGTCCTGATCTGAACCTGAAATGTCATCTGTTGCCAGAAATGGAACCTGGATCATATGTTCACATGTAGTCCTTACCCTTAACCATCAGACCGCTCCTGACTTAATATATAATATATGATATAATTGCATGGTTTCTCAATGCTCTACATGCCCAGTTTAAAACAAAAGAGTCAGTTTGGTTATATCCTACGGGTTGTAAAACCAACCCTTGTATGTACAATTGTATAGCCTAATTCAGTTTGCTTACCTGTAACGTGTCAGCTCTGTTGATAGCCGAGGAATGTATCTTGAGGAGTATCTCTCCAGATCTAGGGCTGGGTACAGGCACCTCCCCTACTGTCATCTCTTCTGGTTTACAACCTTTCTCAAACTGCGCCGCTTTCATCATCTTGCCAGCTGCTACTGAGGAAGCCTGCATCACAAATGAACAGATTTGACCAAGGAGTTAGTCCTTGATTTGACTAGCCTATTACGTTATGTATATTTGTTTTAGTGATTGGGCAGATAAGGAACCTTCATTTCTCCAGATTGCAACATTTCCTTGTGATAGGGACAAACAAGTTACAACTGAGCAAAGCAAACTTTATATTCTCAGACAAACCTGCTAAATCAGTCAACACAATAACGGACCACTCGCCTCACTTCACATTCAATGCGTGTTGAAATAACAAAATTTCTTCATTGGCTGAACGCATGAAAAAATGTGACAAAAAATAGTCGATGGACTGATTCTAACGAGACTAATCCAAAATCAGCTATGCAATTGCATTCTGCCTACGGGATAGCCTCATGACATAGTCTATCTCTGCAGCACAGCGATGGTGGGGCCGCCTTACATCAAGATAGGCAACTACCAGAGTTCAAGGTTATGAGATGGTAGTGTTCCATTCAGGACAAAACATTTCTAGATTATGGGCTTCCATTGTTTTCCAATTTGGGTAGGCCTACTCAGTTTATGTTAATTTTTCAGGCCCTATGCTGCAGAGACAAGCGTATGCCTCAACAGTTTGCACATGCGCAGAGAGATGCAATCGACTCACCTTTACAATGTGAAGTTTGGGGAGAGCTAAAGATAGTGAGACAGCTAGCTTCAGAGTTTGTGCTATAATCATAACCAGATTTTCACCATTTGCCGGAACTTTAACCGGCCACAGGAGGATCTACAATCAGTAAGAAAGAGTCATAACAAACATTATTCCACAATTTGACTTTAAGCTCCTTTTGTGGAGGTCTGTGCTGCAGTGAGGTATTAGGTACTGTTTGTTGTGCCTTCTAGTACTGCCAGGATGGGGATGGAGGTGATGTATTCTCCCATATCAGTCTCTGCTTCACCTAAGTGGATGGCTCGGGAGAGTCAAATTCTTCGCCATCCTCTCCTGGTACTTGGGTTCTTCCATTATTTTTCTTCTATCAGCTGCGAGGTGCTTGTTGTGTGGTTTTACCGCAAACATTGTAAACAATGAGTGCGGCCCTGCATCATTAAGCAGTATTAGAATTGCATCCATTTGAGCACCTATAATATGCATCTTATCTTGGCATACAAAATGGTCTGTCACAAAAAATAAACCTGGGGAACTACCATTCTCATGTGGCTACTAACTTGTGTGTGCTCATAGAAGTGGCCTTTGTTGTGTCTGTAGTGTTCATAGTTATGTTGAGTAGTCTTGCATTCTCCAGGCATAGGCCAGTGAAACAATGCCAGGTCAGATACCCTGCAGGTTATTGAGTAGGCCTGTGGAGTTATCTTATTACTATCTAAACTAAGTATCAACTCAAGTGAGGATAATGACAGTCACATACATACATTCACTTACTTTCAGTATTTCATTTAGCAGCCATTGCTGACTGTGATAGGCAAGGAGACACGTATATGCATGCTTTCCCCATGATCCACCAATTAATCAACCATCCTACAAATGAATCTCGCCTGGGAAAACTAACCATGCACATAACTCCAGGTGTTTTACCAAAAGTTTATTGAAATTTTATGTTTTCAACACTCACTAACCTGTTTTGTTTTTATTTCGCAAAAATACTGTAGCCTGTAGATCTTCAATGATTTGAAAATTTCATACGAGTTTACAGACCTCTTCCTGAATTATTTTCAGGTGAACTCTTATGCTATGCATGATATCTTAAATATCATTAGGGAAGTACATCGATAGCTGATCGAATTTTCTAATTCCACATCAATGCAATCCAAGATGTCAGCCCCCATCAGAAATGTGCTGCAAGGTTGCTGCATGAACAAATTAACACAAAAATCCAGATATACAGCATCTTTATTACCAAAACTGTTCTTATCATCAAGAGTCAATGATAAGAAGACTAGCAGTAACTTGGAAAAGCTGCAGAATGGGCCTTCACTGTCTGATTTCATCAAAAATGACCAGAATGGAGAACTGGAAAATTCTGGAAATTTAGAAGAAACGGTTGGGCATATAACAGAACATCCTTATATTGACCACAGCGTCTTTCATGGAGAAGGAAGAAAGGGTAAGCATAATTTTTCAGGTGCCTTTCTGTCAACGCATGCTATATTCTCATTTTCTGGAAGACAATAACAGTTGAGTTATATATAAATAACAAACAACATAAAACACAGCCTGTGTGTAGCTTTAGTGTTGAGCGGAGTGTGATCCCTACATGAATAACTATTATAATTGATAGTACTAAATGGCTTTCTATCTCTGAAAGTTGCGGTTGGGTAAAAATAAGTGAACGAGAAGAGACAATATTCCTTTTTTATTTTTATGTCTATCTTGCCGACCCACCTCTGGGATACATGGAGGGTGTAAGCCTAACTCAACTTCATTCTTTACTAATCTTTATTTTACACACGATGAGATGATTTGTCGCCGTCTGAGGAGAGTTATTGCTATGACACTCCCCAGTCCCCACCCATTCCCTGTATATTGTTTGTTATTAATATATTCCTTATAGAGATCAACAGCGTGCCTTTCCCTGGATTATCACTCTATGTATTAGGCTATAGGAGAGGGCCTGTCCCTTTTTATTCCAGTAGCGCCTATTGCTAATTATAATTGTTGTTGCAGTGTATTTTGAGACCTATGGTTGCCAGATGAATGTGAATGATACAGAAATTGTTTGGTCTGTGCTCAACAACAGTGGCTTTACTCGGACGCACAGTGTTAAAGAGGTCAGTGTTCTGATGTACAGTTTTATGATGATTTCAGTCCACCTATATTTACAGTCATGTGATTTTTCATCACTCGGCTTATGGACTGCACAAAAAAAACTTCTCAGCAGACTTGTGAGGACGGTTTAACCAATCATACAATTTTTCAGTCCTTATCATATACCTTGAATTGAATACACTTCTTAGCTTTATCTTGAACGGCTCCAGTACACCAAGCTTTGATAACTGGCTGAATTGTAATTAGAACATTATAAATGTGTACAATAAAATGTTGATAACTTGGCTAATTTCACTGTCCGAACAAGGCCAGCCATTCGGACACTGTCTTTTATAGATCGCTTGTGTGCTGGACGTATGCGTCTATCTGCTTATGTTGTCTATGATCTATAATGGCGTGTATATTGGGTCTGTTCTCGTATTCCTGTACACCCAGACCCTTAAGGCCACGAAACCCAATTTCGTATGTTCACTTGGCCTATCTAGAGCTAAGCTGAGTAGAGTTATCTCCTCCCTGAACTGGAAGACCGAAACCCTAAATTAATGGTAGAGCAAATTACAACTGAAGAAATAATTTGTCAGTTTAGAACATCAGGGGAAGGGGATGGTAATTTATCCGACATGTATGTCTAAGCAAAACAAATTAGCACTGTCGGTTCTTGATCAACAATAGCAATCTGTTTCAAGGATAAGCATACCTCAGTTTTGTTGAGATCCAGCGTCATTTTTTTTAATTTCACCAACACTTGAAATGAGAAATGTTGAAAAGGTGATTACATAAAAAAATCTACCAGCACTGTAATTTATCTACCTCCAGGCTGATGTGGTTTTCCTCATGACCTGTTCTATAAGAGAAGGGGCAGAGAAGAAAATTTGGTCAAGAGTTGATCAACTTCAGATTCAGAAGCGACAGAGAAAGAAAGGTCAAACCCCCTTCAAAATAGGCATTCTAGGTAAGTGTATCGCATTCAAATTATTGATGATTCTTAGTTTATATTCTACATTTGTCCAAATTTAAGAGAGCATTGGTGCCATTACACCTCTCTCACACCTTTAAACAAGCACCACAAAAGTTGGGCACAGTTCGTAATTTCTTTTCAGCCTCACTCTATGTGGCTCATTGGATTCTGGTCTGTACTTTTACCTAGCCTAGTGTTCCCATCTGCATATACTCTGTACCATTAATCTGCTGTAGATTATCAAGACTGGCAAAATTAAACACCTCAGCCTCTCTAGCCTTGTCACGCAACCACTGCTTGAAACAAGAAAAGTGGCCACATGACAAGGCTACAGCTTCTGATCAAAGTCAAATTTATAACTGAACCTGTTGACATCCCTCTGAGCGAATCTTTACAGACTTCTCGGATGTGTTTTTTATATCATCAGTAACATCCATGATCAAGATGCGGTTGATGTCTGTATATATTAATCAATTAGGATGTATGGCGGAAAGGCTAAAATCTCAGATTCTAGAGGAACGTAAATCAGTAGATTTAGTATGTGGACCCGATGCGTATAAGGACTTACCTCGGCTACTATCTATAACACAATCAGGACAGACCGCTGTTAATGTAGCTCTGTCCCTTGACGAGACATATGCTGACGTCATGCCGATCAGGATGAACCCCAACTCACCTTCTGCTTTTGTGTGAGTGCTGAGAGCCAATCGTCAAATTTCTTATAGTTTGAGATTGATGTCAAAAATATTACAGACTTCATAGTCAATCATCTACATTCTTAGAGTGTATAGCCAGAAGTTTCCAGTGCCAGAGTTTGAGATTATGAAATTATGAAAGTATGAATTATATTTTAGATTTCAGGGGGTGTTAAAAACTGCCAAAATCATTATCTGATTGGTCTTAGGTGTTGGAGCTTTATCCATAATAACAAGAATGAATTTATTTATGTACCCCTTGATGTAATCCACCCGGGGAACTTCTGATCTGTGATCACTACCTTATTACCGCCCAGTCGTGTATCTATATACAAATGCAGGCATAAAATATCTCTCCAAAAAGTTGAAGGCTTGATTAGTACTAGTTGTAACACTGACATATAACTCAATGTTTACAGATCTATAATGCGAGGATGTGATAATATGTGTAGTTATTGTATCGTACCCTTTACGAGAGGTCGGGAGAGAAGTCGTCCTATCTCATCAATACTTGATGAGGTTAGAACTCTTAGTGAACAGGTATGTTATCACGATAAAACATAATGGTCTAAACACACTGACAGAGGGTTACAACCTCAGCGGATCCTCAATGAGTTTGTATATACACATTAATCCGCTGAGGATCAGCTGAGGCTTATTTGTGGGTAATGTGACAATATGCAAACTGGTCTGAACCCTGGAGTTGCAACCTCTGAGGATCAGCTGAGGCTGCTGTCAGCATATATGTTAAGATGTGCGAATCTCTGACATTACAACCGCT
The DNA here is from genome assembly GCA_914767715.1 of Membranipora membranacea. Classification (NCBI taxonomy): domain Eukaryota; kingdom Metazoa; phylum Bryozoa; class Gymnolaemata; order Cheilostomatida; family Membraniporidae; genus Membranipora; species Membranipora membranacea. Next base: position 14,153,237 of record OU612073.1, on the reverse strand, counting down.
AAGTGTTTTTTGACCATAGGTCCCAAACCATCACTTATTTTCAGTTTGCCAACAAAATATAATATCTGGATCTTGTCACAAAAAACACTAGAAACAAACTGTTTTAGTTGTGGAAATTTTGCCGACATGGTTTGTTGACTATCCATGATGACGGAGAAATCATAACAACTCAGATCAAAACTACATAGGGTCACTGTAAGTTAGATTCCAACGCCTTGTTGAAAAATTACAAAATAAAGTCGCATCCTCCATTTTTCCTACCAATAAAAACCCTATTTCATATCTCATAGATCTGTTTCAGGGCATCAAAGAGGTCACTTTACTCGGACAAAATGTCAACAGTTACAGAGATCTCTCTGAACAGACGAGTATGGAGAGTCCTGTTAAAGAGCCCACTAATTTAGCAAAAGGTAAACACTCATGTATCGCTGTCCGAGAATATGTCATTTTCATTCAATTAGATTTCATATCATGTCTTCTGCCAAATCATCAATTGTGGATGAAGTTTCTATTTTATGTAGAGCTAAGGATATGTCTTGTTTGTTGTCAGGTTGGCGAGGTTGTTTGCTCAAATTTGTTTTTACTATAGAGTTAAAAAGTTGTGCTATACCAGCGTATTCTGTCTTACATTTAAGCAGACAATCTCTTTTCTTTATTTTCAGGTTTCAAAACGATATACAGGCCTAAGGTTGGAGGTTTGAGATTCGCTGATTTACTCGAGCGAGTCTCAGAAATTAGTCCAGAGATGAGAATCAGATTCACTTCTCCACATCCAAAAGATTTCCCTAATGAGGTAAAATTTGTCAGCAAATCGCAGTAAATTAGTTACATAGCACTGCAGATGATATAACAATGAAACCTCCGCAAACTCAATTCTACCAGTATATATGCTCAAACTCTGCCAAGATTACTGGTTGTGACATTCCATCATCTGCAACAACTCATTCAGCCGGAATGCTGCCAACAGAAACCTGGGCAGTTTTGAGCCCTACCTATTGTGTACTCTGATCGCTCATATATGATAACATATCTGTCACTGCTGCACATGATCATGCAAGTTTAGGGGATAACTTGTATGGAACTTTTATCACTTACGAGAAACAACTTATACGGTCAGTTATCCTCTCTCTGAACTAAAAGAGGGCAACTCCAAATTGTAGATGACATTGCTATTGAACAAGTAAAATTAGTGTTTAGAATATCAGGGTCGGTTGCCACACGTTTTATTTCTACTATTCTGATAGGTATTAGATTTGATAAGTGAGAGGAGTAATCTATGTAATCAGATACACATACCCGCACAGAGTGGTAGTACTTCTGTGTTAGAATATATGAGAAGAGGTTATAGCAGAGAATCTTATATAGAACTAATACAGAACATCAGAGAAAGAATACCAGGTATTGTTACATTTAAAATTTTGTTTCACATATGAAATTGAATATTATTGCTCACAAATGGACAATACTCCCAGTTGAAAATGTAATTTACGATGAAACAATCAAACTGGCAGAGGCAGACCATGCTTTTTTGACTTGCTACCTACATGAGTTGTCTTTAATAACAGAAGTGTGTTATTTCAATTGCATAATCCCTCAAGTTTCTGAGCTGTCCCATACAGCTTTCCCATGCTCCTCAAGGTTCAGTAGAAATGAAAAAAGAAAACTTTGAAAATTAACAACTGCGTTGTATTGTTTGCTGTACAGATATGCGGCTGTCGAGTGATTTCATCTCTGGTTTTTGTGGTGAGACAGAGAAGGATCATGAAGACACAATGACATTATTAGATATAGTGAGATACCATAGAGTCTTTCACTTTCCTTACAGCCTTCGAGAGGTAAGTTACCAGAAGATATTAGCTTTGCAGACAAAAACTTGAGCATAGTCATAGAAGCAAACATTTACTAAGATCTTTTCAGCAAAAAGCCTAAATATAAATAAACCTATGATGTAATTTTATGAATAATTTTTATTCACAAAGTTCTCTGTTCATGATCTTGAAGGAGACAACTCCCAAATTGACTGGTCAAAAATTATAAATCAGCCTAATATACAGCTACAGCTACCTGCAGCTACAGTGTAATTTACGTCATAACTTTTATAATCAGTCACACTGCTTATTAAGGCTGTGTTAATCTGGATGTAATGTTTTTTTGTGTAGAAAACACACGCTCACCGTCGACTGAAGGATGATGTACCACATGATGTAAAGCAGAGAAGGCATAGAGAAGTTGGAGTTAAAGTCAGACAAATATGTGCTGAGCTGAATAAACGAGATGTGGGATCCACACAGCTGGTGCTAATAGAATCTGTGAGTGGTAACGGTCGTTCATATTTATTATGCAGTGGGGAAAAATGGTGAAAGATGATTAAAATATATGAAATAATATGTAGCTATACTACGATGATAATGTGAGAAGTCACAGGTTCCTCTAGAACTTGTTGTGTTATTGTTGATTATCTGTATGCATCAAAACATGTAACTGCTAAACCAGTTGGTTTGCTATCATGCAACTGAGCTGAGCTGAACACACATAAATATGGTCTTATGTTTGGGAAATTCAATTTGATGGACAAACACTTGTGTTCAATATGATGAGGTTGCCAAATATAAAAGACATGAGATGCATAATATGAGTGGTGTGTCATTAATAGATAATAAATTATATATAATAGTTGTACTGAGTTATAGTTTAAACTTACATATATTGTATTATCTGACTTTATACAGGATAGCCGGCGATCGGCTGATGATTGGATGGGACGCAATGATGGAAATACTAAAGTAATATTTCCTAAAACCTCCATACAGTGTGGTATCGGGGGAGATAACACCAAACAAATACCACAAGTCGGCGATTATGTGGCTGTCAATGTATGTTGTATATTTATACTGAGCTCTCCCTTTACTGAGTGGAAGAAGAGTAGATCCAATTACAGGCTAAATGGGTCAAACTCAATCTTATAGATACTATGTGTTACCGCGAGGGGTGAGGGGTTAGTGACGATAAGAAAGTGTATGGTTGTGCAGTATTTGATGGGTGCTCATGTAAAAAGGTTATAGATGTAATACGGTACTCATAATGTACGGAACATAGCAAAGAATGGAAACAGTGAGAGTAGAATACCACAATACATCGTATTATTATGATAGTTATCAAAGTACGAAGTATTAAGGCTGGTCCACATTGTCCCAGATGACATACCGAACTCAAAATGTACGTAACATGGCAAAGAAATGAAACCATGTGAGAAATGTGAGAGTAGGATAGGCCTACCACAAAATATGACAGTTATAAAAGTACAAGTATTGAAATGGGCTTGTTTTTTTTTGTAGATAACAGATTCTACCTCGGAGACACTGAGAGGACAGCCTCTGTTTATATCTGGGATACAAGACTATCATCATTACGAGAATAACATGAGTGATCAGCTGAGACAGCAGAGTCTCCACATGTAGTGTTCAGCTGTCTAAGTAGAGTGCCTTGTCTCGTGTTACATCATCATGATGATCTAGTTTGTTCTGTACAATGAATCAATCTGAACTTACTCCTAACATATTTTGTTTGAAACTCTACTGAAGAATGAGAGCTCAGTCATCCTTATTGTTAAGAATGATGTCACCAAGCTCATGGTGATCTCAAGAGATATTTAATAAATGGAGCGCCATGTGCACTGCTTTCATGAACCTTTATTCTACTTGGTTACAATCCCCACAATTGGCATACTCATATTTTTGTGCGCGATCATTAACAGATTTCTTTTTTATAAAAATAAATTAAAAAAACCTGTTTTATGTAACTAAAACTCTCTGGCTAGATCTTGTAATGCTTTATTAGGTAAACAAATAACTTTATGATATGCTACGAGTTTAAACGGAATGGTTAGATTGAGGAATCATTGATGACTCCTATCACCTGCGTTCGTTATCTCTGTTAAATTCATTGTACAGTTTAGGAGGGATTTTGGGGTTCCCATGACTCAGATACAGTTTTGTAGCTGTTTGCTCTTCCCTCCCTTGTTCTGTAGTTAGCTTATCAAGCTGTATGTGTAGTTGTCTTTTCATCTCTGAACGAGTGCTCTGACTAGATGTATCCCACCTTGGAATAGATGACAGACAACTCACTGAATCAATTATCAATGTAATAAGAGCTATACGACACCACCCTCAATCATACTCAGTGACTGCATGTCAAGTAAATTTGCGGTTCTGTTTTAATTTTTAGTCTTCCACTGATAAACTTTGGTTGCTCCAAGTTGCTAGTAGTAATATCCACATGATCTATCACTAATTCTAGTCTGTAGTTAATGAATAGGGCATAGCGGACAAACCCTAGCTTTAAAACAATGAAGTGATAATCTGTTTTTGAGACTTCAGTACTTAGTGTGAAACAGAAATATGATAAATATCCCTAGTTAGTTGAAAATGGATGGCTATTTTGCTCACCACAACAATCTTCGGCTAAGTGCTGAGGCTGCTCCATTGCGAGTTAGCGGCATAGCATCATCAACCACCCAATTATTGGGTGGTTGATAATGCAAAGCCGCTAACTCGCAATGGAGCAGCCTGAGCACTAAGACTACAGCAATTTATGCCACTGTCTATCAATTTATTTAAGCCTACCTGCCATATCTGGTGTTTTGTGGTGCCACTGGATGATTTTGCATGCTTGGTGTGCTGGGTATAGTGTACTGTTCGGGAGGAGAGTATTGCGGTCTTATGCCATCTGTAAGCTTCTTGCTTGACCCTAAAATATTTACAGAAAGCTTTCCAATCAAGCTCAAAAAATGATTACCTCGAAAAGGAATGAAATCGACTGCTGAATATGTAGCCTTATCTAAGCGCCCCAAAGAAAAGTCGGTCTGCTCAGAAAAGGCTATTGAGGTGGACAACGACTAAAATAGGTCACATAATATTCGGGCAGAAAACTCTAGTCAGGCTCATTCACTTCAATCTCATTGAACCGCAGTCAGCAAAAAGTTTTTTCTCATTTGCTTGCGCTCTGATTGTTCTATTGACCACTCACCAACTCGAAATTCCAAATGCAGGCAAATTGGATCATATTTTATCTAACAAGCCCCTGGTACTGTGTTTATATCATTGAATTTCCAAACAAGGTATATAGACAGCTTGCTCTTATCCAGGTATAATGAGTCAAAACAAAACAGCAGTGTCATCCCAGACCCCATTATTTACTTCCTGATGGGCCAAATAAAACAGTTGACAGTTTTTTTAAAACATATTATTATTTATTATACACTTGTTATTTGGCAGACAATAATATTATCCTGGTAACACGCCAAATATTTTCATAACTTACCATCATCAATCTGATAGCAAAATAAATACAGATTCCCAAAGACTGCATATCGAACCTGCAGGCTACAGTAAAATGTAATTCTTTTTTTGTAATACTACAATATCGATATCTCACCTGGCTTGCTGTTTGTAGATGTGTTGTATCCAGATAGGTGTGTTTTCAGGCTATTGCTAACAGCATTATATTCCATCTGTTTATTCTGATGGTGAGTTTGTGTGCGTAGTCTAGCATTTGCTTCACTGCCTTGCCTGGAATTCACCTTCACCATACAGTAGTCAAAGCCTATGTAAGAAGTCGGAGTATACGAGCATGTTTGCCTTGAGCGTGCTGCCATTTCTTATATGATGAATATTCTGATTCTCGGAAAATATTTAGTCATAACAATTTCTTTCTGTCTGACAGTGAGAAATTGAAGATGCCAAGTATGTAAGATTTGTTTAAGGTACATAAGAAATCATGTTGCGTCTGAGACCACAAGGCATGTAGTACACTGAAACACAAAACTGCCTAATGTGTTGTGATATGTTACACTAGCTTTAATAAATTTAATTTTGAAAAATCAATTACACATTCATGGAAGGGATCAGGAGCGTACAAATATTGGACTGAAAATAAATTAGCATGCTATTTGTGTCATGCCTACTTTGCGTTCTGAGGTTAATGATTTACTGTTAATTATTTGCTGTTAGTCCGTTATATCAACCAAATCCTTTATTTCAATAAGATTTGGATTGAAAGTTTCATGTTGCCGCTCTTGTTTCAAAGTGAAATAATTAACAGGCAGATTTACGAAATAGTTTTTCCTTGGAACTAACATATTAGATGTGGCACAATTTCACGGCTAAACCGGAAGTTGCCTTCTTCTTTGAAGACAAGATGGCAACAAATGTAATCAATATAATGTATATATATATAAATATAGGTAGGCCTATATATATATAGTTTTAAGATGCTCATTTGATGCTGGGCCAAGATATATATAGGTCTATATACATTGTCTCAGATGTCATATGAGTGATGGAGCTGTAGAATAAGTGATAGTAATGAACTTTAAGTCCACCATTGGACCAATGAGTTAAAAATAAGTATAAAATAATTCTATATTTGAAGAAATGGGAGGGGTAACAATCATTGTTAAACTTTTGGTCGAAGTATTAAAACTTTATTATTATAATTCTCAGGATACAATTGCTACACAATTCTTAGCTATGGATTCCTAACAAAAGTTTTCCTTATTACAAATGAGGCTTACTCGTTAGACTCTTCAGACTTTATGGTGATTTTAGAAACGGACTTGCTACTTTTTTTGCAGTCTGTAACCAAGATACTGACTATATCGAAGAAAGCACATACTATCCATCCTCATCATTTCCTATTCCAGCCATCGTTTGAGCCACAAAATCAAAATATTGATCTGAGATGACCGGGTCATAGTATTTAGCATGCCAATAGAGGATCTCTCATTCCGAGTGCATTTGTTTATCTTGCCTTACTTACCATTGAGTACTCTTTGACCTCTGAGCTGCCTGGTGTTTAACAAATCTCCCATAGTTGGCTCCATGTCAGCAGCACAGGTCACAGGTAACACCTAGAGGTCACAGGTCACACCTAGAGGTCACACGTCACTCTATATCTAATCACAACGATGAGTCGCTTTAAAATCCTGCTGACTTAACAATATTGTAAAATTTTCTAGCTGCCACAAATATCTCAAATTGTAGAACATTAACTATCTGTAGATATTCGCTGGGTTACTTGTTGTGTTTTTTATATCTTCTGACTGTTCCTTGCAGTTCATAACTTATTCTGCGGGTTATGATAGCAATACAATTTTTACTTTGTCTTGAGATTAATCTTAAACCAACATTGGCTTTTCAGGTCTCATCAAAATACACTACTAGCAGTTTTTTTATTTGTCAATCAATAATGCAATAGTCTCATCACCAATAATCAAATGACAAAAACCATCAAACAATCACTTCTTTTGTTTCATCACACAAAACAATACACTTGGGATATTTGAAGAGGTAATCAGTGTTTTCAGTTCATGTCAGACTTCAGCACTTATTGATTATGAAATAAGCATTTCACTCACTGCTGAACAGCCTGGTTGAGTAGATGGCGATGTGTCTGGTTATCAGCCCATGCATTGAGGAATGACAACTACTGGTTTTGTGCAAATATCTCTCAAGAGGGTGTTTTTACTATGGCCCAGAAAGCCAGATAAAATTAAAATTATCTTCTGTGAATTTAGCTTAAAAAGGCCTGAATTGAACTAAACATTTCATTGAATCAATCAAACTTTTCTGCATCAAACTATTCTGTTCTGCATCAAACCTTTTGATCTGCATCAAAGTTTGATTCAGAGTAGAAAAGTTCGGTGCAGAACAGATAAGTTTGATGCAGAAAAGTTTGATGTAGAAAGGTTTGATGCAGAAAAGTGTGATGCAGAAAAGTTTTATTAAATTCAATGAAATGTTTAATTCAATTCAGGCCTTTTTAAGTTTGATTCAAAACAGATCATTTTAATTTTTTTCCGCTTTCTTAGCCACGGTATGTTTTGCACCTTACAGTGAGCATTTCTTGTGACTTAATCTCACAATACCCTATTAATCACACACTGAAAGATAAATGCTTCATGATTGATTAAGGTCCCCTAAAATATGATGAGTTATTTTAGGAAAGCAGTAGGGAGATGATAGCAGTTTGAGACCAGATTTTCCAGAGAAAGGTGATAGACATCCAAGGTTCTCAAAAAAGTAACACAGAGTCAGGAATTCGGTCGGCCTTGGATTATTAAGACGACTTATCAGTGTGAAATAATAGTGTTAAAATGCGATATATCTCATAACAAGCTTTTTCTGGCTCTTTAATCATGCTAGCTGTCATTTTCAAGCTTGAGGATTTAATAGCTCGGACACTCTTGCGTGAAACTGGATCCATTGTTATTTGAAACCAATGAGGCATGAAGGGATATGAACACCAATATCCATATGGAACTGCTGTATATGCTGCAACCCACCATTTCATTCGGAATTCACTGAGACAGAGGTTAGTTTGGTAGCAGAGACATAAATGATGAATTCTGAGCACATCGTATATTTAATAGGGTGATGCTCATTGCATAACTGAATAAGTAGCAGACCGCACTTGGCAACAGATTTTTATTTTTGGCAGAAGTATTTCTCAAATAAACTGCTAGAGACATTATGTTGACTTCAATGTGGGAGGGAAGGGGTGATGACCCCATGTAGCTATCAATGTCTGTTGGCAATACTGATTATTACTGATAAGAAAATCCTTGATTTCTAAATCAGTATTATTCTACACAGTCAAGTTGTGATTAGCGGAGTTGTCTGAGTTAAAAACCTGTGCTAATTTTTTAACATTTGTGTTATCTGTGTGGCTGGTTTGGGTGAAGTCACCAAATGTGGCATGTGCAATGGAATGTTCCACACAATCAAGTTGTGATTATCGGAGTTATCTGAGTTTGAAACCTGTGTTGTTATTATTGAGAGTTGGCGATTTTTGTGCGGCTGGTTTGGGTGCAGTCACCAAATGTTGCATGTGTGCATGGGAGCTACTTAAGATTTAATCTCTAGAGAGAGCGTGGGTATCGATCTTCAACCTCTTGTTTGACAGCTTAGGGATATGTTAAATAGGTGTGTATTAGTTTCCTTGACGACGACAACCATTAAAAAAATGAGCAGCACATATTTTTTTAATGACCAGCTAAATTCTCTAAGCGGAATAGTGAGTAGTCACTAGCAGTGCGATTATTTGTGGTGAATAGCTGCACACATTAAATTAGACATTCAACTGTGTGGGACCGTGGAGTAACTCCTTGGTATGATCAGTAGGCATTTTTCGCAATAGCCGTCCTCGTCCTATGCCAGGAAGCTATGCACCGAGGTGTATCTCTTCGGAGCTCCAGTCTGTAGGGCTCATCATCTGTCAAAACTGTTATTTCATTATAGTCCTATCTGATTTTGTGGCTGCTTTTCATTTAAATTAATTTATTGATGGCTAACAGTACGCCAAACTGACAATCACATTTTTATTTATTTATTTATTTATATAGTTATAGAGGATGGATGAAAGTATACAAATAACAAATAGTGAAAGGCAACTTTTTGACTTCTAAGGCAAAATAGGGGTTAATACAGTGTAATAAATCCAATAGAAAATTAAATTGTGGCATCACTAGATATCTCGCTGCATAAAAGTTTTGGTAGAGTCATTGGAATAAAGTATCTTGTGGCGCCATCAAGTTGTCACTTATCGCATGTCATGCTACTGATGAAGAAGTCGTCAGTCGTCCCTGTCACATTTTCATCCTTTTAATCTGTCTGTTACTCACAAAGCGTGCAGTTGGGTTCAAATTGTCAAAAAGCCGGATGAGACCCACATCACTGGTATTTATCTTGAGGATTTTTAAATTGCAGAGTGTAAAACTAGGTGTGTGACAATGTCTAGCTCCTCAGATATCTCATCCGCCACTGGTGAGAAAACACAGACAGAAGTCGCAGATCAAGAAGAAATTGATACTCGTTGCGGATACGGCGCGTCATGCAAGCCCAATTGGCTACAGAAATGTGCCAATCCGAAAATGTTTCTGGTAATTGTCACCTTATACGCAATGGTTCAAGGTAAGGAGCTTTATGAAAAATTAACAATATAATCACTACCATAGGTTCATCACAATCAAGTTTCAAGGTTCGAATCTCAATGCTGTCTTCTAACTACTGGGACTTGTTGGACCCCCAGGTGCACTCCGACCTGCCTATAGACTGAGAGCAAAACTGGCCCAGACATTGCGGCCTCGCTCTTAAGGCACCAACTATTTTGCCTTATCCTTGCAATTTCAACCAACATTTCAACCAACATCTTTTAACCATCATGATTGCTCAGTAGAAAGGCAGTCGGGAAAATATGCTATTCTATTGCTATTATACATTTTTCGACAGGTTTTGCAATAAATGGTATCAACAACGTGAACATATCCTCATATGAGAGACGGTACCAGCTGGACAGTAGGGAGTCTAGCCTGATCGCCAGTATGTTTGACATAGGAGCTGCAGTTTCGGTAAGTATATCAATACACATCTACATCTTACTTCTATTCCTCTTCTTCTTGCATTTCTATATTAGCATTACATTATGAACCACTTTCCCCATCAAAGGGCGGAGAATTAGGTTGATAATGCTACTACCAGCTATCCTGTCAATGACCGATTCGAATATCAACATATTATATACTGTTTGAAAGCTGCTAAGCTACTGAATGTAAATACCTGCACAAAAACTCGATTAGATGAGGTTGTGCCATGTTAGTGAAGAAATTGGGTGAAAACTGCTGTTGTCAATGCTGAATGAAAAGTTAAATTAGTTACAAGAAATTCAAAAATATGTGGAATGTATTCTTAAAGATGGAGTTCATCATATGGTTTGGTTTGGTTTTGGTTTAATATAAATGACTAGTCTAAATTGACTTTAACGCCACCTCACACAATATATTTTTTTGTAAATGGATGGAAATATGTGAAATTTTTATCATTGATTCGGAACAGATCATAGGCTTGAAACAAAATTAATTAAGATTTTCCGTTAGAGTTCTCTTCAAATGATGATCGGTTCCAAATCATTGATTTAAATTCCACATATTCTCACCAATCAACAAAAAACATTCATTTTATGACCTGATGTCAAAAGTCACTTCCGACTTGTCATACATTAATCCAACCAAAATAATGTCTTTGCCATCTGCAATAACAAAAACAGCATTTTCTACCTCATTTCCTCACTAAAATGACACAGCACCATCAGATCAAGTTTTTGTACCTATATTAACATTCAGTAGCTCAGCAGCTTTCCAACGTATATGATATGTTGATATTTTGATAGGTCATTGACATGAACATATAAATACTTATTTATAGGACCAAAAGGTTTACCACTCTGTGAAAATCAAAGTCCAAATGAAGATAAATAATAATGTTGCTACGTTTATGATGTTGACAACGTTGATAATGTTGATAGCGTTGATACGTTGATAACGTAAATAATATGTTGATAATGTTATGCTACCGCCGCCGCCGTCTATCCTGGCACAGTTTTAGAGGGTAAACCATAGATTCATAAATATGTATTTATATGCTTATGGCTTGAACTAACCACAATGTCAACAAGTTACATTGTGTCAGAACCCTGGACATACAGGTGTTACATAGTTTGGTCTGAGACTAAAGATATGTTGATGACGATGATAATATTGATGATGATAAAACTAATGTTGATATGTTCAAGAGGTTGATATATTAATATGTGGATGCATTGATAATTTTATCTTAAGCTACAACAAGCTACTCTGGCATAGTTTTAGAGCTTCAACCATACGTTTGTGACTTCAACTAACCACAATTTCAACAAGTAACATTGTGTCACAATCAGAGACTATAGATATATCTATAGTCTCTGGTTTGTTGGTCATAATGGTCAAGTTTAGTGGTCGAGTAGTGCATTTCTGTAAAATCTTAAAGGGCAACCAAGGGTTCGCAGCAATGTTTTAATGGGTAGTAAATAATGTGCTAGGCAGCATCAGCTTTGTGCATGACACGGTGTAAAACTCAAAGTAGTTGATGACTCTAAGCTAGGTAACACTTCAGTTTAGGGGAGGTTCCAAGACATTGCTGTAATGATGACAGAGCACAGGCTAAATAATAACAGGAACAGGAAACTGCTCTGTGGTATTCTATTTTAGCTGTGTTTGAGTACCTGAATGATGAATTGTTTCACAAGAATTCTGGCTGAATAATCATCCGAATTAGATTTTGTCTTTTTCCCTATTCAGAAGGTGCAATCTGCTATTAATCAATGAGAAGTTGTTTGAAACCCTGGTTGCCCTTTAAAGATACCTCTGGTGTGTCACTTTTTTATGGGCCCTATTGTATCTGTCAGTGATTAGTACAGCCTTCTGGAGAAACACTTAACCTTATCGTGTCAATGAGGTTGTAATCATAAAATAATTTAAATTTTATTTGTGTTACATTCTGTCGTAATCTTTTTCTCTCTGATATCATAATCATTATGTCATTAATAACTGACACTTGGCATGACCAAAGTCATAAATTAGCCATTTGAATTGCAGGTCCTGCCAGTTGGTTATCTCTGTGGGAAAGGCCACAAACCGAGAATTCTCGCCATCAGTTTGTTGATGCTAGCTGCCGGCTGTTTTGTTATGAGTATGGCACACTTTACGTCTCCAAGTTATGAGCCTTTATCAGAAGGACAAACTGTTATGTGCTCGGCAGCTAACGGTAAAGTACTGATAATCCTTAGCGTCAGCACTTAAGATTTGTTGTTCGGCAACAATTGTACTGCAATTTGGTCCACAGGCTGTTTTATTTCATATTCCCTAAAGACTTTTCAGACTGAGATCTTTAAAACCCTACCAAGCATGGTCTAGTAGAACTGACACTTTGAGAAAGGAAATTCTACTCAACATGCAAAGAAAAAATTGCTCTGTTTTTTCTGCAGGGGCAGATTTAGAATGGTGCGTGTAGCGTAAAAGCATCCCCTGAATCAATACAGATTTGTGAATCTCCTTAAAATCTCCCAAGATAAGCTGTAGGTAACAATTTCTTCCCCTTGTAGTACAGACATATATCTGATCTGATCTCAGACCGAATCTTTAGTACTGCAGTAATTTGTTATAATTTTAGATAAACATTATGTTCCAGGTAGGAAAGCATTTTTATCAGCTAAGTTCCGCACCACTCATTTTTTTAAACAGTTTCATACCTTTTAGTATATTTCTAGGCTTATGCCAATGGTTAACGGTCAACTTCAAAATCAAAAATTTTTCATAAGATTCTTTATATTACAGAGAATTTTTCAGCATCTTGAGAACCTCCGAGGTTTTGTAACTCTTTGAGCTTGTTGAACCCACAAACGTCGCAAACGTCAAAACGTCGCAATCTAGCGTTCCACTAACGTCGCAATCCAAAAAACGTCGCAACGAAGGGTTTTTAAAACGTCGCAAACCCACAAAAGTCGCAATTTTTTAAACGTCGCAATAGCTCGAACCCATGAAGCAAATGTCGCAACTCAACACAAATACGAAGTTGTCCTCTCATTTGATGCAAATTGGTGATGATGATATGTTGCGAGAAGTAGAAAGGAGCATACAAACTGCAAAACACGGTGGGGAATTGAATATCAACATTATATTGTGTGCCATGCATAATTGTTGTGTAGTTTTCAGGTTATTTGAATCATTTTTCCACTTTCTAGGGTCGTTTATTGTTACCTCAGACTCCATTAATACTGTCATAAATGGGTGCTAATCAAGATTTAGCACAAGTAAGGCAAATATCTGCATACATGTCAAGCTTGAAATATACTGTCATGTTTGATATGGGCTATGCTTTTACACTACTCGAAATGCCATAAATGTTAAATCATTTATGCATGAATCCCTTTATCTCTTTATGACTTACCCTTTATCTACTGAATAAGGAATTTTTACATCGTTCCCAAGATGTAACTTTTTGGTTTTACACTACTTGAAATGCCATAAATGTTGAATCATTTATGCATGAATCCCTTTATCTCTTTATGACTTACCCTTTATCTACTGAATAAGGAATTTTTACATCGTTCCCAAGATGTAACTTTTTGGTTTTACACTACTTGAAATGCCATAAATGTTGAATCATTTATGCATGAATCCCTTTATCTCTTTATGAATTACCCTTTATCTACTGAATAAGGAATTTATACATCATTCCCAAGATGCAACTTTATGGTTTTATGGTATGATAATAAAACCTCAACAGGATACCATAGGAACCATTACCATACAATAGGATGCGATATTACACCTTGCATTGCGTAACGGCAATTGTATTTTCATCACTAGAATTATATGCAGTTTGTAAACTCAAACCCTGGGTTATGGACAAGAGACCTTGACAGTGGGTCAATGATAGTGCAGTTGACAATTTACAGAATTGAATATCGCTTTGGGACCCAGCGGCTTATTGTTAATTGCCATGGTTATAAAATAAATGGGTTTCCCTAAAAAATTCAAGTCAAATTATAATTGGCCTCAATATACTTTGGTAATTCCATAGATATGCATTATGGGAACCGTTAACCTCTTAAATTTTATTGAATTTGTTATTGTATACTCCCTGAAAGAGAAGTCTTCAAAGTGCCACATCCTGCAAGACCATGGCAAACAGTGGCCTTTCTTGACAAGCATTGCTGGAAGGAGAGGGGAACCCCTCCGACAAAGCTTGTCAAGATAGGGTAAGGGACCAGCGGATGAATTTTTTTGAGATATCGTGATTTGCTTGTTTAGTAATGAAATCAATTTAAAAAAATTTCAGCTCAACTATGCCTGGGTACCCAAAGACTATTATCCTACCTCTAAAAATTCAACTTGCTTTTGCCTATCTAGCCAGCAAGTTAAGTAGTATCTATCTATTCTACCTATACATACATTGGGCTGCCTATACTATCTATTCAGTGGTATGGATGAGGGTCAATGAATAAAATAATAAAGAGCTGAGAAAATCTGCTGTAGCCATAGCCTACTTATTATCCATATTGATAAATAAATCTAACATGGTCAGCCAGCGCCTATATCATAGATATATATTATATATAAGACAAAACATTCTCATGGCACACAGTATTGTCTAGGAACACAGGTTTTTGTTTCCATTGATCAAACTAAAATTGACTCAATAAACATGCCCAGGGCTCTCAGATGGTTGCTCATGTACATCTGCTTGTAATCAACCAGGGAGAATGGATGAACTTTCTACCATACCGTTTTATTTCATAAGTGGGATGTAGAAAACATGTTATGAGTCATTCTATTTTACTTTGTGAGAAAACACCTCCCAACAAAATGAAAATTAAAAAATTACATGGTATATAAAAAATGTTTGACTTTATTTATCTGGGAAATCCAAAGTGTTGCATCATGGGAAGGCTGTGCAATTTGATGGATTAAGGCCATGTCAGCAAGAGGAAAAAATATAGCACTCAATCCAACTGTGTCCACACCTCTTGACAAGTTCAATCTTTGGCTAAATCAAACATTAAGGTACATCACAAATTGGTATGTAACTATGTCTGCTAAATAGTGATTAGCATCCCTAATATGACAGCATTAATTGATTCTGAGGTAACAACAAACGACCCTAGGAAGTGAAAAAAATGATTCAAATAACCTGAAAAATACTCAACAATTACCCATAGCACAATGTATAATGTTGATATTCGATTCCCCACCGTGTTTTGAAGTTTGTATGCTCCTTTCTACTTCTCGCAACATATCATCATCACCAATTTGCATCAAATGAGAAGACAACTTCGTATTTTTGTTGAGTTGCGACATTTGCGACGTTAGTGGGTTCGAGCTATTGCGACGTTTAAAAAATTGCGACTTTTGTTGGTTTGCGACGTTTTAAAAACCCTTCGTTGCGACGTTTTTTGGATTGCGACGTTAGTGGAACGCTAGATTGCGACGTTTTGACGTTTGCGACGTTTGTGGGTTCAACAGAGCTCTTTAAAATGATTTATGGTGACCCTGCACATGTGGTTTCTGCTCTAAATAGAAAGGGAGAAAGATTGTATCCTCAATGATGAAGCAAAATTTTGGTCACTGTAAGAAGGAGTATTTTGTGTTTGTACTGAATTGTAACAGATAGGAACTGATACACACTAACTCTTAGGCCTGTGTTGCAGCAGTAGCTATTTGAGGTGATGAACTATGACTTCGAATAAATATTTTTAGGTCTCTCAAACATCAGTTTAAATATTAATTTTTACAATAGCTATAGAGCCATTCCTGACCCCTGATGCAATCCGACCTAGCCTTATCTCTAAAGCCCCTTTTTCCTTTTTTTTATCGAAGCAATTACAATTGATTTTGGCTTTACATCTTGAGATATTTTGATTTGTGTGGCTTCACTATCTTTATTTCGTCTAAAACACGCATTCCTCTCACTCCAAAAATCTGAAATCAGGTCAAGCAAAACATCTTACACGCCAACTACCAAGCTTGAATATTTCAGAGGTTTTGATGGTGGGGTTTGATAGTAAATTCAAAAGAAGAGCAGTTAGTGGCATAAAAAATTATTTCTAAATTCGTCATCAATCACCCAAAATTGGTGGTTCATTGTTGATCACAATGTTATTTTGCACATAATTCTGAATAGATTTTCATCACACCTTTTGCATAACATAATTTACTGCATTATTTTGCCAATACTGGTTTTATATTTCAATGTATTTCAGTTAATGTACAATTATTCTATAGTTAAAACATGCGATTTACAAACATTTTCTATATGGGATCTTAGTCATACCAATATCGACGTGTCAGTAAATGAATTTTTGATGTGGAGTAGTATCTGGAAAGCAATTAAGGCTATATACCACCATTAATTCCCTTCTGCCTTTGACCTTGCGATTCATGTTGCCACATATTTCCACTTCTATCACTGGATTTCATCTGTACCATAAAATGAATAAAGCCTACTTCAGTGCCATTATGGTCATCGCATCGCCAATAAGAGAGTTGGGAGGGGTTTGTAATAACCTGCCAGTCATTGGTGGCTCCTTGTTATCTCTCAGTTTAATGAGCATCAATAAAATTATAATTTTGTTCTGACTTCTACTATCAGTCTTGACTATGAAAACTTGGCATCGCCTCAAAAAATGTTTGGACAGACATAATTGAGACTTTAATCAGAGACAGCAGACACCACTGTCATTGTCATCATAAAGCAAAATTAAAAAATTTGACCAAGGTCAACTTCTTTTTAATCGACTGTTTTTGGCAGACCAGCCAAACCCCTACACCAATTAATTTATTTTGATAGGTCCATTTTTCTTTTATTATTTTAGGCACTGAAGCTACCTGTGGCACAGACGAGACTCAGACGCACAACAAGATTTATATAGCTTGGCTGCTGGCCGGGCAAGCTATGAATGGTATAGCTGCAGGGGCGCTTTGGGTTCTCGGAGTAGCCTTCATAGATATGACAACCCCTGCTCACAATGTTGCTCTTTATTTAGGTAATCTAACATAAGGGAGTTTAAGGTCCCAAACTCCCTGCTATCATCAATCTTAGAGATGAATTTAACCTGTCAATTAGGACCAAACCTTCCCCTCTACCAACAAAGCTTATGAAAATAGACTAAGATGAGCGGTACTTTTTGGCAACCATTTAAAATCCAAATTCATTGGAGAGAAGAAAAATCTAATTTGTTGCTGAATCCATGCAGTGATATCTCACCACACCAGTGAGGTGAATGTATTACTAGTATTAGTATTATGTATTATGTATTAGTATTAGTATTAGTATTATATATTAGTATTTCTCTTTATTTCTTATTTATTCAGGGATAATGGCCGTCGGTGCATACCTAGGCCCATCACTCGGTTTCTTGGCAGGTGGCTACATCCTAAGGATCTATGTAGATTACCCCGGAAGCCCGCCAATGTAAGTATTGAACACAATTTTAGAGCGGCTGCTATGTGTCAACTCATGGGTCTGGTGCTCCAGCCAACAAGAAAAAGAGTTATTTTTCAAAACATACACTCGTGCCCCTTTTGGGATCTCCCCCCTCCCCACCACCGAACAAAGTTTGTCAAGACAGGCTTATTATTACTGTGCACCTAACTAACAAATTAATGTTGGTTAAACTGCAAAATAACCTTTGGTTGAGTTTCTAGTGGTAACATTATTTGTGTTGACAGTTTGGATTTTTCGCTTCCACAAGACTATAGCTACAGACTGCTGTAGTGCTAATAAACATTATAGTACATGAAAAATAAATCTAGAAACACATTAGTGTAATAAGAAGTTCTAATTCCCAAATGACACTTTGTAACACTCACCCGATGTTTTTACAGAGAAATGAGCGTGGCGGATCCAGCTTGGGTAGGAGCGTGGTGGATAGGTTTTGTGGCCACATCGATAATGTGCACTATACTTTCATTATTCATGTTCATGTTTCCAAAGGAGTTTCCAGGTAAGTGAAGACTTGCGTACATCCAACTTTAGTGTACAAAAACTGAGCGCATATTTCTTCCTATCTGCATTCGTGTTTGTTTCAAGATTATGAATCCACCATTCGATCCATTGATTATTTTATATAATGGTTTTTTAAATAATTTTTCTTGCATCATAATCATTTTTCATAATCATAATCATAATCAATTGATGAGCATAACCAGTATATATAGGAGCTGTCTCGTTGGATATGGATTGGAACTACAGGTCTTTGTCATCTGCATGGTGACTAGCCATCTACCAACTCACCAACGTATTTCATTTTTACATTGATTCCTTTGGTTTCAGATACGGCGGCAATAAGGAAAGCTAAGGTTAGCCAGGCCCATGATGATGGTTCAGAAGGGGTTGTTGAGCACCATGGATTTAGACTGACCCTGCGAGATATCCCTAAAGCCACCTTGTTTCTGATAAAGAATCCTGCCTTCATGTTCATAAACTTTGTAGCTGCTCTGGAGTTGATGGTTTTAGTAGGCCTTTCTACCTTCTCCCCTAAATTTGTACAACACCAGTATGGTCAAACAGTTTCCTGGTCTCCAATCATGGCAGGTAATTATAAAGAAGATGTTGTTTACCGAAAGACATCTCACAACTTCAACGCAATTTTGTAAAGTTTATTCATTATGAAAGGCGAAACTATGTGTTGATCAGTTTTTGTTTTCCATTGAAGTTTGCAAAATATTTCTTATTTAATTTTATTTTATTTATTTATTCATAGAGGTTTTCTTAAACATTCATGCCAAGGACTGTGGCTAGTAATCTAAATCCTGTTTTTTGTCTACTCTATTTTTTGATATAAATAATCTACTCTATTATATACTACCATATGCTATCCACCAAGCAGGTGGGGATCGCTAGTTGGCTGTAGGCCTCCACAAAGATGTTAGTCGCGCTATATTCTATGGCTGTAATCACTGAGAATAATTGTGGGGGGAAGACCGCCACATAATAGGACAAAGATACTCAGGCTGTCTACCTCATTAGGTGGTATGGAAAGGACAGTCATGTTAATTTGCACTTAAAATGACATCACCAATTGGCCATTCACCATAAACTCACTTGACAACCTGAGTGTATACCATTCACACCCCTGAAGTTTTGTGGCATTTATGATCGCGGCATTTCTAGTTTATTTATTCATAGAGGTTTTCTTAAAAGTGTACAGAGAACAAAAAGAATTCTATTATTGGTAACTTGTTGACCTCTGAAAAAAGCAAAAAAAACATTTTTTTTTCGTATTATGATCTACTAAGAAATTTTGTCTTTACCAATCTACAGGTATCGTCGCCATCCCGGCTACAATTGCTGGTCAGCTTGTGGGTGGAGCCATAATCAAAAGATTCAAAATGAACGTTACACAGTTATTCAAGTTTGCTCTCATCGCCACTATTGCATCAGCAATCACTATTCCTCTATACCTAGTCAAATGCTCAGGTGCCCCTCTGGCAGGGGTGACAACTCCTTATCACAAGTAAGTTTATTATTATTAACGTCCAAAGCTATATTATATTTTTTTTTTTTTATGAGGTCAAAAAGTTGTAATCTCCTTTGTTTATAACATACTTATATATATGAAAACCTCAATAAAAACACATAATAATAAAAGTTATGATTTGTCTGTTGGTTCTTCTTTTAATCTTGTGACCTGGTGGGTGCTTTCTTACATGTACATCGTGTCTTATGTCCATTGACATTTACCTTACTTATAAACTGATAATTGGTATTTGTAGAGGAGAAGTTTTATCAGGAACAAATCTGGCGTCTCAATGTAATGCTGCTTGCGGGTGCTCTACTAGTTTATTTGATCCTGTGTGTGCTGCCGACGGTGTGCAGTACTTCTCGTTGTGTCATGCCGGCTGCGATGCTGACAGCATTATCAGCTTAGATGGAAATCAAACGGTAATGGTTATTACATCGTAAAATACTGTTACGTGATTTTTCTTTCTTTTTAATACTTTTATTGGCATCATAATCATCTGTAAGAAAAGAAATGCTTTTTGTTATGTGCCAAGAAAAAAAAGAAATTTGAAAAGGTATGTGAATTGAGCTAATAGATGTTGGAGAGATAATTGATAAGTTGTCTTTTAAAAGTTGTTAGATATTGTAACCAGGGAGTTTGTTGTCTCAAACTCCCTGTCGAAACACTTAGTACCAAGCTACATATGCTCCCTAGCGAGTTATTCCCTCCTTATTTGAGAGAAGATGACTCCTAATTGTATTTTAGGTACAAAGAATTTCAACGTTGGTTTGTCGTAGATTGTGATACGCTTTCACAAGCACTCAATGTGCATTATTTGCCTTTATTTGTTTCAGGCCTTCACCAATTGCTCTTGCTACAGCGCTAGCTTGAACAGCTCAGACACTATTGTGAGGGGACAGTGCAAAAGTGAATGCAATCTTTTATATACGGTGTATGTTCCTGTCGGACTAATTCACTTGTTCTTCCTAACATTGAATAACATACCTGCTACAGTGGCTACTTTAAGGTAAGGATAGATTAGTGAGAAAACATTTGGTAATACGGCAGTAGAGGAGATACTGCATTTTTCTTTCACGGATGGTTACTCCTTTTAATAAATGATTAAACCTACATACTTTGTATTCTCTTTCATCTAACTGTGCGGTATTTCAATTTGTTATACTGACTAACATCGGGTGGATGTAATCCCCTGCAGGCTACAGGTGCTGACGTAGCACCTAGAGAACTCAAGTCTCGCTCACATATACACATTATTAAGTCCCGGTCTGAAGAGAACTTGGCAGTCTGTACGCCTGTAAGTAGGGATGATATTACGCCTGGAACAGGAACCAGGCGCTCAACCATAGGAGTACTGATTCTTAGCCTATCGGCTAGGATTAAAGTGTCACTGCCAATGGCCGATTAGTGCCAGTTCAGTTTTGGCAGCTCGCTCCGCACCCACCTTCAGGAGGTCTTTTATGGCCTCACCTCCAGGATGCATTCAGTTTTCTAGGATGTATCACATTCTCAGTATGAGTATTTAGGGCACCTTGCGTCCCTCTTTAGGGGCAGCCCAATCTTCTGTTTCTTACTAAACAGCATAAGACCACTGCTACCTTCTTTCCATTTACATATACATTGTTTAATCCAGAGAGACTTTGAAAATTTATTTATTGACAACTGTAGTTCATATTTACAGTGAAATGGTTCACACCTCTTCTTACGGAAACAAATTTAGGCAAAGTCCAGGGCTAGATTATAGCAGTTCGATATTCCAAGCTGAATTGCCAAACCCTTAGATCCATTATAATATGATATGAATCATCCATTGTTAACCCAGCATTTTACATAGTATCATCAATAACTTACCACGACCTGTACTGACTGTCATGAAATTTGCATAACATCTTAAACAGCTATATAGAACTGATATCTTCTACTCCAGCTAAGTTTTATGACACACTTTGTTTTGTTTCAGGGTTGTCCCAGAAAAAATCCGGACATATGGCATAGGATTCAATCAAGTTATTATCAGGCTACTGGGTGAGTCTTATTATCTCATTTATTATTCTATTCTGTTTAAAATCAGGGTGGGTGGGCAAAACTTGGGGGGAAGAGAAAAATGATAACGTTTGATGTTTTGAAAATAGATTGGTATACCATATTATACTGTCTTCACAAGAATACGGAGACTAACAGGTTGTAAATTATTTGGAAGCAAAAATCAAAATAGTTAATTTAAACACTAACTACTTCTTATAAGTTGTTTTTGTTTATTCAAATAGGTAGTATACCGGGTCCACTGATATTTGGCGCTGTCTACGACTCGAGCTGCACAGTGTGGGAAGAGGATTGTGAGGGTAATAGAGGTTCATGCTGGGCATACGACAATCGGACATTGGCATATCGTCTAGTTATCTTACTGCTATCAATTAAAGCGCTCAGTATCCTGTTCAATATATTAGCCATGGTGACATATAAACCTCCAACTGACGAAAAGCCCTTATAAATTGGAATGTATTGTATCAATGTCCAGCCCCCCTCCGGCCCCCGGGAGTGATGATGAAGGTCAGTCTATATACATCAATAACGAACTGCTAGCCAGTGTTCATAAGTTCAAGTACCTTGGATCTACTGTCATGAACAACAACAAGATGGATGAGGAGCTCAACACAAGGATGTCAAATGCCTCAACCTCATATGGCAGGCTGGAGGAAAAGGTCTGGCACAACAAGGACCTTACGTTCAAAACAAAGTGCTCGGTATACAGAGCAGTTGTCCTCTCTTCCCTTCTGAATGGCGCGGAGGCTTGGCTAGTGTACAAGCTGGTGGCGCATAAACATAACACCTATATGATGAGATACCTGCGACAAATTCTTAATGTCAAATGGTGGGACTTCATCTCAAATGCCGACATCCTTACTCAAGCAAATCTACCCAGCATTTATGAACTCCCAATTCAGAGAAACTTGAGATGGGCTGGTCATATACACAGGATGGATGACTCCAGACTACCCAAACAAATCCTGTACTCTCAGCTTAAAGAAGGTGTACGTGGTATTGACAGACCCAGGCTGAGGTTCAAGGACACGCAGAAGCAGATGCTAATGGAGAGACATGGTTCACAAGAAGTCATCTTCGGATACGAAGGACAGCCAATGATGATGATGATGACGATGATTGTCTCAATGTATAAATGTTATGTTTGTATCTATGTATTTTATCGATGTATTAATGTAGTGTAATATGTTATTTATCAGTTGAATGATAGAAGTAGTTGAAATGAAAGTAAGCATTTATGATTGAGGAAGGACACAAAATATTTGGATACCTTGAACGCTCAACAAGCCAACTTTTCGAGCACCATCCCTGCTTTTCTGTACTTTGCTATTAGTTTTTATGATGATGCTTGTTCAAGTGCAAGCCTTTTTCGTATTTACATAAAATTTGAAAGTATGTAAGTTTTATACAAGACTACGATTGATACTTCCAAATAAGTGCTTATTTCTCTGTATGCCTACCCTACCTGTACCCCACTCAGCTATAGTAATCAATGTGGATGAATATTTTCTACAATCTGGCATGTATTGCAATATATTTAACAGTTTTTTTAATTAAACTTGTGACTCCAGCAGGGAATAAAGTTAGCCTTGGCAGGCTGCCGCGGGTGGGTGGAGGGACCCCCACCCCAACAGCCTGCTCAGTCTAGGATAAAGTAGTACTGCCTCAGCTTACAGACCATACAATAACAACCAAAGCAATCATTATCATAACCATTCATGCTAACCAATTTTTCGCATACAGAGAATTATTTCACAAATATAATGGCAGTGTAATTAATTAATTTTGGTACATTTTTGAAAAATATCAGTAGAGCATGTAAGTGATCTCCTTCTCAAACTCAGCTCTAATGTAGCCTGGGCAGGCTTCAGTGGTGGGTAGGTGTACCCCCACCCACCTTTGACAGCCTGCCCAGGCTAGCTCTAATGGTATCGTCTGATCACTGTTAGCTACCTTTGCCATATGACTGCCTCCTTGTGAACATACACACGTTCACATCATAGAGCAGAAGTTAAATAAATGAAAAGTTGCTGTAAACGTAGCAATAAAGGTAATGATAGTAAAAACAAATCAGTGCATAACAAGATAAAATGGTATGTTATGGTTTGCACAGTTGTGACCTCAGTGGTTATGTCAAGCTGATTGTCTGGCTGAAGTGAGAGTGATCACCGCTTCCAGCGTAATCTGTAAGTGACCAATGGAATGATCTTAGCCACAAATTCATGCTATCAAAGTTGCACCTATGGAAAATTGTTTCTTGCCGCAGCAATATATTCAAATTTGTGGTAGCGTAATTATGTTACCCAGACCAGATGTATGTTGCGTCATTTTTACATAACATCAAACCGCTGTAAGAAAGACGATTATTGTGGCCTCACAACCCGTTTTTGGAAGTTCTAACATACAAAGCCGCTTTCATGAAACATAGCACATTCAGGAAACGCTGACATACTTTGGCACTGAGTATCAGTTTTTCCTGAATTGCGCACAACAGAACGACCAAAACAGTTTTTGGGCGTTCTGTGATGTGCAATTCCGGGAAAACTGATATGAGGTGCCAAAGTCTGTGTGCATTACCTGTATGTACTATGCTTAATCGATGCGGCTTTGACAGTATGTTTTGCGTCATGGAAAAATGACGCCAAATGTATCTACCATTGATGGTCTGAAATTGGGATGCGCGTCATGGACTCTTCAGAGGAAACTAGAATAAAGTTTAGCACTTAATTCTAGCATCTGTCTGTATTCGTTGCTAAAATTTTCACATTATATCCTCAAAATCAAAAAATCATATTATGCATTATGAAGTGTTGTAAAAAGTCATTTTAAACTCATTGTATATCAATTTAAAAGAAAACTCATGGTGAACTATATAAAATATTTACTATACTATTACTATTTACTATTACTATATGAACTCAACTATAACAAGGATGATGTACCAAGAGTAATACAGCAGATTGCGCAGATATTGAACTACCAGCCACGTTTCTGGTCTAATGCTACCGAAGAAGATACAGCAGCTGAGACTGAGACCCTCAAGGTTATCTTTATGTGTATTAGACATGATCGGTTGATGACACTGTTGAGTAATGAGGATTCTTGTGATCAGAAAGCACTGTATTACTGTGAATGCTCTAAAAGATGTATCAAGTTCGACGACGAATATTTATGCACACTTATTCAGAAGTCATGCTTCTATGGTAACACAGAGCAAGTGAGGCTCATGATGGAGAGTGTTAATCCGGATACGAGGTACTCTCTTCTAAAGATGGCAGGTTGCTATGATAGTCATGCACTTCACTGAGCAGCAGGAAGAGGTGATACTGATATCCTGAAGATAATACATAACTCTGTAACAAAGCAGCAGTGGATTAATCTTCTACAGATGAAGGCCTATAGAGGATATACAGTTCCACATGTCACAGCATATTGTGGTAATGATCAAGCAATGATAACAATAAGAGATACTGTAACTCGTGATGAGTGGCTGCAGTTACTCTCTACTCCTCTACCAGAGTTTGACCCTCATGATAATTTTTGTGCTCAAGACAAATACCGACAAGCTGCAAGATTGATCGATGATTTTAGAAAATTCTGCAAAAGTAGACAAGGCTCTGAGTGAAACGAACCGCCAAGGTAAATATTGGCCTCTTATTTCTAGGAAAGATTAGTAAAGTACTTTATTTTTAATAATAATTTTATAGGCCAGAAGCAGCCTAGCTGTACTGTAACTGCTCTATAAAAAAATGGCACGGACAATTTTTGATGGCAGGAAACTGATCGCATATTATACTTCATTGGTGTTTCTTCTGTAAAATTCACCGGGTGTACCCAGTTGTAGTGGTCATATTTAGAAATTAAAAGGTGTTTTGTTTTTGCATTATATGTGTGGGGACATAACTCCTATTCTGTGTAATATTACCATAGACTTAATATACTACTAGTATATTAAGTCTATGAATATTACTAATCTAATCTAATTCCAGGTTGAAACTGCATTGCGGGGATTTTGTTGACTTGCCAGTTTATTCACCAAGTAAACTTGCAGAAGTCTGCTCGTGTTAGATCAGGACAAATTTAAAATTTTCAATAAGTATAATGTCAGATCTTTATGAGGTTAGTATGATACTGTCTTGCGGCAGCATATCCGCAATATTTCTCAAAATTGCATATAATGAGTGAAATGTTAAGAATTCAATAAAAGGTGTTTCTAGGGTGGAACAACGTGCTGAATCCAATATTAAGGGTGAACCCAGTTGTAGCGATCATGTCAGCGGCAGCGCGGCAGCATACCTGCAATTTTCATCACAATCGGTTAGTTAAGTGAAATGTTAAGTGATTAATATGGTCAGCAGGAAACACGACTATACGTATGATTTTAACAAGATATTCTCTCACATCATTTTAAAAGGTGGTCAGCGACTGCACTACATCTCAATGAGAACAAGACAAAAAGCAGCCTAGACGTGAGACAAATTTGATGTAGGAAAAAAGTGTGTACCCAGTTAAAGAGGTCAGCCGCAGCACTACTGCATATCCCAAATATTCACACTATCGATATGTGATTAGTGGGAAGTCAAGAGTTTGATGCAGTTGACACAAGTCAAGACTATAGTCCTAGGTTCTACATTGTGTATGTTTTATCATTGCATGAGGTGGTTGGTGAGAGACAGCGCTACAACATATCCCCATATCATGTCATTAGCATGTTGGGAAAGTATGCGAAGCTGGCATATCTAAGTTTTTCAGACTCTGACAGTTGGGTTTCTTTGCTGAAAAGAGGCAATTGAAACATCAAAAATGTTGTTGGTAATTGCCCCAAGACAGTGGTCTTAAGACCATACAATATCATACTAGTCCCATAAGAAGTTTGACATAATTCAATTGAAATTTTTCAATTTGTGCTGGTCTGATACGAGCAGACTTCTCTACAAGTTTACTTCGTGAATTAATTGCCATGTCAACAAATCCCACAATGCAATTTCAACCTGGAATTCCCTGATGATTAGATTAGTTAGACTCATAGACTTAATATACTAGTATATTAAGTCTATGGTTAGACTACACAGAATAGGAGTTATTTCCCCACACATATAATGCCAAAACAAAACACCTTTTAAATTCTAAATATGACCACTAAAACGGGTACACCCAGTGAATTTTACAGAACATACACCAATGAAGTATAAAACGTGATCAATATCCTGCCATCAAATATTGTCCGTGCCATAACAACTTATGCTATAGCTGCTTCTTGCCTATTATTACCATTGTGTCTTATGTACTGAATATCATAGACTCAATGGATCATAATAGATATTTTCCACTCATGACTTAGCATACATGACAAGTTGTAGTCCGGTGGCAGCCTATGCAAAATGTGGTTAGAAATACACCTTCCTTTACGATTTTGGGTGGATAGGGTTTCTGGTAGAGTTTTCATGCTGATTGCAATTTGGTGATATTGTACCTTACATTAAATTGCACAATAGGCGGCCAATTGCCAAAAACGCTGCCGGCTAATGGGAATGTGATCAAAAATTGATGATATGATTTCATAAGATCCAAAATCTGAAAGCGCATGTTATAATTAATGGATCTTCATCATTAAAACAAAAGCACATTTTCAATTTTGCAATTAATATTAATCTTTGTGCTCAATGCTGTGTCTTTTCTTTTATTAATGATTTCACGAATCAAAAGAAACCTAATCCTAAATAAATTAAAATTGTTCAATTATCTATGTTGTTCACTGTAATAGGTCGGCTGATTCAGATACAGAATATCACAAAGACAGAGTCTCTAACTGTAGATCAGATACAGGTGTTGTCTCCTCACTGCACACAGTACATCTTCCCATACAAGCAGGAGAAAAGTAAGAGATATGGCCTGATACTGTTCAGCTCTGAGAACAGGTCTGGAGCAGCTGCAGAAGCAAACGATCTGGAACAGGCTCTAGAAGCAGCAGGCTGTGAGGTCATGAAGATGGAGTGGTATGAGGCTGGGGAACTTCAGTGTATGATTGACAGCGCCATGGATAGAATTGTAGACGACTGCTCACTGCTTATTGTGTGTCTAATGTCTCATGGCTCTAGAGGTGTATTGAAGGGACAAGGAGGAGAAGAGATTCCGGTTAACGGCATTCTACACCAGTTCACCTACACTCTGCCTGAATCAGTACCTCTTGTAAGACAATTTAACCATACACTTACTTACACATTTTGGGACATTCGTGCACCTGTCAATTAATCTCACAATAGAAATAAACAATCATTCAAAGCTTACAAGTGTGTATGTGAAAATAGCTGTATATCCCACAATGCAATTTTCTGGAATTCCCAGTAAAGGCAACTAATCAAATACATGTGTTTGGCAAGTCCCTTTATATCCAGGTTGATGTTTTACTTACCTTGGAAGTCCCTACCATATAGGCTTTGGGCCATACTCAGTTTTCTCTGTCAATATTATTTAGATATATCTTCAACGGTCCCGTGCCTGGATTGTTTTCCTGCATTTATGGAAACGGGAAAACTAATTTACATCATGTAACTTGGTAGCTGAAGTTAGTCCAGTGCATTAATACATACCAAAAGTCCTGAGGGAACCTGATTACGTCTTATTGCAGATAATGGTTATCCAGGCTTGTCAGGTGTTCTCTACACATGGTATGCTGCCACCTGCAGATGACTGTGAGTCAGATGCACCGACACCTTGCAGTGTACTCGACCCTCATCACAACAAACATATAGTTCTACGTAGAAGACACACAGCACTTCTCATGGCCACTATAACAGGTGGTTTGGCCTACAGAGGAGCATTTACTAGAGCAATCGCTAATGAGTTCAGAGAGGCTGATGGTAAGAAGGATATCTGTAGTATGTATATACATGCTGCAGCAGACCCAGCCTGCAGAGAACAGTGTCCTGAATTCAGGATGACTCTAGATAAAACTCTGATACTTCCACCTGTTGTTAATCACTCTGCTACACAAGGCTGACGCTGCCGGATAATATGGCTTTTTGAGAGACACGGTAAGTATTCTCCGAACACTTTAACAATGTCGGGTATGGCAACAAAATGCTGTTTCATCCTTTTCTGAGTAGCCAATGTGTTGCTCTTACAGCTTAGAGCTGATTATGATGCATTGGTCTACGGATATGCTGACTGTCTATGCACAATAATGTGTAAAACTTTTGCTATCAGCCATTTGACGTGTCTGCTTAAAACAGCACTACCAAACAGGCATGCAAAATGATAATAGTATATGTAATCTTATGCCTTCTTACCTTCAATAATTCTCTTTCCTGTCATTTTGTTAGTGTGGGATTCAACCATCATTAATTAATAAAATGTAACACGCTCTCCAGTGTTGGATGTCGATGTATAACATAAAATATATGTCATACCTCAAAACCTGCTGGCAACCGGTCTACCTGCATCATCAAATTTAATCTGATTTGGTCGCTCCTATTCTACTGGTAAGCAGCCGGCAAAATGCAATTGCAGGCAAATTGGTGTTTGGCTCCCAGGCAGGGATTATAAAATAATGTTCTAATCTACACATGTTATTGTATTGACTATCACTGCACAGATAGTAATCAGTGTAAAGGTAAAGCAAGGTTAGAGGTCAACCAGCAATCTTGAAGTGTCAATTATTTTAACTAGTGCATCTTACTGGTGACGTGAAATCTACTAGCTTTAGCCTTTCAGGTAATGACCTCACTAACTGCCTCTTCGGTTGATCTACCGACAGCAAAAGCACGTTGTGGAGGATGTTTGGATCGACAGGAATTTAAATCCTGCAAACAGAACATTTGATGATGTGCTTTGTCTGAGATATGGATTTAGGTTATATTTTTATATCAGTAACTCATGTTGAATGTTTTAGCAACAACCTGCAAAGTTGCATAATAATTGTCAATATTGTTCGATGCTAGAAGCGAAGATCCGCACTGACAAGCTCATTATTCTCCAAGCCTCTCACCGCACTGCTATGGTTTTTATAGCTGACATAGCTTTATGCTTCCAGATTTGATGGCAAGAGATGTTTAGTACAAATATCATCCCTTACACCAGCTTGCTTCTTAGTTGTTTCTATTCAAAATAATTTATTGAATTACCCTCAATAAATTTAGGGGGTTATCTTCTTTTATTATATCGAGAAAACTACTGCTTATGTCGGCCATTGTGAGAATTTCGGAAATATTAGACCCATAATTGAGGTCGCAATCCCAGGAGTGTAATTTTTAAAACATTTGAAATGGGTTTTAATATACGATATTTGCAATTCTTCCCTATGTTGTCATATTTTAGGGCGACATATTATTCGTATTTTTAAATTATTATAGAGTGTCATACCGGAAGTCCTCTTCAGCCATACTTACAAAATGGTAGGTTTGCTAAATATCTTATGGTTTATTTAATCGACCACCATCATCATGTATTCCTATCTTTCAGTTGTTTCTGTGCCTTCAATAACACCACCTATATCTCATTGTTATTATGTAGTGTTTTGGAGAAAACACCAGCCACCCATAGTTGCTAACAGCCTCCAAGGCTTTTTACCAATATTTTCAGTATCAATACACAACATTTCCCTATCATTTACTGCCAGTTAGACAACTTAAGAACTTATCAATTAGGAACAACATATGCTCATAACCATGATTAATGGTTATAGCTAGCTCTTGACGCCTGCAACCAGTTATTGTGGGGTTGAGCTGTTACAAATGAAGACAGCACAAATTCTGGTCATTGACTGTGGCCATTTTTGGAGTTGTATGTCCACAATGATTTCTAGTCTTCATTATCGAGTTGGTCTGCCAGTGTGTAAATATATAGCATAGATGAGCCTCTTGATTTGCATTGAAGTTAAAGTAACCGAACTGGATAGAAGACAAAGTAACAAATGTTGATAATTCTACTCTACTGATCAGTATATAATATGGAATGGATGGTTGCAGAACATTGTAGATGAGTACTGATTAGTAAATTAATTTACACTTAGTGGAGTCGATAGATCATATCTAATGTAATTGTATGCACCTTTTTTCTCATTTCAGGTTAACGTACCAAAGCAGAGAAAGACCTTCTGTAAGGGAAAAAAGTGCAAGAAGCACACCCTCCACAAAGTCACCCAATACAAGAAGGGAAAAGACTCAGTCTACGCTCAAGGTTTGTTGGTAGATGTTCTTATTGCATCATCCTAATTGGTCAAGCCGCGATAAATCATTACTGAGAAAGAGAGATACGCATACATGTCCAGTTAATCATTATCGAGAAACTTTTATTTAATCAAAACATATCCTTTAAATGTAAAATTTGACTGATCCTATATCTTGAAAGGTGTCAGTCCTGTGTATGATACACATAATTAAAAGTGGACTTTTCTATGCAGGAAAGAGACGTTACGATCGTAAGCAGCAGGGTTATGGAGGTCAAACCAAACAGGTGTTCCACAAAAAGGTGAGTAGAATTCGTACATGATGAACACATTTGCAAACGCTTGTTGCACTGCAAGTTGGCCTGTTTTTCTCACTTTAATTGCTCCTGTGCAGGTATACGACTTACTCAATTTAGCCGTAAAGACCAGCCATACTTGCATTACTGTTCAACTCTACGTGCCAGTC
The DNA here is from genome assembly GCA_914767715.1 of Membranipora membranacea. Classification (NCBI taxonomy): domain Eukaryota; kingdom Metazoa; phylum Bryozoa; class Gymnolaemata; order Cheilostomatida; family Membraniporidae; genus Membranipora; species Membranipora membranacea. The sequence continues at coordinate 14,121,669 of OU612073.1, read as the reverse complement.
AGCATGGCTCTCGATGTAAATCATTCTACACGTGTAGTCCTTGTACTGGTGGCTAGGGATCGTTGGATAGGTAATTTCCCTACTCACTTACCAATACATTCTTGATGTTTTCCGACAGGCCAAAACCACAAAGAAGATTGTATTGAAGATGGAGTGCACAACCTGCAAGTACAAAAAGCAGTTGCCCATCAAGAGATGCAAGCACTTTGAGCTCGGAGGAGACAAAAAGAAGAAGGGACAGATGATCCAGTTTTAAGTTATTACTGTGTTCTATATCTTTTTTCTCTTATGCCTTCACAAGATTGTTTATCTCATCTGTTGTTATTTTGCGATACCATCAGCAAAATAAAGGTAATATAAAACTGTACATAACCATAACATCTGAGGGATTTATAAACCAATTATGTTGGTCCAAATATGCAACATAATCTTTACATATAATACAATGCATTGCAAGAAACTGCATCAATACCAACACATGTTATGAAACAACCATCTCCATTATAAAACAGAACGGACATTGTTTTGGTCCTTTATTGGTTGAAAATGTTACTGATCTGAACTTGCTTTTACCAGTGGTAATCACATATGAGCATGTAGCACGGTCTGTTCCTGTCGGTCAAAAGAAGGTTGAAAAGTGTAAGCACTTTTTTACCTCCGCAAGCCAATTGGGTACAAAGATCCTGTCATTTGGGATAACCAGGGATAACTCTCTGCAAATAATAAATCAGGAGTTGTCCACACTCACAACCTTGACATTTTGCTGACAGTCTATGAAGCCACTCCAAATTGAGATAACCCTTGACCTCAACTCTCATGAACATAGACCATGACGTGCTATGATTTGGGTCAGAGTCCACCATAGGACTGACAACAAGACATATCCATCTCAGATAGTCACTGGAATTGAATCAGAATGGATGTTGAGTTGGCACCTCTGAGGCCTCTCAATGATTTCCTTTTGGAAGGAGCCAGATTTCAGGTTCCTGACATAAAAGATGTGGAGAGATGTGCAAACAGAGTTATAAATAACTTGCTTTACTATCAAACTAACTACATGTTGAGTGCAGTCCTTGTTTTTCTTCTGGTTGGGTAAGTTCCTAGCTAGTTGCTTCATTGTAATTTGTTATTTGCTTTTTGACATTATTGCTGACATTGGACATTGTTACATTGAATGGATGAAGAGTTTGTTAGACTTGGAAGGTTGGCCTTTGCCTAACTCACTAAGAGACCACTCACTGCATACACAAAACAAAATTCAGAGATGGGATGTATGTTACCTGAGTTTCCATGCAGATCATAGGCTGTGAGACTGGCATTGCTCCCGACACAACAATGCCTTTCCACACTAACGCACTGTCATGGCTACTGATATTAGAACAACAAGTTCCTTCCCTCTGTAAATGCAGGGGAAAACATAAATGATGTGTGCATCAGGCCGTCGTGCTGTTGATTCCTAACAATTGCACACAACCACCACAGAGGGAAAAAACTTGTTCTGAACTTATTACTGGCAGTAAGCGCTTGTTCTTGATCGCCTTTTATACAATCATCTGCTCTACGATAACAAACCACATGTCTTGCAGACCCTTTGTTTGAGGCCTTCTTTTCCAACCACTAGACTTGCACAAACTGCAGATGTTCTTTGGTTGCCAAGCTATTTTCAAGGCATTTTATCAATGCCAACAGTGGAATGGAACAACGATAGAATCACCATCATGAAATTAGCTTTGTGTTGGATAAACCAGAGATGTATAGGCCTTATAATAATTGCCTATCTTCCCTTGATAGCAATTCAATAATCTGTGTAGTTTTATCCTGTTTATCAGTTACATTCTATGATATCTGCCTCATAAGCTCAATATATGGCCCTATTGATATCCCAACTTACTGCCTTTACCTCAGCCAAGTGCTGTTACAGAACATTCATAATTAAATATATTCTAACTTTAAAACAGCTTTGGTCTGTGATCTATGACTGTGATCCGTCGGTAGGCTATCTGTAAGAGGATTTGAGTGTGATCCAGAATGCTGTCACAGTTTACAGGTGGATACACTGATAGGATACCTCAGTGGGTAGATGAGAGCTCACCAGTCATGTTACACAGTAGACAATTGCATTGTAGCAGGATAATAACTATTATGTATTTGTGGTTATCCTTCTACATCTCAATTAATGTTATTTTACTTGTAGATTTTTCCATCCCGTACAGATGGTCACTGGAGTTATTATTACTGTACTAGCATTCATCGGCTTTGTACAGATTACTAATAATTCTCTGGAGTACCGGCGCTTCAAGGCAAAGCACCCAATAATCTCAGTATTATCTATAGGTCTGATAGTATACATTCTCACGAGAGTTATCGGAGCAGTATTTGTCTTCTTCTTTGGACTGCTTCTACCTGTGGCTTGTGAGTGTAATGACTGACCTTTGACTGTACCTTTTCTGTAGATGCCTCAGTTGTTTATGGGATACAGGGGGGGGGGCTTTCAATTAGAATAAGTGATGCAAATGATCTATCACATGAGCGATCAGATTGCGATTTTGGCTGTTTTTAATTGGAAGACCCCCAAGGATTGAAGCTACAAATGTACATGTTTACTGCTTAGCTGTGCACTCTTGCCTTGTATGTGTTTCTCCAGCTCCTCACATAACAGACCTGCATCATTGTCAACCACAATTTTGAGTTTGGATATTAAAATTGCTCACAATTATTATATTGAGTTCGAATGTCAGATAGAAATGAAATGGTGGTGAGCACTTCCGGTCCCTCCTGAACAGCTTGGGCACGCAATATGTGCCTGTTTCAGAACCTGTTAATAGAAATAATGCTAGTTTCCAAAAAGATATGATTATGTATAATTGGTATATACTTTCGAGTTGTCTGCTCATTCAATAAGTGCATATAACTTCTGTCATTTATTGTAACGCAATTGCTATTCTTTATCTTCATATACAGTGACAGTAATACATGCATCACTGCGCATGAGGAATGTAAGCAATAAGCTATCCAGGTTTAAGGAATACGTGGGACTGAAGAGAACACCTATGGGTGTCATACTAGAGGCACTGGGACAAGAGCAAGAGGCTGGATCATGAAAAAAACTTAGGTTTGTAATTTGTAATGTTATCATAGGAAGGGTGACGTGTTACACTTGAATATGACATTTTGTGACCGCCTTCTTGAGGACATCGATATAAGATCAAGTCAACTTAATCATATAATTTTTAAACAGGGTTGCACTAGCCAATGTGTTGACTCTGATTGATTCGGAGAGAACCACATGCCAATCAGGGCCATCACAATGGCAAGGGTTACACATTAACATATATTTCCAAAAGGCAACAGATAAAAGATATTTTATCTTCTGTTTTAGGAAAATCTACGCTATAAACTTTCACCTGGTTGAGGAGAGCTGGGATTTGTTCTATTTACTTATACATTTCATCACTTCTTAGAGCTTAGTGGTGCTAGTTATATACTGTTGGTTAATGTACTTGTACATGAGGCGTAACTTCTTTTCTCTTGTTGTTAATTACTTGCGATCAAAATTCCACGGTGCACGGTCTTGTAACATTTCCTGTTTGTTAATGCTGTATGAGGTACCAGCCTTACTCATTGCACTCCTATATTTAAATCATGTGCTATACTTTTTTGTGATATGTGAAAAATTCTTGCCATATTTATTGGCAATATTTAATTTTAATTTATTTCATGCGTAGATTCAGAATCATGCTAGATATTCGTTTTTACATTATTTACCCAAGGTCCTTACACACTTTGATATTTTCCCTGATTTTATATGTCAATAATAGAGTATACCTTACACTCATGCTTAATTGTTTGATACAAATTTAAGATACAGACAGAACCCATGATTGATATAACTTAGTTGCAAATAAAAAGCGTTGTATACGAAATATAAACTATCAAAAACCTAGCCTGTCTTGACAAGCTTTGTCACCGAACAAAGCTTGTCAAGGCAGGCTATTAAAAACCCTGAAAAAGCAATAATCTTCCCAATTCAATCTAGCAAAATATACAAAATACCTGGATGGATAATAGCAAATCTTCTGACTGAGCTGACTCATATTTTTCAGATAAACTGGAATTAACATGATTAGAGTATTTTCCAGAGTGGATGGCTAGTGAATACTTTTCTCTTGGTTGAAATCAGCCAAGAACCTTGTCTAAGAATTTGTTACAATTCTCAAAATACCTTGTGAGAGATTGTTTATTGCCTGTTTGAAGACACAATTTGTGGCTTCTCTACTGAACTAATTTGGCCGAAAGAGCCAACTGTTAGCTGGCATTAGAGAGCGGCAATGTACAATACAAAATTTGACTCCCTATCTTACTTATTTGGAGAGTAATTGCTTCTTCTGGTCAAGGTCCACCTATCGTTAATCCGTACGATTCAGAAGTCACATAACAAGATTTTCACCATCTGCTGGAATCTTAACGTGCCATGGGAGGATCTATAAGGATACTGACAAGGATTCGTGATTTGGTGGGAACAGAAACAGCAAAAAAGGTTCCTGTGACAGGCTAGAGACAAACTGAGGTAACTCGATAGATTTGATTTGTTTACCTCATTATCATCAGATACAGGGAGTTATAATAATCAGCTCAGGTTTAGATATCACATAAATACTCAAGCTGCTTACTTCATCATATATTTTGACTTAAACTTTATAAACACATCTCTTTTTTATGTCTCACTATTAACCTCAAAAGAAAAAAAAATTTCATTTTTGTCAATAAATTGGAAACAATATTTCAATCTGCCAAACTGGATCATCATTTTTACCTGCAAATAGAGGCTTTTGTGTTCTTCTGTAGTTTTGTATCTCAATAAAAAGATTACTACTACTACTAATAAGGAGTAAAAACTTGGTTATACTATTAATATTGTCTGAATTGTTATGGTATTGGTAGAGTTGGACAACTCCATATTTTATGAATAGATTTTCACAGTGAGTCCAATAATCACATTTGTCTCTAAATTTCTAAGAAAAAATATTTTTCTAACATCCCTCTCCATTCTCCCCGATTCTCCCTGCCGCTACCTCAACCTTTCTCTCACAAATGAGGAAGATCATTGTTTGAGCCCACCCATTCCAACTATGGAGCATCTGGGCAGCATGATGGAAGCATCACTAAAAATCCAGTAGCTTTTGTTTTGTATGCTTCATTTCATATTTGTTATGTTATTGTTACAGGGAAAGCTTTTGTTAATCAGTGAGTGTGTGTCATCTGGTGTCATCTTTCAGCCTCTACTACTTCTATTCCCTATTTGTTAAACACTAATAATTTAACTGTCACATGTGACTGTTTCCCTTTGCCTCCAACAAAAGCCCAAGGGACCCAGTGAAACATAATAGCAGAGGGCCAGGTGATGGAGTAGACCTGTCCTGTGGGCTACCCAGATTGGCCTCTGGGACTTACTTACATCACTCCTTGCTTACATGCCTAACTTTGTCAATGTCCAGTATCAACCACCCAAAAAAACACCAATGGTTGATACTACCCCATGACTACATACTAGCAAGCTAGATAATGTATACAAAGATACATTATAACCTGAGTTGGCATAGGACTACTGCATTTCCTGACTTTGGGCTATGTGTGGGTGGGGGCCCAAAGTCAGGAAATGCAGAAGTCATATGGGAGTTGTTTCCAGTTTCCGATTGAATTGTAAAGGTTTGAATATGAGTAAGTGTTTGAGGAGTTTACTCAACTCTTTAAAATCATAATATTCAATCTATCTAACTCCTTGTTTGCGCCACTGCAACCAGGGAGTTTGGGGCAGTATGTCCCAGCCTGTTCGGAATCAATCACCTACTCTAAACAAAGTAGCAATAAGAAAAACACATATGTACTCTTGTTACTGTATACTAGTTCCAGATTTATTGTGATGGATATATTACCCAGAACAAGCATATGACTATTTATGTACGGTTTCTGGACATATTTCTCATATTAGACAGGTCCACAAGTTCAGTAACGCACAGCCGACCACTTGTAAACCATGGTCAAACAGCTTTTTGAAGGTTGTTACTAGGGTGCCAATCAATGACAAATGTAACAGCTGCCAGTTTTTTTAGCAAGATTCAGTTACACACACCAAGTTTTATAGGCTGCTGATGAAATATTTCCAATTAAAAAGAAGCCATAATTTACCACTGATCCATAAATTCATATCGAGACTTTTAAGCAATTTTTCCTACAAATCTGCAAACGTGAATTTTATTGTGAATTCCCTTATAACTGCTGATCATACATTTTCGCTTATTTCAGGCTTACCGTCTTCTGCGTAAAATGGATGATGTTTTGTCGGAGAAAGATGCCTTTCTTCTTATGAAAGCCATTGAATTACGGAGAGCATCAAAAGTAGCCAGTGCGATCTATTTAGTAGAGAATGTTTTGGGCTGTATCAAAGGGCTGCTGTTGGACCAAGCAGGGTATATAGAACAAACGTCAAAGGTATTTATGAGCCCACAGATGGACGCAGAAATATAATCCGGATGACTTTCTTATTACACTATCCAAGCGAGATGAAGGCCTGATTGCGTTACTTGCAAATTCATTGAGATTAACAATATATCAAGCGCATTAACTTTTCAATCTTTCAATGATCCATTTTACTGACCCATTTACACTGCCTGCACATGTACTTGTTGATTGAATCTTCTGGTTTGATGTCATTTCAGAGGTAGGCATCCAATCTCCAACCCTCTTGTAACCTTCTTAGAATGCATGTACCACACCCTTAGTTTGTCCCTAGGGTATTATGACTAGGCTTGGTTTATTTTTACATAACCTACTCATTTCTATCCTTTCATCTATGCACCTTTTTAGGACAGCTCAGTTGTTGATTCCTCTACAGACGTCTCCACCTCTGACGTTATGCCCGCCGATGAGCCTCCACTTGATCATGTGAAAGAAGCCTTTACCGATTCGCACAAAATTACACCAATTTTCCCTCTCACTCCACTACGTAAGCAGCCTAGCATAGCCTCTCTATGAAATCAAGTTTCGAAATAATTGTATGAACATATTTTTTGTGGCTCTAGACGGGAAGTCAGATACTGATCAGTTTCCACAATAACTCCTCATCAACACCAAAACGAATTTTCAAAATTTGCTATGGCTTTGAAAGTTATACTGACAGACCCTGTCAAATCCCTACTGTTTACTGTGTCTTCTTCATAGTCATAGAATAATAGCCTTGTTCCTAGATTGCCACAAATTCATGTTTTCTACCATTTTTCTTGACAGCGGGCCAGTTCTGTGCGCCACCTGTTTCTACACCAGTTCTTGCCTCTGCTCAACAAGGCGCACCACCAACAGCACCAACAGATATCTCCCTTTCTCAGAAGCTTTCTGGTATGGGAAACCTGAACTTCACTACCAATCTACCACAGTGTGCATTAACAATGAGACCAGATCCATACAAACAGCTGAAGCCCGGCAAACTAGGTAATGTCTACTGAATCAGGGAGTCCCAGCAGGAATATGCTGTGACTGAGTTTACTGTGGTTGATTGAATTCCCACACTAGGAAGAAAATAATATGCACACCACATGTGTGAAGTTTCCCTCTTTGGACATATCTCAATTATCATGCTGTTTAGATCATCAGGTTTTTAGCCTAATTTTAGTTTTTCTATCAGGTCAAAACGCATTCAACAATGAAAGAAAAACAGAAAAACTCAGTATGAAGGGATAGTTCACCTTGGAGCCTAACTGTATAGTCATTGCTCTTCTTAATTGGTGCAATTTTTGTGTTAATTAGGACATGAGACTCTTTAAAGTGATTGTGAAAGTATCAGGTTTACCTGATTCTTTCACAATCAATCTAGGACAATGGTTCATCGACGAATTGAGTCTAATAACCTATTCTCTTCTGTACATCATTAGCTCAGCTCCTTACATCTTGCATTGAGAGCATTGTATGATCCCTCAGACACGGCTCATGTCAATCAATTTTGGGCAAAACCATTACTGTTGGAACAAGCTAAAGAAAAGTCATTATATTTGATGATAGCAAATAGCATGATATCAGAAAGTATTGCTAAAACACAGTATATGAGTTGAAGCAATACTTCTGCAAAATTTTCATGTGAATTACTACCAAGATTCACTTGTTTGGTGGGAAAAATGCGCTATCATAACCATTGTCAATATTTAACGCTGTTGTATGATTGTTACAGTGCCTCCTAACTCAGCCCTGGATAAGTTATTAACCTGTGAGAAATGTGGATATCAGACAGCCAGGAAGGATCACTTTAACAGACATCTGAAATCTCACACAGGAGAGAGGCCTGTCAAGTGTACACTCTGTACCTTCTCCTGTAGAGACAAGTATCACCTGATGAGACATATGAAGTCGAGCGTACACGCCGGACGGGATGTGAGTTACCTTCCCTTGTACAATATGTGTGTCATTATTCAATCTAAATAATATTCATATATTCTCATGCTTGTTACTCTTTGATCTTCCGATGAAGATATGTAGTTACTTGCTTAGTTGCAATGTTGAATGTCTGCATTGAGATTGACACGTGTAACTCATCGATTGGGGACACAATGCGAAATAAACTAGAGTTACCCATTGGAATAATACTAATACACTGCAAACACGATCTATGTCAGACACGAAACGTATAGTGTCACTCATCGAATGATACATGATGCGATATAAGTTGGTGTTACCAATTGTGATAATCAAAATAAACTGCATATCCCATCTATGTCAGACACGAAATGCTACGCTTTTATTTTTGATAGTATTTGACTGTGTTACACGCTTGTGTTACCTGATTTTAGAAGGACTTAGCTCCTCCGGAGAGGCTGAATTGTGAGTTCTGTGATTACTCGAGTACACAGAAGGCTAGGATGGATAGACACAGACGGATACACAGCGGTGAGAAGCCGTATGCATGTGATAAGTGTACATATAGAGCAGCACAGAGGTCTACACTAGATAGGCATAAACTCACTCATACTGGTGAGCGGGCGTAGAATGAATTGATGTAAACTAAAGACATGATTATTAAATCATATTGAAACTATTGTCCCTATTGCTTAATCAGTACAAGAAGTTTGATCATGAATTTAGTGGTTGAAGCAATATTATTTGTATTGGAGATAAATCATAACTTGTACTTTGAGGTGTTCTAGTGCCCCGCGTTTGAAAATTATGAAATTTGGGATATCAAGTTAGAAAGCATGGTTTAGCAAAGTCATGTCTAACCACACTGTGACTTTATTTGATGTCCAGTTTGCATATTTATATGAGACAAGTACGATGTTTTTTACTCTCAAGACCCAATCTGTTTTTGATGAAAAGAAAACATTGTGTAAGCAGAGAGGGTGTAAGCTGTCTGGACAAGGTTTGTACCACTAATTTGGAGTTGTGTTCCATCTGCGATGTTAGTTCAATGAGTAGAAAACTCTTATTTAGGTTATATAAATACAGTTTACTTTTACTGCACAAAATTGAACCACAGTTGCTCTAATTATCTGTTTTATTTCCTCACAACTGATTGTATTGATGTATCAATGAGTTGAGAATTATTCACCTATCGGCTATCATTTCATTCAATCATATTACCATGTATCTTTAGGTGAGAAGCCGTATAAATGTACAAGCTGTGATTATTCTGCTGCTGATACTAAAAGTTTAAAGTTTCATCAGCTACAGAAGCACGGCGGAGAAGATGTCACTATGATATATTGTAGTCATTGTGCTTATTCTACCCCTGTGGATCGCTACTTCAAGGTATGGGATTATGTCAATTACATTATACTTTAGGAATATGTATGCTGGTCAGTCATGCACTGTCTAATATTGCTGTTCACCGTGATGCTTCACTATTGATAATCCTTCCATTATCCCAAAAAGAGGTTAAGTTCCAATTTTTTTGCAATGTTCTTGCTTGTTCTCTTGTCATTAAATTGTTTGAGTAATATGCTAAAGTGATTTGATTTTTGAAGAGTCAGAATTTAACATATGTCACATTCTGCGCATGCTCAGCTCTGGACATGAGCTGATCTCTGCAAAATTGAGTCTCGGAATTCCGAAGCCATCTGATTGGCTACCTGCTCTGGTGACATACTCCCTGAAGCGTGCGGATTTGTTATTAATAGTTATCCTCTCTTGTCATTATTAGCTGATTTTGAGTGACAGTTTATGCAGGGGATATCCCATTTCCCCTTTCCAAAGTTGCAATCAGAACCCAAACTAAACTCATTGTTCTTGCACATGCGCAAATTCAAGTCACGCATGATGCATACTTAGCCTTACGACACCTGCTTTGTGGTAATGATAGCCTAGTTTATCAGTGATCTACATGCCCAGTCAGATCACGAGAGTCAGTATGCATATGTCAGTCAATTTGGCAATTCTTTTTGCGTGTTGACAAAACCATTAGTAACCCTAGCATCATTGTGACTGGTTTTAGCTACATATGAGGGCTCACTCAGACGTCCGACCTTACCTATGTGATATATGTGGATACTCAGCTAAACGGCCTCATGGCCTCACAAAACATTACAGGTATAAATTATGTGCTATTTGGGTATTATGGAGTGATAGTCATAGGCATGGTCACCTCACACAAATACCTCACACAAATACCTCTCACACAAATACCTGACAATAAATGTCAGCGTATTTCCTTTCTAAATTCCTGATAGATTTTTAATGTTCGCTTGTCTAGATTGCACCAGACGCTTGTTTATTTATTTATTTATTGCTAGCTATCCTGTTTGAGGGTCCTTTTTTCAATTGAAAGGTAAGACCTTCTTGAATAGAATTATATATATAAATGCAGTACAAAGCTCAAATTGATCACCTTGACCAAGGAGTTGCCTTGACTCACCAGCAGGCACTGTCTTGTATAACAACTCATCTAATTAGTTTAAGTGCTCAAAAGTTGCTAGGGTGGATGGTAGTCACATTCCATTATCCACCACATTCCCATCATGTTGGTGGGAATGTAGTTGATAATGAAATTCCAGCCATCTGTTGCATCCAGATACCTGAGCACTTAATCCAGATACTTTGTAAATGCTATATGACTTTGCTCCATCTATTTGTAGGACACGACACGGCTGGACAAAGGCTGATACAGATGGTAAGGAGTGGGCTCATCAGCCCGTAATACAGACAGGTGATCAGATTATATCTAACCTACTACACCCACACCCCCACACAGCTGGTAATACGTCACAGTCATCATATAACTCCGAGGTGTATCCCATACCCACTCAGATAGATACAGAACAGACCACTAATCTACCTCTACTCACACAACATTACACGGTGTCTAGTGTACCCGCCCCTCAAATCAGAGATAAACAATTACCAGGTACTTCGGGCTACATTATTATGAAGTAGTTTAGATTTTCTGTTACAATATGCGAGTTGTCTTCACCTTGAACATTTCACCATATCTTCAAACTTGGATTGGATTCAAGTCCGACCACTCAAGAGGGAAGATTCGAGGAGGTAATCACACTTGTACCTGGACTTTTAATTTGAATATAATTAGGAAAGCTAACATATTTATTTACTTTTATGTAATTGTCTGCCTTTTGTGTTACAGCACACTTCCCCCAGCCTCAGGTTGTACATCTGGATGTCGGCGATCAGCCGAGCGGTGCTGCTGCTCCTACTGCTGTCGCCATGTATCCATTTGATCCATCTACATCCTCTCATTCTGCGTCATGACACCAGGAATGTTCTGTAAGTGAATAATATAATACTCCATCTCCTGGTAGGCAAGTTGGCAAGTTGACAAATTATTGAGATAATCACTTTTGTAACTTAATTTTTCATTCTGAAAAGTGCCCAATCAGGCAAATCTAAAAGCGGAGCCAAGACATTCAGTTCTGTTCCATAGGATGATTCCGTATGAAGTCTTATGATTTCAGCAATTTGAGCAATTGTGCCCAGTTTTTAGTTATTTTGAGTCATTGGCCATCCATTCTGAGATGTGCGCTATCAGATATCCTATAATTGGAGCCAAAACATTCAATTCTGTTCCAAAAGATGACTCAGTATGAAGTAATATGATTTCTTGTTTGGATCACGTTTGCTCAGTTTTTACTTTTTTGGAGTCATCAACCATGACTGGCGTAATTTATACTTTCTTTTATTGAAACGAGGACTTTTACTCAAAGTTTTTATTACTACTGATATCTTTTTTTTGTTTTGTTGCGATTATTACTAAGTTCGGCTCAGTATGACGACAGCCTGGTATTGTAATCATTTTATGTTAGGAAATGAACTCTCATGTAAAATCATAAATATACTATGATATTACCACCCTATCTCAAATCCCTTGTTGTTCTGATGTACTGAATTATGAATAATAAGACGCCCAATATACATTTCTGCCACCAAGAATGAAATCTCAAGGGAAAATGTTACGTTTGAACATTGTATAATCTCCCTTGGATTCATTTACAACGGTTTGACAAATTTGTACCCAAGTGGAACCAGTACTCATTAGATACAGTCATCGCTAGTATAAAAGATGTCAGAGTTGACAGATCCTATAACTGGAATGGTTTGACATTTTCATATTACTATAGTTTTATCCATACTTGTACAATGTGACATGTCTCTATGGTTGCACCAGTGGGTTGTGTATCTCTATAATATGCTCTCCACATAACTTAACAGGTTATTGCAATACATTCAGGCCTCTCTTCGTATCTCTTATCTGAAAATTGAGGTAATATACCATATGAGATGACATTAACTATACCTCTTCATCGTATAACCCTCACTGCTATCTCTACAGGGTATTACGTAAGCCATTCCATGCACACAGAGAGCCACATAACTCTACATATTTTATTACCTTTGATAATTTGGAGAAGAGTCATTGGGTCAGTTGTTGAGTCAATATTGGGGAGAGATAACAGAGTTATGGGGCTCACATGTAGCTGAATTCATTCTTCATCCGTGTCTCGGCTCGCTTATTACATCTGTTGATCAAATAATTCAACTATGTGTTATGAAGCATATGTTTAGCTTATGAAGGAGATCGGAGTTGTTACATTTCACTCAGCTGACAGGTAAAAACTATATCTTTACTATATGAATGTGTGTAATAGGCATACCTTACCTGTGGTGAATAGTGGGGCTTACAGATTATCTCATAACAGAGTTAGGATAGGATATCCCTACCTAGCCTGTCTTGACAAGCTCTGTTGGTTGGGAGGGTCACCCCACTACCCACACAACTAAGCTTGTCAGTTGTCAAGACAGGCTCATCCCTACCTAGCTCTGTAAAATCATTACCATACCTAAGTTATATAGGACAGCCTCTTGTTTCCTTCACCCCAAGTTTCTTTTTGAATGGAATATAATCTGGGTTAATTATGAAGGTTTTATGACCAGCTCACCTGTTTGAGTGAATAATCACGTGTGTATTAATATTAATTAGGATTTAATTGATGTCCACTGTGGTATCACTGACCTAGATGGTAAAGGCTATAGCTGCTCATTTTTGGTTTCCAATAGCAATTCATTGATAACGTCATGGAGATGAATTACCCAAATCATTCTTTGTGTGGCCAGGCAGTGTAATAAGCTGACTTCTTGGAGCTGTAAGTTGATAACTGATATTTTCTATTTTGGACTGTGTTGACTGTAGATGTTAACTTTGGCTTACTGCACAAAACTGTTGGCAGAGGCAAGGTTTTTGCAAGGGCATTTGAAGAAAACAAACCGGAATAGATACAGGATTCTGTAAGCTCTTGTTTTCAAGTGACCGCGTTCTGTGAAACAAGGGGATTGTAGTACGTAGACATCAGGTAAGGATGTAGGATGGGTTCGGAGTGGCTTTTGTATGTTCCAATGAGTCAAAGGTCTATAGTCTGGCAACCTCGATGATATTAATATTACATTATTGTTTTGAACATCTCTCTTCCGCTTGATGACTTTTGCACAAAGATAAGATCTTTGATCGGAAACTATTACTTAAACTTGACCTGGACAAAATAAGAAGACTAATTCTGATGGCTCCAGATACAGTGTTTTGTAAGGCAATACTTTAATATCCTCTTGAGGAAGTGAAGTAGGCATTTATTATCCTGCAGGGCCTGGATACTGAAAGAACCTGGTCAAAAAGTTTTTGAGACAAGATGCCAGTGAGCATAATGCCACTGCCATATGCCATAGGTCACACTCATGACACCACTGTTCACTATACTCTGCATGTCCCAACCTGTTGCTAATTTTGATTAACAATTGAATTATGGTGCCCATGTATTCCACGTAATAACATTACAATCGCTGTAGGGTAGACTATAAAAATGGTACCAATACTGTTACCCGAACCTGACAAAAGGTGGATTATGTGGTTCAGCATTCAATTGAAGGCATGATGTTAGCTCTGCGATTTTGCTGTCAAAACTTTGGTTCTAATGAAACATCTATCGGAAGGACAAAGAAATTTCCAACACACTGTTTGGGCGCAGCTCTTTTGTAACAGGTTCTTGATGATTTTCTCTCTGTTTCATTCTCTTGAGAGGTACGACAATTTATCCAGGGTGAACCTGACCTCAAACGCCATCATACTAGACTGGTATCTACCTGCCATACTTATTGAGTAGTTACACCAGGCACAAGCCGATGGTGCGCGTGCTTATGATATAACCTCAACAATTTAGATGGTATCTGGTTGATTATATAGATGGCTATAGACAGGGAATCTGTTGTTGAGTACTCAAATATAAATGTATAGGAGATGTATGCTTATACTGCAATTTGGTTATTACTGTTTTACCATTTTACCACTTATTCACAATCTTTGCTCATAGTATCCTCTCTGAGGTCTGTGTTGTGAAACTTTGGCCAGTTTTTGATGCACAATATTCGTTGTATAAAGTAAAATAAAATATTTTGTAACTGTATGATTAGATAGTTTCATCTTTTCAACATCGTATCTTTCAGAAAATTCTGCTGTCATCAGTTGACATATTCATTGTCACATCTGAAGTATTTCTTGATAAGATTAATCTTTACACGAGTGGAATCACTCTTTGTTTTATGTTTATCATAAACTATATCATTGTTATTATGATGAGATTTTGACCAGCTGGTAGTTTGGGAGGTATTAAATTCAGCCATTGTTCGGAGATTGTTTGATATTTTCTTACATAATAACCACAGTGTCATGAAGCTTTCATAGGGTAGAGAAATGGTGTAATATACGTATCAGTAGTTGTTCAGTTACGTTAATATCGGGTTACGAGGATGAGACATTTATCAAATGCTGGTGAAGCGCAACATCTGAATCACCTCTTAGCACTGCTCACTATTCTTATCACAGGGTTAATAGGGAACTTTACCATTGTGACTACCGAAGATTGTGTATCGTTGATTATTGCTACTGATTATTCAGCGACATTATACTGGGATTAAGATATTTCTCTTGAGAAACAGCGATAGGGTAAGGCGATCATTGTTTGATTATGTTTGGAAACTGGTAGATGTAGTGCATATTTATTTGCGTTTTGTCAACCACTGCAAAAACTTGTCGATATATCTAAAAACTCGTCACCGTGGGACATTTCTGTACCAGTGTAATTGCCGCGCAAGCAGTGATCACCGTAGGTATACTTTAGATTAAGACAAATAGAGTTTAAAATTTAACTGCATCTGCAGTTAACCATTACAAGTACTTCCTATTTTCGGAACAGTTTTGCTATAAATGAGAAATTTAAATGGCTATTAACGTTTATGCAAATTATTTGTATCTTAGGGTTGCTTCTCACTTGAATTAACCTGTAACAACTTTATCTTTACAGAAGCTACTCTATTTATTGGATATACAGTGTTTAGATTCAGCTAAAACTGCTAAAAACACACAGGTCACACAGGAATCTATACAATAGAAATTTGGATCGGTGTTTTTCCCTGGATTAATCTAAGTAATTCTCAAGCTGATAAACCCTGTTACTGCTAACTCAGTGAAATAGGATAAAAGTGGTGGAGAAATTTGGGACATTCTAAGGTTCCTTATCAACGGATAAAATTACCTGACTGCTGGCGGTTAGGTATTGTTCCCTCTGTTCTAAAGGACATAAATGTAAGAGAGACAGACAGCGAGATGATTCCTGATGTATATCAGATGGTAGGCTTGCCGAGGTCAGCCAGGGTGACAGCACTACTCTTACTTCTCACCTCAATCACCGGTAAGTTTCTACTTCAGTAACACAGCCAGGCCTTAATTGCATTCGTGGTTATGATTGGGGCTATAGGCAACCCCCTACGGCCGCGATCGCCACCCTGAATGCAATTAAGGGCTGGCTGTGATCAGTAACAGAGTAAAACCTAAGTTGCCATGATATCGGTTTCACCTCAACTTCAGGTTTTATCGAAACATGGAAATAGCAATGGGTCACTTATGCTAGCACCGCTTTGGCATCAAAGACTGTGAAGAGAGAAACCTGAGTTTCATTCCTGACCATTTTCATAGGAACTGTAAGCATTCCATTTGAATTGAGAACTTTTTTTGAAGTGCCAAATTGATGCATGGAAACTTAGAAATAGAGTTGGTCTATTACTGAATGGCGCATGCTTTAGTTGATGGAATACACTGATATACCAATACCAAAATTTCACAGAATTCACCAGTATGGGGCAGCGTAATTGTATCAATGTCCAGAGGAAGGGAGGCCCATACTATTAATACAACTTTGATTTATAGCATCGTAGGAACACTTTGGGTATTATATGAGGAGAGGCAAATCAGAGATGTAATTCTAAAATAATTTCTATGTGGTGTAGGATCGTGTAGGATGATCATTTATGCTAATCACTTCATAGTCATTTCACACTATTTGCTTATGTTCTGCTTTGTGATTTCCTGGCATTTTTGTGTCCAAACCTCCACAAAATTTCACCCTGCAATTTGAGTGTGAATTGTGACTCATAAACTGAAATGCCGCAGCAGATCTTGTTGGTGCTAAATATATAATGATATCTCAAGTTATCATACTATTGTCTCCTTGGATACATACCCTCTGCCTGCCAAATAAGTAATGATAGTTACTGTAATAAGTATATGGTGTACAAACAAGGCCTACAAAGCGCAGGTTTATTTTTTACGAAAATTCATCCATTAGGTTGGCGTCAAGGGTAGCTATAACCTGTATACATGTTTGCTAGAGGCGATACACTTATTTCTTTGATATCCTGTGTGCAGCGCTCCCTAAATACCGGAGTAACATACCCACAGGGATGATCCCTCACCAGAGTTCTATCTGATAATCATAGGGTACAAAAGTAACGCAGGTTTTAAAATCTGCATGGGCTGTAGCCATTATATGCAGTTATCGTCTATTTTTTAATGGAAAGTGATCTCTGCTGCATTCAACAACAAAATCAAATGGCTCAAGCTCAGCCTCAACCTTCTACCAATTCCTTCGAATGATATTCTAATCAAACATATGTATCCCCTACTGAATTCAACAAGGTCCAACCTCAGCGTCAGTGATTTGCAACTTGTAAGTCCATTGTTATGTGAGACAACTGAGATTTCAGGAGAGTCAAGCAAATCATGCTAACACTTCTTTTCTTTGAAAAAAAAACCAGAGACATTTGGCGCGCACTAATGCGTCAGCCAATGGTACCAAAGAGTCACTCATCTAGGTATGACCCAGCTACACATTTAGATTCTGAATCTATGCACATCATTCAGGCCCTGCTCTATCCCTGTGGAGGTTTACATTTTGTATGTTATTATTTAGGTGCTCAGATTTACAATCAAAGAGAAGCTGGCTGTGGGAATAAATTTGAAGTTCTTCAGCTCAACTGTCAGAATATCGGAAATCAAGTCACACTTATACAAGTCACCACGGTAAGTTCACTGTGGTGTTGAAAAAATAAACTGCTTTTACTTATCCTTCATTTCTAATTCCTCTTCCATTGTTGGGGGGGGGGGGGGGGGTGGGACAGGAGCAAGAATCTGAGAAACTTAGACTAATACCAGATAAATCAGTAAATTTGATTCTGTTGCTTTGAGAGAGTGCTTTAGAATTCATTTGGCCAAACATTCTAGCTGTATGAGCCCACTACCCGTCTCTACTTAGCTCTGAAGAGTAGCTGTAGTTGATGATAATTTTTCATTCTGTCTGTAAAATTCTTCATTCCGGAGCAGCGCATGATAATTATGGATTTGTGAGCCACAGGAAGTGTTGAGCTCATCTGGCTCAGGAATGACTGTAATCTGATGTTTCTATCTGTTTGGAGATTTCACTAATCTCCACATAATAGTGCTGTGTAATTGCTCAGACATTGTTTCGTCAAAATTAAACACCACACCGCTGGCCCTTCTAAATACCATCCTGAACACAGCGCATCACTAAACTTTCCCACAGTCATCCTACTACGGTATACAATCACACATATATTGCAGTCAATGGAATGGCTGAGAATTCTTTGTCTGGTCTTGGCCAGAGGCTACCGATGACAATCTCCCTAATTCATCGTCTTCTTTTGTGGAAACACAGACGATTTTATCGAAGCCAAATTATTAGTCTGAGCTAAATGATTTACTCTTTTTGTACGAGGTTATAACATGTGAAATGTGTACAGCTATAACAGTTCAGAAATATCCCCAAAAAAATGCCAAGTCATTCTTGAAGTTGATACTAATTTTGGGATTAGGATACATGGGAGGACAACGCCTAATATCTTGGATTTTTGCATAGCTCAAGGCAGAGAGTCTTCAGCATTGCACCGTCAATATTTGAGCATGCGGGAACAAGGTGCTTGTTATTGTTATAACCTGCAAACTGTATATAGATCATAATTATACGCTCAGGTTGTGCTAAACTTGTGAGCCAACTGCGCCCACCTGTCACGATTTAGGCAGGTGCTTGATATTCTGCTTGATTAGAGTCTTTACTGCCTGGTATCATATGGAGTGGATTGTCAATCTAATCTCCCGCGGAGCCGGACAATATTAACATATACAATAAACTCTGCCAACGACTTCACCTCTCATCACCCTCACACACTGTGGAAAATCACATTCAAGTGAATAAGCACGGTGAATGTCTTGCGCATCGGGACCTTCAATTTCTCCCAACCTGCTAGGAAAGAAGTGAACACTCGGCTTAGCAGCTATTCACACCCATATTTAAATAAATACAAACAGAAAATCTGCTCGTAGAGCAAAAATAGATAAATACAGGCCATCCAAGTGTAGAACAACCAAAAGACAATTACCTTTTTTGAATTTTATATGCGATCTTTCAACTAATGCAGCTCAGACTCCTTTTCATTTTATTCTTCCATTTGTGTGCCGTACAATCGATGCTATCAACCTACCACAGGATGGATATTAGAATTAGGCAATAAACAAACTTCAAAACTTCAAAAACTATTTATTGTTTTGTAGATAACGGTCACATACAAGGCAGACTGCCCATTTACTCCTGGTATAGATGACTGTTACCACGTGGTACAATCGACTAACAGCTTCTATCAGGAGGTGATCGCCGAGTGTCAGAACAAGGAGTCGTGTTACTTTGTCTCTCGACAGATACCCATACCTCTGTGTAACACTGTCATACATTTCGGTAACTTTGTTGAGGTTACTTACGATTGCATTCCAAATGGTAAGTATTTCCTTCCTAAGTCACAGCTCATCAGGGATCAAACTACAATCAAAGAAAGAAAATGTTCTGAGCACCCAATGATATTGGGTTCTCTTTATTTCTGCGAGTGAGAAATGACACAATTTGGCAACAAGTTAGGAGAGAGGTGTCATTCGAAAAGCCTCTCCGGGACTTCCCAAGACGATTAACCAAAACCGACCATCCAAATACACTTACACACTTATTTTAGAAAAAATCAGGCAGTAATATAGGTCATCTTGTTTGTTTTACTATAAGTGATGTGAATTTTGAGGACATCCTGTTATTATTGTGTCACATATGAAAGGCTAAATGTACCATAAAGGCTACTCGTGATTTTTGAGGGACATTTTTTATGTTCATGAACCGCCCTGATTTGGAATTATCCATGAATGAAAGGGATTGTGAGCTTCGAGCTTGGCGACATCATTTATGGATTGGTTGACCATGTGTGGTTGACTGAACTATTCGTTGGTTTGATTTGTGACATTATGATGAGCTCAAAACATGTTATCTGGTGATATAAAAGGTCTGATTCCAACCCAAGAAAATTGTTTGGTAAAATCATGTTGATCATAATGATGGATATTATAATAATCATCCTGACATACTGTTTATGAATATATAAGTGGAAATCATAGACTTAATAATAAAATCTATGGTCTATGGTGGAAATAAATTATTTGTAGGTGTCACAGTACCTACTACAAGTACTACTACCCCTGTCACAACCCCTACTACGACCCTGCCGGCCAGCTCTACTCTACCCCTCAGTACAGTATACCCTGTAAGTGGGGATGTTACATCCACCACTGTCAGCAGTAATAATGTCACTCTGGGTGCAGGAGGTGCTGAAAGAATTGGGCAAACAGGTAAGTCACATTTAGCACACTCCTTGGCATTTTTCCATCAATAGTTTCATTATCTCCTCCGTTTTGCACACGACTACAATCCCTAGCAAAGCTCTGGTAATCAAATTAGCGTGATGGCTGTGCCAACAACATTTCTATTGCGTTATTTCATTTCTTGGATTCCCAGCACCATCTCCTGGCACTAATTGGGATTTGACCTACCTCTTAATTTAGTTTGTAAGAAGGTTACGTGTCCGGCTGTTTTGTCTGCTGCTAAAACATACCATAGCGTTTGATGAATTACACAATGTTTATGGTTGTTGCTCTGCTCTGGGCATGAAGCTAGATCATATCTGACTAATTGGGCAATGACTAAGTTTGAAGAAAGAACATAATTTCATAGGGTGAGGACATATATCACATATACACATATCATGTCTGTGTTACTTTTGTCACCAAAGTGGAACATGGTGAGCAGTTTAATGACCCTACCGTCTTATGTAAGAAAGATGAGTGCAAAATATGAAGCAATCAAGATTCTCACCTCTGACTAGGTTTTACTTCTAATGCTTCTCACGAACTTCTTCCTACCACGCCTCTGTGAACATAAATACCATAGTGTACGACATGGAACAAAGATATACCTTGTTTTCTCATCGAATCCAGGGAAAAGTCAACTTGGTTGAAGCCACACATATCTCTGTCGAGTAATATTTCATATTATTATACCCACTAATCATAAGGGCGTCCCACCAAGAACTGGCATTATATTCAATGTTTCTTTCAGTATAAGATGCTAGATATAACTCTCCTAAAATTTCACAATTTGCATATATGAATACCTGTAATGAAATTTCTAGTTGAGTTTTGGAGTATTCAGAGATAAAAATGATAGTCTTCAGAACTGAGTTCACCTTATTAAAAAATTTAAGGCAAATTCTATGGAAACCTTGTAATTTACCCAAATATGTGTGTGTATACTTGTAGAGCGGAACACTGGTACTATAACAGCTGTCGCAGTTGTACTCTCTATAATTCTCATACTCGTTATATTGATAGTGGTCACCACAGTGTTCTACAGGTAATTGTATATAATATAACGTTATGTGGTGATAGTTTCATAGTGGACTGGGAGCTTCAGTGAAACATAAAGATTTTCAAAATCGAACTTCATATGAATATTTTGTTTCCTAAATTTGACACTATAGAGCAAGTCTCAATATTAATTTGTCACCCAGATCATAATGACTGATTTTGAGCAATATCATCCGTTCTCAACTTGATTCCTAATTGCTGTCCTTTTTTTTAACAGGAGGAGAAAACTACCTTATAAGATACAGACAGGCCTACGCGATGGCTTAGATGCTGTGGGTGGTAAATTCAGGCCTGTGGTGGCCGCGGCAGGCAGATTAAAGGGTAGACTCGGCACCAGTCATACAGATAGCGATTCAGGTAAATATTCCGAGTGTACAGACCATAAGAACTCTGTGAGTCTGAGTGTTTAGATAGCTGATATGTATCAAATAATAATATCACAGAGTAATGATATTATCACAGAGTAAGGATAATATCATCTTTCTGCTGAAGTACATCTTGAGCTGTAGTGCTTACATTTTCATAGTATAATCCATCCTCCTAACAAGCTGTTATGTAACTAAGCTTAAGCGATTATTACTCATAAACTTACATATATACTTATATAACAGTCAACATGGGGTCACTTAACATATTTCCCAAATGTGTCAATGGAGCCCATAGCATATGACTACAGTGACAAATAATCAGGTTCATCATATTTTCACGGATTTTATAATTTAAAAAAAGTTTGGCTGGTATTCTCATTTATTTGCCGTGGTGAGTCAGGTTCGTTGGTCTGTACCACATCAATCTGAAATTTGTTATCTCATTTTGGCTACCATTTTCGTTTTTTTTATGATTACACCACCCTTAAGTGTGACATGTTTTCTTTGTGTTGCGGCTGTTTAATCTCTTGTGGTAATAAGCAGTATTTGGTGACTCCCTGCTGTGTTTTATTACTTTAGATAAGAGTAGTAAAGTTGGAGTGCCACCTGCTGGTGAAGAGGAGGATATCTATGCTAGTATAGATGAGCTGAAGAGCCCGCAATACTCTTCAACTTATCAGTAAGTTTTAAGGCTAAATTATATCTTTCGGGACGTGGTCAGCTTCACCTCTTCTTATTGCCTGTTTGTCACAGAGGCTATACTTGGTAACTTTTGAATCAGATGACTGATTTTTGAGAGGGCTGCTAAAGTTCAATTGAGATATGAGTACTGGTTCTGCTGAGCACAATACAACATGTTATCACTTTTGCACTTTTCACCCGACCACAATTAATTCAAAATAAACATCACATTGTCTTTATTAATGTCTTCCAAGCCGATGGAGTTGTTAGAAATTGTCCTCTCGTCATTTCACTTGCAGAAGATTTTTGTTTGAACAAGTAGCTTTTATACCACAAAATGTATTATTAATAATGTTTTTGTTTTCTGGTTATGTTATTGCAGGTCCATATATAGAAATTCTTGTTGAAATACTAAAATATTCTGACTAGTAATTGTTTTAGTTTTGACACTATCACTTCTCTCGTTAATAGGGACTGGTCAGCTGAGGGCAAGACTAATGATGGATTCTCCGGTGGGGTGGAGGGAGAGTTACCAGCCATACTAGTTATATCTGGTAATAATACAATCAGGAGAAACAACATAACAAGTATAACAGTACCAGGTAAGCACGAGGACATAACTCCAGCTTGTCTAGAGGAATGGTGAAATTTCGTTTGCTAGAGTTCCCTAGAAGTTGAAATGATTCACATACAAAGGTCTGACAGTCGATTAACTGCATTGATTTATCAGCAATAAATCTCTTAGAAATTTAAAGAGTTTGGTTTAGTGGTCAATTGAAATCAGGACCCTCAATATTCATGAATTGAAATATGTCTAACAGGGCCATGGTTTAAGAAAAAGGAAGGGGAGGAGACAATCCTCTTGGGTGTGAAGAAAAACACCAGGTTGGCTATTGCAAGCTTCTCCTGAGGAGTCAGCAGGGTTAATCCCCAGCCTCCAAAGCGTTGTTATGAAATAAATAGCCAATGGAAGCCCCATATAGCATTTTTAGGCCACTCTAATGAGAATTCTAGTGGATGTAGAACGTCCCTGCCTCCCCTAGAACTACGGTCCTGTCTAACTATCTGACCACCTCTAAACACTGTTTTTTTTTTGTTGCAGAAGAGGAGTTGGAGCCGACAGATTACGAGGATGAGTTGGATGATGATGAGGATGGATGGGGTGATTCTGAGTTTGATGATGACTCTGGTGACGAGTATACACAGAATAGCCGACCTAGACAGTCCTCGTTCAGGAAAAAAGGTCAGCTCCTAAAATATCACATAAGTCAATAGATAGACGTTCCTTTCATGTTTGGTCCCACCATATACTTTTTTGACAACAATCAATAGCAGTAACATAAAAAATGCAGTAAAGGATTGCAGCATACAAGATATACACCAAGCCTCCACGCGTTCTATCTCCCATGTTGTAAGTTGACATATGCCCGGGATATTTTTATTTAGTAATACTCCAACAATAGAACACAGCTCCCAGTTTTGAACCATGTAGGTTTGGAAGGGTAGGTAGCTTGCAGAACAAAAAATTAAATACCAACAAAAGCGCAATAATCATAAAATTCACACTTCCTTATCTTATCTAGGCTGAAGAATCAGCTTCTCATAATCCAATGATTCTATATCCCTATTACTATGAACTTTTTAAATATGTTATCCTAACACTAGACTATAAAACTTTGGCCTGATATAGAAATTCAACATCTCTCAACTACAACAAAGTTGTGTTCTCATAATTGTATAGAGGACAATTCTTCAATATTTTTAACCTTGTAAAAGTGCTGTATTAGTTAGTATCATTGCTCTCCCAACCCAACTGGTTGTCTATTTTGTGTATGCCATGGTTATGTGTGAGTTATTTAGTTCATACCCGCTAATGTTCTATTTCTTTTCTTTAGCAAAGAAATCATCAGCACCCAAGCCAAATATTGCTCCTAAGCCCAGCGTGTCATCTGTCAATGCACCGCAAGGACTATCAGATAAAATCGCCACATCAGGTGCCAATGACATATCACATGACATCCCTCCAACAGGCTATCAGGCAGGCTACCAGCACCTGCAAAATAACAATGGTGGACAGGTGATAGATGAGGAGTATTACAGTATCGCTGCAGCTGCTGATGAAGATTACTATACCACCGCCGCAGACGCCTACGACGAAGCTCAACCTGTCAACTACACCAGTCATTGCTAGTAGGCCTAATAGGCTAGTCGCCTGTAGGCCTTTGGCAGACACCTAAATTTTTTTGCTCACATATATTTTTTGCTACTTTTACCTTGTAAGACGTTAGAAATTATCAAAAACCTGTAATGATAGCGATGATGATGATATTTTTGTATCCCTTAATACTCAGTGAATCACTCATATTTAGCACTCTGATCGTTGAGATGAATTTATTATGCCTTCTTTTGCGCAAACCTTTAACGAAGAGTTCAGGGAACATTCCCTGACACACTGGTCGTTGATTGGCCAAGAAAGTACGTGGGGCCATCTGATTTGGGTATTGGCCTCTCATTCCCTGCCCAACATTCAAACCAAGCAATGGCAATTTGTAACTTGTGCATTTGTATTATTTTCTTTTATAAAGAAGTTGAATTTATTACACTGTTTCCTATATCCCATATCACTTGATTCAATCAACTTCTTGCCTCATTCTGATACACGGCTTACATTTTCTTCCTTTTTATGCAATGACTTTTTTACTCTCAGTTATGAATCATTTTGCTATACCTTTAATAAACTATGAGTTGATTACAATCATTCGATATCATTGAGTTTTTTAAATTGTAGATTCAGCTCATTAGGCCAAATTTAGTGACCTGGCTCTGAGAAGAAAGTCTCAGGATACTCAAGCGACTGGTTTGTCATTCTAGATCCCCTACCAGTGAGCCTACATCTCACACTAAAAGATGGCCCCTTCCACCTCCCTGGATTTCTCCTGTATACGGCCTTTACAATGCACAGCGTTTTATGTCAACCTAGAGGACTTCTCGAGCCAACAAATGGTTAGGAAATACGAAAGTAACAAGGGGCTCCATTTTCTGCAATTTATTTTGTTGCTCATCTATGGGCAAATCACAAACACTAAGGTAAACATTGACTCTGTGGTAGCTTTACCAGCAGACAGGTAAGCCTGATTAGAGTATTGGGATGTTTATCAGGCTAAGTAAACTAACTGGCACAACCTATCCTCTCGATAGTGCATTTAGATTTACAAATTACACTAGTGGCAGCATTTCATTCCGCTGGCAGTACCATTGTAATAATCATGTATAGCGATAAAAGATGTTTTTTCTTTATGCAAAATATATCTTGAGTTGCAGGTGTTATTATTCATGGTTTATGTAATATTTTCATTGTGACCTCAGTTGAACAGTCATCTCAAATGATACGGTTCCCTTTTATATATTATATCGTGGATATTGAGAGAGGTCCTTACAGTAATAATGTATGCCTTTACCCAACATCAAGAACTTGGTTTTTTGGTTTGATGAAGAAAAACTATTCATAAGTTTAGGGCATTTTTGAGTTGGGACTGAAGTTGAGGTGGACTTGTAAAGTGATGTGATAAAAAGGGAAAGTGATCAAATATCTGCGTGAGCAAATGATACAGTGGCACGAACAAATGGCCTGTTGATGAAATGGCTGAGTTTTCAATGTTACCGACAACTTAGGGTGTGACGTGAGGAATGCTTTTTTACGGTGCTAAAATGACCTGGATAACGACTACATTGCAGCATCACATCATACAGCGACATTTTATCAACATTTATACAACATTTTCACCACTAGTTTCACTAACAGTATCATCAACAACTTCACCGACAACATCACGGACAGTTACACCGGCCATTTTATTCAACAACGACATTGGGCACAAAAGTTAGAGCAGGTCAGTAAATAGCATTCTCAATAGCCTCAAACATTCACATAAAAGGCATCTAAGGAGGAAGTTAAAACAGCTCCTTTGTTTAATGATCAATTAATGATATATTATGCCTTTATTGAGTGCCTGCTTCAAATATTTGCTCACAACATCCTTGATCCGTGACTGTTCAACAGCGCACACCTCGGTCATTGCATTTTTGTAATCGACACCATGTATGCGGAACTGCGACTGTTCGTATTTGCAGTAAGCATTCTTAGCTCCGCAATTCATCAATCTGCAGCTTTACCAGGAGAATCGTGTCTTTCATGTCGTCGACTGAATCTTGTGCCACCGAAATGGATCAGAAATGGGACTGATGTGAGGAATCTACCACTCCTATGTAACGTGACTGATGAAATATGTGCTATAGATTTTTTCGAGGATATTCTGAACTACAATCACACAACGCCGTATAGATGTAATCTCAGCGACTACTGTGACATAGATGTATATATAAGATGCCCAGATCACCATCACTCTATAGGTGAGCATATCATATTAGGTATATTATATTATATCAATGTTGATGATTATCTGACAATGTTAATATTATCGGATCCTAAAATCACAGCTTTAATCACTATCCGGCCAGTTTGCTGATGGGTAAGGGTAATTGGTAATGGGTAAGGGTAAGGGTAAATAATCACATTGTAATTGAATTACGAACAGTTGTTACTCTCCCTGATTGGCATCTATATATGTAGACTACCCTAGGAGAGGAAATATTGATTAAAGTTTGTTTATCTGCTTTGGGGTGACTTTATGTTGGCTAGCACCAAATGGTAGCTAGCTAAGTATACAAATATTAGTAATGAACTCCCTCATCGGTTCATTGATGTTAGCGAGCAATAAATTTCACTATTTCAAGCATTTGCGATGCATTATCCTACTCATCTAGGCCCGTAGGGTACATTGGTAAAGAACTTCATTGCAAGACACCCAAGAAACAATATCTGGTCATTGCATAGCCTCATTTATACTTAATTGTCCTAATGGACTTGGTTTCTCACAATAGCAAAAAAACAAAAGTGTTTCGGGAGCCTGAATATATCAAGACTCGAGATTGCTCCTACGTGTGACGAGAAGGTAATGGAGAAGTTCAATTATGGTGGCTTCTACAAGATAGGAGTGTCTTTACACCTATCCTTCATGCTTTTCAAGATAAGCTTTTTCAGAAAGGCTTATAGGGATTGTGTTAGATTTGTACAAGGAGTTAAAGACTCCTTGATCATGGAGTTTTATTGTTTAAGTGATAAGATATAGACAATAAATTGTTGAAGTTGTCTAAGGAGGCAACCCTGGACTCTGACTTCTATGTAAATTCTGATATTGACGCTACCTTGAAGTAAACAGGTTTAGGGAGTGAACGGTTTTCAAAATGTCTGAATACAATGAATCACGGCTTATTTATGCAAGCTTGATTATATTATGTTAACTGGATGAGAAATGTTGGTCTATTAAAAAAGAAATTAAGACTACAACTACTTCCTCAATCGTAACCTTGTATTGACAATTCTTGAAGGCACAGAATTTAAATCCCAACGCTATATCTGAACAACTTGGTAGTCAACGGACAGATCCCAAAAAAGTGGCTCCGTTAAGGCGTTTCGTGATATCGGAAGGAACAAAGCACCACTATATATCAAATCGAAGCTAAGACTCTAGGGAATAAGAATATTTTGGTAGTAAAAAATTTAAATTGGGGGGTGCACCTGAATCGGAGGGTTAAAGAGAGGAAAACTTCAAATTTGTCAAAAATATACCTATTTGCATTACACATCACAGAGAGTGTTCCTATCACACTAAATTTGATTTACACAGTTATTTTAGATTAAAACATAGTGGGTGACATAAAAATAGTTGAAAAAAACTTTCTTGGATTTTTATGCTGCCGGATATTTCGAGGGCACCAAAAAATTAGTTTGATTTGGTTATACTGTAGACGAGGACTTTTTTTTCGCTTTTCAGATTCACTAAAAAAAAGCCAAGAGGCTAGATTCACATGTTTGCTTCACTTCCTGAAAGTCTCAAAACAAAAACTTAGATATATTTTAAGCTATGGTCATTTCAAATATGAAAAATTCATTCGGAGTTGTCCGGGCAGCGAATTACAAATGCATTTTCACTTGCCGATCTTTGAACATAATTAATTTTCCAAATGCAGATTTAGAATAAATTACTTGCTGCCACCCTTCTTAACATTGTTGAGTATAATTTTGTCTCTGCTAAATTTTAAATATGTTATTATTAATTCCCTTCACTATTCAATGAATGATGATTATTGGAACTATTTTTTGAAGATTAAGATTATTGTCTGATGTCACCTTGTTTCTAATTTAAAAAAATCGTCTATAAGAAAGTATAGTAACCTACTGTCATTATAAGAGCTTCAAAAGGTAAAACAACATTTGTGATCGGACAAGGCAGTCCTACATCAAAATCCCAAACGACTAGTCTTTGGAGTAGCACCGCTGAGACATGACCAGATTATTCTGGTGTCGTATTTATCGAATTATCTTGAAAGTTAAAATGCGCAAGGATCCCCCAGGCCAACAGTTTAGTAACAACTTGATAGAGCACTGTCCCAAAAGGCCACTGAGCTACATTAAGAAATGCTACAAATATTACACAAGCAAGCAAACCGTCTCCAGGTTTGCTGACATGGCAATCTCTTACATAGGGTATGAAACGAATGAACTGCAAGAGATGCGTCTTTGGTTGTGAGCCTTAACTCTTTGAGAGGCCAAGTGTATATTCTTCGTTGTCAACAAAATGAAAGTGAGTCGACAAATTTTTCAAGCGTCTATGAGTATGACTGAGGTTCAACAGAGAAACCAGATCGACATGCGATCTTCATTTACAAGCACAGTCTGATCAGGATCATCTAGCTATTGAGGCACAATACAACAACAGCTGCCAGTAATACATAATGAAAAGAGTCTCACACCAGACTGCCTAGCACTACAGCGATCAGATAGTATCTTATAAGTCAAGTAACATATTCCTAAACCAGTTTTTACATGGTAGTAAGGTCTCACTAGAGCCAGACATTCAAAAAGCAAGCGATTTAATATCAGGTTGCTCCAGCGAACCAACAACACCCCTATCCTAAAGGTCAGCTGTGGGCAACCTGCGGCCTTTTTGCCGGTGCGGCCTAATGAGTCATCTTTTGCCGCCTTATTGCGGCCTTTTGTCTAAAAATGGATTACTCATTCATTTGTTTTCCTGATGTGGATGTCAAAGCATGCATAGCAGGCTTTGTCATAACGCCACTTTTGAAAAAAAAGAAGAAAAAAGTGGGTCACGAGACTAATGCATACCCCTCTGTAAGCACAATCCTTAGTTTGAGTTTCATAATATTTGCCATTCTGCATCATGCATGTAGTTAGGCTACATACATGTTGACGTATCAAGGGATTTCCCAAGCCATACTTTACAAAACATCATAACAGTACTAGTGTAGACTACATTTAATAAGAGCTTCAATTTGCAAAAACTAAACCCAAAACAGTGAAAACAAAAATGTCCTTTCGTAACTTTTGGATGTAGTCATCTTACAAGTGCTCAAGAATGTTAGACAGGCATATATAATTAGACAGGCAACTCGGCTTGCTAAAAGTTCTGGGTTTAGACTATCCAAGGAAAATTTTAGATTTGCTTTAGCTAATTTCGGTGCTCAGAAGTTTAGCGAATTACCCAATCATGTTAAGCTGAGTCAATCCCTTGCTACATTCAAAAATGCCACTCGGAGCCACGTCCTCAAACTTCTCAATTAATGAGTCAGTTCTTATCATTTCATTTTAGCCTACTGCTACATTGTTCTAACTCTTCTTTTCCTAGCTATTGTGTATCAACTTGTGTAATGTTTTACTGCTAATTAATGCCTGCGTGTACGTTGTAATTTTACCTGTCATTGTTCTTGATTTTTAGTTACATGTCTTTTTAATTCTACACCATATTTTTATCAATTTTTCTGTTTTCTGGGTACAAGTCCTAAGGACTTATTCTTCTCCAGAATAAACATGGAATATATATATATATGAAAAATTTCCCCTTGCCCTTTGCTCAACCACTTGTAACTAAGATTAATTGTAAATTTAACTTAATGTCACGAAACTTCAGACGATTAGATAAATATTTAATTATTTAGTTTTAGCTTATGCAGTCAGCTTTGTAACAAAAAGTTGTCATGTTACAAGTGCTCCGGAATTTTATCTGAAATGTTACAGAGTTCCTTCATTCGACAAGCCTAATTGAAATTTTCCCCTTGTCCTTTGCTCAAACACATGAAAGATTATAATTGTAGCTTAATGTCACAAAACTTCAGAAGAATAGATAAATATAAGTATTTTGTTTGAGCTCATGAGAGTCAATTTTTTTCGCAACATACTGCAGTTTTTATTAACACATATTCTGATTTAGTTTGTACAAAATATGCAGAGCCAAAATATACCTCACATTCCAAATTTATGTTTGAAATATTTGTTGAGGCCTTTTGAGCTGAGTCTGTGTAAAATGTGGCCCTTTTCAAAAAAAGGTTGCCCACCTATGCTGTAGGTGAACATATTCTAACACATGCCTCAAAGATTTGGTATGTTTGTTTTCAACTGCAACAATGAATTTAGAATTTTGAAATTAGAATGTATTCGGGTGCGGCAGAGATGAGGCCAACATGCGCAATCAGCGTGTTAAGGTTTTAGTTTTTTGAGGTACCAGTCCATACACCATACAAGATGTGGCAAAAATCCGTTTGAAAAAAAGTCAGTAGCACCTGAGTGCCGAAGGTGGCCGGAGTCTTTTTGTATTCCAGGTTGTTGTACAGTTTGTTCCACAGGGCCGACATTTGATAGGAGGCACACGGGTGCGCGGTTTGCTAATGAAGTTAGATTAAATGAGTTAAACGTGCTCTGTGAGCAGATTAAAGTTTCAATTTATAATGTTTGATTTTTTAAAAGGGTTTGGGGTGAAGTTAATCTTTCTGATTTTTAAATAGCTATAACAACTTGTGCTGGCTGTATCTGCGTTGCCTGACATCTCAATAAGTTCCATATAATCCAAAAACCATAACAGTTTCACACATTCCAAAGGTATTAGCATTAGCATTAATACACTTGGTTTTTGGCAATGTTTGAAAACAGTATAATTTTTATTCCGATTTTATCCCATCATTCTGTTACAGATAAAAGGGGCAGTGTAAATTCGAATTTAAGATAAATTGAGATAAAGTCGGACCTAGAACTTTTAAATAACTGAGGAACCCAATCGTTTATAGTACCTGTCTCAGAACATATTCTTAATGATCACCTAAATCTTTCTGTAATATGCAAGGCAGGACCTGAAGTGCTCAATTGAACATGGTTTAAACACATATGGGATAATTCTGAGAGCAGGACATGTCGGTGGAGGGTATCAAAACTCTGAGTTTCATTCACTCATGGCTGTCAAGACTTTGTGAGCTAGCAATGAAAGTGCCTTATTGGTTGATCTATTTTCCCTTAACTGCAGTGCGTCATCATTGAATTCAAAAGTTGGGTCGCAAAGAGTGGGGACTTATCTGCTGATGCAGCTTTGAAATAGGTC
Source organism: Membranipora membranacea (assembly GCA_914767715.1). Lineage (NCBI taxonomy): Eukaryota > Metazoa > Bryozoa > Gymnolaemata > Cheilostomatida > Membraniporidae > Membranipora > Membranipora membranacea. Next base: position 14,089,495 of record OU612073.1, on the reverse strand, counting down.
CCGAACAAGCTAACCATGTCATAGCTGCTCTCATTGGCGATGCCAAAAAAGACGCTCTGCCCGCGTGAAAAGCTGCTTCATCTCCCAAGAACGGACGGTCTTGGTGGAGCTCATGTAAATTGCTAAAAGTATGGCAAGACAAGCTTTTCTGGCAGAAGCAATGAACAAATGCAAAGCAAAGAAGTCTTCAATCATCTAATAACATGGCAGACGAGATACTATGCAATGCTGTTGATTTCGGTGCTTGAGTTGCCCTTTATATGAAATGCTTTATATGAAACTTGTGCCAGGTGGTTTGTCACATTTCACACAAGTTTCTTCATAACACATCGGCTTAACATATTGGCTAATCATGAGTTGTCATTGAGACAACTACACAGGGGCGACTGCAAGTCAAAGTCAGGCTAAGAACTGCTCAATGGTGCCTTGGTATCATTGGAGAAGGACAATTAAACAACTCAGCAGCTACCCAGTTTGTGCTAAAGCTGTAGTGCTTCGAGAGTTAATTTAGCGTCCTGACCAATTATTGCTGAATTTTGGGGTCAAGATATAGGTGATTATCTTTATAAAATTCCTTGATGTAAGCTTTCTTTGACAACCTCACCGAAATCTTATAATAATCAAATAATGTACCAGGTTTTAATATATGAAAAAACCCGAATTCAAGATCCAATGTAAATTTTCATCCTGTAGGGAGCTGCACTGCATGAAACGGTGGTGCAAGTCTCATGCACCTAAAAATTACAATACCCTGTCATTTTATCAACCAGCCACCAACTATTATCAGGGAAGTATGAACACAGAAGATACTTTCATTCTCTGTCTGTCTCTCTGACTATGAGGCAAGCAAATGGGAGATTGCCCAGCCAGAATAAAAAAAATTGAACCATCTGTAATCAACGATCATGGGCGGGAGATTACCGGGGCTGTCTGCAAGATTGTATACACCGCACTACCCCCAGCTCTTAAAGATCTAGAGGAATTGACAGGGACCAACTACCGGTCATCACAATGCAGATTGTAAGCTTGCAGCTGCCGAATATGAGAGGAAACTTTTGCCGCAATCTTGTCGTTGTGGGTGCGACGTCTGCTTCGACTTTCTAGCTTAAAACAAGGCTGTATATTCAGATTGGAGTGACTACGACTGCTGTACCTCTTCTGGGATATGGCAGTTTGCTCATGACCGTCTGTGTAATATTTTGTTGAAGTTAAACCTTGTTAAACAACAAAAAAATGAAAAAAATCCAAAACGGGAGAGACAACTACCACTTTGCAGAAATTAAATTTGTTTAAGGTTTTTTTTGGTGATTTCTTTAGAGATGCAAAATTTCTTTTCTAACCATGGATAAATATCATCTAAATGCATATTTCTGAGGCATTGGAAGTATATATTTATCATCCAAGGTAGAAACAGGCCCAAAAAAGTCCCCAAACAATTTGTTTTGCTTAAAAATAAGGCCGCCCCCCAAATTTTTTTCTTTACTACCTTAATATTCTTACTCAGGAGAAAATTCCCTTCGATTTGATGTATGGTGTTGCTTTGTTCCTTCCGATATCACGAACCGTCACAAAAAAGATGATCTGTCTGTTGACCATGGTGGTATTACCAAGGAGAAACTGTTACATCTTGGAAGTAGGCAAATCTTGCTGTTTGCTAAGAAACAGAAGATTGGGCTGCCCCTAAAGAGGGACGCAAGGTGCCCTAATCCTCATACTGAGAATGTGATACATTCTAGAAAACTAGAATGCATCCTAAAGGTGAGGCCATGGTGGACCTCCTAATCGTGGGTGTGCAGCGAGCTGCCAAAACTGAACTGTCACTAATCGGCCATTGGCAGTGACACTTTCATCTTAGCCAATAGGCCGAGAAGTAGGGAAATCTTTGACAATTTACATTACGACATTGAAGTTCAACTATTACTAACAGTGGTATTGGTCCTAGCCCAGCCAAGAATAAACAGTGTGCAATTATCTCAGTTTTAATATGCAGCCCCCACAGAATTGTACTATTCCGATATGGAATTCAATGGCAGCACCGTTTTTCCTTGCTTGTATTTGCAACAATAGTTATTAGGACCTCAATCATCCTTGAATCACTATTGAGTCAGTGTTACATGTTTGTATACAGTATACACACGTGTAATCATAAAACCTCACTAAAGAGGCACCAGACTTCTGAGTCAACTTGAGTGCTTCCGTTTTTTGGTAGTCAGTATTTTTCTTTTCATTTTTTTTGGGTATTCTATAAAATAATTTCACCAAATGTTTATTATCCAAAAAAAGTTCATATTCATATATTAAACTTTTATATTTCAGATTTTTCAGCGACAGTAATAGAGAACAAACTGATGGCTTCATCACTGCGCATTGAAAACTGCAACACCAGTTATGATGATATTAATTATTTAGCTGATAAAGTTTCACTTGTCTCCATGGAATCTGTTATCAGCGATGAACCCTCCAGAATACGCCCTGCTGTTGATGATACTCCTAATTTTGATCAGTTAACAGAGCTGAGGCTGATTTTCTCTTCCAACGTTAGCCAAAAAATTGATATAGTTAAACTGCTTCCATCGCAGAACACTATGCCCTCGGTGTTGGTGTTAGTTATACACTGTATGAGAGACACAAAGCTTCAAGAAGGATGCCTTCCAGGACAAATCACCTACAGCTCTGCTGTTCTGCAGAATATATTTCCACATCTCCAATCACTCGCTATAAAACATGTGTATGCTAAAGATAAAACAGACAAACTCAACTTTCCTTGGGATAAAGAGCGAAAGTCACTGCCATTTCACTTCGACCATTCAGATTACTATAAGCATCTTACCTACCACATGGCAAACCAAACGGACAACTCTAAGCTGCGGAGAATTCTCAGCATAACCAATGTTTCAGCGTTCGATATCACAGCGATTTGCAACGCCAATGGCAGCCTCAATGAGCTTGTTCTCTGCTCTAACGACATCGATGTCATCCCTGAAAGCTGTTTTCAAGGATTAACTGACATTCATTTCCTTGATATTTCCGAGAACCCATTTACTCTATTGCCAGCAGATATTTTCCGTAATATGACCACTCTGCAAAAGCTTTACATTCGTCACACTAAACTAGAAAATCTAACTTCCGGTATGTTTGATGATTTGGTGAATCTTGATACATTGAGCATCGATTACAGCCGCATAACTGTTCTGCAAAAGGGGATTTTCACAAAACTGAGGAGGTTGAGAATTCTTTCTATGCATGATGGGCGTCTTGAAAGTATAGCTTATTCTCGAGAAGATGGCACCCCAGGTAGCCTGCCGGTTGGGTCTAGACATATGCAGATCATAGATCTCCGATGGAATAAACTTACCGAATATGTTTATGACTGTTATAATTTTCCCTCCCTCAAGATATGTGATTGCGATCATAATATCATTCGATTGACTGATATAACAACACTACTTCGGGGATTCGACCCAATTTCCATGGGATTGGCTAAGCCACTCGCCTATTACGGACAGCCGCCTGATATTCTTCATGCGAATAATTTGCATGAAGTTTTGGAATCTACTGTCAGTTTTCGAGACAACAACATCACCAACCTAGGATTCAACTTAAGCTGGCATCCGTAAGTGACAAAATCTTTTTACACAGAATTGAGTGGTATTGTCGTTTTTTTCCACATTGCATTATTTGGTAACATTTTTAAGCTCTCAATCTATTTAAAGTACATTGGCAACCTTTGAAATACACCTTTTAATATGGCTGAGGCTAATAGATTAAGTACATGGTTTTAAAAAAGCTCAAAATTTAGAACACGGATTCCTCTTTAGTTGGCGGAAGTTGTCTAGCAAAAATAAAATGGTTGTCAAAGAGTTCACTGCAGAATCAAGCCAATGGTCCTAGCTCATAGCATAATTGTAGCAGCGAAGCATATGATGCGTAATCCACTTGCTTTTGAGAAGTATCTATTATTATGTCTATAATGTGGATTGAGTTAAATTATCGAGCTTGGAATATCTGTTGATGTTTGCTGTTAGTGGCCATTTGGACTAAAAATAATGGTTGAACTACAAAAGCTGCGACAGTGATTTGAAACTACAGTCCCAGACGCATAATTATAAATATTAAAATATCTGTCCGGATTTATTTTTTTGGTCTGGATGCCTCTGTCTGAGAGGTCACTCTTGCAGCAATATATATATGGATATAAAGTATGCATAGCTAGCAATATAATTATTTTGTTTTTAAACTACTTCAAAACACTTTACTCCATTGGTTGGTCACACTAATATAATTATTCATCCTTATTCTTTCCCAGAGATAATATTGAAAAGCTTGCTGCTATCCTCATAAACTCTCGCATCAATCTGGAGTCCGAGAACATTTCCAAGATGCTTGAATGCGACTGCAACCTGTATCAATTGAAACAGTTCATTCAAAACTTGACCAATTACGTTGATCCTTATATATTCCGGAACACACTACTGCCAGATAAAAGTGACTTTCAGTCTTGGAAATGCAAACTGAATCCTATGTTGGGACAAGGTGACAATCCGATGAGTTTTCTTGATGTGAGCGATGAAAACTTCATCTGCATAAACAAAACAGTGACGGATTGTCCGAAAGACTGCGAGTGCTTCTCCCACTATGATCGCCCTGATTATTACATCAAATGCGTGTCCAAAGGCCTAAAAAGCTTTCCCAGAAATATTCCAATCCCGCCGAGTGGAGCAAAACTGGTAGTGAGCCTTGCCCAAAATAGTATATCAGTACTCCCAGAATGCACTTCAACAGGATATCAGTGGTTGTGGAATGTGACAAGCCTTAATCTTGAGGACAATCCTATAATGGTTAAGGACAATTACAGTAAGCCGTACTGCAGTTTGGATTATTTACTACGCTGTCTGAAGAGTGTGGAAGGACTGTATCTAGCAGAGACTGGAATAGAATACCTTCCTCAGCGTATAAAAGATATGAGGCTTAAACGGGTGTCACTTCCTAATCACGAACTAATGTGTGACTGTAGCACCAAATGGCTGAAGAAATGGTTCCAACAAAATGATTTTAATGCACATGGTGGCAACAAGGGCAATCTTACTATCATAGAAGGATATCAGGCCTTGTACTGTGAGAAAACAGGTGAGTGTGACTGATCAAATATTACCGTAACATTATAGCAACTCATAAACAGCGCAATCATACCTACCTAAAAACCTGATAGTTTTGTTATCCAACATTAAAAGATTTTGCGGGGATTTGGTAGCCGGATCTACCATTGATTGATCCAGTTTGCCTGCATTGCAGTTGCTCCCCATCCCCTTTCTGCCTGTGGCTTGACCAGTGAAGGGGGAGCAAATGCAAATGCAGGCAAATAGACCAAACTTGGTCTAACCAAACATCAACGCCTACGATTCTACTCAAAATAACCAGCAGCCAAATTAACCTCCAGGCTATTCAAGCTAATTTCATATTATTTTCTTTTGCCCTTGTAGACCATCCAATCATACAGCTGGAATTATCCAAAGATTTCACCTGCGACAGAAAGCAGCATTTAGAATTATTCTATCTAATGTTCATTATCTTTGGACTGCTAGCTGTCATCATATTCATGATTACGATATACGTCTACCAGTTTGAACTGAAAATAATACTTTACGAGAAATTCAACTGGCATCCGTTTGATCACCAAGAGCATGAAAGTGATAAAGAGCATGATGTGTATGTGATTTACTCTGACAAGGACTACATCTGGGTTCAGCGCACGTTATTAGTAGGGCTTGAACAGCAAGGCTTTCGTACAGTGGACAGGAGAAGAGATTTCATGATCGGCGAGAATGACGCGAATCAAGTTGTAAACTTTATATCAAAGAGTCATCGGGTAGCTGTCGTATTGTCTCAAAACCTGATGAGAGACGCCGAAGCGTTAAACGACTTTCAGCAAGCTGAGACCAGATGCTTATCGAATGGAAATAGACGCTTTCTGATTATGATAACTTTACAAAGCAACATAGACTTTGGTGGGAGGGAGATCTTCAATCAGTATATTGCCACCAACTGTTTTATTGCGGCTAACAATAGAAGATTCTGGTCACAGGTGTCTTACTGGATTCCTCCTAAGAGCACTCGATCTCTTCCTACACCTGTCTCACACATGCCAGACTTCACTACTTCCAGTGGTAACTCAGCTGACGAGACGGACGACAGCGACTCTGTCGATATGTCTGAATCCACACCGCTTCTCTCAGTACCAGAGGAATCCGACCAGAGTTATAATGCCTGAGGACATACAAGATTAGAACAATTAGTCATTGTATGGTTCAAGCATTAATTGCTAGATACTAGATCAAGTTTGATCAAATTGCCTGCATTCCATTTGCTCCCTTCCACAAGTGGATCGGAAGCAGCTCTGAACGCAGGCAAATGGACCAAACTTTGTCTATATAGATACCCATATCAGACAATAGTATTCAAACCTTTTGATGTGTAAATTTTTCAAGGATAAATTTTACCAGACTCTGATTTTTGCAGCCTCTAATAATGTCAAATTTTGTATCTCTTATTTTATCAATTCAATAAACGCCTAAAATCCGACAGCCTCATCCAGTCATCCCTAGAGTTCTCTGTATTTCTGCGAGTGAGAATTGACACAATTTGGCAACAAGTTAGGAGAGAGGTGTCATTCGAAAAGCCTCTCCGGGACTTCCCAAAACCGGCCATCCAAACACACTTACACACTTATTTTTGAAAAAATCAGGCAGTAATATAGGTCATCTTGTTTGTGTCACTATAAGTGATGTGAATTTTGAGGACATCCTGTTATTATTTTGTCAGATATGAAAGGCTAAATGTACTATAAAGGTTACTTGAGATTTTTTGAGTGGCATTTTGATGTTTATGAACGGCCTTGATTTGAAAATATCTGAATGAAAGGGTATGTGAGCTGTGAGTTGGCTGCATGAACTGTGGATGGAATAACTTAGAACTATGAATTGATAAACTAAGTGTGGTTTACTGTAAGTTTGGTTTGATTTTTGACAATATGATGAGCCCAAAACATGTTATCTGATGATACATAAAAAAATTGTTTGGTAAAATCATGTTGATCATAATGATGGATATCATAACGATGGATATCATAATAATCATCCTTTCATACTGTTTATGGATAAATAAGTGAAAATAAATTATTTGTAGGCGTCACAGTACCTACTACAAGTACTACTACCCCTGTCACAACCCCTACTACGACCCTGTCGGCTAGCTCTACTCAACCCCTCAGTACAGTATACCCTGTAAGTGGGGGTGTTACATCCACCACTGTCAGCAGTAATAATATCACTCTGGGTGCAGGAGGTGCTGAAAGAATTGGGCAAACAGGTAAGTCACATTGTACATTTATAATGTCTATTTGAATTTTAGCATCAGCCGTTATATAATCATCTCCGCTTTGTTCACAACTACCACTCCTAGCAAGGCTCTGGTAATCAAATTAGCGTGATGGCTGTGCCAACAACATTTCCATCGTATTATGTCATTTTTGGGATTCCCAGCAACACCTTCTGGCACGAATTAGGGATTTGACCTACCTCTTAATTTAGTTTGTAAGAAAGTTACGTGTCCGGCTGTTTTGTCTGCTGCTAAAACATACCATAGCGTTTGATGAATTACACAATGTTTATGGTTGTTGCTCTGCTCTGGGCATGAAGCTAGATCATATCTGACTAATTAGGACGATGACTAAGTTTGAAGAATGAACATAATTTCATAGAGCGAGGACATATCCTGTCTGTGTTATTTTTGTCACCAAAGTGGAACATGGCGAGCGGTTTAATGACCCTACCGTCTTATGTAAGAAAGATGAGTGCAAAATATGTAGCAATCAAGATTCTCACCTCTGACTAGGTTTTACTTCTAATGCTTCTCATGAACTTCTCCCTACCACGCCTCTGTGAATGTGAATAAATACCATAGTGTACGACATGGAATGTTGTAACAGTCGCCATTTTAATTGAGCAAAGATATACTTTGTTTTCTCATCGAATTCAGGGAAAAGTCAACTTGGTTGAAGCCACACATATCTCTGTAGAGTAATATTTCATATTATTATACCCACTAATCATAAGGGCGTCCCACCAAGAACTGGCATTATATTCAATGTTTCTTACAGTGTAAGTCGCTAGATATAACTCTCCTAAAATTGCACAATTTGCATATATGAATACCTGTAATGAAATTTCTAGTTGAGTTTTGGAGTATTCAGAGATAAAAATGATAGTCTTCAGAACTGAGTTCACCTTATATAAAAATTTAAGGAAAATTCTATGGAAACCTTGTAATTTACCCAAATATGTGTGTATACTTGTAGAGCGGAACACTGGTACTATAACAGCTGTCGCAGTTGTACTCTCTATAATTCTCATACTTGTTATATTGATAGTGATCACCACAGTGTTCTACAGGTAATGTATATAATATATCGTTATTTGGTGATAGTTTCATAGTGTACTGGGAGCTTCAGTGAAACATAACGATTTTCAAAATCGAACTTCGTGAATATTTTGTTTCCTAAATTTGACACTATAGAGCAAGTCTCGATATCAATTTGTCACCCAGATCATAATGACTGATTTATGACTGATTTTGAACAATATCATCCGTTCTCAACTTGATTCCTTATTGCTGTCCTTTTTTTTAACAGGAGGAGAAAACTACCTTATAAGATACAGACAGGACTACGCGATGGCTTAGATGCTGTGGGTGGTAAATTCAGGCCTGTGGTGGCCGCGGCAGGCAGATTAAAGGGTCGACTCGGCACCAGTCATACAGATAGCGATTCAGGTAAATATTCCGAGTGTACAGACCATAAGAACTCTGTGAGTCTGAGTGTTTAGATAGCTGATATGTATCAAATAATCCCACCGAAAACGAAGTTTGAGGTGGTATTATGGCAATGCCCATGAAGCAGTTCTCATAGGGGACTTCTGACAACTTATGTGGCAGCTGAGCCCTATTTTTGCACACAATAAACACCTACAGTTTTGCCTATCCATCCTCAATTATTGTCAAGATAACTAGATTCATACCTGATCTTCTCTTTGGGAGTAGTATGAAAAAGAGAAGATCAGGTATGAATCTAGTTATCTTGACAATAATTGAGGATGGATAGGCAAAACTGTAGGTGTTTATTGTGTGCAAAAATAGGGCTCAGCTGCCACATAAGTTGTCAGAAGTCCCCTATGAGAACTGCTTCATGGGCATTGCCATAATACCACCTCAAACTTCGTTTTCGGTGGGAATATCACATTAGTCAATAGATAGATGTTCCTTTCATGTTTGGTCCCGCCATATACTTTTTTGACAACAATCAATAGCAGTAACATTTAAAATGCAGTAAAGGATTGCAGCATACAAGATATACACCAAGCCTCCGCGCGTTCTATCTCCCATGTTGTAAGTTGACATATGCCCGGATTATTTTTATTTAGTAATACTCCAACAAAAGAACACAGCTCCCAGTTTTGAACCATGTAGGTTTGGAAGGGTAGGTAGCTTGCAGAACAAAAAATTAAATACCAACAAGGTCGCAATAACCATAAAATTCACACTTCCTTATCTTATCTAGGCAGAAGAATCAGCTTCTCATAATCCAATGATTCTATATCCCTATTACTATGGACTTTTTAAATTTATGTTATCCTAACACTAGACTATAAAACTTTGGCCTGATATAGAAATTCAACATCTCTCAACTACAACAAAGTTGTGTTCTCATAATTGTATAGAGGACAATTCTTCAATATTTTTAACCTTGTAAAAGTGCTGTATTAGTTAGTATCATTGCTCTCCCAACCCAACTGGTTGTCTATTTTGTGTATGCCATGGTTATGTGTGAGTTATTTAGTTCATACCCGCTAATGTTCTATTTCCTTTCTTTAGCAAAGAAATCATCAGCACCCAAGCCAAATATTGCTCCTAAGCCCAGCGTGTCATCTGTCAATGCACCGCAAGGACTATCAGATAAAATCGCCACATCAGGTGCCAATGACATATCACATGACATCCCTCCAACAGGCTATCAGGCAGGCTACCAGCACCTGCAAAATAACAATGGTGGACAGGTGATAGATGAGGAGTATTACAGTATCGCTGCAGCTGCTGATGAAGATTACTATACCACCGCCGCAGACGCCTACGACGAAGCTCAACCTGTCAACTACACCAGTCATTGCTAGTAGGCCTAATAGGCTAGTCGCCTGTAGGCCTTTGGCAGACACATAAATTTTTTTGTTTGCTCACATATATTTTTTGCTACTTTTACCTTGTAAGACGTTAGAAATTATCAAAAACCTGTAATGATAGCGATGATGATATTGATTGTATTTTTGTATCCCTTAATACTCAGTGAATCACTCATATTTAGCACTCTGATCGTTGAGATGAATTTATTATGCCTTCTTTTGCGCAAACCTTAAACGAAGAGTTCAGGGAACATTCCCTGACACACTGGTCGTTGATTGGCCAAGAAAGTACGTGGGGCCATCTGATTTGGGTATTGGCCTCTCATTCCCTGCCCAACATTCAAACCAAGCAATGGCAATTCGTAACTTGTGCATTTGTATTATTTTCTTTTATAAAGAAGTTGAATTTATTACACTGTTTCCTATATCCCAAATCACTTGATTCAATCAACTTCTTGCCTCATTCTGATACACGGCTTACATTTTCTTCCTTTTTATGCAATGACTTTTTTACTCTCAGTTATGAATCATTTTGCTATACCTTTAATAAACTATGAGTCGATTACAATCATTCGATATCATTGAGTTTTTTAAATTGTAGATTCAGCTCATTAGGCCAAATTTAGTGAGCTGGCTCTGAGAAGAAAGTCTCAGGATACTCAAGCGACTGGTTTGTCATTCTAGATCCCCTACCAGTGAGCCTACATCTCACACTAAAAGATGGCCCCTTCCACCTCCCTGGATTTCTCCTGTATACGGCCTTTACAATGCACAGCGTTTTATGTCAACCTAGAGGACTTCTTGAGCCAACCAATGGTTAGGCAATACGAAAGTAACAAGGGGCTCCATTTTCTGCAATTTACTTTGTTGCTCATCTATGGGCAAATCACAAACACTAAGGTAAACATTGACTCTGTGGTAGCTTTACCAGCAGACTGGTAAGCCTGATTAGAGTATTGGGATGTTTATCAGGCTAAGTAAACTAACTGGCACAACCTATCCTCTCGATAGTGCATTTAGATTTACAATTTACACTAGTGGCAGCATTTCATTCCGCTGGCAGTACCATTGTAATAATCATGTATAGCGATAAAAGATGTTTTTTCTTCATGCAAAATATATCTTGAGTTGCAGGTGTTATTATTCATGGTTTATGTAACATTTTCATTGTGACCTCAGTTGAACAGTCATCTCAAATGATACGGTTCCCTTTTATATATTATATCGTGGATATTGAGAGAGTTCCTTACAGTAATAATGTATGCCTTTACCCAACATCAAGAGCTTGGTTTTTTGGTTTGATGAAGAAAAACTATTCATAAGTTTAGGGCATTTTTGAGTTGGGACTGAAGTTGAGGTGGACTTGTAAAGTGATGTGATAAAAAGGGAAAGTGATCAAATATCTGCGTGAGCAAGTGATACAGTGGCACGAACAAATGGCCTGTTGATGAAATGGCTGAGTTTTCAATGTTACCGACAACTTAGGGTGTGACGTGAGGAATGCTTTTTTACGGTGCTAAAATGACCTGGATAACGACTACATTGCAGCATCACATCATACAGCGACATTTTATCAACATTTATACAACATCTTCACCACTAGTTTCACAAACAGTATCATCAACAACTTCACCGACAACATCACGGACAGTTACACCGACCATTTTATTCAACAACGACATTGGGCACAAAAGTTAGAGCAGGTCAGTAAATAGCATTCTCAATAGCCTCAAACATTCACATAAAAGGCATCTAAGGAGGAAGTTAAAGCAGCTCCTTTGTTTACTTAATAATGATATATTATGCCTTTATTGAGTGCCTGCTTCTAATATTTGCTCACAACATCCTTGATCCGTGACTGTTCAACAGCGCACACCTCGGTCATTGCATTTTTGTAATCGACACCATGTATGCGGAACTGCGGCTGTTCGTATTTGCAGTAAGCATTCTTAGCTCCGCAATTCATCCATCTGCAGCTTTACCAGGAGAATCGTGTCTTTCATGTCGTCGACTGAATCTTGTGCCGCCGAAATGGAGCAGAAATGGGACTGATGTGAGCAATCTACCACTCCTATGTAACGTGACTGATGAGATATGTACTATTGATTTTTTCGAGGATATACTGAACTACAATCACACAACGCCGTATAGATGTAATCTCAGCGACTACTGTGACATAGATGTATATATAAGATGCCCAGATCACCATCACTCTATAGGTGAGCATATCATATTAGGTATATTATATTATATCAATGTTGATGATTATCTGACAATGTTAATATTATCGGATCCTAAAATCACAGCTTTAATCACTATCTGGCCAGTCTGCTGATGGGTAAGGGTAATTGGTAATGGGTAAGGGTAAATAATCACATTGTAATTGAATTACGAACAGTTGTTACTCTCCCTGATTGGCATCTATAAATGTAGACTACCCTAGGAGAGGAAATATTGATTAAAGTTTGTTTATCTGCTTTGGGGTGACTCTATGTTGGCTAGTACCAAATGGTAGCTAGCTAAGTATATAGATATTACTAATGAACTCCCTCATCGGTTCATTGATGTTAGCGAGCAATAAATTTCACTATTTCAAGCATTTGCGATGCATTATCCTACTCATCTAGGCCCTCGCCGGGAGGCCGTCGGGCGAGGGGCAAAAGTCTGGGGGGCTCAGACTAGGTCCGTAGGGTACATTGGTAAAGAACATCATTGCAAGGCAAGCAAGAAACAAAATCTGGTCATTGCTTAGCCTCATTTATACTCAATTGTCCTAATTGACTTGGTTTCTCACAAAAGCAAAAAAAAAAGTGTTTCGGGAGCCTGAATATATCAAGACTCGAGATTGCTCCTACGTGTGACGAGAAGGTAATGGAGAAGTTCAATTATGGTGGCTTCTACAAGATAGGAGTGTCTTTACACCTATCCTTCATGCTTTTCAAGATAAGCTTTTTCAGAAAAGCTTATAGGGATTGTGTTTGATTTGTACAAGGAGTTAAAGACTCCTTGATCATGGAGTTTTATTGTTTAAGTGATAAGATATAGACAATAAATTGTTGAAGTTGTCTAAGGAGGCAACCCTGGACTCTGACTTCTATGTAAATTCTGATATTGACGCTACCTTGAAGTAAACAGGTTTAGGGAGTGACCGGTTTTCAAAATGTCTGAATACAATGAATCACAGCATATTTATGCAAGCTTGATTATATTATGTTAACTGGATGAGAAATGTTGGTCTATTAAAAAAGAAATTAAGACTACAACTACTTCCTCAATCATAACCTTGTATTGACACTTCTTGAAGGCACAGAATTTAAATCCCAACGCTATATCTGAACAACTTGGTGGTATTACCAAGGAGAAACTGTTACATCTTGGAAGTAGGGAAATATTTGACAATTTACATTAGGAGATTGAAGTTCAACTATTACTAACAGTGGTATTGGTCCTTGCCCAGCCAAGAATAAACAGTGTGCAATTATCTCAGTTTTAATATGCAGCCCCCACAGAATTGTACTATTCCGATATGGAATTCAATGGCAGCACCGTTTTTCCTTGCTTGTATTTGCAACAATAGTTATTAGTACCTCAATCATCCTTAAACCACTATTGAGTCAGTGTTACATGTGTGTATACAGTATACACACATGTAACCGTAAAACCTCACTAAAGAGGCACCAGACTTCTGAGTCAACTTGAGTGCTTCCGTTTTTTGGTAGTCAGTATTTTTCTTTTCATTTTTTTTGGGTATTCTATAAAATAATTTCACCGAATGTTTATTATCCAAAAAAAAGTTCATATCTATATATTAAACTTTTATATTTCAGACTTTTCAGCGACAGTAATCGAGAACAAACTGATGGCTTCATCACTGCGCATTGAAAACTGCAACACCAGTTATGATGATATTAATTATTTAGCTGATAAAGTTTCACTTGTCTCCATGGAATCTGTTATCAGCGATGAACCCTCCAGAATACGCCCTGCTGTTGATGATACTCCTAATTTTGATCAGTTAACAGAGCTGAGGCTGATTTTCTCTTCCAACGTTAGCCAAAAAATTGATATAGTTAAACTGCTTCCATCGCAGAACACTATGCCCTCGGTGTTGGTGTTAGTTATACACTGTATGAGAGACTCGAAACTTCAGAAAGGATGCCTTCCAGGACAAATCACCTACAGCTCTGCTGTTCTGCAGAATATATTTCCACATCTCCAATCACTCGCTATAAAACATGTGTATGCTAAAGATAAAACAGACAAACTCAACTTTCCTTGGGATAAAGAGCGAAAGTCACTGCCATTTCACTTCGACCATTCAGATTACTATAAGCATCTTACCTACCACATGGCAAACCAAACGGAGAACTCTAAGCTGCGGAGAATTCTCAGCATAACCAATGTTGCAGCGTTCGATATCACAGCGATTTGCAACGCCAATGGCAGCCTCAATGAGCTTGTTCTCTGCTCTAACGACATCGATGGCATCCCTGAAGGCTGTTTTCAAGGATTAACTGACATTCATTTCCTTGATATTTCCGAGAACCCTTTTACTCGATTGCCAGCAGATATTTTCCGTAATATGACCACTCTGCAAAAGCTTTACATTCGTCACACTAAACTAGAAAATCTAACTTCCGGTATGTTTGATGATTTGGTGAATCTTGATACATTGAGCATCGATTACAGCCGCATAACTGTTCTGCAAGAGGGGATTTTCACAAAACTGAGGAGGTTGAGGATTCTTTCTATGCATGATGGGCGTCTTGAAAGTATAGCTTATTCTCGAGAAGATGGCACACCAGGTAGCCTGCCGATTGGGTCTAGACATATGCAGATCATAGATTTCCGATGGAATAAACTTACCGAATATGTTTATGACTGTTATAGTTTTCCCTCCCTCAAGATATGTGATTGCGATCATAATATCATTCGATTGACTGATATAACAACACTACTTCGGGGATTCGACCCAATTTCCATGGGATTGGCTAAGCCACTCGCCTATTACGGACAGCCGCCTGATATTCTTCATGCGAATAATCTGCATGAAGTTTTGGAATCTACTGTCAGTTTTCGAGACAACAACATCACCAACCTAGGATTCAACTTAAGCTGGCATCCGTAAGTGACAAAATCTTGTTACACAGAATTGAGTGGTATTGTCGTTTTTTTCAACATTGCATTATTTGGTAACATTTTTAAGCTCTCAATCTATTTAAAGTACATTGGCAACCTTTGAAATAAACCTTTTAATATGGCTGAGGCTAATAGATTAAGTACATGGTTTTAAAAAAGCTCAAAATTTAGAACACGGATTCCTCTTTAGTTGGCGGAAGTTGTCTAGCAAAAACAAAATGGTTGTCAAAGAGTTCATTGCAGAATCAAGCCAATGGTCCTAGCTCATAGCATAATTGTAGCAGCGAAGCATATGATGCGTAATCCACTTGCTTTTGAGAAATATCTATCATTATGTCTATAATGTGGATTGAGTTAAATTATCGAGCTTGGAATATCTGTTGATGTTTGCTGTTAGTGGCCGTTTGGACTAAAATTAATGGTTGAACTACAAAAGCTGCGACAGTGATTTGAAACTACAGTCCCAGACGCATAATTATAAATATTAAGAAATCTGTCCGGATTTATTTTTTTGGTCTGGATGCCTCTGTCTGAGAGGTCACTCTTGCAGCAATATATATATGGATGTAAAGTATGCATAGCTAGCAATATAATTATTCTGTTTTTAAACTACTTCAAAACACTTTACACCATTGGTTGGTCACACTAATATAATTATTCATCCTTATTCTTTCCCAGAGATAATATTGAAAAGCTGGCTGCTATCCTCATAAACTCTCGCATCAATCTGGAGTCCGAGAACATTTCCAAGATGCTTGAATGCGACTGCAACCTGTATCAATTGAAACAGTTCATTCAAAACTTGACCAATTACGTTGATCCTTATATATTCCGGAACACACTGCTGCCAGATAAAAGTAACTTTCAGTCTTGGAAATGCAAACTGAATCCTATGTTGGGACAAGGTGACAATCCGATGAGTTTTCTTGATGTGAGCGATGAAAACTTCATCTGCATAAACAAAACAGTCATGGATTGTCCGAAAGACTGCGAGTGCTTCTCCCATTATGATCGCCCTGATTATTACATCAAATGCGTGTCCAGAGGCCTAAAAAACTTTCCCAGAAATATTCCAATCCCGCCGAGTGGAGCAAAACTGGTAGTGAGCCTTGCCCAAAATAGTATATCAGTACTCCCAGAATGCACTTCAACAGGATATCAGTGGTTGTGGAATGTGACAAGCCTTAACCTTGAGGACAATCCTATAATGGTTAAGGACAATTACAGTAAGCCGTACTGCAGTTTGGATTATTTACTACGCTGTCTGAAGAGTGTGGAAGGACTGTATCTAGCAGAGACTGGAATAGAATACCTTCCTCAGCGTATAAAAGATATGAGGCTTAAACGGGTATCACTTCCTAATCACGAACTAATATGTGACTGTAGCACCAAATGGCTGAAGAAATGGTTCCAACAAAATGATTTTAATGCACATGGTGGCAACAAGGGCAATCTTACTATCATAGAAGGATATCAGGCCTTGTACTGTGAGAAAAAAGGTGAGTGTGACTGATCAAATATTACCGTAACGTTATAGCAACTCATAAACAGCGCAATCATACCTACCTAAAAACCTTATAGTTTTGTTATCCAACATTAAAGGATTTTGCGGGGATTTGGTAGCCGGATCTACCATTGATTGACTATATTACCTTACACATTCTGGTACCAGGGAAAAAGCCCGTAACATCTACTGAAAGTTGGATCAAGTTTGATCCAGTTTGCCTGCATTGCAGTTGCTCCCCATCCCCTTTCTGCCTGTGGCTTGACCAGTGAAGGGGGAGCAAATGCAAATGCAGGCAAATAGACCAAACTTGGTCTAACCAAACATCAACGCCTACGATTCTACTCAAAATAACCAGCAGCCAAATTAACCTCCAGGCTATTCAAGCTAATTTCATATTATTTTCTTTTGCCCTTGTAGACCATCCAATCATACAGCTGGAATTATCCAAAGATTTCACCTGCGACAGAAAGCAGCATTTAGAATTATTCTATCTAATGTTCATTATCTTTGGACTGCTAGCTGTCATCATATTCATGATTACGATATACGTCTACCAGTTTGAACTGAAAATAATACTTTACGAGAAATTCAACTGGCATCCGTTTGATCACCAAGAGCATGAAAGTGATAAAGAGCATGATGTGTATGTGATTTACTCTGACAAGGACTACATCTGGGTTCAGCGCACGTTATTAGTAGGGCTTGAACAGCAAGGCTTTCGTACAGTGGACAGAAGAAGAGATTTCATGATCGGCGAGAATGACGCGAATCAAGTTGTAAACTTTATATCAAAGAGTCATCGGGTAGCTGTCGTATTGTCTCAAAACCTGATGAGAGACGCCGAAGCGTTAAACGACTTTCAGCAAGCTGAAACCAGATGCTTATCGAATGGAAATAGACGCTTTCTGATTATGATAACTTTACAAAACAACATAGACTTTGGTGGGAGGGAGATCTTCAATCAGTATATTGCCACCAACTGTTTTATTGCGGCTAACAATAGAAGATTCTGGTCACAGGTGTCTTACTGGATTCCTCCTAAGAGCACTCGATCTCTTCCTACACCTGTCTCACACATGCCAGACTTCACTACTTCCAGTGGTAACTCGACTGACGAGACGGACGACAGCGATTCTGTCGATATGTCTGAATCCACACCGCTTCTCTCCGTACCAGAGGAATCGGCCCAGAGTTATAATGCCTGAGGACATACAAGATTAGAAAAATTAGTCATTGTATGGTTCAAGCATTAATTGCTAGATACTAGATCAAGTTTGATCAAATTGCCTGCATTCCATTTGCTCCCTTCCACAAGTGGATCGGAAGCAGCTCTGAACGCAGGCAAATGGACCAAACTTTGTCTATATAGATACCCATATCAGACAATAGTATTCAAACCTTTCGATGTGTAAATTTTTCATGGATAAATTTTACCAGACTCTGATTTTTGCAGCCTATAATAATGTTAAATTTTGTGTCTCTTATTTTATCAATTCAATAAACGCCTAAAATCCGACAGCCTCATCCAGTCATCCCTAGAGACCTGAACACATATCAGCACACTCCCAATCCTTATAAACCCAACGCAACCCCTATAAATCAAAGCCAATCAAATCTTATCTTTGATTTCAACACATCTATTATTTGATCTGGACCGGACCATAGATGTAGATATTTTGTTACAGCACAACGCGCACAACGGTCTGTCGTATCAGGGGTTGTATAGCTGTCTTTTCATGCAGCTAACATTATTTACTGAAGTTGTGTACTCTCCTTTTTCTTTATGAAAATGAAAATCAGAGATCAAGTTAATCTTATAGCTTGAATTCCTCATGTTTTATTTAAGTTTTTTATGAGGGTACATGCTACTCCTCAAACTAGCAAAATGTAAACAGTGTCTGATAAACATCTAGGGTCATCCCATGTTCAGTTCAAGAACAAGTACTAGCAGCCAACAAACAAGTCATGTATGTACCTGCCACTCACTCATAGATGAGATAAATAAGTGAAATGGGATCGACCTACAATGAGATAAATAGGCAGGGGTCTGTACTCTCCAGGTTATCAGATTATGATGTATTAGATGTTATCCAGAATGAAGATGAGCCGGATGAGGTAGATGAGACACTACAGCAGGCAGCTGCTGCCTCAGCAACAGGTGGGTGCCTAACTAGAACAAGAATGTGACTTTTTTCATTAGCCTATACTCAATATTTTGAGGTCCTGTTTGCTATGCAGACACCGCAATGCACTAAAGAGAGTAGTGCAACATTGCATGGTGATGATGGCTGACACAAAAACAGACAGGCGTGATGAAGCCTGGTGAGCAGCCTACTCAGCTGGCCTAGCCTTATCTCAAAGGCTTTTTTGTTTCTGTTAAAAGCAAAACAAAAGATGAGCCTTTGAGATAGGGCTAGGGCAGCAGTCGTTGGCCCCTGCCTTGTTATATGCCTATATTTTACTTATGTCCAATATCAACTGCAGTGATACTTACTTGACACTAACCATTGAACACCGGTGGTTGATACTGGGAAAGGGCAAAATACAGGCTTGCAAGCACAGGGGCCCAAAGCGGCAGAACTTCATTCAGGTACGAGAGGTAATTAGGCCTACTGAACTAGAAACCTAAATCTAATAAAACTTCTTGTCGTCGCTGGTGCAGTGATTAGATTGGTCTAATCTCATAACGCCAGTGATGCTTGATAGCACCCCTACCACATGTCTTCATGTGATACAACATGCCTGGAAGCAAGTCCAGTGGTCCACTGGGGCACTCAACCACTGGACTTGCACCAGCTAAAGAAGTCCTGTGCCTTGGAGCCTCAACTAGATCTTGGCTGATGAAACACTGAGATTTGGTGTTGTAATATGAATTCGTGCGAGTCTATTTTCAACCAGCCCCGTAATCACACCCCATGGGGTTACTGGCAATCACGGTCCCTCTTGACATACATTGCTATAATGGTTTGCTTGCTGAGAAGGTTGGTAGGAAGTGTGCTATCATGCTATATCTAAACCAGTGTTAAGCCTCCTTGTATGTCGTAAAATGAAAGATTCCATTTTTCAGGTGTCAATGACTTTTTGGTGAAGAACAGGGAGATTATTGTTCAAGTGAGTGTCAGAGAAAGTCATGGATTCATTTCAATCAATAGAGACATCATCAGCACTGCTAGATTGTAAGTGTGATCTTACTTGGTTTGATATATGGGTATAGATGGGTATAGTCCAGTAGTTAATATACCGCATTGGTTCAATATGTCTATCCTTGTGCGTTCCCATAGGTTTTATTGGACATTCTGCACACGGATAAAATTCCAATTAAACTTAGTTTAGGTTTTAGTTTATTATTATCAGATCCAAAATTACCATATGATAAAAAAAATGGATCACGGGTGCTCTGGTAAAAAACCTGTATCCTATTACTCAATAATACTACAAATTTCAGGTAATCGTGTTTGCAACCCTTGATGTGTATTGCCGGGGAATGCATATTGTGGGAAGGTGTTGTTCTCAAACTTTGCAAAATCAAGTTTCACCATTTTGGTGTTATTTTCATGATCGGCATCAGCCAATTGCTTTTCTGCATAATGAGACTGGGAAACCTGCACAATATGGAATAGCAGTTTTGTGTGAATGCCTTATCTTACTGGTGTGAAATCTGAAGTGGCCTAAATGCCGAAGTCGAGGTCATGGGCTGATCAGTAGGCTTATGGGACTCTAGTCTTCCCGGGACAAGAGTCTGTAGGCCTCAGACTGAGTCGCAGTCTATATTCTGATATCAACATAATGAATTAGCTAATAAGCTTTGCTACTTTTTCATCAGTAGAATAAATAACAGATGACATGATCATGTATGTGTCATTCTGTTGATATATCAATATTGCTAGTATCAAATAAAAACACAAGCTATTTATTAAAGTGTCACTATTTAAATATAGTCCACAGTATAAAAAAGTAAGCAAATGACTGCAAGTTTGTCAGAACATTTACTGAGGTTGAAAATTGTGCAGGTCACCAGACAGATTTCCTAGAATTATCGCCACAGTGAATTTCTTGAAGGGCTTACTGTAACATAATCTTTATTGATGTCAGCATAGCTGGTGCAATGGACCAAAACCTGACAATATGTATTCATTTTAATGTTGTAGCTGTCGAGGTGAAACCAGATGTTTTGTCTACACATCTGTTGACATAAGTACAGTCTTGAACTGGAACACAAACACTGTAATTTTCTAAGCCTACATAACAAGTTAAAACTTGCAGTCTCTCTCCATAAGATTTTGAGAATATTGGCCTCATCTATAGAAAAAAAAAGTCTGATTTGGCTTTGATTGAGCTTACTCATAGACTTAGTATTATTAAGTCTAATGGGCTTACCTCTTATTTGAGTTGGCATATGGCAACGAGGAAAAATCAAGATCTGCATGCATACATGCATCTATTTTTCAAGATACAAGATTATTTTTTTTATTTAGATATGATCTGGAGTGTACTCACAGCGGCCATAAGTGGCATGTAGTCAGAAAATATAACTCGTTTGAGGAGCTTCACAGAGCGCTGAGATTTTACAGAGCAGCTCTGATTCTGAGCAGGCCAACTGCTGACACTGGAACTGCCCCACTTCTTAAGAACAATACCAAGAAGAAGAGCAAGAAAACACCTCCTGCCCGAGTCAGGTAAGAGAGGTTTTTGGCTTATCATGACATTATAATGACTTTGCCTATGTAATCACAACCGAGTGTGTGATAACTCAGGTATCAGATCATAAAAACATCAAAAAAAAACATTTTACTACTTGACAACTTCATAAATCATGAGTTGGGTTTTCTGGAAAGCTCTACAACATTTTTTACTCATACATCGCTGCAAGTGAACTGAAATTGATGAGCACTAGGAATGCTCAAAGAAGGCGTATATCTAAGATATTATCCTTGATCTGCGCTAGTAATAACATTTATTATGCTTGTTTGGTGACATTTGATATTCGTTTGTAATTATTCCCTCCCAATGCAAAGCTTCAGATGATTATTGAATGGTTGGTAGTGAAAGTCATGTGATAGACCTCTTCCTGCTATTATTCTATGAAGATCATGGAGCACCTGTAAAAATGATCTGCCTATTGGTATAATTTAAAAAATTCAAATTCCAGTTATGCTTTAGTTTAAATTCCTACAAGAGCAATAACATCATCCATAATTTGACATTTGAGAACAATTACTCTGTTAGGTGTCTCCTTACTTTACAAACAACAATTTATCTTAAACACATTCACAACATATAATCAGAATTTATGATTTTCAGATCAAATGCTAGGAGTATTCGAGAGAGGTATGAATTGTGTTGTGATAGTTATGTCTTGAGCTCTCATCACATTTTATTTTGTTCAAATTTGTAAACTGAAGAATGTTGAGAGACATAGGTTCTAAGAAAATGCAATCCATCATGCACATCTTGATGGCTGGTTACAAGCTGAAAGTTTTTTTCCCTTGTATTTCCCTAATTCTATTCATGGGTAAATCACCTAGGAGTTACTCCTTGGTTCCACTTTATATCTATTTTAATCCAGTGACAAAACACAATCACATGACACACAAAATTTAGAAAAGTGAAATAAATTTGTTGAGCCAGGTTGCAAAATCTTTGTTTTCATAGAAAAGGGTTGAAGTCTATAGGCATATAAATATGAGGGTATAGGGTAGCTCCCGTTAGCTCTACCTCAGGTCATGTGAAGTGAATCACAGCTGTCAAAAATTTCACTTTGCCAACCAGATGTCAAATTATCACTCATCATTGATAATCAGTTCCTAAGTGGTATCCAGGTCAGGGCATATCCACCACAGTATAACCAGGGTATCAGCATGGCATGTTTGCAGATGGTGTAGATTATCACTCTATGTTAAAATCCCATTGTATGATAGGAGTGAAAGAAGAGGGGAGGGGGGGGGGGGTGGAGAGGGGATCTTCTTTGCTTGCCAGTATAATTTCTCAAGTTCAGAACATGCAATATAATAGGTTCACATGTCATGCTGAACAGTTAAAGTCTCAAATCGTATCTGTGCAAACTGTGGTATCTTGGACCTCCAGCTGAACTACTGCTCCCAGTCCTGTCACAGAATGATAGAAATGAGGTATTGCTGTTCTTAGTCGACTAATGCTTGGGGCTGTGTACCAAGTGATAGTCTACATGAGTTTTGTGCATTCTTTTTATTTGCAATTATTTGCAAAAGTGGTGCAATTTTATCAGCTAGCTTACTGATTATGATGTAATAATAATCTTTATCAATCAGTAAGTTGTTGACATTTATTCACTCGCCTACTTTTGGTTGTTGAGGACACAATTACAATTCCCTTTAGGACACATCCTTTCTACAAAAGGAGTTAGTGTTATAGTATAAATACTAGTTTAACTGAGCCAACGGGAGGCTTCAATCGCTGATTTGCCTACGTATTTAAAGAGCTAAATATGATCCCCAACCTTCCTTCCTTAAGCCCAAGGTGCGCGCGCCTGCTCTTCTAGTTTTGAATATATGAAATAACCAGACACTCTACTAGCTAGCCAGCCTAGTCCTGTCAACTATTTGCCTTCCTTGTGTGTGAGCCTTCTCCTTGTTGTAGTCTTGTCTTCTCCTTTTCTCTCGACCTCAAAGTTTGATATTTGAGGCACAGTTTAAATCTGAAATGTGACAGCTGATAGTCCACCGGGGCGGGGTTACCTGAAGTAAGAACGCCATAGAGTTGGACAATATCATGGCTACAAAAATGAACTGTTTTTTATTCTTGCCCCATATCTGATGACTGTCAATGTTACAGCCTCTTCTTACTTCATGTATAATCAGACACAGAGTCACAGAGGGCACCTGCCTGCCCCGGTCACCTGCTTACATGCTTTTACGCAAGCAACCACACAAAAAAGGAAAACAAAGTACCTGTCGCTATAGATGCCTTGCTTTCAATGTCTTTGCCTTTGCTACTGGCATACAGATGGTTTTGTACTTTTTTCTTGTTATTCTAATGTAATTTTTGTAGACGAAAGGTTGGAATATACCGAAGAAAGTCTCTCAAATTTCCGAGTAAACCGGAGATGTTTGTCAGCTCAGCTTTACAAGTAGAGAAAAGAAGGGTAAGGTTAACAGCACTAGGCTAGTTCTCGTGTACCTGGTTTGCCTATTCTGATAGGCTTGAACATAAAATATATGTTGGAGTCATGTATAGTGGTGGGGCACCCCAATCCATTTCCCATGTCCATATAGCCTTCCACAACTGACTTTGTTGGTCATTTTACATAGAAATACTTGATATAGACTAAGGGCATGTTTGCAAAGACAAAATACTTTGCCGAGTTGACAACCACCACTGATCACCACAGATGGACTAAGTTTACTTTCAGTGGTAGATTGGTGTTAGATCAAGGAGTACTCCTTGGTTAGATGTTCTGAGACATTATTTGAGCAATCCTTGCTGGTTGCCAACATAAATAATTGGGGCTGCCAAATATTTTGACGTCAATTCAGCCAGATGACAAGGTTATTGGTTGTACCTATTTTGGTGGTCATTCATTGCATTGTAGTTTTGTGTTTTCTGTTCTCAGTCCATATTATAATTTGATATATTGTAAGTCTGAGCTACAAGATGGAACTGGAATATTTTAGATACTGATATCAGAGCTTACTAGCGGTTTGTAGAACTTTGGTGTTTTTCTTAATGGCGGACCATGTTTATTTTGCTTTCAGAATGTAGCATGGATATTGTTGAGAGCACTACTGTACCTTTTTTTTTATTTGCGATTGCCCTAAGACTCCCAACTGCTTTCTGCGATACTCTGAAGTCATCCAGCATTGTTAATTTGTGCCCCCCCTCCCGCCAGGTCACTAGGTAGAATCACTGCCACATTACTTGATATCCCGGTATGTGTCATGACCAGGAATTCAAGAGGCCAGGGGATTAACTCTGTACCCTCAACAAGGAAGCCTCCCTCCCAATGTTTGTAGAGCCTAATTAGCTCTACAGGAAGTTGCGATATATGTGGATATCAATATGTATAGATGATGACATATATTGCACACTGTATATTTTGTTTTGTAGAAACAGTTGGAGATTTATATTAATGCTGTTCTACAAGATCCACTATACAGGAATCATGAAGCTACTGTAAGACTACAACACAACAATCTCAACCACAAAATTGTTTTATCAACTGGATCATCGATTCTGACCATACACCATATATTACTTGGTACATTCATTGATCAACTATACAACAATTCAAGTTCCTATTGTAGTGATATATATGGTCTGATCACCAATTTCCGCACTAACTGATGACTGTCACTAATTTCTTGATTCTAGATGAACTTTCTTGAGATAAGCTCAATGTCATTTACAAAAAATGGCGGTGAGAAATATCACGAAGGACACATCGACAAAAGATCAGGAGGAAGGAAACTACCCGGGCCATTCAGCTGCCTTCCAAAAGCTGGTACAATATGGAACAAAAGGTTTGTTTCTTTTGATGATATTTATAGTCACAAAAGAGATTCCCAATTGGAAAATCCTCATAGAAGTGAAAGAGGTACACCACTGTTACCGCTGCATGGTAGTATTTGGTTGGTTGGTGCATGTTCTGGTTGGTGTATTATTTAGCACTTCAGGGTCGCCGCAGTCAACATTTACTGCTCACTATGGGAATGCCGACTTTTTCCTGTCTTTTGCTGAATATATTGACAGCAACATAAGTCTAACTGATAGCAGCGTGTTGGCCCTTATTTTTTGTGAAATTTCGTATGGTCATGGTATGGGATAATTTTGGAATGTTTTTATATGAATATGGCTCTATCTTCATTTGACTGTCACCACTGGACGGTAGTATTAGGGTGGTTGATGTATAAATTGGTATATCAAGAGGCGACGCAGTTAAAATTTTCTTCAGATTTATGAAATTGAAGTGCATCTAAGGAGTAAAGGGTTTTTCCATCTGCTGCTGAATATTTTAGAGCCATCAACATAAGGTAACAAGCTAGATAAACGTAGCGTGTTGATGTTGGCCCTAATGATATGTCAAGGTCAGTCTGTCTTCACCCCAAGACGTTGAAAGGATATTTTAAGAATGTATTTTGCATGAATATGGCTCTATCTTTTAACTGTAGGTGGCTGGTGCTAAAAGATTCTTACATATGTTACCTCAGATCTAATCAGGAGATCGCTGATCTTATGCTTTTTGATCAGGACTTCAATGAAGTTAGGGCAGGATTCAGTCAAACTAGAGTCAGACATGGACTCATCATTGCTAACACTGTCAGGTGAGTAGTACCTCATTCATCAGCTGACCTCTTAGTTTCCCATCTAGATGCTGCACACTAGCTTATGGAGAAGCTGGTCAAAAAGTGATGATGATTTCCTGACTTACAAAACATTGCAGCGAATTTTCCAAGCTAGCCATCCAGTAATATATACGACTAGCAGCAATTGAAGCCTTGATGATGGTTTGAATCACTGATCAAATAGTAACCATCTCCTCTTCAACAAGGCACAAACTCCTTGGTTTTAACGCTTATTTCTGTTGCAGTAGTTATCCTCACATGATCAAAAAGAGGACAACTTGTTCCGTAACCTTAGTTCCTAAAACTTGAGGCTTCTTAACCTTCACAAACTTTTGTTATTGAAGGGAGTTGGCGCTGAAGACCACTAGTTTCCACAAGACGAGGAATTGGGTTAATGCTATTGAGCGGGTGGCTGAATCATGCGAGTATATACACAAGACAAAACACCAATCATTTGCTCCTACAAGGACAGAGCTGGCTCATTGGTAAGTTGTGAGGATAAACATATCAGTCTGCTTGTTCCCTGATTTTAATTGCATATTTGGGGGGTGATAAAATGGTTAATAAACCCAGATTCACACATCGAACTCAATCATTAATGCACAATTTGTCAATATCATAGTCTTAGTTGAGTTTGGTTTCTTCCACATATGTATTACTCAATAAATATAAAACTAGCCAAGAAAAAATAAAGAGCATCAGCCTTGAGGCACTGAGGCGCATCTAATTATGTTTCAGAGTTCCGTTATAATTTCAGATGTGACACTACCCTTACCTTACGTAAGATTGATCATAGCTTCTACTATCTTTTCTCTGAATGTTGCAATTTTATGCTACACCTCTAGTAATCATGTTAAATTGATCTTTTGTATTGTATTGAGGTCAAGTTGAAAAAAAGAATTGTTTATGACCAACTATGTAGCATGCTCTGTCCGTTGTACTATATAATTTTTATGTCATTATGATTTTACATCGCTCTTTTTTCTCTGCTTAACTTTATGATGGGGATACAACTCAAAATTCTAGGTTGAGGGCATCTCAGAGTTGTCAATTTCAAATTGCTATTGCTATGAATTTGCATCGGTATAAATATGTTTGTTTTGTTGTTATCCAGGTATGTTGATGCCTCGGCATACTTTGCTGACATAGCCTCAGCTCTTGAGCATGCATGTGAAGAGATATTTATAACGGACTGGTGGCTTACTCCCGAACTCTTCCTCAGAAGACCTGTAGTTCATATGACTGATGATTCTAGATTGGACAGAATTCTTCATAAAAAGGCCGTGAGTAAAATCACTCCATATTATACTTCATGAGTTGAAAAAAATTAAATTTCAACTTGAAATTTATATGTCTCTTGTCCATTGAACCTAGTTTGACCATCAATGATGGCTGTAAATGGTTGGAGGTTAGGTTTCTCTTATTACCACTAACTAAACGCTACAGATGTCAGCCACTGTCTCTGGTTTGAGTTCTCCCCGTGTGTGTGAATTGGTTGGTTGCCATCATGTATTGTATCTATACTATATAAGCATTGAATGACTCAGAAATTTCACTTGAACTCATAGTTGAATTGTAAACCAGTGTATCCTTTTGAGTTACTTTTATCATTTACAGAAAGAAGGCGTGAAAGTTTATATACTCTTATATAAGGAGATAGAAATGGCTGTGGGCGGTATTCAGAGTATGAAAGCTAAAAATAACCTGGAAAATCTGCATCCAAACATACTGGTCAGTTTACCTGCTATTGACTACTTATATTAACTGGTCCATTATAAGTTCAACCATGTATGAGGGGATCTATAGTCTGTAATTTAAGCCTTTGATTTCTCACCTTTCCTGCCTAATCTGCCGTGTTCATTGATAGGTAGTGTTTCTGGTCTTTAAGCAAGTGCCATCTAATCCTGTCTTCAACAGCATCAAGTCATTTCTTCTATGACCCCCCTCTCTTCCTTTTTCCCATTGATGTGTTTTCAAGTTGCATTCAAAATAGTCACATCTCAATGCAGGGTTGTCTATCATCCACAGCCTTATCAAGGTTA
The DNA here is from genome assembly GCA_914767715.1 of Membranipora membranacea. Lineage (NCBI taxonomy): Eukaryota > Metazoa > Bryozoa > Gymnolaemata > Cheilostomatida > Membraniporidae > Membranipora > Membranipora membranacea. Next base: position 14,061,264 of record OU612073.1, on the reverse strand, counting down.
TGTTTGGAATATTTTGCAGGTAATGCGACATCCAGACCATATTAAGTCTTCAATCTATCTTTGGACGCATCATGAGAAGACTGTAGTTATCGATCAGAGGATCGCTTTCCTCGGTGGCCTTGACCTTTGCTTCGGTCGGTGGGATGACGCCGATCACAGACTGACAGACCTCGGCTCCGTACAGACTGTCACTCCTCCTGTCAGCCGACCTGTCAGCCGACCGGTCAGTATGTCTGTGAACGGGAGCGCTGCTGATGCTTGGAAGGGGATCGGCCTCACTGATCTACAGAAACTCGAGAAGAATGAACAGAAAGGTTTGTCAGCGTCATTATTTTTACTTCATTGTGACAGAGTGAATATGATAATGTATATTCCTTTTGGCACAACGAATTGATTATTTTTGTAATACTGGTATAAAAGTTTAAAGTGTTTGCGCTTGGCAGACTGACGGAGTGCTTGATGATATGCAATTGATAAAATTGTTCTGGGTTGGATAACGAAGATCTTTCCATTATAAACGGTAATAAAGTGAAATGATTATATTAAGTTCAAGTGAAGACATCCAACATCAAATGCTTCATTGCTTGATCCTTGATTTTAGTGCAAAGTCAATGTGATAGAAAGTTGGAGCTGTCTGTCCTTGATGCTATTTTCACAGTAGAATTGCACCAAACTTTTTATAACTTTTATGTGAGCAACTAAATGAAACTACATCTAGAGTCATCCTACTTCAAATATCAGTAAACCAGTTATTTGATGAACTCAAATACTGTGTAAGGAGGAATTTACTAGAGCAAAGCTCACCCTGGTGTTGACTGACATCTAACCATGTTTATAACAGAGTCTTGATTCGCATTAGGTTCTAAGTACCGATTAAACAGTCGGAGTGATACTCAGCTCAAAGATTATCTCAAGTATCCCCTGGTCAATCCACGTCTGAAGTTTGTGAGGTCGAGAGGTCGCAGACGACATCATACCGAGAGTGAGACGCTCATCAGAGAAGCTGAAAGTTACTCTGAGATTCTCAACATCAGGTCAGAAGTCTTTATAATTATCAGCCAATCAGCAGCTGCTATTAGCTGCTTATTGGATCGAGTTTGATCCAATTTGCCCGCATTTAGATTGTTCCCATTCTACTGGTGGCCACCAACGGCTTGAAGGGGACAGCTCAAGATACAGCTATATATGACCGTACTTGGTTTACTGTCTTAGAAGTCTAGTAAATGTAATGAACAAAAAGTACACGGCTCTTTAGAGGACATTGTACCACACTGTGAATGTGATTAGCAAATTTGGTTTATGATATCCTTTCAGAAAATTGCAGTTGTTTGAGCCGAATCCAATTAGATTGTTGTTTCAGGAAGAGCAGTAAGCCGCGTAGTTACTCAGTGAATGTGGATGAGTCACACAGCGATACCGAAGTGATTGATGATCTGCAGACAGTCAAACAGAGACTGCTCAGTCCAGCTGTACCAAGTAGGGCCGCCGTCATACGTAAGAGATCGAAAAGTGCCGAGAATCTCATCAGCCCTCGTGTCCACTCGGACATTGAGGATGAGGATGTGTTTGGGGATGAGCCTGATTCTGTCCTGACGCTGAAGAGTGGTATAAAGTCTTCTCACAACTCAAAACTACTACGGAGGCAAGACGAAGTGACAATCCCGGATATAGTCATTAGTAATGGTTTGACTCACTCTAATGAGATTTTGAATGAAATCAATGGCAAAGCTGAAACTAACGGTGAGGCTGATAAGGATTGCGGAGGTTCTGAAGTACCTGTGGATATGAAGAACGGGGACCCGACTCCTGTGAGAAAGAATGGTGTTCTCAGGGTCAATGATATTTCTGAAGCTCAACAAACACTGTATCTCGAAAATAATCCGCCCTCAGCAGCTAGTCAAGATAAAGACACAGAAACTAAGGAAATTAATCAAATTAAGTTTCACATAAGTCCAGAAATAGCATCAACTGATGTCGATGAACATAGGACTAATCTGCCTTTCGGTGGTAAGTATGAAATCCAGTCTCATGTTTTTTTTTAGTTCCAATGTCTCTCTGTTTGTAATACTTCACTGGGATGCCTCTCTCCATTCTTACTATATCCTTAACTGATATGAATCACATTATGATATTTAGTAGAAGAAGAGTTACCTCAAGGTATGTACACACGCTCATCACTTAACCAAAGTCACTAACCTACTAACATACTGGGGCAGGGCCCTTCATTTAAAATTTAAACCGCTAATAGCTCAAAATATGGCTTGGCCTTGACAAGGAGCGTAAACATGCTCATCCTCAATTCATTGTCAACATAATAACATATTCAAATACAGAGACCAAGCTTTGCATGCCCGCGAAGGCCAGTAGAACTAAATTGTGTCACCTAGTAGTCAATCTGTGTGACAAGATTGCAAAGTATTTGTTGCATGTGGTGAGGCGGAATGTTAATAGACTTTTCTTTCACTTTCCTTGCCTGATTTAGCTTGTGAATGCTGTATTGGTTTGTGGTACTGCTGTTATTTTTGAGTGATCAGAACCTTTTGTTTGTTTTCATATCCAGGAAATGGCACAATCATTACAGTGAACAGTCCTACTCCAGACTCCCCTACTAGCAGTATTACCGACATACCAACATTCAGCGATAACTCTGAGCCCCAGGGGATCAGGCGTATGAACACCGAGGCCTCAGATGGATTCTCCATTCAACACAACGCAGGCAGCAATAATAATCTTCTCTCAGCTGAACAGGCCGAGGTCCCAAGAAAGGTTGGTACACCTCAGACTTCTGAAACAGATAATTTTGAAATGATTCTCCTAGCCAAGGTTAAAGATTTGTTTGAGTTTTTTTGTCATTATTGCCAATTAAGTAAGGTTGGTAGATGTAATTGAAATACAAAGGAGCTTGTCAGGTAGTTTGGAACTTGGAGTCATGATATCGCGATTCAGCGCCCTGCACTCCCCAGCAGCAGAGCCGCCCTGCCAAGGGAACAGAATGCTAATCAACTTCTATCTTGCTCCCCCAAACGACCGTCAAGTGCCTCCGGAAGATCCAACAAGGAAGATTCTGAAGGTCCCAGGCTACTCACCAGACAGGTTACTGGCAATGTAGAACATTGATCACTTTTTAGTTTGGACTTTTACCGGTTGCTGCCCACTCATAAAATTTGAGATTAGCAGCTCACCTAGATTTGTTAGAAACAGTGGAAACTTTGCCAAAAAAGCCTGAATAATGTCAAAAGAAATTTGTTTATAAAAGCTTCCGCATTAATTTGTGCACAACGTAAATTTGATTTATCATTTACTACAGCTGTCAGCTCCAGAGAACAGCACCAGGAAGGGCTCTGACCAGATCAAACTGGAGCCAATCAGAGGATTCAGTATCGATGAGTCTGTAACTCTACGTAAGAAGTCGAGAGGTAAAACTCCAAACCCTCCACCTATAACAGCGTTCAAGCTGAACAAGGCGCTGTTCATTAGACAGCCTGAGGTTGGCGGGCTGCATCATGTGGAGGGTGCTGCTCATAAAGGAGAGAAATCACACGGTGCCACTCAGGACCAAGAGGAGAAGGAGGAGCTGATTATACCTGAGAACACTCACCTTCTAGCTAGTGTGAGTATGCATATCTGTGATACTTTACCCTATACCTGATTTGTTTCATAACACCCTCCCCAAACTCTTTTCCCCTGCCCGACGGTTGCCGGCGGAAGGAGACATCGCCTGATAGGTTTTGGGATATTGACTATCGACTGTCTTCCTGATAGAACTTATTTTTTTAATAATAAATGAAAAATTTTCATTGACACATGGTCATCATAGTCACCTAATAACTTACAGAATGTCTCAAATATTTCAACCAAGCAAACTGTTGAACAGAACTCTTAATCCCATAGCATCACTAAAATGAATACTGAATTTCCTTTTACACCCAAACTTGTCTTACCTTCCTGTCTAGCTGTTGCGGTTGTTGGTAACAAGGATCACTGCACAGTTATTGTATGGATGAGGCCCATTGTTATTTGCATGAACCCTAATATATTGGTCATTTTCTGTTGTATTTTGTATTGTAATGTGTTTCGCTTCATCTCTCCCCGAACAGTCATTCAGTGCTGATAAAGCACTCGATGAGACAGATGATTGTCAGGTATACCCGTCCCCTACCTTTATGTCAGCTCGTATTTACCATTCTTAGGCTAGTTCTACTTCCCGAAAGTTATATCCTTAAATTACCAAACAAGAGCGATATAAATTCCTGCTAATAAGATCTGATCTCCTACTAAAGTCATCTGACCTCATACTATTCTTAGAGTGATCTTATCTTTAGATAGGGAGCTCTGACCTCTTGTTACCTAGGTGGTGGTGGTGGTTGAAATTAAAATTTATAATGTTATCACTATTTAATAGCCTGAAAACCTGTAATAGACTAAGTATCAAACTCCTGCAGCTACAGCTGAAAATGTAAATGATTCCATACCTTGCTTAGTTAGTTGCAGATGGCATGTCACGCAATGATTTTAGCCGTGTTCCATGTATATGTAAAATTAGATGCATGTATAACTGACTGCTAGTTGGACTCTTGCCTTCAATTATATGTTTGAGACTCGGAAGCTATGAAGGTGATGCAAGGGTATATGTTCACCTTAAAGAAGTTAGGTCCATTTACCTGTAATTTGGAGTTGAAACCCCTCCACTGCGGCGTGACCAGTGGAGGGGAATGCAGGTAAACTGGATCAAACTTAATCTTATGTTCACCCCACTGAAATCAAAGTTGGGATGTTGCTCTACCAATTTCTTGATTTTATAGCTTCCGTATTGAGGGTCATTTGATGGTTGTTTCTATACTGTCACCTACTATTTTTGACAGTCAGTGATAGATTTGTCTAATAAGAGGAAATCATGGAAGAAGATAAGAAGCAGTATGGATAAAGTAAAGATTATTGGCAGACATGAGGCTGAAGTCAGGAAACCTTCTGTTCCCGGCAGTCCTCTACTGCGCAGGTATATTTTAGTTACTTGAATTTCCTATTAGTACCAATGGAAGAGTAGTCTGGACTTGCTTCAAATTGGCGGGACAATGTTACGTGAAAACGTCGCTGTCATACGCTTATATTACAATACAAAATATGGATAGTATCATCAAGTCAATGCTCATAGGTCAATGGCCTATTGTGTATGGTTAATGGCTTTGGGCTATTGTCCATGATCCTTGGTCTATGGTCGATGCTCTAACTATTTTGTTTCCTTACAGGGAAAGCAGTGGTTCTGTGCTGGGTCAGGATAAAGATAGCTCTAGTAAATATTGGATGGGTAAAGACTATGTCAACTGGATATTCAAAGATCTCGACACCGCAAAAAGGCCATTCAATGGTTTGTCTTATTACAAAGCACTCCAAGAATTATTCACTCATCCCACACCTCCAACTCTGGCTTGTATAATTTTTGGGATGTTTGAATAAGCATAACAAGTGTGATGTAGTTTGATGACTAAAACAGCATCATGTGGCATTCCGTTATATATAACACAATTTAATGCCACATTATCCCACTTGCAGGCATATCAGTCTCCAAACTAATGTGGTGTTATTCTATCATTCGCCACAAATATATGCCTGGAAGTTGAAATATTTGTTGAAGGCTAACCTAATTTCTTTTCTTTTTTATGTATAGATGGTATAGACAGGTTTATGACTGTAAGGATGCCTTGGCATGATATCGCCTGCGTGGTCTTTAATAAGGCCGCTACAGATGTAGCTCGACACTTTATACAGCGATGGAATCATGCTAAGAAAATAAAGGCATCCAGCAAGACTAGTAATAAATACCTGCTACTCAGGCCTCGATCTACTAAAACTGCTTACAAGCGTCTACCTCCATTTATCAAAGATCTCTGTGAGCTTGTCAATGTGCAGGTAACTCCCCATTATCCATGTGGACCTCAAAGCTGCCTTGGCCCTTTAGTATACATTGGCATTTGATGATGTGGTTTCGAAATACACAATATTAAAATAGGAGCTCTTAAATATCAAATGGGCAGATAAAAAAGCTGAAAGATGATAGCGCAAAATGAATATCCACAATCTGAAAATGAATGTCAACTAAGACTCAAGCCACAAAATTTGTCAATCTTTCAAGAACACATTGTACACATGCACATACTAAAATATGTAAATGGTGGCAGCATCTATAGACACTAACAGTTACTTATATATATATTTTCTGGGACGCTGGGTCAAATATCATATGACCGATTTCTCACCATAATGAGTTGTTTGAGACCTTTACCAGGGATTGACAATGACAACAAACCCCTCATTCTGTTAGTTTGAATGTTACAGATATTGAGGAGTTGTCCGGGCTGGGCATGTGGTGCTGAGAAAGGTGAAAGGTCAATCTACAATGCATACATGGATCTGATAGAGAACTCAGAGCACTATATCTATATTGAGGTACAAATCACATCCCTCGATTCTTGTCCAACATTTTTTGCCGATTTTATCATCAGCCCCTGAATATATTATGTGTATTTGTGAGTCTTTGATATATTTCTAATCAGATTTATGTTCAAAATACTTTCTTGACTGTTTTGACAGAAAATTTTACACACTGTAGAAAAATATATAAAAAGGTGGCTCATATGATCATGTTGTATGAAAGATGAAGTGAAGATCCTTTTTTGCATTTAAATCAGAGACTATTGATATCTATAGTCTCTGGTTAAACTGACTTGGTTTTTAGATTAAACTGCCATATGATTTGAATTTGATTGGCCTTGGCAATGTATTGGTTGTTTTGATAACACTCAGTTTGATTAAATTGTAGAACCAGTTCTTCATCAGCTGGTGTGGTACAGAAGTAGAGAACTGTATATGTGAAGCTTTGGTCAACAGAATTCTGCGAGCCCATGCGTAAGTTTATTTAATTGTCTTGGAAGATATACCTTCAAATACTGCCATACAATATCATATAATTATTAGCAATCTCCAACACTGTAGATCGATGGCAAGGGTTATTTCTGTTTTACTATGCTCGTCAATAGCGAAATAGCTTTCACCATCAGACTATCTATGTTTGCTAATGAGCTACCCAAATATGATGCATTTCCCTTTCTTTTTTAAGCTCTTTCTGTTTCTGTACAGCCATGCTTGACTCATGTATTAAACTGTCTTATCTCAGAAACTTTATCCGATCAATCTAAATATTGTAATATATTTTATTGGGTTTGCAGTGATGGCGCCACATTCCGTGTATACATCGTACTGCCCTTATTACCTGCTTTTGAAGCTGACCTTGACCCTCAGGTAGGGGGCGGATCCCCACTCTTCTCTGTTCTACACTGGATACAGCAGTCACTCTCAGGTCATGATAACTCTCTATTCAAGAAACTTTACAGCCATGGTGAGCACAATTCTCTTATCTTGTGTTATTACCTTATGATATATCCAGCCAATCCCAAACTTTTCTTTACTGGATGGTTTTTATTGGCATTACCATGGCCACGACTTTGGTCATCTCAAATGTATTCTAAGACACTGAAACCTAAAACTTAAAAACTGGAATTAAATACAGATCCAGGGCATTTTGCAGCGTCTCTGTCCTTTTTTTTCAGGTTTAGATCCGAATTGTTATGTCTCGGTTGGTGGACTTAGACAACATGGCATTCTCAATCAGCTACCTGTAACTGAGCTGATATATGTACACAGTAAGCTGATGATAGTCGACGATAAGAAATGTATAATTGGCTCAGCTAACATCAACGATCGCAGTTTATCGGGTTAGTTATTTTGTACCTGAAATTAAAATATAAGTTTGCAGTCGCTATTATGGAATGAGCTGAGGGTGATTGTCAGCTTCTTGTGAGAAAGGAGCGTTCTTAAGCCCTTAATACCAGATAACAATTGACAAGCAGTCAAACTGTTGATCAACATCCAAACTCTCACTGAGCCTAAAAAATAGTGGCCAAACATTGAGAGTATAAGGGTTTCTCTGCTCTATGTCAATGAGGAGACAACTTCTGAGCATGGTAGTCTGCTGTCGAATTGAGGCTTTTATTTTACATTTTGTATTTGAGTTAAAAAATCCAACAATTCCTTGCATTTATTAAAGATAGTAATAGATTAAGGAAACCCTTTATCACATCATGATTGCCAGAAAATAAAGAGTACTCATGCCCTTAAATGATCATCCTGAGGTGATGTCAAAGTAAAATTGAAGTTGTTGAGAATGTGATTTAGTCCGCTGTCACTCACTCCCTCTGTCTGTGTGTTTGATTGTTTGTGTGCTGCTGTGTACTTCCAGGCGAGCGTGATAGTGAGATAGCTGCTCTTATAGAGGACGAGTTATTCATAGATTCTAAGATGTCAGGAGAGGACTATCAGGCTGGAAAGTTCTGCTTCTCGTTGAGAAATAACCTGTTTCAGTAAGTAGTTCGATTATTCAGTCCATATAACGATTCAATACATAGACTTATAGGTACTTTAGCTCTACAGACAGCCAAACAAGGCTGTTGAGACGGCCTCCATATCGAGTCTTGTATTAAGTAGTTGCCTGTTTGCTGACCTTTATATTAGTGAAGCACACATACACATAGTACAAAAAAGGTCATACAAAAATGAAAAAAGTTTCAAAATTTGCTTGGAGCTAAACAAACATGACTATCTTTATCGGTTGTCTCTCATCTTATCATACTTTGGACATACTTTACCTCTTTTGGAATCTAGACATATAAAAATTTATAAGCTTGCATATTTGTAGCCTGTCTTGACAAGCTTTGTTCGAATAAAGCTTGTCAAGACAGGCTAGCATATTTGATGATTGTAGTGTGTGATATTTGTCAATGGCATTCACCAATTTTTTTCTGATATTACTATGCACAATTAATCCTATCCTTTCTTCCCTTCTTTTACCAGAGAACACCTGGGATTACGTGATACTGATATAATCCAGGATATAACATGTGAGGAATTCTATAAGAATACATGGTTCACTACAGCTGCCATCAATACAGCTATATTTGAGAAGGTAAGTCTCATCATATATTTTATTTGTGAAACTTAAATAAATTATTTGCGCTGGGTAGTGTAACATTGTTTGACAACAGCTCCTTCATACATGGAGATGGATTAAAGATGTACCATTGAGATTCATTATTCCCTCAAATGTTGATATTATTTGGAGGTGAAAAATGATTGTCTTTGGAGCTCTGTCGTGTCTCATCAACACCAATGCCAGATCCGAATCAGTCCTATGATTGCTTACGTGTAAACCTATGTGATCAGATGTATCTTGGGTCCTCCTTTTGGGAGTGCCCCTCTTGTTAAATTGTATTACATGAATATTAATTACTTTTTGTTTCACTAGGTTTTCTGCTGCCTACCATCTGATAGCGTGAAAACATTTGAGGAGTTGCGGGCCTATCGCTCCACCACCCCACCAGCAGTTACTGATCCGGTCATCTCAAGAACTCAGCTTACCAAAGTTAAAGGTCATTTAGTTATGTATCCACTCAACTTTCTCAGGGACGAGATACTTATAAACCATGCAGGCATGAAACAGAATATGGCGCCCAGTAGGTTCTGGACCTGAGTAATGTTTTCTACCTTTTATGCTGCATGTTTGCCTTATCATGGTGACCTTATCAAATCCCTTCTACTTGCGATGTGTCTGCAAGGACATGTAATGTGTTAACCTGTGTCTGTTTCTAAAACCTGACAAACCCAAAGCGAAGCTCTATTCCTGCCCATGAGCTTTTGAGTTGAAAGTGTCAGGGAAAATTTTTCAAAACATTTTTTGTTGTCAGCCTTAGATGTGATACAAAAATGGTGCTCTTATATCTATATTCATTATCCATACTGTCTTAAAAAATCAGTTCATAGTGCCTTAAGCCGTCAACAAGTTTACTTTTAGTCTTGGTGTCCCGTCATTAATCCTTACTGGGATATCAGCTCTCAAAAATTACTTTATCACATGCTCCCAACTACCAGCTATGCAACATGACTGCTTTTCCTCAGTTTTTTCTATCATTAGGAAATCCTGCACTTGTTCACTTGTATACTATTGGCCTTTTCAATTCAGTATCCATCATTCATGAATTGTACCAGCTAGCCATCCTAGTCAGTATATACTGTGTGATATATATCGGTTTTCTTATTTATGATATTATTGAATGCTCACATTTTGCTATCTTTAGAAAAATTGATGAATTTTTCTGCCATCAACATGGAGTTATACAGGCATGAGCCACGCTGTCACAGTATTCTAAGTCATCTAGTATTTGTACGGATTTGATGTTTTCATTCTTTGATGTCATATCATTCTAATGACTGGCGATTGAACCAAGTCCTATCTCGTGTTGGACTGTAATTTTAAACCATTTGAAGATGCCTGCTGTCTTCCTTTACTATTACTTCTCAATCTCAGCCGTACAGGGTATTCTCGGTGTTTTATTCACATTCACATTTTGTATTCTGGTTTATTACTTATTCTGGTGGTTTTTTTCCATTATTTATGCAATGTTTTATTGAGGACGCGAGCCCCCATACCTGTCATACCTTAGTTTTCAAGGTAGGCATATACTGTTCAGCAAAATAAATAAAGAAAAGAAAATAATGATAGCCAAAAAAACTTAGTCCTTTACACTTCTGAACTTAGTACTTGACACTGGCGAGAGTTGTACGACTGTCCTCCTGGTTCTTATGCTCTGATTTATTGATGTAGAAATGTCTGGGCTCTGCTTTTATTATATCCTGAGCCCATCCGGTTATCCAGTTGCCTCCCCACAAATATTCCATGCCTACTCCCGCTGACCTGCGTGCAGAGTTTTATTACCATGACAATATATATTCTCTCAGTGTCATGTTCACCTTTGTCACCTTATCACATTGTCATAGTTTCCTGCCTCAATCTGAAAAACCAAAGTCATATGTGATTGGCCTCCAGAAAGGCAGAAAAAAATCATGATCAACATCATTGATAATAATTAATCAACATCATTAGTAATAATGAATTGTTGCTGACAATAAAAGTATATATATTGATAAATTTCTAAGTGACAGGATGCAGAAGGTAAAGTTAGATAACTTCTACAGCCAAAATCCTAGCAACTAAATATAGCGCTGCGCGCTCGCTCTTCTATCTGCTATACATTGATACATTATAAACCGAATATGGAAGCGCGATAAAATATGCTGACGACCTGACCATAACCATGTGCGCTGAATTATATATGCTGTTTTGATTATATTACCAACTAATGTGAAAATCACAACATGTTTTTAAAAGCTGAAAAATCCATTGCAGTGCTCTTTTTCAACATCCGAAATTGCCACATTCTGCCTGCATATTACTTCTCAAAAAACAGTATAACACCAATTCGACAGCTTCTAAGCACAGCAAGCATTCACCATCAATCAAAAAGTAACAGTCACTCTTTACTAGGAGGTTGTCCCAAGGAGTAACGTGATTGCGCGGGACGATCCGCATGCCTTAAATGGTGTTAAAACCTCAGACAAGAACAGTGCCTAGAGTACAGCCAATGGAACAATGACTTGTTGAAAAGCGGAGAATCTTACTGTTTTCATCATGTATTTTTCTTTTGATTGATTAATAAAGCCCAATATAATAAGGGTTGTGCTCCACTACTAATTATTGACCTTAACTTCCGAATCCCTCTTCAAAAACCTTATTGTTATTGTTATGCTCATTGCTAGGCAACACAGACTGAATTCTGAAAGAAGTATTTTACCTGCATTTGACAACAGTTTTTCATTTCATCGTGAATATCATTACATCAAGACTTTTGAGACAATTATAAGAGCAATGTTCTGCGACTAGAGAAGAAAATTCAAGAACAGAAAGTGAGTGTGTAAGAAGCCAAACATCATTCATTCAGATACATAAGCTAAATTTATTGCTCTTTATTCAGATAAACTTAATCTAGAGGCTTCTTGGTTATCAACACAAATTAATTGAGACATAACTTGAGTTTGGGCTGGTTAGGATTCTGTTTATGATCAAATTTCATACATCAAGTCTGACCTTTTTCAATCAGTATTCACAAGTCAAGTGCCTCTCTCCCCTGTGATAACACTATACTACAAGCTACTGGAAGTCAAACTTATTCAAACAGGACAGGTAACTACTAATACACATACTCATGACCCTTTTTACTCATGAATTCTTTTATACAGCTGTCACTGTTAGCAGAGAGTGATTTAGGATATACTCTGATTAGTTGAGCCATTCTCCAACTGATCGAATTGATGGGTCCATGTTCCAGTTCCATTAAAGTTGAAGGGTCAATCTCAAATGTTGTTGGTGTAACCAGCCATACCAATCTCCAGTGGTCTTGTGCACCAGTGGCCACTGGGACACACAACCAAGTTGTAATTGCATACAGACTACAGAGGTAGCTGTGGTCCCAAGAGTATACCGTGACAATCTATCATTTCATTTTTAGATCGTTGAGAAGCTACGCAGTTCAAAGGATATAGCAGGACATTCTCATTTAAGATTAAATCCACATACAAAGTCATGGTGAAGTTGAATGTAAAGAAGGGAGATGAAGCACAGTTCCTTATGGAGACGACAGTAACTCGTCCCATTGATGATCTGTTCACAGAAGTCTCAGCCATATATAACGGTCGCCTCAAAGTCATGAGAATTGCAGCAGGTACGACTAAATCTTGTGCAATAATAGCGTTAATACAAATAATTTTCTTCCCTAATGCAAATGAAGACCATAACCAGAAACTAACACAGGAACAGGTGATGGTATTCTGCTTGATCCAACTGTTAAGCGATGACTGTACCCCAGGTCTTTTTTCAACCATTTAATTCCCCTTTATACCTTCCAGAAGTCGAGCAGTTAGCCGATCACGGAATTACATTACCACCTAACATGCAAGGCCTCACAGATGAGCAGATTGAAGAATTAAAGCTACACGATGAATGGGAGGATAAATGTAAACCTAGTGGAGGACCAGTGTTCACCCAGGATAAGATAGGCAGGAGGAATGGGCAAGGTAAGTAATGAAATGGACGTTGGAATTTTTGAGGCTGTTGGCCCACGGGGAAGGGAAGTGATTGGAGGCTCAATTAGGTACGAGAGCCTTTCATAATTTACAATTTATAATCTATTGTTCTGTTACTATTTTGGTATGCAACTATGCACTGTGGTCAAGTTCACCGTTTTCCCTGTGATTTGCCTCACTCAGAGACTAACTGACTAACTAAAATACTAAATTGGTCTAGTCTAAGTGCCAGACGGCTGCAAGTGCGCAGTTGTGGCATTACATTATGAAATGATTGATAATGTAATGCCGCAAACACGCACTTACTAGCACTAGGTTCATTAGGATCTTTTAGCATGATCTTTTTGCCTAATTCGCTCAATCATCATGATTTTTTTAAAACAGAACGGCCAACTAAATTCCGAATTTCTTGCAGCGCCAAATGCACAGATGAAAGAAGTGCTGACAAAAACAGTCAAGGAAGCCAAAGATCTTATATCTAAAAAGAATGTGGAGTCTAATATCTGTGTGACACTGAAGACAGTGACCCAGGCGTTAGACGTGCTGAGAGGCGCTGTTACTATAGTATATCCTATGGGATTACCTCCTCATGATCCCATACAGGCTGAGTTTGACAATGAGGAAGATTTAACAGGAACTCAGGTAACTGTAACTTTTCGGTTTTTCATAGGTAGAAAAATAACTCAGCGCCCGTTAGATCATTGATTCCAAGTGCTAGGCTACACTTTTCTGTTTAGAGTAGTATCATACTCAGGACTTCAATGCTTCAGTCAGCGTCTGCCAGTATGATAAGCTCACACCACTTCTTACTCTCTTCACCAGAGTCTGCATCAGTAAACAATTATAGAGTGAAATAAAAACCAATGCCTTGATCCTTGCTGATGTGAGTTGAAATGATAGCACAAAGTTTTAGAATTGAGAGGTCCCAGGGTGTAGGCTTGTTATACTTGTTTCTCTAGCCATCCGCTTTTGAATGATGGACGTGATTACCGAGAAGTCATCTCATAATCTACATGTTTATATTATCTTTTATTTGATAGGCTTCACTTGAAGTTATAGAAGAGAAGGATATTTCCATGTGGTGGGCACAAAAAGAGTTCCTAAGAGGAAAGATTTTACAAGATTATGTTGGCAAAAATGAGAAAACTAAAATAGTCACCAAAATACAAAAGGTTAGAACATTCTATTACATTTTTAAAATTTCAAATAGATAGAATTTGAAACAACCGCTGGAAGCCATCAACCCTATGCAATCTTTTATACATCAGAATGCCGGAAAGTATATCTGTATTGCAAGGAAAAATTTTGTTTTCTTATCAGTAACTGAACCGCGTCCTACAAAAACTATAATGTCAGTATGGGGTTATTTATGTTGAGAAAGGTAGAAGATATTACTCTGTGGTAAGTTTGACCAAAATTCACTCAATCTATGTATTAATGTAGTATTCTGTGTTTTTCAGCGTGGTGGAGGAGCTCCATCCAGAGAACCTGTTGTCACTGAGGAAGAACAAAAGAAAATGATGGCATATTATTACAGAAAACAGGAGGATTGGAAGGTAGGTTTTAATATCACCAATCTCTTTGCAGGGACGCAATCAATTTGGTTGAAATTATGGCATGTGGTCTATTTTACCAAAGGAACAAGACGTTGAAAATTCTCTGTGTAAAGCGTTTGAATGTTACTTGTTTTGCTACATATACTTGTGTAGAAGACTTATGAATAATAACCAGTATCTACATAACTTTATATGGGAGGGTTTAGCATTTTAGTACCCCAAACCATTCCGATTGAAAGGCAAAAAGAGACTTTTACAACTTCTGCAAATAACACAATAATATTTTGAAACAGATTTTTCTTAATGGCGCCAAGTAAATTCAGTTTTTGGAGATTGTTTTATTTATGGGCTCATGGAAAGGTGTTATTATTTACAACCTCAAAGCAGCACTGCCCTGAACGGCATACTTGTTTTCAAGACTTCTAAATTCCTCTTATTCCAATCACTGATAAAACCTTGACTAATGACACTTATGTTAGTTTATTTGTTGAAAGCTCTAGATCTTATTACCTGATATTACCTTCTATTGTAGAAACTAGAGAAAGACGCTGAGGATGCTTACTTAGATCAGGAATGGGCTGATTCAGGTGCATTAAAGAGACAATTCCAAGGACTCACTAATATAAAAATGGGTCCAAGATAACCAGAGAATTACCTTATTGAGATATTATGATTCAAAAAGACATATTATACTTATGTACAAACTTTTAAAACATTACACATTTTATCGAATATATGTTTGAAAACAAAGGATATTCATCACATTAAATTTGTTTGAACCTAGCGTACACTTTGCTTTTACTGCTTGACGAGTTCGTTTTAATGCTAAGTTATCATATCATGATTGATGACGGGACAACTTTTTTGAACAAACACAACATGGAAAGAACTACCATGGAGTTATCATGTAATAGCTTTCTTGTTTGTGTAGGGCATAGCCAGCCCTTTATAGCGTTCGTGGATGGCAATCGCGGTCGTTAAGAGGGCCCTCATAACGGCCTCAGCCAGGCGAGGAGTCTTGATAGATTGCTCTAGCCCAAAGCACATTTTGGCTTACATCATATTCTTGATGGACATGGAAATCATGTGATCAATCAATCAGGGAAAGTAAAACCATATGAGCCAGAGCCAGCTTTCCTGTGGGATATCTGTACCAGGTGGGTCAGGTGGTACGCCCACATCGATCGTTATATTGGTGTATAAAGCTGTCTTCTCTACCGATAACACCTTGTATCTTATATCGTTTATATTACTCAGACCATCACGTTTCCACCAATAGCGCCACTGCCGGAAGTATGAATAACCATGATCAGATCGGCCTGACTTTATATGTCTTACCATCTTATATCTGCCGATATGATACGGAGGTCTTGTCAGCAGTAGACCTATAGAAAATAGGAGATATGAAATACAAACATCCGCAAGTAACCGGTATTTCTCGTAAATTTCAGAGACATCAGGTATTTAGAGTTGATAACTCAAATTTGGTCTATGAGTGTCTGTATCCTATAATCACATTGAAACCACCACCACTATCAGTCATAGTTGGGAGGGATGGTCTGTGCTGTTCAGGCATGACTGGGACGGGCAAATTCTACGGATCGCATGCAAAAACAACTTGGAGAGAATATATATATAAATTATATGAATTGAATTTTACGGAAACAAAAATTTCATCATTAAATCTATGACATCTCCTTTAAAATATGTAGCTACTGCACACTTGTGAACAAACCTGCACCAATAGTTCTTGCAGACAAGTCATCGTCTTCATTACCCCATCCAACATATCTGTTTGCAAAGCCGTTCACTGCCTGATAGTTCTCAGTGCTGAGAGCTGTAACCCCTCCATAGTTGAAGTTGTATATTGGATGGTAGCGCATCTCATCGATGGCTGAAGACAGGTGACGAGCGTGTGAATCACACAGGTATATGTTCTTATCAGTCTCTGGTAGTAAATCCACATCCTGTAACAAAAAAGCCATGTTGTCTTATTTTAGCCAAGACCCCAACTGTCCAATCGCATGGATGGTTCTGCACGCAAAGTTGTAAACTGTTAGAGGAATCTATCTGGGGATCATATTGGACAGATTTCATTCAAATAAAAAGTGTATAATAATAATAAGATTAACCATCTTTAATCTTTGTGCTGTGATAACAATGACCAACTACAGTTTTTGCTTAATTTGATGATCTGGTGGTCTCCGTTCCTAAGCAGTTTTCCATCATGTATCCCATCTCTAAATCTTCTGGCACGTTGATCTCCTAATTGACAGCGCAATCGCAAACTGTGTCTAGTACTATTTTTTCAGTCTTATACCATGTCGTTAAAATGTGTCAAAACTATGTCTGTATGCAATATATATGGCAAGTATAAGCATGAATGAAAAATTTGACTGAAAATGTGAAGCGATGCTTACCTGCATAATCACACAATCAAAGTTGTGAATTTTCAAGGCTTCCAGAAATGCTATGTTTGCAAGTCTGCCTCGAGCAAAGGGTCCTTCCCCGGCCTGATTTGCCAAAAATAGCTGATACTCGATCTTCTGTTTTTGGAGCATTGGATGAAGTCGATTAAGAAGCATCCGTAGATGATACTCCCTGTCTCTGTACGGTACAATTATCATAACTTTCTGCCACGATACACATAGCTTCGGTGACCAGCGTCCTCCTGCCTCGAGGGCCGGGTTAGCCACAGCTACTTGCTGTAGAGTAATAGATGGGTCAAAGTCCAGAGTTACAGCTTTTAATTCTGATTCTTTCAATTTGCACTTCTTACTGTTATTTGAAATTAAAAAGAAATTAGAGTCCTCGAAGATGAAATCTGGCTGTGAGAAGACTACTCTAGACTTGCAGTTTGTAAGTCCGTATACGATCAAGCCTATATAGGTAAATAAGATAAGTTTGAGGAATGTTTTGACTGTACACCTCACCATGGTGACTATTATTTCCCTACACTACTCTCACCTCAAGTAGTGAAATAAATATACTAATTATGAATTTGATCGCTTTTGTCAGTAAGTTAAATATAGCAACTGCAAAAAACCAGTGGGCAATTGGTTTCATGTGTGGAGTACTTTTTGATAGCGTTGAATAATATCAGTACTACCATAGAGCATAGATAATCTAAAATATATCCGTATGAGGACAAGTTCTTTTATTTTTGTAGGTATTTATAACTGGTTAGAAAGGTTGATTATGATGATCATAGACTCAATAATAATTATTATTACGATGATGACCCTTTTGTCAAGTGCACTACTAATAGTACGCTTCTGTGCAGGTACTGTTGTACCTATGGGTGAAGGTTAACCTGTGTCTTTCAGCCTTTAAATAGTTTCTACCGAAGATGAAGCACAAAATTGATGCCTACTCAATCAAGGACACTTTCTTTTTAGATTAGCAGTAATGAATGTCTGACCTCATCTTTTATGGCATAGGACTTTAAAATATGATTAACATGACGTCTATATAGGGATAAAGGTCAAATATTATGATGTCACAAGATTATTGTCAGTTACTATCTCGCTATTTTTAGAGGAATCAAGGCATCATTTAACATTGGTGACCTCATAGTCATATCTATATAGGTTTCAATGACCATTATTTTTAATCATAGATAAGACAGTCATGATGGTACGGTACAGACAGACTACAGCTGTTTGGGTGTACATCGGACTTCTGAACACTGGAGTTTTTTCAGGTTGTGATATACTTTCTCACCACTATTAGCTTTAGCTGATTGACCGGTCACCCAGCAGATACAGCTGACCATGGGTCATGGTCATGGTCAGTAACATAAAACTGTAAATAAATAAATCTTATCCTGTTAGCCTCGATCTTAGCCTTGGAGCCTGCTTTACCACAACTCGATGGCTGACTTACCACTTAGTTTGATTGCCCAACTTATTGTCATGTAGAGTGTGTGTTGTCCCGATTTGGTTCTTGTGGTCTGAGATGAACATTGGCATGGATAAGAGCAGAGATCCAACTGAAAGGTCATTTTAGGAGAGGAAACCATAGAGAGAACATCTTACCAACCAACAACATGCTGGCTAAGATTGTACTGGTTTGCTGCCTAGCAGGGTTTAGTTTGGGACACGGTAAGTCATTAGTAGAGCCTAGAGGGACTAAAAAGCTCTAAAATGGTTGGGATGCTGTTGGCGTTTATAAACCGGATTATGGAATCATATTGAAATTAATGAAATTATACTTTGGAATAACACAGTTCCCTTCGGTTGAACAGATGCCCTCCCCCCCCCCCCCCTCTACTGACAGGCCGAAGTAGAGAGGGCAACTCCAAAGCTGGCAAATAGATCAAACTCGATCTAATCCCTCCCTGATTTAATTATAACCAAGCATGTGCCATGAGTTATTTGGAGTTGTAGCCCCTAAGATTGTCCTTGTAGGTGATGCATCTCTGAATCTCGACATTTATCTGAATATGACGGCTATGGTGGCGATCTTGTCATGACTGATGCATGATCAAGTTATATATTACTTTGTTTTGCACATGTTCTGTCAATGAGAACGTTGAAGATAAAAATGATAAGTTAACACCATGGAGTTAGATCATCTCACCTTGTCCTTGCGAACTGTCACAGATTTTCAAGGGGAGGGGCGTAGTGTGGGGGCAATAGTCTGAAGAGCTCAGAGTAGAAACGATAAGGTGGATTAATGTGTTTCAAGGTAATATACAGTCCGGTTTAGTTTTTGATGTTCACCACCTCAACTCGGACAAATCTTTGGAGGGAAAGCAAAGGTTAGAATAGTTTATGATGGGTAAGGAACTAAATTTTATTTGATAATTTTTGTCTAGAGCCCTGGAATTCTGTATCCTTCTAGTCAAGGCAATGTACTCACACATTATGTAACTGTAATCATACTAACATCGCCGATAAAAAGATGCACTCCATCAAATGGTACACACATCAGTTGGTGCAAACCGCAAACACTATCCTGAGAAATTCACAGCCGTAATATTAAAGCTTGGGTTGTCAGATGATTTCCAGTGATCTTACATTGAACAGCAAACTTTTTTCTTTCTTGATTATATCAGAAATATAACCGAAAAATCAAAAAGGGCTGCACAGACCCTGAAAAACAGCTTGTATATTTGACATTTAATGAGGAAACGCCCAATTTGTTTTGCACATATTCTGTAATAATTGTGAACAAAACAACGATCAATTTACCACAGCTTTTCTATGGTGAATAAAATGATAAGGTGGGTTATCATGTAAGTAGAAGTATAAGTTTATTTATTTTGTAGTAAACATTAAATCAAAAAATGAATTTATTGCTGAAAATATTAAAAATATTGTTGTTCTGTTGTCCGTAAAGGCTCACTTATGAAAATGTGGATTAATGAATATTATGCTGTAGAAATAATCTTTGGAGGGACTGTAGATATCTTTTATTTGGCAAGTTTCTCATTGAAGATGTGCTCTCCCAGACCAGGGTTAGTAACCTTCAGGTTTCTCACCTGGTTAACATAACCAGCCAGTTGTCTGATGGAGTCTACCTGCTCATTCAAGTAGTTAGATTCCAGGAAGTCTTGAAGCTAAAATCAGGAAAGAAAACCATGAATACTACAAATTGGTGAAGAACTTGTGTTCTATACAATTAAGCATTGTTAAATCTCAGATGAACCACTCAAATGGGAGAAGGTGAACATGTTTGCAGTACAGGCGGGTTATATGGGTAATGATTGGAAAGTAAGTGCAACTCAGAAAATATAATAAATGAAATTTAGGATAACTGAATCGTTTTCGCTCATACCCATTTTTAGTTTTGCAAAATAAATTACAAAATGCCTATCCACAAAACTTACATGAGGATCGTTGCCAGCTCCGGCGTGGAGTGTCAGTAGAGCTGCGTTGACCTGCTTCTCTAGAGCCAGAGCCTCCTGTAGTGCCTGCTCACCATGTGTCCACTCATGCTTTCCTGGTGCCTAAAAAATAAGTAAATAACACTAAATTACGGCCAAGATTAAATTTAAATCTTATTAATTTTTATTTCTAGTGTGTTGTTTTTCTTTTTCTCTCCGCCTTTCAGTTTTTTGTTCTGTCACAGCATGAAAAACATTCATAAAGATGATTGTAGATTGACAATAAAAGTATATATATATAAGATCTACACAAAATAATAAGTTCTCCCCCCTGTTTAACGTGAGTGAAATTCCATAAACCCCCTTGTGATTCCTGCTATGAGGGTGGGAAACAAAAATATAACACTTCGACTATATATTGTATGAAATCCAGCTTTTACTCTTTTAACATTCAGTTTGACCTTGGGATCCCCGACTATAAGGGATGTTTAGTTGTGTTGTTTGTTGATATATAATTTTGAACCAGGTGATAGAGTATTTCGACTGTAAGCCGCATAGTGTGAGTTATACCTGGAGTTGTTCCTTTTAAAAACTATTACCCCTTATTTTCTGTCAAACAGTTGAAAAATCCTTGGCAATATGATTGAGCAGAAAAACTATGCGTAACAGGTCAAAGTCTTGGCACCAATCACTCAAAATCGCTGAAAATTGATCTGACTACTGGACTGCCTCGGCAGCTTTTTGACATACCTGGATAGCAGTGAGTCTCACTTCTCCACCTCTCGAGTTCAGGTATTCCATCAGCTTCATAGCGTGCTCTCGCTCCTCAGTCGATGACTCGGTAAAAAACTTAGCATAGCCAACGTGGTTTGGCTCATCTCTACAAACATTTTTGTAAAGATCAGAATAAAATGTTTTTTAACTGGATTTTGCTTATTTTTATGTTTAAAATAAACCTGCGCTTCTTGGCCTCTGAAAATGTTCATGTAGACTTGTGGATTTTAGTTCAATTTCAATGTTGGATTGACTCTGCTACAAAATGCTACCAAGGAAAGCTAATCTATGACAACAAACAGCAGCCTGTCTTGAACAGCATATATATAGATAAAAATATCATCGTCAATATTTATTTACCTGCTGAAGTAAGCTCCCATAGCCATGTAGATATAGCTTGCCCTGAGCTCCATGTTAATCTGAGTATTTATGGCATTCTGTCGTGCCTCATCAAAGTTCTGACAACTCTTCGCATCAAATCCATCACAGTCATCGTTAGGGAGGACGTGCTCTGTAACACAAGAGAACAGAATAATTTATAATTCAAATAATTCTATTAATAAATTAATTAATTATTGATAAATATTAGTTTTATTAATAAATAATTTTATTGGTCAACTAATGTATATGAAAACATCGACAGTTCACCGTGTTCTTTTCAACCATTTTCTCTTCTGAACTGGTGAATTCGGATCTAGGTGTGATGCAATGCAGGGATAATATATTTTTGTATGGTCTACAATCAATTATAACAAACACGGCCATATGCTGACCAAATCCAGAACCACAATTCTATTCTGTTCACCGTTTCTTATGAATTACTGGATCTATTATTAGAAATGTTTGGCAACATGGCTGAAGTCACACCAGACCGTGCACCCAAACAGGAAAACCGCCAGTAGTTGCCACAAAAATGTAATGAGATTTACTCTAGATATAAATACTCAAGCTAAGTTTATTATGACTAAATTGTCACATGACACTGCAAGAAAATAACATAACTACAATCAAAGAAATACCCAAACCTACAGTTTGCATCTATGACAATTCAGGTACCTTTTTAGTTGCTTGAAAATCAAGTAATACCGTATTGGCAGATTCAATTGACAATTCATGTCTGCAACCACTTTATTTTGCATTATTTAATTATTACAGTTTCAATGAGTTTGACATATTATTAAAAGATTGAAATGCATACTTCGAATTTAAATCTTATAGTTCTAAAATGATTCCTTTATCCATATCATATTACACATATGCCATATATCTCCAAAACATGCAGTTACAGCTTTCATCAAACCGTGGCGCTTTTTTCTGTCCCATCTATCTGCTAGGAGTAGACGTTAGCTAGAGTTTATTTTTGCTACTAAGGGGGCGACTTAATTCTAGCTAGCACTTAAATTTGACTAGATGAGACGGGTGTCCATATTAAGAAAGGAGGGCAAGGAATCTAGCTAGCCTCTAGGGCAAGCTAACACTTACGCTACTTAGCTAAGACGATGGCGAACTTGTCCTCCCGCAAAAGACTGCTATGGTACATAAAGTTAATAATTATTTTCCTCCTTTCATCTGCGAGATTAACGATTAAACTTACCGTTTCCCAAACTGAACCCCGCTAGACAGCAAACCAGTATAATCTTAGCGAGCATGTTGTTGGTGGTGATGTTCTCTCTTTGATCTCTTCTCATAGAATGTCCTCTCAGACTAATCTCTGATCGATGTCTCAAGGCCGACGTCCATCTCAGATTACACAACCATATCAGGGCAGCCTATGTACCAAAATAGCCTCCCTACAGAACAGGTTATACAATCAGTCAGTCATATGTTAGTCACAGAGTTGTTGTTCATCAGGGAACTAAGGCTAACAGGATAAGATTTGTTTATTTAGATATGTTACTAACTCTGTCCTGTTATTACCAATCAGCCAAAGATAACGGAGGATCAAACTCCTTCTTGGGGTCGAAAACTTAGATACCACAGATGTGTTGATGGGTCTGCTGGGTTATGGTGTCAAAATATATAACCACAAAATACACCAATGTCCAGAAGTCCAATGTACATTATGAACAGCTGTTCAATCATGTTTTTCTAATCTCATTTTTGAAGGTGAAATAAAATAATGTGTGTCTAGTTAGATATGATGTCATAAGTTGTTTGATGATGCCTTGTTTCTGCTAAAAATAGTAAGACAGCGGCTGGCCAATATCTTGTGACATAATATTTGACTTACTTCAAACATTGGATATATAAATGTAATTTCAAGGTCCAATGAGATAGGATGACACCCAAATATTATGTCTATATCTCGAAAACTAATAATCGGAATGAATCCAAAAATAGCATGCAATGTTTTAGAATGTGCGGGCAGAATTTTATCACACGACATCATCCATTTAAAGACTGAAAGCCACATATGAGTGTGACCCCTTAATGGTTGCCTGTATCTTTTTTCTTTTCATTTCAGTTTCATAACTCAACCTGATCAAGGAAAATAATCATCAACAAATAGAACTTTGACATGTAACATTGGTAGAGTAATCTTTCAGCTATTACATAACATTTCGGGATCTCAGCAAGGCTGACTTACTTTGTGTCACGAGTAGTTAAAGAGCTCTAACTCCGGTGGTTCAGTGGCATAATGTAATGTCACTGAACCACCGGAGTTAGAGCTCTTTAACTACGGTAACAGTAACTTCAAAATATTTTTGTTGGCTTGCAATAATTGTCTCAGGCAATAAACTACATTTTTCCTCCATCGTTGCCATAACAAAACAATACCTAATTAGCCAGTAAGAAAAATTATGATCAAGTGTCCTTGGTGAGAAAACAAATAATCCTAGTTTAGCTTTAAAGGGGTGGCACCATCATGTATTGCAATCGTGATGCTCATTTTAATCAGTATGCAATAGATAAGTAAATTATTTGCAGGAGGAAAATTGCCACATTTTACACATCCTTGTAAAAGCTAACTTTGAGGCTAGCAACCAACTTCTCATCCTCTTTCTTTGATATAGACTCCCATCTCAATAAGCCAAAATGAAGTGCTAGCTAACATTAAAGCATCCCAAAACTAGCCAAATTAAACTATAGCTAACAAATTCGAATCCACCAAACATCCCAGCAAAAAGCTTATTACATGAGTACCCAGTACCGTTGTTGTGGACAATCCTCCGTGACCACCAGAATTCAGGAGCCTGGACTTAAACAGAGGCACACCTATGCAACCCATCATAGTCAAATCAGCTTCATTCAAAATGCTTTCAAAATTGATCCTAATATTAGTTAACATATTTTTATATTATCATGCTGTTCGTATAATTGAGAGATTGGAAAAGGCAATATAGTCTCACTATGGCAAAGCATTGACAGTGCCGATGAGGAATTTTTATTCTTTTTTATGACTGAAAGTCTTTCTTCCTGCAGCCAGGTTACAGAACAGCTCATTTGTGCATGAATCAGACATCAGTTCCGGGTGTATCAAAGCCCCAGATAAGCACTGTGTGTATATATAGATATGATACTGAGTCACAGAAACATATATTATTATAGAAGAGCAGCATTCAGGTGGAATGGTTCAGCAATGTAGAGTGAATTTAATTGATATTTAAGTGACTTTCTTTTACCTATGCAGGAACTAGATCATTTAATAGTGCCAGAAAAAATTGCATTGAGCGTTAGCCAAGTTTTAATCACATATTACTCTTAAGTTGCCTTACCTCACAATAGACAGTTTCCTGAGCTCTTATTTATGCCTCAATCTGGAGTTTTCCTCTCTCCATTTTGGTACTTTTAACCCACGCTGCATAGGAAAAACCTGCTGAAAGAGGGTTGTCTTGAAAACCGCTTATGATAGGATAAAAATGATTTTTGATTCAGAGTCTGCGCCATTGAAAACCCTGTGAGACAGGGTTTCCAAATCATTGGACGCTTGAATGTTGATAAATCTTAATTTTAGTGACGAAACTCATAAAAGATTCTGCCAAATTGTCTGCAAAACAGGCAGAAATTGCTATATTTGACTATCCAATTACTAAAATTATTTCCAAACTATGTCCATATGAGCTTTCAATGTGGCAGATTCTGAATCAAAAATATTTTTTATCCTATTATATGCGGTTTTCAAGATAACCCTCTTTTCAGCACGTTTTTCCTATGCGGCGTGGGTTAAAAGTACCAAACTGGAGAGAGGACAACTCTGAATTGAGGCCTAAATCAGAGCTCAGAAAACTGTCTATAAGGAAATGCAACCTCCACTTTCTATATTTTAATTAGCAGTAACATTGATTACAGTAGGTACAATAGGGCTGGCAATTAACAGTGCCTTAAAGATTACACTCTCCTCAAATAGCTTAATTTAATTAATTTGTTTACGTCTAGTTTCAGCCAACACTGAAATTGAATTTAGTGTTTCGTTTATCCCAGAGGTGGTCAAATCTGTAATATTCGCAACCTCACAGATAACTTTGAAATGAAAATTAACAATCTTGATATGTTTTTTGCATGTTTGTGCTCGATTTTGATGTACATCAGCGGAACGCATGTTCGGGTGCTGCTTTCCCTTAACAATAAAGCCTTCAGTAGTATTATTTTGTTTGAGCAGAAGGCATTGACGCTTATTTGTTAATTACCCTATATTACTGAGATAAATGAGAAAGCCGACTATTTGTATGGCCACGGCACAGCCTAGCAATGGGTTTTTAACAACTCAGGATTGAGTTGAGGATAAAAGTCTCATATTCACAGCAATGTATTTTGTGACGAGTATTAAAGAGCCCATTATTTCAATAAAATTTGTTTAAATTCTATAAAATATTTTAATTTAATTGTTTCAAAATCTATTTAAATTCTATAAAGTTTTTGAATTTAATTGTTTCTTCAAAGTTTTGCTCATATTTAATTATATAAATGATGAATCCCACCTTGATAAAATTCAATAAGAAGAGATCAAGGGTTTGTACAAGTAGAAACATGATGGAAAGATATTGAGGAAAAGCTATAATAAATTATCAATAAAATAGATTTAATATTTATTATGTGAATAATGATTGGTGGTGGCAATAATAACCTAGGTATAGAAGCTATTGAAGCATACAAGCATATAACTAATTAAATGGATTAAATAAATATGATGAAAAGTAACTATAGTAACACTAAATAATGACTATTTCAAGTGCTGGCATTGTGCACCAATGTATCAGATAGGTCGACGGATGTTGCTGAAATGACTCTTTTAGGTTCAGGTCAGCTAGCGTAAACTGGAAGGATAAGAAACAACCAAGTTTGAGCAGCTGCCCTGGGCCTGAAGAATCTTTGGACTCACCAAAGCAAGAACCCTGGCCCCCATCTCTGAAATGGTATAATTTAGGGTTTGTTATTCAGCGCAACTAGCCGACATACACACACATACAAGTACACACAAACACATGCGACCACACAACACACATATAAATAAATAACCTAGTAGTAAATAATAGTTGATAAGTAAGAACGAATGAAATGAAGTAGATAGACGCAGAGGAGTGAGTGAGAGAATGCAAAGGTAAATAAAAAAAAACAAGAAGTTTTATATTCCTTTCTCAGAGAAATTTTTTTCCCAATGCTAACCGTCATAGCTAATGTTTCCGGTTAAATACACTATAGATTGTTGGTTTGTAAAAAATTTAGTAGCTTTCACAGGCGCAGAGTCGGTGTAGTGTAATTTCAACAGCCAGAGCTGTTACTTTTATCCCATAGAGTAGATGAAGGCAAAGGAGTGAAAATAAAAAAAAATTTAAATAAAAGACACCCAAAAATAGTTTAATTCTCTTCCTATATTGAAAAAAATTTTAATTCAACTGGCTAGCGCTAATTGTTGACTGTCGGTTTGTGCATACTGATGTCGCTATCAGTGTTGCGAAAGTCGATAAGTGAAATGCCGGCGATGTGATGTTGGCAGATTACGATGCATGTCGGTTGTCTTATTACGATTCATCGATAAAATGTTTGTAAGTTGAACCAGCGATGGTTATGAATTGCATGATTTTATGTCCGCTGATATGATGAAATTGCAGGCCCGGAGGTTTTTTAATAATGGATGAAACAGTAAAAATGGCAGTATAGACAATACCCTGCTATGAGGATGCCTGGTGATTATTTTTCTTAATAGAATTGGGTAGTTGAAAGGTTTGCATTTGTAAACATTTTCAGATTTTAAGCAATAACAGGAGTAGAAAACAAATTCAGCTTAACAAAAACTTGTGGTAATATTTATTCATGGTACAAGAGTCAACAAGACTCAATGACAACATGCACGTGTTTCACAACATAAACAACAACATGCACAAGAAATACACAACATTGAATGCAACAATAGCAGAAAGAATAATTAAACTAAATGATCAAGCGTTCTAAGTAATGGCATTGTTACACTCAATACAAGCATTGCATTTTACTTTCAAGACTTATCATTTACTCAAGATGATTGCTCACTAGGTTGCTCAAAATGTTGCTCTACACCGTTTGCAAAGTTCAGGTTTGAAAAATCTCAATACAAGCATTGCATTTTTACTTCCATGATTTTCATTTATTCAAGATGATTGATCAAAAGGTTGCCTACACCGTTGCCCAGGCGGTTCAAGGGTAGCCTACATTTTCAGCTGTGCACGCTGTTCACAAAGTTCAAGTTTACAAACACACTCAACACAAGCATTGCATTATTACTTTCATGATTTATCATCTACTCAAGATGATTGCTCAAAAGGTTGCCTACACCGTTGCCTACACGGTTGAACCATTGAACATGCTTCAAGAGTAGTCTACTTTTTCAGCTATGCACGCTGTTTACAAAGTTCAAGATAACATACACAAATCAATCAATATAAGGTATGATTACCCATAACCTGATGATGCCGTTCACTTCAGCTGGCCCTGTAGTGTACTAGAAGATGATGGTGAGCCCTGCGATCCAAGCGTTGCGATGCTGCTACCCAGAGTGTGTCCCGATCCAGACGAGCCGTCAGCTCCTGACTGCGCTGAGAGAAGTAGTCAAGATGCCACCCAAACTGAGTGCTCGAAGGATCTGCGTTTCCACTGGCGATAGCTAAACATGCGTGGGGTGTCCCTCAGGCACTTCTTAAATATCGCTGTACCATTCCTAACTATACATTTCCAGTGACGTATACCAAAATATACTAAACATATACAAGCATGCCATAAAACCTTAGAATAGTATTTAAATACTACTACTACTTTCTTCAGTCTAACTTCTACTAGCTGTACAATTAATGCACTGACAAATCTAACCAGTCCTACTTCGCGTCATGTCTAAATCTAACTTAGCAGCGATCCTACTTTATGTGTCCAAATCAAACATAGCGGTGTTCCTACTTCATGTGTCTAAATCTAACTTAGCGATGTTCCTACTTCCTGTGTCTAAATCTTACTTAGCGGTGTTCCTACTTCATGTGTCTAATCCAATTTAGCAGTGGTGTGAGTTCTACTTCATGAGCCTTAACCCTAGTCTAAAATAATCGTAAGAACCCTAGTTGTATTCTTCATATTATTTATTGAACTAATAATAATAATGACCTATCTAATGGCAATGCAGTAATAAATAATATGCAAGGAGTGAAAATCTCATCCGAGATCCATTGATGATGCAATATTTGATTGGTTGTTTTTTGCAGATTGTTCATTGAGAGAGGGGTTTTAATGGAAGGTTTTTTGTATTTTGTTTATGGTAATATTTGCAGATGGTAGATTGTTATGACAATATCTGACAGCTCAGTTTTTACGAGTAGAATTTTACGAGTCGGTTTTCATGAGACAGTTTTAGTGTGTCGGTTTTTAAGGGTCATTTTTTACGAATCGGTTTTTACGGGTCGGTCTTTACGAATCGCTTTTTACGGGTCGGTCTTTACGAATCGCTTTTTACGGGTAAATTTTGACAGGTCGGTTATGACGGGTCGAGTTTTACGAGTAGGTTTTGACAGGTCAGGTTTTATTGGCCAGCTTTTAAAGGTTTATTGTTTTGTGGTGGGATGCTTACTTTGTAGGGTTTGCTGATTTGTTTTGGAACCGTTGTAGTTTCAGTTATTTGTTACTCATGTATGTATCAGTCATTCATGTCAAGTGTTTTCCAGGATTATTGAGCAAGCTTCTATTATTGCGAGGTGTACTATCTGCACTGATTGTGTACTATCTGCACTGATTAATCTAACCAAAGAGTCCTACTTCCTATGACTAAATCTAACTAAGACTAAAGGTAACATGTATCTAATCAAACTTAGCAGTAGTTCTACTTCATGAGCCCTAAACCCTAATCTGACTTTTATCTTACTACTAATGTTAATGATAATCTAAATTGCAATGCGAATACAGAATATTCATGTGGTGAAAACCTAGATTGATATAACAAGATCATACAGCCAATTATGGGTTGTTGTTTTTGGCAGATTGTACACTGAGAGAGGGTTCACCAATGGTTATTTGCTTTCCATTTTCTAAGTGTTTGGGATCATGTAATTTTTGCTGATTTTCCTGTATCAATACACTTTCAGTTATTTGTAATTAATGCATGTATCTATGTTCTTGTCTAATCAGACATCCTCAGGGTCAGTCAGTCATGTCATGATAATTCTTTCAGATATATTCAATTTAAATGTCTAGCTGGTTAATGTTTGGAGCAAGAAAGATAAAAGCTTAAAAGTTTTCTAGATCAAATGTTTCTACAGATCAAAAGTTTGAAAAGCCAAATATGAATACTGAAAGGTGATAATATGGTCAATTACAAAACAAGTCTGTTTCCTCTGGATCGCAGGTTAATAGGGGCGGAGACATGTGGATACAAAGGCGCCTCAATATCCCCATGCCCACACCTCAACACCTCCAAACCAGAGTTGGCAAACTTGTACTAAGCCTCCAGCACACATGAATAATCAGTCAGCTGTGTGAATGTTAGTGTGAGTGTGAGTGTGAGAGAGTTAGTGAGTTATATTAAGTGTTAGTGAGTTCACAACAGCAGCTGAAAAGTCATGTGGCTGAAAACTTAACCTAAATCAATTTTGACTTGCAATCCAGGTTGAGGAACTTGCATATAAACTTATCTTAGGGGAAGAATTGAATATTGAGTTATGTTTGCAGTAAATAGAAGCAGCATTTAAACTTTCAAGTTTGATCAAGGGTGAGAGCTTGAATTGGAAACAAATTTTGACCTAAAATTTAATCTTGAATTGTTTCAACAGCGGCATTTAAGATTTCAAGTGTGATCAAATGAGTAGGAGCTTCAAATTATTTTACATAATACGCATACAAGCTGACCTCATATCAGGGATGTTTGAATTTTCAATCAGACGTTGGAAACTGGAAAGTCAAGTCAGTCCTAGGATACAAGGAATGGGGTGAACATTTTGTTCTTTTATCTTATTTTTTTGTTTGTTTAATTTTAAACCCTCTCTCCAGAGATGTTTGAAAAAGTTACCTAGGTGCATTATATCTTAATGCCCAAGCTTATATGCTTTAGTTTAAGTAGTAAGCTGTGCAACTTTCCTTATACAATCCTGATACCTGCCACTCCACACCAATAATAGTAAAGGGTAATGCAAAATATGTTTTTAATCTGACCTGTTTTCAGTTTCGTTTTTTGTCGTGATTGTCGTTCGGTGTCGTTTATTATCGAATTCAGTTATTTACTGTGGCTCTGTTGCTCTGTTGAGATCCAGTGAATTCTGCTGCCGCTGCTGTCTGTTTGATGTTGATGGGTGTCTATCCAGTTATCCTGTGTGAACTCTATCCTATCCTCATTTCCAAGCTGTGCCTAAAATCAAATGGAAACAAAGGATAAACTATTGCCACAAGGTTCTAGAGAGATTAACTTGTTACAGGAAAACATATTACATAAAAATGGTATAAGGAGCAAACTTCAATAAAAAAAAAAATTGTGAGAATTATGATGATGTTTGAGATGTTTTGTGACCAACCGGTTCAAAATACTGTTACAGATCACAATTTGTGACAAAATATTATCAGGAGTATTGCCCACATTGATATAAGGAAGACAACTCTGCACAGCTTAGGTTACAAGCCGGCATTGTTAAATAAGCATTATTGTGAGGCACAAACATAGCTTGTGATTTCACTCAGTTTTCAACTCAAAATTACAAGCCAAAAATAGGGGCAAGGCAGGGCAGCAGTCACAGGCTTCAATGGAAAATGAAGAAATCTGCTAGATTTAGATGGATTCCTAATTCCTAAAGATAACCTTCACTGTTATTGTTTTGAACTAAAATGTGGAGATTCATTTGGTTGAAAAAACTTCATAACTAATGGTGACAAGGTAGTAACACGGGATGAGGTCAACGTACTTAACATTGGAAATGAGTTTAAGCGACATGCGGTGTAAGTAAGCGTCTCCCATAATTATGTAACACAGCAGAAATCTAGAGAGACTCTACATAGGAGAATTTAGGATATTGCATAAATGGCTTTAGACCTAGATTAATCATATTTGCTGGTGTGACAGTGTTTAAGCGAAAAACTTGATGGGTTCAAGAATCAAGATAGGTCAAAATTAGTGATGACATGCTGGTTTGATCCAATTAAATTTTTCTGAAGAAACCCTGGGCTTTAGTTCAAACATATGTGAAAGTAACAAAACCTGGAACCGCTACTATGTGTTGTCTTTTCAATATTCAAATTTGAGCACCAAATAGACAGCTCCTCAACACTAGTGACAACGCTGTAACATATCAAACTCACCATAGCTGTCTGTGGTGCTTCTCTCCGGCCCAATCTGTCCAAGCAGCGTCTGAATCAGAAGAGCAACCTGTTTAGTATCAGTCTACGTTTATATACCCGTGAGTAAAATTCATGAGCCAATAGTTTTCAGGATTACCCAACTATAATACCTATTTATCTGCTAAGACTTTGCTTGTGAGATGATTGCTGGGCTATCTTTTAAATTAACTGATGCCAGCACTTGGGTACAACTTTGTCAAAAATAGACCAAGCTGCAAGCTTGAAGCTTTTCTAATAGATACATCTTCCTGTAATCATTATCCATAGTAAGAGTCTAGAACGGTGCAGTTGGTTCATCAATCACAAAAGAAGGATTGTATGTTAAAAATTACAGCGGCTCAGCACAGCATTATCTCATAATTTTCCACTGCAATTTTGGCATGAGCTTTGGTAAGTTGCGGGTAAACAAAGCTATTAGCATGAAAACAACAAGAGACCTATAGACTTGGTTGATCCTGTTACACAACAAGGTCACATGCTCACAGAATGCCAGATTCTCACTTATAATATTATTCTGCACCTAACTAAATTCAATATTTCATTATGTAGACATTAAATTAATAAAATATGCATAAAAGTTAGAAAGATAAATAACAAGAATGAATGATGTTAATAATAGGTGGGTTGTGATTGTATTAGTATTCCAATTTTACCCGAGATGTATTAAAGATCCACTTGACAGCACTTTACATTTGAGCATGACTTTCTGTTGACTTACTTGGGGTTGTACCACCTATATCCGCAGTCCTCACAATAATCACAGATATTTTCCTAATCCTGATAATAACTAGCTAAAAACCCTCATATTGTAGCTGATGGTTTGTGTTTACTTTTTAGTTGGTCAAACATCCCCACACCCTAAAAATCACATTAAAGCTTCATATTCTGTCAGGAGGGACCTGATTGTGTGTACCCATGCAGACTTGATCGACAGGGATCGATAGGCACATGTAATATCCACTCAGTATATCTATAAAATTCTACCACGGGTGGGGTTCGAACCCACGCGGACATACGTCCATTGGATCTTAAGTCCAACGCCTTAACCACTCGGCCACCATGGTTGCTTGTTGCTTTTATTACCTCTTTCATTGGAGTACCTCTCAAGCTCCTCACTCTTATCACAAATCATTTGCAACAACAACAGCTGTTATCTAGGCAAAAAAGATAAACTGCTGCTTATTAGCGACTCATAAAGTGTAGATTGACTGAGCCTTATTTGTGTGGATTCCAATCTCTTTTGAGAAATATCAATGTGATATAATGAAAAGAATTCTTTTAGTATGATTTTGAAAAAATTGCATCCCCCTCCTCCCCAGTGCTAATATATAATATGGTTCAAACATCCGTATAATAATTTGAATCATGTGGCATTTTTTGGTGAAGACTAACCACTAAAGAAAATCATCACAAACGCATAAGATTGGTCATAGCCGATATATCCTGAAAGGGCAATGAGAGTTGTGGTAATTTCCTTATTATAAATATACAGAGCTTTTTACACCTAAAGAATTCATTTTTTCTTGAGCAATGTGACAAGGCTCAGTTATTTAGTAATACTGTGTTATACTTTGTAATTTTACTAACTTTAGCTTGGCCTTTGAGCTTTAGATTTTGTAGTTATCTTATCTCAGCTCATGCATTATCACGTACCTCAGCATAGTACTTTTTATGGTCTTATCATTTTATTTATTTTTACAGAATCAACAGTTTTAATAATTTTTACAGAGCACCCTACAGTGACAGTTTTATTGCTCAGAGATTGAGACCCAAAAATGTAAACATACAACAACGCCTGTATAGCAAGTTATGCTAATTTATTAATCATGCCTGTTTGCGGGTTTTTTTCATAACTACATTTTATAATTTACATTAAATAGCAGAAAAGACACCAGACGTCTTTTTCGCAATTTATTACTAGGGCTTTTTTTTCTCTGTCTCTCCACTTTTCCTTAATTTTTGAGTTGAAAAACATTAAAAAAGATGATGGTAGATTGACGATAAAAGTCTATATGTTATGGAAGAATCAACACTAGAATTTAGTCTAGAATCACTTAATTAATTATATCACATTTTATTATGGAAGCGAATCTATAATAAAACAACACAATGTTTCACGGAGTAAATTCTAGAAAAATAATGAGAGTTATGTTGAGAATAAATTAAATAACTACGGCGGCTGTGCAGGAAGAGTTGAGCAGTGTGAATGTTTTGCATCTTTCATCGCCCCTAATTGTAGATAAAAGTTGTGTGAAAATAATAACATGCATTTACACTGAAGTTGCTAGACCAAAAAGACTAGATCTAACATGTAGTGAAGACAATGACATGATACATGAATCTATTGAGGTATTCTGGTTACAAAATATTTCTGGCAAAAAGAATCTGATGTTTGAAAACGAATGATGATAATTTTCTACAACTTTAAATATGCAATCAGAGTACAAGACATATGGAACACAGATTTTTGTGGATACCTAGTGTTATATAGTTGTCAGACCCCTCAAACTATTATTTGAAGTCTGAAAACTTAGACTAGCTATTACTATGATCATGTATTGATGAGTTCTTTAGAACATAGTACATTCATTGACGGTGGTGCTTTCTTTTTTTGTTCACTTTTCTGACTACTAGTATGGGTGGTACTGCATGTCGAAGCCGCTGCGTTGTCAGCAAACACTTCTGGGTATTCCTCAATCGACTGTAGGGGCGGAGCATGAATCAGTGACTCACAGTCAAACGGTATCGGTGTCGCTCCAGTGTTCTCTGGAACCTCGATGAACATCTCATTTTTCTTGTCTTCCCTTTTGAAAGAAGTGAACAGCAGGATAATTTGAGGCACAAATTTCTTGTGACCAAAGGGGGCATTAAAAATGGACAAACGATTTGGGATCATCTAAGACGAGTAATTAACCATCTTTATGTTACCAAACAGGATGAAATTGACCTTCAACTTGGTCAAAAGCATCCAAGCATCCCTAGTGATTTCTGATGAGTTTGCGCCATAGTTACAGACTTTGCTAATCTGTTTTGCAGGTTATTTTGAGACCTGGTTGTACTATAATTGCACTTACCTTTTCATAAGGTAGGCGACTAGTATCACAATTGCTACAAATACAAAAACTCCTGACCCAATTCCCATAGGTATACTTGTCGCGCCACCTGAGAAAATCAAATAGATATTACTATTCTCAGCAGGGATCTTTAGCGGCAAGTTTAAGGCTAAGAATAAAGTAGAGAGGCCGGGAATACCATGTCAACTTAAACTCAAACTAATACCTAAAATCGCAATCAAGCAAGGCTTACTGGTATGCAGATGCTTTCTCTTCTTTGCCACAAAGCAAAGTCAAACCATCTATAAAACTAAGATTGGAGTAAGAAAAGTTATGTTTCCCAGCTAGTCAGCTTCAAAACAAGCCAAACTGGCCCTATTGGACCATCAGAAGCTAAGTAATCAGGCATTGGTGTTGACTTTTTCATTAATTGCTAATGAGAACGGAGAGTTCAGGCAATGAACTGAACTAAAGGTTTAGTTCATTGGTTCAGGTGTGAGGTCACATCATATTTCGGCATTTTTTAAGAGTTGAGTACAATAATACAAGTTGAGTAAAAACAGACTGGTCTATGTTAGAGCAATGTAACAGACACAATCTAATCTCTGATTAGATTCCATCTGGAAAGACTGGGCCGTCAAAAGTTATTCCAGCCAATACGAAGTTGTTTTAAGAAATGTGACGTGACGAAGGAGTTACAGAAAAGAACATGAGTATAAATATGAAACATAGACAACCAGGATTTAGATTCTGAACGCAAGGGTCTTTTTCTATTATAATTAGTAAAATTCATTTTTTTAGTTCAGTCGTGGAAACATTGAGATTGGTTCAGCTGCCCTTCAAACGATAATCGCACATCCGAACGGTTGAAGAAAGCAAAGTATTATTTTTACGTAAACTTACAATTTTTACTTAGTAGCTTCTCCATAAGAGCTCGTGCTTGAGTCATATTTGTTGTTATACATTCCATTTTAGCACTGGTGGATGACTCTGCTGTTAACGTTGTGTTGCCTAAGTCAGCGGACGTAGTATAATCATACTGTGTGGTTGTAGTGGACGTGATATCGTAGGTGGCGTTACCCTCCCCTCCACCAGGGTTGTTCACTATCACCACCATGGTCAATCAGAATCTTAAACGATGGTTAACCATTATGTTTGAACTTTTGACAATACAAAATATAAAAACAATAACAAATTAATTGTTATGCTTCTAAGTTTAGCAGACATATGGCACTCAAGAAATGACTACAATTAAGAATAAGTCACAAAAGTGATTTATCATAACAAGAAACTGAGGACCCTACTGTGGAGAGTTCTCTGGAAAGCTGAAGAGATTTTAGGCCCTGAAAGTGAAGTGATGACTGTAAAATATGCTGCCTATGGGGACAGCGATCATTACAACTTTCTTCACATGCTGTCACTCTAATACTCAGAGCACTTACAGTTGTCAAGTAAACACTTATTTATGTACAATTGGTACAATTTTCCACTCACCGGTTCCAGTAGTGACAGTGATATGCTGTGACAGCGATACGACCTCGACCTGACACTAGTAAATGATACCCTTTTTATCCCACGTACTAAAACTTTACAGGTGAGAAAGTTATAATCCTTTTAACTTGAGTACAAATTGCTTAGGTCTCACTCAATGACTGTTAAGATCTTCAATAGCGTCACGGTCTCAGATACTTTTACAAAGCGGCAGCGACGTTCCCATGGGAGAAGACAGCAAACAATACCATTGAGCGTACGCAATAATACTATCAAAGGCTGCGGCAGCACCTGGTGTGTTCATAGAGCAGAACAGCGGGCCTGCTGCCGCTGATAAGAACTTATACAATGTATGAAATGACACAAATAATTCATTATTAATTCACCAGATGTATATTATTGATAAAATTATTATGTCTGTTTTCAGATAGTATAGCTAGCTAACCAGGCTAGGTATGTTTGTCAGTTCATGAGAGTAAAAATCAATTTTGACATAATGAACATCTTTAGTAAATTCCGTGCAACTGCTACAGTGTCATACGATGCAAAAACTGTCAAGTAAAATAGTCAATATTTCAGTTTCCTGAATTTCAACCTGAAGTAGACAAAACATCATGGCCATTACATTATTAACCTAATGTAGTGCAAAATACGTATGTGTAAAGAAAAAAATCATTATATGATATAAGATTAAATGTATACCCTAACAAAATATACTGTAGAATAATGTACCTTGATAAAAAATAAAAGGCAATTTGGTCAAGGAGAGATAGGTACTACACCCTGACTTGATCATATTGCAGCAGCAAACTCTTCACCGTTATAAATTGCACTTCACTTGTTTTGTAAAAGTATATAAAATAGCATTCAATTAGTATATGCCTGTACAAGTGTACATTGTTCTGTCAAGTAAAATAGATTGGATGTGTAAACCTGATCCTCCTTGTTATATTTTTCAATTAGGCCAATTGTTTCATGACGCTTGCTGTGATCCTCCGAAGTGCCAATTTGGGAACCTTACCTCTGGCCGTCTATGTTTCAAATTTGCAACAAAAAAAATCTATTTTGGGAATCAATTAATAATGTCCTTATCAAGGTACCTTGAGAGTTGAATCAAGACGCCAGCAGTCTGTATGTGGATTGTTGTTACCTCACTTCTTCATCATCTGCATCCATGTCATCTATAATCATATATTAGAGTTAAAATGTGATTGGGGAGTTCAGTTTCCAATTACCTCTAATTTATAAAACTGAAATTACTTTTTTATACTTTTTATTTATTTTGGCAGGGGAATGATTGGTGAAGCTGACTCAAAATCTCAATGGCAAATACCCAATTTAAAGAAATGGAAACATCTAGTCAATTAGATAGTCAAATAAGTATTGTAATGCCAGGGAGATTGATGGGGCGCTCAAGTTGTCTGCTCCAAAGCAAAGTAGCAGACAACTTCTACACTGTAATGGGACCAACAAGGTTATGAATATCGATTGTATGATAAAATTACAGGGGTCAAGCTGGGACTGGACATATGAACATACATGATACTCGCTGCAGCTGGGATCATAACCTTTAGATATTCAATCAAAACCGTCTGTTCAAGGAGCCAGTTTTAGAATCTGGCTCTTTTGGAGGTGTCGGTAGCTTCGTGGTAGCTACATTTACTGATGTTATAAAGTCCAACCTCACCATGCTGAGAATTTTATGAGTGGGTTTCTCACTGCTGACTTCTAAGCAGCAACATAAATTCACTAACAAAACAATCACAAGCAGTGAAGTCACATGAACTGCATTTCCACAAAACTCACCATAATCCTCATCCCCGATGAGATCCTGTCCTTCCTGTAACTGTTCGTTGGCAGCCCGCTGCTGCTCTGGAGGGAGGTGACTGTGTGCCTCCTGAGACAGAGGTGTAAATGGCATCAAATGTCTGAATAACGGATGTCTCAGTTCGTTCACTAGATTTTGGGGAAGGGCTGGTAAGTCATTTGTTGTTTTGTTATTATGTGCTAATATCTTCTTAATCGTGTACACTGCACATTCTCTGAGTGAATAGACTACAAGGCAGAATGGTAAGTATTGTTATCTCAACAGTAAGAATATGTTAGCGAGAAAGTAAGTAGGTAAGTACATAATAATAATAATAATATTGCTGTCCGTCTAGGTAGACGATGACTGCACCGAGGTGCGGCATAGGAAGAGGTTTATAGTGACGACTAGGTTTCCGAGTCGTTAGTGCCACTTTTCAACCACTGACAGCTTTAACCCAGCGTGAAGCATAGCGCTACAAGGCCGGAGCTGCAGTGGTTGATGACAGCATCCTCCTGTACAGAGCTATACCATTCAGGAGGGTTCTTTAATTTGCACGCGCGATGGTGTTGTACATACAGAAGACCTCCATTATTTTATAGTTCTGCTCCGAAGGGACTGTGTGGTCAGTCAAAGTCGAAACGACTTTCGGTCTCGGACGGGGTTTGAACCTACAACCGGCTGGTCAAGTGGCAGACACGCCAACCACTGCGCCAAACTGACATAAATAGAGGGAATAAGGGAGTATGTTAGGGTAGTTTTAGGGTAATTCATGGTGTAATTTCTTAGGTTAGTATAGTATGTTAGAGAGCATGTTAATAATAATTGATTGAAATGTTTCACCTGTCCCTTTGCTTCCAGTGGACTTCGCGGATGATCTCAACATTACAAAAAATGGAGGTCAGCGCCATAGCAAAAAATTCCAAATTAAAACCTAAACCTGTCTGCAACGGCTATCCATACATATTAAAGCATTATAAATATGAGAAAAAATGCATTAAAATCGCACAAAAAGAAAAACGAAATCGTTATTCTTTATTCTTTATTCATGATTATTGTTGTTATTCTTACGAGGTTTGCTGAGTTGTACTAGCTTGCGTCTGGCTCTGTTTGGATGAGCAGGGTTGGTAGAATTCATCCAGGGTTCACCGATCCACACGGTGCGCCCATCTGCTACCAGCCTCTCCTGAGTACCAGCACGCACAAACACCCACTTATGTCCACCGTAAGAGTTAACATCATACCACTTACGGGACTCCAGTCCTTCTGAGTAAACCACTCCTTTACCCTATGAATAAAAATGAGTTATATTATATTATATGATGTTAGTGAGTTAACGAATTTGATCAATGCAACAATGACATATTTGTGACAGGGGAGTGAATTGACTAAAAGCTGAATTTATATATTATATTTGTATTTGGTACATTTTATCAGAGGCTCTTGTATATCACCAAGTGTTATCCAACTTGTTTATCTTTTACAGTAGTAGCTTGTTCGACTTTCTTTGCTTCCTTGGCATTCTTTAGTTAGCCATGTTGGTAAGTTTTTGCCCATAACATTTCACATTGCAATAGTCATTTAGGAGTCATATCAAAATGTATTTTCATAATAAGTATTTGTACCTCGTAATTGATCCATATCAGTGTGGCGGGGAAGTCTGTGCTGTTGTAGAATCTTACAAATGAGTGAGTCCGGCTGGGACCAGAGCGCATATACCTAAAATCATCAGGATGCATATCCTCAGCCATAGACCGGAGGGATTCTAAAAGTAAGAAAATCTATTATTAAAATAAATATATACATTTTTATTGCATCAACCATCATCCACAGGTGCTCTCCCTGACGTGCAAAAAAACCACAAACGACTCACATGTGACTCTCACGTGTCCTGAGTACTAACTCTATCGGCCGATTATGCCCTGAACAAAAGAGAAACTTTGATTGCTAAAATTTATTGAGTACAATCAGTTCACCAGAAAAACGGTTATTAATTTTCAGGTTTGAATACTAATGTATTGGTGTAAAATGCAATTTTACCAATAATTTGCCAGAAAACTACAATGTAGGTCAGCATACTAAAAACAAAAAAAAAGTTCAAAATGTGCAACGCATAACAAGTGTTGTAGCAAAAAGTATTGCATCACATTTAGCTTGTATCGATTTAGCTGGTGGTGTGTTCTAGCCACAATCATTATCTTACATAGGCTTAATAACAATAGTTGGTAAGTCGATGTCATCTTATATTTTACATCATCATGTTTCTAGCAAGAAGGGAAGCAATCCAAATGTTTTAAGCTATATAGCATAATATATCAGGACAATTATCCTTAGTGTATTGTGTCTGTAGCTTTATTGGTATATGCTTGATGTGTGGACAAACCCCCGAGCCCTGAGATTTTTTCTAATAATGTTAATGTCATCTTATATTTTACATAATCATGTTTCTAGCATGAAGGGAAGCAATCCAAATGTTTTAAGCTATATAGCATAATATATCAGGACAATTATCCTTAGTGTATTGTGTCTGTAGCTTTATTGGTATATGCTTGATGTGTGGACAACCTCCGAGCCCTGAGATTTTTTCTTAATGTTAATGTCGCCAACATCTTCATCTATTT
This sequence comes from Membranipora membranacea, assembly GCA_914767715.1. Taxonomy (NCBI): domain Eukaryota; kingdom Metazoa; phylum Bryozoa; class Gymnolaemata; order Cheilostomatida; family Membraniporidae; genus Membranipora; species Membranipora membranacea. The sequence goes on along the minus strand of OU612073.1, from coordinate 14,020,333 downwards.
CCTTCATTTTGACCTCCAATTCGATCTGAAATTGTGACAAGACATTGATTTGATATGTGAGCAGTTTCCTTTCAGTCTGGATGTGTTAACGATAATTGAAATGTAGGAGGAGATTGGGAGAGGGGACAAAGACTTAATGTACTCAAAATGACAGAAGTTAGTTCAAGCAAATGCATCTCTCATCAGTAAAAGCTCTTTTCTTTTCAATTCAGCAAAATTTTGTTGGCTTGAGTTGTCTGAGCATGATTATTATTATTCGATGCCAGTACTAGTCTGGGAACTCAATATTCTTAATGTTTAATCTTTGTAAAAAGCCACAAGTCTTTTATATTGCTATATAATATCTATATATCTATATATATCTCAAATTTTCGCAGTGTATCATTCTTAAACTGAATACATAGCTGGCATGTCCCTATTCTAGGACTTACCATTATCTAAGCCTGCCTGAGCGTGATCTATCTCTTGCATCCTTTCTCTAATCACTTGACCTGCTGGTGGTACTGCCCCAAGTGGCTGGCGTACAAATGGCATCAGATGTCTGAACAGCGGGTGCTGTAAGTCGTCTACTAAATTTTGAGGCAGAGTTGGTAAGTGGGCTGATGACCTGTGATTATTCATAAGGTATCGTTTTATGCTGTACACACAACACTCTTTCAGCGAATAGACTAAAAAAGAAAGGGAACCATTAGCAGATGTCAGGTTGATGCGATTCAAGTCCTGTAATCAGGCTCGTATTTGAACAATGAAGTGAGTCTGAGTTAATTATAAGGTATGGAATAAAGATTGCACCAGGTAGGGTTATTATCGTTATAAACTTTTCTCCTATGAAAATTTTTTGATTACAAAACTTGCCATGGCTTGAAGGATTACAATTACATTCATTTGATTTTTTACAGATGAACCAGCAGTTAAAAGCCTAACTTCATACTCAGACTAAGATGTCTCAAATTATATAACCTGCCTGAAATTCCACAAAGGGATTGAAATTTCTGGTGGCATTGTAAATTGGCAAATGTAAATACTTTATCTTGGAGTCTGGGACATTACTGGGATCAAAGTTTAGAGTTACAATCAGAGTGCTTTTAAGTTGTTCCTTATATCTTCCTAAGATTTTTCCTGGATACCCCAGTAGAGGTAGAACAGACTGAGACTTAGCACTGACTACATTTTTTAGCTTACCAGGTTTACGTAGCTCTACTAACTTGCGCTTAGCTCTGTTAGGGTGTGCTGGGTCTATTGTATTATTCCAGGGTTCTCCGACCCACACGGTGCGCCCATCTGCAACCAATCTCTCATCAGTGGCTTTACGGACAAACACCCACTTATGTCCAGCAAAAGAGTTCACATCACAAGTCTTATGTGATCCAAGGCCAACCAAGTAAACCACACCTTTACCCTATACAAAAAATTCTAAATATTTAGAGCAAAAACTGGAGCACCTATTTTATCAACTGAATTTATATCACCATTTTATCACCATATTTTATCACCATTGCAATTGAATGTTTGCTATATTTGATCAAGAAGACACAGATTTCACTACCTCTGTTATATAACATGTATGCTCCCAAACATGATAATACTTGTTTTATAGATAATAGTATAAACTGTTTGACAACAGTAGTATATATTTTACACAAAATTGACACAACATCAGCTTACCTCACGATTGATCCATATCAGTGTAGCAGGGTGCTTTGTGTTGTTGTAGAATCTCACAAATGAGGGAATTCTGCTAGGACCCGATCGCATATACTGGAAATCATCAGGGTGCATACCTTGGGTGATCGATTGGCAGTGTCAATTAAACCTAAGATATGTGAGTGCTGTGACAAAGTCTGTCACCTAAACAGTATTTAACACCCTTGAATAGAATAGCCTTGATTAAAACCAAGTGAGTGCCACAACTACCACTCCTCGATAAGGCCTTAAAACTCGCATATGATCTTCCCACATTGACACGCAGCACCTATCCTATGGAATATCACCACTACACTTTTGTAATTGTGTACCAACACATATTTCAGCTGAATACACCGGATTAATTTGCGGGGTAGCGTTCATGTTTTCGGCCAAGCTAGGAACTTGAGTCTGGCTTGTCCTATATGTCCTACTGGACTGGACTCCAAGTAGTGATCAAGAAAAGTTAAGAAAATAGATAAAGATATATATTTGCTACATGATGCCTGAAAGTTCAAAATTTTGGGACAAGTTGTCATTTATCAACAGAGAATGCAGCCATGTGGTTTGAAAGGGTGATCACCTCATCCACATAACAATACTGGTATAGGGGCTCTGTGATATAGGCTATGTGGGCTTGCAAGCTTTTCACCACCTTAACAATTTCTTTGAACAACTGACATAGCGTAATCATGTGGTGAAGCAAAATGAATTTTTTTAAATGCTTGCCATCAATTTCAATGAACAAAATCTTTTAGCCACAGCAACTATAGGTCCCAAACAGGTAAGCTATACTAATGGTTCACAGAATGGGCTGTAACTACCTAGTCTCAGTAGCATTTCAGAACTAGCTAGGTAGGTTGTATCAACTGAAACATCAAACTATCCCAATTTTCTGTACCACATACAATATAATAGTCTTACTAGTATTAGTAGTACCAACAGGAACTCCTTGGTAGTAGATATTCATAATTAAAATTTACATTAAAAGGAAATCGGAACAAAGGGTTTTGGAATTACGTAGAGAGCATCGTCACTCTAGACCACAGAAAAGGGGTGTCTCTCAAATAAGCCACTGTATCGGCTCTTATTGTTGGGTGGTCATCTCATGACATCAATCAGAGCCAACACATTGGCTTGTCTCATCAAGGAAAAACTTTCATTGGTCTCATATGGGACAATGAATAGCACATGATTTGGGCACTGAGTATTCGATAGGTGTGGACCAGGCCTCGGGAGCGCTTGAATGGTTCAGAAAGCATAACCCATCTGTCGTCACAACGTCACAACTGGATATGACATAATCATAATTGAATAGTCAACAGTCTTGTTGCCTCGAGTACTAGTTTAAGGCAAAACGTGTTAGTGATATGGGTCCTCATTGACCTTGTGGCTCTCCTCTAGCTCAGGATTTGGACTTGCTCTTGTGCGCTTTGTTGCCCCAAGGAGTAACTCCTTGGCTGACCAACAAGTTCATGGCATGGCATAAGATGCGGTGAGTGAAGTCCAGGCCGGGCAGGATACAAGATCTCATTTAATATAATTGTCATTTACAGATCAATGAGTCCTTGGCAACAGCTTTACTCTGCACTTCATTCTGCTATCTCAGTTAAAGGGTTACAAGGCCGAGTCTACAATGCCAAGTACAAGCCAAAATTCCCCCTATTCTTCATGTTTGCTATGATCAGCAAAGGCCCCCTGCATTCTGGGCTGCAGAACAGCTGTGATGGTCAGGGCATGGTTATCAAGGAGTCCCTTGTTACTCCTTGATGGATATATATATGAGTAGAGGCCGAATGGGCTATGTTTATCAGAATAATAATAATTATCATAGATACACAACATAAGGCAGGCCTTTCCATCAGGGAGAATTCCCTGTTTCAATAAACCTAGTAGGTGTAGATTCATTAGATATGATAGTTCCCAACAGGGAGAATTCATTCTCCCTGTTCCCAAGTTAAGACTGAGAGTTATGATATTGTAATTGTTGTGCAGTGATAGTGATCATTGTATGGATTGGCCAACATGATATTCATCCAATCCAGGGATAGCCTATATTGTTTGAAAAAGGTCGAAGATTTTGTCATGTAATGAAATGAAATGAAATTTAGACTTTAATAATATAGTGTTAGTTCCTGCAATGTGTATGTTGATAAGAGCACCCGCCCTCTATCACATAGTATTCTTTTGATGGAAAGCAGGCTAATATAATGTCAAGGTAATATAATTTTGTAGTGCCATTATGAAACACGCAGGTAATAATATGAAATACTAGTACCACAATTTATTTTTGTGAGTAGCTTACATATTCCAACCAAACATTTTAACATGTGAGAAAAATCCAAATTGGTTTGTGTAAACCCTCTCTGCCAGGGATGAATCTAACTCATTATTTGTTCAGTTTGGGTGGATTTTCAGCCATCATAGACCAAAGGTCTAAGCATTGGTTCCAGGGGCCCAATATATGATTGTAGTGTTCACTTACAATACTGTACTGTAGTGTAGCTGGATTAGTAGGTAGAGTAGGGTAGCTTGACATCTTAATTACTACTAGCCTGTCTTGACAAGCTTTGTCAAGACAGGTTAACTTACTACTTACTAACTTCCCAATTAATCCTCATCTATTCTAGCTACTATATTATTTGACACATGAGTATTGGCAAATCATGACCGTTTCATTTGACAGGTTATGCCAACCTGTTACCTGTACTATCCAAACACTTGACACCACTGTTCAATACATAATTATAGTTTAGAATCATGTCCAACTCATGTACCTGACATGTCTCATTTGGGGCACCCCTCCTCTGCCCCCCCCCCCCGAGGTGGTCTAGTGGGCCCTGTGCCGCACTCAGCTATTGAAACAATACAATGGCATTAGTCACAAACGGCAATTACAAGCTCGCCCCACAACCAGATCCAGGAGCTGTGCGCTGATAAATCCCAGCACTGACCTGCAGTTTGGTGGATTCTGCTTTTTTCGCTGTGGTTCGGTCCCATACAGGAAAACAAAATAGATATATAATTAGTGGATAATTAAAAATTATGAAAAATCATGAAGCAAGTAGTCATGCACCGTGTTGTAGATTGTTACGGGTCGGCAATCATACCGGGTTTGAGGCTACTGTAGTTTAACAAATAGTGATAATTGTTATAAGTACATAAATATAATAAAGTGTTAGGCATGATGAGAGGTCGTATATATGTTTATATTGGATCAAAGTACACATTTAATCTCACCTCAAATAAATTGATTTTTTTACCTCTGGCGTTATGTTGTGATGTTACAATGAATACATTGTTGATAATGGTCACTGGTGGTTTTATGGCGATCGCAACTCCAGATACGCAAGCAATGGTTTTTTTGTTAGTGCTTTTATTGGCATCCTAATCATATTAAGAAAAAGAATGCTCTTTGTTATTAACTTTACTTAACTTATTGCTTTGGGTATCTTATGAATGACATGGCTTTGAGAATTGTTTTAATTGAGTGATCACTTCTTATTTATGACAAGAATGATGTAGATATTTAGGAAAAAACATCTTGTCATAATAGTAATGAAGCAAATAGTTCAATCAGAAATATGACATGATTTGTTTTCAGAAAGCCATGGGCTTGACCACACAGTACCACAGATATGATGCTTCCGGCATCTGCGCTCTAGTCGCCAGCGGTAAGAGTAATGTTGCATGGTTAGAGTACGGAGGCCGTACAGGAAAGTATTGTGCTGTTGGTGCCTGTGAAAATGTCATTATCTGGGACGTCAAGACAGGCGAACAGGTGAGTGAACATGTTTTATTGTCACACATAAATATGTCATAAATTTGCAATGCTAGTTGGTCAGCATTATCAAGATTTGAGATCATACTGCATGTAAGAAAGATTGCAAGATCAACCCATCAACATTTTCTAGTATTTGTATTGTTTCAATTAAACCAGATTACCACCTTAATAGCATGAGTACTTAATCCACACAAGCTCACTACGCAGTAGTCTAGACTGTGAAATGCCATGTTTGATTTCATGATACGGTGACAACTGGCTTACCCTCGCCCTGCTATTGTGATGATCTAATTTCATAAATAGCTGCATTCTCTGTAGATAAATGATAAATGTTTAGATTCTGTCACAATCACTTTAAAATGAAATGGTTGAAATATACATGTATCTCTATAGGTGGCAACATTACCAGGAGACAGACACGAGGTTGTCAGACTAGCAGCGTCTCCAAATGGGCAGCATCTGGCTGTCGGATATCATAATGGAGCTGTTAAAATATTTGACATAAAATCAGGTGAAGAGCTTGTCACTTTCAGCGGACACAAAACTGCAGTCTCGTGTCTGGCTTTCGATGAGAGAGGAATGGTGCTTGCATCTGGATCAAGGGTATGATTTTTGATATAATAATTGTAGATTGAAATGTAAGTTTGTCCCTGATACTATGATTAATGATGTTCGTCGGGACGTTGCAACTGATTTATGATGACAATCAAACAAGGCTGCATATCCATATCAATGTTTATTTTTCTTTCTACTTTCTTTGGTCTTTGTGTTCTTGTACATTTGTAAATTATTTGTCTTATTCATAATTCAACCAGATATTGAAATGAAAAATTTGCTTGGTATACAACTGGTAATAATTACCTGTTGCTGAAATGACTCTTGCAATTCCATTGGGCAAATAAGGTGAAATGAATTGGCTTTTATGTCAAATGATATAATGAATCTATGGTTTGTCATCCAGGATACAGATATCATTGTTTGGGACACTGTGAGTCAGAGCGGTTTATACAGGCTAAAAGGACACAAAGGACTCATCACACAGCTCATATTCATGAAAACACAGAATATACTCATATCATCGTAAGTCATATACTAAAATATAAGCGCATTAGAATGCAGAACTAAGTCCTGCTGTTGTTATGGGGTATTTGGCCGGCCCAAAGAGCTGGAAGTGGTCCAGTCAGTCAGTGACACTATGACTGCAGCAGACCATGGTTAAAGAACTCTCCAACCACTTGACTGGACTGGCACTTAGCATGGGTACCATCACAAGGAATTTGGCGTGATCTGAGTTCAATTTCACTAATGAGAGGCGGGTTCATGGTAGGTACTCGTACTAAATTGACTCTATTACTATCAGAGATACACACGATATTAGTGTAGTCTTGATGTCAAAGTAGTGTGCACAAACCTGGTAAGTACTAAATTATTGTTGTAGATCGAAAGACACATTTGTAAAGTTTTGGGACCTGGATACACAGCATTGCTTTCGCACACTGTTGACTCATAAAACGGAGGTCTATGGGCTGCAGGTTAATTCAGATGAGACGAGGCTATATACCGGCTCCGCTGACAACGAGATTCGTGTGTATGGCCTTCAGGCGATTACTGATGAAGATGTCGCCGCTTCAGCACAAAAGGTACCAGATTTTCTTCCAATTTGTTGTTCGCGTTATGATATATCTAAACTTTTAATTTGTCAAAAGAAATCTCTACGTATCATCATGAAACAACCACCAAACTCTCATTCTCCTATAGATTTTCGGAATTACAAATTATGCCAATTTCCATGTTATTCAAATTTCGACTTATCGTCTTTTATAAAAACTATATTTTCAAACGAGAAGACAACTTCAACAATGTTGAGAATCCATATGAAATTAAAGCATCAAAGAGTTCGAAAAATCCACTCAAGCCGATTAAAGTTTGAACTGAAAAGGGAAAGAGATCAATGTTTTTCATTGCCTGTAACCTCTTTGGTGAGCTTGCTTGGGACCTTCAGGATCTTCCTCGCGAGGTCTTCCCGAGGCAGTTGGCGGCTCTCCTGTGGGAGCTGGATGGAAGTTGATTGTTTGCCTTCTGTTCCCTTGATGGCACAGCTCTGCTGTCGGGGTCTACAGAGTGCTGAGCGGGGCTGTCATAACTCTAGTTTCGAACTATCTGATAAGCCCCTTTGTAATTTTTAGTCACTTTTTAAAAACCTTATTCTCCTTGCAATTATAAGACAATAAACACTTGTACCAAAAAAAAATGTACGCAAGATATATAAATATGCTAGGTGATCCCCCAGAAGAGTAAAAATGATCTAGGATGGCTCTAACCATGGAAGCAATATTAACATAAGTCCATAGGTATAACCAACCAGTCTCAAGCTGCTCTTTCATTGTCCCTACCCCAATTCTGATATATTTTGTATGGAGGCATTGATCAGACCCCATCAGATCTTAGGTGAGAAGAATTACGTAGAATCTGCAAAAAATAACATTTTAGAAAAAAACTACACATATAAGTCAGAGTTGTCACCTTCTTTTGTATGGTCAGATAATATGAAATTGCCATGTTATTGTCAGAGAACAGAAGAGAGCATTGCCACAGCTAGTAAAAAGTTAAAGATAAAAGTGGAGGTTGGAGAATCAGAGGACAGTGATGCTGAATCTAGCAATGCTGCTTCTGAGGGGGAGGAAGAGGAGGAGGAAGAATTCAGTGCAGAAGAGGTTTGTAATGTTTGATGTTGGAAATTCTGACAACTATATTATAGCTCAGTTGTAAACGTGAACAGAAATAGAGGCCTATGTTTTCAAATGTAATTTCACTTTGATTTTTGTTTTAGCTGTTGAACTGTAATTAAAATAACCAGCCAAGCCCATGACTGCCTTAATGGGAATTGCATTGCATTATTCAGAGGAGAAATTCATGTTGTCAAATCACTGGGCTTGCTTACATTTATATCCTCATATAATCACTCTATCGATTTTCAGCGATTATTGTCATGTCAATACATGGGCTCAATGGTAAGAACTGGTAAAGGAAGAACTGTATCTCTAGAAATGGATAAAACTGGGCGAGCACTAATATGCCATGTAAGTTGCCTGCCAAGTTGGCCTAGGCTAGCTATATAATGATATTATGGATATTATTAAGTTAATATTCTAACAGACTTTTCATCTAGGTGCTACATAGACCATCCAATATGGATTCAGAAGAGTTAGAATATGTTCCAAAATGAAAATACGTATTCCTAATAATACCATTCATTCATCCTGCTTTTACAGGGTGTAGATAAAGTGCTGGAGACCTTTCTAGTTCTAACAGATGAGGAGAGGCTTCAGCTACAGAAGAAGAGAGCAAGTAAGCTGAGGAAGAGGCAGCGTGCTGCCGGGGAGGACGACACACTGACTACTGCAGAGAGACATCAGCTTAGTGTAGAGGATCAGCACAAGAGACACGAGCCTGTCAGGGTACCAGCTAGGCTCAGCAGTGTGGACGTACTGTGTAACGGTGCGGCTGTGTGTAAGGTGGGATGTTAGCATATGAGTAGACTGTCTTCACAAGCTAATTTGGTTGGGGAGGAACAAAGATTTATTCCTCCCCTACCCACTCAGCATGTCAAGACAGGCTAGTGTAGGAAGATGTTGTGTTTTTTCTGTATTGTCACTGATGATTGAGCCGTTTGTAATGAGCCTCTCTGACTAGTTTTGTTGTATGTTGATTTCCCTAGCTAGCCCAACCAAAACAGATAACGCTTCGAAGACATGCTAATGAGTCTAGGTCCACATATGAGTTTTGGATAGTGTGAGGTTAGCAACCTGTCATATGTCGAACAGTCTGAAAGTCTGAATATAGTTTAATCTTTAAAGTTCCTTTACAGATAGCAGCAGTGCTTGCCAATAATAGTTTATACACGGCATCCATAGATCTGAGTGAGAAGAAATCAGAGCTTAGTAAGCCCAGTCACTTATCTAAGCCTGGACACAGGACAGATGTGAGAGCGCTCTGCTTCAGTAACGATGGGTCAGCTTTGTGCAGCGCCAGCGGAGATCAAGTCAAAGTTTGGAACAGGTCAGTGATAGGATAATGTAGCCTACGTAGACAGGCTATTCTCCTCATGATGGACGGAGATTAAGAGCTTATAATAAATTTGTATGTTCTGAAAGATTCACCATCAATTTTTATAATTGTGGCAAGTTGTCTTATCAATGTCAATGAGGGCACGATTCCTGTATCATCATGCGCAATAGCCCTTTATATTAATTTCATTTACCTTTGAGAAAATGTTTGAGCCGATGAATGTGAAGGTACATAATGACCTTAGTCATCCAATCTCCATCATGTTGTATATTTTTCTGCAGAGAAAGTTTGAAGTGCATCAGGACGATCAGCTGTGGATATGCTCTCTGCTGTGCCTTCCTTCCAGGTGACAGGCACATAGTCATAGGTACCAAGGTGAGATGTCTCCCCATTATTAATTTGGTTTTTGTTTTCAATCTTTGTGTTATGGTCTTCCCCATTCAATCCGATTCAGATTCATTTTACATACTCCAGATAAAATTATATAGCGTTATAATAATGTCATCTATGTGAGTGGGACATTTTTACTGGCGCTCTTCTCTTCTCCAACTATCGCTCTCGAGAAGAGCGCCAGTAAAAACAACCCATAAACGCTATGTGCTACAACCCTTGAGCTATAGGGAGTGAGAACTATACCAACGACATGCACCGCCCTCTATTCAGCTCTCACTCATTCTAGCATTCTTAAACAAACATGAGGTAAAACATGTATGGCAACCATTATGATCCATCAGTCTCATATTTCAAACGTTTGTACGCTGCTACACAGGCTGGAAGTCTACAGCTGTTTGACATAGCGAGCTCAGCTATGATAGAGGAGATAGAAGCTCATACAGGTGCTGTCTGGTCACTGTGTGTATTACCCGATAAGAGAGGTATAGTGACAGGGAGTGCTGACCACGAGGTTAAGTTCTGGCAGTTTGAGCTCGTCGAGGGAGAGACTGGAGAGGAGAGCGGAGATAGTGACGAGGAGGAGGGCAGAAAAGGAGAGAAAAAATCTATTGGCTCTAGTACTCCTGCTGCAGGGTAAGTATTGCGCATCAGTAATTTGGCTTGTCATCTGTTGAACTACATGCAGGATACTTTGAAATACTCTTGAAATTATTTGATTGTAGTTCATTTACATATGGATAACTTACAAAGAAAATTAAATTGTTCAAACAGTTCAGCGAGGGTTTGCATTGGCAATCATTTTTGAATTCCATCAATTTGCTGTATTCTAAAATTTTTTTGATTGCTTAAGTTGTATAGGAGTAGTTGCGGCCATAGACACCATTATATTTTGCAACCATATATCTTATGATTGCGGCAGCCAAATTTGATTATTTGTCCTCACAGCTACAGAACAGATGAGGCACCTAGGCTACCAAGCTGAAAACTAAGTAGCTATAAGTAATACATTGCTACATACTCAACTTAAATATATTTATATGAGTATGTATAACTCAACTGTATATCTGTTCTGTCACAGTGGTAAGAGGCTGACACTTGTACCCACTAAAGTACTGAAGATGTCTGATGATGTACTTTGTGTGAAGGTGAGTGCTGACAATCGTCTGTTAGCTGTCAGCCTACTGGATAACACCATCAAAGTCTTCTTTGTGGATACACTGAAGGTAGGTGCATGTACTCTAATATTGTAGAGTATAATGTGTGTTATTTTTATCTAATGAGTTCGAATATTATAAATTGTGCAACTTGTACAATAGTAATAATTTTATATGAAACAAAAACTACCATAACATATATTGAATTGAAATAACTACTTATCTCATTGTTCTGATAGTTTTGGTACATTTGCCAGATTAAAAATAAATAATAATTTCGGGTCAATTTTAAATAACTGTATGCTTATTGAGCCTTATTCCTCTACAAGATTAGATTTATGTTGCAGTTCTTCTTATCACTATACGGGCACAGTCTACCCGCCCTTAGTATAGACATATCAACAGATGGAACTCTGCTAATATCTGGATCTGCTGATAAAAATATAAAGATATGGGGATTGGATTTTGGTGACTGCCATAAAAGTATATTTGCTCATGATGACAGGTTGGTAAAGCTATTCCCTTCATTTTTGTGAATAAGTTCATAGAATTTTCTGTTTTGGTTACCCATATCTTGAATTGCTGGAGATCACGGTAGGTTCACTTTTCCGCTGATGATAACTTAGACGATTGGCTGAAAGTACTTATTTTTTTGTTCCCAGTTTACAGGCAGTTTCGAGCGACGTAGTCACAAAGCTCCAAAGTACCTCAGCATGTTGTATTTCCGGTGGGCAGGTGTTCTAACTTTCTTACATCTACTCAAAATGTTGTTAAATAATATCATGTGATAAATTAATATTTTCTGCTTTTCAGCATTATGGGCCTGTCCTTTCTACCCAAGACACACTTGTTCTTTTCTTGTGGTAAGGATGGTGCTGTGAAGCAGTGGGATGCCGACAACTTTAATCATGTGACAACATTAAGCCCCGCCCACCATGGAGAGGTGTGGTCTGTTATCTGTGAACCTTCAGGTATGTTGGTGTATTAACAGATGACTGGAACAATTTTTCCGCTCCTCATTCACAAACGGAACTCCTTGAAAGGCATTGTCAATAAAGTATGATGAAAGTGTTTTTCAATTTCCGAGTGGATTACCACAAAGATGAATTCAGCATGCACATGCAGCCATTGATGACTCATTAGAATAAAAGACACTTTCTGTAGTCTTCTCCTTGACCCATATAACTCATTATACATGGTGAATGTAATCTCACACCTAACTAGCTTTATTTTATTTATTTTATTGTATTGCTGACTTATCTCTGCCGTTTATAGGTATGACAGTGGCGAGCTCATCACATGATAAGAGTATCAGGCTGTGGGAGAAATGTGAGGAGATTCTTGTACTGGAGGAAGAAAAGGAGCAGCAGAGAGAAAAAGAGTTTGATGCTGAAATAGAACAAGAAGAAAACCCTGTGGTGAGTCTTCGGGAATTAGAGTTGAAATCTAGGTCTACTAAACACACTGAACTGTTGCGATCCTGAAAGATTCCACAACATCATCATTGATAACAACCTCAACGGATCCTCAGAAGTTTGATCATCAATTACAACCACAATGTGCAGTGTGAAGAGGTTGCAACCTGGGTTGGGACCTTTTAGTCTGTTGCTTGGATTTTTTATTTTAATGTTTCTTATTTTTTTCTGAAAATACTTCAATTGTGGACCAATTATGGTTTGTGAATAAGAGCCAGGTCACTGAAATACTGAACGTGTATGAGAATACTGATCAAGCTTAGTCCATTTATTGAACTAAATCTAGTTACCCGGTGAGACCAGTGAAGAGATAGGCTTCGCCAGTAAGAAGACAGTAGAGTCTGTTAAAAGTACTGAGAGGATCATGGAAGCTGTAGAGTTATGGAGGACTGACAAGGATAAAATAGTGGTAAGATCCTTGTCAAACTGAAACTCTATCGGTTCCGTCCGTATCAGATACTTTAACTGGCAGGAGTATAAGTTGGATTAGTGTTGTCTGACCATCTTGTTTTGACTGAAGATGAAGGTTACCATTCCTCTTGATCCCATACTTTACATACAGCGTAATTTCCCATAATGCAGAGATGGTAAATTAAAACACACGCAATTCTTATCATGTCTTTGGGATAATGATTTTGTAAGGTCAAATAAATTCTTATAGCATTTCAGTGTTTTGACCATTTTGAGCAAAGATGTCGCGTTTGATCATTAACTATTTCATTACTCAAGTAACTGGTGCAGAACACTCCAGCTTTATTATGTGAGGTCTATATCATTACATGGTAGATGATGGAATTTATAATGTGATTAACATATTTGTGTTATAGAAGGATGACAGCGATCTTCACCCACTATTGAGGGCTTACAAATGTAAATCTCCTGTGGATTACGTTCTGGAGGTTCTGAAGAAGGTCAAATCCAGGTATTGCAGTAAATTCAGTTATTTTTATACAGCATTACTACTGTACTTTCATCACTGGATTCTTCGGGACTATATTGTACATTTTCGTTTGCATGAATATGTATGCTATATATTTTAATGTGATGTAAAAATCTAAAAGAATGAAACTTAATTGTTCTTTTGCAGTTCAATTTGACATTTTGTAGTCTGTCACAAAAGTATACAGTGAATATTTTCTCACCGTGTTTTTTAGCGAGCTCGAGGAATCGTTGTTGGTTATGCCGTTCAACTTTGCGACGGATCTGCTGAAGGTGTTAGATATATTAGTCAGACAGAAGAGACACGTGGAATTAGTCAGCAAATGTCTGCTGTTTCTGATGAGGTAAGATGTTCACCGCTAACAATAATTTCCAGTGTGGCGTAAGTACATCACCATATAAACTTACTAATAAGTTCTCAGTGCATTATTTGATATGCTGGCGACGGCGGTTAAATATTTTGATTGATCAGCAATGGCTCTTTTAATTCATGCTATAGGACTTGTTTGTAACAATTTAGGAAAACTACCAGCTACCCTAAAAAGTAAAAATTGCCAATCCTTTGAAAACTTGTTCATTCCACAATCTACTCAGGATTTTGGAATTTATTCCACCATAATACTTGAACATCTTATTATTCATTCAGCTTTCTGATGTCTGACAAATTACCTAATTATTACTAGTTTGACAATCTGTAAACCAGAGTTGTCTTGTCCTTGATGCGTTTGCTAGGTAAGATGTAATCATGACTGTTATTCTAATTTCAGAATTCACCACAACCAGATCACATCTAATCAAATGTTGATACGTACAATAGATCGACTCAAGGACTCCAGCACCTCCATAGCTGAAGAATATAAGGTGAGTAAGTAACACAGTATAACATGTTCAATCCTTTACTCTAGATGATCATGCAGATGATTTTACATAACATTCTATGCAATCAAAGATTTTAAAATATTTTCATTTCTGTAATCAATGATTGTATTTTTACTTGTTACAGTATCAGTGCTCATATGTTTGCCGATATTAAATGTGGCCACATATGAGGGCAATGACCCCTGTGATGAGAGCTTTTTCATGACAAGTACAAAGACTTCACAAATTGTCTTGCTCAGCTTGATTTTTCAAACAAAGTTTTTTCATTCTTACAGGACAGGATTGGGTTCAATTTGTCAGCTCTACAGCTCTTACAGCTCCGACTAGAAGATAAACAGTCGGATCAGCTGTTCACAGATGCCACAAATATGTTCATGAAGAAAGAAAAAAGACGTAAAAATAAACATAAGGGCCCTGCTATGGTGTGAAATGTAAAAATGAACAACAATTAACCACACATTAGTTGATAGTGAATACACTTATTTCTTAAAATCGGATTTTTGTAACTAGAAGCATTTTTTTCCTACATTGATACCATTAAACATTTCTAATAATCACATTACCTTAAATACAAAACGAGCCAATCGCAATTGTTGCTTTGTTTTACTCTGCGTTAGGAAGAAATATTACTTTTTTAGAAATGATATTCCAAGAGCCTGTATGCATTCTTTCTCTTTTGCGCCCAGGTATGAGAATAAACAGTGGCTTTTAGGGTCTGACCGGCAGGTCTTGTGTCGATGCTCTATAAGGTGATAATTTGTTGTACTCAATCGGAATTGGAAATCATGACCGATATAAACTAACTGCTGGCTGCCGCCCTTCATCTCAAATTTCCCATGCTGCTGCTCTGTTTACTTTTTTTTGTCTTTTTTGGAGTTACCTTCCCATGTGAGGGAAGGACTAAA
Organism: Membranipora membranacea; assembly: GCA_914767715.1. Taxonomy (NCBI): domain Eukaryota; kingdom Metazoa; phylum Bryozoa; class Gymnolaemata; order Cheilostomatida; family Membraniporidae; genus Membranipora; species Membranipora membranacea. Next base: position 14,005,053 of record OU612073.1, on the reverse strand, counting down.
TTAAGATGATGTCAAGATTAGCAAACTACTGGGGTATATAATACTCTAGTTAGATCAAAAGGATCAAATGGCTTTGCCTGCTCATAAAAGGCAGGCAAGGCATAACTGCAGATCACAGACAACCCGCTGGTCGTAGGATCAACAATTAGCCCTCTTACTTGTGATTGAGATGTGGGATGTTAAGTGCTGTGAATTGAGTAGTTAAATCTAGCACAAGAGGGGGTGCATTGACAATTGCATACTTGCACCATACGGCTTTTGGGTCACGATACCCGTTCTAAAAAATGCAGTTAAGGCTCTACATGCTGCTTAAGTTTTGGACCATTTAGCAGAGTATTTATCCTTGCCAAGTAATGAAATTTTACCAAGGTTATCATAGCAAGTCAATTATATTTATGGTGAATCTAATTGAAGTTGTCCATCACCAGCTGCTTATTTAGTATTTACTGAGTTGTCTTTTCCTGTTTTGGGAAATCCATCGGACCATAGTGTGTTTACATGGAATACATACAGCAGGCAGAACTAAGTATCAGATCAATTTGTGTGCACTAAATAACCATAGTCTAAATATCTTGACACAAAAAATTTGTTTGAGTGAGCAACACACTTGTTCAGCCACATTCATATAGTTCAGACTTTCATGCCAGCTGGGTGCAGTCACAGCTGGGTGATTGGTTATTAAGAAGACCAGTGAAAGATGATACTTTTCTTGTGAGCTATTAAACCTCTACCTAGCTGCCTTACTCAGTGATAGACTGCTTCAAATGTAAGTATTATTGAATATTTAGTTATAATGGCCCATTAAATTAAATGGGTAGTTAGTAGTTATAAATACTAAAATTGGTGATAACAACTTGATTTCCAACAACACAATTATACCAACACTTTCCACAATCCATGTAAGGCCAAGGAGTACTCCTTGGCAAGACCTCATAGCAATGATGAAGTGCTCTCCGTATATCTCTTCCTGTCATAGGCAAGTATGGTGAAAGGTTGTGTCTAGCTAGTACCTAGGGCATCTACTAACAAGCTCTCTGTTGTTTACCTCATCAGGGATTGGTTTCAATTTAGTTGTAACATATCTGCATAGTTTTCAGTGCTAGGGCTGATCATAAACAACGACGACAATATACAGAGATTGCTCCAAGCTAAGCTTTTACTTCCATCCCTGGCTGACAACTCAAAGCATAATATAAAGTTATTGGTCTAGTCTAGGGCCAACAAATAATGGATTGTTGGGTATAGTGTCCGTCTCGATGCGCAATCTTGCCTGACACAAACTTAAAATATATGAGATTTGCTGATTATGTAACATATTGTAATCATTGATACTCAGGTGGCAATTAACAAAATACCATGAGTTTTGACAGCAATTTATTGATGTACAGATGACGTCATGGGGTTTAATATTGACGGTCTCGCCAGTGATATCAGACACCACCGTTGATGGAAAGTGACTCAATAGTGAAAGTGACATGGGCAGAAGCCTGTAATTTTGTTTCTGTTAGTCGGCTGTCATCATGAATTTTTCTGACAATCTTCATCCTGGTTTTCTCTCTAAAGCTGTATGATTGAGCGAAGTGAGAAGGGGATGTTTGATGTTGATTGTACTGGAAGTTCTCCCGGTTTTGACATGTGGTGACTTGGATTACGTACACACTGCCCTGGCTTGCTTACTCATAATGACAGTGATGACTACCCTTATATCATGTCTGTCATCCGTATGGCATTATGTTACAAGTTTCCTCTGGTGTTTTGAAATAAAAGGAAGTTAGGCATATGGATATATAAGAAGTAATCAGAGATGTTGTTTCATTATTTTCAGGTACCTATCTTAGAGAAGTCCTAGGCTGCTGCTGATAAGTCTACTCCATCACATCCATCACAAAAGAGAAGAAGCACTTGAGTACAGGTAAGCCAGTAGCATTGGCCTCCTGCCAATTAGGGTTGTGAATGGTACTTGGTGATATCAGGGAGAATGGATTCTATTCTCCCTGGTGGTTTCAAGTTTCTGAGAATCAGTGGTAGTTAATTTTGTGCCGCAAGAGCTCTATAGAGATTGGTATTATGGACAGTGACCGGAGGTGAATCCGGAGGTCCCTTTGTGAGGTTATTGTTAAATTGGTCATGAGAGTATCCATTTGTGGTTGATTCAATTTGGTACTTGAGTGTTTGATCAAGTTTTAATTATTTGCTGTGAACTTTTGGTTGCTATAAATGGCCAAATTAAAATGATTGAGTATCAATTTGAAATACTTATTTATCTTTCAAGAGATTTCTTTGACAGCTCGTAGAAAATGACGTGATTTAGCCATCCTAATTTTTGACATCAACCAAAGCAACCCTAGAGGAAGCATCTCCGCATTGTTATGCTGACTTTTGTGTTGCCAAGTTGTAATGTTTGTTATCACAGCTGATGCCTCCTGGACATTGAACCTCTGAGCATGCTATATAAAACTCCCAGGTGCCTACATTATTCACACCACTTGAGGTGTGGATCGCATTTAAAATCATGTTGTGACCAGCTGGCAATTTTTCGCATTATACAATAGCTCAGCTTTCACTTTCAAGCTCCAGGGTGGGTAGTTTATTTGTGTAAAAACATAAACAATCGTCTTCAGTAAAAGAAAACAGTGGCTCTCCAGTAATTGATGTCTAGACATTCCTGCTGTCTATCTCAGACTATGCCCTCGAAAGTATGCGATACACTTTTGAGCTTCTTCATGGAATTCTCTAGTGAGTCCGTTTCAATTTAGATTGACATCAAGATTAAATTAGCTAATTACATTCGCTATTTTAGGGCCCTTCAATTCTTCATGACTACTCACTCGGTTTACTTGATTACTTCATTACAATTCACTTATGACTAGTTGAGATTGTTGAAGCGTAGTTCAAGGATCAACAGTCCTTGATGATCAAATTCCAAGCTCCCTATCTTTATGAGAACACTTTCGCTTCACGCCTAATAACTTGATTGAACAAAAGGTCCAGGTTTATCAGCTAGGTAGGACAATGTCTAATTATAGAAAGATTAAAAGTGGAAGCATCTGGTGGCGTCATGCTCCTTATCAAGTCATGCTGACTCATGAACAGCGCTAGGATAGGTGTAGCGTTCATCCAATGTTTAATCGAATCTGAAGTGCGTGGAGACATTCAATATAACTCCTTATGTCAATAACTGTGATGTAATGTTTAGCACACCCAAAAATATTTCAAGTTATTTTGAAATTTGAAACATTTATCCAACTTACGTCACAAAGCCTCCACCTGAGCTTGATGGCTCCATGACTTCAGTTTATGATGTTTGGATTTGTTGATTTGAGACATTTTGAATCTTAATCATTGATGGCAAGGGTTTGACTTGTTCCACTCTTCAAATTTTGCCCATCATTCATTGGGTATTATACCCTATGACTCATAATGTCCCTGGGATTTAATTAATAAGAAAGTTTCATTGATCGAGATTTCTTATGCCCCTTGTTCAAACAAAATAATAGCTTTTTGTTTCCAATTTTTGCACCCAAACAGAAACCTATTACCACATTGCTATTTGTACTGTTATAAAATCAAACATTGCGGTCTTTGAGGCTAGGAGAAGTGAGTGTATTCTTTTGTTTTCAGTGTTACTCTTTTGTTAAGAGTAATTGTAGGGGGTATGGTGATTAGGTGCTGTGATATTAATCATAGCCTTCCAGATAATCTAATTAAACTAAAGAGTTAGAGGAACTCCTTGATTATAAATAGCCTGGATCGAAGGCACTGGGATTGATCCATTTTCTGTAACAACTGTTTAGGTGATCTCGTATTTTGTAACTTTCAGCAGAAAACAAGATCCTATTTTACTGAGTTTAATCAAAGATTTATTTCTAAGGAGACCCAGAGACCCATAGAGAAAAAATTAGCCCGGATGGGACCGAACAACAAGCAAAGAATGTGCATTTTTAATGAAAAAATGAGTCAGTCTTAGGGTAATTTTTAGGGAAAAAGTGTCAAAGTCTAGAATTAAAAATTCCCACAATGCCACATTGACAGATTTTTTGGTTACTTTACACCAGATGTCACGGAATTAACATTTCATATAGCATCTGACTCACAAGGTGAGTGGTTGCCACCAGTGTGAGGGCTGGAAGGATGTCGGGCGGAGTTAAGACTCTGGGGGGTGAAGGCTGCCTTGGATATTTTGGAGATGCGTTATAGATTTCGGCGTTACATGTGATGTCAAGATCATTAATTTATAAAGTTACCTGTACTGTACTTCTGCTATTAAAATACCAGGCAGCAAATTAATCATTATGTAATGGTGCAGAATTGGCAATGTTATGATCCAATTACAATATTGTTGCCAAACAAATCCCACCTTGAATGGAAACCTGTGGCAGGCTGCCAGAAGCATGTAATTTATAGCAACACATTAATAGTCAGACTGAACGTTTGATGATGATTGATATTGGAGTGGTTTCCTGCCAATGCTGACTGAATAAAAGTCATCGATGATTATTATCTGCCAACATTTACATCAAAAGTGAGATGCTTTGTGCTGGTTGCTGTCGGCTGTCGGATGTCAAAACCTTGTATTGTGAAGGATCCTGTACTTTACCAGTTATGTCATTTCAAGTGCAAGTTTAGATTGGTTTCCTCATAACTTGAGAGTTTGTAGTCTTATTATGGTTACATGTACCTTATCTCTTTGAGATTGTCGTTATCCTTTCGAAATGAAACCTGCTGGTTTCAATCTCTTCCTGCAGAGAAATGTTTACAAATACAACAGCACAGATAGCATGATACATAGTCCCAGGCCTTATAATATCATACTAGTAACATCTCAGCTAATTTGCATGCAAAACATGAAATCAATGTCCAGATATTACATGTGAATGTATTATTAGCCTGATGCCGCAGCTGGAGGCTGGAGTGTTTGTACAATGTTATTATTATGGGTGTGTGAAATTCTTGTTTGCTTAGTACAGGTACCATTAAATATTGTGTTATATATAAGCTTAGGATGGTCAGCCCTTGATATGATATCACCAGGGTCATCACAAGTCAGATCAGCTTTATTCGCTCTGAGCAGAGTGGACCACAGACTAGACAAGAGCCACTCCATATGGATTGCTTTCTTGACATCAGAAAAATGTTTTACAATTTGATCGCTTGGCTATCGACATTTTATTGACAAAGTATTGACTTTGTAAGCCATACTGCGTACTCATATGGGAAGGTAAATCTATTCATTGTTTACTATTACAGAAATCTGGAGCAGAGACAGAGCTGGTCAAACACCAATGACACTTAGAACCTTCCATGGATGACCAGCTGCATTGGGAGTGAGCTGAGATTGAATTCATCATACTCTGCAGGCAATATCCTTCAAATAAGGTGAATATAGGTGACTTACCTATAATCGAGAATGACATGTTCTCTTTACACCATGGCAATAATATATGACCACTCGTGTTGTCTTGGGTTATTCATCTGAAAATAGTTTGATAAGTCAGTTAAAAGCCTGTTATTATTCTGTGGATTAGATAAAATTATGTAATTTAACATTTTTTGGAGCATATCTGATAGCTGGCTGTACCTCTCAGGTGTGCTATGGGCAGAAATAAGTTATGTTGATGACATTGCTTTGAGGTTTACCGACACTTGAAAATGGAAACAGCATTTATTAAAATCTTTGATCAACCCCTAATGAATGAATGAATCCTTGTTCTCAAATTCTTTGTTCATCTGATTTGTAGGCTAGAGGGGCACTCTGCAAGCACCTGCTATTTCACTACGGCCTAAGGATGACTCAAGCGCAAGCACTTGTTGAGACTGTCAGTATTAACTATGAGGACTTCAATGACAGCTTCCTGACATGCAGTACTTGTCTTAGTATGTACGATGGTGCGGAGCACCCACCCAAACTCCTCCCCTGTTCTCATACGGTAAGTCTGAGATCCTATTGTGATCAGGGGGCGTCAAGTCATGCAATGTCTCAAACTGACACACCTGTAGCCTGAGTTCTTAGGCAAGGTCTTCTAATATTCTGTGACACAAGACCGAAAATCCCTGTTCAAACACTCAGCTGAGAACTCAGGCTTAACTACCTCACTATATATCATGCCACTTGATATTGACTTTGACTTTCACCACGCCATTCTGGCCTACTCAAAGTCTTTAATATGTATAATCTACCATTCTATAGCCCAGGGTTTGTTGATAAAGTCCTCTGATTCAAAGGTTTTGGCTACTGTTGATCTGCAGCGGAATGTTTGCATTTTGGATATCGATCTAGGGAGCTTTTTTATGATGAATTGCGTCATACTAAAAGCCTAAAGACTGGTCCACATTGTCCACGACAGCCCATTAGGCACCCCAATGTCATAGTAAAATGTGAACCAGCCATTAATCTTGTACTTGATTGTGTCCTAGTATCAAGCTTGTTTGAGTCAAATTACTGGCTCAGATTGTTTAGATGAAGCTAAATTTCATATACTTGGCAAGAAAAAGTTCTAATGTGATCTAATCACGATCACAGTTGGATTCTAATGAGATTTTTCCTGGAAACAAAGCAATAGCAAAAATGTTAATGAGCAAACACAATAATGTACAATTTTATTACTGAGGCTGACACTATAACTTGTCACAAAGTTGATCATGAATATACTGGCATCTGTAAAAGGGATGCTAGCTGATTCAAAATGAGGTGTCGGTGTTGAAAAATTAATCTGACTTAGTCAAACAGAGAGTTGAAACGAAGCCGACATCGATAAAGTCTAGTCCAAAAAATTAACGATTGGCTTTCCGGCTCTTTTACATCAAGAATTATTGGAAAAAAAGTGTTTTGCAGCTCAATAATTTATCTCTGCAAGGTCGGTCGTTGCTCTATCGATTGCGATGAGATAATTCAGCGCTGCCGTTTGCATGTGGGTGATTGTTGCAAACTTTGCAGCTGATAATCAATTCCTGCATTGTGTACTATGGCTGCAGAATACAATGAGAAGTTATACGTGGAAAATTTGGTGTCGCCAGAATTCCTAGCAACGACGGCGTGTCTTGTCTCAAACATAATTGGTGACTAGATAGCGGGAGACAGTATAATGTTATCCGTTCATTGGGGAGAGGAGTTCAAAGTTTATGGTTCAAGTTTACATCAGTGATAACTATAGACTCAATAATATTATTAAGTCTACGGTGATAACAATTTGGTTTTGTTGGCAAGATTAAAAGGGGCAAAAATCAAGAGAATGATGAACGGAATCCACATTCTAATTGAGGCTTTTTTTTACGATGAATAGCGCTTCCTATTTTGAATAAAAGTGCAATGAACAATAAGTGTGTTGTGGAAGTTATGGTTTAGTTTATAACAAGATGAAAGGGATAAATCGCCTTTTGTTTACTTGTTTACGGCACAACAGATAAAGCTGAAAATAAGATTACATCATCGTGTTGGTGATCAATATCGCTTCCTGTTACAGATGAATGTGTGATATCGATCCTGTAGTGTATAATTTCTTGTTATTAAGATGACTACCAAATAACCAGTGCGTTAGAACTTTCCATATAATCACACCAGCCAATCAATAATTCATGCGACTCTGCCCATACTAATGCAAGTAATTCCTTGTAAATATATCTAAATTACATTTCTTGAAAGTTAATTCCTCTACCCACTCCTGGATAATGCTGTTTCGTGTGAGACACTGTGCCTTCTTCACATGGACAATCCAACGGAGCAAAGTATTTGTCCTGGGGTGGCTTTGCGTGCAGTCACAAGCTGCTGCTGGAGACAACTCCGATAGTTTATATAAAAAAGAAAAAAAAAATATATATGTATATACATGATATATCTCTAGCTAAGTGGTCAGTGCTCAATAGAACCAGAAAAATTTTGTATACAAAGGAATCAGTTTTTAAAGGGCACTCCACTTTGTTTAATTCACATCACTGTTCTTGTGTTTACCATGTTTTTGTTGTAAATATGATTGCGTAAAAGCCTATGCTTTTAAAGTGGCTGACTCTCCACTTATTTTTTGTAGCAACTTCAGCCTTCTCGACTGTTACCTTCACATATTCACATTTAGTTGCCTAATAAACAGACCGACTAGCGAAATGTCACATTCGACCTAAAAATTAGTAGCAATCAGCCTGGCAGTATTTTGAATACTCCCTTGGGATGGAGTAACTTGATATATCCTCGTTTTATTTTTGGATAACCAAGAGTCCGATGTACTCTTGTTTTCAGTCAGCCTGCACAATAATAGCGCATTTGTTCCTATAGCTTCCAAAGACAGGCTATAGAGATACCCCATTGGCTATGCTATGCTATCCTATGCTATCCTTCCCAGTGATAATTGTGTATATTATGAATTGCTTACAGCTGCTCGTACACAGTGCTGTCATACCAAGCTCTATTTGTTGATTTGTTGATTTGTAGGTATGTTACAGCTGTCTAGAGAGGATCATACAGAATAATTGCATAGATTCCACGTCCATCAGATGTCCGATATGCCGGGAATCCATCACTATTCCACAAGGTATTACAACCATTCTCCGTCTAGTGATGCCAATAAACATTGGCATGTGGAATAATATAAAAGAGGCAGTAATAACCACCGGTGCAGTCTTGCTGTTTTAAAGGGGGGAGGGGGTGTAGTAGCCTCATCACGCTGCTACCAAAAAGGGATGTAGGGTTATATTAGTTCTGCATGGATTCAATTGACCCACCGTAGTGATGAGTTGAAAAACTTTCTCCAACCACAATTTAGTGACTCCCAAAGGTTTACTCGATATTTTATTGCAAGCTTTGAGTTAAATTGGGAACAGGCAACTCCATCCTAACTGTCGTCATTTTTGGGCGAAATAGAATGCAGAGCAAGCCCAAATATTCAATGCTCCCGGAAGAAGAATGATTTCGCCTGTAGCAATCAAATTCTTTCTTTCTCGGAGAGAGTCTCTTATCAAAGCACGAAATTAACTCCTTGATTGAAGGTAGCATTACAGAAAGTCCTCTGGGACAAGGACAAAAACATAAATCTAACTTGAGGACGCCTTGCCTTTAGCCTGAGGGGGCATGCGATTATTAATGACACCGACATACATCTCACGAGAACGCTTTTAGCCATGCTCCCTCACCGTAATAACTTATTATTTCGAGGTAACTAGCTATGTGTGAATACAAAGCAAAGGGGATACACTAAGAGTGGTTAATTATACATGTGGACCCAATCTTAGACAGGAAGCTTGGGTGAAATGGTGTGACTCTCATCAGCCTGTCTTGACAAGCTTTGTTCGGTGGGGGGGGGGGACAAAGCCCCCCTCCCTTACCAAGCAAAGCCTGTCGGGAGAGGCTCGAGTCTCATCATACCCTCAAATGAATTCTGATAATGATATGTGATTGCTAATAACTATAGCATTGAAATACACTAATGAGAAAATGGCCTTGAATCCGCAGTTGGGAAGGTCCTATTGACAATTTTAATTTGGCTCTGGTTTATTTTATGAAAATGGCCTTGAAAAATTATACAAAACTACATTGTTACCCATTGTGGAAGAGCGAAGAGGCAATTCTTGGCCATCTAATCAAGTTTTTTACATCTCATATGCAGGCTATAAGTTCAATAGAATGCATTGTACAAGGCATCACCATAAATGATTTGAGAGACAGCGAGAGCTTCAAGTCCCTAAAGGTATCTAGCCTTTTCCATCAGAATATAGGCGCAAAGCACAACCAACCCATCTATGGCGACACGATTTGAGATCAGTTGTCTCATCGTCCCTTTTGATTGGTTCGCTGGTAACATCATCTTTGTATTGACGACACTCCTTTTAGTCTTGTGTGCATCAGGCTGACTAGTCAAAAATTAAACAGCTCAATAACAAGGGTACATTACATTAACTTATTATGATAAGGAAATATCACAATGAATTCAATGCTATAAAAGAGAAATTGTAAGTGTGCATTGAATATTCAGCTGGTATACATCTTGTTATGAGCAATGTCACTATCCTTCGTTCTTTTGTGTTGAGGCAATTGATATCTAACTGAAAGTACTTAGGTCTAATGAAAATTGATCACAATTTTACTGTATAAAGTGTATATTATCAAATAACTATCATCTAAAATTTAATGCATTCCATACTAGAATGAGAAGAACTTTACACCTTATAAACCAAAACATCAAACTCCAATTAAATCAAAATTGCTGACCAACAAAGGTCTGAAATTGGAATTTGAAGATGGTTGTGAAAATCACATATGAATAGAATTTTTTGTTTAGGTTTTTATATAAACATATGCTGCTGCTATAGTGAAGCATGACCAGTTTGTATGATGAATCAATAAATAAATCAATTCAGACGACTGACTTTGGGATGCCTAGATGACAAGGGGAGGAAATTATAAGAATAAACAAGAGCCACAGTGGCAACATGCATGTCTAGAGAAACTTTTATTGCTTCAGCTTGACTTATGAATAACAGACTCAAGTGGATTCAAGATTGTAACATCGCATGCAACCTATGAGTATGTTACTGTCTTATATTTATAGATAGGGTAACAAATATCGGATCGTACTTATCATATACTTAGTACAACCTTATCGGAACAAGAAAATTCTCAACCCTGAGTGCGTTGTTATTGAATTGTTAGCAGTGATGAGATCATGCTTTTGGCGGTAACTAGGATTGTCTTATACACTAGAGACACACTTATTCGCTGCCTATGCGACCATTTTAAGTGACCGCTGTCGCTAATGAAACGTGACTAATTGGTGCAAAAGTTTCCGTTGGCATGTGCAAATCCAATAATACACAAATAAAGGGATGGTGTAAATCAGCGAACCCTGTAGACACAATACGTCTTTTCCTGCGAGTGTCATGACAGAATGTGTCCTGTATTTCCATTGACACCCCCAGTTGTATTCTGATGAACGTGCAAGACTTCATTTATTAGGATCACGCCATTTGTGTGAAAGTAGGTATGGTGCAATTTGTGGCCATGAATTCTACTAAATGTCTTTACAATGTTGACTATGGAAAGGTCATTGATAGAAGTTTAAAATAAGTTGGTATTTTTCACTTTTATGCCACATTTGTGGCATTGTGTTGCAATATTTTGGTTCAAAAATTGGCAACAATTTAAAAATTAATGGAATTTAAGAAACAATTTGTGACTGCATAGACATATGACAGTTACATCATCATCTCCTAGTGAAGATCACAGTCTTCTCTTCTTATTTTAGGAGGTGTCGGTGCCTTCCCACCCAGCTTCTTGGTAAACCAGTTGTTAGATCTTATGGCTAGACAGAGGAGGGAGATTGTACCAAAGTGTGCAACCCACATGAGTCAGGAGCTGTTGTTCTGTGAGACTTGTGATACCATATTCTGCATGATGTGTGCAGGTAATAATAGCTGTATGTTATCGAGGGTGTGTCGTGTCGTGTGTGATATGTGCACTGATATATCATGATGGATAGAACAAGTTTGATCCAATTTGTCCGCAGTTCGCTCATTCCCATTCTACTGGTGGGCCGTGGGCTCAAACCCTAAATGCGGGCAAATTGGATCATGCTTGATCTACATAATGGTAGGGGCTGTTCTGACTCTTGGACCAAGACCAAGTACTGTAGTAACTGTCCTTTATGTCTGAATTTTAGTTGCACCTTATTCATCAGTCCACAGCCAATCCATATTCCATATCAAGCCATAGGAGTTGGTATGTACATGAACGAACAAATTGCAAGATTTGTACTCTTGTTCGACTTTCGGCTATGGTATTTAATTGCAGAGCTGTGGTAACAAACAAAATCTTAAAAATTTTGTCGCAATGTGGACGATGCTTTGTAACTCAGGAATTCATTATAGCTCTGCATTATTACTGAGCTATTTCTAGTTTACAGTTTTCATCATTCATCATAATATTTTGCTAACATGTCTCATGCCCTAGGGGAGTTATGCATATGAAGGAGGAAAAGTTTGCCATTCCATGAGGGCTTGAAAGTTTTTGCTAAGCTTACTTTATATAAGCTCCCACCTTAGCTGGCTAAAATTAGTGCTGGCTAACATTAGTGCTGGCTAACATTAAGTCACCCCAAACTAGCTAATCTCTCTAGGTACATAGTTTTATGGCTCATGTCACATGTCACATGTCTCGATTATTACACAAGGTATCGATTTACAGTAATCGGTATGTCATAAATTTCTCTCCTGCCCAGTTGAGATAAATGCTATGATGCGCAATGTTATGTAAATGATGCTACTCAACGATTTTTCTCATGTTGGACATGTGAGACTTGCACTGCAAAGAAGAAGTCTAAAATTTAACAGATAGGAAGGTCGTCATTACATAATAAAAGTAATGTAGGCGAAATACTCTAATTGGTTTACACTGCCTAAGCCCTAAACAGTCAACTATCCAGAGTCTATTGGTGAGGACATATCCCTTGTTCTTGCATCACCAGTTCATGCAGGGAAAAGCTCACCGAATTTAGCCTTGTTTCTCTGATAAGCTATAAGATATTGATGGCGTTTATTAACTTCCTCCCCCTTCGAGGGTCTCATGTAACAAACCAATGGTACATGATTGTTAGTTTGTACTCTACTATTATATCACTGATAAGGTAGAGATTGAGAAGGCGTGCTCAGCTTATATGGTCTGATTTTTTCTTATCCATCCATCACTATTCAGTATTCAGGACACTGTTTCTATATTAGAGGGTTTGCCTTGTAATGTGGTCCGATAACGATATTTGGTATCTTATATCACCTGGCATACTTCCAAAGTATAAGAATCACTTGCTAAGCCTTGTCAGAGGTGTGATGATTGATGGGAATATTTGGAAAGTTTTCTGTGTTTGTCAAAAAAGATCAGGCCATCTCTGTTATGAGCAGATTTCCATTCTGAGTTAAAAGTGAAAGCTTCCTTGGCATTTATGATGGGTGGACATTATCATAATACCTCCAGGAATCATGCATGGTAGCTAATGGTATCAGGGCTGAAATTATAGTAATTATCTGGACTTGGCAAGGTTCAGTGCAGGATAAGTAATCCCTGGAAAGTCAAGTCAAGCGGGTACAACTCAAATTATCTTGGTAGAAAATTTCAGCTCACATGTGGCTACTGAGAACAAGTTTGATCCAAATTGCCAGCAGTCTTCTGGTGAGCCACCGGCTCAAACCCTAAATGCAGGCAATTGGATCAAGCTTGATCTAGTGGCTACTAGTGTAGTACAGTACAGTGACCTCTGGCTTATGCTGATATGAATTTTTGATTACCGTCTCTTGCTTACTTTCAGGTTCTATACATGGAGGCACACATACAGTTATACCCTTCTCTATCGCTATCAAACGAATGTCTGAAATACTGCTCTATAAAGCTCACCTCTGTGTACAAAATCTAAACTCAGCCCAAGGTATGTACATGCTGTCAAAATGAGTGGGAGTTACTCCCCAAAATACAGGGTTAAAGTCAGGGATATATGGTAGATGCAAGTAAAACCGCCATACTGTCACCATAAGTGACGCCTTGTCTTTTTAGAATTGTTTATTGATCTACACAACAACTCAAAATCATGCTCTGAACCCACGTTCTGAATGAAACTTAAAAATGCTGGTAGTTTTTTATTATCATTGTGGAAACAAGTTTGAGAAACTGTCAAATCTGTCAGATACATTTCTCGATTTCAAAATTGTCTGGCTCTCAGGCGCCATACCGTTATTTGTATTCAATATTTTAACCCAAGTGTTGGCTCAAGGAAATTATGAATAAATCCAAAGCATGCATGTATTTGTTGTCTTGCTTTGTCGGGTACACAAATTTAACAAAATGACAAACAACACATGGATAAAAATGTTGCAACTGCAGAATTATTCCAGAATAACTTGAGTCAGTATATATTATACAGTTATTTTCCTTCATAAACTCGAAAATTAATTAAATTTTTTATTTTTCTTCAGAAAATGTGACCACAGAGTTGGATAGATTAGAATGTAACTCTACAGAGGCTATTCAGTCTGTGAATCAGTCGTTTGATGCTCTTATGTCTCACATCTCTAAACGTAAGGAGGAGGTCCTCTCACAGATAGATAATATCTGTACACATAAGAAGAAAGTATTCAGGGAGCAACAGCAACTTATTGAAGCAGAGAAAGTTAAAGTGGAAAGAGACTGTGAAGGTTTGTTTGGTTATTGAATAGTATTATAAAATAACTGGAGTTGTGTACCTATGTTTGAAGAGAAGATAATCTCAAAATATCTCGTGCTTTGTGCATATTTGTTTGGTTTATGATTTATATCAGTAGATTGTTTACAAAGAAAGGTTTAATGACTCCAGGAATCTTCCAAGTCTGGAAAGTTTTCTTTGACATGACAATGAAGTAGAAATAAGTTTGAATCAGGTTGATCAAAACTATTGTCACAAGATTTTTTTATATGGTGCGTTTTCCTCTTGTGCAGTATTCCACAAACAGTGTAAGTACGACCGACATTCTTCAGTGAATATTGTGTTTCATACACACCAGTAGACAAGTCGTGCCCATGCATATATAGATTTCCATTTCTATATTATTGTGTATGCCGCCCATAGAATCATAGATGCTTGAATGGTAGAAATTTAATGAACCAAAAATATAAATTTGAGTGGTGTTACTGCCCGAAACTCTCTGTTCATTACGAAAACCTTGTTTTATTGCTAAAAGGACATGAATTCCTAAAAGCCCCAGATGATTCTAATTATTAATGCACCAACCCTCAGTTAATTCAAATCAGTTCGTTTTTCCTCTTTATTTAGAATTGATATAATTTATCCAACGTTGCTTTCATTCCAAGAAGAGCTCACATCAATAATGTATCGTCACCGTCATACACTAAATTAAGGTGATGAAAAAGTACCATCAAGTTTTTCTACTACCTTAGGCGCCTTTTTGATCAAGGATGTTGTGCTCAACTTAACAGGTTGTCCACATTGACTGACTATAATTGGGAATCCTCTGGTTGTAGGTCTGGAGTCAGAAATGGAAGTTAGACATATTACAAAGAAGATAGCAGACCTCAATGAGAGGCTTGATGCCACTTCAGTATTAGCCGAGCCCAGAGAAAACGCATTTATAAAATATCAGTGGGAGGAACAGATGCATGATCTGATACCAGCCTTCAAGGAGTTTGGACAGGTACAGTTAATAGAATAAATCCATGCGTACTGATCGCTATGTAAATTATTGTTTGACCAGGTAAAGTACTGCTTACAGAATAGCCAAACATATACTCAATGCTTTGTGACATAAATGTTCACTCACTGCATATATTTTTAATTGTCGATCTTCGATAAGACTAATTCTTTGCTTGTGTCTTCATGGTACAGACTATAAGTTCTCAGTGTCAAATTGTGACAAAAAGCAGTAAGTAATGGGAAATGCTAAAATACATGGGAGTTGTTGTCACTGCATAATTTACATTTCAGGTAGACAACTCCGAAATGTAATGTGTTTCTGATTATAGATAAAGATAAGTACCACATTTCCTGCCCTGTGTCGGGCTGAGATTGTTCCTGCCACTACATTCCTACAGTCTACTGTACATGTGACCACTATAGACTACCACGGCCAGCCGAGAACAGACGGGGGAGATCCTATGGTTGTCTCACTCAAGGACAGTAACGGAGAGGACTGTCATCACCAACTCACTGATAACCAAAACGGTCAGTTATAGGGACTGTGACTTCTTTCAGAGCCTACCTGTACATTAATTTATCATGCAGTGTTATCAATGGCTGTTGAAGGTGAATGTATGTGTAACCCATAGACAATGGTATAACCCCATCTAATATAAGTTTCATGATATGTCACGCGCAACCTGTTTTTGACTGATACTCAAAAATCTCATCTATGGTAGTCTTTCTTTTCCAATGCCAGTGCCCAGTCTTATAGAATGTTAAACTCACTTCAAAATGCTGTTGTTGCCTGTGATCGATGATGGACTATAGTTGTCTTCTCTTTGTTTACAGGAAGTTATGCAATAAGATACATGCCACGTGTGCTCGGTGCTCATCAACTTAGTATTACTATATTCGACAGACCAATCAAAGGAAGTCCCTTCAACTTAGACGTAAGTTAAGCTTAAAAACGTATAATGGTGTTCAGCAAGCTATATTTCGTCTAACAACGAGCACAAAAACATCTAACATGACAAGCCCTCGACTTAGAACTAACTGAACCTAGATCGTACTGGTTGTGTGCATGAAATTCTGATGTAAGTGACAATCCTGACATTCAGGAATCATATTTGATGATATATAACCAAAGATCTGCCAATCGTCAATGTTGGTACAGAATCGAGAGAGTTTCAATCCATTCCAAAGTTTCCTTTCTAAATGGTGAAAAGAGAGGCTGGCAGTAATGTTTAGTATTTTGGACACTTGGCTAGGATGATGCAAGTATTCCAGGATTTGTGTGTTGATTAAGGCCACAATAGGTTGCTATATTGTGTCTACTGTTATATTTTTTCATTATGATTCAACTTCTCCTCTGATGATTTGCAGGTGTCCCCTCACATAAGCCCGATATCTCGTGTCGGAGGTAAAGGTAATGGTTACTTAGACTTCAGTCAGCCCACCAGTGTAGCTATAGACCGAGAGGGTAATCTGTATGTACTGGATACAGGCAATAACAGAATCAAACTACTCGGTGATGACGGATCATTTATTGGTCACATCACCACTGATGGCTTAGAGAAACAGGGCTGTACAGGTAAGAAGACAGTTAGTATACTCGAGGGAAACTGGGGAAGATGATGGTTAAATACAAACTTATGACTTAAAGAATATACATGAAGAAATGAGTTTTTGCCACACTGCTTGGAATTAGATTGGACCGCGCTCCCCCTCCCCCGTTACCAATATCCCAGAATATTGGTGTTGAAATTAAGCCTTTTTGTAACAGAGACAGGGCATTGCACCAAAATATATCTCCTTATCCCAATTTGTTCATTGATAGATCCTGAAGAAATTGAATTTGCAACATCGATCGATTTGATTGATTCAGTTGATATTAATCTGATTTGATTCACCTTATTATATTGAATTGATACTATTTATTCATGGCGGTTCTCAACTCTGCCACACCTATTCAAATTTTCTTGTCTCTCTTCAGACATAGCGATGACACCATGCGGTACGATAATGGCAGTAAACTGGAGAACTAAACTGATAACAGAACTAGACAGGGACGGTAAAGTAGTGAAACAGTTCACCTCTCCTGAGATGCAGCAGCCAACCAGAATCGCTGTCAACAGTAAATCTGATGTCATAATAGCGGATAACACGGCGGGCTGTCTGTTTATATTTGATAACGCTGGAAGGTTGGTAATACTATATGCGATAGAAGAAGAAATATATATTGATAAATGTATAGATATAGATAGATGTATTGATATATGTAGTAGATGTGCCCGAATGGTTCTATCAAAACAATTCTAAAACTACGACTGATAGTTGCACTCTGGAACGATAATAACGATGTTTTGTTTTTTCTCTATCATAATATATAGCTCAAAATTATGTCCGTATCAATTTTGATTCTATGATGATCTTATGCTGTGATTGATATATCACAGCACAGTGACCTTTCAAGCAATATTCCCTTCTCATAAACAGCATTGTCAGATGCAGTTCCTGATTTTCTTTATTTTAGATTGAAAAAGAAAGTGGATACCGTTCAGAGGGATGATGGTTCCATTTACAAGATTAACTGTATTGCTGGTATAGCCTTGGCTCCTCATAATGATGACATCATAATAGCGGACAATCACATCATGGCCTTCACATCGGACGGTATTTACAAGGTGAGAAAATATGAGTTATGGAGTAATATTATTTACACGAGAGACGTTTTAATATTAAAGATGAAGGTAACATGATTATTGTGGATTGATCTTTTTACTCTTGCATAACCCACAGTTGCCAAGTTGTTCACCACCTTGAGACGGTTATTCATGTCATCAAAGAAGTCCCTATCCTGTCAAAGAGTAACTATAAGAAATTCCGACATCTGGGGATCCACCCGCCAGCCTGCCTTTCCAAGCTTGTTTTGATAGGGAAGGTAACCAGACAGAAAAGCTTATCAAGACAAGCTACCTACCCCCTTTTATGTGTGATTGGTTGTTTACATACCTTAATTCCTATGATTGTCTTACATATTTCAGGGTGCAGTCACACCTAAACCCGTCAAAGGAAAATCACATGGATTCTACGCTGGTCTCACTATTGATGTACATGGGAATATACTAGCTACCAAATCAGAGAAGGGCAGATCGTTTATCGAGGTCCATCGCATCGAGGATAGTACACTTTTCTACATTGACTCCTTCAATGACAAACTGAAACGACCTTCTGGACTTATAACGACAGATGATTACTATGTCTATGTGTGCGATTTAGGAAATGACTCACTCAAAAAGTACAAATATCGATAACAGTTCCTCCTTACTTTTGCTTACTCAGCATTTCAATAGAACTTTTCACCAGTGATCATCTTACGCTTACAAGCAACGGTGTACTTTTGAAGTCTGTGCGCTGTTATCAAGTACCACTGCTCATTCAGACTTAAGGTGATAGTTTCGCTATCAGAATCCAATCCTTTGCTTCTTTTCATCAAGTTCAGTGTTACAAAAATGCTGGCTTTGATAAATTGAAGCAATTTTACTCTCAGGTTTTATTTGTGCTAAGTTTGGATGATGTATGCGATGATTTCTGGCAGCCATACCAAAAATGCTGACTTTATCAATTGGCTCCCAAACAATCGTAACTTATGCTTTGACATCCCAGACTAAAGAGAAAAATGGTGGCTATTGCCAATTAAGTTGTCTATAATGTTAATAGTTTGCTAGGAAAGAAGGATGGTTGTTTCATT
The DNA here is from genome assembly GCA_914767715.1 of Membranipora membranacea. Classification (NCBI taxonomy): domain Eukaryota; kingdom Metazoa; phylum Bryozoa; class Gymnolaemata; order Cheilostomatida; family Membraniporidae; genus Membranipora; species Membranipora membranacea. Next base: position 13,986,168 of record OU612073.1, on the reverse strand, counting down.
ATAACTACAGTATTAATATTATATCATATTTATTACATTACTTCAACAAGCGATATGACATCAGTATAGTTAACTACTCTCTATTTTTTCTATAATATTTATATTCATACATAGCAGTTTTTTTCCGTTGTCTAGAGAATTATGATTTAAATTGGCTAAATCCACAGTAGGCAATTTTTCCATACAGCGTTTTCAGTTCATTTTAGCTTCTACTTATTCTAACAATGTTCCTATAATATTATAATAATAAATTATTTTAGCACAGTCAGAACACTCATCAGCCAATTCTTAATCGTCTCGGAGGATAACAAGAACGAAATGGAAACAGTACTTTATTTTTCGCCGGGAAAATTATTTAATCAAATCTGGCAGCATACTATATCAAATTTCAGTGTATTTGATACTACATAACAAGGAAAAATACCCATATATTTCTTTTGCACTGAAATATTTTATTCTCAGTTTATCAAATGCACAATGATGAGATAGGATTGCATTCTCAAAAAACCAAAAGAGGACCCGGATGTCTATGGCTATCGGTATTATCAATGAACTAGAGGAATTACCCGGCTGCCTCTCAATGAGGGATTGTATAGAAAAGTCTGCAAAACAAAAGAGCACCTTGGGGAAGCACAAATGAGCACCCAACAAAATTGTAAAGTTATTAACATTTTCAAAATCATTCTGACATAAAAAAATTTAAAACAATGGTTATGTCGATGACTTGTTACTGATAACGTGAACTACAATGAACCTGAACCCTGTAAATCACAACTTGTGATTAAGTAGTAGTAGTAGGTAGCTAGCTGGCAATCCCTCAGCAGAAGCAGATGCCAATGGAGAGACATGGTTCACAAGATGTCATCTTCGGATACGAAGGACAGCCAATGATAATGATGATGATTAAGTAGTCATTTAAAAATATAGAAATTGGTCTAAAACTGGGAAATCTGTTTATTATAACAGGTTGCTGACTTTGGTTTAAATTGATTTGGACATTTGGAATGTTTGCTAACTGAGGTGGATGGATATACGACTGCTGATTGTGTATATCTTGTGGGATGGATTTAATGAGCCATATCGGAGGAATCTATAAAGTTTTGCTGATTATCTATTAACCATTGAGCAATAGATATGAAGAAAGAGTTGGATCGGAAATTATCAAGTGAGCAGAACGTGATGGCCATAAACGACAGCTGCCAATGCCTGCTCATTAGTTGTCAGCGCTATGGTTGTTGTATTCAGGCTATATACCTTTTCGATGATGTAGAATCAGATCTTACCAGTATAAAGGGATGAATGTACATCGATGAGGAAACGGTTGTTATGCAGATTTCTCGATTTGATTATGTTAGTTAAGTTTGTCGCAGCCAAGAGTTGGAGAATTTATGGACGAGCTGTAGAACTGGCATTAAGTAGCTCCATTTCAGAGGTTTCCCCAACACATGCAGTATTCCGGAAATGATCTGAGATAAAATGGTTATTCAATGATTCCTTGAGTCATCAGTAGAGATGAAGATGAAATAGCACATTGATCTAACAAAGATGTTCGCACTGGGACGGGACCTGAGCAAGTTCTCTTTAAGCACACTCCGAAATACTCCTTACAGGCAACAAGGTATCTAACACCATGAGCATTATCCTCGGGTGTGCTCCGAACTGAGTGACGACTGAGAGCAACTTGGCGCCTTTAGGCACCATTATTTTTCAGCCTTCAGACTGAGTCAGACAGGGGGGGTCTTTCAATTAGAAAGAGTGATCCTTTACTAAAGCAAGTTATCACTATCACATTGCTCAAAATTATCACTCACTTGGTGTTTCAATTAGACAAAATCGCTCCCAAATCGCTCACTCAGAATGTATATAGTTCTATCAAGTGACTGAGCGATCTGAAAGCGAGATCCCTAGCAGGTAACATTGCGATTTTGGCTGTTTCTAATTGAAAGACCCCCAGACCGTGAGATTTTAATCAACACTTTTTATGTATCCTAACCCAATAGTGTCTTTAAGATGAAGTTGGCATACATGATGACTGTTACTATGAAACTATACTATTTATTGCATTTTCTTTACTGTCAGATCTAATTTATACAGTTAATTGTATCTTGATAGACAAATTAAAGTAATCACAAACAAAATATACATAGAGCTTGTACACTACCTGCATTGTTTACTCTATTGTCTTGTCCTCTGCTCCTCTGTCGGCAAACAAGAACTGTGGCACAAATAATGAATGCTAGTAGAAGTGCAATGCAGATTGCTACTAGAACTGCAAACCATATGGGCAAGGAATGCTCTTCAGTTTCAGTGTTTTCTTCATTCCTCAGAATATTTTTCCTTTGGGAATCCCTCTTTCGTATCTTAGCACTATTCTCTGTAGTTTTAGTGTCTGGTAGCGAACAGCTCTCATTGAATTCTGTCAATTCAATAAGTATAATAATTTGGCTAATAAATGAGTATGGCTATAAATCGTGTCGACATACACACACACAAGCTACACCAGTGGTTTGGGTGCACTTTGATATGTGCACACAAAGTGTTGTGTCTTTCTACCTGTTGACCACAAATAAACATAGCATACAGTGGAGAAGACTCCATTCTCGGGTATAGAATTGTAATAATATAATGTCAGTTCATGACATGAAATATTGAAGAATTACTAAGCAAAGCAAAAGATATGATACAGTGGTGTGTTGTAAGTAGTTACCTGTACAGCTCTGCCGGCACTCAATCTGATCCTCTGTCCTGTTAGATCTGCAGGTGTCAAAGCATGACTTCATAATGGTTTTATCTATGAGCTTGTAGCTGTAACAGGATATATTGTAGAACTTTGTATGGTTGAGTCCCTTCATCTGACAATGGTCTGTAGTAGTGTTACACGTGGGACTGTACACCCAGTTTGTATAAAGTGGAGGCTTAGTGGTCTCTTGTGAGCATTCCTGAGTGTAACCTAAACAATACAGGAAAATTAAATTGTATAAAGCAGTTTGGAGATTCTCAAATGGGAGTAAGGAGTCTCATACCTGTTCCATGTACTATAACAAGCATCACTGCTGGCTGGTCAGTGTAGGAATGAACTTTGTCGACTTAAAGAGTGGAAAAATCTATACTGACAAAACATCTATACTGACAAAACTCAACTCAAGCAATGAGCTAACATGAGTCATAGAGAATTAAAATGGAATGTGAGATTACGGGTCACAGGATCGCTATGATATCCACTTTTGCACGCTGTACAAATATTGAACGAACACTGAACAGGATAATCAGGTAAATATGTGTGACACTTACTACGACATTTAAGCCGGCATCGAATTCGGTGATAATCTTCACTGCCAGGTATACAGATCTCGGAGCAAGCCCTAACCACACTTAAATCACCAAAGAAACAGAACTTCTTCCATTGTTGTGTGCTGTTGTAAGCTGATGCAGTCTGACTACATGTGCTTGGTGCAGCATCACAGTTGATATCTGAGAGCTTCAGAGATCTGACTGGCATGTCCTTAGGCTTTAGAGGAACTTGAGTACTAAGACTTGGAATGTGCTGAGATGTAGTGAGGTTAGAGATTTGAGATTGTGTGAAATTTTGTTGGGCTTTGAATATCCTAGAATCGGTCATTAGTCCAGCCTCAGATAGGCAGATATTTACATTTAATGTTAGTAGGCTTAAGATGTACATCATATAAGCTCTGTATGATATCATGATCTAAAACAGAGACAAAATCAGTTTATACTGCATCGATACCAACTGTATAAAATATGGTCTGGTGACTGTCAAAGGATTTAAAATTTGAATTCAATTTTTATTAAATGGAGAAATGGCATTTATTACAGTTTTTTTTCAGTGTTTTAGCAAACCTAGACTTCACTCAACTCAATCTATCATGATCTAGATCTGAGCTTTGTAGGTGGATACATGTCAGCATTCATACAAGCTTTTAATGTCTAGGACCAACCACAATAATTGTGGTCCTAGGATTCATTCAAAGAATGCAATCAATAATATACATGACGTCAACTACCAAACATACTATTCAACTACTCGGGAGGGAGGATGGTCTTTCAATTACAGATGACTAGGAGCTCAAAATTGTTGCTCACTTGGTCATTCAATTAGAAAAATCTGTTCCCAAAACGCTCACTGAGAACGTATATAGTTCCAACATGGAGTGAGAAATTTGTGAGCGAGACTCCCTAGCAGGTTTAACTCACTGAGAAACAATCGTTCCCAAAACGCTCACTCAGAATGTAAATAGTTCTATCAATGGGTGAGCGATACCCTAGCAGGCTTCGCTCACTCACTGAGTAACGATAAGCGATCAGATTGAAATGTTGGCTGTTTTCAATTGACAGACCCCTCATCAGTATAAAATCTATCTTGGTAGGACGAATGGTAGATAGATAGATAGTGGTACAACCAGACAAGCAGGGGCAAGGGCAATTGAGAGAAAGTCAATTAACAAAGTACAAGATAAGTGCCCCCCCATTGCCCAAAGTCTTAGTATAGATGTTTCTCTTGGCAATGATCTCTCACTGTTCTTAGTGTATCAACCAAGAATTCTCTCTGCCTCTTGCTGCCACTGTGGAGCACTGCTGTACGAGTTAGTTGCTTCTCTCAGTCCGTTATACTTTCACGCAACACAATTACCAGCTCTGTCTTGAAAGACTTGCTGAATTTACCTCACAATCACTAGCCACTTTAAGTAATAGTTAGCACATCTGGCAAGACAAAGGAGTCGGTTCTCTTTGGTTTGAAAAGGGATGATCTGATTCTGATCAATGAACTCCCTCATTGATATGATGTAAACATGAATCACAGAGGAAAAGTGGAATTTCCAGAATCACTATGAAAATGACCCAGAATGAAAATGACCTGAGATGAAAATGACCTGGGATGAAAATGACCTGCATAATGAAAATGACCCGAGGTCAGGGTCATCTTAAGCTGTCCGACTCATTCCAATATTGGCAGGTCACAAAAAGTCTATAGCCGGAAATGAAAATGACCCAACCAATCAGACACCCATATGAAAATGACCCAACCAATCACACCCATATATGAAAATGACCCAACCAATCCCTGAAGGTGTTACAGCATAGTATTTAACTTCTGTCATAGTTAAAGGTAAACTATGGAATATATACATAGCTATGGTAGCAATGAACTAAACCTTTAGTTCATTGATGGTAGGCTATCTGGGGTGGGGTTATGGACCCCCCACTCCTGCCTGCCTACCAGTTCACCAATTCAAGAATTGTCATTTTTCTGTTAGAAGATTCAAAATATGTGGTGACACCTATTTGACAGGTGACACTACTATTGACAGCCAGAGTTTTTTTAGCAGAGATCACATCATTTTTCTGGTTGTAATTTAATCATAGGTTAAATCAAAATGAACTCAACCATGGCCCTTGCATATGTATGTGCATAATTAATAAATAAATATGTATTGTGTGTCTGGAATACCTTCCCATGCACAACAACATTTTCATGTACCAATCCAATCTTATCGCCTGTTGATTGTTAAAATAACCAAACCAAAACAAGTTGATTCTGTGTTGATAAATCAAGTGATGGCCAGCTGTGGACGCCATCACCGGGCTTAGGGAAGTTGGCGTCTCCACGTCTAGTCTGATCACATTCTATAGATCGAGGATTCTGTCAGTGAACTCATACGCGGCTCCAAGTTGGTTTCCATACTTGTCAAAAGGGGACAAGGAGAGACTTGAAGGGCTTGAGAAATTATGCCTTAAGTGTTGTCCGTAAATCTTGCCATATATGTAGAATGTCATGATGAGCGGCTTGCGGCATTGAATTTAACAGAACATTTGATGCCCCAACTATTATATTGTATTGTATGTGTATTTTGAACCATCTATCATTGCTAAAACCATCACATTAGGCTTATGAGTTGTTGTGTCTCATAAGAAACTGATAAAGCTGTTCTTTCTCTTCTCAGTCCTACACTTTTCAGCTCTATCAATCATAGGTCTGCAAGAGGATGTTCTACTGTGTTGAATCTTATACGACTAAAAAATCGATGGCTCGGATTGTTGGTAATCTTTTTAAAATAATTTTGTGACATAGAAAATTAAAATTCATTGACAGTAGTCAAGTTTAGAAGTGATAACCATTCTTCATAACATTCAATAGCAGTATAAACAATCTTAGTGGCTGTCTTTTGGCAGTGTTCGAGAATAAACTATGTCCATAATGTAGCAGAGCACACCAGCCATCCATTTCACCATTACCTACATTCAAACCCTGTCACATCACAAAACCCCGGCCCTCCCTTAATTCAACACAGTTCTTTGCGGAAAACGCCTTTTTTTATATATACACCTAACTACATCAATACCTTTTTTCTTATTGTTTCTTTTTTTGTTGTTGTTTACAAATACAATGGTCATATTTGCTCCTTGAATTGATCGGTGTTAAATATCATATATCAAAATTTCAAACTAAAAAAACCAAGAAGCATAGAAAAAGAAATCATAACCAAATAATAAATTACATAGCGCAAAATACCATTGCTGTTCGAAGCGCTTCTATAGTCCTTATTATATGTTGTGCAGTAGCGTCCGGATTGACAATCTATCACAAATTCATTTGTAAAGTGACATTTGTCATGTATATATCTGAGAGAGAGTGTCTTACATTGATTAGTCATCAGAGTGTTAATCGTAGAGAGGTGAGAACAATGCTCGATATCAGCTATAATATCACATTTAGTCAGTAAATGAACTTTGTGGTTGCCAATGTTTGATGACTGAATCGGAGTAATCATTTGCTTGTTTGAGGACAAAAGTGACAAATGCACACAACATGACACCATGTGCAAAATGTTACAAAACTCTGCACAAAATGTGACAACGTGCAAAACCCAACAACAATACAAAATTCCTTTACTATTTATCGCTTTCTGTTGCCATCATCGCTAGAAAATTGGAGTATGTGACGAGCCACATGGCTGTCAAAGATATTACAGCAATCAGATAGCCTTGCCCCAGTAATTCCACCTGAAATAACACACAAAAAATATATATGCTACTCAATGCTAATGTTGAAGTTAATATGATTAGAGGATTATGAATAGTCATCAAAAAGTTAGGAATTCAGATTTTGTTTTGACTTTTGAGCTGCTGAAAATATCCAAAATACACAATGCTGCTATGTTATAGACAGCAAAATGTGTGGAGTATTCTTACTATGTATATTTTATCATAAAAACGATACTGTATGTCCACCATAAAATCAATGAAGAGGTTCATTGATCAAGAGTCAACATAATAGCTGCTGTTACCAATGTGAAACTGATACATGTGTGTAACTAGCCTAGGCTAACTCTCTTGTGTAGGGGGTTTGTAACCCCACCCCAAACAGCCTCCCAAGGCTCTGTAAATATTCCTCACTTTACCTTTAACTATGAATACCTTCAAGGATTGGTTGGGTCATTTCATGTAGGTGTCTTCTGATTGGTTGGGTCATTTTCATGTAGGTGTCTTCTGATTGGTTGGGTCATTTTCATGTAGGTGTCTGATTGGTTGGGTCATTTTCATGTAGGTGTCTGATTGGTTGGGTCATTTTCATGTAGGTGTCTGATTGGTTGGGTCATTTTCATTTCCGTTTATAGACTGATTTAATCTCCTTGCACCATTTTATATATATGTCAAGGTCAACTTAAGGTTGTTTTCATACTCAGGTCATTTTCATTCTGGGTCATTTTCACTGTTTTCCGAATTTCCACACATTGGTCCAACACCTCTATTTATATCCCCATTGCCTTACATGCAAACTATGTTGACTTGTCACCTCAATAGGCCTGCTTCAGGTTATTTCAATTCTTTAACCAGACCACTCAAAATGATGGTATGCTCCTGGTCTTCCATATTGGTGACTATGGGTTGAAAAACGGTTGTCAGAATTTTGTAGTGGCCCCATATATAAGACCATTGCATTTTGCACACATTTCCGGTCTAACTTACATTAGCCAATCCGTATGCATTGATCTTCCAAAAAGATTTTCAAACTTTAATTCAATAGATTTCCATTGCAAATACACCTGAAAATATTAACAGGGTTCAATGTCACTAATAGGAGTGCTTTTGAATTGGCTACAGCCTCATTTGTCATCAGCATACTAATCATTTTATTTTGGAGGGTGGGTGCAACAAGTTCACCTTCACCCAATTACAGGTGTATTACCATTAAACTTTACTTTGGATCTTGAAAGTTCAAGGTCAGATTCAGATTAGGCATGAGTACTGGGCAGACAACTCTACAAAAAAAAACCGATTTTTCAGTTGTTTACTTTTTCTTCACATCATACACAAAATGAACTCCCTCAATATAAAAGGGTGATGTCGCAATTTAAAAAACACAAAAAGAAACAGCCCCGGCATATATATGGACTTTGTTGAAGTGAAGAGACATTCTGTGATATTGTATATTATCTCAAATGTGAATGCTCAGTGGCCCTCAGTGACAGCGACACCTCATTTCTGTTTGACTGTGTGTGACATAGATCAATGAACTCCCTCTTCTGGGAAGAGGGAGTTCATTGCATAGATACAGTGCCGCTTCTCCCAAACTTGTCAACCTCAATATTTCCATCCCTCATTAATCATAGATTTGCCAACAATAAATATAAAGACTCAATGAATTTTGTTTTTTATTAAATTACCAAAATAAGGATATAATAATAATGACTCTGCATGCGCAATGTCTTAAATTCTTTGGCATGTACATTACTGGCGTGCAAAAGATAACATTATCTATAATGAATTAAACAGATTTACAATATGGAACTGTATAAATTCTGTCAAAATGCACGTCAAAATATGAAAAAATTAGACATAAAGTAGTCCGCATTATAGAATATGTATATGAAAAATACCTGGTCAGAGTTGGAATGGCACAAAAAATAAATAGAAACTGAATGACTGAATGCACTTGATACAGGGGGGCAGCACCTGCCAATACGGCCTTGATCAAAATAGTTTGAGCCAAAGACGAAACACACAACACTAGACTGGACACCTTGTAGTAAATATCCTATCAAAAAGTGTCCTCATTAAATACTGTGACGCAACGACATCTCACTGTGGTAGAAACATAGAGTTATCCCCCTCTATGGGTAGAAAAAGCAATGATGCATGTGTTTTTCCGGAGTAATCTCCCTTTGATGCAGATAATTTTATAGATTTTATAGAATTAGATACAGAATAGCAGCAGCAATCTTCTGCAGCACAGGTCACAGCTTTGTCTATATTCTGTCTAACTCATCACATATTTCGATTGAGCAAAAATGGCATAGAAATATTAGTTAAACAGCATAATGTTACTCCTTGCTCAAACAATGGCACAATTTTTTTCAAACTGGATAATCAAACTTGAAATTCCAGACTATGATTCATAGACTTATGTTGGGAAGCCATGAAAATTGATCTTCATATTGCTGCTAGCCCTAATGCATAGTGAGATCACAAAATGGCAAATCATAGATGGTTATACTTCCTCACTACAACAGTAAATAGATGGCACTTTATGTGGCAGTGTTGCAAGTAAATTTTGACCATGAAAATTGAGCAGGTTTGTGCAATGAACTCCATATTTGGCACCACCAAGCAATTCTTAACTTTGGTAAAAGCAATTCATAAGAGCTAGGAGATATCTACCTTTTAAGTAACTTTAACAGATGTAATATGATGACTATAGGGAAGAAGTATTGAAAATGGTTGATTCCTCAGGCCTATCTGCAGTCGGTACCACCGTTTGTTTCTTACAACAGATTCTTGCGCAGCATATTGTTAAGCCTACAAAATACAACAGTGTTTAGAATCAGTTCATTTGCGAAGAAATTAATAAAAACATGCCAGAGAAGCCACTGTATCGCTTTAAATGTTGGATTCTCACCAAACTATACAGTCAGAGCAATATTATTGCCCGCTGTTTGGGCTATATCTCGAAAGATAAGCAACAGCTATGCCATGATAATCCATTGTGACCCTCCAGAAATGAACAGCAAAAGGGCAGACAACTAAAATTACATTTGGTAAAAAATAATTGTAAAAAGTAGTTCTCAAGAATTTCATACAACTGATTTTAACACCTGTTACCATAATCTGCAATGGATATAATTAAATCCATAAAATAATCGAAATTTCGACTCAGGTGGGCTTCTCGCAACACAGCTTGTCGGTGCAGGTAACTCATTATCACTTGCAATACATCACAATATTTCCGACAACATATAACAATATAGAAATGCAACGATAAATATGAGGAAATAAACAAATCACCTATTTCTGCCCGATTCGATATCTGCCTCTCCAAATTTCCTATTTTTTGCTTAAGCTGCCTCTTCCTTCTACATATCCATATGATAACCCCCACTATGACCACGGCACCAAAAGACACAGCAACAGAAATTGGTACAGAATGTTCGGCAGGCAATATGATGTGAGGAGCTTTTTCTGTTGTAAGCTTCATACTATCCTCATCACTACCCTTTGAGCCCTTCTGAGTTGATACCATCGGTTTGGGCGTTATCACACTAGTTGTCTCAGCATCATGTGTCCAACAGCTTGCATTATAATCTGTTAAAGTAGAGGAAGAGCAAAATAGTTGTAGAATGACTGGAAAATTAGAATGAAGATTGCCAGATTCTACACTGTTGCTATTGGTAGAGGAAGCATTATAATACTTTATCAGGACCTCACCTGCACAATAATTTTCACACTCTAACCGGTCTCTGAACTCTGAAGAAGCACAGGTTTCAAAGCAAGATTTGATTGTCCCATGTACACTTTTATTGTAACAAGCTACATCATAGAATCTTGTACGATTGAGTCCAACCGTTTGACACATGATGATAGTAGCGTTACATGTGGGTCTGTATACCCAGCTTATATGGTGAGAAGGCTTAGTGGTGGGCATCTGGCACAGCTGATTGTAACCTGCGCAGATAAAATGAGACAATAAATATTACAATGCAGAGCTGCATGATGGCTGTGTGAAATATGGAAGAGAGTACACAACCTTGCCAAGTCGCATAACCTGAGCACAAGCTTACATAATTTTACGTAACTATCCAGGTTCCTCAAGATTTGATTAAAATGAAGGCTATATCACTTGAATAAAATGTCCCATATCTAGACCTCTTACTTGTAGAACTTGAAGAGCCTGGAGAGTTATTCCATGCTTCATTTCTAAGCCAAAATACAAGTGAAAGAAATAATGCATTCAAAATAGATGCAGTTTTAGATGAAGATGAAAAACTAAGAAAGATCAACAGATTTTTCTCAAACTTATGGGTCAACATCATAGAGAGTTCTTCGACCTGATTCTGATTGTGAATTTGTTAAGTGAAATAGTTTAATTCCCATGACATCAAAACCAGGAAATAACTCATATATGATATGATACGTAACAATTTAGGATTTACCATTACGCATCTATTTGTGATGGAAAATTTCTTTTAGGACGTTTGATTTTTTCAGTCAGTCCCTTGGATTTTTGTATGATGATGTAGATTCCTCGGTATACCGACATGTTAAAATGAGCAAGCCATAACATACCTGAACAACGCTGTGAACACTCTTTGCGATCATCAGTGTCTAAAGATGTGCAGGTTTCATAGCATGACCTGAGTTTATTAAATATCCCAAACCTGTAGCAGGATATGTTAAAAGATGATGTATGTTCGAGTCCTTTTATCTGACACATCTCGTTAGAGGCATTACATATGGGACTATACACCCAGTTAGTATCCAGAGGGGGCCGGGTGGTCGTATCTGAGCATGCCTGTACATAATCTGGAAATAAATTCACATAGAAGGACATTTATACAATATATTCCACATAATACTGACTGTTCCAAAAATTGGGACAATATCGTCCGAAAGAGACCCAATTACCACCACCTTATAGCAAATATCGTTGTTGGTCACAAACTAATTGATGCAATGTGTATTGTAGTGGGCAGACACACATAACCTGACAATAATGCGCAAATCTGGGGAACAAGGCCATGTTTTTCATAAATGCTTGATCTTTTCTAAGGTAAATGATTCCACAAACTAGAACTTCTACAAGCTGTTCTGAAACTACAAACTGTTCTGAAACTACAAACTTTTCTGAAACTACAAACTGTTCTACAAACTGAATTCTGTAAGCTGTTTTTATTGGGCCACAAAAATAATCATGCAAGGGAAAAGAATTTCTTTCTCACTGGCAAGGTTTTTTCAAAAGATTGAGTTTCATTAATTTATACAGCGTTGAGAATTTCACTCACCGGGGCATCTGAAATTACAATGCCCTTTGTCAAAGTCGGTTTTCCTAGGTTCGCAGATTTCAGAGCAAGCACGCGCCACACCAATCTCCAAGAAACAAAACTTCTTCCATTGTTGTGATGGGGTAGTGTTAAGAGTAGTTGCTGTTTGATTACATATGAAAGACGTGACATCACAACCAATATCTGAGATCTCCAGCGATCTTACTGGCCTTCGCTTAGTATATTCTTGAAAGTTTGCTAATTTTTCTAGTTGGTTGCCTTGATATATTCTGAGATCTGAGGTTTCTTTGGTTGGTAGTGGTACAGCACCATTCTGTTGTAATGTAGGCCTATTATTGTGTAGATATTTTGATAGTACGGAGGTTGTCACCAAACTTGTTACGGACTGGTAGACAATTAGGGAAAGAGTAATGAGCATAGAGGATGAATACGCCATCTTAATCTAAAACCAAATAAAAATGGCATATATAGTGTAATTGTAAAAGCTTATGTGACAAGTAGGCTCCTTGTAATTCTAATGGTCTCTAGTACACTTGGCGGTTGTGCTTCGGTGATAACAGTGCGGACCATGCGCGGCTGTTTGATGATATGACTCATGAGTAAGATAGGTTGCTAAATAGAGAGTTTGTGAAGAGTGAAGGCATTCTCCACATTTGACATCTTGTAAGCAGTAATCAGTAATGACTCATTAATCCATTGTCATGCACATAGTGTGTGAAACTGTTGGTCAATCTTTGACAATTTGATACCAGGTCTACTAAGGTTTTGCTCTACAACTTGTAGAGCAAAACCTTAGTAGTACAAGATCAGCAGCCAGTGAATTTGTGAGAACATGAAAGTGTGGTATCTGTTCTAATCAATGAGTAGCTCTCTATTACTTACTCCTTGGTAGATCAATCACTTACAGTTTTAATCCATGGAACACAGAAGAGAGTAGGGAAAAAAGAGTGAGACTATTCGACTATATTCTGAGTGAGTGAAAATTCCACTTCATTTTCCACACTGGAAATTCCCATTTTCAATAAATAATAAGATAGAAATGGGACAGCTGTAATGGGCTGAGATAGTTCTGAGAAGTTGTGACACCTTGTTATGTATCACACTGAGAGGATAACTCAATATAAAGTATCAACCAAATTCATAGACATAGGTAGTTCAGGCAGGGAGGGTCCCTGTGTAGTTTGATTTCAATGTTCAAATTCAATCTGGGATATTTTCATATATTGTGCTCATGCACTCATGTACTCATATTTTCCTAACTAGTGATACATCAGGCATCACTGACATATATTATATGTTTATTCAGTCATTGCAATTATCAGTTTCCAATCTCACGATACGACCAAGGAGTCCTTGATACAACTACACTATTTCCCTCACCGGAGGGTGGGAGGGGGCTCAGACGACACTATTCAAGGTCCTGGTTAGGTCAGCTAGGCTGTATATGACAACAGTTGCATCGACGCTTGCTTCTAGGTCTGGCACTCATTACGATTGTATAATAAGCCTCTGCTAGATTTGATTCATTCACTTGTAAGATATTCTCTAAAATTTAGCGGTGACGAGATACAACCTTTCTTTATTTATCATCACAACAGACATGCTATCTGATATCTGATGCTTATTTCCAGGGTGTAGCTGCCGAGATATCGAAGAAGTTTGGAGTTTACTAAAACATTGGGGTTTATTCCGTTGAGATGTAAAACTGTAAGAAAATAGCTTGAACATATTACACAAAGAAAGAAAAATAGCATTAATATGCTATAACATCAAATAATGTATCAGATACCATCATGATAACATCAAGGAAATGTATGGAAAGTAACCTCTACACCAATATATAGCAATGTCACTAAAATTAATAATTACCTATTGGCTCCTATGATTTCTCGGCAGCAAATATATCTGGTATGCGTATGAATTGTCTCTGTATATATGATCTACTGCAGGGTGCATTCCTGCCATTACACAGGGAATCCAGGAGGAGATAAATTCAGCAATTACTTTTTTCATTGTTGTGTGCTCTTATTCTCTAAACGCACCAGTATTTTTTTCTATATTACCGGCAAATTTACTGGTAATGCAAATGGTCAATATATATTGTGATGTCAAAGAAAGTAAGTGATATGAATTCTATTTCCATGACAAGAGAGCCTCAAATCAGTCTCAGATATTTGCCATCCAATATGTCCTGATGTAATATAATTTTTCAGGATTGACGGGTCAAGGGTACTAGTGTTACATAAAATATAGAGTTCCTAAAGCAAATTATCTTGCGTTCATGGGAGATAGAAAGGCGGGTGTATTTCTAGAATGTGGCTAAATATGTTATTTATAATAAACAAAAATGATTTTCTAATTCCCTATGAGATTTATTGCGGTAAATGTGTTTGGGCAAAGATAAACCCGTCAGGCTGCTATTCGTACTGCAGAAATTCTAACATAGATGGAAGTGTTATCATTAACGATATTTTTTTCGGTTTTGCTCCTACAATGTATCCTACCCCAGTTATCATGTGTGTGTTTATTTATGTGCTGAATTTTAGAGGTGACATTCAGAGTAATTTTAGATTCCATATTGCTGCAAGTGCCGGATCATCGGTTTGTGGCATTCAAAACTTTCTTTGAAATGTCTCTCATTTGTGGGTCACACAGTAAAGAAAGGGATTTGAATGGAGCTGTACATCAATCATTCATGCTTTTGAGGTTTCAATTTAATCATTTTTTACGTTCACATGACCTTCTTGTTGCCATCACGAGGTCAAACTTGGTGAAATTAGACAAGAGTTGTCACCCCTTGAAAGAGAAAGAGACGACTCTGTACAACAATTGTTTTGATTGATTTCTACAGGGAGCAGGGAGGGTGTATCCAATCTCTCTGATATCTGTATAACAGCTTGTTTTTAAAGAATTTGATATTGAAATGATTTCTGCCAATCAATCTGGAAAGGCGAGGATAGTTGAGAGATCGGATTTGCGTTCCTATAAAGAAGTAGTGCAGGTAAATTGATTGTGTATGACCGATGATAGGGATATTTCTCCAAACACAAACAAAAAACACAGCTCATTGTATAGCAACCTTAGAAATGATTTAATGATTTTTTGAAATTCATGGTCTCAGATGATTGTGTTTGTTCCTTGGTTTTTTATTTGATCAGAGCTTTTATGTAGCGTGCTGCTTAATAATCAAAGCTATATTGGAATAATCCATTCAAATGCTTGGTGGGTTAAACGAGTAGGATAACCTTCACAATTTTATTTCCGCTTCTACGATAAAGGCTGAAAATAGCTTCATTCTTTTGGTTAGTAAGTGATGTAGTTAGGAGGTTGGTGGATAAGTAAAGACGCATGAAGGTTAGCTAGTATAGGTAAGTAAGTAGTTAGGAAAGAAAAAGTAGCTACGGAAGGTAAGTAGGCCTATGACTGTAAATAAAAAGGTATGTATGTAAGTACGCAAGTCAGACATTGATATGTAGGTGAATCAGTAGGTAAGTGAAAAAGTAAGGATGTAGTAAAATAAAGCTAGATCACATTGTCTTTTGGGGTTATAGTATATGAGCCAAGGTTCTCAAGGTGACAGGTGGCTAGCTCTCATAGCACTTTAGCCATAAGACCTAATTATGCTCGTTTTCTTGACGCACTTTGTTACAATGACCCATATTAAAGGTTTCATAGCTTGTCTGCTGTTGCATTGGAACTTAAGTAATACAAATGAAAATATACTAGCTCTATGTTATTTCAGGAAATAATTCTATACTCCGAGTCCGTCTTGAGGAAGAAAGGCTACTTTTCCATTCTTGAACTATACTGTTGTAGAATTTAGGCAACCTTGAAAAATGAAACACAATGTTGCCTACACATGCATATGATCTTCTTGCCCAAAATGTTTAGGTTTCCAAGTTTGAATTTCAGGTGAAACGATTCAAATATGGAGCACATCATCCGCAAAGTGGAGGACGACCTTCTGACCTGCCCCATATGTTTTGATTTGGCTTTCTGTGGGAAAAGTGACTTCCAAACCCTTCCTTGCCATCATCAAGTTTGTGATGTATGTATAAAGGGTATGCAAGCAAGAAAGAAACGCAATAAAAGCCTCGAATGCCCCGTGTGCAGAAAAGAGTTTGATGTCAAAGCCGAACAAAATTTACCAACATTCCTACAAACCAAGCAATTGAGCAATCTTATTGCCTCATTCCGAGAAGAGCTTGCACTCACAGAACATCAGGACATTACAATTGGTGATGTGCAACAAATGAAGCTAGGGAATACAAACATACAGCTATATTCCTCAGTTGGACAATACAACCTGAATGAGGATATTACAGGGATCAAAACATGCATTGCAGCAACTAACTCCAAATTGTACTTTCACACCTCCGATACAACAAGCCTTTTTCACCTCCAGCTACACGACAATGGGGCCATGGGAAAATTTGGCCACCAGAAATCTACATATAGTGCCTCGATGGTGTACAATGAAGAAAGGTTATATGTGTACAATACTACAAAGAAACAAATTGAAGTATACGCAAACGAGAAGCTAGTAACCAGTTGGCAGCCTGAGTTTCCAGAACTGGATATTATGCTGCCTTGCCGTACCACACAAGAATCAGTAAGCCTTCAACCCTTCCCCAATGGTGTGTTGTTCTCTATTTCCCTCCGCCTCTGCGACGAAACTAAGAGAGACCTGTACAAAATCTATAAAGAGAGGGATCGTCTGGAAGTTACAACTCTGTGCTCGTTATCTACAAAAGAGAAACAATTCAATTTGATTGGCCGGTACCTGTACAGGAATAGGGTGCTGTGTATCTATCGAGACAGCCTGTGGTTTGTAGACTGTCGTGATAAACATTTGATGGAGCTACCCTTTCGATATGTTCACTGCAGATGTGTGGTGCACATAAAAGAACCCATAAGACACTTCAAGATTCCTCTCTTCATTCTGGGTTGTGGATTCAAGGACAAAATCATCTATACCACCGAAAAAACCAAAGTTATTTACCAACTAGACCTATCACGGCTTCCATCTCTAGATAACTTGAAGATAAAGAACAACCGAGTTCTGTACAGACAGCCAAAGGTGTTAGACCCGACAGTCCTACTGCATCTACCTGCAGATTCGAGCTTAGGATCTCTGCTTGCATCCGATGAGGGGAACTTGGTCACATTAGATGGCAAAGATTTAATCCAAGTGTATCGAAATCTCAACCAGGCTGGACCAGTGAGAAGAGTGACGATGGTAAATGATCCGCTACCTGAACCTGATAACCCAGTAAATGAGCAAATAACAGAGTTATCCCGAATTCAGAACATATTTAGATTCCTTAAGCTCTTTATGGTTCCACATATATGGCTCTTCAAAATGTTTCGATATTGTCTCTTTCTGCTGGAGCTTTTGCTGTTTATGACAGTTATGAACATATTTTTTGGGTATGTCAATCACTATTTGGTGGGTGGTCCTGATCCGTATGAGTATATGAGCGATAGTTTAGCCCGCAGTTGTGTAAATTGGCCCCACCCACTTAAGCCAACTTCATTTGGATTGAAAGACTTCCATGTCTCATTTTGTCATGAATCCCGCACATTCAGAACCTTCGTCGTTATGTTTCTTTCCAAACTGGACAACTCCATTTGTGTAATGTTCTATCAATAATTAGTTAAATTTCATCAAGATTATCCAGGCTTGTTTACTGTCCCTATGTTGATCAATCTAAGACCTGTGGTGTGTAAGAAACCCTACTATGACTAATTAGTTAAATTTTATTATGATTTTCCAGGCATGTTTACTAATAAATCTAAGATCTGTGGTATGGAACAAACCCTAGTATAAATAAACATTCTTATAGACCTAAATTTCCATTGCAATATCTTAATTGCAAACAATAACAAACTCTTCTTATCAAGCATCTTTAAAACCCAAATTTCAATACACTGCACTGCATGATTTCACTGCAGTAAATCCAGAGATGGTCTGATAGTGAAGGACTCAATTCATTAAGTTTTCGGCAATTTTTCATCATTACGTCTCCAGCAGCACAACATACAACATGTGAAATCTGGACACGAGGTATTGTAAAATCAGAATTATTCTGGTACTTCTCTGACATTATATATTATTCTGAATTATACGAATAATATTTTATATCTCAATACTTATACTCAGCTGCCCTAACATAAGCAGCAACCACTAAATAGCCTCTCCTTGGATGGTGTAATCAAGGCAAATTTACATTTTATCATTTTGTCGTAATATATTTCACAATCCAGGAATAACCTGTTTTTATTTGTAATTTGCGTAATTAGATTTAGAATAATTTGCACTAATTTTGAGCCATTGTTATCTAATGTTTAGTCTTACAATTGTTTTACAGCTGTGCTGTTCTCAAGATTAATTTGCTTTACATGACTCATTTTATATCAAAATTCTCAAAACCTTTACAAAAATGTTATATGTTAACCTTATTATTTTAGTTTCACGGTGTTATCGTGGATAGTGAGAATCCAATAAAAGAATTTATGCCACATAGCATCAGTAAAAACTAAAGCACTTCAATTAATCCGAGAGAGCCGCTACAATTTGGGTATAATGTGAATATGATATCTGAGGATGCAAAATGCTATGAGAACCCTCCACTAACAAAGGGATTAAGAACCGCACTTATGACTCTGTATGATGGCGAGATGCAGTTGAGATATGTGACGTTAACTGAGATGGAAGATGACTTAATACAGATTATGTCTGAACAATGTTCAGTTTCCAATAGCTCAATAGCTAACGGGTCTTGGCAAGCTTTGTTGGTTTGTTGCAACATCTTGTCAAATTCAAACAGAAAACGTCTCAAGATATAAACTGGTGTTAGTCTAATTCACAGAAACAATAATTATTCATTGGGTATGTTCAGAAAACCTGCTGACACAAAGACATAAACAAGATAGCGATCATGGCATTGAAAGGTTTTGTATTATTTTAATTCATATTAAAATTATTCAAAAGGCTGACATCAAATGAACTGTGAAACATGTTGATATAGGCGTGATATTGTACAAAGTAAATATTTATCAAATTTTATTCAGCCTTCAGTATATCATTGGCAGGACAACTTTTTGCGCACCATGATTTTATCCCTCAATAATATTCTGTAAACCCAATCCACAATGAGATTTCAGCTTTTCTTATGTAATTTTTTTTCCATGTTCAATGTGAACAACAGTGTATTAAACAATTGGGGGGCCCAGACTAATTCTAAGCTGTTTAACAACCTTTGTAGTTGGACAGTGGCCTGAGTTGTTGTGTTCAATTTTATAAATAAGCATTATTTATACAATACTAGAAAGAAAATGCTTTACAAATCCAAATGCAACCAGTTTGCTGAGCTCTTTAAACTAGCTAAACTTATTTAATTAACATCAACATGGCTCTCCTGAGCTGTTATTGTTCAAAAAACTGTTGGCTGCGCAGTTCAGTGAACATAGCATCAGTGTCCACAGGCAGAGCAACATTGTTAATGTTCTTTACTAAGTTTTACAATATTTCATGATCAGATGTTGACTAATTATGTTGGTTAAAATCACAAGGTTCTATGAATGTTCAGCAGTTGCCTGTTCTTTTTGTATGAATCAGTAACTCCCAATCAATTTCCCTTGCTGAATTATTTGACATGAGACTTTAGATGTAAGATGGGTATGCTGGAAAAGTACCACTTAGAGTCACCTAGTAACAGTAACAGCTGTTCATTATTCATGTTTTTAATTCATTCTTGACCATGATACAAACCTGATAAGATAACACATACAATGAAAAAGTGTCACAAAATAGATGATTCAAAAACACAACCTCACACACAAACACGGAGGGCTATGAAAACTTTAAACAAGGATTATCACATGATATTGCTGGTAAAAAAAGAAAAAAAATGATGATAATATGACATAGATTGGTAAACCTTTGCATGATTTGTAATGAGATCAACAAATGCATAGAACTATTAAAACAGGAAATATAAGGCAACGCATATCGTGAATTGAGTTAGTATCTTTTGGTTGTAAAACTCAAATCAATGTTTTTAAAAAATTCTTATGAATTCAAACTAAAACATAGCATAAACCAAGAAATTTATTGACCAAAAACTTATACAGTATAGATACTGATACTTTACAAGCACCTGGTAATTCCTTTCATGAGCAATATTTTTCTGTTGTTGAAAGTATTGAAATAAATGAAGTAAAATTATATCCCTCTTCAATTTAGGATCCAAGTATTCCTGATAAGAGTAGAAAGGCTGAGCGATTGGGCAGAAATGAAACAAAAGATTGGTCTAGATCTTGTGAGAGGCTGAACTCACTAGAAAATGCGAATATTGAAACATTAACTTGGCTGAGATTTTGAATTTGAGTCCTTATCTGAAGCTACCTGACCGAACGTCTCATGAACAATTTAGGTCAATGGCGCATCTACTCACAATTCCACCACTCAGACATTGAAGTTGCACCACCGACCGCTCCCTGTTCGGCTAGTTGGTTCTGATTGACATCGAGAACTTCCCATGTTTTTTTGAGTTGTTCTTTTATTTCTTTGTCCTTGATTGACCGGGCCTGAGAAATCTGAGACATTTTCATGTGGGCTTCGTCGTGGTAAAGCAAAAACAGTGAGCCCTCTTCAGTTGCTGAAGAACAGCCAAGCTGATGAGGTCGAGGTAGTTGGGAGTGTTTGAATTTGGAGGTAGGAAATTTGAAAGAGGTCGGCAAGCTAGGTTCTCCGAAAAATGCTGACCTAATATGACAAAATATGGAATCACTTTTCTCGTTTTCGTGCCATTCCTTACACTTGATTAGGAATGGCTGACAGCTGGCCAGGGCATGACCTATCGATTGGTCATCTGTGTCGTGGGATGAAAACTCTATTATACTCGGCTGAACTTTTAATTTGTCTGAATTTTCACCAGCTAGTTTTAGAGGGACTAGCTTAAGAGGCCCGCTAGATGCATCAAGCACCATATGCTGAGCCACTGACTGCCAGATATTAGTTTTTGATGCTCTGAATTTTTCTTTCAGTTCTGACCACTCCTTCTCCACAATTGTTTTGACTTTTTTCGAATTTTTAAAGAAGGTCTGGCACTCCCAACTATTCAAAGGATCTTGATAACGGAATGAACGTGGGTAGCAAATTTCAGATGGCTGACCAACAGCTAGTATTATCAAAATGTTGCAACGGGGATCTCCCTGGCAAACCTTCAATCCCTCCTGCATGCCTGGCTTGCTACGCTTAGGCTTCTTCTTTATAGCCAGTTTAGTCTTGAGTGAGTGAACGCTGATCATAACACTCTCTGAGTCGTCCTCCCTGTTTTCTTGTGAAATGTTCAGCTTTTCTTCGAACTTTTCATAAGTAGCTATGTCAAGCAGGCTCTCTGGAATCGGCAGACTCAGTTTCTTAAGATCATCTTCTGGCAACTGTTTAAAAAATAAAACTTGAATTCAAGTTGATTTAAATCATGTTCCGCAGCATGCAAACGCTGTTCGTGAAAACAAAACCGAACGTCCTTTCTAAGCTGATTTGAAGTAAAAATATGTAAAAACGCCACACCTCATAAGTAAGACTATACCTCGTCCTCTTCTATCCTAGAGAACACTGCGCAGAGATCCCTTTGTGTACTGTGTGAGATTTTAGCTCGTCGAATACTTTTCATTATAGTCCTCCCTTGTACATCACAAGTGCGGGTCTTTTCTATGTCAATGCTGAGACTACCGGCACCCAAGACAATTTTGGAGTCCAGATCATTGGGAGTGATAGCGGCAGCCTTGGCATCTTTGGTGGAGCACCATGGCAGCCCTGTAGAGCCAGTGAAGGCTTCAACTTTCTTTCGGAGTTTGGGATTGAAAACTGGCATGACTGTTACTTTCCATCCTGGAGTTTTGTGGATGTCTGCGACTCCCTTACCAAACCATGTTCCAGAGAGCAGAAATAGACCCACTGTCATTTCTCCACTAGGAAGACGGGCAACAGATGTGATGGCCGACACTGTATCATTGTAGGATCCCTGCTTATCGCATTCGCTGTAAATGCTGGAAAACATTTCGTAGTGCTTTCTGTCCAAATCTTCCATTGGGTTCTTGTCCTGTAACAGTGACAATGCAGAATATGACAGTTTCCAGGTTAAGAATATTGCGAGTCAGAACTGTTCAAAAAAAGTTTTTTGTGAATGTGAGACTTTGATCAGCTTATCAATGTTGAGGGTCAGTCCACCAGTATTGACTTTACGATAAATACTTACGGTCACTGACAATGATGAGGACTCAGTAGTACCACTATTGCTGTACGAACTAAACATAGGTGATGCTGGTTCGTGTAGTTCTAGGCATAACTCCGGTGCATCGTGATTACGGTATACGTAAACCTGCTTTTCGCCATTGCCATGGCTCACTTCGGGTAGGATCACATCTGAGATTCGGAACTTTTCATCGAATGTTCGGCTAGGAAAGTTGGATGTGACAACATAACGAGGTGGGTTATCAAGGACTTTAGCTCTTTTCGCGGGATCCAAAGATGCTAGGCCCTCCTTGCTTTTTCTCGTGATTTCATCATAAAGGGAGCTGTTTCCTACATAATGAGTTTGAATGTCTTTCCAGCTTTCATTGTCAGGAGTTACAACAGGTTGCGTAAGTCTTCCAGCTATCAGATGTAGCAAGTATTGTGACAAGTCATCTGATCCAAGGGCCGCCATGACAACAACTGTCACACATCTCTCATCCTCATCAACATCGAGTTGGTCGATGAACTCTGCAATGTGGTGTGTGTCGCTGCCTTCACTCGAGCTCTACATAATAAAATGGTATCATTTGTTAACCTCATTAGAAGCTCACAGCCATGACGGCGACACCGGATGCCCAAAACCATTGCCAAACACAATGACTGTCTAAACATTTAATAAGTATCTAATATTTATCTGTAGTATTTACATTCTCATCTCCGATGATCCATGGAGTAATAATGTTAATACAGGCAAATTAGAATAGATCATAATTCAAAATACCAATGATGGAATTCTGAGGTTCAAGTATTACTAAATGTTCTACATACCTCATACTGTTCAAAGCAGCTGATCACTTCATCTACTTGCTCATCCTTATGATATATTTGGAAGTTGGCTGTTATGCCGTTGCCTCGAAGATGCAGATGAAAGCGCAGTGGGTTGTGATCACATCTGCATGAAAGTATTTCAGAGCTTATCTGTGGCAAGATCAAGCGGGGAAATGCATTACTGCCATTCAGTTGGTAAGGAGGAATAGATAGCAGCATCATATCTGGGAGATGGAAGAATTGCATTTTGTAGCAACAATCATTGATAAGGCGATGAATCCTATCATCTGACAACTTTTCTTTTGAGATCTGCCATGAGAATTGTTCGCCGATGTTAAAGTGGTGACTGGTGATGGAAATCTCTCCGCTGATAAGTATTAGCAGGTGAGACATCAAGTCCTCGCTCATTTCCTGTGTCAAACTTGTGAGCAGAATACAGCTGATGGTAGAACTAGACCCATCTTCGTCTCCAAACTGTTTCAAACTCTCAAATATTCTATCCTGGATGATCCGCATCTCAACCTAAATTGTAATATAAACATTGTAATATCATTTTCAGTATGAGTCGCTTGTACTTTTTAGGATGTGTCATC
This sequence comes from Membranipora membranacea, assembly GCA_914767715.1. Lineage (NCBI taxonomy): Eukaryota > Metazoa > Bryozoa > Gymnolaemata > Cheilostomatida > Membraniporidae > Membranipora > Membranipora membranacea. The sequence continues at coordinate 13,962,205 of OU612073.1, read as the reverse complement.
GCTTTGGGAACACAAACTCAAACTCTTTTTAAACAGATTGTAAAAACAATGATATTAATGGTGTAACTTACTAGAACTAGAAAAATAACTAGCCAGTCGTTTCAAGCGTTGGTTGGTGGGAGGGGGGGGGGGGTTCAATCCCAATCGGATGAAAGCAAAGCAACAAATCGTATTTATTGATTATCAGTCTATGAGGGCAGTCTACAAAAAACATAAGCTGTAGAAATAAAGAATTAAGGGACCTTTTGTTATTTTCATTAACGATTGGTAAAGCAAATCCTTTGACACTGTGATCCATGAGTCTTTCACCAGAAAATATTCTAGGCTTGCCAAATCCACTTGCCATGTCAAAAATTGGTAATCAGGGTAATTTAGTGATGAACAAGTCAATTTTCATGCAGACAAAATTTGATCCATTTGCCTATGTTCAGAGCTGCTCCCCTTCCACTAGTCACTCCACTGCTGCGTGACCAGACCAGTGGAGCAAATTCGAATTCATGCAAATGGATCAAACTTGCATCATACCTGCTGATTTGGCTGTTCTTGTTTGTTTCTATCAGTCTTTGCTGCATTGGCTATAGCTGTAAAGAGTTCATTGGCTATGTCCCCTTTCTCAGTGACTTCATCAGGTTGTTGATATGCATCTGACTCTGTATGTTCTGTAATAATGTATTTGAAGCATCACACTTTCAGAATTCTGAGAATAGATCAGGTGTATAAGTTTTGATGTATTGCATCTTACACACTTGAATGTAATATGTAGGCTCCTGAAGTTAAGGTTTGTGTGTCAGGCCTCAGCATATTGTTTATAGAAGTAGATGAAGCTTGATACAATTTTCATGGATACTGATTGTTTCCATTCTACTGACAAGCTGGAAACTCAAAGGGTCATCATACTTGATTGAGCATAAAATGTTATGAACCGAGAGTTTGACAGTTTTATACGCCCAGCAATACCGAAATGACATATCTTTCAACATTGACAAACGGAGTCGGGTGTCAGCATCAAAAGAATCCAGTAGCATTTCCAACATTTCAGTCCCAGCCTCTACAGCCAAATGAACAGCTGGGTTACCATTCGAGTCAGTAACACGCAGTATTGAATCACTTTTGAATTGTTTGAGTATTGTGCCAGTCCGCTCAATGTCTCTGTTTTTAATGGAATCTGTCAACGACTGCTTGATGCCATTCCAATGTGTAGCCTTCGATGGTTTTGATTCCGAGGAACCCATTATGGCAAATGTTAAAAGCTTTCTGCCTAACCTTGTCGAAAAGGGAGACTTTCAAGTTTCAGATTCGCCAACAACTGAAACACAATAAATAGCAGATTAAAGTGTTTGTAAAGGAACAGGGTTCTTGGTATCATTTTTGAATTGAGATTAAGACAGCTATCACACATGCATTTGCATGAAAAATTAGTCTTCAGGGTTACTTGGTCTGGTAGGTTTGGGGGTCATAAGTTAACACTATCGAGTTGCCTACTCATGCACAGCCCAACTTGTCCATGTAATGAGCCTATTATGGGGGAAATACAGTAATATTAGTGACTATTGTGGTTAGATAACAACTTTTGCAAATACATGACAAAGTCACTCGCAAGTCTGTCGATGACATAAAAGTTCAAATTTAAACAACCTTCAATCAAAACAACCTTCATTTCTGTTATGAGCCCATGTTGAAGAAGAGATTAGAAGAACCACTGTACCAAAGATTATAAATACTGACTGTACATTACAACCAATGACTATGACCCATTCCCTGTCCACAGCTTTTCAAGCGAGTGATTTTCATTTCATACCGCTGCGCTTGTTTGCTCTGTTTAAATAAGATTACAAGCTGGAGCAATGGATTCTTCCTGCTGACAAAGCCTTGCTTATTTCAGATTTACCTAAAAATGGTCCATACAATGCTTTATGGTTAGTACCAAATCTTGCGATAATATCCAACACTAGCCCCCCAAATAAGATCCATACTGATGAAATCACTCAAAAACTCGACAAATTAATTTCCTATGTGACTGATGTGTGCTTTGACATAGGTTCTCATATGGCATGCTGCACTCAGTCAGTTATATTGATAGTCCATGTTTAGATGTGCTGAGTATCTGTGATGCACAGAAGGACAAGATCTGATGTAAAATAATATAGAAAGTTTCTCAAGGTATTCCACTGCTTACACGATTATCAATACTCCTCTCTTTAGGAGGCAGTCAAATTCATTTACATTTTTCATCACCCTGAAGTCCGAAATAACTAGATGACAATTTTATTTACTTCAATTTACTTTGTGACTTGTAAATTCAAGTTTTTGATGTAAACAACAAAGTTTACCCGAGAAAATCTTGTGAGTCCAAACATCAGAATATTTGCAAAAATAGTTGTGAAGATTCTCAAAACTTCAAATCACTCAGTATTAATCATCGCATGCTTTGGATTTTAACATCATCCTAATGCCTGAAATGTCGAGATTTAAAAACAAATTATTTTAGATTTTTGTGCAAATTAGAAAAACATCCAGTCTACATGTGTAAATTTTGTATCTTCCATTGAAATTCTATTGAAAGCCACTAATCATAAAGCATGCGGGCTGAAGACAGAGTTTGATTGGAATGTCATATCTTAGTATTTATAATCTTCAATACAATCCATGTAGCCACAATCTCATTTATTCATCAAATAAATATAAACAAAACCTTGAAATACTTTAGCCATGTATTGATCTGCCTTTATATTGCCAATTTCTATCTCGAGCAGTAACCATGGTTAACAGAAAATGTTGTATCTGTCAAAGCACTGTGGGTTATTTCAAGTGGCCGAAATCATACAGATTTAAACTTAGTGGTGTGACCAATGAACTAAGTTCATTGGTGTGACTACCTCAGGGACATTTTCCCTATGATAATCACATGGACTCGACGTCGATTTGCTACAATTGCCTCCTGAATGATATTCAATCTCGCTCTCACTGGATCTGTTAATCTCCCTATAATTTTCACTCTCGCTGTCGGATGAGCTAGAGTTGTAATTTTTGCCGTGCTTGATTTCGATCATTTGCTTTGTCATTCAATTATGAAATTTTATACACTATCCCATTTTACCAGCTAAGCCACATAGCATGGGACAGATTAACTTTGCATTGTATTCACTCATTCATTCAATAGATAAATTCTGTGTGGTTTAATATTGTATGCAGGGAATATCAAAACCACTGTGTCATAACAAAAAGTCTTATTTACGAGATACTGTATATTCCCATTATAATCTAAGGTACTAAAAAGGTACTATTTTCTACAAGTGATCACAACTCCAAAGGAGAAAAATAGTACCTTTTTAGTACCTTGTCATCCCAACTTTGAGTGAAAATAATTCTTAACTGGGCCACAGGCTGCTTTTGGACATAGCATAATGTTCTAAACTAGACTGAGAGCTCTAGAATGATACCAAAAACCTGTTCCCTTTACAAGCACTTTAAGATTACCATATATGGTCAAGATCAAAAGACTGCCTGGTTGATTCACTCTAAGGTGATAGTAAGTTATTGTGTTAATGATTTCTTTAGGCCTGCAAGACAGACAGACAGAGAAGTGAAAAGATAATAAAAAAATTCTACACGGACCACTTACGACGGTCGCCTTCAGTCGATAAATCGGTAAATGACTATAAACAGCATTTATCAGTCACCAGTGGTAACTTCAGTCAAAGATTATAAATACTAAGATATGACACTCCTACCAAACTGCGGTCTTCAGTTGAATAGGCAAGCGGCCGCATGAAAACGAGTGTTACGCTTCAATTATGAGCTTTATGATTAGTGGCTTTCAATAGAATTTCAATAGGAAATTCAAAATTTACACAGGTAGCCTGTTTGTTTTTCATAAAAGTTATGTATTTCCAAATTTCACTGAAACTTCAAATAAAAATATTTTAGATCTAGACATTTCAGGCATCTCAATGATGTAAAAATCAAAATCATGTGATGATTACTAACAAGTGATTTTGAGTTTTTTACAAGACACACAAGACTTACTCAGATAAACTGTTCTCTTTACATCAAAAACTAGTATTTGCATGTCTTAAAGTAGATCCATGTAAATAAATGTGTTATCTAGTTATTTCAGTCTTCAGGGTGATAAAAAATCCAAATGAATTTGACGGCCTCCTACAGAGTAGTATTGAAATGTGTTAGCAGTGGGTGACTTGGAGAAGCTTGTTTTGTGGCATCAGATCGTGTCCATTTGTGCACCGCAGTTACTCAGCACATCTAAACATGGACTATCAATATTACTGAATAAGTGCAGTCTATGTCAATGCACAGATCAGTTTCTTTGAAAATGAATTCAAATTTTTGAGTATGGAGTTAGTATGGATCTTACTCGACAGGATAGCGTAGGATCTTATAGCAAGATTTGGTAAAAAACTATAAAGTACACTGTAGGATCAACTAAGTGACATTGGCCTTATCATAGCGTTTGAGGGGAAACATGACTAACGATAGTTTGACTACCATGGGAAGGTGATATAAATGCAACTGTGGTGATCTTACCACTTACTATTTTGCCAGCGACTAAAAGGCTGGTAGGTTAACTATATGATAGCTGAGATTATGGGTGGAGTTTCACTGATGTAGTTGAGTACTAGAATATGGACCTGAGTTTTCATGTTATAACACTAAGCTCAATCTAAAATAAAGGCCCCGTCATTCATGCAGATGGTTGGGTAATTTTTGCTTAGCATATGTATAGAAGATCCAGGTTCGATTCCCGGCGCCGGCTGTCATTTCTGATTTGGCTCTGGCAAGCCATTCATCCTAGCCAGGTCTGTTCGGATCAGGACCATAAATACAGGAGGTCTACTGTGTGCTTGCATGCAGTATAAAGATCCCCTCTGCCTCTTCGAAAAAAGAGCAACCGACAACGGCGGGCAAGGGTATAGGGTACTACCCCACACAAGCCACCCGAGCTTAAGGGGGCCCATTAAATAGGGCGGTCAAATAAGACCTAGTGCATAGAAAAAAAAGAAAAAAGAGACATGTCCATATGGCGCTATGAACTGGACACTTTTTGGGCCGTCTCTATAGCCACATTTACCTCTCAAATTGGAGCAAATGATTTCAAGTAAATATCTTGATTGAGGTGATTGGTAATAATGATTATTGTCATGGTTCACAAAAAGATTTTGTCGGAGGGGGAGGGGGGGGGGGAGAAAAGAAGGCTGTTTTTGGGCTGTTTTTATCTAGTTTTCAGTTTGTGAATGACAAATTTCATAAATCTGACACCTTCCTTTGGTCAGCTTAGAATGACTGTTGGTTATAGGAAACTTTGTTTGATGTAAGGGCTATCTAGTATTGTGTGTACCTTGTCTTACTCATCTCACAAAGCAATATTAGCCACTAAATCAAATATATATCTGCAAAATCCATTGACTGACTACATGAATAAATGCCTAGACTGTGGCTCATATGTTCTGGTTACACATGTAAAAAAAATCAAGAGAATTGCATGAACCATTCTCAGGCAAATCTGAAATAAGTAAGGCTATGTCTGCAGAAAGAAATCATTTCTACATTGTAATCTTATATAAACAGAGCAAGCGAGCACAGCATCGTAAAATGACAAACACTTGTTTTCACGCTTGAATTGCTGTGGACAGGGAATGCGTTGAGTGTCATGTCATAGTCATTGCTTCAGTGTTATCCTTGCTAACGTTTTATTGGAAGCAATAAAATGTTGAAAGGATACTGTCTTTCTCATTTGGCATGGCCATAAAAATATTTCCTTGTCAGTTTTATTGACAAGAATTGTACTTACTTTCATGGCAGTATTCATGGTGATGATGCCTTCAAGATACGCTATCCATCAATGTCATGCTTAGTTTTGACAAGATAAAACTGTTCACAAGATCTGACTGCCAGCATAACATTCCTAATGCTTTTTAAGATTTTTGGCAAACATCTGACTGCCAGCATAAAGGTCTTGCTACATGAGCCCACGAAATGCGTGGAATTGTCTTCCCACGCGTGTTAGGCGTGGCTTCATAGGCTAAACACACCCACCTTGTGACAACATTGCTAAGTGAGTGGCCAATGAGCCATGACCAATGAGTAAGAGTAATGGCCAATTAAATACGCTCTATTGTGCCAACTGGCCAATGACAGAAGCGTAGGTTCACAACGTGGTTAACAACACGAACATGCTGGTCTTTGAAAAGACGCATCGTTAGCATGGCCAACGGCGTGGTTTGGCATCAACAACGCGTGGAATTGCCTCCCCACGCGATTTCGTGGGCCTGTCTAGCTACACCTTTACATCCTAATGCTTTAGATTTTTGGCAAAAAATTGGACACCTGCCAAACAGGGGCGTATTTGGATGTTTTTGGAACCCAGGTCTCGCTCTTCTTAGTTCCCTTTAATATGCAGAATAGCTGGTAAAGAAAAGAGTTAAAATGAAAACTAAACATTTTTTTTACATCAATCATCGCAACTGTGAAACCGCAAAGGGTTTCATGCTACTACCCCTGCAGCTTTTAGAATTTCTCAATCGCCCCTGTTGTTAAATCGTAGTTGGAGTAGCTAGACAGGCCCACGAAATCACGTGGGGAGGCAATTCCATGCGTTGTTCATGCCAAACCACGCCGTTTGGCATGCTAACGATGCGTCTTTTCAAAGACCAGCATGTTCGTGTTGTTAACCAGTTGTGAACCTACGCTTCTGTCATTGGCCAGTTGGTACAATAGAGTGTATTTAATTGGTCATTACTCTTTACTCATTGGTCATGGCTCATTGGTCACTCACTTAGCAATGTTGTCACAAGGGGGTGTGTTTAGCCTATGAAGCCACGCCCACCATGCGTGGGAAGACAATTCCACGCATTTCGTGGGCTCATGTAGCAAGGCATGTAGCAAGGACTCCTTGGTTAAATGCATAAACATATAAATACTTTATATGTTTATGGTTAAATGATACACCAACAAACAAGTAATTCATACTCACATAGTTAGGCAATATAAAGGTTTTTTGAATTTTATATGCCTCCGCTTTCCACACAAGTATTATTGGCACTTACTTTACATTATTTGCTTCAGTGATTATTGCTTAACCCTTTCATGCTTTATTAATTGAAGAGATTGAAGGCTAGCCAGTGGCACAAGGCTAGATTTAGGCATTACTTGTGTGAGCACAATCAAACTTTCATTTTCCACTTGACATGACGATCCATCGATTTATTACATATCACAGAGAAGAATGCATGTTGTCGCGTAAACAATGGCCCTAAGAAGAAGTAACATGACAAAAAAAGATAAAATCCATAACTCTGTAGGTAGGATTGTTTAAAATAAGATATCAATAAATTTGTTACAAGGTGACGCAAGCAAACTATCTCTACTTCTTATAAAATAGCTCCCTATATATTTAATAGCTGCCCATATGATGACCTGCGTAAAATGGGGTACGGCCCTTCCCTATGCTCTATGGCTTGATGGGGGGGGGGGGGTGGTCTAGGTTGTGTAATAGCATGTACCTTGTCTTGCCGATTCCCAATAGTTTGATGTGCATGTTCATATTTCTGATTTACCTTTCTTTTTAACCATGGTGACCAGACTATCATAGTCTCCAGTACCTGTAGCGAATCATATTCACACAAAAATGGGAACTCAAAAAAAGATGTACATAATTTATACTGCTCAATGAAAAAAAATTAGCAGTTCGACCAAACACTAAAAGACTTGAAAGAATTAGCAATCATCTGTCTTACAGATTGCGGTCATAGGCATAACTAGAAAGTTAGCCAAATACACAGCAGGTCTGGCCTGATTGCCAAAATAGCCCTTTAAGGTAATGTCAAAGACCGATTCGAATATCAACATATCATATACCGTTGGAAAGCTGCCGAGCTACTGAATATGAATCCTGAACAAAAACTTGATTGTGCGGGCTGTTAGGGGTGGGTGGGTGTGTGTCCTCCCCTTCCCCACCCACCCCTGACAACCTGCCCAGGCTAGATAGCTCCACTGTGCAATTTTTGTTCAACAACTGTCTGTTGCTCAAGCACAGTGAGCAAACCGCTAGTACACCAGCATCAAACTGATCACAGCAGTTATCATAAACCAGACAGCCATACATTATAACGGTCACAATCATAAATCCAATCAAAACATGAATCCAAGTCAAATCTGCAATACAAGCAGTTTACGCAGTTGTCTGCCCTTTTTGTATATACCAATAACTCCCAGTCGACGTCCCTTTTCGCTAAGGAGGTGGATTCATCAGATTAAGTACCACTTAAGGAACCGAGTGTAACACTGCTGATCACTACTCATATTATAAATTCTTTAATGAACATGATACAAACCTGATTAGATCATACACACACGATGAAACGGCGTCACAAAATAGATTATTCAAAAATAAAACCTCACACACAAAATCTGAGGGTCAGGAAAACACTAAACAAAAGATTATCACATAATATTGCTGGTACAATAAGAGAAAATTGACGATGATATTAAAGACTGGTAAACCTCTGCATGATTCATTATGAGATCAACAAATGCATAGAACTAGAAACAGGAAATATAAGGCAACGCATATTGTAAATTGAGCTAGTACCTTTTGCTCGTAAAACTCAAATCAATCTTTTAAAAAATTCTCTAAGATTCAAACTAAAAGTCCAAGATATATTTTGAAAAAAAAGTTGATAAAGATATCAAAGTTTAAAATACGTATGTAGGAAAAAGAACAGGCTGGCATTGATACATTTTAATATTTTCCTGGAATGATATTTGTTGAAGCCAATATGTTGTTGAGCCACAAGTAAAACTGTGCTAGGCCTTCAGGAAGGGAAATCCATGTTAGTAAATTCTCATTTAGAATCCGGCAGAATCTACTGAGTGATCTGTGTTCATTGGTGATTGCAAATAAAATGTAAATTTCGGAGCATAATGTTATACGCCTAAAAATGATAGTTTACTACTGGGTTGTAACTTTGAAGATCGGTCATGAAAAAACTGATATTGATGAGCTAGAAGATTCAAGTTGAGCTGAACACAGATTAAAAAGAGAGGAGACTTTTTCAACTTGAGAAAACCAATCAATCCATCGACCATACAATCAGTTACTTGCATTTTAAAACCAACCACCTAATCAGAGTCAATTTATTTCAATCAATCAGCCAAGCATGTTAATTAAAAAATTTATCAGTTATCTAAATCAAAAATGACTGAGTCATTGTCTGAGTCTATTGTTGAGAGCTGAGAAGTCAAAGGTATTTTCTCTTCATCAAAAGATCCTGAGCTTGACAATCTTCCTCCTGAACCTTTACTAGATAACCTGCCTGAACTTGATTGACGCTCCATTCCTATACTGTTCATTCTCTCAAGGGTCCTACTGTTTCGTCTCTCCATTGTCTGGCTATTCTGTCTCTCTAATGGCAGACTATCCCTTCTCTCAAACCTCTGACTATCCCGTCTCTCCAAGTTAAGACTATTCTGTCTCTCCATTGTCTGATTACCGCTGTTGCTGATCTGTCTGACAAAGCTTGCACCAGCTTCTTTAACTACAAAACAGAGAAGGAATGAAAATTGGATGGTAGATAACTTCAGAACTGTTAATCGGCACAGGTTCTTGTCCTCTCTTGCATGTTTGCCAGTTGATATCAAGTGACTGTTTTCCATATGACCTCAAACCCTTTCCCAATCACTACTAATCCTTCAAATGAGTTTGTGTCCAATTTACTAAAAGGTGAACATCAGAACTTACATGCAGAGACAGTCTGTGAAGCAGTCTCTGAAACTTGGCGCTGTAATTTTCGACCGGCACCAACAACTGTTTCTGTGACCTTGACAGCACCTGTCTGCATTGAAGCAACAGACCTACGCTTCTTTCGACATACCCACCAAGTTGTCACAACTACAGCTACAATTACTGCAATGCCAGCAACGGAGTAACCAAAAGAATGAGTGACGTGTACTATCATCTTCTTCTTTGGTGTGGTATCTTTACTCGTCTTGCTATTAGATGTAGGCAGATTGGGCTGAGTGGGTGAGGCTGGCTTTTGTGTAGTAGCTGCATGTGACCCCACACAGTTTGTCAGGTATACTGAAATCAGAAAGAAATAAATCATATCATAACATTACATCTGCATATGATTGAAACACTGACGCATTAAAAGCTGTGCTGTACAGCATACAACAATACAAAGAGTTATCTCAACACACAAAGTGAGGGGACAACTTGCCACAAGTAACCGGAACCGCTGCAGAGTGTACTTTGTGATCACACTTTCAATGAGCTCCGATGCACATCCAGCTACGTGTTGTTACAAAGTAATGGTACAACATTTGCAGTGAGTTTTTGAAGGAAATGGATAGGAGACTTAAGGTAAGTTTAGTAATATAGGTTCCATTGGTTTATCATGTGAGCAAGATGTTACAACATAATCTGAAAGCTGCGCAACATGGTCATTACAGCAGAAGGAAATAGAGAAAACACTTAACAATGTTTGTTTGTGGTTATTTTAATTTGTCTATCAAGATACAATTAAATGTATAAATTACATCTGAAAGTTCAGATAAATGCAATAGTAGTATAGCGTCATTATAGTAACAATGTTTGAAGATGAACTAAATATTACACCCAAATTGACGAAAAGACCAAATGCATTATTAACTTACATGAGCAATAATCTTCACATTTCCTTTTATGGTTGAATCTGTCTGAGTTACATATCTCTGCACACGACCCATAATGTCCTCCTACATCGTGTTTGTGGCAGGATATATTGAAGAACTGGGTATGTGGCAGTCCACTCTGTTGGCACATTGCCTTGGTCACATTACAGTTGAGCTCATTAACCCATCCTGGTAGCTCCTGTTTCTCTGGACATGCTGTAAGAAATCCTGAAAATTGAACAACAATATTTTAATATTTATAACAAGTTTTTACCAACAAGGAAAGATTGGCTTATTAATCGAAGTAAATTACAGAACTTTATGCGACAAAATAGGAAGTTTTAGATTACTATATGTACTGATAAGACACATACCTTTGCAGTATCTGAACATACAACTGATCCTGTGATAATTCGGTTGACTTTGCCAGCATATCTCTACACAAGCATGAGCTTCCCTGCCTTCATCTAAGTAGCAGAAGCTGCTCCATTCTTGTGTAGTGTTATGTAATGATGCTGTATCCGCACAGGTTCTTGTAGTGACGTTACATTTCAGGTCTGCCAATGTTGATCTGACTGATATATTATGTAGTGATGGCTTGGTCTGGTTATGACTCCTGTTACATTGCAACAATCGCAAATATATAGTGGTGATGAGAGTTATAACCTCTAGCTGAATCCTCATGCCTCCAGCACCTTAGAAATTGTGAAAATATTGATTTTTTAATACAGATTACAGGTGAGCAAAGGCTTGTAAGCTAATCCATCCTTAATCAGGCGCATCAATATAACGGCTCGGTCTACACTCTATACGACGAGATTCATTTTGTTAAGACTCGGGGTGGTGGGAGGTATTTTTCATTTCATTATAGAGTAGACACTGTTATATATGAAATTGGTGATCAGGAGTTTTTGTTTCATTACAAAAATATCCATCATATTATTTTTGATTAATTTTGGGCATAACAATACTGGATGGTTGAATGGTCACTTAGTTTAATTTTGTCTAGGGTCAGGTTATTCCAGTTCAGCACAGCTGCTATCAACCATAACTCCTTGAACAAATCATATTATGTGCTCAATATGGAACTAAATTCAGTCACATCAAGGAGTAACTCCTAAGTCGGTCACATCAAAGATGGTTTAGTTCATTCAAGGAGTAACATTCATTCCTGTCACCCCTTGGTGCCTTCTTGGTCACGTCTCCAGTAAATTATTATTAAATTAAGTAATAATATACTGGAGATGTTACCAATGTACTGATAATCCAACTCCAGTCCTACTAGTACCTTTCAGTGTGACACATGACTTTATCAGTTTATCACCAAGCTCTAACATAACTATTCACTACAAATAGCTTTAAATGAAATAGGTAGACCACTGATCTGGTGATATGGCATATAGGGGCCAGAACACTGAACTGGGCCAGAAGAAATAATGAAGATGTTTCTCAGCCAGCAATGATGTATTTAGATTATCAATCATAGTATAGTAGTCTTACCAACTCCTTGATCTTACACTATCTGTTTTCTTCTCTGCAATATCATGAACTATAGAGATTCTTTCATTTGTCCTTATGAGTGAAACTACAGCTTTATTGGTTGGGATTATGCAGGACAATATGTTTTCTCTGACTGGAGTGTCTTGGGATCATTTGACTTTGTGATGAGTGTGGGCAAGTTTCGGAATGCTAGGATTTCCCATTAGCCTGTGATTTTGCAATAATTAAGTTTGAGGAGTAGCTATAAACTTCGGGAAATATTCAAGAATATATACCTAAAACTGAGTCTCTACATAGACATAAGTGTTCTTATGATTTGCATCATAAAGCCTTCCTTTTATATATACCTAAGTCTGTGTAGAAGTTCTTTACTTGTAGCGATTTCCACACTTTTCTCTCATTGAAATTTCAGTTTTTTTCATTAATCCCTGGGAGGACCATCCTGAGAGGACCATGGATTCAACTTTAGCAGCTTTGAGGAAGACTTCGAAGGGGATGATTAACTACAGGACTCATGTGAGTAAGATAATTTCATTAAGAAAACATGAAAAATTACCTCAGACGTGGTCCCTGGTCACAAAAGAAAATTAGGCAGCACTTTCCACTGTTCCTCCAAGTCCAATGAACTCCCTCTCCACATAGAGAGAGGGAGTTCATTGATTCCTCCACAACTAAGATTACTAACTTACCAGAGATAATTGAATCAAGGAGGGTGAATTGAAGGGCTCTTCTTAGTTAGTCTTGCCTATATGCTGTTCAATGTACCTCATAAGTAATGCTATGCTTTGATGGATTTACTCACTCATTCTACTCTACTGATTTATTATTTCACATAGATGACACCTTTTGATGAGACATCGTACTCACAGTCACAGAAAACTGATTCAGCCAGCTTGAAAGGTAAGACAAATTGGAGTTATGCACACACATACCTTAGGCCTACCTACATGCCCATATCATGAGTAGCGCCGGGCACAGGCCTGTGGCGCCGGTTACAATAATTGTAGTCCCATGATCAAAACTGCTGCTCACGGTTCTACAATTCAATCAGAATGGCAAAGATGGATCAGCCCCATCTCCTATGACCTAAAGTAGAAGAAACATTCAATGAATCAATGCTGCTCCTGAAATTGTTTTTGTTATCCAATTGTCAGAGTATATGAAACATATTCTCAAGTATAAAATCACGGTTTCTGTTCATTAACGCTACAGTTATAGGCCCAAGCCTTGACACAATTTGTACTTCACTGAATTGTAGTTGAAGATGGTTTGAGACGTTTGACCCTGCGAGATGTCCAGTCTATATTGGATGGCAGCTGTTCTCTTGCTGTGGACTACAGATCCCGATCTCCACCTCTCACTGTGAACACAATCTTACAGGATAGTGAGAGCGAAGAAGACGAGACGGACTCACCTCCTACAAGCTCAGAGTCTAGGATAAAATACTATCTAGACACTGATAATTCGCCTTCTGTGACTCCTAAATCTAAATTATCATCTAAGGGTAGCAAGGAAACAGTCACTGAGTCAACCCGTGCTGTTGTGTCGACTAGCAAATCTGAGACAGTTGTTCACAAGCCTATTGACAGACCTAGCTCAGCAGACAAATTTGATCACTCAGTCGATGGCAGGCGTGGTCCTGATGCTTACCATGAGTCTGCTCTAAGCTGTATGTCCCCTGAACATGTGGCTCTTAGGAATCTTAAAGATAAGCAGAATAGGGAAACTCAGGTAGGCCAATATCATTTTATATTGTCATCCTGTATATCTGGAAGATTCAATGGGAATAGTGTGGCCGAAATGACTATAGATGATGGTAGCATCAACATTTTGATGATGTAAATACAATTCTGTGCTTTCCATCAATTTAGACTTGTTTAGTGAGGCAGACAGAGAAAATGTTTTTCTCATTACATGTTGGGTTTGGTTGTTTATAAGAATGGAGCAATGTACTGGAATGGTAATAGTGTGTGTTTGCAACTTGAACTGGTCAATGTGTTGGCTCTGATCTGATTGGGTGATGGTCTCTCACCAACTTGCCGATTAGAGCCAACATATGGGCTACCTAAAACATTTGATAAGGGAGATAACCTGGTATCTGTATTACAACTTTTGATTACAGGAGAGGATAATTGAGAAGCAGTCGGCAGTGAAGGACGAGTTGGAAAGTATTGAGAAAAGGTTTGAGAGTATGATGGATGATCTAAAGCTATCCCGACAGCTCGATGAGTTACGCAGAGAGGAATTCTGGGAAAGACATATTACCGACAGGTAAAACAAATCCGTTCCAGTATCAGCTTGAGTCCTGTCTTCTCAAAACACAGTCATGGATTGTTTCTGGCTGTCATTGAAGAGGATGACCTCTGATAAACCTTTGCTTTATGTGGTGTGACATTTACCATTATTCGAGAGAGTGTGTGCCTACAGTAGTTTTGACAAGTAAATTGGTTCATCCTGGAATCATAAGGCTACATATCTTCAGTTCTTATTTGAAATATGGGTGCCTGTTTATGATAAGGTAGTTCAGCACTAAATATTCCCTTACCATGTGTCATATAAAACAGTTCATAAGGTAAAATTTCTTTACCCGCTATATAAGAGCATGGTTTGTATGGAAAGGCACCTTCGATTGCACCTTCTGTTGGGCAGGACTCGGTCAGGTTAGATTTGGTGTAATCATGAAAGTTTTTTTCTATAGTTATTTTATATTTTGTGTTGTATTGATTCTCTAGAAAAATGAAAACTTGCTTTATCATGACACACTTTAAGATATGGTTGGATTATTTGTATCATTGATCTGATTACATTTAATGGAATTAAATTCAACTATAAGGACTAGGAGCATTACATTGTGCATGCATGGAATCATTAATTAGAAAACATAACTTGTTAAAGTGTCAGTCGTACTAGGCCATGTTTGGTATGGTTTTAAAGAGCTCAGGCTGAAAAGTCATTAGGGCATATGAAATTAAATAGCCTGTGAACCTAATTGCAGCAAAACTGCTGCAAAGTCTGAAAATTGGGATCATAGTGGATCATAGTGATTTATTGCCTCCCCCTGACCACTATGATCCACTATGATCCTTGCTAAAATAAATGAAAAAAAAAACTAATATCTATTTTCCACAATTTTCATTTTTTTATTATTTTTATTTGCCCTATGAACTCACAATATTTGATTTACTGGGGTAATATATCCACTTTTCTAATAGAACTGACCCTTTTTAAAAGACATGCATTGTTAAGTTGAATTGCGTTTGAATTAAATGACATTGGGAATTATGTGATAAGAATTAAAACGACATGCACTCTTGAGTTGATTTTTCCTGGAATTAAATGAGATGTCTTGATAATTGGAAAAAAAGTGTCACCTAGTCAGGGTTGCCAACACCACGATTTTAGGGAGTTAACAGACCTTTTCTCACTTACTTTTCAGAACACAACCATGGATCGTTTCTGGCTATCATTGAAGTTAGTTATGAATGAATGATTGTTAAGTCTGATATACCTTTGCATTATATGGAGTGGCGTTTACCATTCTTCGAGAGAGAATGTGCCTACAACAGTACTTTCGACAAGTAACTCGGCTAAGTTCTTGTTTCATCCTGGAGTTACTACTTAATTTCATGTTTCCTCTGAATCTTTGATGCCTGATCATGATTGAAGTATTTCAGTACTATATATAAATTTTTATCATGTATCATTTGAAAAAGTTCATTACGTTGCATTTGTCTACCCATGTTTCAGTGAAAGAGCCCATGAGAAGGAGTTGGAAAGAATTAGACGTCGCAGCCAGATGAGAGACGATGTAATCAATGAAGCTATTAATAAAGTCAAGCAGGAACAGCAAGAAATTGAGGAACAGAGGCTAAAGCAGGCTGAGAACGTCAGGCTGCAGAAGGATGCTGAGGATGAAAGGTGCGTCCTTAGGTTGGGAGTTGGTTTGTTTATATCCAGCATAACTAACACAGTCACGAGAGATCTGTTCTGGCCATAAACATAGCTGTAGTCCGAAATGCATAACTTTTATAAATGCTCAAAGTGTTGGGCCACCTTTTCTTTCCTATAAAATAACACATCAAGTCAAATTAAGGCATGATATTCATAATATTTACTCTCTCATCAGGAGGAGGAAGGAGAGGGCTGCTCTGGCTAACCAGTGTTCTGGTTTGATTAAAGGAATATCTCAGCTACATAATAATATAAAACAGCTACTGGACTCTCCACTTATTACGCAGGAACCAGGTAAACCATGCATTGTAACATCATAACAATCGTTCTTCGGTATTTTATGTATCTAGTTTGCAGGAATTAATTGTAGCTCATTATGTTTGCGATACATGTGGTGGCCCGTATTTACTTCTCGAGATAAGATAACTCGAGTTGAAGACAGTCAACTCTAGATGGTAATATCTTGGTCTTGAGTTTGGAATTGTCCATAAATCGTAGTTTACAGCTCTCCCTGCAGTAATAAAGCTTTATGCCTTGAACAGGACTTCTCTACTCATATGAACCTTCCTGGCTACCAAGTAATTGTGATTGTAATTCCAATCATTTGTTCACTGTTCTTAGCTGTGCTTTTTGGGCAACAATATTTCTTGTTCAAACTATTCTTTTGTTAATCCTTACATTACCATCATCAAAAATCATGACGTGTAGAACGCAACTTCACAACCACAAGCCTCCGCTGCTTTTTTATAACGGTACAGAAATATACTTTGTCTTGGCATGCCGTGATATTTTCCTGTCAGGTCCATTGATGACTGTCGTATGATATATCAAAATTCTTATTTTACGTGATAATCAATAAGACAAAAAACTCACATCTGAAGACTACTTGTTGTAGGAGGGTGTACGCTAGCAACCCTGTTTCCGCTGATGGTATGAGATTATCAGGAAGCACAAAAAGCCTTCTTAAAATTTGAGTAATCTCTTTATAACTCAGTAATCTTTGACAGCATATTCCAAAATTTCTTAGCTCATCATGTATCCTCTTCCCTGTTGCGTTTCAGAGTTGGAGTCTTTTATGGGTAAGAACAGAGTGCTAGCTGATCAGATCTGGGAAAAAGTCCTGTCTTACAGAGAGAATATAACTCCTACTACACCAGCTAAACTACAGAGTCTCTTAGAATATCTAGTCAAACTGCAAGGTAAATTTTGTTACACACATATTTGATACCCATCGTTTGAGCCTTGGTGTATTTTCCCAGATGTTGAACCACTATCGGCAAATTGTTGAGTGCAAAAACCATGGGGAGGAGTTGTTACTTTTGAAAATGGGGGCAGAGCACTCAGAAATATTAAAGTTAGCAAATTGTAATACTGTGATATAGCGTTTCAATTCTCTTTGCCTGTGTGGAATGTGTGTGTAAGTGTCCTATGTGTATCATGTTCCCCATAATCTTAAGTCTATATGATGAGAATGTCACATGATTGTATGCCAATTTAGAAGGCCATCTGTGTTCTTTATAATCTGAATTATCAGCCAAAATTTCATGTATGCTTTAGCCGTGTCAATCACATTCTTGTTTTTATGAAGTTGATTTTCTTTTGTATATACATGTATATGTCATCTTTTCTGTTTTGCTTCAAAGAGACAGTCAGCTATCAGCTTGACAGTATAGATAAAAGACTCAAAGCTAAACAGCAGCAGGAGCAACAACTCCGAGCTCAACAAGAGCAAAAACTTCATTCTGAACAAGAGCAACAACTCCGAGCTCAGCAGGTCTTCCAACAGCAACCTTCCCAGCAGCAAGAACCGGTTACTCACAGCCACGCAGTAGAACCGGTAGATACATCCTACAGCCAACCTTCCTCACAGCCCAGTCAAAGTGTGTCAGGGAAACAACTTCTAGGTAAGTCTGTGTCACTTATTGTTTTCCAGAGTAGACAATACTTTTTTTTGGGATACTCAAGTACCACATTGAGGGTTCTCTTCACTCAATAACCATGCAGGTTAATTAATTTCACCTCAAATTGCTAGGGGAGACCAGCTCGAACACATGTTGTAACACTTTATAATGTGTTATGGGAAATTTTCATTATGAGGTCTTTTATCTCCATGCTTGAACTTGAGATAAAAACTTATAATTTGTGTCTTCTTATCACATTGACAACTATATCTATTAGAAGCCAGGCGCTCGCGTTCCTACAAGTTATGCAATGACAGGTGGGCCCCTGTTACTTGATTCCCCTCATATATCATGCACGCTCATACCATTACTGTTGTCACTCCTTGTATACTTCGCAGTGTCATTAGGGTTGCTATGTATATACACTTAGCAAGTTTCAAAGACATTTGAATAATAGTATACTTTGCCCTGCTGTTGCAACAATCCAAAAATTGTATCAATGATGACAAATATGACGGAGACCAGATCACCCTGGGAGTGCCTGGTTAAAGTTGCATTGTTGGTGTGTTGCTAACATGTATTATTGTCATCATAAACATAGTTGAACAGCTCTCGATATAACATAGACCTCACAGTATTATTGTTGATTCTGCTTGCAGACCTGACAACTTACCAGGATTGTTTTGAGGAGTTTCTACGATTGGATGCTGTGGTGAAGAATGCTAGCGAGGCCAGTAAACTCATGTCCAACAATCCTCAGGTAACCTATCTTAGATCCAAGGGCTTAAAATCACTATAAAGATTATTTCTAGCATAATGCATCCCATGAAACAAGCCTAGTAATAGGTGTTCAAAGACGGATAAATATCAGTGCTTGGAAGGCTTAGCCACCAAATGCAGTATAAACATGAATCTTTGCTCTCAGGCATGAGGTATCAAAATGCTCTAAATATAAGTGTGTCTAGGGAAGCTAACTGTTCAGAGATTTATAACTTGACCAAGAAATTCATCATCCTAATAAACCATCTCATTCTCTTATCACAGACTAAGCGTATGAAGATGAGTTTACAGAAGGCAGTCTCTATAACCATTAACTCCATATCAGCTCAGAGCGGCAGCGCTCTCAAGAAGAAAGTCGGCCTGCTGCAGGACTTACTCTCGGGAAGATCAGTGAGCGTCGGAAACGATTCTGTCTCAACTAACGGAATAACTGAGGCTGTCATGTTCTGTAAAAATCTGACGGCAAAGAAACTTGTGGTAAGTGAAAAAATTCCTGATGTTTATATAATGGTAATAATAACATATACTTTAATGATTCAGTTGATTGAAATATTGGCGATAGAAATAAATTTTATTGGTTTTCAACAACTTCTCAACTTCAGTATGACCCGTTAGTTGGTATCAAATTTGAGAACCGTATCAATTGTCATGTACTTGTTAGCATTCACCGCTGCAGATGTAGTGCCAAAAATATGCATGCCAACTCTATCTCCTCAAAGCCACTTCTATTGTAGGTTATTATAGACAGTTTTCTAAGCTCTGATTTCTGCCTCAATTCGGAGTTGTCCTCTCTCCAGTTTGGTACTTTTAACCCACACCGCATAGGAAAAACGTGATGAAAAGGTATCATACCACATTTTATTCCATCCTTCTTAATTATCTTACAGGATCAAGCTGATAGTCAAGTATCAGCTAACCCTAAGACAGCATTCCCGTTTGCTGCCGTTATGGTGACTCTAATGAACAATGATAAGGAGATGAAGGATTTGGTGCTGGGTTACTTTTATATCCAGTGCCCATATCTCCTACCGTACTATCCAGCTAAACAGCCAGAACAGAGCACAGAGGAGTACTTTGGGTAAGAACTAACAACAAGTGTGTTTGGAGGGTGGGCTATTTCATGACTTTCCCACCTCATTTTTGAAATTTATATGTAGTTTTCGAGTCGTTCGAGAGCTACATATAGCCTGTGCTCTATCATAATTACAACAATATCTTGGAACCTCCCCTAAACTGAAGTGTTACGCAGCTTAGAGTCAGCAACTACTTTTGAGCTTGATTTTTGAATCGCTTAATGCACAAAGCTGATGCTGTCTAGCACATTATTTACTACCCATTAATGCATTGCTGCGAAACGCCCAACAATTATAGTCGGCCACATTGGGATCCTGTAGCTAGTCAATCCGATTCTTACGGTCATACCACAGATTTTCATTTTTAGGATTTACAGGTTTATTTTAAGTCCATTTCTATGGGCACCTCTTATTAGAACAATAGACTAAAAATATGATATCTGTTTATTTTAGCTCACTGGGTTACAAAGTCACAAATGGTGTAGTGGAGAAGCAGGATCAGTTTACTAAGCGTATGGCAGGTCTGTGTAAGCTCTACGGCTCCTGTCTCATATCTTCAGCTGTAGGCGGAGCTGATAACACCAGCCTTAATATTGACAATGCCTGGAGCTGGCTCGCTAGAACTGTCAACCTTCAACCCAGACCTGCCATCACTGCCACAATGCTTGAATCCATGATATTGGTATGTGGCGCCAGGCTGTTAGCAGTTTATGGTCGCCAGGCTGCAAAATTACTGAATGTGTTGCAGACAGGATTTATGCCTCAGATCCGATCAGTGACTGACCAAGACACTGACGGTGGGGCAGCTGAGAAACTCGATCAGATGCTGATTGAGCTACAAAAAAATCATCCGAGAGAACCTCAAGGCTTGTTATCAAGAGGCTTCTGGTATAGCTAGTTCTGGAACAATACAAGCCTTAATCATCATTTTTCAGTCATTATTTGATGCCGGAGCTTAGTAAAATATGTAGGCCTATATTATTTGAAGCTCTTTTTATGTGTAAATACTGTTTCTTATATTGTGAGATTTATATTGAATCTCTGCTATGATACTTTATATTCCAAACGATAAATAAATAAATGACTTGGGTAGAACTCGGTTTTAACTTCAGTTTATATCGTCTATGTTGTTCATTTTATCTATCTACTTCACCTATTTTCATCCTGCGACGTTTTCAAAAAAAATTTTAATAAAAAAACATTACGGGTTTTGTCGATGTGCAATTATACATCCAAGATAATTATCCCCACCCTAAACTCAACAGCGCCCAGCCTAGCTTTGATCAATGGACTTAACGGGTCCACCTACCCTCCCACACTCACACATCAGGGAGGTTTGGGCAACCTCCCTTCATACCTGCATACATGCTATGCTATAATAATAAATTCCTCAGAGATTGTAATCAGGTGGGTTTCTCTGTTGCAATCAGTCATCATAACTATGAAGAGTTGTCATGCCTCTTTCAATAACATTTGGGCATTTACCCTCTTTAGAAGAAGGCAGTAATAAATACATATTGCGGGAGATTATCTCATGTCAAAATCCCAAATTCCTTCACATCACAGCTTAAATTATTTATTTATTATATCATTTCGAGTGTGTGCGCTCACTTAGCATAATGATATGAAAACCTCTGGAGAGAGCAAAATATTACTGAGCAGATGAGGGTCCATATAGTAATGCTGTTGATTCAGCTCTTTCCAACTACTGTTAAAAAATACTCCCTGCCCAGAAGCAGGAGGCTTTTCTTTCTTTTCTTCTAGCTTGTGAAGTTGAGTTGAGTGCTTATAAAATAATGAGTAACAGAAACCCTACTCATTGCTAATAATACTACTACCCAGGACTGTTGTGTGTAAGTAGTAGAAATAAAGTCAAACTCTCCGTGTACTGATCAAAGGTCTACTCCAAAGCCTGTGGTGTGTATTTGGCAATGTTTGACTGCCCCCTGAAGTCAAGTGGGGGGGGGGGGGGGGGCAGACAGAGTCAAACCAATGAGTCCTTGGTCAAACATTGCCAAAAACCCAGGTGTTAGAGTATACATGTGGGACTTACCAAGCAGTTGGGTGCCCTTTTGACTGACTGTTACTCACACAGAACAATCAGTGATTTCTATAAAGAGTTACTTACAAGTATGTACTATCTATCTATGTGTATCGACATGCGATCATAGTGAAGTGTGGAGTGGTGCTGATAGAAGGGCAACCCCAGCCTTGGGGGTTCACAGTGCCCAGGCAATGAAGAGTCCCAAACTCCCTGCAGGTATAAGGTCAACATTGCTGACCCAACCATCATCAATAGAATAGAATAGGGCAACTGGGTGAATCGGAGAGGCTCTAAATTCATTTCGTTGATCACATATGCATACACCACACAACTCTCTATATACACTTCCACATCTGGGTCAAAAGTTGACCTTGTGGCTGTTTCAATGTGGTGGTATCCAAACTTCTACCCGTCTTCATAGTAATCTGACGCACCAACCAAAGGCCACTCCATTTACTCCTTTTTTAGATCAAGTATCAAGATAACACTATTCCTGCTGGCATTCTTGCTGCATCACCATATTTCCACTTTCTATATAACTGAGATTCAGTTCAGGTGCTGATATTCAACCTAACTTGGCCTCCTCTGTCATTATTTAGAGTGAATTGCTGGAGAAGGAAACATAATGATATTAAGATTTACAACACACTTGAAACAATGGGATCAGGTACTTATGAGACGATGTTACAGTAAACCTGCTTGTGACATGAACCTGACCGAAGCTCGAAAGCTTTGGTATCGATATCCTGTATCAGAAATGATAAGACTGCTGAAATGGCGAAACCCACCGGCCATTCAACACGGTCACGTCCATGTGAAAACCTGTAGGATCCTGTGCACTGACAGACATATACCATATGGCCAAGTAGAGACTCAACCAGCCAGAAACTTTAGTATGTCGATCAGTTCAGAGGAACTGAGTAAGCTCAAGAGATATCGGTCCCCTATGATGATTGATAAAATTACTGGAGACTATGTTGATATCTACTGGTCACCCATAGCTGAAGAAAGACAAAATGCAATCACCGTATCTGATGTACAAAATCAATGTTTGACTACTCAACAGAGAGAGCTCTACGGAACTGATTTATTGAGACTACATCTCACGCTTACCGGTCATGGCCTACATAAAGACATTTATTTCTGTGACACGGAATTTGGTAAGTTTGTAGCTAGAAATGATAAAAATTTTGGGTTTAAGGTCTACATATAGATATGGATATAAAAATTAGTTATCATGAAGAAGTATTCACCTTTCATTGTAGCGGCTTGTGGAAAAATTTATTTTTCTGCACTTGTTTCTGGAATAAAATCTTTCTGTCGTCATCCATCATGCCAATAATTAGTTTTACATAGATGTAAACATGAAGGTTACCTGAGTGAATTTACACATTTTTAAACTTTTGTTAGTGGAGACACTTCACATACACAGTGACTGGATGGACTTATTGACTGAGCTGATACAGACCCTGAATGATCGAGCTCCTTATGTTGGTGATGATATCGAGCATAGCTATGATCATATTATCTCTGAGAAACATGCCGTCATGAAGCGTGACTTAGTCAGATACATGAAAAGATTTAAGTATCCTGTCAAAATGCAGTATCACCTGCCTAAATATTTGGCAGAGTTCAAGGTAAGCTGACTTTCATAATTGTGAAAACTTTGAGTCTTTTTTAAATTCACCAGCGACAGATATCTGCCACGTAGTTCTCATGTCACACTGCACGGCTCAACCATAATTTGGAGTTATGTTCAACCGTTACATCGCTCTGCACTGTTTAATTCAATATATCAATTTTCTTTTGCGTTTTATTATTGTTCTGGCCCAATTACAATGATGTGCACTTCTGGGTCCAACTATATCATAGTTGGTGATTGATAAATAAAATAGCTGTACACATTTTTCAGAAAGGAATAATGAAGTTTGACTGTATGTCAAGTGAAACTTTACGGATCCTTAGAGAGCTTTGTGTAATCACTAATGTGTACACACCTTATACTGCACAGAGAAACTGGGACGCTCTTCATTCAAAACAACATGGTAAGTCTTAGCAAGTTGCAAGTAGCTATTGCAAGTACCGCATTATCTGCAGAATATTTGACATATTCTATCAACATCCTCATAATACCCACTAGATTCTACCATTACATGAGGAAATCTTTCAAGAACAGAAGTTGGATTTTGCTATTAATTATCCTTTCATGAAGGTAATACCCATCCAGAACGTTTGATTGCTAATTTTGCCGGCGATTTTCCAAGTAGAGAATCCTTGTGTCCCATATCAGTTTGAAACCTGACTTTTCGTGTTAAATGCGTGTTGTTCCGATCAAGATCTGATCACAAGCCTTGTATAGATAATTACAAATAACTAAATAGGCAAGTATATCAGTAAGTGCAAGTAAACAAGAATATGATATTAATTAGCAAAATAGTAAGTACATGTATGTCATTTTGTAAGAACTCTTAAGTTTTATTTTCTAGAACTTGAGACAAACAGATTAGAAGATCAGCTCTGGACTCAGCCAGATAAAGAGAGAGTGTTACCAGTCCTTCTGTATGTCATATACTCTGACAGTGAGGGAAAGTCTGTATTTAGAGATAAAGTTTATATACAATCAGCTGATCCTGACAGCCTTACCTGTGAGCAGGTTACTCATTTTTGTGTCGGCTCTAAAAAGTTCCATCGAAAGTTTGCTAGTAAACTTCCAAACTTAGAGGTGAGTGTGTTAGGTGTGATAATACTCCAGTTTGGCTGCGCTTAGTCACCCTGGAGGTGAGTTATGCATTGTCACCGGAAGTATATAAATACAATAAGATAGTTATAAATGACTTTGATTCTCACATATTGCAGGACTAGGTTTATTTGTATGTTTTACCTGGTTTTACTGATGAACCTTCTACAATTATGAGACCCCCTGACTATCTAGAGTTTTCTCATCATTTCTAATGGGGGAGTAACTCTCAAATAAAGATTGCTTTCTTATGCTTAGTGATTTGAATCGATGTAATCCGAGGGGTTGCAGATTCAGGTTTCATGAATGAGGAAGGTTAACTTGTATTTCCTTTTTGAAGGAGCAAGTCAAAAATCTCATGCTCTTATAGTTAAACTTTGACTTGCTGACTAAATTTTGCACCCATATGGCATAAGAAACCAAGGCGGGGGTTTTACTATTCTTTGGCTTATACAGATTGAGAGTGTCAAATGGAGTGTCCCACCCACCTTAGGATCAGGTATTCGAGTGGTTGTTATAGTAAAATCTACCCCAGAGCTCCATGAGATAGTGCGCATAAGAAACTCACTATGATCACACACTAGCTTCTGTGATGACAGGCAGGATATGTCGGCCCCTCTACAGGATTCTCATACTAAACTTACCAGAGGAAAGTGTCAATGATTTAAGAAGGGTGGGTGTCAAACATTATAAACAATCAATAAATCATGCCATTTGATATTTGGCTGACAGTTGGTTTTAAGAAACCTTGCATGGCCAGTTGAATGTTAGTTGAGTTATAATTTGAACCACTCCTTTTTTTATAACATAACTTAACTTGCATTGTAGTTTGCAGGTGGAGTCAATCCCATTACTCATGTACTCTTCGACAGATATATTATTATGTTAAACTAATTGTATTTTGTAGCAAATTAATTTTCCTTTTTACTCCCGTTTTCAATATTGACTTATGGGAACATTCCTAAAGGTTATATCATTGCAAAGAATTTATCACATCTATTCATTACAAGCTTTTAAAAAGAAAATCAACTTGTACCTAAATAAACTATGCTGTTATTCTTGGCAACTGTACAACGCCACAGGCTGTATTTTTACTCAATGTGTTTCAATTTTACTCACAATGTCCATTTGGGAACATTTTATGGACTGTTTTTGTAACTTTGTGGTTATATATATCCCTATATCCCACATTGGCTCATCCTGTGAAGTTGGCTAATGCATCATTGTAAATTATATGATACAGTATAAAAACTCAGCGTATTTTACCAATATTTCCAATTATGAAGTTATGATTTTTATATGTAGCTCATTTTGTTGGTGTTTTAGACCGAGGCCCAACCGCCCGCCCACCCACCTTCCTGCACCACATCACTTCTTAAACATCAAACATACTCGACCTTGAAAAGAGAAGTAATTCTCATACCTGTTCTTATCATCTTTTTTGCTATGTCAAGGAGCAGCATAGATTACCACGCTATTTTTAGACTCACAGTGAACCTGTTGGCATACCTACATCTTCCGATTAGCTAAAGTAGACCACCTGCTCTAATCTAACGTCCAGTCCCGCTGATCTCACTTGAGGCAGACAGCTTATTGTAAGTCAGCCGCTGCTCACTTTCTCAGAGGCACTGCTATTCAATGTCAAGTCTTTATAAGTCCCCATCCTATGCTTCGCCTTAAAGCGTATCAATATTATTAATTTCACAAAGAATGACATGAATTTATCAATGTGTATCATGGACAAGTGGCGGATAATCCCTTATATACTGTTCTATTATACTACACTGGATGACCCTTGGATACACACTTGTGGATGTGGGCAATTTTATTCTGAGTGCTTGACGTGATAGAGCAAGGTATGTATTTCCGTTCTCTCTACATTCTATATTTCATTATATTATATTTATTATATTGTATTAATATTTGATATGCTAGTATTTGGTACAAGCTATTCCTCTTTGTCTCCCAATTTCAGCTGTGCTTACACTACTTTTGTTTTTGAAGATACCTTGTAAACTTTCTTCAGGATTATTGGGTCTTTGAGGATTATTTTATCAGTATCACAAGTTGATGACAGTTTTGAACTTTCTGACATTTCCGACACTGTTGTTAATAAAAATTTTCACTGTCTTGGCTGAACCACTTTGTCGTTTTGATCATATAACATATAATATAGGGATTCTTGACATAGTCATTCTAAGTTCTCTTGCCCTCTAGCTTGACCGATTTAAACAGTGATGCTGTTTGCTCCTACAATAATGCTGCGTTGTATAGTACTTGTATGTATTACATTTGTCTATGTAATATACAGAAAATTGATATT
The DNA here is from genome assembly GCA_914767715.1 of Membranipora membranacea. Lineage (NCBI taxonomy): Eukaryota > Metazoa > Bryozoa > Gymnolaemata > Cheilostomatida > Membraniporidae > Membranipora > Membranipora membranacea. The sequence continues at coordinate 13,935,231 of OU612073.1, read as the reverse complement.
AGGGCTTTATCGAACATTTTTGAGTGATCATCTCCTTGAATTGAATTTATATGTTACCTTTCATTGAAAAACTTTAACAAATCCAATTTCTGTATTAACTTTTTCTGGAAGTATTATTGATGTAAGTACATGTTCCAAATTCTCATGAGAGGCACATTTGAAGGCACAATCATTATCGAGTTGGGTCACTGTGTCAGCAAACAGATATCTGCTGAAGCTTGTAAATTGAACAAGGGGCCGATAGGGTGAGTTCAACCACTACACTCAATTAACAAGTATTCTTATCATAGCTACTATTGTCAGACTTCTAATTGCTCAATTGAATTGAGGTTTGCACAGGAAACTCGAAATAGACTGATTTGGTTCCCCCTGAATTGCGCTGCATAAATATATGGAGACTGTCAAGCAATAGGAAGGAGAGTTGTATATTATTAAGACCTTTTTGTGCAATTGGGGCCAAGGGCAACCAGATGTCCTTGATGATAGAGCTTACTAGCTACCATTTTCGCTTAAATTATTTACTGCTATCAACTTAAATTCAAATTTGACTTTCAAAATTCTGTCAAAAAACTAATTGAACCGGCAACATATCTTAACCAACCATTGCCTATATCTCTTTTCTTTTGATGACAGGGAGGAAAGATTGCGTGGAACATTGGACAGTGGTCACTCATCTGACTGAAGGTCATTTCTTTACTCCTGCGGCAGTACCGGCCCAAGGTAGCAAGTTACTTCATTTAGCAGCAAATAAAAAGCCTTTCACAAAGGTGTAACCATATTTTTGTTGCAAAGATTGTGTACATACCAAACAAGATTTGTATAGAACGCCCCAATCATACGGATATAATTATGTGCGCTTTGATAAATAAAACAAAACGGCTAATTCATTGTTTGACAGCGTTTTTTAAATCTTTTCTTCTTCTTCAATTGCCCATAGTTAATTAGATGCAATTAAATTCCTCAAAGTGAAAGCAAAATGTCGAAGAATCCGCATCATGAATGCCAAGCTGTTATTCTGTATAACACAGCAGCGGACCTCTGAATCTAAGCCAATAATAGAATTCTATTCTTACTAGGATACTATTACATTTCATATCATAATACATGTTACATACTAGGGTGTAGCGTATCTAAATGTTTTAATTTCAGTTTTAACTTGCACTTGGATGCATAAGAGCATACTGGCACTAGGATATCACATCGGATACAGGACATAGATAGCAGCTAATGATCATACTAAGATAAATACGGATATTATGACTTCGCTGTGAATCTGAGAGACTATTGGTAAGTGATTTCAAGTTTTGAGATGAACATATTGTGTTCATATGTGTATATACATAGTTTTTCTACCTAGCATATGGGAGAATGGAACTTGATGGACCAGTATATATTTTATAGGTACCCCCATAAAGTCAATTGGCTTTCCAATCGGCGGTCGGGTGGGGAAGGGCAAGAATCTGGGGGGGCTCAGCCTATCCAATCACTTATGCGACACTATGTGCTTGTCAAAGTTGTCATCATAGCTGCTGTGCTACCATGGATAAGTTTCCAACTTTCATGATTCCAGAGCTTAATGCGTAGGTACTACGCTTAGTGTTGGGTGGTATGGGGGCGTCCTTCACTGGCAAACATTGGTGGGCAGGTCATCAATCGAGCAGGAGTGTTGAGCAAATATGCGAGTCAGACAGAACTTACTGTTTGCAATGCTTGATTCAATGGATGAATCACAAAAATTTAGTTTTTTTGATACGAAATGATGCAATGGCGCAAACACGAGACTGAAAGGACACTATCGACTCTGGTACATATAAACTCATGGGTGAAAGAGTAACCACGTAATATGTTGTTCTTGGTCGAGCACGTGTTCCCAGACACACATAGTTCAACCAACTGCAGAGCTTGGGATATTTCCTGGAAGCTGTAGAAGAGCGTTTTGACCCTATTCAAACAAGAGCCTGAAAGAACCTAAGTGACTTTATTCAACCAAATGCTTGGGAGAAAGATGGACGACGTAATCTGTTGTTATTGGGCGAGCACGTGCTGCTAGACACATAGTTCATCCGCGGAGCTTGAGATATTTCTTAGCAGCCATAGAAATATATTTTGACCTAATTGACATTTCATCAATGTTTGATTTTGTAATAAAAGTTTTATTCTGGATTTGAAAACGATGCTGCAACCTTCCCTGATGACACCCCAAAGTTTGACCGTGGCTTGGCAGACCTTGAACGGCCTAGCTAAGCTTAGGCTATATTCGGCCATATAATTTTCAAGCGTGAGAAAATCATTCAATGATTGATAACAAAAATAGCCAGTCTGTGTTTTGATTGAAAATGTAGAAACCTAAAAAGTGTGTCTTATTTGGGTTGTCGATAAAAGGGAAAACTCAGAGTTGGTAGTTTGTATGGGTACACTAAGTATTTTATTATTGCATTAGATCACGAACTTGTTCGGATTTAAAAATTTTTATTAATCATCCACCAAAACTAACTGATGCCGCTTACTGCCTCAAGACCGGCTCATAAATTTCTATAGTTTATGTCACGCTCAAAGTAGACCAAGGAGTTAGAGGACTCCTTGATTAGGCTTAGCTGAAATCTATCGAACCGCCATGCTTACACTAAACAAGGGCACAGTTACGGTGAGTCAGTCAGGTATTAACAATAGTGTATAAAATTGGGAGTTTTCCTGCTCTCCTTGGGTTGCTTAAACCTTGGAAAGAGGATAACTTGGGAGCTTGGAAATAGTATACAAGTTGTGCCAGGGAATATGGGATTGAAGTCTTGAGCCAGGAAGGATTGACAGTGTCATTCAGTGCTTGGTCTTACGCGCTGACGTAGTAGTGGATATATTACCGATCTCTCCAGGCCACCGTCGCAGTGTATAAAACGGTTTTCCCTCATATCTGGAAAATAACCAGCATAGTTTGTGGGAAAACGTGGATGGGTAAGGGATGGTTAAATTAAAATCTTTACCACATGCGGTGACAAAATAAATGTACTTTTTGACAAGCTATTCGTTCTTTTATTGAGCTGTGTAATGAACATATGCAGCCGGCATTTCCATTGAGGAGGAAATTGAGGTTGTGGTTTGGAGTTTTTTTATTACAGTGAACCGTAAATTATAATTTTCAGACTCTAGCAAAAGATCATTTCTTTTTATGTCATACGCAATCATTGGTTATAATATATCATAATTAGAATTCACACATTTGAACCAAAGACAGGAAAAACAACATAAAACCATCACACATCTGTCACCATCACACATCTGTCACGGTTTCTAACTTTGTAGATTAATTGGTGAGGAATTAAGGAGATTAATAACTGGTATATTTTCTTTGTGTCACTAATGAGCCCTAGACCTCTAATCTACCGCTAATAGCTTGTGTAACAACCTTTATGGTGTCTAATTTTAGTAGTGGATATATTACCAACCTCTCCAGGCCTCCTCCGCAGCCGTGTACTGAGCGCTCCTACCTGGATAAAGTAATTATGAGTTCTTACAGTAAAGTGAGGAAGAATTATGGATATACCCGGAGACACAGTGTAGACGCCTCCTTCTTCTCGCATCAGGTATTTCATCTACTCATCTTATTGATCAATAAAAGTTCAATCTAATCTAATCAATCTAATACCGAAGGTTTTGCCAAACAATGGTGAGGATAGCAACTGGTTCAGACCTCCTGAGCCCAGTGGACAGAGATGCCTGCTCGTTTGGTAGCCACTGGATTCCAGAAGAGTTAGGTCAGGTCATTCAGCTGGACGCAGGTCCAGTATATAACTAACAAATTCTTGTTGGAGGAAGAAAAAAATGTTGATTTATGTGAATTACCTCAGAAAGAAAGGGGCTTATTTCTTTCACTAGATCCACCAAATGCTATTGAAATTTGTATCAAGATAATGAGCACTTATCTCACAAATTTCATTAAACAAAAACTCCCGCTGTGCCCTGGGTTCATTGCTGGGTTTGTAGAACATATTAACTCACTGCTTCACAGGAAGAATAAGTTTTAAAATGTAATGAGAGTAGACAACTTCCCACTCATGATGCAATACAGAAATACATTCACCTTGATAGTGAACATACAATGATGTAGCTTACATAACAATAAAATAACACACATCTTTAGTTTTAAAAATGAGACTAGATTTTTTTTGTCAATAAGACAAAATAATCAGTAAGAAATTGGCATCGCCTGAGCAGGGGGTTGGATGGGACGGATAGGGATGATCACGCTGTAGAAACCCACAGACCTAATATAATGAACTACAATAGACCACAAATGCGGGCTACGCTGCCTGAAAGCGGCTGCACAAAGTCATTCAGTTGTTTGATGATGTATCGAGGGAGTATTTTTGTTTGAAAATTGGCATCAAATGGATTGATGCATCCTTAGCATTGCAAACACTTTCAATATGCATCATTCAAGCAGATATAGACGTGTATATTGTTGTTTGATATTTTTTAATGTCGAAGGTGTTTGAAAACAACAATATCATGTTTACTTTTCCCCTGAGCCCAAATATTGTGCTCCATATCATGTACCAAGCTCAATTTAACCACATAATTTCCATTTTTAAACAGAGAAAGCTTACCTCTGTTGAAAAAAAGTACACAAAAACCATCAATCAGGGCACTGCAAAAGATATTTCCATAACATTCAAAAACGGTTAAATATTCAGCCATATCAAAGAGATACCTACACTTGTTGTTTACAAGTTATTAAAAAATATGCCACACACCCTGATAAGACTAAATGATAAGTTAATGAAAGCGGCGAGGTTTGTGATTGAATACCTAATCAGATAGAATAGAAAATTCAGTTATTTATTAACACCTATCACATATTTACCTTGGTCACTGACAGCGGTAGACAAATATGAGCCCTGCTACTATATAAACACGCCTTCTGAGGTATCATAGCCAGCCCCTCCTAACATAGTGTGCTTACAGACTACATGGCAATTAGGCTACAATGAGGTTGGCAATTGATACCTTGTGGGTGAGCTTTTTACAATTGTTAAGTTATTGTTCATCTCCACTCGTTTACGCGTAAAAAATCCACTTAGAAGTGGACGGACTGTCATTGATACACTTATTACTTCAACAATGGATAAGCCGCAAGACTAATACCGACGAAAAGAAACACTAAAGGAATGATATTTGTCAACAACACCCCTTCTACAAACTCTGCTTGCATCTGAGTCCACTACTGCAAAAATAATTTGAGTTTGGTTATCTAAATCTATCATGGAAGAAGACTACAGGAAAGGCAACGAACACCACGACTTGGTGGAGAAAGAAGAAGCGAGAGGCTGCGAGGGTATTGAGAATGATCACGACCAGCAAGACACTACACAGACACAGAGAAGCTATGTCATACTAGAAGGTAAGTCATTCCCTTCATCAATGAGGCTTTCTCTTTGTCTTCATAGCTTGGCCTTAACATGCCTTGGATGGGTTCCATGTTGGTCTGTTATCAGTGACATGTTGGTGTATTTGGTGTTGTAATAAGTTAGTTGGTGCTTACAATGACTTCTCAGGAGGTCATTGATCATTTCAAACCCCTCGAGGATGTGGTAAAAACATATGTACTAAACAGTTACATAACCTTGGTTAAACAGTGGGAAGAGGTACATGTCTCCATTATTGAAGTGACACACTGCTGAAGGTTAGCAATCAATTTGATTAATTGTCTCTAATCCTTTAAACGATATACATTATTTCCAACTTGATCAAGATTTTTAATTTTAGTTTTTTGTATGACATAGAGATGATAATGTGGCAACTAATGGCCCGGACACACCACAAAGTTTTCTTATTTCTTACTCAGTCGACTCTCTCCCATCGGACATTGTTATTCATTAGTTATTTTATGCAGCAAAACGAGCATGAGATGCTATTTTAGATGAGAGTATGGGTGCTTTACAAAGCTATAAAAGCCCAAAAAACATAGGAATCAACATAATATGATCTTAAGTAAAGACTGATGGTGTGAATGATGATGTAGCTGATGTTGATAATGTGAATAATGATTCAGAATAACATGCTGCTTTTCACAGCCGATATCTACTGCTATTGTAATACCGGCGGGTCTTCATTGTTGTGAGCCTGAATGTGTTATTTATCGGTCATCTTTTTATCTCATTGAAAGATATACTAATAATTATGTTGGATATTGATCCAAGGTTTTGTTATAGTCAGCGGAAGTTTGTGGCGTGAACTTTCTCAATCATTTGTATAAACAGCTGGATTCTCTGTTGAGGTGAATCTATGATGTACTTGTGTTGTTATTTGTGTGGCGTCCTACCTAGAAGAGGGATGTCATTATCTTTTGTTGTTATTTCGGTTTCATCTCATCGCTACCAGTGTGAGTATACTTTTAGATGTGCCAATATTGATGCTGCAAGTGCCATTGAACCATGTACTTCATCTTCATATATAAAGTGCTTGTGTCTATGCGTTTGAATGGTTGGTTTATTTACCCCATTTGCAATGTGTTTGTTGTGACATTGTTTTTACAGTCGGAATTACTGATAATACTAACAGGGTTTATCCAATGATCCAATCAGGTGCTTATCCAGCAGTTAGGGGATATAAAATGTTTGTTAGCCTTTTCTTTTGAAATTGGTCAAAATACTTTCAAAATTGAGTATTATTCTTTCAGTCGCCTTAGGGTTATAAAAGCATTGTCGATCTAAAATCGTAATAACATGGGCTTCTAGAGACAATGGTTTAATCGTGCGTACCGCTGTCAGCACACCCTATTGAACCCTACACTTGCGCACTTCTCACTACTGTTTGAGCATTGGAGACTACCTGTTTCTAGACGGCAGAATGAGGAGCAATAATTTTCTACACCTGGATAGTAATTAGGCTGTACTTGTTAGAATTCGGCACTCGACTATAACCACCTTGTGTTTTGCTAGTCACCACTTCTTAACCTGTCATGTCTGCTGTAATAGATACCCAACGACGTAAAGGTATGGTGTTATGTATAATCATCGTAACTTGAATTACTGAGTACATTCCAGCTTCGTAGAAGAGTGGAGTTTCGGTACGAGGTTTTGGTATTGGACTGTTTGAGTCAAAAGCACTATTTGCTCTAGTCATGCAAAGTTTGTTTGGCGCTTCATCACTGTGTAAAGTTATATAATATGATTTTAAAAAGAGGCATCTTTTTAACTGTTCGGTTTCAGAAGAGAGATTACTCCTCGGTTCCAGGAATGAACTCTCTCTCCTTCCAGCAACAAGAATCATGTGCTGGTGGCAATTTTGCATGATTTACCGGTGTAAGAGAGAGTCATAGTTGTAGCTATAGTTATCACACTTGTGGCTGTGCTTAATCGGGGAAGGTTGTGTTCTAAAGGGATTTTAGTTTTTATGTTGACTAGGAGCAACGATAAGGTCAATTTTATTAAATTTCATTAACCAGATTTACATTCCATTACTCAAACACAAAGTGAACAGTAAGCAGAGATATTGACTTTTAGAATTCTGTGTTTACTCATTTAGAAAAGCATGAAAATGGGAAAAAGAATGTGAGCTCGATTATTTATTTGTCATTGATCTCTTCTATTCTAAGCCACAGTCATTGATTGTATAACTAATATGAGTTACTTAGTATAATCATTTTCTTGTTCATTTGGGGATCTATGATAGTTGACGAAAGCTGCAAAGTACTTCTTGGAAGGTATGGACACTCTATTAGGTTGTTGTTATCTGGTGATGTTTCAGCAACTTTTGAAGTTGTTTGTGTCTCACTTGGAATGTCAAGTGGGAATTGGTGAATAATATTGTACAGGTATTCATTCAAATATATGACGGCAGTTTGGAGTTATGCTTTCTACCGTAAAGTTGGCGGTAATGATTTTCCATAGTCTGACAAAAGATATGGAGGAGGATTGAGTGTGAGCTTCAGATGTTATGAAACCTCATAGCTGTAGGTGATGGTGTCAGAGGGGCATGATGACCTGTTTTAATGGGTTTTTATATTTGTCAAACAATTTAAAGAGCCAATATGGCTTGTCATTCAATACACGTACACATTTGCTATTGTTTTAAATGTTTGAATTCAGAGACATCTCAAGTAATTAGTAGTTGTTAGATTCTATTGTTTTCAAACTTGCTTGTACACAAAAAAGAAGCTTACTAACGGTCATTAAACAGACATTTGAATAGAAGTGTCTTCGATTCAGCTTTCCATGTTATGGCACTAGTGGTTGGTAATCAAAAACTTTCAATATTGATAAGGTTCGCAGCTGAAACAGATCCATCATTCACTGGATTATCCTTCGTTTTCCACCAAGTTTCATTTGTTTGTTAACCATGATAACACGTAGGCTTAATTTGCATTGTGGGGCAGCCTGTATCTACTCCTGATTGTTGTTATCTTCTTATGATGTCGTTTCCATTTATGGATATGATGACCATATATTACGCAACGGGGATTGTCTTATTATAAGTGTGATATCAAGACTGACGTCACCTACCATGTGAGTTAGTTAAGAGTTAAGAATACATGTCCTTCCAATTTATGGCCATCCAAAATATGTCAGCAGGTTTTTCAAGATCATCTTCGAATAACTGGTATGCTAGATGTTTTAGTGTAGGATTGAATTTATTGACACTCTAAGAAATGAATTACATATATATGCAGATGGCTGCAGATGACAATCATGGTTTTGGGATCAGCAGTAGTGGTCCTTTAATATTTGAATATGACATAGATAAGTACTCTCTAACTTGTTAGATAACAGGCACATCATATGGAATATTTCTTATCGCTATCATAGACATTATTATTGACATCCATTGACTTCTCGCTCGCTAGCTGTGGCAATCAAATTTCAGTTAAGGTTGCTGTTGTTGGATAGTTTTGTTTTCATTCAAATTTGTCGCTCTGTCTGGCCAGCTAGCTTCTCCTGTGAAAAATGTCTGCAACTCCTGCCAGAAGTGAGTGTGGTTACTTATATTCAGAGTTGTCTCCTCACCGATCGCGACATATCTGTGCCTTCAGTTGTCATTCCAGCGAAAATTTGACTCTGGGTGTTCTAATGTTGGTTGTAATTGATGATTGTCTGAATTTCCATCCATCTCTTCTTATATATCAATACATTACATACAATACATATTTGTTTTGTCTGTGATCACTCTCACTGATCACTCATCTCCTTTTCATGTTTTATTTTATATTTCAGGACGGAAAATTGGGATGATATCATCCCCAACAATTGAAATCACACCTTGTGTCGGGGAAATGTATTTCCCTCCACCAAGTACACCTCACAGACCGTCATTGGATGTAGTATTCACGATGCCTGCTGCTTCAGCGCAGGAGGAAGAGTTCCAGATTGATCCTTCACTGAACTTGGACACTGATGATACTGACAGCTCATTTAGACAGAGATCCTACACGGCCGGCTCAAAAGGTTCTCAATCTGGCTCTAAAAGGCGAATCGGGAGTTTGAAGAATCTGTTAAAAGATATGTCACCAAACTTCTCAAGGCGTCGTCGAAGGTCACACCACACAATACAAAGCAATGCGCAACCAGATCTGAGTGATCAAGAGACAACGGATTTGACGACAAGCAAATCGAAATCCTTTCGTCCCAAGTTGAGCCTAAGCTCCAAATACAAGTCATTTGATGATGAGAGCTACTTCAGTGAAAATGATAAATACAGCCGCAGGTTTAGAGGCAAGAGGCACAGTCTGGATAACATACTGATGGGAGCAGAACTCAAACTTGCTCCCGAACCAGCCAAAAAGTCCTCCATGAGTATCATGTCCAGTATGAAGAACCTTTTCAGTTTGTCCAAATCTGAAAGCCCAACAGCGATTGGGAAACAAGACAGTCTAAAACCGCATAGAAACTCTGCACATCGACGGATGGTTAGTGACAGTGATCTTATTGACCTGACACGTGAACAAGAAGACAGGACAAGGAGAAGATCAACAATGGATAACACCAAATCTCCTGCCCTTAGGAGAGTCAGCAAAGCTCACAAGAATCAGAAGCTCACCATCCTAATTGATACAAAGGAAAACAAAACGTCGAGCTCAAATAGTCAAGAGGAGGAAGCCGGAGCTGATAGCTTCATTTCTGTTCTGCTTGTGATGATAGATGCAAATGAAAATTTGGACTTTGAGGTAAGTCAGGAGAGCTGCTTTTGGGTTCATTTGAATATGGATTTAGGGGCGATTGTCTCACCATAGATATTTGAAGGGATTTACGGGGAGCTATAATAGTAACATGGTCATTTATCATTACAAATGATGATTACTGCCATGATCAATGTGTAGATAACTTCCATCAGCTAAATTAAAAACAGCCATTTTTACACACGAAGTACCCAATATATGTCAATTAGGTGCATTAGGGATATATGATTGATAGGTAAAATAAAAAGGTAACTATATCAATATCAATATCTGTGTCCCCATAAACAGGTAGATAAGGGACATTTGGTTAAGATTCTGGTTATACATACAGGATCCGATAGGTGCTAATGGTGCTAAAATACAGAATAATAAATTTTGTTTCTAGGTATAAATCATCCCATTCGTTGTTGGGCTCAAATTCCCGATTAGGCAAAATCTTTATTCCAGAACCAATATTGCTCAACGTTGGCGACCGCCCATCTTGTCTGTTCGTGTCTCAATTTGATATTAACGGCAATATGAGTTTTTAAATTGGTATCTATGCTCACTCTTCTGCATCAAAATATTGGTGTAACCCCAATTTAATGCCGGTGAGGGCAGTAATTTTAGATATATCTGTTCACTAAATGGCCATCATAATAAGTACCTTCGTCCAGCCTTTACACGATCCAGGCAATAGGGACATTGTATGTTTCTGAAAACACTCCCCTAAAACTACTTGATGATTACACTCTCTACTACTTCTTGTCTATTCTGTCATTTGTTCCAAGTGAGCAGTGATAACATCTCTATGACTTAACCTCTCATCATTCACAAAAGACATATTCTCATGGTTAATACAGCAGGCTAACTATATGGTCGAGCAGTTGCAAACTCCATTCAGCGGATTATCCTGCTAAAGTAATATATCATCCTCCGCCAGTCATATATTATTGAGGCTGTGCCAGATCAGTCACTATGTATGTGGGTGTGATCAACCTCTGGTAACTGTTGAGTTCTGTCAGTCTATCGCAGAGCCCGCTATTTGATCTAACCTAATCGACTGATTTTTTAAAAGACGCACGAAATTCTTACACTAGTTTGGATTAATAAAGTAATGAAGAAACGCAGGAATCACTGATTCAAAGGATTATTATACAGAAACTATGGACACATACAGGAAGTGGAAAAGTCTTTGGTCACTTTCTCCGGTAAGCTTTCCAATTTATTGCTGTCGGTAGAATGTTGTTTACCACGATTGTTGCTGCCGAAGGGCATATTTAGTTGGCTTGTTTGTTTTCATTGCTGTCGAATCATCGATGATCGGATTGTTCACCTTTTCATGAGAATTTGTGAGATCGAGTTTCCTCTAAGTTGACTCAGTTTGTGTAGGACAGCATCACCCCATTCTTCAATTCACGACCATTCATTCATTTTTTCTCTTTTGAGGTGTGACAGATTTCATTATGCGCCTAGATAAACAGAAACAATTGTATAGGTTGCAGTGGCCATTTGGTTATGCACACCAATTCAATAGCTCAGCGTACATTTAGGAGTGCATCAGTTCAAAAATTACTGTTCAAACATTGGGCAGCTAAATGCATTGTTTCGCCTGCGCGTGTTTGTTTTTGGGTGTTTCTCTATGTAACTAGTATCGTTCAAGTCATCCCGCTGGTTAGCTGTCAGTCTGAGCAGTGATCAGGGTGTTTTAGTGCCGGCAGGTTAGCTCAGCCTCCTCAGAGCATCAGAATATATACTCATACCTGGTTGCTCCTAAATTGTAAATATGGATTGAGTTTTAAAATATATCTATTACGCATACTTCTTGAGTGAGCAAAAATCATGTCATACACGCCTAAATTCAAACGACAACGCAACGCTGGACTAGGAGATAGAATGAAGAAAAGTCACAGCTTTGGAGCAATAGCTGACCTTGGATTAACGACATTCAGCATCAAAACAAGTCGATCAAAGAAAACTCTGAACCTCAAGGAAGCATATAGCCTGCCTGACGCTGGTGTTCCAGCGAGCAGAACAGTCTCCGACGATGGAGCGTCTATTGATTCTTTGGATTTTGACGCCCCGACGTTTCGATACTCCTCGGTATGTTTTGTTCCGTTAAGTTTTGTCAGATTAGAGTTTGTATATTTTGCCTATTCACCAATCCTGCTTGTGATGCCAGAAATATCCAAGGACTCAAATTAATTCTGCGTCATCTGGATAGAGCAACAATTGGAGACTGACGCATTTGATATCTTAATTATGCGAATGTTTATATGAGTATATTCAATAATGAGATGGAGTGCTTGGCTCTCATACAACACTGCTGATGTCTTTTCATGAAATTTTATAAAGGATGGATTTTTGATTGAGTAAAGTTTACCGTCAACCAGTTTGGAAAAATTCTCATCAGCTCATGGTCATGGCCAATTACATTGTTATTGCAGTCTTAACCGACCTATCACTCCAGAAGTAATCCATCTGTGAAATGTATTTTTTTGCTAGCCAATATGTCATTACCTTGCTGAGCTACCAGATTGAAATGTCTCGCCAATTAAGTTTATGGTCGTTCTGAGAAACCATTTATGATATAAATCGTAAAGGCTAATAACTCTGCACTCAAATCGTACAGTGAGCATTATGTACTCTATGGTTAGTTAGCTACTGTGTATTAGATATGTAGTTATAGATGATAGACATAGATATGTTAGAGTGGGTGACTCCACAAGACCTCTTTCAGTCCCCTCAGACCTCTCAGACTTGTACTTTTCACAACACAAGCCACAAGCTACAGCATGATATTGAAATGGAGGGTCTATCCCACTGTGATAATTCTACCCTTCGTAGTCATTAACATTCATTATACACCACACCAGGTGTTTCAATTTCTATACTCCAGCTTCCAGCCGGTAATTGGTATACATATACATATAGATAGAAATTTGAATGGTGTGAAATCATGATTCCAGTTAGGAAGTGTGGCTGTCAGTAACCGGTCTTTTTCGTCTATCAAAAGTTCTCAAAATTTGTTCATGAAATAAATTTCAAGTGTCACCGCAGACCCGAGAGGTTTAATTATATATGCTAATGTCACTGTCACACAACAGGTAGTCTGAATAAGGAATTAATTGGAGTGTCTCAGAATTTCATCAACAGTGTTTGAGAGGTTTCGATGAGACAGAAATATTCATGTTAATTAATTGAGCACTATCAAATAAACACTCCTAAAAATACTAATAATGGTTCCTCGATTTCACTGCTGTCTTCTTATCTATTGTCAGCATGTCAAAAAGTCGAATGAACCTTGGAAGCAATTGATCAGAAATTGATTAGCTTAGCCCATCCATTATGATTCGTTCACAGCAGCTACGATCTATTGTGTGGGCGGTAATCCAGAGCTAATTCGCTGACAATGCAACAATAGCTTCAGAGATCATCGCTATTCTCTTAATTATCATTTTGGTAAATTTGGCAGAAAATATCCAAAACATTGGATCAAAAACATGACAACGAGATACCGCGCTGAAAAGGCAAACGGTATTGACATTGTGTCATCAAAGGTTGTTGGCTTTGTCTAAGTCTCCTCTTCAACACAGCCTTAATTGTATGCTCGGCATCCGCAGGTAACGAACTGTATATGTGCCAAGTGGTGGAAAAGTTTTAAAACTTTCATCATCTAACTATTAGCGATAAGAAATTTCTTCTAGTGTTTCCAACAAATTGACCTTGCACCAAAACACACCCTTACTGGCTAGTTGGCTAATTATAAGTCTGGAATCTCAACGGCATCATCTCAAGTCTTCATCGTGCATCATCACATGTCCAATATGTCAGAGGATTACTAAGATAAGTCATCACCCTCACTCACATCGAGTTGGGGGTGTAAGATCAGCAAAAACGGCATGACTGTTATACTCTCAAAATAGACCTTTGCCAATTTTGATAATAGAGAATATCATTGTTTACATTAAGGACCTGTATCCTTTATACAAACATTGATAGATTTCTGTTGACAAAATGAACTATGCATACAGATGATTATGTAATGATCCTAAAGCTTCAGTGAAAGTTGTTCATTTTGGACATTACTGTCCATTCAACAGCGCATGAAAATAATGTTCATAGTGTATGGCGTATTGCACTGGTTCGGATCATCGTAATAATGCTCTGTAACTTTAACTGCGTAGCTTTCTGAAAGCTATCTACATAATCCCTTCAGTTGACACAGGATTACAACTGCTACCGAGAGAATCACAGCGCTGAGGATAAACAGTTTTTCTTATTAATGGAACTCTGGATCAGTATTGATTCAGCCACTGGGTGCTGAAGAATGGTGTGGGTTCGCTGACCATTCAAAATTTATTCATACAGTGAATGTTCTCAGAGTTAAATTCAAATTCTCACTCTAACTTCTGATGAAGATGATATGCTATATTTATGGTAAACGACTCATCTGAGAACCACAGAGCTTGTATGATGGAGATGCAGAGCGATCTGGATGAGATGGCGAATTGCGCACGAGAGATCAGCATACAGGAAACCAGAGAGATAAGACAAGCTGATGAAGACATACCTGTGGAGGAAGCTGGTGAGATGAGTGCAAAGATGACAAACATTATGCAGGAAGCCAACAATTCACCAAGTGACGAGGTGGCATGCAAAGTTTTAGACGCCGCTGCACCGAAATCATCAGTGGCTCATATTAGCTCAACAAGAGAAGGTAGCAGTGGTGAAAGATCCAGAAGACCACAGTCATTGATATCATTGAGAGAGCCAAAGCCTGCTACTGAGGTGAAGCCTGCTAAATATCGGAGTAGCCTTGCCGTTGATATTGACATGCATCGTGTCAGGAAGAACAGGAGTTCAGTTTCTATTAACATCCCGCCGACAGCGTCGGATGCCGGATCTCCTGATTGGATGCCGCCTCTCTCTCAGAGCTTCAATGGCAGCAGTTGTCATCTGGAAATCAGTTTATTTTGTGAGGATATGTCTATAGATGTTCATGGTCGAAGACAGGCAAGTTCTGCAGAAGATATTTTAGTGAATAGCAATAGAGGAAAACACATCCATCATTATGTCAAAAATCATACACTTATTGTTGGTTGACACTTTGATGTCTTCTCAATGGGTGGACATGGAATATTGAAGCTTTTGTTTCCTGGTCACACAAAGTACTTCTTGCTGTTTATGCAGTTTATAATGTGAAAAAAAATGAAAATTTGAATTCTTGATTTTAAATTTGAGGAACACATCTATTTTTGTCCCTGCTGTTGTCAATCATAAGGAAGTGAACTTGGGATTTTTGGCAGAACGGAATGATGACACATGTAAATGTGAATCATAGTATGTGCAATACATGCCAGGGTGATATTATAATTATAAGATTGATCGCATTTCTCCCCACTACGATGTATCAGTCCCACAAGGGAGAATCCCTTGTACCGCTGGGGGGAGCAATGCTGTGTTTGTCCAGATCTGCAAATTTTTGTGTACAACCGAGCGGCCGGTACATGAGATGGGGCGCATGCCTTGGTTGTTATTTTGATCCACAAGGCTGTTTAGATAACAGATTTGATTGTATGCACCTGTGATCCTTCCTTTATTCACTGAAATTCCAATCACCGATTAATATTTTGATACCCTGCTTCCGATTCGAATTGTAAAAGTGATCCTTGTATAATACATGGCAAAAATACTCTTTCTATTCAGTATACATAGCTAGGATTACTCAAGTAAACCATGAATGGGGTTGTGTATTTTGTGCATTGAGATAATTCGGATTTAAAATGAGCAAGATCGATGTTCTCGTTTGATGTGTCATCTATGACAAATTTTGATCTGAAATTTGACGAGGAGTGTATCATTTTTTTCGAACGACTATGTTTGTCTGAGAAAATGTACATTGTAAATACCCTGTGCTTCCTCTCTGATATCACTTTAACTTAAATATCTCTGTGATATTTATAATCTCTTTGAATTGGAAGCTCATCATTGATTTGATAGTTGCCTACTAATATTATCATTAATCCAAATTCAATCAGTTTAATCTGCACCCAATATCCTAGAAGATTATTGCTCACACGTAAACATCATATAAGTCTGATCAGGTTCTGGATAATAAATGTCTTCGTCTTCTCTAACTATTAGGTCAAGGCTAGATCAATTTTGATCCAATTTGACCGAAGTCCTGGTCATTCCCATTCTACTGGTGATCTGCTGGCAGCTCAAAACTTAAATGAAGGCAAAAGGACCAAACTTGGCCTAGGTCTAGGCCTTCATATTTCCCTCAGCAGAGTCTTCTGTGGCAGTAATTATAAATACCATTGGTGCCATAAGACTGAGTTCGCCACAGTTTTAACACTGGTGGTAGAAACTAGGAGTACCAGGGGCTGATGGCAGCGCGAGATAAGGCTTTTGAAGGGGCCATCGGGCTGTATAAATTGTATTATTACTGTACTGTGTCATTATCAAACATTCTACAAATCCCTCCATGATATCACAACTTGGTCAGGAGGCATCCTTATTACTACAGATAAAAATCCGATCAATCAATACTGACACTTAAATACTGATAGAAATGAGAAAATAGGCCCTGCGAAATATCCTTAAAACCGAATGAACGGTATGAAATTGTCTGATTTATGTACAACCGGCCCTGTGAAATATCCTGCATACCGAATGGTAGGAAACCATCTGACTCAGCTTCAACTGTATGTTTTTCTTTTTCAGGTTCAGAGGTTAGAACTATCAGAAGTGGCTGCAGGTATAAATCAACTCAAACATGCTGAGTCTAACGACCACATCCTACAGGTAAGTCTACACCCAGTTTGTACCATTAACGTTAATGGTTTATCCTGTGCCTGGTGTGCCTGGTGTGCCTGGTGTGCCTGGTTCTCTACTACGGGTACACGTCACCCCTCCAGGTACATATCAGCCCATTTTAGGCAATACAATCACATGGCCTTATGCATCAGCCTACTTACTGGTGATCAGTGTCATGGCGAGTAACTGCCGTAATATTTGGGCTACATATACGACACCTAGTATGGGGTGTGAGGCCTCCCCAGCCCCTTACATCCAACACCTGGTCAGAAAACTTGGACTATATCATAACTACTTGTGTTGTTGTCAAACTTTGACCTGTAGTAGTAAAGAGTGTCAGCATGGGCTATTTGACAATGTGAATAGGGTAAATGAGCTGGAGCAAAGTAATCCCACTGCACACCCTGATATTAATAGAATTTAATAAGTTGAACTGTTGGCTTTGCCACACGACAAATTTTCTTGGAGAAAAATTGACGTATATACATATGGCAGGCAGGTTTGATAGGCAGTGTCACTGTGGTTTTTCTTTGACATCAATACCTCTGGCACTGACAAGATCGTGAAACTACTACCTTGCCGAGAGCTGATGTGTGAGGGGTAGATTGCTATTAATACTACAAGATTCTTCATTCATAAAAGGAAATGTTAAATACCCTTGGGAATAGTGCCAAGTATAGAACGTACTTATTAGATGGAGATTTATTCCAATCTTTCATCTTACATAAATGTATCGCCTGTGGACAGAGAATTGAACCACAACAGAGCCAATCATTATTGTCTTGTGAACATTGTTAACTCTTGAAAACTTGACTATTTATTGAGGGCCTGGATTAAGGTTCACAAAGTATTACGACTTCGAAAATTCTACTAAGAGTGCCGTTTACTATGTGGAAGGAGAAGCACGTTTTAAGTAATTACAAAATGGTAGAATCTATTGTAATTAAGAGTTATCCACTCCTTCATCTGACTGGCTAATAAATTATTGTCATTTTAGTTCAAGCAAGGAGTAGTTGAAGTTGGTTAAAGTATCCCAGGGAGGGCGGGACACCAACTTTGATTTAATAATGAACACACATATTGTGTCCATTGTGAGAAAATGAGAAAGAACGACTAAAAAATTAGTTTTTATTGCTAAAATTACCAAAGGCGTGATCGTTTGATGTTAGCTGCGAAATCGGTCAAATCTCAACTCAGCACGTTTTTTTCCTTTATTTGATTGGGGGCAACTTGAGAGAAACACTATCCTTATAAAGCAAACTTAACTTATTTGCCTGGGAAATCGCTTTCATGTCATCATGTATTCTTATAACACATTATCGTGAGAATGTCGGGTCTTTGGAACATGAAAGTTACCAGATCAGTATTTGCCTTTCTGAAGAATTTTAGTCCAATTGACATTGTAGGGCTATATTTAGAGAATGTTAGTGTAGTCTCTACTCAATCCAAAATTTGACATTGGGTGAAGTTCGGCTGGCCCAGGAAGTTACACATACCAACTTGACACATTTTTACTCAAACTCTTGAGGCTACAAAAGTTGTTGCTCTTACAAGTCTTGGTTATGTGTGCTCTGCAAACTTTGTTAGAATACTAGAGCAGGGGTGCACAAAGAAATCAGGGATATGTTATATAAAAACATAATTGGTACTTGAAATAGACTGCACTTGATATAGAATGTCTCCTGTTGACTTTCCCTCAATTTAATGTCAACAAACACAGGATAGATTATGTAATTGGCAATTTCACCATCCGAGCACTTCATTGACATTGCCGAGGAAAAGCCTGGGGATTGTTTTTGTCCATTGGCAATGTGCCAATCATTGATTGCCTATATTTGATGCACCACTAACCTCTCCCATTCAAATCGCATAGCTCACAGGAAGTGCTTATTTGTCTATCCACTTAAGAAAATTAGAGCATAACTCCTTCTATGACAAAATATTCAAATAGTCCTGCCGGTCTTGATAGAAAATTGGAGTAATCTATTTTCGCATATATATGGTGACACATTTGTCTTTTTGGTTGAAATATTTTCTCTGGCAAAGTTTCCTTATTGATCAGTTTGTCATTGATCTGTTTTCTCTTGTTGAAAAAGCCGTTTCAGCTAAACTCATCGATGGCGTTGATTTATTCCGTTCTTTGTGAGAAGTGTCATTGCTAATTCTTAGTTTTTTTCTGTCACATGTACTTTGATTCTTAGTCGAAGCTTCTAGTTAATTTGCCATAAGCGCATACCAAAGTTGTCATTATATTGCTCTTTTTTTGCAATAATTTATTAATGTTTTTCTTGCTCTTCAAGTTTTATGGATGGGGATTCTGGCTCACAATTGCCTTCTGGTGTTGAAATTATCTTCTGACAATTCAGCACTAAGCTTTGGTTCAATTTGTCTCAGTTGTCTGCGGTGATCAAGTTATCTGAAGTTATCTGTGCCAAAGTTATCTTCTCATCCATTTTTAGTGAGCTGCAATACCACCATCACTACACACCAAAACCGAACATATGAATCCAACCCCTGCCATCTCCTCACTTTAGGTTAAGAAGTTCATACGAGGGTCATATGTGTCATCTTTGTTGAGTATAAGTTGGACAGACTGCAGTGTTGACTTTGGATAAGGTCATACTATGAATATTAGCCGATCTGCCCCTCATGAGCCTGACTGTTGATAACAAGCCACCCCAGATCCCAACTTAGATACAAATATGGTTGTTTACTGGAGGATTATTATAGTCTATTCTGTCCTGAGTTGCCCTCACTTCGCAGGTTGACCGGGTCCCCCACATGTTGTGTTGTCGTGCGCTACCGGCTCCTACCATCCAAGTAAACAGACTTTGTGTTTACGTGTTTTGTTTTGCTCTATTGTCCCTGTTGTTGGTCCGTGTTGCAATATAATACCATCAACATATTTTGTGTGAAATCTCATCTGAGTCCTCAAAAGGAGTTTGTTTGTCAATGCATTATTTTAAAAGAATTTTAAACTGCATCCTCGTTAGAAACTAATTGTACTAAATGTCCAGCATTGTTTCAAATTCTTGTTTCCTTCTATATGATCCATTGTATTGTTGTGTTCTGATTATCTAGTCTTTGTTTTTGGTTAATGTTTTCAGCTGTTTTGCAGAATGGTTTTACTGATGATTTAAAAATTGTTGTCCAATGACTCGGTTGTAAACAGTCAATGCATGTTTTGCAAACTTCAAGTTTGAAATAGGGCATCAGATGGTTATCAGATAGTCTGGGCAATGACATGGTTTGGGTCAGTGTTGAACAGCCGAGGGTTTATATTTCAGCTTTGTTGGAGAAGAACATCAATAATATTTTTACAGCGTCGGCATCAGTTTCTTTGGTTAGTATCAGACATAGCAGGATTATATAACGTTAGGATTTCATCTTCTCAAATCTACAATCATCTCACCTGTTTCACTTTCTAAGGCTTCAGGTAATAAATTTGTATGCATAATTTCGGTATCACCACATATTTTAGGCTGCTTCTACACATTGTTGCATTCTGATTGTGGTTTGGTTTGAACCATTGGATGGTATGATATGCTGGTAAATTTGTTCTAGGAGAGTTGCAGAAATATGGTACTGGCTGATTAGACAGGATCTTACATGTTCAATCACTCATACACAGGATCTTAATCTTGCTCTACTTAGGATTTTCTAGGCAATACCATATCTAAATGAGAGAGTATGACAGTGATAACATTACTGAGTAATTATTGCTGATGAATGCTTATCTTGAAGTTTTAGTGAAAGTTTGTTTTTAAACAGGGCGTACTTCCATAGTCATGCAGAGTAAATTTAGATAAAACTAACAAGGCAGTGGTGGATAGAGGAAGGGGGATTGCTTTGAAACAAATTTGTATTTGATTATACTCTCAATTTTCAGGAAACCTCATAAAAAATTGATTTAACTTATTCTATCCTACTACGATATCGAATTCTGATCTAGAATCTTGCACTTGGCTTCCTACAAGTGACTTTCTCCACAGCTCCTCCCCTAAATTTTTGGCGGGTTGCTATCCACTCATGTCAATTTTATTTCAATGAATCAAAATCATAGCTCTACAATTACAACATGTCCTTCGCAAGCCAAAGAATTTCTACTTTTTGGGTCTATATGACATGATAATAGTCATGGGTCTATAAGCATGGGTCTATAAGCATGACAATAGCAGATTCATCGTATGTCCACATCGCAGCACAGTAGTATATGAAGACAGTGTGATGTCAGTGTTTACTTGGAATCCGGATGTCAACAGGATAAAAGTGACAAACATTTATCTGTCTCATAAGATATAAGTGATAAACAATACAGAGAACTGATATATTCATTTGTTACCCGGAGCTAAATCTATGCGGACATACCAGCAGAATTATATCTCCTCAGCAATCTCTTATCATCGCTCACTTTTACTTCAACATATTATTCTATTATCTGATATCTTAGTCAGTGGATATAACTGCAGCCAGGGAAACTCTATCATACCCTCGCAGTGCCTTCGCTGTACATTCATTTCCCAAAGCTATCAATCTTAAACATGGATTAGGGCGCAGGCTGAGTTACATCCAGGACATTGTCTCAATCTGTTGCTGCACTTATCGTTAGAGGGGTAGACTCATTCAGACTATAAAATGGTGATTCAGTCGTCATCGCTCAAGTTGAGTCGCTCCCAGTCTCAGAGAGCAGCTGAGTTTGCTCGGCATGGTCGACAAATATCTGATAGCGCTCTTCTGCACCACAGTTCGCAGGTAAAACTTATAATCTATACATAGTATATTATGAATATTGAGGTTATTTTGGCGGAATTGTTATTTTATGACTTTTTCGTAACAAAACAAATCCACCAATTCTGATTATTCTAGGTCAGTGGTTGCCAATACAAAAACCAACCCCAAGCTCAATCTCGTGGGAGGTCAATGACATTTTGGAGTGTAAGTGTTTGTTGGTTTCTTTAGTTGGCTTCTCACTAAACCATATACCTGTTGACACTTGCAATAATGCATTGTTTCAAAGGTGTCAGTTGTTCAAAGAATTTCCTATGCCTTGAAAACAGAACCCAAATTACCAAAGATAGTGATGGACGACTTCCATTTGACTCTCTATTCGCCACCAATGCAGGTGCAAATTGGGTTTTCACAATACCTGTTTGATGATGTTTGTTTATTTAGACATTTCCGGTATCACTCCTAAAAAGGTTGACAAAATTGAAATGTTTACATAAAAATTGATGGAAAAATATTGCACTAGTTGAAAAATCTCATATAAAATTCAAAAAAGCTGTTCTGCCGTTTTACAGTGCGGCATTTGCTGGGTCGGTATTTGTCGATTACTGCTTTACGGGCGGATTTTCTTTGAGTGTTAGGTCTGATTCTATTGTTCAGCGGATGGGTATTATTGGTTGAAATTTTTAAAAAGTGTTCGCTGCATAGAGACATTAAGAAGTCGGATATATAGGGTAAGGCTAGCTTGGTCAGTCTATCGTCATAGTGCTCTATGTGTGGCATCATCATGCGTGTAGCGTATCTCTGCACTTTCTCTAGTTTCTCTTTATCGGCTTCGGAGATAAACTGAAACCATACTGGGCAGGCGTAGGAAAGAACGGGTTTGACATTGGCAGCATAGAATGTTATCAGTCCTGCGGTGTTCATACCCATGGTCTTAAGCTGCTTCATCAGATACAGTCTGCTATTGCATTTGCTCACGACAGAGTCTATGTGGTCACTAAAAGACAGTTGAGAGTCTACAGTGACTCCTAATAGTTTAGCAGATTTACATGGGGAGATAAAAGTATCATCACTGGGGTTTACATCGAGGTTCATACCAGGTCGGTCAGAAAAAGCAATATTCAATACAACAGTCTTACTTGAGTTGAGAAGCATACTGTTTTCTAAAGACCAACTATTAGCATTTGATATAGCATCAGAGACATTGTCATCGGTGAGGTTTACAATAGGCTTATAAAATGTGGTGTCATCTGCGTACTTCACACAATTAAAACCTTCAGCTTTCAAGTCATTAACGTATATCAGCCAGAGAATAGGCCCAAGCTTAGTGCCTTGTGGTGCACCAACATCAATGGGCTTGTATGTGGAAAATTGTCCAGAAAACTTGACACACTGCTGTCTTGAATTTAGAAAACTTCCTACCAAGTTGATAACATTGGAATTAAATCCTAGCGAGTTCATTTTAGACAATAAGATCGGGTGTTGCATTCTGTCGAACGCCTTTGAAAAATCTAAAACTGCGTTCTGGACAAATTTAATATTTGAGTTCTGATCAAGAGCTGATGTCCAGTCATCGAGTAGCTGCAGTAGTGCGTCAGTGGTACTCAGTTTCTGTTGGTAGGCATATTGATTCACATCTATTACATCAGCGAGATGTGTCGTCATCTTACTTAGGATCACCTGCTCTAGGAGTTTGCTGAGATGAAATAATAGGCTGATGGGTCGGAAGTCTTTGTAGATGGTGGGAGTTTTGGTCTTCGGTACTGGAACTACTTGCGCGCGTTTCCACATATCAGGGAATGTGCCAGTGTCGAGTGAGTGGTTGATAATATCATGTAGAGGAATTGATACATCCTCAATGGCTTCCTTGGACACCCATGTTGGGAAGTCTTCGGTTGATGTAGCCTTTGAGGTGTTCAGCGTTCTCATCAGCATTTTAACTTCACCTATACTAAGATGTTGTAGTTTTGTTCTGTTTGTCGTTTGTTGGGCAGGTTGCGGGGTAGCTCGTATTCCCCCGACTTCTATGTAGTAATTATTCAGATTATGGCAGAATTCAGCGTTAGGTAGTTTCTTGTCCTCGATGATGATATGATCAGATTTGTGTAACTGTTGTGCTTTATTGGTGAGTTTTTTAACGGTGTCCCACCATTCTTTAGAGTTACGATTTTTATTAAGAGTCTCGTTCACATATTTTCTTTTGCTGGTGCGTACTAGTCTCTGTACCAGAGCCCGTAGCACTTTGTATGATGGGCATTTGTCTTTGTATGCCTCATTTCTTGCAGAGATTGTCTTCATAATAGTGTCAGACATCCATGGTGGTTTGTCGGCTCGTACCTTAGTAGTCTTCATTGGGCAGTGCTTGTCAAGTGTTTTATTAATGATGCTGTGCATGGTGGTAACCTTGCTGTGGACATCATTAGCCTGTAAAACTGTATCCCAAGATTCTCTTGCTAGGTAGGCGAGTACATCGAGTTTTCGTTGTGGTGTCACTAGTCGGCGTTTTGTTCTAATATATTTAGTTGATTCTATGCCCTCTCCTTTTAGGTAGATACAGCAGTGGTCATTGTTTGCTATGGGGGCTAGTTTCTCACTTGTGCTGTATTGCGGTATGTCAGTTAATATCAAATCCAGCATAGCTTCCTCCCTAGTATTGAAGTTAACCAGGTTGGAGAGGCCAAACTGAGCAGTGATATCGTCTATAGGTAGTCTGTTAAAATCCCCGCATAATAGGAACTGCGCCTTGGAAAAGCGTTTCGACAGTTTAAGTATGGTTGAGGATATATAGACTTGAGTAGTGTCCTTATCAGCATTGGGCGGGTGGTAGAGGCAACATACTATCAGGGGTTTGTAGCTACCGATATTAACAAGTACCCATATGGCTGAGAACGTTCTTGTGGTATGAGATGATATGGTACTAGTTGTGAGTTTCTGTGAGGTGAGAATGGCAACCCCTCCCCCGATTCGCTTTTTACGGTTGCAGAAATGGTTTTTATAGCCATCGATGTTTATTGATTGTTCTTTGATCTCATCAAGCCATGTTTCGGTTAAGCATATTATATCCGGCTTGTAAATGTGCACATAGCCTGTAAGCTCACCAAGTTTCCATTGGTTTAATGATCTGCAGTTTGTGTACAAAACGGAGGGGAGTGCAATCGCATTGGATCTAAGTGGAACTGACTTGACGGCATTCTGACTCGGTGCCAATCTATGAATGGACGGTCTGAGTTTTCGTTTGCCAGCTCTGCAACCTCGTTTAGTTTTTCTATAGAATAATCCATTTTCGGTATATCCATGTTTACTTAATTGTCTCCTTTCATCTGGTAATCCTTTGTTTAATGAGTGTTTACTGATGGGGTTGAAGATTTCATTGTTGATGATTTTAAATCCACACCTGTTATAGTTTTTTAAGTTGAGAATATCCGTCCGGCAGTAAGTGATACGTTTATCCAGCTTAGATCAGTCGAACGGCAGCGTCAAGATCTATCCGTCAGTATGTTTCTGATGTTATAGTATATGTTCTGACAGAGTAATTGCTGAAAAACTAGAGAGCAAGTTTAGGTGCAGCCTACTCTGGCGCTACCTAAACCATATAACCATCGGAGTGCCAAGTTCTGGGTTGAGGTGCCTCACCATTATAACTATCTCAAATATCCTGCCTAATAATTTTGGGTCTATTTGATGTTATTTGTTGGTGTTAAAAAAATAACAATTGGACTCTGGCCAACATTCCTACATATTGAAAACAAACGATTTACCATAGCTACCAACACAAAATAATAATTTGTGGTAGGAATCATCCCTGTGGAATGGTTGTAATCCATCATTACAGCACTCTCTAAACTGGATGATTGCATAAATTAATTTTATTTAAAAATAATATTGAGTTTAATTCTAGTGCTGCATGGATTTTGGGTTTCTTGAGCGGCTGCGTTTGAATGCATGTGATCATTATGAAATCACTGCTTTGGTTATGGAAAGGTTTTTTTATCAGTCTTTGGGGGGCAGCCAACAAGTGATGTTTGGTGTCTCATATCTTTTTATCAGAGAAACTTATCTGCAAGATATCAGTGTAGGTTGGAAGTTTCCTCTCGTCACTTCTGTCTTGCAGTCAAAAAGTGATAGCATTGCTGGCATGTAAGATAGACAGGTTCTTCAGGTTCGATGCATGATGGGTTAAATTCGTGATGGCAGTTTTCAGAAGGCATCTTGTTTCTTTACTTATTTATACCCTAGCAAGATAGAGTTCATAAACCTAAAAAAATATCTAAAATATCGGTTACTATTACAAAAAGCAGACAACTCCTTATTTTTCAATCTAGTTGATTCAGTGACATTTGAAGCAACTAATGTTATATAATTCATCGCCTTTATGTAGGCACAATTGAGGTAAAATTTATGACATTATAAATCAAAATTAAATATATCACTAGACTCAAAAATGATTTCGCAACTGGCCGTAAATCTTTTACAAGGCGTAGAATCGGCAAGCTTTGAAAGGATGTGTAGGCACGGAAGGTAGTAAAGTTTCGATTTCTCAAGATGGAATTTGTTGGAATGCTACATTGATGATAAGCTGGAGAATTCCTCAAGCTTTCAATAGAGTTGAACAAGGTTTTATCTCCCTTTTGATGGTGGAATGTATCGTAGCCTGGTGTCCATGAGTGACTCTTCCATAGCGGAGGGGAGAGGATGGTACATTTTCGGTCCGTTTGTTCTACTCCAGACAAGCCCTTTGGCTATTGCTCTCATGAGTGTTGAATTGAATGGGAGGCCATTTTAGCTCTGACCACAAGCTGTTTTAATATGCTGGTTTCGATTGTTTTATGGCTCAACTAGGTTTATTAAAATAAACAAATAAATGAGTTTAAGTGGCAGGTTTTATCAAGGCAGAAGCTTGTATTTATGCCCATCCTACAGTTTTATGCTGGTGATTTGTACGAATAGTTGTGAACCTTGCTAGACGTTTTTCAAAGTTTTTAAATTTTCGCCGCAGCCTGGTTTACCCTAAGCCTTCTTCGTTTAACCTCTGATGGAAGCGGTCAGACATTTTCAAGTCGGTGATCTAGTTATATGAATATCTCCAGTAATTGCTAAAAGACTTCAAAAAGGAGTGGATTGTTTACCACTAGAAAATATTGGAAATTGTGTTGAAAAGATTAGGCGATGTGATTTACTGCTTGGCGTTCAACTGAGAAGTGACTGCGAGACGTGCTGCTCGTCGCATGCCAGCTCCTAACTCCTCTACTGCCTCGTTGCTGATGGAAGTGTGAAAAAACTCTGGCTAGTCGTCTATTTATTCACTCAAATACAAAGTCTACATCGTCACATTGGTGACCTGCACCAAGGACAGTTTTTTTTGTTGCTGATCAGAAACATTTTCAACAATGGCTAAGAATAGAAAATCTCTACACGTTAGAAGTGTCAGTCTATTCGACGAGGTGAGTTGAGCTGCCGGATTTATCTCTTCTTGTGAGGATCAGTAGCACCCTGTTACACTGGTCTAATTCCTCCAAATCTCTGTCTGATCTCTCCCTGATCTCTCTCCTTCACATTCCCTTTTTGGAAATGTGATAAGGAAAGCGGTTTATTGTGCACCTTAATTGTCTGCTTTAGTGGAAAAGGCTTGAACTTGTTTACCCTGGCGAACTTTTTTTTTGAGTTTCAGAAACACAATTTGATAGTCTTTTCACAGAGTTTTTCCCCCTTTTTGGCCCCTTTACCCTTCTTAATTGTAAAGTCTTTTAGTTTTCAATAGTACCGGAACATCTCACCCAAACAACATTTCAAATTTCGTGAATCAGCGTTTGAAGAAGGCGAGACACTCCCTGACCAGAATAATATTATGTTTAGATATCAAAGTCCACTCCGCTACGACTGCTAAAAATCTAATCCAAATCTTGTGTTGTACTCATCGATAAGCCTAATCAAGTAGACATTCATCCCATTGTGAATCTTGCACCAGATATTGAAAGCTTCTCTTTCATAGTCTGCTGGTGAATCTTCTCTGAGTCGAGGACACAACGATAAACTTCTGATGTCCGTAATATTTACACTGCCACCTCCTAAATATGCTGATGGAATTTATTATCCCTCTTCTCTAGGTCACATCTCTTTTATGCTGAGTTACATGTATGTTGTTTTAGTAAGTTCCGCTGGTACATTTCACATTTATACGACTACATATTTAGAGCATTCTTTGGAAGTTTTATGTACTGAGATGATAAATGTTGGCCTGGTTTCAGTGGCACTGTCCTTATAAGTATTTTGAGATCAGTCGACAATACCTAGCTCTGACACCAATGAAGAGGGAGAGGAAGTTCATTGCTGACACCTAAACTAAACACCTACACACCTACACACCTACTGCTATATACTGGTTGTCAATTTGGAGTTGTCCAACTTTTTCCACCTGAATTGCCCTAATTAGATCAAGAACTAGCGTTTAGTTGGATATTTTGCGCATGCTGCAAGGAGCTGGCTTATCTTTCTGATAATCTGACACCAAATCTAGTTGTTAGCAGCTTTGATATATGTAACCCTTATCAGATAGGCAGCAACATCAAGTTGTACTGAACGGCACCTCGGCAGTGATAGGGAAGTGCTTGTCCGTGAAACTCAAGATAAAGAAGGTCAAGATTTGAGTCTGCAGACTGCATATACTTTACCCTGCAGTGCAGCATGCCATACAGCTGCTGCTCTACTACTTCTAGTCAAATCAGTGGAAATGGGGATAGGCAAAATATGCGTGATCTACAATAGAATTTTGACCGCGCTCAGATTTCTTTACTTATAAGGATAGAAAGTCTTATGGATCAGTGAAATTTTGTTAATGCTGATTGGCTTTATCATTGTGGTTTTCTAGCTGTTTTCTTTCACTGGAAGCGTTTTTGTTAGGTTTTTTATCAGCCCTTCATATCAATTCCCCAAAAGCATTTGTCCTCTAACAGGTATTGTTATCTATTGTTGAGCGGTGTCCCTATTATTTTCTGTAGCCACTAGGGTAATAGATAGAAGCTAAGATAATACTATCTCACTGTCAGGCGTGATAATGGATTTGTTTTCACTCATCTTTGCCGTAATTTCTAGCTTCGTTTTCGACCGAGTGTCACCCATTCTCTTAGTTTTGAATTTTTGCTTCTCTTGTTTAAATTTTCTGAGTGCTTGGTGGGTTTTTTATTTCACGTAATTGCTCAACCTGATGACAATAGCATGACAATAGGTTTAATCTATTATCTCATTTGGTATAAATTGTGGAATTTAAGAATTGTTGATGAGTAGATTTGAGCCGCGACTAAGGTGTGCGGTGATATTTCAAGTTGTAATGTGATCTAATAGTAATTGTTTGTCTCACAAGGCAATACCAACTGACCCGCTGTCAATAGAGAAATTATAGGTTGGGAACAAACTACCTCTAATTACAAATTGGCAGGTACTAAAATTAGAATCTTGAAATTTGCTTTGACCAATGCACCATAATAATGACCAATAATTACCCTACTATAATACTATTCTTAGATATAAATATATATTCCATTGCCAACAAAATAGCACTACTAAAACATCTCTGTTGTTGCATTGACTTCTTAGCTTGGAATAGTTGACTTGGCAGTGCTCCATAGTAAGCTGGTCACCTCAGTCTCATAACTTATCAGGCCAAAGTACCATCACTATACAACGGTAATGTTATGTAAGTGTTAGAGGTCCATACATGATATTCCAGATCTCACTTCATGTTATCAATACTGGGTAACTCATTGAACGTATCTGATCTTTACCGCTTTATGATCGTACTACATAATACTACGTTATTGTGATCTGGGTTTCCTATCTCAATGTTTGATACAATGGGTGATGAAATATGGCAACAGAGTTATGATAGCGAGGGAAGTGTTGACGAAATCAGAAAATGGCCAACACGTCATACTGCTGCTTGCTTGCTGTTTCGAGGTCAACTTATGTACCATGAGCAAACAACTACATAATATTAAATCCTGATATTTGGAGTTGTCTTCTATGATGAGTAATAGAAACATATTGATGGATTAATCTAGGTCCTAAACACACAGCGCAGTCATTGTTTTATACAGGCTGTAGACATCCTTTCTTGTTTGTCAAACACCATGACTAACGGACTCATTATGTAATAGATTCTTATGCCTTCTGACTAAGACTAATAACTGTTTGGTGAAACACTACAACCTGCAACCAACAAATTATTGCAATATGCTCCCGTATGTATTAATCACTGATAACCTCTCTTCATTGGATTATCATCATGAAAATCACCATTAGGTGGTGTTAATGATCTGTCATTAGGTATCATTCATCTAATTGCCAAATTTTATGCCGACACTATAATAGCCAGACTGGCCAAACATCATTTGTGATCAAACATAGCCCTTACAAAGTACACCATCGTCACCACGCGGCAGTCATGTCAAATGGCTCTGTCACATGTCAAACAGTTTTGGTTTGAGGCCTGCTGTTGAATGCGATTCAACTGACTATATCACTTCCCAGTAGCCTATATTTGCGATGTAAACCTTTGAATATACTATCTACCATTTTATATTCATTAATTTATGATGGTGGATCCCATGCCATTCATTCATTGCTTTCTGATTTCCAATGACGGCCCAGTCAAGCGTACGCTCATGGGCCATGGCTCGCTAGGAAAAGACCAATTTCACATTTGTCGGCCTGTCAACTAAGAAGAAAAGGCTTGGTTGTGACAATGTGTGCTAATAAAATTGTCACCATTCAGTTAGCGGCCTTCATCTGGCTTGTATGTGTATTGGTTCTCCCAAACGTAATATTCTGTGAAGCGATGTTTCACACCAGTACTGAGAAATCGAGACTACAGCGTTATCATAGCTTGCAGAGTGATGTTTGTCAGCGTGGATTATGTACTCACATAGACACAACCTCAATAGTTCAGGTTTGCGAAATGTTGCAATATGCGTTACAGCTATAAAGAGAAAACCATCACTCAAAGTGATTCAGGCTTGGTGGGTGGGTGCTGGGAACAAAAAACTTCTCATCATTGTGGCGCTTTTTGGTTCAAATTGTACCATTGAGCGGTCAATTACTTCTAGGCGGGTGACCAAAAGGTCTTATTTTGGTTCCCAGTTTGATTACATCTGGCTAGTTGTGTTGGATAATGTAACATAGTCCTAGGTTAATTAGCCAGCCTGGCTTCCTGTTAAAAGCACTGAATGCAAGTGTGTAATTTTCGACTGGTGAATTATGGTCACTTGAAAGGTTTAACTGTCATTTGGTCTTTCTGTGGCCGCTTTAGATAATTAAACTCATGTCATCTCCATAATCACAGGTTCAAAAACCAATGTGATACAATGCTTCCTATGGCATTGACCTTCTTATAATATTTTAGGTGGTCAACAGCAAAACAATTTTGATCATGCTGAATGGTATTCCTAGTTGTGGAAAAGTATGACAGCGATATCGAGGTTATATGGTGTAAAATGTTTATACATGAAATATAAGTTGTAGTTGTTGCACCTAGCGTTTTGGTGCGTATGCCTGGTGGGTGTAATTTGTAACTTCTTATACAATCTATGGCTTACAATGATAAGTAATTAGCATAAAACACTAAAAGGTGACATAAATACCTGCCATCTGTCTTACCTGGTGCATTTTCAAAAGAAACGAAACATTGATGAGTTAAATACCACTCTGAAACAAACATTGTGTAACCAGTCACCGATATCCTGGTACACAACACTTGGCTGTTTTGCTGCAGTTTGGTCCACAGGCTGTTTTATTTCATATTCCCTAATGACTTTTCAGAGGGAGATCTTAAAAACCATACCAAACATGGCCTATTAGTACTGTCACTTTAACTTAAATGTATTTTGATGTCAGGTGGTCGAAAGAAACATCGTGTTAATGACATTGGTTTCTTGGTTATTTTAGATGGATGATCAAAGTACGCTGTCTCGTATTGAGAAGTTGTTCCCTAACGATGATCTTGAGCTGAACTCGACCTCACGGAAGCCTCGACGAAGGCGGTCAGCTCCAAGTCAGATACTACTGAGAAATTTCCGACGTAGCACTACTGTGGGCGATGTTAGCAGTGCTAGTAAACTACCCCAACCCACTGACTATGTATCTAGAAAGTTTATATTTGAGTCTGCTGTCCAGCTTACGGTGGGAGTACAGGCACAAGACAGATACCTCTTCTTATTCAATGATGTGCTCTTCATTGCCAAGCAAAGGTTTGTTAGCAACTTACCTTTACTCTGGTATATGGGTGACCCCTACCTGATGGTTTGAAGGGTCAAATCATTCTTAATTTGCTAGAAACCCTCTTTTTGTGTCCACTTTCATTGTGCGACCGCGCCACTTTGTAATAACACAAGAGAGCGTAATTCCGCAAATAGCTCGAGATGAAGCACGTCACTAAAATGCAAATTAATTCACTTTTTGGCTGCAGAAGCTAGACTGATTGCATTAATATTATATACTGATAACATCAACAAACTACTCTTTCTAAGCATCCTGTTTACATTTCCATAATCAAGTCACTTGATATTTTGTCCAAAACACTTGCTCAAAATTGGCAAATGAACACATTGGTTATTAGAAGACTTCGTAGATAGTATGTTAGCGTACGTACAATTCCCTCAGTTTGCGCCTCCATAAATAACATCAAAGTGTTATGGTTCAGATATTGATGAAAATGGCTATTAGGGATAAAACATTGAACAGCTTAATGAACATTGTAGCCATAGTTTAGTGCCACCCACATCACAATAATGGTTTTACTCTGCAAGACTATTTGGCATCTCGAATACATTTGCTGATGTTATCCAGCTTTGCTCTTCATATTTTAACGAGACTTTGATGCCCAAGACGTCAGTTTGTATACATTTTCCAAGTATAGACAAACAACATTGGGAATATATTATTAATTACTTTTAATTGCCTATTGTTGTAACTTTTGAGTTTTTTGGAGTGTGCTGGATAAAAGGTTAACCTACTGCCTTTAAGGCGACCTCTGACCTCTAGGCCTTGAAGACACATAACACCGCCCAAGTGACTGTCCCTAGTGACAGTTCCAGATGTTTGAAAGGGAAAGTGACATCATTAAAAGCCGCTCAATAGAATTTGATTTAGATAAATTGAAATTCTGAAGCTAATTCCTTTTTTAATAGACTTTCTAGTGGTTCAACGATGATTTATCTACTAATAATTTCCGTATGCCCAAAAATCAGCCGATTAACTGTACTATTCCTCTGTCACATTGCAACCATGGAGGGAAATTGGGCAGTTATATTAGTCCATTTTCAGAGAAATTAGAATCACCTGGAAATGACTTGGCTGTTTCTTTAAATATAACTAAAAGTTAAATATACACACTG
Source organism: Membranipora membranacea (assembly GCA_914767715.1). Taxonomy (NCBI): domain Eukaryota; kingdom Metazoa; phylum Bryozoa; class Gymnolaemata; order Cheilostomatida; family Membraniporidae; genus Membranipora; species Membranipora membranacea. The sequence continues at coordinate 13,902,150 of OU612073.1, read as the reverse complement.
AAATATGTCCGATCACCAACCAGGCTGGAACTAAATAATTATCCCAAACATGCTTTGTTACATTTCTGCAACACTACTTGTTATTTTGCAGATCTGCTACCAGCTACAAGTTAAAGAAGCGAGTTCTGGTCTCTGATATATGGTTAGGAGAAGGTGTAAACGGAGTCAGCGAGGCCAGCAATATAGATCCATCCAAATCGTTCGTCATTGGCTGGCCAACCACCAACTTTGTAGCTTCCTTCAGCTCTAAAGAACTGCGGGATCGATGGAAAGATAAACTGACAGCGTAAGTTAACACCTTGACTAAGATCCCCTCGACAATGGGGAAGAACGAGAGGGGTAGGGGAAACAATTATATGACCTACCCTCAGAAATACTGCACTGTTAGTTTGAGTTCCCAAAACTCTTGCTCCCTGCTCAACGAGATACTGTCGATGATTTATTTGTGTTTACTGCAATTCGCCAATGCTCCAGAGTTTTCTCTCTGTGGTGGATGGATATAAACAGTACTTCACAAGCTGATGCATTACCATTATAGTCTAAAACTGTCTGATAGAACTGTGTGTATTGAACCTATAAATCGTTCACACCAATTCTGGAAATTATAGAGTGCTTAATGTGAGCTGACCAGAAACAGCCTTGCAGCAATGCGAGGGAGTTGAAGCCTTCACAGGGCGGTCACATTAGTCATTGTTGCAGGGCCATGCAGGAGATGTACTGCAGAGTTTGTGTGATCCAGGATTGAGATCGGAAGGCGATGACCTGCCAATGAGGGGATAATGTTTAATCAAACAGGTTGAATTAGAGTTGATCCCTGATGGATTTGGTACAGTGGTTATCCAGTAATAATCACATATATCATAATAATATGATAAATATGTTTACTGAGGTGGTAATTTGTATAAGCTATAAAACCAGGGACTAAAGCTATCCATAGTCTCAGACAGAACTATGATGGAGGGTGGGTGTCTAATGGTTTACTATACTGCGAGGTTGGCGATCAGCTCATGTTACAAACCACATAAAATTGCCCCAAAATTCCAGGGTATGGAAGTAACATGATTTCTAGTAAACTGGTGGTTTAGAGTAAGGTCATAAATTGGGCACTGTCACTGTGTGGCTTTGCATACCTTGTCAAATCAACCTCAGAGTTTTTATAATTGTACCATCATGGTCGATGATGAAAGAGGGAAAAAATTGTTTGTACAAACAAATGCAAAATATGAATGAGAGTACATCAAGAGTATGCTGTACACGCATTTTTACTTTTATCACTGCTTCTGTTCTGCTTGGGCTAAACAAGCCAATGTCTATGCGAGCGATAGTGGTCTGCTATGTAACCATGATAGCATTCAATACGTAGTGTGTAACCTTATCCGTGGGAATGATTAACAGCGTCACAGCCATATTGCGAAATCTGTAGAATTTGATTCATGTTCATTGGTTGCTAGTTCCGAATAATATCATCTTTGTAAATGTGTACAAAACCTGATAAGATACAAACAAACAACATGATGATCCCTCCCAAAACACCACATGTGTCTCAGGCTACAAACAGTGAACGTCCACTTTGTCTATATAAATGTCTTCAATGCACTAGGAGTCGTCTAATCATCTAGCGCATCCGTAAATTACAAGTTTATGAATCTTAATTTCTCATATTATATTTACTCAATCAAGTTTGAATATCCTTCTATGCGTAGCCAGTCATTCATGAGATTGGGGATGTGTTATTATGTTATCATGCTAACTGATTCATTAGACCAACAGCCTAATTTGTGAAGTTTGCAATGGTTACCAAGCAGAGAGCCCATTTCCTATCCTCAATGATCTAATAACAGGCTTCGCTGGCATAGAAATAGGTGAAAGCTAGCTCTGTGGCGGCCCAAGCCTCACAGCTGAAAGGGTGCTGTTGATAATTATGCACATTGCCTCCGATTTAACGATCATTATGCCTGGACATAACACTGTTATTAGGTTCTCAAAGATCCCCAAGTTTAAGTGCGTTCCTGTCAGGAGTCTAAAATTGTCAACACTACGAGGACAAGAAGCGTGTCTAAGATGTGCCACTGTCAATCCCTGGACACCCAGTCTCAACATGATAATATTGGGGACATTGTGTTTTTGCAATCAAGGATGTATCTATTGGATTGTGATACTGATAGCTATTAATATGTGAGAATTTTGATTGCATGCTTAGTTTTTGTGTCTACATCTCGCACTTTGTTGGCTTCTAGACCATGGATCATAAAAACCAATTCCAGAAAATCCCGATTAATCCTTGATAGCCTTAATAGCAATCGCATTTGTAGGATTGAGTCACCCAAAATATACCGTCTACCATTATAGGACCACAACCAAAATAAAAGTGAAATTGCAAAACTACTTCCTAGCCGTGAGGACTGACAAAATAGAATCATTAGGGTTAAAGGATTTCTAAGAGCTTAATCTACTTTGGGAGAGATGGTGATCCACCCTTATTTTTCAGGTTTGGGTGATAGATAACTAATCTAGTAGGCTACGTACCCACTCATGTACCTTGTTGTGAAAGACATATCCTTACCTATGATATCAGTTATAATTGGATATGAGGGTCGCTGCTGATTCTAATCTCTAAGTTTTGATGATTTGCTGATGAGTTTGAAATCTTACATCACAACAGTCCACAGAGATTGTTTGTTGGGTTGGTAACCGGAAAGTGGTAACAACAGAAAATAGTTGATAATTAAAACTTTCACAAAATATATCTGCCCAAATCTGTCGCCACTTGTTTATTCGTCTTGACTCCATGTTTATATGTAAGTAAGTGTTTGTAGATATGATGTACACAATGCTATAAATGAAATTCCTTTTTATAGGCAAATCGACGAAGAACTCAGTAAAGAGCTGATTTCGAGCATAGACGTAGAGATTGTACATAAGAATGCCGATTTAGAACACATGTCAATGTCAGTGAGTGTCGGTAAAACCTCCGACGCTAAGGAGTTACTACAGCAGACAATGCAGGCCTTCGAAATACAGGTGAGGGAATGATCACCATTCGTGTAGTCTGAGCCCCCCAGACTCTTTCCCTACGCCGGACAGCCCGCCTTGGTGCCATAATGAAATAAGCAATGTATAAGCAGAGCGTCACATAAAACGAGTCAAATCAATGTATTTAAATGGTTTTTTCAGAAAAATGTTGTGTGTTCAGGGAAAAGTTGCAATCTGGTACATTCCTATGTAATAGTGCTCCTGATCCATAAAAACAATGGCGGTGGATAAACATATTATTGTTGTCATAAAAATTCATGAGTTTGCAATGCCGAGCCGCAAATCACTGTTTTTTAATACATTTCCCTTTGAACTTGGATTTATCATAAATATTTCGTGGTTTTGCGGCCTGCTCAGTTGAAAAAACAAACATGATCTAACTGCTATTTCAGAATGAAATTGGCCTGTTTGATAATTAATACTCTTTAATTAGCGAGTTAATTAGCCATCTACACTGACACCATATATATCGGTATGACAGCAAAGGGGTGCATATGAGAGGCAGGTTTAGATACAGGCGCCATATCTAAACGTTAAAAAACTCTACCCGCTTATCACCCAACCCCATCTAGCCATTCTCATGACAAGCAATATGATATATTAGCTGCATATTCAAACTGCCAAACAATTTTTTAATCGTTATTTACTCCTATTAAGAAAAATTCAAAGTGTCCTTTTGCAGTTTTTCCGCTGGTGAGAACGGCGAAGTTTGTAGTCCGCAAGTTATTCTTTGTCATAGTTGCAAAACAGGCTCACAATTGAGCAAGTAGCTCAGACCGATGTCCCATAGATTGGGTGGTTGTGTTCAATAGTTAGGGTTGATTATCCTTAATTTGGTAGATCTGAATTGATAGCAGCTAGAACAAACAGCCACCGCCCCAGACCGGCCTTTGTATTCTTGAGAACATTGTGGGGAGAATGAAATCGATCAGAACACATTGATGTGAGGGTTGATACATTTTACAAACTGGCGATGTTGTAAAAAGCAGCTGTGGTAGACAATTAAGTCGAGATGGTCTGGACTTTGTGGCTTCTATCTGGGTGGCAGTGCTTGCTAAACTATGGCTGTGGCAGGTTATTAAAATATCATTCATCTCTATTGTGCAATTCTGCCAAACCATCACTAGGATAATCCCATAAAACACCCAAAATATTACAGTATTTGATACATCCATGGTAAGAGCTCTACGGGTAGTGCACATCTAACCAGATTAGGATTTAGGATTATAAGGTGTCACTCAGATCTAAGAGGTTCTTGAGCGTACGACTCAAAGTGCCACATCCAACTCAGTCTGACGATTTAGTATTTTTATCATAAATCCTGGTGATTATGAATGACAGGATCTATAAATTATTCAGATTAATCGATACCGGCTTATCCACCACGTGCAACAAATCTGCACAATCACGTCGGCTTATATCCTCACCACAACATTTACTACTTCATAGATGTGAAATTTTTTTAGGCTCCCTCATTATATGAAAAAAAAAATTTACACTATATATTAGTTGTCACAACCATAGACATTGGTAGCATTGACGTGATAGGCCACATAACAGGTAGAGACATGCGCAGTACCTCTACAATGTTAGAGATGTTTATGATTATGAAAATCACTTGTGACAAATATTATGCACCTAGGTTTTATCTCCACTTTGATCTGTGTTTAATTTTGACAGCATTACGTAATTAGCTTGTAAGGTGATTGTTATGATCATGATGTTTATGATTTGCAGAGCGGAAGAGAACAGGACTATCAGCTGTGGGTAGTATCTACTAAAGACGATACTGTTTATCCATTATTTGGTAAGTGTCAGCCTTAATCTGACCCTGAGTACCTCTTCAGTGGATATTTGTTGCGCAGCCTCAATATAGATTACAGAGAACCAATCTCCAGCGGCGTAATAGCTCGGTGTCAGAAAATTTCTGCTGCTTCTGGTGATGTTTGTTGATTCCATGTCTGGATTTTAAAAGGTCAAGGGTCTCTCCCAAGTGGGGCGTTCATTTTCACTTTTTCATTTCTCGTTGGTCTTATGACATAGTAATCAGATTCAGGTTTAGAAATGTTTAAAATCATGAAATCATGAGGAGTGACGTCACGTACGAAGGAGTTCAGGAAACGGTGCCTAATTTTTACAATTTCCAAGTAGCTTGTTGAAGTTGTCTCCCCTGTGTGTTGGTTACTAAGTTATCTCCCTTGTGTGTTCTTAGCTGGCAATTATCGTTAGCTGCATAGTTGGTCATCGACTGCCCAGGGCTATGGTAATTATGAAATACTGCTCACGGAACAGTAATTGGTCGAGCAATTACTCTCCCTGATTAGCATTCTGGATTGTAACTGCGCTAATAGCCAGAGCTTGGTATCAATGTTACATTATCTATTTTGATCCTGACATAGTAATTAATTTCCCCTATCTTTATGTGGGTGGATGTTATTGTTAAGCTGTGTTAATTTATAGTGAATATGTTTCCCTCCGCAGGGGATAGATGGGCAGGTTGATCCAATGGTGCTGCTCAGCAGTAGTTAGGTTGTAGGTGGTGCCATGTTCCCCTACCATGTGTATTATGTATTACCACCACTCAAATTACACCTAGTGCACAGCTGTTAGCTAGTTATGGAACTTGGCATGAAATCCATAAGTCTGGTTTTGGTATCATCCTGCAAATTAGGCTGACAAGCTTTCTAATTACGCATTTGGCACTTAAATGAATTTCCACCTAATTTCAACTGTGATCCAATTGCAATTTGGAAGTTGATTGCACTTGTTGCCTTAAACTAGGTAGGCGAAGCTGGCGGAACCTTTTACTTAGTGATGCACTATTGCTGCACCGCCTGCTTCTAGTATATTGTAGTTTTGACATTGATAATTACTACCTCTGGAAAGTTTGAAGACAGAAGCCTGTTATTAATCTCTATGTATGTGTTGGTGATTAAAGGAATTTAAACTTCTCCTCTATAGAGCTGCAGTGATTCTCATGCTAATTGCAGCATGCTGGTTGGTTAGTTTGGGATGGTAGGGCTTAGTGCCTTGATTTGACCCAAGACGGGATTGGTTGGTAGGCTATGGATGGGACGACACTTTGGCTATGGTGATAAGCCATGCCGAAAACCTGTCGTTGACTGCTGTGCCTGACGGTGTTGTACTAAGCAAGTCATTATCATAATCACCAGCCTCGGAGTAAGATGCAGCGCTAATTTATTCAGTTACTGGACAGACACTCATTATCATGGATACTGTGCTAGATTAACCAAAATCATCTTCTGAAAAGTCTGCTAGCTACACAAGGATATTTTTGGATATTTACTTCAGCAGCATCCTCTATATCGAAATAACGGATACATAGTTAGGATAATTAATCTGTATCATCATGTCTGCTCGACACACTCGCTCACCGAGATTTCTCTTCCTGACCAAGAAGCGGAGTAAAAGTCTAACTGATATTTTGGGTACCATGAGTCCCAAAAAGGATCACTACCCGTCTGTGACTTCAGTGTTTGATATCGACATCGATGACGTGCCTTCAACTCCATTTTCAAGCAAAAGTCGACGACATACTGATCAAGGTAAAACAATTATCACTTTTTGTTCAAAGTTTAACCAGGCGCAAAAATAACTCTGGCCATGGATTGATAAAACATCGTCTTCGATGCCAATAAATTAAGATGCATACTTCTGAAAGATTGTTTTGTGCAGATGCCATGCCAAAAATTTGGTGTCGCGAGCCATTCTCGGTTATCGTCGCTCAAGGATGAAATTAGTTGTCAGAGAGAGAAATTGACCCAAGTCTGATCAAGCAGTAAAGGTTATGGAGAAAACACGATTGGCTTTCATAGCTGTCTTGGCGTGCCAACCTCATTAAGTCAGAAGCTTTCATTTCTCTCTGCTTTGACACCTTTGAACAGTAATCATCGATGAGGCATGCAGATCATTGTCCATCTGTTGGAGCGATGTCGCCGCTACCGAAGTTGTACAGTCCGCTGCTCTTATTGTTTCATGGCGCCTATCAACACATGCCAATTTTTCACGATAATATATTCACTAAATATTATTTTTGAGTCTTGGCAAGTAACTTTGAAAGTGCGGAATTATTGGATAACTTATCGCTTGGCTGGTCCGCATCATTCATTCCATTGTTGTGAGAAAAAATTTACACATATTTATGTAATGAATCGACATAACTTTTTAGGGAAATAAATGAACCCTTATGTTTGCCTACACCTAACCGGAAAAATACAAAACTTGCACCACAACAAAACAATGTTGTTGGAATGCAGCCTAGTATTCATTCATGTTTTTAGGTAAAACTACCTCTAAACAGTGAAGGTAATAATTAAACTTATTGGGTCTGAATTTGCTATTTTGTTTCTTGGCTTCAATTACCTTCTGTGACCAATGCGTGTTCACAAATCATAGAAAATGCTCACTGAATATGAAAGAGGATTTTGTCTAAAAGAGGACTAAAATAGAACCACATGTTTTCAGTGCACGAAAACTCTTGTTAGACAAATTGAGACGTCACAGCAATCCATTGTCAGCGGGAGAGCTGCTAATCCCAAATAATCACGCAAGATGTACTCGGGTGGCAATAAGTTAATCGAAACCGAAATTATGGATACAGGCTTGATGCTAAACACAGCTCTTCAATGTTTTGTTTCAAAGTCTTCGATCAAAAAGTTAAATCATAAATTTTAATTAGATAAGCACTGTTTTGTTTTTGTTTAGCGAGTGGTTATTGTCTTTGAAGAGTTTATCTTCTTAGTTGGTATTTTATCAGACATTTTGCTACAATGACTGCGTCGCCAGGACACTACTGATAGGATACTATCTTCTGACCGCAAAACCTTTCCATAAACTCGCTGAAACAATAGACGACTTTCGAATGGATTGATACAAGCGGATTATTTCGGTACATCTTGTTTGTTTTGTTTCTTTTTAAGTTCAGGAGTTTGAATTGGGATGTTTGTTACATGTAATTCTGACCTTGATTTATTTCATGCGTTCTAGAGAGTGCAAGTGATATTCTAGGCCTTTACACCAAGGAGCACTCCTTGTTTAAACTGTTCCTTTGCTATATATTCAAGAGGAAATAACTCACTAATGATAATGCTCACCTGAATTCACTATTCTAAGTTGTAATAACTTTTGTGCTAAGGTGTTTTGCGTCTTGTATCTTGTATCTATAGCAATAGATTGTTAGGTTCTGATTCCAAGATGACCTCAAGGCAGCTTAACAATTTATCAAGACTGCATACCGACAGCCAGTGCAGGTATCTATAGACGATGTATCCAATATTGTTCTATACTGTTCTTGGCTATGCAACTTGGCAATATTTATTGTTTGGGGACCTTTCATAACCCTACACTGATATCATCGTCCGGCCGTCGTCCTTCTAATGGAAAGCTAATGGATTTTAGATTATTTAATGAAACTTTCCTCTGTTATGAGGAGATGCGATTATAAGTCATTTCCGTTGATTCTTGGGGCTTATCCCTTTCAAATCAGGGTTTTATTATGTGCAGGTAATAGCCTGAAGCGCCTTAAAACACTCTCTCCGTACGAAAATAACTCTGCATGTCAACAAGTCACAAGAATGGGAATTAGGTTATACAGCTTATGGTCTAACATTGCGTCATAGGAGGAGGAGACAATTTCATTAAAGTTTGTATGGATAGGCAAGCTGAGTCTGAGTGTAAAGATAATTGTAACAGTCTCTTACCAGCTTTGTTAGGCCAATTCTGGTATATATTCGCCAAGATATTGATGGTGATCAAGTTTTAAGGCCTCAAAGTGGCCCACGCTTTTCCTGAGAAAATCTATCTATTTATATAGGCCGTTACGTGAGTCCGTGTTTGTTGAATTTCTAATACAGCCCAGTTCATTCATCAATGTAATTCCTTTCATTGTAATTTATCGTCCTCGATCTATATTCATTGAATGCTGTCCTATATGAGGTATTGAATTATAATATTGGTAATTTGGCTGTCGTTGCACCTTCTAGCAAACACTTCATTGAATGTACATTTAGTTCTTGTAAGGTATCGTTTTGATATAGTGGATTATTTGGAGAAAGGCAATTGATGTAGCTTAAGCTCATTTCAACATTGTTGCGCAGTAGAGAAAGTTGTAGGCCTATTCAAACAATTTGTTTTTGCAACGGATTTGTGAGTTTGATATATTGACTCTTGTAAAGGCTGCTTGTTTGCTTGCTGTTAAATATTTGACACCTGATCAACAAGAGTCAGCACAAGAGAGAAGTTGGTCGGAAGACCTTTAAGTCATCCCGGCTCTGGGTTCTCAAACAATAATCGATAGATCCCCAAGTGCTGTCAACTGGTGAAAGTCAATCAGAAGGTATTTAGCGACATCGAACGGCAGCGAAGGATTATATGAACTTGTCGCGGACGGATAGAAGGCGATGGATTCCACATGGGACCCTGACTGGGATAGTATAGGGGAACCGCTGTCCTTATCTCGTAGACCTGAGCATCCTGCCAGGCTGAGGAACCGTACTCGATCAGAACCGTCGCTTAAAAAGCTGCTGCCGGAACGCTTATCAAATCAAAGCCAGCGGCTTGAATCCACTTTTACGGGCGGTCAGCTAAATTACCTGAAAACTAAGTCTTACCGCAGTAACTCAAGTAAGTCAAACTAAAAAGTGAATATCTCTGGCGGAGCGGCGTTATGTGGAGGTATGGTTTGTCTCTTCTCATTATCCTAGAATTCGTGGATATAATGGTTAGTTTGAGTGAGGATTGTTGCAGAAAGGTATTTTGAGGTTCTCGCATCTCAAAAGATGTACTCCAATCATGAAACAGAAAATACACTCTTTATCAGCAGCTTATTGAAGCTTGCAACTGCATACATAATTCTCAAAGTGTGGTTAGGCTGGTCATCTTTGCCGGAGAGACCTTCCCTCGATTGCCGTCTTTTTGTTGTTTAGTCATAGTGTAACTTGACTTCACTTTTTGATTGGCTAATGCAGCTTTTCGTAAAAAGTCACTCCCTAATACAGAATCTGTTGTGGTAAATCATTACATAATCATTAATATTTGTGTGATTTGAGGAGGAACCCCTGCATATGCAGATACACACCAAACCTGCAGTCAGGGAGCGTTTAATTCGTCAGTTTGTACTGGTGTCATTTTGAATATCCTAATTAGATTGTTTACTATTGTATAATAAAGGATCTGATCTTGTTCTCTGCGGTTACGTTATAGGCAGGTCCCTTTAAAGATTACATAAATTATACGCTACGCTACCGTACCGGAGATAATGTTTCACCATCTATTGGGGTTAATCATCAAACCAAAGGGCTTTCTTGAGATTTCAGATGATAGATGGCTAGGATTTGCGAATTTATGGCAGGTGATAAAAGCACCTTGTAGGTTTGTGCTTTGTATTACGCAAGAACATAAAGACAGATCGGCTGAAATTTGGCAGTTTATCAGCCTCAATTTGAACATTAATCGATAGGCACTTATTTTTTTTATAGTTATGGTAATAGTGCGGTCTGCACAACAAAGCCAGGAAAGTCTAATATTTACTATTTTTTTGCTGAATTTTCTTCTGTTATTGCTGCTGTTCTTTGTTACGTTGTGTTGCACTTTGTGTTGGACGGAGTTTAGTTCAAGTTGCTTTTAATTACCAGGATTTCAGTGCAAATCTACTGAAAATGGCGCAAAATTAATTCAAGGGTATCAATTTCATAGATAAAGTAACAGGCTGATCTTTATGACTTAATTAGATTTAACTGAAATCCTTACATGCTAAACAATCATCTCTCTATGTTGCATAAGGGAGTGTTTCTTAATTTTTATTGGTCAACCTTTTTACCCAGATTTACAAGTTTGGGATGACACGATCAATAGAAGATGATAGGCTACTAAGATGTTGACCTATATATACCAAATGTTTCTTTAGCTCTAATCTATGCAGCGATATAATAGAAGGTTCAACAGTGCGTTTCATTGGATTATAGAATGCGGTAGCTCATGCATTTTTTGGATAGATGCCTATGTTGGTGTGTTATCGTAAGGATTCTAACTGAGCACATAGATTATATTTAGTATTGTAACAGCGCTACACTGGGTCGGTTGGGATGTCGTTCAGTAATTCACCACCCAGATCTCGCAGTGTGAATCGCAGAAGAAAATCTGTGGATAATTTTAGCTTATCATCGTCTACTAAAAGGGATAAAAGTCTAGGTAGATTGGGATGCTCATTGAGCTACAAAAGCAGCGGAAATGACTCTTATGAAATATCGTCACCCACTTTAAAGTCAGCACCCATCATGATTTCAGGTACGTTTGCCACCGTAACAAGCTGCAAAATCGAAATCAGCCCAAGTGGATTTTGAGGGTCAGGCTAATTGCTGTCTAGGCTACATGTTGCATGCTGAGAGGGACTAAATTGAATTTGTGATGGCTTGTGTCTGCTTTTGTTGTTAAACCGAGTGTTTGTAAACTTGACCGAGTGTCGCCCTGCTTGACTCCGCAGGGGTGTAGCTTTTATTTCCTGACTTTATCTTTCATCTAATTCCTTTACTATTGTTACTGGGGTGATAATAGAAGTAATTAAAGATTTCAAAGCACTTAGGACAAATTTTTCAACGTTCTTATACGCTTTGCTGGGGTCTGAAATGGCCATTGTTGAGTTGATAATCCCCCCTAATCAGGTTTGCAGAGAATGTTTTGTTTGACTATGCTGTAATTTGGAGACAAATAACTTGCTCAGGAGTGTTGGGGATTAGTGTTTGAATGAGTGTCTCTAATCCTACCCCCTCTACTCTGGCTTGAAGGTCATTAAATATTTGTGAGCTCAGTGCACAATCTATTGTGCAAGTTGACATCACCTCAGTAAAAGCTTATGACTCTGACAACTTGGTATGTTTGGATTGTGGTGTTGTTAAATCAACTGACAGCTAAAATTAGAATATTGAAGAGATTTGAGCTTTCCTTGACGTTAGCTAAGTTGAATCAGTTGACCTGTAAATACGCTTTGGTAACGAAGTATAGAGGTTGTGGCAGTTAGAATCTTGTCAGATATGAAGGCGCTAATATCAAGTAAGTTGGTTTGTTTTGTTTAGCTGCAATTTTCGGGTAAAATTTTTTGAGTCAGCAGCGCCCGGAATGTGTTGAGTCTACGAAACGGACCCTGACTTATATATAGGTGGAATGTTAGCTGATTGAATAACTTCATTAAACCGTAACCAAAGACATATTGTTGAAAGGTGGGAATTCGTCTCGAATAACATTCCAAAAAAATTTGTTGCATTCAGTTCGCTCGATAGTTCTCAAAAGAAATTTACTCTGAAGTTTTTTAGGCCGATTCATCTCGCATTAATTTCCAGTTTTCACTTTTCTTCTCCCTTTGTGCGCCTTAAATTGACAACTGACACACACACAAGTTCATGATCTTTTTGGCTAGCATTCTACATTTTATATTAGTCATGGCATAATAACAGATTGAAAAGAAAATTGCTGAATGAGAGTTTGCTACAAAGGTTATCTGAATTCTAGTGTCATGTGTCCATCATTTTTGTTCATCGGTTTTATATTGCTTCATGATGATACATGTACGAGCATTTGCAAAAGCTGTTTGCCTGATTTTCGGCAATTTGCTGTCTCACAAAATGGGAAAGTTAATGTTTTGATGATCTTTTAATAGACCGTTGGCCTTGCCAGCATTCTAAGCGTCAGTGTCAAAATGTTATTTCTATCAAAACTTAGTGTCAACGATATGGGTATCATCACAGATACATACGTCCTTCTACCATTGCTGGTGTTCTTCTCTTTGATCTTCATTGCTGCTGTTCAGCTCTTCGATTCATTCACCATTGGCTTGATGGTCTTTCCGGACAGCAGGGGTGGTTGTTAAAAACAATGTTCGAGCTTGAAGCTTCAAAGGGACTTTCTGACAACTTGTTTTTGTTATGCTGACGAATTGTCATCCTGCTAGGTGCTGTTGTTTCACAGTAAGACTTTGTGAAAGATAAAAGATCAGGAAAGCTGAGATAAGCGAAGTATAATCACCTGAATCCCTCAATATAAACAATGCCTCGTATGAAAAACAGATTCTTTGGCTACAATCGCCAACTATGACCAGTTGAAACAAAGCAGTTTATAGCGCAATTCACTTATTGAGCAATTATCACAGAAATAGAGATGATATGTCGAGAGGGTTGGTAACTAATTACTGTTGCAGTATCAAAGGTCGATTGGTTGCTTGACTTTTTACGCTGACTTCCATCACGTCCTAGAAGTTGCTGACTTTGTATTGTGGTTCCTGTGTTTCTGTATTTCTCATTAGTTCACACTCTTGAGATGAATTCAAAACATACCAGGTTTTCTCGTTAGCACATCTAGCTGAAAAGGACAAGTAGCCATAAATTTTGGAATGGAAATTACATTTTTTGTTTTACTGTTTGTGATTATTTCTTTGAAGTTCCTGGATTCCAAGTAATTCCCCTCTACTGATAGAGTCTGAGGCGAGTATCGACATTCAGCTGTTCCGAGCTCCGCTATGAACGGAGTAACTTACTAAGACTGTAAAACGCCCAGTTTCATCTTCTCACCACAAGATCTATTTTGCCATTTTAATGAGATGAAACGTTTTGCTTTACAGGCCATGAGCAGCCGTTCTCGATACAACTGAGCCATGATAGAGATAACGAAGAATCTGCTGACCCTAACAAGTGCCAGTTTATCCTGAGGGAAAACAAGAAACAGATGAAAATCGGTAAGTAAACCCTACCCAACCTCATCATAATACTTACGGGCTCTCAAAATACCAAGTAGTCTAGCGAGTGCCGGTCCAAAGGGTGAAATGTTGTACATGCTGCAAACAATCATGGAGTTTGGATGGGTGGGCCCGCAAGTCATGTTTCATGTCTGTCTAAACGCCTTGGAGGTAGGTCGCCCTTGAAAACAAGTTATGGATACGTCACGTCGTCTCCTTGACGGCCAAGGCAATTAGCCCCAGTCTGAAGGTGACTCCATAAGCGGGCCGACAGCACATAAAACTGGGGCTGACCTGTCAGTTTTAATCTAGGGTTTGGTCTGAGCTCAAGAACTGTCTGTCAGTCTGCGTGACATGAGTCAGGGCTTCTCATTTCTCTCTGATTGATATGTAATGGATAATTAGTGCCTGAAACTCATCATCATTAACTCATGTAGAAGAAGACAATGTATCAATCCTGGAAATCAAACACCATCATAAAAAACAATGCTGACATTTATGACAGAATAATCAGCTCGCTGCCCCCATTGGTAGTAATAATGACCCCGAGATTATACCCCCATTGAAATGTGAATCACCTTGGATGATGGGCTCTGCTTTCCTTGCAACGATCACCAGGAGCCTGCTGTAAACAAACCTTGCAACAAGGTTTGCTTTGGGGTCGATAAAACAAAGGGGTTAAAATTCATACTCCTGGGCAAGCACCTGCAGCTGCTGCTAAGACTTTGGCTCATCTCGACTTGTTTACTTGTTTACAGTTCCGTCTTAATCCCACATAATTTCTGTCAAATTTGAAGGCTACGCTGCTCTAAGACCATTGATGATACAATCTAATTTCCCTGCTCAGCTGTTAATTATAAGTAATTATAGTCTTAAATCACATAAGATTATGATGGTCTCTGATCTCACTAATTACACCAGTCATATTCAAATTACAAAAGAAATAGATGAAGTGACCATCTTCATTTTTATCCGCCTGGAAAAGGGATGGAAGTTTCACATCGCAGTAAGGGCTGCTGTATACATTATAATGAGTCTGGACTTTCAGCCGAGATCATTTATACAGTATTGTTACATGTGAGAACCGCTACTTCAATGGGGCTCTGATAGTATAATGAAGTTAGAATGTCGCCAATTCCATAAACAACCCTCGAACATTGTGTAAAGCCAGGGGTCAAATTACAATCGCTTTACATGAGAGAATTTAACTGGAGGGCATATGACTTGTACAAGGGAAAAATTCCCAAATCATAACAAAGCCTGACAGCCTACTTCATAATTCATATAAATTTGGGACTCATTGTTCTGTTTTTGTACCCTGTGTCGTTAGATATACTCTTGAGCAAAATGTATTACCATACTTGTGGACCGGTTGAGTAGGGTAAACGATAAGTAAATCTGACCCAATTACCCTGTCAGCTCGGAGTGAAGTGGCGTTGATCCCCTAATGTTTAATTCCTGGTGCATTGTCTGAGCTCCTCTATCCACGACTTGATGGGTTCAAAGTTATCGACAACCAAATGTAGCCCCCTTCATTTTTATCTTACATTGCAAAATTGATCGGTTATAATCCGAGGAAAGTTTGAAATAATGCGAATCCATCATCTTAAACACCTGTATCAAAACAAAATGTGACGCAAGGATGCAGAATTAATATCTTATCGGTGGTTTTTACCTTGTGGGGTTTGAATGAACGCTCTTGCCTTCTCATAATTGAACATGTAAGGATTTACTAAATTCAAAATAATATACCCCCTCTCGACTGCCCCATGGCTTATCCCTTGGTATTGGAGGAACTCAACGCCCTTCTTAAACATGGATATTAATTAGTTTTTTACTTTTAATTTGTTTTAGCAGACCGCAAATCACAAAAATCCAAATCTAAGAAAAAGATGGTCTTATCTGGAATATTCAGAAAGGCTTCCGGTAAGCTCAACTCCTCACCGAGATCCAACTCACTGTCGGAGGGAAAAATATTCGGACATCCGATGAGTGAGATCTGCGATCCTGATCTACCCGTTCCCCTCATGGTAAGTAAAGTACAGAACTACAGTGATGAGCTATAAATAAACTTTGGTTTGACATATGAGTGGTCAGCACCTTATTCTGACTTGGTTAAATTCTGACTAGGTGAAATTCTGGCTAGGTGACGCATACTAGTTTTCAGCTTACAAAATAGTGAATAACATGCACACATACATGTAGGCACCTCTAGATTGAAGACATCCTAAAACCACCACTCACATAACCAATTAAAAGATATCTCAATTTTGGTCAATGCTTTAGTGTGGAACTCTTGACTGAGGTCAACAGAATGTCCTTGTCAATCTTGATGGATTTGTGTGATAAACTCGAGTTTAATGATGTTGTATAAAATTTCAAAGCAGGAAACTTTCTTGTTTCTGGCGCAAAAACCTCAAAAACAGCGGTAATTGTTTATGAATTGCTCCATTTTTGATGGTTTGTTTAGAAAAAAGTAACATGATTTTCCAGGCACTCTGATTCATTATAAGTCTTGTTGACGTTTTGGCAGCTCTTCTAAGAGAAATTCAAGGGTTTTTCACAGAACTCATGCCAAACAAAAATAAGCTAACCAGATTTCTATCTTTTCTTGAGAGCAAATCGAATTGCAAAAAACTGATTCATGGACCCATCTATGACTCAATCCCACCGCTGCCTGTTTGCTTCATGTTACAGGGAACTGTCAACAAAGCTGTCAACGATGGTTTTTTAATTGCAAACAGAAAAATAAACAAAAAACAAAATCCCTCAGAGATGCTTTCGATCCGAAGATCCTGTCTTGTTTTTGGGATGTAACCTGGCTGTTGTGATGACTGTCAGCTACTCGCTATTTTTGGCTGATGTTGACCAATTCAAATATGATTAATGACTGATATAAACCCATCTGGGTACATCAGTAACCTCAAACTACCATTATACTTTGGATTGTTTTTCTCCCTTTTTTGGGTTTGGCTCCAATTTCGCAAGGAAGGGGGCTTTGGCTTTTTTTTACTAGATCCATTGTGATAGGTTGACAGTGTGAACAAAACCTCAATATGTCAGCAGTTTGGCATACCACTGTGGCTTGTTACAAGATTTTATAATGTTGTGAAACAGCTGTGGTGTTTGATCTGTCAGCACAGACTGCCAGACTTGTCACAGAGACATGTTTCTCACGTTGCACGTTTCGAGCCTGCTATATTTACGATTTACACGGATGCAAAATTTTCTCGCTCAGTGGAATTTGTAGAATTTGACCTTCTGTCAACTTCTTGACAAATGCATTAATTGATGAGGAACAAAGCACAAAAATGTAATTGAAAAATCCTCTCTACGTTAAAATGATGGTTTACCTTGTTACAAGATAGCTGTATGTTAGAGGACTTTGTTAGACCCATAGACAATGTTTTGCCTATGGTGAGACCAGAGGATATTGAACTCTTTGTCTGTACTTGTAGGAGCTCCTAGAAAACCTGTATAACAACGGGCCATTCACTACGGAGATATTCAGAAAACCATCTAATGCCAAACGCTGTCAGGAAATGGTGAATATAATGAACTCGACGGAGCCGGAGGGTTGGTGCAAAGGCTGCTACAATGGAATTCTGTTTGCATCTATACTCAAGGTAATTATCAGAACTTATTGTTTGGTGTGGCTATTGACTGTGATGGAGTTTAATTAAAATGGAAGACCTTCGAATAAAACTGGTTATCAAATTGCTATCACTTTTTCGTCTTCACCCCTCTTCTCAAGGGGCATCTGAGGGTGATGCCTATGACGTCATGAGATGAGAAGATTATGAGCATCGGCTGGCTATTCTTATCCTTTGAAGTTTAGAGAGTAGATCTGTAACCGCTCATCAAATATAGAAAAGCGGTTTACAGATCTCGGTTATATTAGGAATAATTATAGCATTTATACTGCAGACCTCCCAGCTTTGAACCCTGCTA
Organism: Membranipora membranacea; assembly: GCA_914767715.1. Classification (NCBI taxonomy): domain Eukaryota; kingdom Metazoa; phylum Bryozoa; class Gymnolaemata; order Cheilostomatida; family Membraniporidae; genus Membranipora; species Membranipora membranacea. The sequence goes on along the minus strand of OU612073.1, from coordinate 13,884,425 downwards.
GCAATGAAAAACTGATAACTCAGACGTAAAACTCAACCGAGAGGATATGAGCCCCGTTTTCTGTTGAGTATTCAGACACGATAATATTTAAAGCTTTCACAGCTGGGAGGCTTGTAGTTCTCCCAACTTAGAGTTGAACTGCTAAATGTTTTGTTATGGCACGTAGGGAATTAGCTGTTGCAGGGTGTCGGCTGTGTTATGATGCCCAGTAGCTGGTTGTTTGATAATGTCAGCGTATACGTCATTTTACTACCTACATGTATAACATCAATACCACATAAAACATCGCTCGAGGTACCAGTACCTCCTCGAGCAGTACACTGCCATTAAAACTTAGTCCATAGCCTGTGTCTTCTGCCGAAAACTGAAACAAAACAAGCCATCAAAATTCCTCTCTGGTGTTTTGCTGGTGCATGGGTGTGATATTGTTTTATAGAGTGGGTTTTATATATTGGGTTGAATGGTAGGATTAAAGGGGAATATATAATTGAGGAAATGTCAGATACCGAGATCATCACTGATGATACAGGTGCAATCTGACTCAGCTCACCAGCATGTATCCATGAAACTGGTCACTGCGGAAACTGGGGGTCGTTTGTGACATTCACATGTTCACTTTTATGTAAATACCTTGAGAAAATTCAGACCTTTTGATGCATAAATTTCACTAAAATCACTCCACCTTTTCTATGCAATGCGCATTGTGATACATTTTGGGTGAGCATAAATTATTCAGGGAATATCCTTTTGTTTTATCATTAGCAGCATTGGTAACATTGGATCACTTGTGTAATAAGTCAATACAGTGCTTCAATATAAATCTACCCGGGGCTATTGAGTAGTGATCAGAGATCGAATTTTGGACTATTTGTAATTAGACATGCCTATTAGCTTAAAACAAAACGCTCGGACTGAATTATAACAAATCAGGCTTTGGCCGAGACGAAATATCGGAAAAGTTTCAGCAAGTCAATTGTTGTGTTCTTCTCAATTGGAAGTCCCTCAACACTTTGCCAAGTTTTCTCATTAAGTTTGTGTAAACTGATTACAATGAAAACAGAATAGCCGTCAGAAATCACTCACACTCTTTGTGATAATGTCGTGTGAGATATCAATTAATTCACTGATCTATTACACCATATGTCTGAGATGAGTGAGTCTGTTGACCCTCCAAATTTTGAAGCTTCCTCTACAGTCGCCACTATTCACATAACACACAGTCCCTCCCAAAGTTAGAGAAGTCAATCAACTCCTTACTAAATAATGGAAGTGGAAGTCTTCTATTTAGCTTCCACTACATCGTCAGGTAATGATGGGCTGATAATGGCAGGCCACCAGTATCTGCAATAAATTTAAAACTAATGGCTTTCGACTTTTTCCATGAACAAAGTAAAAAAATGCTAGTCATAAGATATTAAATTGTCTCCCCTGTATATGTTGTTTTTAAAAAACACAAATAATTCATGTTTGTCACTAATCTATTTTACAGACTTTTCTTCGTGAGCTGCCAGGAAAGCTGTGCTGTTCAGATATGTACAATCAGTGGTCTAATGCAATAGATTTAACCAAAGACGACGAGAAACTACTAAACCTACAAAAGTGAGTCCTCTAACAAGCTATACAGTCCAACATGTTCCTCTTTCCATGAAACAGAGAGAATTATTTCAGTTCCCGGGTTTCATAACTGTTTCTTTCATATTATTGCCTCTGGATACTGGCCAAGGATATCTGGAATGTTGTGGCCTATACGGTGTCAGCATGCTAAGTCGTCAGTGAAATTAATCTTTTTTGTGTGAAGTGTCAGTATGTCACATTATGACAGTGCTTATAAAATCCATGAAATAATATCAAATTCTTGGTGGCACATTTGGCCAACTACAAACAAATTGAAAATTGATTCAGTTCCCTGGAATTCTGGGGTAAATGTGTTGTAATTAGCTAATGTTGTGATTCTTTTTCCTTATAGGATTATTGATAAAATGCCCAGTGGTAATCAGCTCTTGCTGCGGTATATTATCTGCATCTTACATCACATAAATCAGAGATCGGAGGATAACCTAATGACATCTTACAACCTGGCTGTGTGCCTCGGTCCTAGTCTTCTCTGGAATGAATCAACAGAAATGGCCGAACAAGAAGCCTCCAGTAAAACTGTACCTCAAGTCGTTCAGTATCTAATAGACAATGCCATCTCAGTATTCGGTGAAAACATTTTGGATATGTTCGGCCATCCCCCTATCGCTCCTGTTGACAGCGAAGACGAACTTGAAGAAGCTAATGATCGTATTCATACACCATATAATGACTCACTAGAATCACTATCAGACACTGAGGCACCTAGGGGTGGACTTACGCAGATGTCCCCCTCATCGTGCTCACGGGACTCTGGTCTTATACTAAGCGATCCACACGAGGATGGAAATCATTCAGACGACCACTCACTACGGCAGCAGATCATCAAGTCTAAATCATGTGACTCACTTACACAAAATGTGAGCAGACACCATCCGTCTGCTATGATGCATCTGCAGACGCAAGTATCCAGTGACTCACTCAATTGTGATGATGAGTACGTGGAGATCAATGACAGTTTCAACTACTTGTTGACTAAATCTAAGAGCGGTAGCCATCTTTGCTATGATAAAGAGGCTGAGGGCCAACCAAAAGGCAATGAGAGGCTAAGGGAACGACTAGCATCTCTAGCAAGCAGATATAATGACGGAGAGTCACCTTCTAATCAAGAGATTGGATATTCCAGCAGTGATTCAGAGAAATCCATTAGGTATGGCAAACTAATTTCCTGAGATTATCAAACCACCTAATTATCATTAGACATGTCGCTGAAATATGTCTATTTCTATCCAAACTGTCTAAAGAAAGTTTTGTTAATTATGGAAATGATTTGTACTTTTCAAATTCAAAGGATACCAATGACTGCACATGTCGCCTTAATTGTGAATAATCAGTCTCCCCATTGAGATTTTTTTAGACAGTTTTCTCAATTGTTAATTCATAATGGCCAAAATCTTTTTCACATAGTACTGTTGCTACATAGTCTTCCCTTTCTAGTGGCTTTTAAAGGAAGCTGTCTTGATTCAGATTATCAATACCAGTGCACTTTTTATCAGTCTGCCTTTTGAAGTTAATCAATTGCATCTATGTAAGGGCGTCTGCTCCAAATGTAACAATCGTATTAGGCAAGTTCACAAAATAATGTAATTATTGTCTATTTCAGCAATATGAAAACGGATGATTGGACTAAAAGTAAACTACTCAAGTCCAGTACTAACTCGTCCCTGCAGCAAGGCTCCAGTTCCAGTGATGATGCGTTGGCTATAGACGCTGTACCAATCACCCGTAGACTTATCTCAGCTCCTAGATTTCTGGAGTCGGAGAGCGGCCACGCACCCACAGACTTCTTACAACAGTTCAATCGTAAAATTAAGTCTGAAGAGGCGGAGAAAAAGAAAATCCAGGAGCTGATGCGAGTTAAGACTGACCCATCTGTGATCATTCAAACTGACACTGATGATGAAGTCATTCACAGCAGTTTGACTAGTGCTGCACTGAGGCGAGCTCAACAATCTAAAAACACAAGTACGGGCTCTCCCAGAATCACCCGCACAACCTCCTACACCGGTCGCTCAGAACGCAGGCAAAGAGTACCTACAGCTGACGTCAATATGGTCGCTAGCATGGCTGAGAAAATGCCCATAATGCCTTCACAGTATCGACCAAACCGACCTCCTCCCTACGAGAAGGCAGTCGAGAGAGTGTCGGAGATTGAGAGAATCAAACAAACTGTAAATAGTGCCAGAGCAAAACAGCTCTACGCCAAATCTGTGCAACTTTTCGAGCAAGGGAAAAGTGACATTGTACGTCCAAGCATTGCCGCAGACGGTATGACTACAGACACTGAATCAATAACTAGCTCAAACTCACAAACTAATCTTATATCTACTCTACACAATAACAATAACACTATCGGCGTGGTCAAGACAAGTGACAAGAGAATTGTCATCAAGCGTGCCTCATCTACCAAACTACCCCCTCGTAAACACACAGACACTAGTACTAGCAGTAATAATATTTTCTATCAGCCAGGAAGCTCACTTGCCTCCAGTAAGGCTAGTGTTAGCTCTGCCAGTCTAGCTAACTCCTTCTACAGACCCACTCGACCTCCTCCCTACAAGGTCGCCGTGAACAGAAAAGCCAGCAAACCAGATCTAATAGACAGTCTGGGTGGTGAATCCCTAGTGTAGATTGTTGCACCAATGTTGCCTTTTTCTCATTATATATATAGTTTTTAACTTTTTTTCTTCATATTTTACTAACTCTCAATCCTGTTTTATTTATTATACATTTATACCTCTGGTATTATAAACTCTTGTTATCAAACATTCAAAGGAAGGTCATAATGGAATCAAGTCATCAAACTCCTTATATCTATACAGTAACTTTCTCTATAAAAATAACCCATTCATTGACTGTCATGCAATAGCTCTAGTGTCTAAATCAGCCATGCCATTCATCTAGCAAGTGACAACGACTACAACGTGTAAATAGTAACAATTTTAGTTTCAACTCTGTCACCATTTTTTTCTATCTTCTTGTACGTATAAGACTTCACATTTTGACATTAATGATCCGAGTGGATCTGAGACAATGCCACAATTGTATTTCACCATTTTTCACTGTTTAATTACCAATTTCACGAAGAGTATTATGGTGCTAAATAAAACTATTCGACAATAATATTACCAGTCTTATGATTCTAATGATGCTGAAACATACTATAAAAAGTTAGTTAAAAATAGGATCTGCAATTAGTGTTCCGGTGAGGAGACATTTGTGTTTGAGTCATGATTAGTGGTAAGAATTCCTTGCCCCTTAGCCTTCCTACTGGATTCTGACTTGAGCATTTGTAAATGATTCCAGCCTTTTTTCTCTGTATGCAAAACTTTCTCCCAAGCTCTGACTTCAGCATCCATCTGCTGTTTTACAGACGCGAGTTTCTTCTCCAATTGTGTGACGGATTGTGAGAGGTTCAGTTTGTTACGTTCTAGTTCTTCTTTAGCTCTAAAACGGTCAAAAGGACAAAGTCATCAGACAAAGACTAAGAATGTTGACAAAAGTGACAAAAGTTTACATGATACATTTGAAACTCAATCGATATGATAGGAGAGAATGTCTGCTGGCCTACTTGTGAGGTAAATATCACTCTAGGCAAAATGCACGCAGTTGAATCAGAGCCAAACTATTCCCTAACTATTGTCACATGATATCATCCATTAGGTTGATCAGTCATAATAAGGATTTTAAAACATATTGTGACATAGGAGAAGCTACAGAAATTAAGGCGTCAAGTTAAGTAATTGTTATGTAACGAGTCAAGTTCCACAATATAACAGTGTTATAAACACATAAGGATAGGCTTTGTGTAATATTACACCTGCATGTAACACCATCAAGGGTCACATCGAGTGCAAACCAGGGTATAAATAACAACACAAGATCCTGTATTTGATTTTTCTCAATCGCTAGTTTCCAACATGATCTCACCAGGGAGGTTATCCGTGTAATATGAAGAGTTATCCCATCACAAAATCTGAGGAGAAAACTCCCAGTTATTCTATGCAAAACGTGTACATGTACATCAATGTGAGATGTTAGAAGAGGGAGGGTGAGAACTTGTAAGGACTTCATTGTTGTTTTGATTGCGATGTTACGCCAATTTGTTTCTTCCCATAAACTATCTGCTTTCCCAGCTGTCTCAATTTGTGTACAGGGTGACATACTTCTCACACAGTTACTAAGCGGACTTTCAGTTGATAACCGAAGTAATAAGGAAGTTGATTATGTGTCACATGTGTGAACTTTGCTGCTGATGTTAATGCTGACCATCATAAATCTAAGATGACGTTTTCCACATACTATAACTTCCATGTGTGAGCAACCGTCGTCAAACTCACATGATATCGTAAAATAATCATGCAACCTTTGAATTTTATGACATAGTAAAATTTTAATTAAAGAGTAGGCAGTTTCAGAACATGATGGACATTAAATGGGGATTGGAAGTGATGCAGCACCTATAACACCTAAGATAACGTTTCATCTGGAATTCCATGCACTAGAACTTCCATGTCTGAGCAATACCCATACAATTCATGTGATATTGTAACATAGTAATTTATGACTCATTACTTATTTAATTAACCAGTAGGTAGTAGGCAGTCCAGGATCATGTTGGAAATTTAATAGTAATGGGAGTGATGAAGCAAAATATTAAGGGTGGCGCACTAAACCAGAATGTTATTAGATTTCCATTAGGAATGAGGAAAAGTCTATCATACAATTCTACCAATCGATTAACACATCCCGCATCATAAGGATGAGGAAGATTACTCAATGCTAGAAGATATTCATGTGAAGAAGCATTTAGGGGAGCACTTAAAAAACGCCAGGATGGCTGGTAGTAGCATTTCATAATCAACCACCTGGGAAAGTGGAGATAATGGAATGCATTACCAGCTGTCCTGGCACAATTAAAGTGCTTTAACTAGTAGCGCTGTGGCATTTTACATTGATAATTCACAGTTTGGTACTGATGGCTTTTATCTACGCTCTTGCATCCAGTTGACCACCAACTGACAATTTAAAGAGAACTTATGTAAATTCTGGGAACCTTCCAATTAAATACTGCCAAAATATATCTCCTATCACTCTATGTTATGTTATGTTTGTATTTTGGTTCCTCCTAAAATCAACAGTGCGATGTACCGAAGTGAATGTTGATATGAAAAAGACCTGTTAGAATGACTGTTTCTCAAATCTTTCACACCTATACAGGTTATTGGCAAAGTGATTTAACTAAAAGAGCCTGGCTCATTCTTTTGGAAAGAACCCCCCCTCCAAACCAGAACAATAACATAAACATATTGAACAAGCTTGAGCAGTAAATAAACTTACTGACTGTCACCCTGGTAACTGCCAGGATCTATGATATATACTATAAGTGATGTGTTTTTATTATAACTCACATATCAAACTCAGTAATACTCTGTGTATATTGCTCTATCCTCTGTGTTATACCCTGTTTCTCAGCCTGATAAGCTAACTGGTGAGAGGATAACTCCTTCTCACACTCCATTAGTTGGAGTTGTGCCTGTCTGACTGCTGGCTGTAGAGTTAGCAGTAACTCCTCACACTCATCCATCGACTTCCTGGTAAAATCAAGATGTAACAGACATTGAATATGTAGTTTTATTTATTTGGGTTTCGGGAAATTTGCAGCTAAAAGTATTTGGCTTCTGGTATTTGTATTAAAATACTTTGTTTGGTAATCAAAATTAGTTCTTCTGTCATTGAGACTTTTTGCCTCTTAGTTTTGAGAACTTGAAATCCCAGTTTTGCACCAGAACACCGAAGGTCGATGGAGTGGAGATGGGTGGCTGAGTGCCACTACCAGCAACTGGCGCAGAGTTTGTATATTTAAGATAAGGTAGAGTTGGAATTGATCTTGTACTTGCAGGCTCACTGTTGTCTTCTGCATGATTGTTGTATGTATCTGGAGAAACTATTGTGGATAGAATCATGCTACAGACAGTCCATCGTCAAAGAGGTTAATTAATAATTCATCTCAAACAAAAAAGTGTCTGGCTGTTCGATTTAATGAGTCAGAGTGTTAAGTCATACTTATTCCTTTCCAGCAGGTCACTGGTTTCTTTGAGAAGTACATTGAGGGCAAACTTAGAATTCCTCTGATCCGATTCTTTATCTTCTAATTTCTTCTTCAGACTTCGTACCAGCTGCCTCTTCTGCTCACAGTCAGACTGCAATATTTTCATAAATAATAACACATAATAAAAAATAATACATTTTACAAATTTAATCATATTTTACATTAATAAACTGTATTATTCAAAATCAAATCAAAACATAAGCTGAGCACAATTTGGCCTGAATGTGGTGGCTGCATTATACATCAGTCTTGGGACAGACCTTGTGAGTTAAACCACCACCATGAATTATCATAATGAAGTCTTTTCTTCACTATTGTATAGATAATCTCCCTTTTCTTCATCCCTATGATGATAGTGCTGATGGGAGTTATACAGCATTTCCTGGTTGGATTATGCACTTTTCAGAAATCAATTTTATTTAGCTTAGACCGGATAAGTTGGGTGTGTGTTCTTCAGCCAGTATTATAACAAGTGACTTGTATGCAGAAAATAGTGCCAAGAAACCTAGCTTATTATTAATACCATTAAATAAGGTCATATTCTGGGTCAAGCAAAACAGGTTTTATACTGCAATGGCTTTAAATCTATACGATAATTTGGCATGCAGTGATACCCTGTTAATAAATACATATAAATATAGCTGGCCATTGTAATAAAAAATGTTAAGAGTTGCCCCTGCTTGGCAAAAGGGCACATAACCCCTGAAAACTAAGTTCATTCTGTTGTGTAGCCAGGGAGGGTGGGTTCGCTGCAGATCTATGTATATATAGAGAACTCCTAAATTTGATATACTCATGGATACAAATCAAGGCTGAGACTTGATGCTCTCTGAGCCATAGAGACATTAACAACAAGGTACACTATATATGATATAGATTGATGTCCACATAAAGTTAGTATGATTTGTAACAAATTTGTTTAAGCGACCAAACTGTACCGGGATATATGACTGGTAGTAGCGTTACATTATCAGCCACTTTCCCCACCCAGGGTGAAAGTGATTGAATGAGTACAAACTTGTATAACTACACATATTTTGAATTTATAAGTTTTGTTTCATCTTTATACCATCTACCTTGAGTTCTTGTACTTCAGAGACGACCATTTTAAGTTTTTCATCAAACTCAGCTTTAGGAGGTAGAGTGTTTATCTCAAGAAAATCTATCCTGTCATCCACCTTCTTTATTCTCTCCCTTAACTGTGTCTGACAATATATAGGAAGTTTGATGATATCATGCAAACTATTATACTGTATTAGTTATAGAATCTCTAGGAGATATGGTAAATGTTGTTGTGGCGATTGGGTGAAGATCTGAGCTGTTCCATCAATTATCAGTTATCACAAACAGAGCTCATCATATTGGGACTCGTTGCTGTAGTAACTAGATTAGACTTATGGGTATTGATATTAGCTTAAATACAGCCAGCGAGTACCTCTTTGAGATTTTCATTCTGTATGGTAGATTTTTTCTTCTCCACTTCGAGAGTGATTTTCTCGACTTCAGATTTAAGCTGACTGTTCACAGTCTCTAGAGTCAGATACTGGTCTTGTAGCTAAGAGAGAGAAGACATTACATCACTGAGGGATACATGAGAGTACCTTTGTACTATCGTCATACCAAACAACTCCTGGATAAACCAAATGGCTATTTGCCATATTATACAAATATTTTTTTAACTAACAGATCAGCTGACTCGACATTGAGACTGTCCTATGTGGGATTTATTTACATGTGACAGTTTTGGGGTAGAGGTGGACTTTACAGTATATATATAGAGTGAGGATGTCTTTATAAAAGAGGGAGGGGCGGTATCACTCTAGGCCCAACACGCTAGATATTACTGGCTAAGCTAAACCCTAGCTAATATTTACTCTTCTAGTACATGCATGAAGGAGAATCCACACAACCAATCTGTTTCATTATCTAATAGTCCCGCAGTGAATGTGACAGCCTACCCACCTTACTACACTTTTCCACATTAGACTGGAATTTAGCTTCCTCTATCCGACATTTCTCGACAGTCTCTACGATATCATGTTGAATGTTATCCTCCTGGTGTATCAGTTCCTCCTTCTCATGTATAACCTTCTCTCTGAATATAACACAATATTCTAACACTTCAGGCACAGTCATGATATCTTATACACTTGTAATTTTTTGTAAATATTCTCACTTTTTACCTTTTCACATAGTTAAACCAAGGAGTAAAATACTCCTTGGTTAAACAGAGCAATATGTGTCTAAGTTTTATTTCACTTTTTATCCTACCAATTGTAACCACTGTCTCATCTGCTTTCACCAGTACTGACAGCAAATTAAAGCACATACAAAAAAAAACAAAAAACAAACTTGGCCAACATGAAATCATGGAGGTAATTTTTGTCATGAGCATATCTCTTTGGGGTGGTGAGAATGATGATTTGTTTCAATGATCCAACCAAAAGGTATGAGCACCTATAACTGGTGCACTTAACATCCAAAGGACCAAAGCAGATATGATCCAGGTCACAGTATGGGAGCACAGAAAAGTAAATGCAACTGCGGAAGAAATCTAAAACTAGGGGAACTAAGACCTGTATATCCACCTACTACCATCACTTTCTACTGAAGTAGAAGCCCAATTCTCATAATTTGTTATCTGGACATACCAGGATAAACAGAGGGCTCGATATAATGCTTTCATAACAACAGATATACACAGTTTGATTTTGACACAAAGGTAAGACTGTGCTATAAAACATCCTCATCATAGGCTACACTTACCTTATATGAGCCTGCTCTTCTATGACTTTTAGATAGTTAATAAGAGTACTATATATTATAACAAGTCTCTCCTTAGCTGGATATACTAAATCTCTCATAGTAAACGGAGGATTTAACTTTACAGCTGATGGCAGTCTATCTAACAGTGCACGTCTGTTGTAAAATAAAAGTCAAATTATGGCTTCCATTTTTCTTCTTTTATGTTTTTTTATTTTGCTTCCTCTGGCACGGAAGAACATTTAATGATAAAGATGGTTGTCAATAAATGTTGAAACAAATAAAAGGCTATAGCAGCTTTGATCAATTATTACAATAATATCAGGGTAGCTGACTTATAAAGAAATTGGACAGATAACTCCTGTCAGAAAGAGTTAGAAACTTCAGCCTTCCACTGGAACCAAAGGTGAGCTAAACTGACAAGTAAGATCATATGATCTTCCAAATAGACAATTCATCCCAGAATCACTCACTCAGAATGTATATAGTTATATCAATGAGTGAGCACTTTGTGAACAAGACCCTAGCAGGTCAACAAGGGAGCAAGACACTAACATGCTTGATTAAATGGACGCCATCAACTGTCCAATAGCAGGTCTTGCTCCTCTATTGAGTGAGCATTCAGTTAGTGATTTTGGCTGTGAAATAACACCCTAGAGTTTTCATGGTGATGGATAAGCAATACTCACATTGGTAGACTCAACAAAAGTCTCTTAGCTTCTTTTCCCTGAAAAATAATTTCAAATGAGACAAATATAGTGCCACATCTTACATAAGGGAAAGACTTATTTTCAAATTTAATTGAAGATGTCAGTAACTCATCAACAGCTTTTGAAAAGCTCTAAATGCTGAAATGTGGTAACAGTTAGCGCAGTCAAAGCTCGTATTTTGTTTATAACAGAATTGATTTGACAAGAGAGAATATAATAAGCAAAAAATCATCTTGACAAGAGATAATTAACTGCTGACGAAGAGCTGGTACAATATCGAACAGCCTCAAACAGTCTCATGTTAGGCTGAGGTCTTACCCGCATGCTCTCAAGTAGCTTATCTTCACCGTGTATGTGACATAATATGTTCCAAAATATATCCATGGTTCTCTCAGGCTACAATATTGACAAGAAGATGTTAGAAAAAAAAACTAGACACAAGTGATCCAATGAACCCCCGAAGAGGGAGTTTATTGAGTGATCGATGAATAAAGTTGTATTTTTTTATTCATTGTTGAATGGCTACATCGCTGCGCAGTAGGTAAATACTGAACAGTAGTAAAATTGAATACCTCTGTTAACATTTATCATTATCAATATCGGGATATTGGAGAATAATAATCGCGCGTTATCAATCTTAAAATATGGATAGGAAACTCATCAGGCAGATTTGTTAAAGAACCTTTCTTTTACTAGGAGCTTAACCCGGGAAGCTAAAGCCGAATAAATGAGTTATTGGTTTTCACAAGGCAGACTTATTGCTGAATCTGCATCTAAACCAGGTTCCTCAGATTGTCTATGATGGCTGTCATGTTGCACTTTCAGTTCAATAGCAGGCCAGCCACCCAACTGTCTTTGTAATGTATCGTGCCCTTGGGCTGATAAGGAACACTGGCCAGCTGGACATCAAAAACCAGCAAAATCTACTAACGCTCAGCAGGCAAGAGAATAGGTAAAACCTACTATCCGATTGCCATACTAGTTCTCACCGACATAGCCTCCAATAGCCTACAGACTCGAGCATCATTCACTCCATTCTTCATATGCAAAAGCAAATCAGGAAGGCAACCAGACCGCCGGGCCCGACTACTCTGCCCCCCTGGCTAGCTAACCTTAATTTTGACCATGGTGCAACCACGAGTTACTACTGTCTTTGGATACAATCATACAGAGGACAACAAAGTCAGGTAGTAGATACGGCTACAATTAAACTAGTACAATAGCAAGGAGTAACAGGGGTTACTCCTTGCTAGTACGTAGGTAGTAGTAGTCTCTGAGATAATCTTCTGACATCCTCTCACATTTGGAGATGAATGAGCTAACTCATTTCCATACCCTTCATAACAGAGTAGACCATATATTGGCGTGTCTACCGGTACATGTAGGGAGAAGAAAAGCTATGTCATGTGTAATGCCCACCCGTTTTCATTAGCCACTCACCGTAACTCACTGGACTGGCGATTGATATGATAAGAAGAGAGTTGAAGGTGATAGAAATTACTTACATTAGGGCTAGTCAGATCCTCCACACTGATAGCACAATACTTTGATAGGTACTTGACAATAAACTTTGTACTGACACCTTTGGCAGGACGATTAGCTTTATCTGTTGAGGCCATATTTAAGATTATTTGGACGAGTAACTTTGCATGGCAAAAACATAGACAATTTTGTATCTACCCGCCATATGATTAACAAATTACAGGCAGTTCATTGGTTTAAAATCATGCAGTGTCCCATTGGTTTATATGCTGCATAGAGTGTAATGATTGGCTAACCTAATTAATTGATCTAAAGTCTTACCTTTTATGGGAGTAATCCTTTTATTCTGTATGCGAAGATAACTAACACCTAGCAAGGTCACTGTGATGAGAAATTTAGAAGATGGTCCTGACTCTCTCTCTACTGTGATCACCATAGGCTTAATATATTACTCATAAACTGAATGTTAGGTATACATACGGAAAGCAATAGAGCAAGGAGTACGAATCAATAAGGTGATTGGCTTAGAAAAACAGTGAAGATTATTTTAAAGATTACTCACATTAGCTCATCGTCAAATCAATAAAATCTCAAAATCATCATATGATATAAAGGGTATTCGTTCTTTTTAAAAAGTTCCCCTTGCTGAGGCTATAGGGTGAGTCACAATATTCGCTTGTCAAGTGATTTGAACTGCCAAGCAAACCTTGTATAGTGGAATGCAATCATGAATTCTTGCGGTAGAAAAGAGTTATATGACTTTGTTGGTTTGAAGTTTCACAGTTTTTAATGAATTTACTGGATGTAGTATATCATCTGTATAATGTTGGAATCATAAACATGTTTATTTTTTTGCCTCTTAAAAAAGTTTAAACAGAGTTGTATTCCAACATGAAACAACAGAAGGAGTGTATTAAGGGAAGACTTACTCATCGATCAGATATTAAAGGTAAGGTAAAATAAAATCATAGAAACCCAACATGGATCAAGCGTGTTATTAGATATGATGAGCAGTAAATAGTATAAGTCAGGTCAATCAAAAGAACAGTATTTCATTAGTTTATTAGAAACCTTTCAATTCATTTCTCAAACACTGCTGAATCCATTGATACCATGTGGGGAATAACATTCTTTGGCTCCTTGTTCCATATTTGATCAACGCCAACAATTTGAATACTTTTGATTCTATGCTTCATGTGATCTTCTATCTGTTTGAGACTTGGCCAGAGTGCTATAGCTTGATATACACTTCCGCCACTTATCTCGTCATCTTCATAAATACCTATCAGCATCCCCAGAGCATAGAGCTTTCTATCTGCCTCACCTATTGTATATACAATAGAGCCGCTGACACCTTGGATTAACCTGCAATATCAACAAAAAGGTATTGTTGATATGTTATCACTTGGTGGAGAAGTTAATATGTGACTCAATGTAAACTCAATCCTGACCATTCAACAACAAAATTCGAATATATAAGTATATAAATTATTTTACATTGAATTTGCCCACAATCCCCCATGTTTTCAACACACATCTCGTTTCAGCCCCCTTAACTCTGGTTGGGGGATAAATCTACGACTTTAGCTTCTATTAGAGAGGCATAAAAAGAGTGTTTTGTACAATATGGATTCTCAAACTCTTTTGTTATAAAAATTTTAATGTTTCTGAACAGAAATGTAAGGTAGTAACAGCTCACTTTTCCCCATCCTCAAGTTTCAGCTGGAAGTGTTGGCCGTATTTCCATTCATTCCAGAACTTGCGGTCTTTGAGTCTCAAATCTGGATTCACGATGTGACCAACTTTGTTGTTCACCAGAACCCTCAACCTTTTCCTCATGTGAAACTGGCCGAAGTCTCGCAGTGAACGTATGGGAATGATGCCTTTAATCTGTGCCTCATGATATCTCTTTACGGGATGACCTAGTGAGAACGCTCCAGTGTGCACTTCAAGCTTGCACAAGCCAGACACGGGATCTTCTTCAAGCCACCCATATTCCTTGAGCTGATCGCTGTCTATCTTAAAGAGTAGAACATCATTGAGGAACTTGTCGGTAGTGTTGTTTTCCCCTCTCCTTTGGTAGTTGGACGGGGCGTAGTGCCAATATCTGAACAGCGGTTGACCAACCACATCAATACACCTGCCCTGATGATCTTCTAGGGAATATGTGATGTTTCTAGTTGGAGAACATATCTCATTCCATATTTTGTTATGTTCCTTGGGGTCGGCTCTGATCAATCTCACACCTTGCTCTTTAGATAGGACATGATGCGCTGTAATGACAGCCCAGTACTCTGTATCACCAACAGCGTGACCAGCTCTGAGCAGATCCTCTCCTCTCACGATCAGCTCACATGTAGAACACTCAGTTGCCCTTTTATGGTCTTTGGACACCTGTTCCCATGTTTTAAAGATGAATGGCAGGCGAGGGCAGTTACGCACAGAATCACTGTCCCCAACCAATGGTCTGAAGATTCCAAGTGGAATGCCGTTGACCTCCTCCATTTCCCTGGTGACGATACGGAAACCATCAAACTTCTCGGCAATGCTGGACATCAGAGCTTGCTTCCCAGCCATGCCATTTCCAAACACAAATAGCTTTTTTTCGTCTCCAGGATCCATACATTTTATCTCCCAATGTTTTACTTGACCCTCTCTACAAACTCTGAAAATAAATGTTTGGTCAAAATTTTGATTCAAATAATTGATAACTCAGCTTGTAGCATTACAACGGTGTGACGTGTTTCTTTGGTAAGACCTAGAACAGGTGTAATCCAATTACCTGCATTCCTGTTGCTCCCTTCCACTGGACTTGCCGCAGAAATATGAAACGCAGGTCTTGTACCAGTCTCAGATTGCTATTCAGATATACATGAATAAAATAATGATGCACATAACAGACGTTGAACCTATGTGATTGGTGAAAATATTTCTAACCTGTTTATCTCATCAATCAGTTCTGGTGGAATGTCTTGTCTGGTTGCTTGATGGTCAAAGTCATCCTCATCCGAGGACATTCCGGTAAGGTGAAAGCCCGAGTCAGCACTGTCCCCTCTCTCCAAGTGAGCACCGTTCTCGCCATCTGAACTTGTACTGGTGTCACTGCTGTCACCAAACTCCAAACTCCTGGAAACTGACTCTTCTCCAGCATCCTGATTCACGGCCGTGTTAGGTGTAAGCTGCTCATCTGTAATAAGGAGGAGTTGGTCTGAAGGCGCATGCTTGTCAACAACATACATGTGGTACATGTACCTGATTGGAATCATACCATATTTTAACGCTCTGATGGGTTTCTTCGGGCCAAATTTTGAGTTACTGACTCTAAGCATGGTCTAAGTGGTCTTATTTTCAAGAATATCCAAGGAAGATGTATGTCAAAGTTGCACTTTGATAAAGGGGAAACAACTTTGAGAAATAATGACTCTCCAACTGTTTTTCAGCTACCAGGTAAGCATTCATGTTTACAGTCAGAACAATTTCAAAATTAAAAACATGTTGTGTTGAGCAATGAAGTGAACATCACTCTAGATAGAAATGTTAACTGGCATTGTCAAACTGGATAATATGTTAAATCTATCTGAATATTTTGTGACACAATCCTACCTCATAGACATTCAGATACATTGACATTGACTGCCTTGAATTGTTAGCGGCTTTAAAGTAAACCTCTTTTCGGATCCAACTTGACATGTTTCATGCTTAGATGTGGCAAGGAGTAACTCCTTGGATGTGGTAACTTGAAGTTTCGCACTTGGATACCAAACTATTGCAAGATAATATTGATACACAAATGGATCCAAACTACAACCGTTACTTTATCGGCAGCCAGAGAGAAGAGACTGTACAATAATATCTTGTAAACATGATGTTAGATATGGTTGCCTGCCTTACCTTGCACATCAGTTTCAGTTTCGCTATCAACCTCAGTCGTTCCAGTGGCAGTTGTCTTTGGACTTGACTGAGCATTGCATTGAGACTCAAACATCATACCCGACTCTTCTGAATCACATCTCAATACGTGAAATTCATCACTGAGTTGTTTCATTGGACTCCTTGGTTCTTCTCCATAGGTATCTTTTGCCTTGACCGTTCTAACGTCACTGTTTTGCACACTGGCCACCATTGGATGTCTATAGGGTCTAAGATTTCTCTCAGATCTGGACTCTTCATCAATATTTCTTTTGCTTGTCTCAATGGTCCTGTTGGAGATAATACACATCTTTGTAATAGATTCCCTAACATTATTTTCAATTTTTATCTATTACCAAGTATGTAGTAGTGCAGTAAATTGTCAAAGTTATGATTCAAGTATTTCATACCCAAGTTGATAGCGTGATGCCCTTGTTAGAACACTGGGATATTCTTCCTCAACTACACAACCCTGCTGGTCAGACGATTTCAGGACTGTCTCCTGGAATCGCTCTCTAAAATAAAATAGAAAATTGAATAGTGAAGATTGATAGGTCATGATATCACAAAGAGATTAGTGAGACACCAGAAAACATGAATTATATCTACCACCTTCCACTTTTTTTTCTTTTTTTTTGCATCTTACTTTATTTTGACCGATTAATGTCCATATCAGACAAATCAGACACTTATGTACGGGTGAGCAGGCAAATTGGGTCATTCTTGCTCTAGATTACATGCATGACATATGAACAACAATGATTAATTTCAATTTTTCTAGGCCTCTGTCATTCTTTTTCTGTGTTAACAGATCTACCAAGCTGATAAAAAATGAACCTGTTCGGTTGGCGAGGAAAAAATATTTCATGCAAAATACATGCAACTAATGTCTTTGTTGCAATTGCTTTCTCGTTGATACAAGTGGGACAACTCTTAAAGTTCTTTCAAATACCTTACCGATTGAGGATATGCCTATGTGGTAAATGGACATATTATGATGTTAAAGAAAACGGAAATGGTATCCCTCCCACCATTCCTTGCCCTTGCGCTCTTTAATAACATTGTAATGTGGCAATAGAGTTTTACTCACCTAGCCAAGAAACATTGCAAAATAGAAACATATTGGGAAACCATGATCAATAAGAGATAAATGCATACTTGCTATACATCTTACTCTATGGAATATTCATCATACATGACAAGTTGGCAGACCCAGAAATCAGGAGATTTTCCGCGGACAACCTCCTGATCCGGAGTACCACTCTGTGTCCCGCAGTACGAGTGCAATTTGGCCCGCGTTTGTCATATTTCTAAGCTAAAACTTGAGTGTTCATATTATGAATCGCGTCATTCTACCTGATTTTACAAATTAGATAGTTGTAATTTATCCGAACTAAGAAAGAATAGTGTGGCGAAAAAGGAAATACATAGGTATATGTACTGTTTCCAATGCGAACATAAGCTTCAAAAATTTTCTTAGTTAAAAGAGCTGAAAAAAGGGAGGAAAAAGGGAGATAGGGAGGTGGTGGAAAATACCCCTAAAAACTGGGAGGCTCCCTACCAAAAAGGGAGACTTGTCAGGTATGATATTCATATCCACCTCAACTAATAACTAAATATATTACTAATCTGAAAACTACCTCGACCACCTGTCCCGATGATGTGTTATACTTACATACATACATACTTACATTGGTGACTATAAAAATAGGACATTCATGAGGTTGATGATAGCAATAAAGATTGCAACTTAAGATATTCATCAGCCGGATTGATGATGTCTAAACTAACAGTGCTCAAACATCCAGTTGAACCGCCAACAGTCTCTCTAACTTAAAGACACAAACCTTTGTTCTGGTTTTGCGGTGTGATTGTGGGGTATCCTCGGTGATCTAAGAAGTTGTAACAGTTCACTTGGTTTGCGCTGATTGATTTCTTCTTTGTTCTGAGCTACCAATAACCGATTGCCACCTATTCTGCCGGAAGGTGGGGAAAAGTTTAGTTGTTGACGCCTCCTTCAACAGAAAAAATTCTAAGCAATTATGTGATACAAAAAAGACATAAACCAAGTGTATATCTTCTTCCAGCAATGGCACCAATAATTCTGCGTTCTCTCTGATGTGTCTGCTAACATCATGCTGTGGCTCTGAGGCTAGTTTTTTTAGTAAGCTGCAATTTTTACTGTGCTCCTGCGTGAGACATTTTTTAACCATATACAGCATTTAATGTAATAGCCCAGGACTGAGAGTGACACCATCTTAACACTCTCGTGATCTGGCACGCCTGGATACCAGATATGACAAGCTCAGCTGTGAGATACTCTAGAGAGGAGCTGCTGGAGATCAGAAATCTGCCATCAAATTCAGGTGACTCATTTGATTGGTATCACATCATAGACTTAATATACTACCTAGACAGGACAATGCTTATTAGTCTATTGTCAGAAGCCAATTATCTTTCAGGTCTGCAGAAAAGAATGAGTATATACCTTGTTTTGATTGATTCCTATGTAAAAAATTATGGAGATTTTAATGGCATAGGTGTACCATAAATATTCTGTCACTAAAACTATAAATTCCAAATTACTCTCAAATTTAAGGAGTTATCCCCTTTTTAGTTCATTTTCAAATTGAGTTGCTAAAATAACCATTTTTCTGAAGTCAGTGACTGCATTGGACAACCGTTTTGGATGTAAGATCTTAGCTTACTTTTTCAGAATGAGGCTGGATGATTTGAGAATTTTGTTTTTATTAGAAAATGTTGCTTTCTTCATCATGCTAGCAGGTTTTGTCCATAAGTAGGATGGAGTGTGTGTGCCATTTAGAGCATAAAGGCTCAGTGGAGACCCTAGTACCACTGAGGAGTGAAAAAAAGCTGAAGAAAGTCATCAGTGCTGCTGAGAAATGGGCAGCCTTAGATAAGGAGCCATCATCATCCACTTCCAGGATGTCTGCTCAGATTTGCTAGTGACAGCAAAATACAAGCGGCTGCAAAGTCAACCAAAAGGAAGATAAAAGTGAGTGCTTACAAACCAAACCTGTCTCTTACTAATGTACTTAAGTTACACTATAGAAAGGTCTAGTGGTCAGCACTGAAATAAGTTTTTGACTCAATTTTACCATTAATTAAAATGCAAGTGACCTCTCACTCTGGATCACCAACCAAACTAACACAATGAGCCAGTGTAAGAAGTTGTGCCCTTAGGCTGCTTGTGAGGTTACTTTTCTTCAGTTTCACATCATAATAATCATAAAATATCTATTGTAAATTTGTACCCATATCCTATGTATTTTACCAGAGACAATATTCCATTTTTATTTGTGGTCCTGCTACAAAGAAGTATACCTAATTGGTGTTTCTTGTTCTATAGGAATATGATGAGCCTGAGGAAGACATATGTAATGTCAGCACACCGGTGTCAGCAAAGTACACTAGGTCTCAGGCAAAGACCCATATTAACCCTGGTCCCACGCTACCCAAAGTATGTGTGGTCTGTCGGAAGGAGACAAAATATGCAAACAAAAGGCGAGAGCAACTCCATCAGATTCAGACACTAGAAGGAGGTAAGGTTTGCATTGATGTGCACCGTACTACAAACTGATGTCCTGATGACGGACACACACATGTAATCCCCTTGAAGACTGATTGAAGGCAAATGGGGCCTACAGGTAATTTAGATGCTCTAAACTTTGCTAAAAGTGAAGCTAGTAGCGTTGTACTAGTTCCAATTTGGCAAGGCTTAGCGTGCCTAAACTATCTTATAGAGAAATATCGGTAAACATACTGTAGCCTAATTGCGCAAACTTCCAATACTTTTTGCCTCATCACGAGTAAAACGGTTATGTCTACAGGTGAATTGATAGAAGCCGCATGATTCATGGAGGATCAGCAGCTACTCTCTTTTGTCAGCTCACAATCACATGACATAGCTGCCGCTGATGCTCAATATCATCTCTCATGTAGGAGCAAATATGGTATGGCATACAAGTGGAGGCTTGAGCAACTTCAACCTGCTTCACTGTAAGTATCGATAAAGCAAGCAGATATTATTTAATTGATAAGATTAAAGAACCTGTCCATAAGACCTACTTCTGCTTTAAAACCTGGGTGTTATCAACATTATATGTCGGGTGGTATGTAGGATACCGGCAGTCTCCATTAGTTTAAGTACCCTAATAAATTTTGCCAGAAGTGGAGCTAGTGGCATTTTAGTATCAATTTACCCTTTTTTCTCTTATTGGAGGTACATGGTACATGCATGTATTGTTTGCTTTTCTCAAACCAGGTCTGAAGTAGAAGAAAGGTCTAAAGCCAATGATGACCACATCACTGCTCTGCAGCTGCTAGGAAAGGAGTTTGCTTCCCCCAGGAATTGAGAAACCGACCTGTGCATTGTATGGTAGCAGCGCTTCAAACATCAATGATGCTCGATTTCATGCATTCAAGAATGGCACAACTGAGAAAGCTCTACCACCAAACGCTGATTGCTTACTACTGCACACCAAACGAGCAAACTATCAGTCCAAAATCTGGCTATCGGCTCTTCAACCAATGATCACAGCTGAAAATCCTGATGGCAATGGATGAGAAGAGGAAGGAGGAGATCTAAAGATTAAATGGATGGATGGCCCGCCCAAATCAATAATGAAAACCACGAAATGTCAATGCAAGGCAAACCCATGCACTGGCAACCGATGCTCATGTTTGAAAGGAGGAATGAAGTGCACAGCCCTCTGAGGTTGCCGTGACTGTAACAACGACAGTGTCGCTATGGACAGTGCGGAGGAAAGTGATGACGATGATGAATTATAACTATGCATTGGTAGCAGCGTATGCATGTTATGTGTATGAACCCTTGTTTTGGAGGCAGTTAGTAGTATAATATTCTTTTGCGTAGATTGTCAGTACATATTCTAATAAGTTACTTTATGGACAGCTGCATTTGCTAATAATATCAGTACAGGTACTCTCAAGTATATATTTGTAGCCTATAGTTTTTATATTTATAATAGTATGTGGCCACTTTTCATGTACAGCACATATACTCTGGGTCATTTACTATTCGCATGGGTTTTTCAATTTGTCAGGAATACACCAGTGGTTAAATTGTTTAAACTAGGAGTTTTCTCCTCCGACTATGCAAAAAAAACACTAATACATGCCATATATTGTAAATATAAGTAGAAATTTAGAAATATATTGTGCCAAACATCCTCAATAATAAGCCTAACCATGATAAATCAGAAAATATAAAGGCCAAATTAGTCAAATGCAAATTCTAACACTTTAGATATTTATATATAATATAAGGGGACAAACGCTGACGCTGCCTCTCTCGGTGACACTTTTATTACGGTACATGATGTTGGCTGTAATAAGCATATAAAATTACCCCAGAAAAGATTAAAACAAATTATATACTCATTTTT
This sequence comes from Membranipora membranacea, assembly GCA_914767715.1. NCBI lineage: Eukaryota > Metazoa > Bryozoa > Gymnolaemata > Cheilostomatida > Membraniporidae > Membranipora > Membranipora membranacea. Next base: position 13,862,388 of record OU612073.1, on the reverse strand, counting down.
TTCTGCAAGAGGAAAATTTTGAACACTTTTGAGCCATCTGACAATAGACTATATGCTTCACTGATCATAATGTGTCCCACTTAAATAGCATGACATGACGTAATTAGTTTGTGCTGTGAGCCATAGTTTACTATATACCATTCAATGAAATAATGTGAAAATTCAAGGGACGCCGGGCATGATATCAGCCCTTGTCCGGCCCCTAATTGTTTAAACACAGAGAAAATTTGTGAGTTTATGTAAAAGACCGTTCCGCACGAGATGGTATAAAAAATTGACTCCTTAGGCGAATCTAAAGCGAGAACAGACCTGATAAGTTACAATCATTAGCCAATAAATACTGAAACAAATACAGCCATCTACCCTTAACACTTCTGCCACTACTATTCAAATGCACAGAATACCCACAACACAGTATCACAAATATTTTGTTGGATGAGCCAGATGAAAGCACCACCACCATCATCATAGCTTTCTGCATAAATATTCCTAGTCATGACTGAGCACAACCTGCTCAGCTTGGATTCCTTGTTAAAAGATTTTACTGCAAATTTTATTGTCGCTTCATGAGGAAGAATAGATCTGTGCTGTAAATTGAGTATGCCAACTCCAGGTATGTATGTATGTATCATGAAGCTAGGGTAAGTGGCACATATATATATATATATTAAGTCTATGGTCATCTCTCATCAATGAAATAATTTAGTAAATCAAGGCACGCAGGGTATAATACCAGCCAAATTATATTAGATCTGTTTTAATTTATGAGATACAAATTATCAAAACAAATACAGCCCTGTACTGAAACAGAAGATGAAAGATACTATGTAAACAAAGTGGTTACTGGTTTTAATATTCATACTTCGTTGAGATTATTTTTTTATATAACGTGAACCTGCAGCCTGCTGTCTCATCTTCACAAGTAAGCCCAGCTGCAATTTTACTATCATCAGTTGCGAGATACAAGGCAAACATAGAAGTTCTGGATATAATACCCGCGCTGCTCAGTTTATAGCAAAACTATTTTTAAACCGCCTACAGCCTGCTACCTCATCTTCACAAGATGAAAATCCTGCTGCTACCACTTCACAAGATGATAAGGTAAAAAACAGCCCAGTGGTGGCTCTCATGTATGCATTGTCATATTTCGGTCTTTATTGGATTGAATTTTTTGGCATAATTTCTGCTTGTCCCATCCATCTAAGAGGACAGGCTTCCTGATTTTTTTTAGATAGAAAACAATTGAATATTGTCACATAATAATACCCACATCCTCTTATACATGCACATAAATTTCAGGCTATAGACATAGTAAATAATAATCCATGGGTGTGATAAAATTTGAATGTAAGAGAAAAAAGGTGGAACGATAGTGATGGGGCGGGGGGGGGGGGGCTGGAGGGACACCATTTGAGATGACAATTCTGAGTTACTCCCAAAATATCTAACTCAGAACTGGCACAGCAGTCAAAAAGTGTGAGTAGACTTAATCGGTGATCTCGCAAATCCTTCATGGCCATGCTGACGCTGCTATGAAATTGATTTTACAATTATTTATTGTTTATTATATCAAAAGCTGTTGTTTAATGATAATTATTTGTATATGTTATCATTTGTGATGCTTTTAAAAAAGTCATCTAGAAACTGGTGTGCTGCCTACGGCTGTGGAAATACCCCGGCAGGAAATCCTAATTTAAGCTTCCACGCCTTCCCCAGAAACAACGAGGAGAGACTAAAGGTATGGGTTTCGGCCGTTAAACACAAGAACTGGACTCCATCCAAATATGCTGTTCTATGTGGCGAACATTTGAAACGAGATACATTTAGAAGGCCTCCTGGTGTGGGTGGGAGAGCTTTGCTAAAAAAGAATGCTATCCCAACAATTTTCCAATCCTTCCCACACTATCTACAAAACTCTAAAAGTGAAGAGATATACGCTGGTCAGAATACACCATGAAACAACCAAACTCGCAGCAAACACTGACAATAAGCGCTCCAAACTGAGCAGGCTTATTGTGTTCAGTCATATATAATTTTCAGCGATCGCTGATAGTGATAGTGTTAATTTGGAAATTTTGCAGCAATCACCGATAGTGGTAGTTTTCTAGTCTTTGACCCATCCGCAAAATTCAGTATAATCCCACAGTATTTTTTTTTTTGATAAGTAGGTGTAAGAAGTGGTTAGCTTACATTGCTCTACTAATTTGATTAATTTTAACGTATACTGCAACCAGTCCTATCTTACTTTGCAATGCTCGCTGATAGTGGTAGTGTTTTTCATTTTTGTCGTGCCCACAACAATTAGTAAAACTCAACAGTATATATTCATATTTTTTACAAAGTAGTGGTAAGAAGTGGCTAGCTTCATGGCTGTATTTGTGTCGATCAGCTTTAGCTTATGCTGTAATCAGTCACATCGAATATGGCAGCAATCGCTGATAGTGATCGCCGTTAGCCTTGGTCGTGCCCTCAGAAATTAGTATAATCCCGCAGTAACAGCCCTCTGTTTTGTCATGTAGTGATAAAAGTGGTTAAGTACAGGGCTGTATTTGTTTTGATAATTTTTATCTCATAAATTAAAACAGATCTAATATAATTTGGCTGGTATTATACCCTGCGTGCCTTGATTTACTATATTATTTTATAGATGAGAGATTACCAAAGACTTTATATATATATATATGTCACTTACCCTAGCTTCATCATACATACATATCTGGAGTTGGCATACTCAATTTACAGCACAGATCTATTCTTCCTCATGAAGCGACAATAAAATTTGCAGTAAAATCTTTTAACAAGGAATCCAAGCTGAGCAGGTTGTGCTCAGTCATGACTAGGAATATTTATGCAAAAATCTATGTTGATGGTGATGGTGCTTTGATCTGGCTCATCCAACAAAATATTTGTGATACTGTATTGTGGGTATTCTGTGCATTTGAATAGTAGTGGTAGAAGTGTTAAGAGTAGACGGCTGTATTTGTTTCAATATTTATTGGCTAATGATTGTAACTTATCAGGTCTGTTCTCGCTTTGGATTCGCCTAGAGAGTCAATTTTTTATACCATCTCGTGCGGAAAGGTCTTTTACATAAACTCACAAATTTTCTCTGTGTTTAAATAATTAGGGGCCGGACAAGGGCTGATATCATGCCCGGCGTCCCTTGATTCTTCACATTATTTCATTGAATGGTATATAGTAAACTATGGCTCACAGCACAAACTAATTACGTCATGTCGTGTCATGTCGTGCTATTTAAGTGGGACAGTATTGAATGCTATTGGCCTGTCTAGGTAGTATATTAAGTCTATGTATCACATAGACAGTACACTGCCTCGTAATCCTCCTAACGAGCGCAGAATTGAGGCTAGAGTAACACCAAGGCTTTCTTCTAACCAGCTCAGAAAGCCAAGGATGCAAACGCTAACAACAATACCAACTGTAGCATCTATGTGTGATTATATCAAACCAACAAGTAAGCTCTCAATAACTCATACCACGGTAAATAGACAATCTCACCTTACCACCGTGAAGATCGATCCGAAAATAAACAACAAGGCGATAAGCGATGATAACCGTCCCCGACTTCCACATGTTTTTGCAACAGATTTGCAGAGACAAACACTCGCCAAACATCACGAGCTCGCTGGTCTTATTGATGAGCATAAATATGACATCTTACTGCTGACTGAAACTTGGTACAACGGGCATACAGAGAAAGTATATAACTACCCAGGTTTCAATCGCACAGCTACCAATAGACACCAGTCGCGAGAAGGAGGGGGTGTGGCGATCTACACTCGCTCAGATTATCATGTTACAACAATAAAATTGTATACTTCCACAACCATGTCGTTGTTGTGGACTTTGATCAAAATCCCAGGCATAAGTGACAAAATGATCTTCGGAGTTATTTATCACCCGCCCGGTCTGCGGAATGAGATGAAGGATCATACAACACAACACATATACGACACCATCAATTACCTGACCAACAAACATAAAACTGCGAAGCTGTTACTCTATGGTGACTTCAATGACCTGAATACATCATCAATCGAACCGTTATTCGGATAATCACAGATTGTTGACTTCCCAACCAGAGAAACAGCCTTCCTAGACAAACTATTCACCAACATTCCTGAATACGTTAGCCTAAAATGCAAGTCTGCACCTCCAGTTGGCTCTAGCGATCATTGCTCGGTGACTCTAGAATCTGCCGCCAAGAGAGCAGTTCAATACGAAACAATATCCAAACGTATGGTTACCCCTCCCGCTAAGATCAAAACTAGCCTAGAACTGGAGAAACAAGACTGGTCACAGGTAATCAATGAGCCGAACATAGACAAGAAAGCTGAGATATTCCATAATATAGTGATGGATATATATAACAGCAACTGCCCGTTACTTGCACCTGACGACAAATGTCCTGCGGCGACTGGGGAATGGTGACGGGAACAGGGTTGTGAAGCCTGGGAGTTCTTAGCCATGAACCGATACGTAGGCGGTGAGGGTTTATTCAATCGCTCTGCTCTTGGATTGGGGACAGAAGAGTAGTTCGGTAGCTGCTCTCATGACTGAGCAGTCCTGTTTAGGATCCACTCTGCTCACCTCAATCAGAGGAAGGGGCTAGAAAAGGTGCCCTATACATAGTCTGTTCCCATTACCGCCCGACTGTAATACCGCATTCAGAGGGCTCACCATTCAGCGGTAGAAAACATGAATTGATACTTGGAACATGGAATGTACGCACGATGATGGACAATAAGCAAAGTGAACTCCCTGAAAGACGCACTGCATTTGTTGCCCAGGAGCTACGGCGGCTCAACATAGACATCGCTGCTCTGCAGGAGACGAGAATCGCCGATGAAACAATGCCATATTAACCCAGATAGATGGGAAGACAACGCTCGAAAGCGCCCACTATGGCGCTCCAAAATCAAAATGGGAGTAAAGATATTTGAAGATGACAGGAAAGAGCACCGTGCTGCTCGCAAACTGAGACAAGAGAGCTCATCCATAGACTAGAGTGACGCCTTCAAATGCACCCATTGTGGAAAACTATGTAGATCAAGGATAGGACTACACAGTCACTCAAGGACCCACAAATAGCAAGCAGACATCATACTCTATACAGAGGGATTGCAAAGAGAGAGAGAGAGATACCCAAGGTACCGGTACCATCGACGCCTTAGTCAACGCTGTCACATCTTGGAAACTTGCGATGGATGACACTAATACTCTCGCCGTCCATGCTCTTTTCGAAGATTTCTCAAAAGCGTTTGACAACATGTGTTCAGACATCCTCGCCTCTATCATGCTATCCCAAGGATACAGTGAATCAATTATTGCCCTGTGCGTCGACTACCTAACAAATCGCAGGCAGCGTGTCGCCCACAAACCCTCTAAAACAACATCTGGTGAAAGAGTGAGCAACATTGGTGTACCCCAGGGCACAAGGTGTGGACGGATACTTTGGAATATTTTTATAAAATCACTGCAATCATCCGAAAACATCATAAAGTATGCTGACGACCTACCAATATTCACCACGATTCCAAAATCAGAATCAACCAATATCGCTCGCGGCCACAGCTCTACCGCCAGTGATACTATATCGAAAGAAGCTACTATGAGTGCAGAGTGGTTTCAAAACAATGGCATGACTCTAAATACATCCAAAACGAAACAGATGGCTATGTCATTACAGAATAAGATAACTCTTGAAACCCCAGTCTGCATACACAACAAAGTCATCGAACGCGTAGACTCATTCAAACTGCTTGGGGTTAACATAGATGAACACCTCACATTTCACAAGCATGCTGAATCTATAGTTGAGAGAAGCCACGTAAAGGTCCAGGCACTACAACTTCTGAAACAGTTATGGCGTAAATCAATCAGGACTGTGTAGATACTACATGACCATCATTCGACCACTGCTTACATATGCCTGCCAAGCATGGTTTCAATCGTTAGCCCGGTATTCATGTCAAATCTCTGCTCTGATTACAGTGCCCAGGTCGTAAATAACCCTATACATCGGTTATCCCACCTGATTCCATCCAGGCAAGACACAAACAGGCACTCTACTAGAACTCATAACACCCTGATCAAAAACCACCGAACTCAGAGCCTTATGAATACTATATTTTACAAAGTCGGTGTATAAAATGGATTTATTTTTCTATGTGTGACATTATAAAGAACGACTAATGCAGTTCGAATAATTTTTTAATGTAACTCATGCTCTGATCATGATTGTATTATGTACTTTCTTGAGCGGTGAAATAAAGTCCATATCTATCTATCTCAATCTCTACCACAGACAAAATATTCATGTTTGTGATAAGTTCTCTGAACAAAAGAAAGGCATCTATATATAAACAGTTTAACCTACCTCTGTTTTGTGCGCAAATCAGTCCAGAGGTGTCTGGGTTTCACTGTCAGGGAATTCAAGGATTGATCAGCATTTGCTTTTCTTCTACAAACATTTGTAAAAATTAATACATCAAAATAATCCAGTAAATGATTTATGGATCATCATGACAGTTTCTATCTTCACTCTCTTTTTTTTTTAAGAGAAACAAGGGTCGGCCAGTATTGACTTTTTGTACACCGTTGGGGAGCTACAGATTGTTCTCAGCTTGAATTGATGAAAATTGCTGTGATGAGACCGAAAAGGCTGTTTTTTTCAAACTGTATGGAAGAGTCAAAATTCAGAACAGTTGATATTTATTCTTAGAGACATATCATCTTGATAAAAACAGTCTCAGCGCAACATCAATGCCTCAAATTTTTGTTGATCTGCCAACATTCAATAGATCAGTAGCTTTCGAACGCTGTATAGAAAGTCATTATTTGCTGACTCCATGTCTTTGTCTTACAATGATAAAATCTACTTTTGACCCGGGTTTACTTACTATACAGTTTTGTGGCAATTATTACTGTGGCACTTAAAAATAACCGAACATTAGAAAGCATACTTAATCAGAAAACATAGTTTTATAGCTTACTAATACCTAGACAATATGTTTGGTCTCCCACAGTGATCATCAGCCATCTCTCCGTCCTCTAAATCCGTATCGTATGCTGACCCTGGTATATGAGTCGATTTGTCGAGGATGTTGATATTGGCATCCCATGGCCCTGCTTCACATGCTTCTTTACTGCCCTCCTCACTTTAATAAAGTTATGTTATACCTGTATTATTCAGCTATTGCAGGGGACCACATAGCAACACAATCTACTGAGTGATGAGGGTGTCTGGTTGTGTATTTTTTACCATTAGCAATTAAAAACAACACAGGTGAAACCCATCAGAAAATTAGTGCAGTTTTAATGTTAGGCAGTGTTGTGAGCTCAGTGCGTATGGCATTTTGGCAGCTTTCCGTGGAGGATGGTCTGGATGCACTAGTTCTTTCATTGAAGACACTGAGAATTGAACAGAAACACAGTTTGGAGAAAGTCATTTTTGTCAGAATCTTGGCAATCTTACCTATAGTCTATTTGCTGTTGCCTCACAGACCCGGCATAGTTCTGACTGAGAGTTGATGAGGCATCTCTTCTCCTATCAGAAGGAATTCCAAAAGATAACTCTAGCTCAGAGGTGGACACAGTATGTCTTGGGGTGATGATTTCATCATAAGTAGGAGGTGCTTGTGGCAGAATTGGTTCAGACTTCCAACGACTTGGGTATGAGCTCGCTCTCCTATAACGTGGGGCGGGCCGAGGTGCCCTAAAATATTCAAGGCATAATCAGTAACCAGGACCATATCCATGTGATGGCTTTTCACAGCAACAACAACAACAACAACAAAGCAAAACTCATCAACCAATCAAAACAAAAGCACATGAGTCAATTCAGAAATGCACAAAAGTGATACATGAGTAGATAACACCGTAGAAGCAATATCCAACCAATCTATAATATAGACAAGGCCCTATTGTTGGTCTGAATCCTAGGCTAATGTCAGGCGTTAATTAGGGTGAGATCGTTAAGGATTAAACCTTACCCGCGAGTGGGAGTTCTCAGTGGAGCTCTCTGAATGGAGTCTTCAAGCTGCTTGTCACACTGTGTAACATCTGCAGATTGTTTCATAGCAGCGGTCATTGTCAAAGCCGAGACATCGCTTTGGTCACTGGGGTCATCCTGTTGAGCAGACATATGAACTTTCTCAAAAACTCTCGAGCCCCCTGACTGGTCAACCCAACAGTTTCGGTGCAAGTTTGTGATCTGCAAAATAAGAAATGAATTAAATTTGCATTCATTAGGGGCCATAACTTAGTAGCAGGGGTAACAAAACTTCATTTAAAGACTGCATTTAATTGAGAAGATTCTGAAGGAAGAGAGCTGTCGGGATACCTGGTGAACATACAGTATAGAGCAGCCACTTAATGTATTCATAATAATATTATAAATTTATATTATTTTGTATAACAATGTATAATGATGGTAAAGTTCTGATTGATGTTCAGGCTAGTTGTGGCAAACCTTGATAGATTCCGAATCATTCTTCTTGCAATTTGGTTCCAGTTCTTGAAACATACATCCATCCTTGGCTTTCCAGGTTTCAATCCCGATCTTCTTTATCTAAAATGTCAAAACCACGCCGTCAATTGTTGAGTTAATTTTTATAAAATAATCTGATTCATAACTAGCTGATGATAGATATTATTTCTGAGCTTCATTACACCCAAGGTCAGTACAATCACAATACCTGGTGGGTGATGCTTGTACAGCCTGATGTTGTCCTATGTTCAGTCACCTGGGCCGTTGTTGCCGCAGGGTCATCGCTCTCAGACTCGCTTTGCCTTGCCAAACCTATGGAGACACCATAGCCAATTTGAATTGGAACAACGTGTGAGAAATAAACAATTGACAGACTGACTGAAAGTGAAGTCAGGGTAAAGTGAACTATCCTGTCTTGTCAAGCTTGCAAGCTATGCTATGCGAGTTTTTTTACGATGAAATACATCAAGCATTTTTAATTTGTTGGTTGCGGCAAGATTTCCCTTGACTCCTTGTTCATCACAGTTGTCATTGATGACTTTTGACACCTTTCACCATGCCATTTCCTTGCTCAACTAACCTACACTTGAGGCAGCTAGAATTGAACCTCTGCTGCCTATTTGGTATCAATAGAAGGATACAGATTCTGTTGCCATTGCGGGTGTGCAAACTAAACCGCCATCTCTAGACAATGCTGCCCAATATTAACTCAAATAAAAGATACTCCCACCAGAGAAATGTTCACATTAATTGAAGAATGTTCTAAGTTTTGTGATGCCCGATGGCTGTGACTAACTCATTACCCACCTTCTTTAACTCTTCGAATGAGTGGTCTCAGGTATATTATGTGGAGAATATTACCCCATGAAAGCTGTAATGATGTAATAAAAAGAGTCAGATTTGGATTGTTTACAGAACAAACAAAGAATGAGGGTATATTAGAATCCTTTGATAAAACACAAAAAAGCACTGTTTTATAGTTGTCATGCAGCTCACACAAATTTCAGAAAATTTAATATGGATTGACTTGTTGGGCTTCCTTTTCACTATTAAGGGTGTCTATTGTGTATGTTGTTTCTTACCTTGGTAATGTGTGACAAAACCACAGCCACAAACATTGAACCCACTACTATTATATTGAATTGGTCAACAGCAGTACAGAAAACAAGATCCATCTCATCGAGAGTCATCTTTCTGCCTAGCCAATTATAACTAATGCCGTTTATATCTCACAGAGAGTGTTTGCTGCCCTTATCCACGTACTACCATTCAGCCTAGCTAGTAAAATAACTATACACTAGCGAAGCTGTTAGCACTGTTAGTCTTGCTTATCGACGAGGAAGTAACTTGTTTATACACAAGTATGACGAATTGGACTTTTCGGGATTTTATAAACAGTCAATTGGGAATCCCGTTCTTATTCCACACTACAATCGAGCATGCACTACACAATTGAACAAATTATAATATCCACAAGCCAGGCGTTATATTATAAATCAATCACTATGTATGAAGCACATCCTTAACTTGAAAGGTGACGGCAGTGTGGCGTATCAGTTTGCTATACAATCATAAGCATCTGGAAGCAGAAAAGAAGGCCAGACAAATTGAAATATGTGTGCAAAGCGCTTTTTGGGTTTTATTGATTTTCATGCCAACCTTTATATTGTATATTATAGGTTCACACCATCATACATTTTTGCAATTTTCCCTGGTCGCTATCAAATAAAATCATATAAATAAAATAAAATCAATCAAATAAAATCAAATAAATCATGGTTTTGCCAACAATAGTTCCTGGGTCTTCACAAACGCTTACATTGACAGTACTCTCCAGTACCAAACAGAGAGAGGATGTAGCGCCGGTGAACCTTTTGAAGATGTCAAGTAACCCTGGAGCAATGAATAAATAAGGCCTAAAAAAACTTTGCTCAATAGTCTTTGGATTGCAAGATTGAAACCAGAAGTTTAAGTCATCAATGGCTTTATTGTCGAGGATTAAAAATATCAAAATATGATTCATTGTTCAACAGATTGACAGACTTTGAAGGTAGTGGTACTTCCGAGGTTACAGGATGGCACCTGCGTGCTTTTATTCACATTGCTTGCATTTGAGCAGGTTTTTATTGGAGTTGCCTGTTTTGGAATTTCCATCGGGAAAACCTGACCATGGAAATCCCAGTATAATTTTGACAGTAGACATTAGACAATAGAATAAAACCTTCCAAGTCAGTTGGATGTATGAAAAAAGCCTTGCCAATGATGTAAAGCCTGTAACATCATGCCATCATATTAAACAGGCTCTCCAGCATGATAATGGTTGGCAAAAGCATTATGGGCATTGGGCACAGCTGTATATTAATGGTCCCTCTGCGGTTTCTGATCATTGGTTCTACGAAACACTTTAGTATATGGGATAAGCATAAAATCTATCACGTTGAAAATATATATAAAACACTCAACCCTAACTGACTTGGGACAAAATTTCAGTCCACAAACATTCCAGAGTCGACAAAGTCAGGAAGAAGTTTATCTGACTCTTTGTCTTTTACTTCATCACAGCCAATCAGCCTTATATCACCAATCCTCTCAGAATGGTGATATTCTATTTGTCTGAGAGCTGGCCAGAGTGCTATAGCTTGGTAAAGTCCTTCGCAACTCATTTTATTGTCTTTAAACGAGCCAACCAGCATCCCCAGGGCGTAAACTTGTTTTTTGTCGGCCTTGCTTATGGTGTACACAACAGATCCGCTGTCTCCTTTCTCCAACCTGTCAAGAAACAAACCTTTACACTCATGCATACCCAAACCCAACAACAACTTAAAAAAAAGTTTAGCTTCTCAATACTTGTTTTTGCAAAAGTATGACAAATTGGATTTTTCGGGAATTTATGTACAGTAAATGGAATGCCCTTCTTATTCCACAATCCATGCTTAATCCATTGATTATAAATCAATAATTATTATCATGTAGAAATATGAGCACAACACAACCTATGACAGGCATAATATTGATTCTGCATATAACCTTGAAATCGAAGGGTGACAGTCAAATTTGCAAAGATACAAGATGGCACTGCATTTGATCTGGTTATAATTGGAGTTGCCTGTTTGGGAATTTCTGTTGAGGAAAGTGTATAAGTGTAATATGTATTAAAGTGGATCATGCCCTACTATGGATACATTACCTGAGTCCACTATCTAGAGACAGAGCTAGATGATATCCCGGGGAGTAGTTTGTTTTCGTCTTAGTTATAAAGCGCGTGACTTCAAGCTTCCCGAGTTTGTTGTTCACGATGACTTTAATCCCTCTCTTGCTGAGGAGTTTCCCGTATCCTTTCTTGTTTCGTAGAGGCACTATGCCTTTGATCTTGGCATGTACATACTTGTAGTTGTCATGTCCAAGAGAAAAAGGGCCTGAATAAACCTCCAAACGTGATAATTGAGTTTTTGGGTCCTTCTCAAGCCATCCTTGTGCTTTCAGTTGAGCATAATCAAGCCGGAAGAGCAGAATGTCGTTGGCGAAGCTATCAAATTCATTAACTCCATAACCTGCTGTAGGCATGAAGTGCCATTGTCTATAAAGGGGTGTCCCAACCGTATCTATGACTTCCCTGCTTGCATCATTTGCTACGAGCCCGAAACTGAGATTTTGTGATGGTGAACATATTTTGTCCCATATTTCATTGAACGTAGGTTGGTAATCAACACATCTCAGGTCGAACCTTTGTTTAAGAGAAAGGATGTGATGAGCTGAAATGACAGCAAAGTAGTCGCATTCTACTGGCTTCCCATTTCTACAACGCGCCTCCGCCCTGACAACCATCTCACAGGTCGACTCAGTGATCACTGATCTCCCACCCTGCTCATCAGTTTTCCATGTTTTGAAAGTAAAAGGCATTCGAGCACTTTCTTTAAATCCGGTCAATGGGGTGAAAATTTCCCTCTGCTTTCGAAGTACCAGCTTGTATCCTTCATATCCGTTGGCAGCATTTTCCAGTTCTTCTTTTACTGTTAAAACTTCTTCAGTGAACAGAAATATTTTCTTAAGGTCACCTGGATCCTGCATTGCTTGCCATTCCAGGATCCCACCTTTAGTGAAAATACTACAAAACAAATGCAGATTTGTTTAGACTTTGATCCTGTTTCGTGCTTCTTATGTGTACAGACAGAGACAATGGATGATTTCATAATCATAATAATTATTCTCTAGCCATTACAAATCGGGCAACTGACTTACATTAACCGACTTACGAGACATTTTTTTTCTCAAGTCACAGCCATAGAGGCTGATGCTGGAGACTTTGTCGACTTAGGTAAATACTGAGGTAAATACAGAGGTAAATACTGAGGTAAATACTGAGGTAAATACTGAGGTGAATACACTGAGGTGAATACACTGAGGTGAATACACTGAGGTGAATACAGAGGTGAATACAGAGGTGAATACTGAGGTGAATACTGAGGTGAATACTGAGGTGAATACTGAGGTGAATACTGAGGTGAATACTGAGGTAAATACTGAGGTAAATACTGAGGTAAATACTGAGGTAAATACTGAGGTAAATACTGAGGTGAATACTGAGGTGAATACTGAGGTGAATACACTGAGGTGAATACACTGAGGTGAATACACTGAGGTGAATACAGAGGTGAATACAGAGGTGAATACTGAGGTGAATACTGAGGTGAATACTGAGGTGAATACTGAGGTGAATACACTGAGGTGAATACACTGAGGTGAATACTGAGGTGAATACAGAGGTGAATACTGAGGTGAATACTGAGGTGAATACTGAGGTGAATACTGAGGTAAATACTGAGGTAAATACTGAGGTAAATACTGAGGTAAATACTGAGGTAAATACTGAGGTAAATACTGAGGTAAATACTGAGGTAAATACTGAGGTAAATACTTAGGTAAATACAGAGGTAAATACAGAGGTAAATACAGAGGTAAATACAGAGGTAAATACACTGAGGTAAATACTGAGGTAAATACACTGAGGTAAATACTGAGGTAAATACAGAGGTAAATACAGAGGTAAATACTGAGGTAAATACTGAGGTAAATACAGAGGTAAATACTGAGGTAAATACTGAGGTAAATACTGAGGTAAATACAGAGGTAAATACTGAGGCAAATACTGAGGTAAATACTGAGGTAAATACTGAGGTAAATACTGAGGTAAATATTGGTGTAACGATCCAATATATTTATATGGCCGGGAGCACTCAGCAGCAGTAGCATAGTCAAATACAGTTAGATCAGGCTTCTCACAGTGAACCAACACCTACCTATCAATGTCGGATATGAGCTTGTCAAATTCTCCATCATCAGAAATGTATTCAGCACTTTCTTCAGCTGTTTCCATATCACTTAAGTTAAGTTCACTATGACTATCCACAAGAGATCCTACTTTGACTTCACCACTACTTTGGCTTACAATTGAGGCTTCATCCTCACCAATACCACTGCTTGCAGAACAGCTAGGAGGATTGGTGGCTTGAGACATTTGCTGCCGGAAATCGTCACTCTCCTGCTGCGAAGTCAAACCACCTGTATCTGCAGGAGTTTGGTTTATCAGTATTTCGCTGACTGTTGTAAGCTGATCTTTCTGAACAGCAAGACCTCCCAAACTAGGGTTGTCATTATCTGCAAGTGGTTGCGGATGCATTGTACGTCCACCTGCAGTTTCTCCAGATCGGATACTAAAAGATAACATCAACTATAGTAGCCATTTATCATCGAGTGCTATTATTGAGCAAATTGTGAATGCCTTACAGAAGGACAATTCCCATCAGATGTAGGTTTGTCATTTACCCTAAAAAACAAAATTCAACTTGATGAAAATTGCCAAAGACTGGCTCTAAACGAATTTAGGTTTGCTATATCAAAAGTTTTGGGGGAGGTTTCTTTGTTCTATAGGCTAATTCAATACATATCCACCGCAGACATTTGTCTATTAACTGCTGATAGTTAATTTTTTTTCTTGCTGCTTTGACCGAAAAGAACATACGGAATAAAAATAATCACCTTGTTTCTGTGATAACCACCGCTTTATATTGTGTAGCTCCACACATTTCAATGTCCATATTTTTTTGTTTCGGTGGTTCAGGAGCTGACTTCTTCGTATCACCTTCTGGCAGTGATAAAAGTTCTGGGGCATCATCAGCAGAAACATCAGACTCCTTATATAGGGGCAACTTATCAATCCTTAAATATCAAAATACAAATCAGTTGCAACGGTTCAAAACTGGCGGGTTTTTCTTTGAGAATGAGCGACATTTTTTAAAGCAAATTATCATTATCACTAAAAATCATGACTCATCTGGTCTTTCATTCCCAAATAGTTCACACAGTATGTATATAGTTCAACCAATATGTGAGCAGGTCTCTATCATCCCGCTAGGAGCATTCACAAAGGGATTTTGACAGTTTTTTAAATCAAAGATCCCCCCATGTCTATTCACTAATTATGATTATAAGATTATAAGACTATCAGATGACAGGAGATGTGAATTGCATCTTTTGTATCTTTTGTACGATTTTACCTTCCATCATCAGTGTTTTGGCCAGGAACATCAACTTTGTGAGGCTGCATAGATTGCACCGAACACTCCTCCATTCGGTGGAGTTGTTCTTCTGCTTTGACAATTTTTGTAGGGCTGCACAAAATATATAATATGAGGTGAGTGAAACAGTTCAGAATCGAAACAAATGATTCATGCAAAAAAAACTGGAGCAAGGTGATAGGTCTGATAAACACATAAATCGAACACAGCCCGACACAACGTCTACCTCATATACAAGAATAGTTGAGGAGCAAGCCATTTTTCCTTGCATCACTCTTCCAAACAAATTAAAAAAAAAGCTTCTGATAAATTTAGTCGACAAAAAAAGTTTTTTAACTGATCTGGATTCAATCTCTTTCACCCTATACCTTCCATCAGGAAGTATTTTACACGCTTCAGAGTGTTTATTATATCTTGGTATAGAAGAACAAGTATGAAACACATAGCTCTGAAGCAGATCATCTCTTACGACTGCGAGCATCGACAGAAAAGAGTTAAACCACTATTATCAATCACCAAACAATGGTACCGATCGTGGCATCATGCTATGACTGAATATGAAAGTGATAATAATGTCAAACCTTGTAACTTGTTCTGTCTGTGTAGGATGTTCAGTCTTTTCAGATGGTTCAGTGTCGGGTGAGGTCATGGTTAGGTTCAAAACCGAGGCAAGATCTATATTGTTGGTTGTGTCTGAATCGTCCTCCCTAAAAATCATTAGGTATAAGAATAAAATCTTATTATTTTATGTTACAGTAGCTATACATTTCTATTGGTGGCACACAATGGCAAATATTCAATATTATGACTTATTGAGCTGATTGGAATTTTTAGCTTCTAACTGCTTATTATAGGAAACGAAAGCTAAAACCACTAAAATTCCGATGCCTTATGATGGATAAACATTGTTGAATAACACCCTCACCGCTTTTCTGTTTTCGTTGATTCTTTATACAGTGACTGGTTCAAAAGATTTTGTATACAGAGACCTCTGTCTGCAGGTGCATTCTCAACAGTGTCCGTGCTAAAAGCAAAAGTTGTGACACACTCAAGTACCAAAATGTAATTAATCCAGAAGGGCATTGAGTTCGGTGACATTTGGAGATTGCAAAACATTGTGATACGAAAATTACACGTGTTGCATGACAATTGCTATTTCATTCAAATTAAATAAAACTATCCAGTGGACTTTGCCTCACAGCTGCTTCAGATTCACCATGTAAAAAATTGATAGAATATGTTTGGCAAAATGCACGCTACCAGAGTTAGAGTGCACATATGGGCCCAACGGGTCATAGTAGTTAGTGGACTGTAGTGGTATTTGCACTCGGTTCCTTCAGACATTAAAGACCAAATGCTTCATTCTCATGATAATACCTGAAGCCAGTTTCTGAATCTTTGCTTTCTTGGTGAGCAGTAGCTTCTGCAGAACGGCTTTCTTCTGAAGAGATTGTCCTTCTTAAATGGTTTTGGTCCCCACGCTCATTGCAAACCTGTTGCTGGGTAGACTCTTTAGAGATGCTCACGTTTGCCTGAGAATTGTTGCTATTCTCAGCAGCATTCAGTGGAGTTTGATTTTCCTCAGGTCTCTCTCTAAATGAACCAGTGACACAAATTGATGATTAGAGCAAGCACTGGATGAATACAGGGGTCAGTGGAACAGTTCCACTGCGATAGGATTTGTAAGCTTGGTCATGTATCACCGGAATCAATATCAATGAAAAAGGAATAAATGAAAACCTCAATAAAAACGCATCATAATAATAATATGGTCTTGGAATTGTAGGTGCAATTGTGGTGCAATATGATGGTGTCAAGATTGACATTGTTCTATTAAAGTGAAGAGGAGTAATGCATGTCTTTCTGAAAGGCAGACAGAATCTGGGTTTTACTGATATTGAGTGTAAGGGCCAGTGGTCTAAGTGGACTTTTTTCTTTGTGGGCAGAAGTTTTTGCAATTTCTAGATCAAATTATGCAGAAATATAGATCTGCAATAGTATGATTGATATCTGGTCAAAAGAGACAACTTGACACTGTTTTTGAACAGAATCCATTGGAACTGTGTTCTAAAGGTTCCCCCCTCTATATTATTTTGCGTGAACTCAGTTCCCACTCACTCAGAACACTGGTAAGGGCAAGCGACCTCATCACTTTGTTAACAAATCAGGGGAGTAGCGTGAATGTTGGAGGACATGTCTATATTATTGTCTACATCAATTTACCTTGAAGTCACTGCTGGTAGTTGAGCAGCATCATGTGGCCTCCTCTCTATCAATTCATCAGGGCAGTCAGCACAACTGGCATTACTGAGCGCTTCGTGGTCACCTGTCTGTGCTTGATCGTGAGGCGTTAACTGTCTTTTCACAGGCGGCAACTGGTTGGCCGGAGCAGCCTTGCACTGAACTTCACTGCTGTCTTCACTAGTGTGGAAAATATCAGGACACAAATCATAAGTCATAAGCTAGGTAAAAGGTAGCATCATCCTAACATGGTGGCAATATGCTCATTCCTGGAATGCTCGGCACAATCAGCTAAAATTGACAAAAAGATAGGCTATGGAACCATAAAAAAATCACCTTGTTGGTGAAGCTTATGGTCAACAACTAACTTTTGTAAACCTAAAAAGCTGGAATCATGTCAATAGTTGTCCGGATAGATGCTAATGACAACCTATGTGTTACAGCAAAGTGTGAATATGTCTGAAAAGATTTTGTCAACAATAAGTTGATGACTGAAGACCTATGAGTTGCGCTGTTGGACGTGCATCACTGCATCTAGGTCCTGACAAGTGTGAACCCAAAGATCTTTGCACACCCTGTTAATTTTGTGCCGAATAGTGCTAAAATTTCTCATGGCGTATCTGTCCACCTACCTGTAATTGGTCTCATTGGTATGTATTCTTTGTCTTTCTCTTGCTTGTGGTTTCTGAGATATTGGTTGGTGAACTACTTGAAAGTTTTTGTGCTCAATCTGAACATTTTCAAAGTCATAACTGTTCGATTGAAGTCTTGTGTACCGGACGCTAGTGAAGTCATGTTCCTCGGATCCTGCTCTGGGTTGGTTACGAGGTGCTGGTCTGCAAAAAATCCTGAGTATCAATACAAATTGTCATGGCTTCAATGTAAATTTCAGAGCAGTATATGAATGGTTCTAATCACTGCTATGAACACATGGATTGATGGTAGAACCAAGCATATGGCTAATAGTGAGGGGAATCAAGAGTTCGTAACACTGCGTCAGTAAAGTTAGTATTGAACAAGTTTGATCCAGACTGACTCAATCTTTATATTGGGTTTGCAAATTTCCGCTTCCAAGCAAGGAAGCTCCCAAAACCACTCCAAAAGATAGTCAGGGGTGTTTGAGCATGTCCTCTGCATACCTGGGTAGTGGATGGGGCTTCACCAGCGATGTACCTCTGTTGAATGGTTGTTTGTTGTGCTCCGTAATTCCGTCATATCGAAATGAGCGGCTCGCAACTGTGTCAGGATAATTTGATGCACCTGATGTTTTTCCTTTTGCTACAGCTATGTAAGGTGTACCTTGGTAATGTATTTGTTCAAACCTTCTTTGTATGTTGTTTTTATCAACCCAGAAGTTTCTATACAGCTTTATTAACTGAAACGAGAAACGCGTTTGATAGGTCATTGAAATAGTGGGATTTTGGCGACAAGTATGCTTTTTGCGTGCAATGACTTCACTCCTGAAGACACATACACATCCATTCTAAGAAAATAGCCACAGAACCATACTTCAAGGTATGGATGCCTGTGAAAGCAAGCTAAATGGTGCCTGGTTCATTCAAAGTTATTGTAAGACACTTGGTCACTTTTTGAATACAAATTATATCAAGAGCATTTAGCATTCCTTTGACACAAATACAGATACAATTTAATGGATAATGCACCACTTCAGCGTTAGTCTTACGATTCTTGTTTGACCAAGGGGCGCGCTATCTCACCTCTAAAAAAGTCTTCACAGCCTCATTCTGATCATAACTTGGTGTTAGTTCTTGAAAGCAATACCCCTCTCTACTCATCCATGTGTCCAGACCAGCTTTTTCGACTATCAACTGGAAACAGGCAAAATGATGAATTTGTTCATCGATCACATTGTATTGGTATATATAAAAATATATAGTTCTAACCTGGATACCTAGAGATCAGCCATGAATTAACCCATTTGTTCATTACGATAAAGGTTTCTTGGACAAGTGACCCATTAAATGAAGACTTATTTGAAGTAAACTCCACTAAATCATCAATTTTTTTGCTTACCACTGAGTGAAATGACATCTCCATCTTGATATCAGATTTTGGTTCCCTTCAATAGATCCTTGTCTGCGGTAGACCTATGTTGATCATCACAATATCAAATAAATTTTCATGGATGAAAATTAGAGACTGAGATCCGAGTGGAAGAACATTTATCGCTTGCAATTAAATACATTAGTCACCTGGTCAAAACAGAACAGGTTGGACAGAATCAATCAAAGGAATGGTGTTAATCAAATCCGTAACCATCATTATGATTTTGAAGTATGCATAACTGTGTTTACTGTATAGTGTGTGAGGGGGAGAGGTGGCTGATACAGAGGATCAACAGTATTGACAAGCAAACACTACACACACGAGTACATGGCCGGTACGAGGGATGTTACTAGGATTCCAGTAATTAATCCCCTCTGAGAAAATTTATTGATTCCAGTTGGAGTTAGCGAATCTAAGTATCTGTGCATTGGATACCAAGGTAAAAGAAAAGAGTGTGTTACCACCATGGGACTTACATGCCTTCGCCAATGTCCAGTGGTTGATTGTGGATATTGGCAAAGTGAAGGAATTTAAGGTCTAGGGGCCCATGTGTGTTACAATGAAAGCAAAAGGAATTATGGATATACACATCAGAGCAAGAGTTTGCAGTGTGTTGGGCTTTAGAAATTAATTTAGCTGGATATCCCTTCTTCACTTACCTAATTCACAATCCTACTAAACTTCATGTTACACCTGACCAAATTACTAGTAAAATGGTCAACTTCCACAGTCCAGCCTGTCCTGACAATCTACAGGCCTGCACCACAAATTATTAAATCACACCATGCAGAGTGAGATGTGTTGAGGATGAAAGAGCTGCCTTCCTCCCTGCCTTCTGTGGGCCTAGTTGAATGAGTCACTAAAATTTTAGAGTGGAATTTCCCAGCCTATGTGGATTTTGATTGACTTGGAAAATGACCAATCAAAGCCGACATTGGATAGTCATTTGGAAACTCCTTTATGAACATTCGATTTTTCACCACAATATACTGTAAATTCCGATGCATACATATCCATTAAAGAAGGCTGTACTTTTCCCGAATCATGAAAAGCTTTCGAAATGTTTTCCCAATATTTAGGAGGGGATTGTTTTACTGAAAACAGTCAAGTGGAAGACAACTTAAAATTAAAAAAAATGAACAAAGGGTTAAAGCATTGTGGGTGCCCCACTCTCTCTCTCTCTCTCTGGTTACAACAGGGATAGTTGGGCAGAAACTCCCAAACTCCCTGGTTACAGAGAAACTTCAATAGCAGAGCTCTCCGGCACCAGAGAAAATTCTTACCTTCAAAAGAGACAATCCATAGCCGATAACCAAAAGGAATTTTAAAATTTCTTGCCAACAATTTTCTTGCCAGCAATTTCTTGCCAACAATTTCTTGCCAACAATTTCTTGCCAACAATGCAATCAACAAGTTAACTCAACAACTTGCTTGCAAATAGAAGTACTTTCTTTGCATGTTAGCTTATATTTGAACAGTACAGTACTACAAGATGGTAGAGCATTTACTCAAAAGCAAATGTTACCAAATTGTTAATGTACATGGGTGAATTTTATACATTTCTCTTCTATTTTTATCTGAGTTGACAACACCACACCGTACTCACACAGTGATATTGACTCCAACCAAGAAATCATTGTCAAATTTGTTACTAGTTAAGTATAAAGGTGATCTATTCACCGGTATTCTGCTCCCCCTCCAATAAAAAAAAAAGTGGGTTAAAATCGCAAGTGTTGTCTCCGTCCGAGGACTGAGAAATATCAGTACCTTAAGGGCGCGGCCGCCGTATTCGGCGCCAAGTTGCTCTCAGTTTGCAGGCAGGTCGGAGCACACCTGGGGCGTCATATGAACCCAGTAGTCAGTAGACTGCAGCGGGATTCGAACCCAGGACCTCCAACGCTTGCGCGTTAAAGGGCAGGCACTCTAACCAACTGAGCTACCAAAGGCAAATGGTGGCAGTGACCAGTGGTGAGGGAGCGACTCCAAATGCAGGTGAATGGAGCCACCCTCCCTGATGGAGCAAACATTATCTAGTAAGACATATGTTTGGGACATGTACATATGTAGGGTACTGCCAAAAGGATTACAAGCAACGCTCATTGGGCTTAACATCAGTTGGTGTAGTGGATTCCACGTAATTAGAGTTGATATTTTTAGTGAGAGTTTTGGTGTGTATTTCTTACTCTCACCTATAAATATTGGGGATAGAGTGTAGAGAGAACAACTCAACATAAATGCAGAGTGGATAAAAATTTCATTGTAATATCACTAGAAATGCTTATCAAAGATATAGTCATGCCCACTTTTCCTTTCAACTGCAATAACCGCATCGATTCTCACAGAATATTGTATGCCCCTACACCTCGACCTCTCAGTATCCCGAGGCATCTTTAATGTTAGTTTAAGCGCTCAAACGGTGCAAGATGCTGGTAGAGGCATTTCATTATCAACCACTTGTGGCTGATAATGAAATGCCTCTACCAGCATCTTGCACTGTTTGAGCGCTTAAACTACTTTAATGTATGCCCGGATCAATGAAAATAATTAGCTGCCAAATGAGCCATTAGGTATAATATTAGCGATGAGAGTTAATGTTTCTAGAGCCACAGAGCGATGATGTGCTATAGCTCCAGGTTTTAATCTCTCTATCTGAAGAGTTCCTAGCTTCTTCAGGAAATCCTGAAAATATGAAAATGAAAAATCGTATTTGTTTCAGCTTCAGGGTTTTTCTATGCCGACTTTACCAGAAGATTGGACAGATGATATAACTATATATACACTAATATACTAAATACCAATACTGATACAAGTCCTACTATGCTGAATGTTTTTGCCAGAGGGGATTACAAACTGTCCAGAAACTATCCTTTGAAACTTTGCATTTGAATTTTGTATTATATATTCAATTACTTATAACTCATGTGAAGGTATTTCATTCATGAGGTAATTGTCCCTGCAAGCATGTTAACATCGAATCAAGATCTTACCTGATGCGGTTGTTTAGCAGACTGTTCTAGTTTCCTGCTGCTCTCTAGTATATGGAACAGGAAGTGTTTGAGATGAGCTAACATCTGCTGTCTGAAACTGGGCTCTGAGTGAAAACTGTTATCTCTAACAAACTGATAAACCCAGTCAAACTCACACTCACTGATCGACGAGGCTGTCTTATGACTCTCACATACCAGAGCAAACGCTGATAACCTCCTCTGAAATCAACAAATATCAGAGCGTATGAGGAGCATTGAAAATCACAACTCAATATAAAGAAAAGACAACTAGGTATACACTGATACTTATTATATTATGGTACCATTGTATCATCTTGTTAATGTCAAACATGGTCTCATATTGAGGGGTCTTTTTGTGTTCACCTCTTTGATCGGTAGATTCGATTCAGAAAACAGATCAACTCAGTCAAAGTTGTCTCCCGATGTCAAAAGAGAAGACAACTACAATTTGCATAATTGAATGAATATTTTCGTTATATAGGCTGGGAGGGTGGGATATACGTCTCACTCTCCCTGATGTAGGTAGGAAAATACTAACTGTCAAACAAAATTACCTCAATATCTGCTGACTTAAGAGCCACATTTATGAGTTGACGACTAAGTACGCCGCACCATGTGTCAGTGTCGGTGACAGCTGACACCTGCTGCGTCCCATCTGGCACCTGACGTGTCCCATCTGACACCTGCTGTTTGATGTCTTGCCCCTTCAGTGTGACATCCGACATTTGCTGTGTGACAACTGAAAGCTTTTGCGTACTGTCAGATACTTTTAATGTGCCCTTAGTACCCTTTTGAGTAACTTCAGTGCCCTCATTTAACATGCCTGCTGACCTTGCTCGACGAGCCAGTATCAGATACATGAGTAGATTAGCAGAACTGGAGGGTTCAGAGGAGAGCCATAGTAACAGATCCACAGTAGTCTCAGGCCATACCTTTATTATCTTAGGTATCAGATTCTAATAGAAGTAACATAAAGTGGTTTAGAAACAACCTAATAAACAACTAGATGATGGATGGTTGACAGTGAGTTAGAGAGGATAAACCGGACATTTGCATAGCCAACAAAGTAAATCACTCAAACTAGAAACTTTTTGCCTCGATTGTCAGAAAGTACTAATAAATATGTTGACTCAGATTGGGTGTTGTGACAATAATAAAGGTGCCAAATGTCTACAGACTACATGGTTGCACTGTGGGCCTGATACGTATAAACATAAACCTAAATAAGAATTAAAATAGCAGAGGCACTGAATTAGATTCTTCTCTTAGAATGGAAATAGTATCATAGCGTTATACGGTTAGGACACTAAACACAGGGACCCATCTGACTGTTATCTGATTGGCTGTCCCTAGTAGCATGAATAATTAGCCTGAGAAATTGTCTTGTTTACAAAATTGCAAACAGTAATTATACCCCTACAGTGTCGATTATTAGGGCATTTCTAGATTGCTACTAGGGACTGGCTATTTTTGCAAGCCCTTTGTTTTGCAAAAGAAAGCTAATGATGCTATTCCAGATATGGAATTCAATGAGGTCACAACAGAAGTACTAACCTGGCTGACATGTTTCTGTGAGTTAGGATACTGTTCTACAGTCTTGACTAGAGGTTTGAGCCATCGATCAGTCCATTCCAATCGAGTATATGTCTGTGTCTTCTTATCATTCATCATCATACTGTATACAAACTCACTTACCTGAAACATAAAATATCACAAACTCACGCATAGGAAGTATATATCACACCTGTGCCATGAGTTAAAATATGGCATGACTAAAATAGTGTAGCGTTAATATAGTGGAATAAACATATGATGATTATATAACATCCATATGTTAGTGTGATATCAAACTGATGACATAACAGATTGGTGTGCAATTTTTTTGATGCCTTAAGAGACATATCAATTTTGATTTGCAGTCATGGACAACCCATGGCATGTATACCTTTAAAAAACTATATTTGCTGTGCAATTCGGTTATGACATTAACACGTGTGAACAAACATTATCATGGATGAAATGCAGATGGGGGAGGGGGGTTCCTTAGCACTAGCTTAAGTCACTACCAGCAACCTGTCAAACTAGGGAGGTTCTCGAACGAATTACTGCGTGTACTGAATTTCGAAAGTCACAACCATATAAAAGGAGATATACCGAGTGCATGTTTGTTTAAGCAGGGCTATGATACCGACGGTCTATTTATGATTTGTATTGCTTGATTGAAGTCTGAGTTTGCCGCACTATGGTTATTGACATCAGTCAGATTAGGTTTCTTAACTATCAGACTTACATAGTTAGCCAGTTTCTGATTGTGTATGTTCTCTATAACATGACTGAGTATTGTCGGTATGGAGTTATCCGGGCTGATATATTTAAGAGTTTCCTGTACACCGTACACTTGTATATACTCCATCAGGAAACCATATTTACCCTTACATGACCAAGGGAAGCTGATGAGTCTATCCATACACTTAGATTTCAGATTGCCTACAAAATTGTTAACATTATTGACAATAACACGAGAATAATGTTTGAACCTGAATTGTGTAACTTTTTGTCTAAGAGTCTGGATGTGATACTAGCAACAATATTTTGATCAACCATTTTTGGTTCATACATATGCTTTAAAGATGGCACACATAAATGAGTGTATGTATCTGAACACTTATGTGGTATTAACTGTTGAATAATCCAAACATAACATCATTATGAGCTGCCACATCTTCAACAGTGCCAAAGGTGTAACTATTAGTAAAACATTCACTACTTCCTCTCAACGCTAAGGATGGGTAAGGACTACACTACAGGTTGCTGACAGCTGGGGTTTTTTGGGCCCCAAGGTTACCTGCTTACATATTGCCTGGGATTCAGGTCAACAATTGGGCATTATCTGTATTATGGGTTCCGTTGCATATTGCTTCTGTGGTGTTATCTACCAATGTATCACTATTATTGTGTCTTCTTAATAAACCCATGTGCTTTTGTTTTGGTTTTGTTTGGCTGATAGGTTTGTGTTTGTTACCAGTGTAGACAACTTCAAAATGTTGGACTGAATCCCATTCTAGCTTACATACTGAGCGCAATTTGCCTCTGAAATTGCAGCGTCCCCCTCGAGGGAACCACAGGATGTGACAAGTGACATGACTCATTATGTTACACTACCTGAGTAAAGGCAGCCTTACTTACCATTTGATTTGATACTTTTCAGTAGATTAGAAAACACTTCTCGTGAACTTTGTCGAACAGTCTGCAAAAAACATAATAGATAATGAACAACACAGATTGCTATTTTACTGACAGAATTGAGAAGTACAGTAGAAGACGATTCTAGAAGATTCTTGTAAGCCAGAATTTCCAGTCATAGTGTGTCCATGTTGTGATATCCGAGGTTTAAATGCTTGCAGATAGACTCTGAGATAAGAGTCTCTCCGCACAGTAGCAACAGTACCTTTCGCCATTTGAAGTAAACCTTTTTCCAATTGCGGGTGGGTTGACATTTCAGTTTGGGAACTCATGCACATTTGATTTAGTTCATTCGCTAAAATACAAAGATGACCAGCCTGAACTGATTGATTGCACAAAATGATCTCAGAAAGTGGCTTACCTCAGCAGTATGCTCCCACACATAAAATAGATACTTAAATAAAACAGGATAGATAGCATTCTGTACCAATTCTTCATAACCTGATCTGAAAACAAGTAAATATACTATCATTAGGGTTTGTGTGTACAATATCACAATGAAACTTGCAATCTTGAAATTCCCAGAATAACCAGATACGCCTAATCAGGTAAAAGCGCAACTTGTTCCGCCATAATAAGATTGATTATTAATAATCAATGTTCAATCCCATACACAATTGAAAATGAGAGCTAATGTGTGTGGGAATTTTACATTGATTATTAATAATCATTTATTACGACGAAAGTCACGCTTTTTTTAGCTGTTGAACAAACTGATCATCATGGGAATTCCTGAAAATTGCATTGTGGGTAGTCAGTAACATGCCCTATCGGTTGATACGAGAGTAAATTTTTATTGTTGCACAAGTTACATTCGAAATTTAAAAAGTTGGATCTTGGAAGCGTACAATGCTGACTTCTCTCTAATCAGTATGTACATATATATGTACGTATGACTGTAAGTATATATACATTTACATTATACACAGGATCTATGAAATGTATATGATAAATATAATTATCTATGTGTATAAATACAATATTACAGATTTTTTTATTACTATATGGAGCTGTGAAATCAAATGGGCAAACACATAAAATTTTACCTGAGACTGGCAGTCCACATAGCTAATGATTTCATAAATATCAGTAGTGTAGCAGTATACATCTGCCTGTAAATAGAAGAAATTCAAACTATAAAACCTTATATCATCTGGTGTTGTGTACTGAAGAACGGGTATAACAAGGGAAGCCAACTCTTATTTCAGAGAACGCTGCTTTTCGGAAAGACCAAAGACTTGATAATAAAAATATCATCAAGTCTATGGTTGCAACAAATTAATTTGATCGGAAGAGGACCTTGCTACCCTGAAGGCACCACTAAGATGTGAGTATCGACCATACAATCCTATATCTGGAATGCTATCATCAAGTTTGTCATTGTCACAGTATCAGAATTACATGAGCTCAATGAACTATATGTTATCTACAATACATATTATATAGTTATATGATCATCTTACTGCTTTATAAGAGAGCTGACAGTATCTAGTATGAGTCTATGAAGTCTATCTGAGTGCTCATGTTGAGAGCGGATAACTCCGTTTAGCAGACAGCAGATTCTCAAACTGGACGCCGTCTTATTGTCTTCGTCTGAAGGAATGACAGGAAGCTGTAACAGTTTCTCCATCTGGAATATATTTATAATATCAGTAAACTGTTGATATTTCATTGTAGCGTGAAGTTAAGCATTGACGGGGTGAAAAAAGATTTGGCAAGATCTGATAGCACAATAAGGTTGCCGGACTTCATTTCACAGACAGTGAAAGGAGCAAAACACTGTGAAAAACTTACAAAACAACTTTCATGGGACAGCTGATAAATCATAGTCATTGACCTTTATCCTCATACTGAGGTTGGTCATTTGTATACAACTAGATTGTTCAGTTAAAATTATCAATATTAAATTTCAAATTAGATGGGCTGGATAAAAACACATCTTTGTAACAGTCTTCAGTCTGAAAAGCAAACACAACTCACCTTCTGCGCAAAACTTTCATTGACCAGCTGAGAGTTGATGGTGTCACTTTTTGACTCTGTATGTGACTGTGCCTGTAGGGATATGAGATGTACTACTGTAAGCCCCATAGCCATCAGTAAATCCATCTCAGTACAACCTGAATATAGAGAATGGATGATTATTTTAACATTTGTCTGCATTCGGAGTTGCCCCCTACACTGGTCACGCCACAGCGGCGTGACTACCGGAATGGGAGCAACTAGTCGCGATCAGGCAAAGCGGCTCAAACTTGTTCTAGGTTTATCATGGCAAGACTCTTACCATACTTAGCCAAGTTTGATACTGCGACTTTATAAGTATGATGCAAAAAGTAGTGACTTCCGATTGAAACTCTACAGATCTGGCGGTTCTATGATATGCATCAGCCAAAACAACACCCCATCACTGTTGTATTGGAGGCGATAGTTGCAGATCAAAGTTCGAATTGAGAAGGTTAAACAGCTCATAAATACTTAATATTGATTATAGAACAGGTGAATTAAGAGGTTATGTGCCTCCAGTACAAGCAACAAGAGTATGAGAAAGAGAAATTTTGTTACAGCTTCACTCAAGACTCATACGGTTACAGAACTCATTGGCCTACTAAGGTAACTCTAATCGAAGCAATACCTAATCCTTACAATTCAAGATAAATTTGTGGTAGTAAAGAAGAGCTCTTGCAAAACCTGGGTATCACCTAGCCTGTCTTGACAAGCTTTGTTCGGTGAAGGTAGGGGGTGGGCCCCCTTCTCCCTAGGCTAGGTACCACCACACCCACTAAACTGCTGTGTAACTAACATACCCTCATCTATGGCAGTATTCAACTCGTCAATCAGTTTATCTCTCAGCCCATCCTCCAACTCTGATGAGTCTATATTAACTAGTCTAAGTAACATCTGACATACTAAATGTGTCAGAGATATATTCTCGCTATGTAACTGACTGTCTTTCTGACTACAAAATACAAGAGTTAAGTACGAGTGTTAGAATATCCTCATTTATCAAGTGTTACACGGCGAACCTAGAGTCTTACTATATGGGTAGATTAACTAGTTTGAGCCCGCCATACTCTTGCCCCCCCCACCACCCAGTTTGGGGAGACCAACTATAGTGCTATACTAGACTTTAAACTAAAATGTTGCAGAACATTGATTTTTTAATTAAAACATCAGGATCCATCCATTGCTTTCCTATTACTGCCATTTTCATACCTTTCCATTTATTCATAACCTGCTTTGGACGAGACACTAATGGACGAGACACAACGAGACGAGACACTAATGGACGAGACACGACGAGACGAGACACTAATGCCCTGAGAAATCCCTAAAGAATATATCAAGCATTCGATGGGCTGACATCAAAGTGTCTTAGATTTAAAAATATTTAACAGCAGCGGCAAATAATGATAGGTAGCCTCGTCAGACAGCCACTTGTTTTTTATTAAACAAAAAAAGTGGCCGTCTGACAAGGCTAGAGGCTTTCTGGGTAGTGTATACTGTCACAATAGGATGTAAGAATCATTTTATTATACAAACTTTTTCTGAGTTTGAGAGACTTGGGGTAGACATGTCAGTAGATGCTCTGCGGCTCGTTTGGTGTGTTGATTCACATAACTTACTAGAGTCTTATGTTTAACTGAGTTTGCTGGACTTTCAATCAGGCATTTCACAGCATAAATGTATTCCTACAAGGAAAACTGATAATGAACACTCAATCATCAGATTGGTAGTAGTGACTTTATAACAAGTTAGTCAATAGTGTGACCAGTGGAGGGGGAGCAACTCAGAATACAGGCAAATGGATCAAACTTGATCGAAATGATGCATGGATAATTTTGTTTTTTGTTTATATGCACTTCAATTTTCTGTCAGTACTTGTGGAAGCGAATGAGACCGTGGTTGGTAAGATAAAAAGTGAAATAAAAATTAGAGTAAGCACAAATTGCTGTTTTACAATATGAAAAGGTAATAAGCGAAAAAATAATTATTGGGGTTGTCCTATGAAGACAAACATCTCAACTTAACCTCATTATCAGAAAGATAAGACTAATATATTTTAACTATAAGCAGGCTGCTAGTTTACCTTTGTGGACAGAGTCCTGTCTGAGCAGTGTGTATGCAGAAGATCCGAGATGTTCAATGCTGGGAGGCGGGAAGTCAAGCTCTCATTCAAACTCTCTAGTGAGCTAAAAAATCAGCACCAGATCAGACTTAGCGATCATTCAGCCATGATTAGTTCATATTCTTTTCTGTAGGGATTATTTCGAACAGTTGGAAGAGATAGGAGTTAGCCTTGTCGCGCAGCCACGGTTTCTTTTTGTTGAAAAACCAAAAACCCGTGGCTGCGTGACAAGGCTAGATAGGTGTCATATTGTATTTATTATTCTCTCACTGAAGATCGGAAGATAATACCTGATATTTGCAATCATTTGTTCATCAATAACAACATATCAAGGTGAACACTGGCAGTTCATTATAAAAACCAACAGATATTTTGAGTGCTACAGTATCTTATAAATTGCAGGTCAGCAATACACTCTATAGCCTAAGTGTTAACCATTAGGTCATGTGTTGATACTGATTTGTTGGGTGGGGAAGGATCTCACCAAACCAACCAATCAGAGTTAAAATATCTGTTTATTTTTCTTTGTTATAGTCTTGTTGAAAGTCATCAATGTCTAACCTGGCAATAGTTTTCTGCACAGATGATTTGGCGAGTGAAATGTTAAAGTAGAGAGAGATAAGAGCCTGAAGCAGACATTTCAGTTCATCCACCTGATCAGGAGAAGATGACTCGATAACCCTCACTATCTGTAATCAGAGTACACAGTCATACCATAATGAATTTAACATTACACTATCAGCATGCACACTGACATGGAGACTACACTATTTAAATGTGTATCTCTGATCGTTAGAGTTAATATAGTGTGAGTACCTAAAATGTTCCCGCCCCTAATTAATGAAGCTGACCTCAGGTCGGCACATCAAATTCCTGATGGTGCTCATGCTAAGTGAATTAATTCAATCTCTTTGGGTCGGCTCAGATCGGAGTGAAACCAACCCCATCAAATGAGAGCCAACACATTGGCTACAGTTAATCAAATCGATGAATAATATAATATACATTTAAATATCAAGTACACACCTGTTTGACAGCATTTATCTGTTCCACCAAACTACTAGATGTAAGCAGGTTTGACACCATAGACTGTGACTCAGCTATAATATAAAATAATTATGATAAGATTTAGTGTCAGGGATATCCTATGGGTATCAACATCGTACTAGATCATGTTTGATCGATCTGCCTACATTGGGAGTTGCTCACCTCCGCTAGTGACACCATGATCAAACTTGATCTAACATTTTACCAATATTTATTCAACTCGACAACTTGGATGTGTTTACACTAAAGGTGTAGCTAGACAGGCCCACGAAATCGTGTGGGGAGGCAATTCCACGCGTTGTTCATGCCAAACCACGCCGTTGGGCATGCTAACGATGCGTCTTTTCAAAGACCAGCATGTTCGTGTTGCTAACCACGTTGTGAACCCACGCTTCTGTCATTGGCCAGTTGGTACAATAGAGCGTATTTAATTGGTCATTACTCCTTACTCATTGGTCACTCACTTAGCAATGTTGTCACAAGGCAAGGAAAGTGGGTGTGTTTAGCCTATGAAGCCACGCCCACCACGCATGGGAAGACAATTCCACGCATTTCGTGGGCTCATGTAGCAAGGACTTAAAGAGTTCATTGTTATATATCTATTTCCTAACCAGACAAACATTTCTCGGCGGTGAGCAGTAGTTGCTCTTTGAGGCTCTCGTCAAGCGTCACAGATTGAGCAGATTTTGTCATACCAATATGCTTCTTCATTTTTTCTTTCTGCAATTAATCAAGAACAGACAAATCTAAGTGCGAATATCTCATAGTATGATTGGGCCGTTTTATACAATACATAAATTGCTGTGAAACATGTCGGCAGACAAGTGGCTTCGTAATTAATGCATCGGCACCATTCCAAAGTACGATATAGCATGTACTAATTGCTTTAGTAGCAGTCTTTTACTACTAAATCTCAAACCTAAGTGAGGCAGCAGTTTTTCACAGAACCACATAAATGTGTGAACTCTTAGGATCTAGAATGTGGTCAACTGTTTATTGGTATATCGGCACATATTACCTGTTCTAAATACAACTTTTATGCCACGCAGGCGTGCTTTCGATCATAACAGAAATCTATGCTGTTACGAATGATGTTGTTGTACAATATGTTGCAGGTGCTTAAGGGACATAGCCTCCAGCACTCATGGCCTAAACAGCATTGTTGTTGGTGCTGCAGGGGGCGCATGAGTGATGTAAGGCATGTCCTATACAGCAACCGCCAAACGTCTCAGAACACCCGATTGGTTGGATTTGACTAAGTACTACCTAAAATATATCTTAGCATGCAACGTGGACTACACCAGCAAACTCTCTTCTATGATCTTTTCATAAAACTGGCTACTGCCCATACAGAACTGGACTTTTTCTGTATTGATTCATTCAACGATGAAAGTACTGCCATTCTTCAAATATTCAGCAGGGCTTGAACATTTTAAAGGCTATTTATTTGGGATGAAGAAGTCTTTTAGTTGTGTAATGGGTAGCAGTACACACGGCTGTGATACGTGGTTGAAAGCAATCGCAAGGTGGTTCAACTTAGCCCAGCTAAGATTTATATCCATCGGAATTAAGGCTGAGTGTTCACAAATAATTACCAGATATATTATGTAGGATCTGCGCACAGTAGGTCTATCCGTAAGTCAGGGTCAGGGCGGTCTGTCCTCTCAGCCCCATCGTATATCTATCCAAGCATGTCATGCGTTATGTCCTAGGCTTGTGTAGATAATTACTTGAAAGCTAAGAATAGCTTTCGGTAATTATGAGGAGTGACTCAGGTCATTGTCAAAGTTGAGAGCTATGGTTTGTCTAATTACTTAATTACTGTCAATGGTGTGTAAACGTATCTCAGTTGCCTCAACATAAAAGTTTGGAGGTTTCAAACTTCAATATTTATGTTTAAGCCCAGTGTTAAGGAGTTCCAAGTCTGTTATCGTATAGATCCTAGGAGGCTATGCCTCTGCCCAGTGTAAGATGCTGCCTAGCATCTTTACATAGAATAGCCAGGGTAGCCACCACCTTCGACTGTTGTATGAGAAAATCGTAATGGCTTTGATGAGTGTACGGAGTAAAACCATATCCATTTGCAGAACCATGACAGATGTGAGCAATAGTGTATGATGATGATGTATGTGAAATAGTGTTTGTTCCGTATGTTAGACGCAATCTCTGGTGGTTGGTTACATGTCCTGAGATACAATGCAATAGAAGAGACCAGAGTGGGAACAAATAGTTGGATGCCAGTAGTTTCCAATAATGAACTGTCCATTAAATATGCAGCAGCTTGGTTCACATTCTGTGTAGATATCAGATTGGCAGCAGCTACATCATGATTTGAATAAGCAGAACGAAACATATCTGGATGCAAAGTTGTTTCAACAGCATTACTCAATACAGGTGCCATACCAATGACATACACAGCCACAGCAGTGGCAAGGTTAACAGCAGGTCTCGTAGTAACGAGCGGTGTTTCAGATTCAATAGCCTTAGCATAGGACTCAGATTCATCAACAGTGTGAACAGTTTCTCCAATTGACATACAGGTATTTACAGGATTTACTGATACAGTTTCACATATCTCAGCTCCATGATGAACCATTACAGGCAATGGAGTATGATAATAGACAGGGACATAAGAGAACGAGAATTTTTCTTTAAAGCGTTGAAGATAAAATTTACAACCTCGTACATGAGCTTCACTCTGAGCATAGAATTGTAGTCCAAGTTGATGGTTGTAATCAACATATCTATTGCCTTCTGTAATGTCAGGGTAAAGGGTATTGCAATCGTACTCATCAAAGATCCTGGACATAATTGACAACTCTGCGTGGTTATCACATATCTGATGCTTTACGCAGAACCTCAGTGGTTTATCAAGTCCACTTTGTACATCTGGATCAGCAGGTAGCAGCTGCCTCTGCCCAGTGAAGAGATTATCCATAAGTTTGCTGAAAGTTTCACCTGGATAATGTTCTTCGTAGGGTATATCCATTTTAGCTTAGTTTAAGAGTGTAACTGAGTATACTGGAGACTGTAAATCGAAAGATTTTTAGCCCACCCGAGGACGCCAAAATGTGGTACGTGGTTGAAAGCAATCGCAAGGTGGTTCAACTTAGCCCAGCTAAGATTTATATCCATCAGAATTAAGGCTGAGTGTTCACAAATAATTACCAGATATATTATGTAGGATCTGTGCACAGTAGGTCTATCTGTAAGTCAGGGTCAGGGCGGTCTGTCCTCTCAGCCCCATCATGTATCCGTCCAAGTATGTATGTCATGCGTTATGTCCTAGGCTTGTGTAGATAATTACTTGAAAGCTAAGAATAGCTTTAGGTAATTATGAGGAGTGACTCAGGTCATTGTCAAAGTTGAGAGCTATGGTTTGTCTAATTACTTAATTACTGCCAATAGTATGTAAACGTATCTCAACGGCCTCTTCAGTTAGTTCAAGTCTAGTGGTTGAGTGCCCAGTGGTCGAGGCCAAAGAGAAAAGGCCTAGCAACCACTGGGGCGATCAGCAACCATGGGCCCCTGGACATACCTTTATTTTGCATGTCCCGTATCAATACTGGGCATTGTACTCATCTACATCAAGACACTAGATGGGCATATGTTGTATTTACTCTTATAGTCAGGAACTTAGGATCTTATAAACTGACAACTAAGGAGTTACTCCTAGTCCTTGTAATTGTTGTAATAAATAACCATATAGTTTGTAGCATGTGTACTCGAATTCATTTTTAGGCTGTCATTCTCAATAGCTAGCACTCACATTACTATCATACTGACTCTCGTGATCTGACTGGGCATGTAGATCAGCTCATGCCCAGAGCTGAGCATGCGCAGAATGCATTACTATACGTCCTATCCTGATAGTATATATTACCTGCATTTATTGATGTTTCGGACTTGGTATCAGTTTTGGAGTTATATCCTACTTTGCACTGAAGGCACAACTCCATGTACATGTCACAATATGATATGGTATTATTCAAGGGTTTGGGCCATGGACTCAATAATAAACCTAGACAGGACATCATATACAGCTGAAGTGAGGCACTTAATTGTGGAACGACCTAGCAAAATTTGAAGGTGTAGAAGCATTGATGCTATTGCTATCATTGACTTACTGTCTATAATCAAGGTTTTTTGTCAATAACTCGATCAATTTTGATCGGATCTTTAATTTGAAAATCGCTTTACAATCAGCAGCATTGTTATCGACTTGATGTCATTTCTTCCTCAAAATTTTTTGCCTAAAACCAGTATCAAAATGATCAGGACAAGCTGCTAAACCTATCGTAATTTCCAAACTCAAAATGTGATCAAAATTGTCGAGTTATCGACAAAAACCTGTATTGTAGACAGAGAATCAATGATAGCATCATTGCTTCTACACCTGATAATGTCGTTACGTTGCCCACAATTAAATGCCTCAATGCTAATGCTTCATGTCCAGGTTTATTATTAAGTTTATGGTTTTGGCACGGTGGGCAGTGGGGGGAGGGGTCACATATCAGGTAAGATTATTTATTATACGGTCATATATTTTTCGAGCCTTCATAACAAATAGCCTCTGCCTCTGAAAAAGTTATTAAAGAAAAGCTCTGTATGGACAGGACTACCAACTATTATTGATGGAAAAGTGTAAATTTTGTTGCAGTTGGCAGTTTTCTAAAGGCAGCAGGTCGTGGAACGTGTGGAGGGTGCCAGAGGGACACTAGGGCATTCTGCTAAAGGGTGGGACCTCCATTTAAATTCTTTTTATAGATACTTTTATTGATAATCGAAAATCATCTTTGTAAACGACTTTTAAAATATTAGCCCTGTGTATGGGAAGTTGCTAGTTTTATGGAAAAAAAGATTGCAGAGGGTTTGTTGGCGCAACCCATGTTGTGTGCTTAGACATATTTTTAGGTTCTTTGTCAAATCCAACACTTGGATGTTGTGGGACACGTTGAATGTCTGTATGGGACATGCCTTACATCATTCATGCGGCCTCTACAGCACCAACAGCAGTGCTGTATAGGCCTTGAGCGCGGCAAGACATATCCCATACAGCACCTGCCACATGTCTTACCTCACCCGTTGCCAGTGCCTGTTTAGTGCCATTCAGAACAGCTTAATATTTTGTAACATCAGGGTTAGGGTAAATTCTGAATTGGAAAAATCCTAAAGTATTGATGGAGTGTTCCCATTCTTTTGTGATGCTGCTGTAATGACTAAAAACATTATGCTATTACATTTTGGACAAATTAGGCCAAGATTAGTATTGTTGTTCATTAGAATGGTGCTTACCAAAGCTAAATTTGTTGTTCTTGGAATAATCCATGTGTCACAGTTATATACGACTCAATGAGACCTTCACTATAATTGACATTTTGACAAAGTGATCTATGGCTGCAAGGGAGTAATTTATTCTACTTTGTGAAGAGTGCAGTGACAAAAAGCATTGGTATCTGGTCAGGATCAGATAAAGAGCCTACATCTCTGTGTGATAAAGAGACGCTGTAACATGGTCAAGGCTCCTCTCTTATTTGGTTTGCTAGATTTGATCTTGTAGTTCTCCATGTTTGTAAAAGAGATACTTTATTTGATTTTGGAACAAAAACAAATAGTCCCACAGCGGTGGCATTAACACTCCCTGTGTTTGAAGGGAAGGTAGAGTTTTATTACATTCGGATAGTTTCTGTTCCTGCCGGTGATTCCATGCGGTACCCGATCATAATGCCATGGTAAAAATGCCATTGGTGTTTTCACCTATGGGATTATGGCCCTGACATAATGGCGACGGCATAATACTCACTGGCATTTTGTCCCAATGGCATTTTGACCATGGCATTTTGTCAAGGAATCGTGGGCACTTGTCCTGAGCCCCATATACACAACTAGAACTGGGGCAGTGGGGCAGCCCTCTACCTAAAGTACAAATTTCTACCAAGTTGTTAACCATGGCATTATGGGCCTATGGCCAGGTACCTGTGCCCACACCTCAATTATGGCTTGTCGATGTATTTTACATACATAGATTCAAGCTATCCCGAACGGGAAATAACTCTGAGTGTCCCTGCATATTTGTTTTGATGATAGTCTGTGGCAATGATTAAGCATGTATAGAAAACAGCAAAAAATCTCAACCGCAAAATTCAGTAACTTTAAAACACCTTCCCGAGCCGGAGCATGAACCTCTTATCAAATATATTAAAATGACTGCCTCATAAGATTCTGACATGCAATACGCAAGTTCTACCACACAAAAATCATCTACAGTGCAAGCTTGTTGATTCGAAATCTGTACTTCTAATTTCCTGCTTATTCACACACACTTCTACAAGGTCCCCTCTAGACCAAGTTTGGTCCATTTGCTTGCATTAGGAGTTGCTCCCTTCCCATGGTCGCCTCTCAGTGACCAGTGGAAGGGAGCAACTGGAATGCAGGCAAAAATTAAACTAGATCTATGTCCCCTTAGATTGGACATGATTTAAGCTATTGTTATTCTAGTATTTACCCATAATTCAATAATTTTGCAGTCAAGGTTTATGCAAGAATGTTTTGAATTTAAACTGAATCTACGGCAAAGGCACCATCATTGAGTATTTGAGATAGCTGCTATTGATAGAACAGGTGAAATCATTCTTGCAGTATTGCTAAGTTGACCACACTAGCCTTGTCATACTTTTTTTTGATTTGGAGACCCCAAAAAAAAGTGGTATGAGGAAAGAGATCTAAACTAGAACCAAGCCAACGCAGGATGAGTGTATGGGCCCTTTCAGGAAAAATACTGTACTTATTATTGGTTACTTTTAGCGAAGCGTTCAAAGTTGTACAGCGCAACGGAAAGTTTTGACTGACTTCCATGAGAAAACATCTTTTCTCAGATTGGTTCAATAGTTATACCTGGCAAAATAATCCCAATGTTGTGAAGACCTGTGAATAAACATTACTTTTGGCATGCGGGATTTCATCATAGTAACCTCTTTCTTGTACGTGATAAAACCTTTGGTTTTATTTTATGGATTTGACGGTGTTTGTGTTAATTTACTGGTATTTCTTGCAGATCTAATGAAGATTAAATCCTACCGCACATTATCAGTTATCAAGAAAACAAACATCAAACTATCATCCCAAAAAAAAAACAGGTTGGAAAATCAACACCAAAGGTAAGCTTATTTTTTGGCTCTTAAACTTTGCATTTCATGGCTCCGGATTTCCTTATTTCATCTAGCTCTCAAATTTTTTTTTGGGTTCAAACATCTTTACATTATCACTTTATCAGAAAAAAATTACTACAACTTTTAACTCCTTAACTAATACAGATACGTTCATCAAAAAAACTTACTCAATATAAACAGCTACTATCAAAGCTCTCTAAAACTTGTTATTTTTTTAATTCTGGTGTATTTTTTTTTCTTGTCTCTCCGCTGGTCCGCCAATGATGATTGTAGGATATAGGAGATAGGATATAGGAGAATGTTACACACGCGGACACAGTTTCAGTGGGGCATTTGTCCATTATTTTACCATACATACCTGATGATTCAAGGTAAAAGGCTATTTTTATGCCGAAGCACTTAATTCCTTTTGGGACACACCTATCCCTGTAGCCTGTTTTGACAAGCTTTGTTTGGGGGGGGGGGGGTACCCGCCCCCAATCAAAGCTACTATCCCTGCTGTGAACCAGTTGTACAATGAGTATTGGAATCGTCTCCTCTTGTTTCAGCCAGACAACATTTCTCTCATATTGAGTACTACTGTATGGTATCATCACTCATAGTTAGTTTAGTTTTGGTTCGCTGCTGTTTTTCCTATGGGTAGAGCTCTGGGACATGAGTTTTCATCATCGGCCTTATTGGGTGAAACTCTCTTCACCTCACATTGGTGTATACCAGTCATGGATTAGTCGAATCACAATAGCAAATGTTTGGGTCAGCCAGGGCATGGCAATCACAACCCCTTCTTCCCGATTCATTGCTATATAATCATATTAAATGATTTTCAATGAATGATTAGTGAATAGGAATCTCTGTTAATGTTTGTCTCACATGAGCTTAGTGTCCCAGTGTGTAGCAGTTCTTTTCTTCTTCCTCCTCGCTGTTATAGCATAAATATTTCCTGATTTTTTTCGGTGATTAATTTTGAGCTCTTGTATGCGATGCTCGCGCTGCAACAGTCAACACCTAATCATTTGCAGCAACTGTATGAAGTTTGCTCCTCTATGTTCGTGATTCATTGAACAGCCACTCCCAAATATAATCACTGTAAGCTGTGCATCGACATCAAGTTATAGTTAGTGTTTTCATCCAATTCATCGTTTTTGTCTGTTTGGTGCATGCTCTTATATTTTGTATCCCTCATTTTATCGTTGTTATTTTTAAAGACTACCCAAAGACCAAACAGGTGTTATCCCCCGCAGGTTTTGTTACATGTGGACAGAACATCTGAAATAGTGTAAAATTTGTACTGTCATCTTGTTGAAATCGCATTTAATGAGGGAGCGTATCCATCAAGCATATAACCACTTTCCATAAGGGAAATATTTTCAAATAAAGGTCAAATTAGAGGCAATCTAGAACAGTTTAATTCAAATGCTTGAAGGATTGTAACATGAGAATGTTTTGATACAAAGTCGATTGTAATAACATATCCCCATTACCATGTCTATCATGTTGATCCCATGACAGGGTTATGCTCTTCCCCCCACTATATAAAAACATCCCTTTTAAATCAGGTGTTATTATGCTCTATCACACACACAAGCTTACAAAGATGTTTTGTTCTATCCACATGTTTTGGTCAGAAGAAAGTAAAATTAATACAAGCTAGCCACCAATTTTTTTACCCATGCCTCACATTTAGAACAAGAATTTGATCTCACTACGACCATCTTGAATATAGAGATTACAAAGTCAGGAAAAGTAGATAAAAAGTAGGAAGATAATTGCATGGACTCTACAAGGTTAGCCATCATAATGCAACATTTGCTGTCAGTGCATTTATGTGCTTTGTTTTTGTGTTTTTTTAAAAATTACCTAGAAATTTTTGAATTTCAGTCTCCAAAGATTCATTAGTGGGTACCTGAGGCCAGATTTGCTATATATTTGAGATTAGCTATATATTTGAGATATTTGAGATTAGCTATATACCGTTACATTTGAGATCTAAAGAGAAGTTCAGTTCATTCAAAACTTTACATTTCAACCATATATTATCGACTTGACCAACATCATTGATGATATTATTTCCTTTCTGTTTCTTACCGTGCAAATTAAATCTTAGCCATAGAATTTAGAGTACTTTTGGGCGTTCACGTGGAATTCTGGAGCAAAGAATAAGAGCTGAGGTGACTCCATACAATAGCATCTATTTGTCTTTATTTGCAGTTCGGTTTCTTCTCTTGGTGGTCTGATGATGATCAGGCTATGTAAGAGAACGATTTTGCTAAGCGGGGTATGCTTGGTGACGCTCATATTTTTCCAGATCCATGATACCTTTCGGTGAGTGGTTTCACATAATACTATTAATCATATCTATCCCATAATCAAAAATATGGTGCAGCCACAGTTTGATAACCTTTGCTAAACCCCTCCTAGCCATTGTGTTGGCTCTGATAGGTCTACCCACTGGGGTCAGCAGATATTGGCTTTCTGCTATTGAGTGGTAAAAAGTTAGCAGAAATTTGATTCTATGACATTGCATTATTTGAACAAAAGAGGTTGAAAAGTCTGTTTTATCAAGTGGGCAGGTGAAATTTATCCTTAGAAATTTGGCTCACTATATGAATTGGTTAATATATGCAATGAACTAAACCTCCAGGAAGAACAACTGCAGTCACATGACCAATTGAGGTGTGTGCAGTTGGTTCAGAGTTGTCCTCTCAAAAACACACTAAATTGGAAACATAACTCCCTGATAGCCCAAGTTCTTTTGTAGCAATTAGGGGTGGGTTACACTGAATACACTGACTCACTAGAAAATAACCGCAATTCTGTGAATATGCTTAGTGATGAGGCTTGATGGCCATGGTGTTGACACCAAATATTCTCATAACTGATGGTTTATTTCACTAAACTGAGACATGGAACTATAGAGAAGATGCTCATTGACATTTGAGGTGCCATCCTTTGCAGATATACAATGCTTAAACCTCAAAAATAATGCAGAGAAAAGTCATTAAAATGTTAATTTTCCACTCTATAAATCCTGGAATCTCTATGCAGAACCCATAATTGATCAATCTAAAAACATGTGGCTATGGGCTATATTGCAAAGAACATATACCTTGCAGGTAAATACATTGAACATTCACATTTTGATTGTAAAATGATGAAAAACTCATTAAAATCAGCATATACAAGCAAGATATGCTGAGGAATGTGTCATCTGACTCTAAATCATGGAATGTTGGACAGGCAGTTGAAGGTATGACTCCTATTATCCCTCATAACCATGTTTCATCATAAACAATTACTCCTAGTGATTGCAATTTCATTTTTTACTGATCACTCTCTAATTTCAAGTGACCATTATTTATGCATGCACATCATTTTTCAATTTTTCGGAATTAGCCAATCAGCAGCCAGCTTAACTATGAGTTGTTCTTCCTGGAGGTTTAGTTCATTGATATATGATCACTGACTTTTCGCGTCATTTATTTTGCCTGATTTGTGTAATTTGATGATATGATGCGAAATCTTAAACAATGATTTGGAGCAATTCATAGATATTGAATTAAATTTTTTGATTATTTCTGATTGAGTCCAGTATATCAATATCGCCGTAGACTGTAAAAGGCAAAGGTAAGTATATTTTGCTCTTTTTTTCATAACATTGAATGTCAAATCAAATTTTTGCTGACGTGTCAATACTCAGTAGGTCGGCAGCTTATAAACGGTCGACAGAAAGACAATATTTGCTGACCTCCTTGTCTACCTAAACAGATAGTCGTGGATCTCTGAATCTCAATCATGAAAATGTGCATTAAAACAGCGTACATGCATGATATTAAGATGTATTAGGGAGTATACAAGCCCTAGCTAAATCAAGCTTTATTCAGTTCGTTTGCATTTGGAATTGCTCCTACCCGCTGATCTGCGGCTGATTCGTGGAAGGGTAGTCCGAATACTAGGAAACTGGAACGAACTTTATCTGTCCCACTTATTGTTCCTCAGCCAAGTTATAATCATTTCCAATGGCCTTGAAAATGGAAGTGGAAATGAATTGTTTACTGCACAATTCCGTGACATAACAGCTGTAGCATAACAATGGCATGACGATGACATCGCCTCACCTTCAATTGAGGCCTCAGAGGTATAATTATGCTATAACTCAAACTTCTAAGAAAACGCTCTATATGTCCTGGAACTGGAACAAACTTTATCAAACTGCTTTTTTTTTTATCAAACTTTATCAAACTAAGCCCCACTGTCCCCACATAATATTGTTGGACAGACAAGCTATAATTATGTCTAATCTTGCACTTCTAAGTACCACGATGAAAATAAATGGTGCCCTGCACCTCAACTTTAATTATTGGCCTCAGTGATATTTCTAACTTGTGACAAAAGTATCACGTAACATCACCTCACCTCACCCACAATTTAGAGCATCCTTGTTTCAATGCTAATGCTCCATATTATCACAGAGTAAGGATATACAGAGGGGACACTTCAGTGATTGTTATAGTGCCTGCGGTTTTTATCCACTGGGGGAAATTCATCAATCTGGCCACCTGCCACTTTCAAGATTTATAAAAGTTACAATGGAGTTTTGTTATGCCATCATTGACATCATTGAATGATGTAACCTAATATAAAGGACGAAAATCCAGGGTCTAGAAGGGTCTAGAGTAGGTTATCTCCCCTGTTACGCGTTAATACTAAAATATCTTTGACTACGCTACCATTGTCCAATATTGTTTATTTTGATAATTCCTAGTGTAAGTAGAGCAGCCTTGTAACTGTACTGTCCTATTGCTCTGACTAGCTGCCTGGTGAAAATATTAGAGAGACTTATTAAGAGTTAAGACCTACATCTCTAACCACACTTCCTTGGATAAATTTCAGTTCGTTTATCGCTCACATCGTTCAACCCAGGATGCAGTGCTCTGCCTCACTACGACTGTTACAAACTTTATTGACATACAAGCTTGCAATTATTCACGATGCCTGTTCCTAGATTTCTCTTCGGCCTTTGGAACTATAAACGTCAGTCATCTCATACCCAAACTACAACATCTGGACTGTAATGTAACAGGTTGGATAACCAGTTTCCTCAGTGGTCGAGTTCAAAGAACATTAGTTGATGGCACTATGTCTCAGCCTATTGTCACCAATACAGGCACTCCCCAAGGTTCTGTGTTAAGCCCTCTTTTGTTTTCTGTTTTAGATCTCAAACTAATAATGTCACTACTTTAAAATACGCAGACGCAGACGACACTTGTGTAATAGGTTGTATTTCTGATGAGTCTGATTT
Source organism: Membranipora membranacea (assembly GCA_914767715.1). Taxonomy (NCBI): domain Eukaryota; kingdom Metazoa; phylum Bryozoa; class Gymnolaemata; order Cheilostomatida; family Membraniporidae; genus Membranipora; species Membranipora membranacea. Next base: position 13,819,104 of record OU612073.1, on the reverse strand, counting down.
GAGTAATTATATTTCTGAAGTAGATAGAATATCCGATCAATGTAATTCCTTAGACCTTTTCTTGAACCCAAGTAAGACCCAAGAAATGTTGTTTTCTATTAAGCCAGACACCCCTGCTATGATTTTGAATAATGTTAGTATCAGTTTTAGTGACAATGTGAAATATCTAGGGGTGCTGATAGACAACAAACTTCGTTTTGAAGAGCACATTAACTCTGTGGCAACAAAAGCTAGTCAGAGAATTTATATCGTTAGAAATTTTTTTTACCTTAGTTCAACCACCCTGGCTAGGATGCTATTCAAAAGTTTTATTATCTCCCTTCTTACTTACTGTCTGCCCATTCTTTTCACATCCCTGTATGCTAAAGATGAAAAGCAACTCCGACACTTTTTTAAAGAGGCACTCAAACTAGGCATCGAAGATCTTGGGAATATCGACAATCTAATAGAGGCCAAAACTAACACCTTGCTTCTACAATATATACATGATGACAAACATTTTATAAATGCCTTTCTTGAAAAGTGCCCATCAGGACGATATTGTACTATTAAATACAGAAGCACATGGGGCAGAGATTCTTTTTTACACCAGGCAGCACTCAAGCTTAATAAACTTGTATAGTAATTTTTGTTAAATGACATCCAGCCTCAGAGACTTTTAACTTCTATTTTAAGCCATGTATGCTACACTGTCATCATTTTTTTAATATCATGGGCATCAGTATTTAACACCTTTTTTCACAACATATATTATGTTAGTGATGGAAATAAAATCAATCAATCAGACACCTGAGACGATGGTTTGGTCAGAACTTATATCTCGCGTACAGACGAAGTACGTTTATATTGGGAGGAATATAGCCCATTTTACTGAGTTTGATAGACTAGAGAGGCTGGTTAGGCAAATCAGTAGTCTGAACGTCACAGCAGTTGGGAGTGCCGTGAGAGGATTCATGAATGGCAGGGTAAGCTCCTTACTGGTAAAGGCAAGCCTAGGCTAAGGTCACATTTATGTGTTGTGTTAGTGAGTGCATCAGCATCATTATGTATTGTTTATAGTACACACTGCTGTTACAGCCATGAGTGATGATTTGAGTTCTCATTAGATATTGTTATTTCACTTGCCTTTTTTCATACTCTATATAATGGTATATTTCCTTTTTTTACTTCAGTGGAGCACAGGTTGTTTACAGTCTGTTTTTGGTAATTACACTCTGGTATATAGACATGGCTATGAGAGGTCGGAAGAGGAATGTCTCTTCTGTGATCACATTCAAGGTCCTTTCGCTGCTAAAACACAACTCTTCAAGCAGGTTGGTTCAGAAACAAGCTTTGATCATATGTTAAACATTGATAACCATTACAGTGACGTATCCGTAGCTGTCTACATATTAATTGGTATCGAAACAGAGAGGAAGAGCATCCCGCACTGCCAGATCTCAGATTTAAATCAGATTAATTGCTTGGTACAGTCTGATGCTTCACAAGGATATTTTTCAGAATAAGCTAATCTTCGTTGTTGTTTGCTAGATTAGTCTAAGCCCCCCAGCCCGACGCCCCCCCCCCCTCCCCAGCAACGGTCAGGAATGTGTCAAGAATGTTTTTCTTCTTGCTTCAATTCCGGATTGCTAGGTCGTTTCAGGTTCAGATTTTAGCTACCATTCTTCCTATTAAGTGAATTATGAAGGTTGAATTTTTCAACATATGTTAATGAATGAAGTTATCTTCTATTGTTCAATGTCTCCTGACAATGGAAAATATATTTATTTTCAATTCATGTGGAAACAATCAATAATTAAAAATGCATGGAAGCGGTGGTGGCGTAGTGGGCTTGAACAGCATATATCCATGAATACCTTATGTTCAAGAGGGGGAGGGGGGATTTGTTACCCATTGTAAAGTATTTCAGTGTAAAAACAATGCATAACTGCTGCAGAACTAGCTGCCAGACTGCTCTATTGCGTTGGTCTTTCGGTATTCCTTGAGTACCCTTATTTCATTCTAGATAACGCTTCAGAAAGAGAAGAAAACTGCCACAAGTAGCTTTGCTCTCTGGTTTTAAGGCTGAAAGCTGCTGGCAAACAGGCTCTTGTGTGTCCAGACTCTATGTCATTTGTCACTGATGGGAGTACTGATCGCCAACTAGAAGAGAAGACTGGCTCGATCTGGTGCAAAAGCTTCAGGTGGGTCTTATGGTTCTGCAGCTACAGCCCGGTGGTGGGCCGAGAGACTTCTAACCACATATCAAGGTCTACAATGGTTCCAACCATTTGGTCCAGGCTGGCTGCATTGACAAGCTTTTGTTAATGCACCACAATTGACATGCTTTTTGAGGAATTCTATGCTATATTATGAGTTGTGTTCTGATTTCATTTCTGATCTTCACAGATCGAGAAGCTATAACTTCCATTGAATAGGGTATTCGAATACACCTGTGATGAGGTATATACATGGTGTGGACCAACCAAAAAAGGCAAGACAGGAGTTGCCCTTTCACCCTGCTGCATGGAGGCATTGTTAGACAGTGTCAAGATCGTCGTCAAAAAGTTCGAGGTGAATACAGATATTTGATAAATGGTTTGATTCAGTTGAATATCGAGAACACTCTCTTATGTGACAACACTAGTTCACAAATATGCTGCGATAATTATTTACTGCTTTTAAACACAATCCACAGCGCATTGGCTATTGGCACGAACTATTCTGCGATGCTGAAATACCACACACACTATGTTTTTTTTGAAGGAGGTGGGGATATTGTATGAGCTTATTGGAGGTACCTTGTTAGGAGCAGTTAAACTCAATGCATATCTTCCCTAGGAGCTAGACGCGGACCTACTTATACATCCTAATAATCAAACTGCTTTTACGGAACAATTACAACCCTATCTAAAAACCAAAAACTTTACAGTTACGTTATTGCATTTATCATTTTTATGCAATGTTGAAGAAAAAGATTGTTAGCCCTTATTTTGATAGAAGACAACTTACATTCCATCTGAAGATTGAGGGTAGTTATTGCTGTGACATGTTGTTAATTCCAGAAATATCATGATAATAACATGACGCGGACAGTGGAATATAGGATCTTTGCCATAAAAAAGTGGAAAATCGAGGTTCTTCCCTGGTCATTAGAGATGGGGAGCATGAAATTGACTAGACAAGGTATATCACCAACAACTATCAGCTTGGATGGTAAAAATATGGTGGTTATGGAGTCTCCAAGGCTCTACGCTCGCAATCAGTAAGCAACTAGAAACTTTTTCACATTCTGTTAACAATATTTTAAATCAAGCACCTTCTAATCTTTGGAAATCAATGGATCTCTGTGAACTTGTCCAATAAGGGGAAGAGCAAGTGCTCTTGTCTTTTCAAATGTATATCTTCGCCAACACCCATGTTGATGATGAAAACGATATCATAGGTGGTTAGTCAGAAGCTAACTAGCTCTTAAATCTTCAATTTTCACTGGGAGTCGAACCCCTTTCATTCTAGTAATCACACCAACCAATGGACCGATACCGATTGACAAACAGCACCCTCAGAAAGCTCGTCCTCACCACAGAAATGTGTTTGCATCTGATTAGAAGATGGGAAATTGCTGCAGTTACGAATAATTATATTTTTAAATCGTCAACTCCTCTCAAATTATCTATTTCACCTTTTTTTTCGTGACTCATGACGATGAAAGTAATGTTCTAACCCAACGAGTTGTGAGGCTAAATGTATTGGATGTTATTGCTACCCCTTACATACTTACATTCAGTTTTTTATATTGAAGGTATGGGTTTGAGGTATTTAGACATGCACCGCACTGGATTCAGATGGATGATGACACCACTAGACTGACAGATAGAACCCACATATATGAACAAGGGCAGTTTGCTGGATGCGAGCAGACAGGAGAGTATTTTTGTAAGGATATTTGGACGGCCAAGTCTTACATCGGTGGGAAGTTCTCTAAATGTCCCCTACAAGGATCTCACTTCTGTCTCGATCAGTACTCGGTAGATGGAAATCTGCAGTTCAACTCACGAGGAATAAGCTGACTCTTCACTGCTTTATGTAGCTGTACAAACAAATTTTTTATTCTTTACCATGTTTATAAATTTGCCTTCCATTGCTGACTTGTTATACAACAGCATCTTACACTAACTCATTACGCAATGTGATGTGATGTGATGTACCTTGTAGTGAAAGTCTGCTTGTCTCAGGGGGAAGCTATTCCTGACACAATACTCTAGTCAAGCAGGGAAGATATTTTTTCAAGTTGTAACTCAGTAGGAGACAGCTATTCTATAGCTGAATAAGGTTTTGCCGTAATTGAAATTAATATTCCCACCAAAACACTTTATAAAACCAAACAGTAAATTTTCAAACCATATTATAGAGCTTTTGATTAATTGTGTCATGTTCAATTGTTTGATTTTCATCTTCAACTAACGAAATAATAAAAGAGCGGCTAAAATTTAACAAAGTTTAGTTTAGTTTTATTAGTACAGTGAGTTTTTGCCCATTTGTCAAATGCTTTCTATGATTAATTTTTCAAACTCTTATCTTCATTTATCTTTTATTTCACTTCAGTGCACCGCTGTATCGCCAATTTTAGGAGTTAAATGAAAAAAACATACATACATACACTGTGACTTATTTTGATGGGTGAATTTTCCTAGCTTCTGTGTCAGAAAACTTGACAACAATTATATTGAACCTTCAGGGTAGCTAAAATTAACAGTATCCAGCCATGAGTGGCAAATGAGCAGCCGGTTGTAGTTTTGTGAGTTTATTAGAACTTGACAGCATATTGTTGTCAGTGGCAGATATCTGATTTCTTATCATCTTTCAGATGAGGAGATGTAACAAGCCACAAATGCATCAGTCTGAACGGGATTCAGACAACTCGATGCGTCTAATTCACATAAATTTACAAGTGGGGTAGAAATACTTGTAGTTATCACAGCCTACAACAATTAATTTCAACCCTCACCATACCCAGCGTATTTTGGAAAGCTATGTTGAAGTATTGATGGCTGTACCACTCATTGTCTGTCTTAGAACTTAGTCCATATCCGGGTGAGTATCAATAAATTGATTAGTTAGCGGAGGAGTTTTCTCTTAGACTGGTAGAATATTGAACATATAAATGAAATAGCTCTCGAGGCAGAACAAAGACACCTTATTATCGCAATGGTAGCAATGTGGTGTTTTATTATTTCTATGCTAATACTGCAGAAGCTTTGATAGCGCAAATGATCACATCCTTTGCTATCCAGAGGTCCCGGGTTTGATGTCCGCTCTAGTCTCGAGGGATTTACCCTGGCTTCTCACGACTCACAAAACCACAAAATCAAAAATCTACTTCAACCAACAACTCTCACAAATCACCAATATCTCACACTCTCATAATCACAAAAAAACCGACTGATGGAACATTCTCATCCTGCTAGCATCAAGGATGTGTTCTATCAATAATAATCAAAATTGTCCAGGGTCTTTGGCCACTAGGGGTGTCAATCACCTGTTCTCTGAAGTGTGCGGTCTCAAACCAGTAGCCTCCCTCCCCCCACACAAGACAAGACAAAACTGCAGTGCAAATGGTATATAAGGAAAGAGATCTGAATTCCAACTATGCTACAATCCAGCTTTCCAGAATAGACTGTGTGGTTGTGGTATGTGGTGGCTGTGACGGTGAGGTGGATATGAAGAGGGTTGACTGGTGATGTTGTAGGGTGTGATAACTGCAAGCATTTCTACCTCACTCGTAATTAGTATAAGTTCTGTGATGCGGCTTTTAAATGTAGTGTTATTCTGAATGCTGCTGCGACTGATGCACTTGTGACATTTCCTTACACCCCACCTGGAAGCTGATGAGAAATTAGAATTTTGCCACCGACAACAGTATCATGTGAAATTCTTGTGAACCCACTAAACAATACAACAGGCTGCTCTTTTGCAACTCATACCTGGACACAGTTAAATTTAGCCACCCTGAAGAGTGGATCAAGTTTTCCGACTAGGTAGCTAGAAAAACTCAGTCATCAAAATAATCCACAATGCATGTATATATTGTATATTCATTTTCCTCCTAAAATTGGCAATTCAGCGATGCACTGGAAAGAAAATTCACTAGATAAAAAGTTATAACTTAACAAGTAATCATACAAAGTATTTGTCATAAAATAAATAACTAAAATTCATTGTATTTATAAAAAGTAAATGCTTAGCTCCTAAACAAACTTTTTATTATGTTGTCAAGTGAAGATGAAAATCAAAATATTGAAAATGACACAATTAATGAAAGGCTCCATAATATTGTTTGAAAACTTGCTGATTGGTTTTATGAAGTTTTTTGGTTGAAAACATTAATTTCCATCCTGATTCAGCTATAGAATAGCAGCCAGCTACAGAATCAGGACTTAAACCACTGCTGCTGGCTCTATTTAAATTTTTTGGCTGGTGTCAACAGTGGTTAAAAAAATATATTCTCAGCTCGACCACAGGATTTTGTCACGAACAGCTTCCCCCTGTGACGGACCATTTAGAATGTCCATCACATTGCGTAATGAGTCAGCTTATGATGTCATTGCATAACAAGTCAGCAATGGATGGCAAATTTAAAAGCAGTGTGGAGAATGTGGATCAACTTTGTTTATACAGCTATAATTAAGAGTGAACAGTCAGCTTATTCCTAGTGAGTTGAACTGCAGATTTCCGTCTACCGAGTACTGATCGAGACAGAAGTGAGATCCTTGTACAGGACATTTAGAGAACTTCCCACCTATGTAAGACTTGGCCGTCCAAATATCCTTACAAAAATACTTTCCTGTCTGCTCGCATCCAGCAAACTGCCCTTGTTCATATATGTGGGTTCTATCCGTCAGTCTGGGGGTGTCATCATTATAAACAAAGTGTGGTGCATGTCTGTATACCTCGAACCCATACCTGTAATATCGAATTATTTATAAAAGTATGTAAGGGGAAGCAATTAAGTATCATACCCTTCCCATACCTTCCTGTGAGGGAACAATACTTTCATTGTTATCATTCAAGAAAAATAAGGTCAGAAAGATAATTTGGTATGGTATCCATGATGACAGCAAGTTCCCAGCTTCTGATAATATGCAAACAAATTGGTGCGCTTTTTCTTGCTCAATTCATGAAAAGCCAAACCACTGATTTATAAAATCCAAGAACCCTATTTTCAAACTGCATGATGAAATATGCATTTAGTTTCTTACTGATTGCGGGCATAGAGACCTGGAGACTCCATGACTACCATATCTTTACCATCCAAGCTGATAGTCGCGGGGGATAACCCTTGTCTGGTCAGTTTAATGCTTCCCATCTCAAATGACCAGGGGAGGACCTCAATTTTCCACTTTTGTCTGGCAAGGATACTGAATTCCACTGTCCCTGTCATATTATTATCATAAGATTCCTGAAAATAATAGCATGTCACAGCAAATCTAAGTGTCAGGTTTTATATCACCTCAATATGAGATGCGTTACCACGGACTATCACACATTGAGCATCATGGGAATCATGAGAAATTGAAAAACTAGAAACTGCAGAACACTAAGAGTTAATACAATCCTATAGGAGCTGTTGATAAGTAAAACCAATCTTCTATGATATTGTTATTATATTTAGTGTTGATGTTATTGTTTGAGCGGATTTCATCCACCATCACCCTCAAACTTGCAATTTAAGTCGTCTGCTATCAATATAAGGGCAAACGACTCCTGTTCCTGAACGTTGCATAAAAATGATAAATGCATTAATTTAACATCCTACCACTTTAAAGCCTTGGCTGTTTAGATAGGGTTTCACTTGTTCAGTAAAAGCAGTTCTATTATTAGGATGTATTCGTAGGTCCGCGTCTAACTCCCAGGGAAGATATGCATTGAGTTTAACTGCTCCTAACAGGGTACCTCCAATAAGCTCATACAATATTCCCACTTCCTTCAACAGAAACACAGTGTGTGCCGTATTTATCTATAGAAGAACAATCCCCTGTCCACAAGTCCACAAGAGCACAAGTCCACAAGTCCACGAATCCACAAGAGCAATCCACTGTATTCTAAAAGCACTTGTATATTATTATTGCATAGCATAGGTGAACTAGTGTTGTTATCAGAGAGAGTGTTCTCGATATTCAGAGTTTGTTTTCAACTGAATCAAATATGGTTTCAACTGATTCCAACCAATAATCTATTAACTGTATTCACCTCAAACTTTTTGATGATGACCTGGACACTGTCTGACAGTGCCTTCATGCAGCAGGGTGGAAGGGCAACTCCTTTCTTGCCTTTGATGTGTGCACAGCGTGTACAAGCCTCATGACAGGTATATTCAAATACTCTATTCAATGGAAGATACAACTTCCCTATCTGTGAAGATCAGAAATAAAAGAAGGACACAACTCATAACATAGCATAAAATTCCTCAGAAAAACTGGTTAATTGTGGTGCATCAACAGCAACTTATCGATGTAGCCAGTCTGGACTAAACTGTTGGAACCGTTGTGGACCTTGATATGTGGTAAGAAGTCTCTTGACCAACCACTGGCTGTAGCCGGGGAACCAAAAGACTCACCTGAAGTTTTCGCACCAGATCGAGCCAGTCTTCTCGTTTAGTTGGCTCAGTACTCTCATCAGTGACAAATGACATAGAGTCTGGACACACCAGAGCCTGTTTGCCAGCAGCTTTCAGCTATAGAAACCAGAGGGCAAAGCTACTTGTTGCAGTTCTTTTCTCATGCTTAAGCGTTATCTAGAATAAAACAAGATAACTTAAGGAATACCAAAAGGCCAAAGCTACATTTTAGTCTGGCAGCTAGTCCAAATTCTGCAGCACTTATGCAACATTTTTACACTGAAAAAGTTCTGTGATGTGTTAGAAATCCCTTCTTCCTTGTTCATCTATTAGGTATTAAAGGGTATATGCTGTTCAAGCCCTATAAAATACCATGTTGTCCACCTCTATGTTGTCTTAGTCAATTACTAAATCAAATAGCATGTTTGATCTGACCATAGCATAGAGTTATTATATACTCTATGGATCTGACAAAACCGCCACTGTGGCTGAACATTATACTTGTCTTCTCTTAAGTGGCGGTTCCGGTCGGACCAAAACTGCCATGTTTACAGGCACTGGGGATATTATGAGGGAAATTGGCGGTTTTGGTAAACTGTAGGTCAACCTCTCTGTATTGTTACCAAAACATATGTAGCTACTGTCTATGGTTATTATCTTTTACATGTGATCAAAGCTGTAAACCAACCTGCTTGAAGAGTTGTGTTTTAGTAGCGAAAGGACCTTGAATGTGATCACAGAAGAGACATTCCTCTTCCGACCTCTCATAGCCATGTCTATATACCAGAGTGTAATTACGTAATATAGACTGTGAACATCCTGTGCCCCACTGAAGTAAAAAAAGGAAATATACCATTATATAGAGCATGAAAAAAGACAAGTGAAATAACAATATCTAATGAGAAATCAAATCATCATTTATCGCTGTAACAGCAGCTTGTACTATAAACAATACAAAATGATGTTAAAGCAGTAACTCAGCCATAAATTTGCATGTAGCCTGGCCTAGGCTTGGAGCTTACCCTGCCATTCATGAATCCTCTCGCGGCACTCCCAACCACTGTGACGTTCAGACTACTGATTTGCCTAACCAGCCTCTCTAGTCTATCAAACTCAGTAAAATGGGCTACATTCCTCCCAATATAAACGTACTTCGTCTGTATGCGAGATATAAGGAATGACCATACCATCATCTCAGGTGTCCTACAACATCCAATAGGAAAGATTCAGCTGCCATGGATGATTTTTAGACAGCTTTACAAATAATCATAAATACATTGCAGCAAGTTCTAATCTTGGATAGCAAAATCAAAAAAAGCTTATGAAAGAATCTGGAATATGTGCTCAGTTATGGAGATTGAATTGGCAGTTAAAAATTGTCCTCACCTGATACATTGCAGCACATTCTGACAGAGACAGATTTAATTGACATTTGAATAAAAGTAAGTTGACTACCGTAGGCAAAATCCAGAGAAGCAATAAAAAAAATGTTCATAACTGTATGAAAAATGTAAATCAAGCCAAGTTTCATTGTTTGTATACTTTAATAAAGATGGGATAAATAGAATAAATATGAGATACATATACGAACACAACAAAACCATCATTTCACAAAGGTATATATCAGTGGTTTTTGTCTAAATCCAATAAAAATTGAGCTGTTGAGATAAGGCTACAAACATACTTGGTACTATGGCTGGTTATTACCACATCTGATGTAGATAAGTTTGCCCTGAACTCTGTGGGCACTGCAGCTATGATTTTGAGCTCAGGGTAGAGTTTGTGCACTGACAGTATTATTTCTGGGACCCTCTGAAGATCTGTACTGCTATAATGTACAAAGTTGTACATTAGTGTCAGTATCGTGTGAAACTCAGGAACCCCGGAGCAATTCTGAATTTCAAAACCTGAAATAGACAATCAGTATCCAGCAACAACTCTTAAAGAATCGTATCACCAACATTACATTTATTATGAAAAATAGTTGAGGAACCATCCTGATGATGTTGAGTGAATGGACATAATGGAAATGGGGGATTGTTGCCAGTGCCAGAATATATCTATCTTAATGATAGCTCAAAAAAGTTTCACCATTATCGTAATAAAAATTTCAACAGGGCTGCCAGCTCTACTAGATCTACTTTTTCTCAAATTCTACTTTTTACTCTTTTGCTTTTTTCAAAAAGCATGATGGTCTGGTCTACTCTTTTTAAGCCTTAACTCATGCTATGCCCAATTTTATATTACATCACTGTACAATAAGTTGCTTCACGGGTATACCCCAGAGTCCTTAAATTAATGGTCTTAATGCAAAATAAATAAATGGGAGAGCAATCTTATGCTCTGTCGCACACTCCCTGCACACAGTGGGTCTACCATCTATTTCCCCAACCAAATCTACTTCTTTTCCGCAAAAATAATTGGCTGCCAATCAACAATCAAGTCTTGCCACATCGTACACATAATATTGAAGTATTCCAAGAGTTCAAACTGTTAATAATCAACCACTTCCGGCCTTCCCAAGTAAATGTTGCCAATAGAAGGGTCAGCCGGGTCAGTATGATACATGTTGTAAGATACACATATTGGCATGCCCCTCTAATTGAGTCTCACCTTTGAAACATGTTCCGCTGCCACAATCAGCATTAAAGTATCTCTCAGGACAAACATCAGGACTTTCCTTCTCTGTTCCACTAATTAACTCCTGGGGAACCTCCTCGTTAGATGTATGGTGTGTCTTACTGATTAAGGTATTGGAGTTGACGTTTGCATTGTGTGCAGGTCCTAGACCACCTAGTCTTCCTGAAATTCTTTTTCTTAAGATCTGGGATAAAAATGTTTTGCTCAATAATTTATGGAACGTAGTACTGACCGATGCAATCTATATAGTGACAGTCAATTGCAAGCAAATCTTGCAAGTATACTATAACTGCCATTGGATCCTTGAATACACAAACGACGTCACTTGAAAACTTGACATAATGAGTGCTGTCTTCTCTTCCGTTACAAACTAAATGGGCAACATAGGACACTAACACTTTACTACGTATGCCAAAAGATACAGGTGAGGCTGAAAAATAGCATTAATTAAACTGACCTCAGTTTGAGCTTTAGTAATAATCCTCATTATCTCCTTACAGCTGGTAACGTCACAGTTAGTGATGATATCCTGGATTAGAATCTCCAAAGTCTGGATTTTACTCCCAGATTCCTCTTCTGAGTGCTTGCCTGATTTATGATCATTTATTCTATAAAAGGATTGTATTATAACTGACAGATGACCACTGAAAGAGAGCAAGTGTGAATTTCATGTGTGCTTTATTACAAACAGTTCAAAACTGTTGTGACATGAAAAATATGTTAGAGGACTGAATTAGCATGTTCTGACAAACTTTGTTGTGGGTGGGTGGACCCCTTCCGATACATTAAAGCTTGTCAAGACAGGCTACGACTGAGCCTACAGTCAGTAAAAAAGCACAAGAGTAACAGAATCATCAACAAAACATGGGGGTAATTAAAGCTAAAGTGTTAGTTCCTAGAATTTGTGATAAACCTTCAGGGCGTTATAATGTTATGGAGCATTAGCATCAAAACAAGGATGTTCTTAATTGTGGTTGAGGTGACATGATCGTTTTCTTAGAAGTTTGAATTACCACTTTAATTGAAGGTGAGGGACAGTACACAGCTCATTTTCATTGTGGTACCTGGAAGTGTTAAGTTAGACATAATTATAACTTGTCTGTCCAGCAATGTGGGACAGTGAGGCTTAGTTTGATAAAGTTTGATAAAGTGGTTCGATTACAGTTTGTTCCAGTTTCCTGGTATTCGGATTAGCTCCCATTCCACTGATAAGCCACTGATCAGAGGGTAGAAGAAATTCCAAATGCAAACAAACTGAATCTAGCTTGATTTAGCTAGGGCTTGTATACTCCCTAATACATCCTAATAACATGCAAACACTGTTTTATTTCATATTTTCATGATTGAAATTCAGCAATCCAAGGCTATCTGTTTGGGGAACATCAGGAAGGGACAGAGGGTCATCAAATATTGATTTTCTGTACACCGATTTAATGCTGCCGACCTACTGAGTGTTGACATGTCAGCAAAAATCTGGTCCGACATTCTATGTTATCAAAAGATAGCAAAACGCAGAACCCAAATGTCTGAATATCTGCTGACCCCAGTGTAACTATTTTCACAGCTGACACATTGGCTAGAAGATGTTTAGCAAAGGTTAATCAAACTGTAGCTGTTACTTATTTTTGTTGTAAAAATAGGACTATAAACACGAAATAAACCACTCACTGAAAGGTATCATGGATCTGGAAAACTATCAGCGTCAGCCAACATACTCCACTAATCACGGACATTGTCTTAAATAATCCGGCCATGATCAGACCACAAAATGTATAAGCTCAACTACAAATAAAAAACAAATAGATGTTATGGAATGGATCCACTCTCTGTTTATTATAATAACTCCAAATTGGGATAGCTTTATTAGAGCATTGAAAAAATGGGCACATATTCAAATGCTGCATAAAGAAAAAAAACTCACACATTTGTACACATGAAATATGAATGCAATGGTTATGACAATTCAAACATGATATATGAGAATGCATTGTGTGTTGCCTGGAATTACCTACAAATTTATTGTAATAAATAATAATGTAAAAAATACACTTACACTGAGTGGGCTTAGATGTGATGCAAACAGACCGTAAACTCGATGACTAGTGACATAAAATATTTACGGTCACAAATGAGCTGGGTCTTGTGAAATGATAAGAGGATCGTTTTCCATTGTTTATGAAACGTCAAAATAAGGGCTCATAGAGTAGAGAGTTTAGAGGCGGTAGTTATATGGAGTTTAAAGGTAATTACTACCTCTAAACTCACTACACCATATATAGAGTAATTATTACTGTTGAAATTATCTGCTTAAAATGGCATAGAAAGTGCGCCTTGCCTTGCAATCCTCAACATGGATTATAGACCCCTGATGCCAGTGCCTCTGATGAACAAATAATCTTCTTGTTTTTATGTAAGGAGGGGGAGGGTAGAAAAGGGTCATGGCATGTAATTAAATGTTATAGACAAGGCAGTTGTGATGGTGTATTGTGATCAAGCCATACCTTGGTTATGTGCGTGTATGCAATATAATTCATATTCTAAGGGTTTACTTTTTGCTTAGACATTCCGAATAACTTGTCTCTAACTTCAAAAACATTGCTATTGTTTTTTATCAGGTAAAAATTCACCTCAACACAACACAAGATAGCCCAAAGTGAGTTTAGTCAATTTGTAAATTACCACCCAAAACAACCTGCATCTTTTTAGTTACATCCTATTGTTTTTCAGCCAAGAGAGCAGTTTCTTTTATCCGTTCAATATTTTACCAAACATGCCCAGAAAAATTTCTGACGCTACCTACTTGAATTAGTGATACTCACCTGGCTATGGAACAAGAGCTAAGACAGACAATAATCAAATATCAAAAGAGCTTTCCAGAATAGGCTGTGAGGTTGTGGTAGGTTGTGGCTGTTGAGAGATGCTTATCATGAGGGTTGACTTTTGATGTTGTAGGCCGTAGGGTGTGATAACTATAATAATAATAACTATATTCCTACCTCACTGGTAAAAATATGTGGACTCACTGTCATTCATCAGTTCAGTTATGGCAGGGTATATTCAGAGCTCTGAGATAATGATTTTAGACGTGCCGAGGTGTCTGAATCCCGCTCAGACTGATGCATTTGTGACTCGTTACATCTCCCCATGTAGAAGATGGTAAGAAATAAGATTTTTGCCACTGATGACAGTATACTGTCAAATTCTTGTAAACTCACCTAACCACAACTGGCTGCTCATTTGCCACTCATGGCTGGATACAGTTAATTTTAGCTACCCTGAAGAGTCCATCTTATTGTTGTCAAGTTTTCCGACATGATAGCTTGAAAAAATCTCTAATCAGGATAAGTCACAATATATGTTCTATGTTTTTTATATTTTCCTTCTAAAAATCGGCAATACAGCGATCAAAGCATTGCAGTAAAATTCCAGTGGTTAAAAGATTATAAAAAGTAAATGTAGAAAGCTATTGATATAAAATGAATAACATGAATTTACTGTGCTCATTAAATTAAAGATTTATGTTAAAGCTTAGCTGCTAACCAAACTTTTTATTACGTTGTTGTTTGGAGATGAAAATCAAACTATTGAAAATAACACAATAATGAAAAGCTAAATAATTTTGAAAATTTGCTGTTTAGTTTTATAAACACCATGTTTCCATGTGGATTTTGAGGTCGGCCTAGATCATGCTGAATTGTCACCTCTTGGCTCGCCCTGGAAATATGCATGTATAGAGCTAAAATGAATCCATCAAAAGATATCTGCTACCACCAGGACTTGAACCAGTAAAATTCATTGATGCTAATCGCTCAGCCACGCCTGCTCGCTATAGCCTGTAGCTGGAAAAGCTCAGTGCAGAAGATATTTCCATGGCTCGAAGAGCCCTGATAATAGGCCAAGTCGTTCCATGGAAATGCAGTGAAAGTGTTTTAGTGGGAATATTAATTTCAATTAAGGCAAAACCTCATTCAGCTAGAGTATTTTTTCACGAATAGCTTCCCCCTGCGACAGACAGAATTGCAATGCTTAGAATGTATGTCACATTCTGTAATGAGTTAGTGTAAGATGATATAAAAACAGGGTAAAGAATAGATAAACGTTACTTTTAAGTAAAGAGTCAGCTAATTCCTTGTGGGTTGAACTGCAGATTTCCATCTACCGAGTACTGATCCAGACAGAAGTGAGATCCTTGTTGAGGACATTTAGAGAACTTCCCACCGATGTAAGACTTGGCCATCCAAATATCCTTACAGAAATACTTTCCGGTCTGCTCGCATCCACCAAACTGCCCTTGTTCATATATGTGGGTTCTATCTGTCAATCTGGTGGTGTCATCCATCTGAATCCAGTGCGGTGCATGTCTAAATAACTCTAACCCATACCTGCAATATCGAATTATCTATGAAAGCATGTAAGGGGAAGCAATGGAATCTAGTACCCTCGACATCATACCTTTCTGTGAAGGAACAGTAATTTCTCGTCAAATAAATAATAATTTGAGAAAAACTGACGATTTAGAATTATAAATATTTGTGACATCAGTTAACTCCTGCCTTCTTATCATATGTAAACATTTTTCTGGTGAGGATGAGCTTGCTGTGGGTGCTGTCGGTCAGTCAGTTGGTGCCGGTCTCAGTCCATCTGTTGGTGTGATTTACTAGATTAATACGGGTTCGACTCCCAGTGATGGCCATGGTGTACATTTGAAAAGACAAGCACTTGCTCTTGCCATGGTGTGCCAATTCATAGAGATCCACAGATTTGAAAGTTCTTCATTTAAAGTAATAGTTAACAGAGTGTGAAAAAGTTTCTACTTTCTTACTGATTGCGAGCATAGAGCCCTGGGCTCTCAGACACCACCATATCTTTACCGTCCAAGCTGATGGTTGTTGGTGATAAGCCTTGCCTAGTCAATTTGGTGCTTCCCATCTCTATTGACCAGGGGAGCACCTCGATTTTCCACTTTTGTATGGCATAGATCCTATATTCCACTGTCTCCGTCAACTTATTATCAAAAGATTCCTGGAATTAAAATCATTTCACAGCAAATTTAACTGTCAGGTTTTTTACAGAAAGATGAGATGCATTACCACAGACTATCACACATTGCGCATCATGAAAAATTGAAAAACTAGGGACCGCAGATCACTTCCATGGGAAGCTGTTGATAATAATCATGTTAATTTTATTGTTTGAGCTGACTTCATCCACAATAACTGCTGAAGATGCTACAAAATTCCTTGGTGTGACTATTGACAAGCATCTCACCTTCAGGCAACATGTGGACAACATAGCAGAAAAGACCAGAAAACTTATATACACCCTGCTAGACCTCAAGAGATCAGGCATTCCTTTTAACCTACTGAGAAACTTTAATATTGCATGTATACGACCAACCATACTTTATGCAGTGCCAGCATGGTTCTCCATGACATCTCAAAAGGGCTAAGGTGGAAATAATAGAAAAACCTGGCTTTGAAAATCATAAAGCCAGACACAACTGATTACATGGATAGAGTGGCGCGCTGTCAGATAACACCTATATTAGACCTTATGCAGCAGCATTACCAACAGCATACATCTAACATCAATACGAACATCAACCATAGTCTGCATGAACAAATCAAAAGGCACAAACCATCAGTTTCAGCGCGTCCATCACATGGGTGCAAATCATCAATAACAAAGCCCCAAACCAGAACTCAACTCAGGGCGAAATCCCCTCTGATCAATTTCTGGAATGCCTGTTAAGATCTTTACAATTTTTCTTTGAGAAAAATATTTTTACTTTTGACGCTCTCTCCATTTTTTATACCAAAAGACCTATAACGGTAATTTTGAATGTCTCCGCATCTAAATGGTTCCATGGTCAAAATACAGCTACATACATACATACATACATACATCCCATGACTCCGTGAGTTGTCTGCTATCAATGTAAGGGCTAACAACTCCTTTCCTCAACATTACTTAAAAATGATAAATGCATTAATTTAATATCCTACCACTTTAAAGCCTTGACTGTTTAGATAGGGTTGTACTTGTTCAGTAAAAGCAGTTTTATTATTAGGATGTATTAGGAGGTCTGCGTCTAACTCCCAGGGAAGATATGCATTGAGTTTAACTGCTCCTAACAGGGTACCTCCAATAAGCTCATACAATATTCCCACTTCCTTCAACAGAAACATAGTGTGTGTAGTATTTCATCATTAGAAGAGCGATCTAATAAAAGCAATGTCACTGTGTTCTCAAAGAACTTGTATATTATCATTGCATGACAGTGATGAACTAGTGTTGTCATAAAACAGAGAAGTCTCGGTATTTAGTGTTTGAGTTCAACTGAATCAAGCCAATAATCTATTAACTGTACTCACCTCAAAATTTCTGATGACTAACTGGACACTGTCTGACAATGCCTTCATACAGCAGTGTGAAAGGGCAACTCCTTTCTTGTCTTTGCTGTTTGCGCAATGTGAATTTGCCTCAGAACATGTGTATTCGAATACTCTATTTAATGGAAGGTTCAACTTCTCAATCTGTGAAGATCAGAAGAATAAACTATTAAAATTAAACATAACATAGCAAAATAAAACAGAATTCACCAAAAAGATGTCATTATGGTGCATCAATGATGTGCTTATATGTCATACCACTGCTAGACTGTAGCATTGTAACCGTTGTGGACCTTGATATGTGGTAAGAAGTCTCTCGACCAACCACTGGCTGTAGCCGGGGAACCATAAGACTCACCTGAAGTTTTCGCACCAGATCGAGCCAGTCTTCTCGTTTAGTTGGCTCAGTACTCTCATCAGTTACAAATGACATAGAATCTGGACACACAAGAGCCTGTTTGCCAGCAGCTTTCAGCTTTAGAAACCAGAGGGCAAAGCTACTTGTTGCAGTTTTCTTTACTTCCTTAAGCTTTATCTAGAATGAAAAGAGGTTTTCCTAATAAATGGAATGTTGATATACTTTTTTCATCAGATTTATATGTAAAGGATGTTTTAATTTAAGACAGATTAAAGAGTTTAAGTTATCATTTGCATCTCAAGTCTAATTGGGTACCTAAATTGAGTAATTTTTAACAAGTTTTGTATTGTAGGAGGTGTAACTCCAAATTTGAAAATTTTTGTGTTTCTCATTTTTTTGCAGACGTCTCAGGGTGGTACCCCCCCTGTCCACTAGAATTTGGGCTATTGTACGCTTGTTTCTGAACCAACCTGCTTGAAGAGTTGTGTTTTAGCAGCGAAAGGACCTTGAATGTGGTCACAGAAGAGACATTCCTCTTCGGACCTCTCATAGCCATGTCTATATACCAGAGTGTAATTACGTAATATAGACTGTGAACAACCTGTGCTCCACTGAAGTAAAACAAAGAATTATACCATTATAGGACCTTGTAAGGCATATCAGGGAAAACAAACCAGTAATATAACTACGGTCAATGAATAAATGGTTTTAGGTGTCAGGCATAATATTAAAAGTGTGTAATGACTTGTTAATGGAAAAAAAGTTCTTTTTGAAAACACAGCAATTTACTTTCAAGTCTTGTGATTTTATAATGAGGTTTTACAGTGAGTATAATACAGTCTACTATGTACAATATAGGATGCAATCAATGAGACTGTAACGTTGCCTTGATTTTGCCTAAATAGTAAATTTCAAGCTTACCCTGCCACTCATGAATCCTCTCACGGCACTCCCAACCACTGTGACATTCAAACTACTGATTTGCCTAACCAGCCTCTCTAGTCTATCAAACTCGGAGAAATGGGCTACATTCCTCCCAATGTAAACGTACTTCGTATGTACACGAGATATAAGGGATGACCATACCATCATCTCAGGTGTGCTACAACAACCAATAGGATGAATTCAGCTGTCATGTCTTTGAGAAAAAATATTACAAAACACGCTATGCAGCACTTTCCAAGCTGGATGGAAACATAATACCCAGCTTATGAAAGAGTCTGGAATATGTGTCCAGTATGGTAATGGAGACTGTGAATTGGCTGTTAAAAGCATAGTTGTCCTCATCTGATACATTGCGGCACATTCTGTTCTGACAGACGCAGATGTTATCAGTCATTTTTACAAAAGTTAGTAAGCAAAATCAAGATTAGGATCAACTTTAGGTATCAAATGTTCAAGACAAATGAGAATCATTATTTCACAAAAGCAAAAATACAATAATATGTTATAATACCACATTTGTGAAAACAATAAAAATTGAGCTGTTGAGATAAGGCTACAAACATACTTGGTACTGTGGCTGATTACTACCACATATGGTTTAGATAAGCTTGCCCTGAAGTCTGTGGGTACAGCAGCTATGATTTTGAGCTTAGGGTAGAGTTTATTCACTGACAATATTATTCCTGGGACCCTCTGAAGATCTGCGCTGCTATAATGCACAAAGTTGTACACTAGTGTCAGTATCGTGTGAAACTCTGGAACCCTGGAGCAATTCTGGGTTTCAAAACCTGTAATGGACAATCAGTATCCAGCAACAACTCTTAAAGATTCACATCATCTTAGGCAGTGGCAACAGAACAGATGGACAAAATGGAGAATTGATACCAGATTCTATCACATCACACATATTTTTGTAATTTTTATAATAACATGTATCTTAAATAAAACTACCATTCAATAAGTCCTGATACATAGAGATTCACAGATTGAAGTAGTTAAGGTGATCAAACCGTTAATAATCAATCACTTGCCCTTCCCAAGGCAAAGCAGTTTATAGAAAGGCTAGGTCAGTATGTGTGAAGGTTGTCTGCTCTTGGATGATAGATTGATCTCAGGCCGTGACATCATACGGCGGGAAATACTATACTAATAGGAGCTCTCTTATATCTAGGACTCCAAGGTGTGTGGTTGTATATCAGAACTCACTCTTGCGGGCATTCTACGTGTATAACAATCTATGTGCTTACCTTACAGTATGATACATGTTACCATTGACCCAATGATGATTGGAATTCCGCAGTTACAACTTCATCACTCTCACCTTTAAAACATGTACCGCTGCCACAATCAGCATTGAAGTATCTCTCGGGACAAACATCAGGAATTTCCTTCTCTGTTAGGCTTATAATCTCCTGGTGACTCATCTCATTAGTTGAATAGTGTGTCTCACCGATTGAGGTATTTTGTGCCTCACCGATTGAGGTATTTTGTCTCTCACTGGTTGAGGTATTTTGTCTCTCACTGATTAAGGTATTGGAGTTGCTGATTGACTTGTATGCTGGTCCTAGGTCATGAGGTTCTACACCATGCAGTTTTTCTGATGTCCTTTTCCTTATCATCTGGTAAAGAAATGATTTTGTTCTATCACATGAGATGATTTTACCTTCCCATGTCGCATAAAGAATCAAAAATTTTGTAGCGGCGTTGTCTCCTCTTACAACAGGTAAGCACAACTCAGACAACTTTATACCAATTCTTTGTTTAACGAGGGTATAGCAGAGGCATCAACAAAATATAATGGTCTGTATATCCGTTGCAATCAACTCATGGATCAAGAAAAACGTAAATTTAACTACAACATTTGAATATGTGAAATAATCACCTGCTTATTGTGCCTTGTATTCACAACTGGTAAATCAGAATTACTTTGTTTGCAGATTTAAAACTGTGTGAAATCAGCAAATGTGGTGTAAATGCCCTTATTACAAGAATTCATACTATTCTGAATGGGCATTTAAAACAGGCGGTGGCGACTGAAAGGTGTTGCAAGATATCACAATCCAACCAACATTACAGTCTCAACATCACGAAATTCTCGCAGGTGCGAAACTTACAAAGCTCAATGACTACAAAGCATTGTTCTGGTGGCGTTGAATTGTTGGATTTTTGCACATGCAGGTCAATTTTCTATTCATATACTTCACCAAAAAAGTGTTAAGGATCAGAAAAACTCATCATTCATACAAATCATTATAGTAAATGACCATATTTTACAGTAGAAGACAAGACGATCCGAAACCTCTGATTACCTTTAAGAACACTTACCTTGTTAGATGTATTGTCTGTCTCACTGATTGGGGTATTAGAGGTACTGGTCTCATTGTATGCAGGCCCTACTCCAGTTAGTCTTTCTGCAATTCTTTTCCTTACGATCTAGGATAAAAATGTTTTTGCTCTATTATTTATGGAACATAGTATTGATTTCACCAATGCAACTTATAGGCTATAGATACAGTCAATTGCAAGAAAATCTTGCAAGTATACTATATCTGCCATTGGGTTCTTGGATACCCGATCCATTTTGATATTGGTTTTTTTCATGGACATCACTAAAAACTTGACATTACAGGAGCTGTCTTCCCTTCCATTAAAAGCTAAATGGCAGACATAGGAAGCTAACACTGTACTAGTTTAGCCAAATGATACAGTTGAGGCAACTCACAAATATCAGTTTTACTATTTCGTGATTTGGCTTACAGTCTGAAAATAGTATTAAGTAAACTGACCTCTGTTTGAGCTTTAGTAATAATCCTCATTATCTCCCCACAGCTGGTAGCGTCACAGTTAGTGATGATATCCTGGATGAGAATCTCCAGAGTCTGAATTTTACTCCCATATTCCCCTTCTAAGGGCTTGTCTGATTTATGATCAGCTATTCTGTAAACGGACTATATTTGTATGACAAATGACCAATGAAAGAGGGGAAGTGTATTTTGGAAAGCAATGTGACAGAAAGGGCAGTTTTGAGCAAAGTGGATGGCGGACATAACTGTTTGCATGAATTTTGAAAACAGGTGAAATATATTCCTAGAGATTTAGTAAATCATCTGATTTACTTTCAAATAATATATGACTTTATACTTTATAAACTATTGACACAAGCCCAATGAATCAAATTTCTGCTGACGCTGCAACTTTTCTTAGGATCACATATTAAACCCACTCACTGAAAGGTAACATAGATCTGGTAGAGTATGAGCGTCAGCAAGCATACCACGATTATCACAAAACTTTTCTTAAATGATCCGATCATGATCATAGCACCAAAAGGAGAAACTCAACTACAAATAAACAAGAAATAAATGTTGTGTTATTCACTTTGCATAGTAGGTCAAAATACTCATTAGATCTTAGTTTTTGCTCCTGGCAAACAGAATCAGTCATTAATGTTCAGTATTCTACCAAAATATTTACCCTCAGAATTTAGCAAAGAGTAACTTGATCTTCTAAGCAAATATAAAAGTTTTAAGATTATGAATGTTATTATCTGTTCAAATTTACAATTCTGGATCAGAACTACTGAATTAGAGGCTGGTCTTCAAGAGGGTTGCAAGGACTAAAACTGGTGATGCAGGGCCGTTATTTGGAAAAAATGGTAGGGGAGGCAAAAGTCCGAGGCGAGTCCAAAGCATCACCAGGAGGGGTGCTGTAAGTTCCTCCCTAAGCAATTTAAGGCATACAATTAGCAAACGGAAATCCCAGAGTAACTGATTATGACATGGATTATTTAATTATAGTGTTTTTAGGCCACTCTATATAGCTTTCTAGGGGAGGCAGCGCCTACGAGCCTGTGATGTGACATCCTAGGAGACATGAACGCAAGATGTATAAGTTCATCACTTACCTTTGATCTGCTGAGAACAGGACAAAAGGAACTCAAGTATAAACAACAACAAGATAAGGACTATTTTATTAACTCCTCGCATTGAAGCTCACCGCTGACTAACAAGTAAATTCTCAGACTCCATATTGGAACATATTAGTTGATATAAAACCTCCAGACCTGCCGATTGTGACTTTGAGCACTAAACCAAAAAAAACTTTAGTCTGGTCGGATAAAATTTAGTTACTTACATCTTATGAAACCAACAAACAAATAGATCCAAAAGACACCAGTTGGAAAAGTAGAGATAATTTGTTTAGCACTTCTTGATGCTCTGAGAGTCTACATAAAGGAGCTCTGAATCTCACCAGTTTCTAGAACCAATAGTGGTTGTAAGAATCCACAACAAAGTAGTGCCTAGTATGTTATTATCAAATTATACGCTTGCCAATTATTAAAAAAAACACCTAAACTGCGATTCTCGTTTATGGCTTCCAAAAAATCTATCATGCTGCTGCAAAAGTAATTACCATACTTGCCAACCTGTACGCATAAAGCGTTTGTAAACGCTTATTTGACACTAATTGAGTTTTAAACGCAAAACGCTAGTTGTACTCATTTATGGTTTTCCAAACGCCTGTTCATCTAATTAGGCAATCAAAAACGCATCTTTTATCTTTAGTGTTTACTTGGTTGTCATGGTTAAATAATAGACTAAAAATCTGGTATTGGCTGCAGAAAACCATGATGTTGATTTACAGTTGACTTTTTACCTGTCCAAGTTTTGCATGAGCCAAATTGCAACTTTTCTTCAATGAGACACAACATAACTAGTAATCCATTGTAGAATATGGTGGTTCTGCCAACTTCAACTTTTCTTTAATCAGAGTAACAAAGTTATCTACCTCCTTGTTGGGGTGAGATAACTCAGATCTCCTGCCCCAGTGTTTCAAGGGCAAACCAGGGAGGATGGGCAAACAGGTTTTCAAATAGCCTGTCTTGTCCAGACAGGCTAGGTTACAAACAATTTCTCATTTATTATTAGCAGATTGCACCTTACAACGCAAAGGGAAAAAGACTAATGTTGAGTGATCTGCACTCCTACGCTACTAAGGACTACTTACTGTGATAATAGCATTTTTGGGGCGTTTTCTGATCATTTGAGGCACCCTGGAGTTTTGTACTCATTTTTAAGCATTTTGCAAATTTTTGTACTCATTTTGGAAAAATTAGGTTGGCAAGTGCTAAGTTGGGTTTTGGGTAATTACCAAAACCCAACTTAGCACTCACAAATTTCTAATCTGAACTCTCGCTGAACTTCTGCCTCTAAATATGGACCAAAATTAATGGGGTTTACAGATCAACCTGCACCTAACACAACAGAATTACGGTCATTTTTTACCACTTAGTATTCAAAACATCAAAACATAAAATATCAAGTGAATGTCATCTGGCTCTATCGATTCAGTTATGTGTAGAAAACCATAGAGTCAAGATGTGAAAACCAATATTAACTAGGAATACACCAGAGGTTTCACGGACTTTAAATGGAATATCAAATATTATGGATAACAGACAAAATAAAGAAATCGTAGTTTAGTGATCTTTGTCTAGATAATTCTAGTTATAAGAGTTCTACACCTAACCCAAACGGCTAAAGTTCATAGATAACTTTATAGTGAAACCTTAGTGAAACCTAATGACAATAAGGGAAATCGTAAATAATTCACAAACATTGAGCTTAATTACGGATAAAGTCTTTCGCTCAATCAAGGAACTGTGGATCCACATCAACACAGTTAAAAACACTATACGGACTTGTGTTACACACCGGTTATGCTTATATAACACAAGATAACCAAGATTGCTTACTAACGGTATTCTGCAGAATCGCATCATCAAACTAACATCAACTGTCACCAAACACGGCTAAAACAATAAGGACTAACGGACAGTTGGTACACACAGCATGCTGCAGTTTAAAATCTCTCAATTACGGAAAGTTACCACAATAAAGGCACAAGTATAAACGGTATTCTGCAGAATCGCATCATCGAACGTACATCAACTGTCATCAAACAAGGTTAAAACAATAAGGACTAACGGACAGTTGGTACACACAGCATGCTGCAGTTTAAAATCTCTCAATTACGGAAAGTTACCACAAGAAAGGCACAAGTATAAACGGAATTCTGCAGAATCGCATCATTGAACGTACATCAACTGTCATCAAACAAGGCTAAAACAATAAGGACTAACGGACAGTTGGTACACACAGCATACTGCAGTTTAAAATCTCTCAATTACGGAAAGTTACCACAAGAAAGGCACAAGTATAAACGGAGCTGTTTTCTGTGTAACATTGTCACAGCACAGCATCATCACAACGTCTCAACGGAAACAGATAGATACTTGCATTAACGGATCTGTGTAACATTGTCATAGTACAGCATTCTCACGGCATAAAGGTTGAAATTAACAGTCGGGTTTGCTCGTCCTCATATTGAAGCACGCAAATATCACAGCAATCACCTCAAACACATACAGAATAACATACAGTACACGGACTAAACTCGATACAGCTTGGATACTAATTGGATTGCATCACTCATACTGCAGCTGATCATCAAAGAATCTACCTAGTTTCAGACTGTCAGCTAAGTACAATACAATACAATCATAACAAACTCTCAGTGTGTTAATGAACTTCGACTGGTATCACATAACCAGACAGCAACGACCCAACATACCACAGTATACAATTAAAGAAGATTTTGTTCATTGTGCGTACACACTGCATTGTTTTATACACACACATTAAAGTTTGGAGTTGTCTTATGACAAGATAACCTTACATGAATTTTCACTACTGTGTGCATTGCTATTGAGGTATTGTCACATACACTGTATGTGACACGCCTAGGTGCATGACTCTACATGAAGTTAGGCATTGTATATTGCACTGTCATGGTTGCCATGGTCTTAATCTGATTAATTGTTATACTCTTCTGCATTTACTTCCATTTTTTGCACATTTAATTACCATCTAAATGCGGAGGTTGGCCATCAAAATAATGACGTATCATCCCACCTGTTTCTATTTTTACGACCTATTTATACAAGTCAGTATAAAGAACAGTGGTTTTTGATCTGAAGATTCAGTTACAACTTGGCGTTGCAATTTATCAGTCGCCTGGGGCATTTGCCCCAGGGTGTAGTTCAGTAATAAAATCATCAACTGCCGAAAACTGCATTCAGTATTATAAAGTAATCTCATATGAACTCTGCCAGCAGTGAACTGTCGTGATCTTTCTCGATCCGACAATTGGTGCCCAACCGAGTGAGGAGAGAACTTCACACCTTCAGATGATGAGACTGATAGCGTTGAATATACAAGAAAGAGGATGGAGATTGTGGACTTGGAGGAAAATGTCTTTGGAGTAGATGATCTAATACAAGCAATATAATGGAACCATATGTGTCTACATCGTCTACATTACTATAAGGAGAAATGGAGACGGACTTTTTAGATGATGTAGAGACAAAACATATGGAAGCTGATATACTAGTGATGACATTTGATCTTCTGCTCATGATTCACCAACTGACAAGGTACCTCTGCAATTTCCTGATTTTATTCAACCAGTTCTATTCAGTCTCAGTCTACAACAGCAGACAAACTACTTGGTGGTGTGAACACTGTAACTCAAAAAAATAGAAAAACTTAAATAAAAACATTAGGCAACCGTAACCTAAGATCCGCTAAGAATAAAAGATTATGGAATGCAGCTGACTACAACCAACTGGCAACTGATCTTAATATAGCAGCAGTATTAGTGCAAGGATCAGCACAAAATAATACGGTCACTGTATTAGTTAGGATGTATTGAATTATTTGATATTATTACCATCGACACAACCTTGATCATGCAATTTATATATTTATCGTTTGAATTTCCTGCGATGCCGATTTTTTAATGATAGTTGTGCAGGAAAGCAGCATTATAATATTTCATGAATTTTATACCTTCGTCTGTCCTGTAATCTAAGCAAAGCTTAGGTTCTTAGATCTAGAGTTGAGAGGAAAGTGGGATATATTTTTTTTGTTAATGGACCTGAAGCAGTTGTTAAGGTTCTTCAGCCTTGGAAGGGAATGTCATGATTTTGTTATGACCGTCTTTTATGCATGACATTTTTGATTTGTTTGTATTTCAGGAGATTTTGAGGTTTTAAATTTTATATTGCAATGATTATCCTTGTGTGACATAAGCTATAATGTTTTTTGAACCAGTTAAAGCGATCGAGGACGATCGCAACCAGGGGGGTGCATGTGTCACATACACTGTATGTGACACGCCTAGGTGCATGACTCTACATGAAGTTAGGCACTGTATATTGCACTGTCATGGTTGCCATGGTCTTAATCTGATTAATTGTTATAATCTTCCGCATTTACTTCCATTTTTTGCACATTTAATTACCATCTAAATGCGGAGGTTGGCCATCAAAATAATGACGTATCATCCCACCTGTTTCTATTTTTACGACCTATTTATACAAGTCAGTATAAAGAACAGTGGTTTTTGATCTGAAGATTCAGTTACAACTTGGCGTTGCAATTTATCAGTCGCCTGGGGCATTTGCCCCAGGGTGTAGTTCAGTAATAAAATCATCAACTGCCGAAAACTGCATTCAGTATTATAAAGTAATCTCATATGAACTCTGCCAGCAGTGAACTGTCGTGATCTTTCTCGATCCGACAGTATTAAGATCTATTTTGGAACAAGGGACAATTTTTAGATTTCATAGTTTTTTTTTAAAAACTGAATTCGACAGAGCCAGGTAAATCAAAACAAAAGTGCAGTTTAAATCAAACCAATGAGTAATTAAATTGACAACTGAACAATAAGACTTGTAACCAACGTAAATAATAAGAGCGTAATCCTAAAGTGTCATGATGTCAGACAATCCAGGGTCAGAATTGGCTTCTCAAACAATAGAGTCAGAAAATCAGTTAGATAGCTCAAATCCCCCTGTGAACTCAGATGATCCGCGCTCACAACGCGCTCAGTCGCGCCAAGCAAAACAGCTCGAATATGAAATTTTACAATTCAGCAGCAAATTTGTCAGCGAAATAAACCAGCAGTCAGCGTGCATGATAGATTTCTTGGATAAACTTACTCATTCTGTTGAAAGTGAAAGTCATTCAATTTCTACTAAAGATGTTGATTCATTTGTAAGTGAAACTGAGATCAAAATCAAGAATATTGTTGAAACATATGAGAAACTCAAGGTAATGAATGAAAATGAAGTCAACCCTGGATATGAAAAGCTTTTAAATGAATTTCTTTCCGATGTCGATATATTGAAAGCGCAAATACAAAGCCGTCGACAAGAAGAAGAGGAAATTCTCAATGAGGAACAAGCGCTGCAAGATGCAAAGGAAAAACTAGAAGAACAAATGCAGGCTTACAAAACGAAGAGGGATATCTTCCTGAGAAAGGTTGAGTCAACAAAGGTAAGTTCTCCCTCGCTCGTCGGTCCTCATACGAGAGCAGCAGCGTCTTCAACCCCAAACACCGACAGATTCAACACATCTAATCTACCAAGTGTAGATGAAACAAATGGAGCTCAGCAACCTCAAACCAACACCCAGGAGATACTCAAGGCATTCACTGACAACCTGGCTGAATCTTTTAACTCTAACCTACAGGGGACAGCTGAAAACCAACCCAAACCTTACAGAAAGTCTATGGAGCCGAATACCTTCTCTGGGAACACCTTAGAATTTGGTGACTGGGAAGTTGATATGGATGCTTATGTGGCTGATGAAGGTCTGTCCGACAGAGAAGCCCTGCGTTATCTCAAGAAGTTTGTCGCAGGGGATGCCAAGAAAGCCATCTTTGCACTACTGACCTACAGAAATGAAGACTCCTATCGTGAGGCTCGTGAAAAGTTACGGGAGAGGTTTAGCATGCAAGGCGGCGTAGCAAGGTTACTACTTCAAAAACTGGACAACTGGCCAAATATTCGGCACGGAGATGGAATGAAGATGAGAGAGTTTGGTGACTTTCTGGACCAGATAAGGCGGAGTATGAGCACTACAGAAGGTTTGAGGATAGTGGACACAGAGACATACAATGAAAGAATATGTCAGAAGCTGCCAGACAATGCTAAGTTTGCCTGGACACAGAAGGTATGCAGAGCTAGGAGACAAAAGATCGACCACCCCTCTTTCTCCGTTTTCACCGAGTTCATACTTGACCAAGCAGATTGTTATATGAGCAGCATCATGCAATCTACAAGCAAGGAACAGAAGTCTGAAAACTTAAGGAGCCGGAATGACGTGCGACCAAATAGGAGAGCCGCATCTTATCAGACAGAGAGCAGCAAGAAGGCGCCTTACTGTCATTTTTGTGGTGAAAATGTACATTACACAAGAGATTGCTTCGAGCTTGCCAAGAAACCGCTGAAAGAAAGAAAAGACTTCACACTAAGGAAGGGCCTGTGTTTCTCTTGTATGAATGGCAAACATCGATCAAATGAGTGCAATCGAAAGCAGACCTGTAAGAAATGCAACAGAATGCACCCGACAATGTTTCACGACCCTGAGTGGAAACAGTTCAAGAAATCAGACTCACAACAAACAAGAGCGAGTACTTCCAGCAGCACTTCTCAGGAAAAAGACGGAGCAGATAAAACGAGGACCTGCAACTCAACTGGTGTCGCAAGTTCATCGAGTTTTAGCACAATGGTTCCAGTATATGTGTCTGCAGGCGGAGAGGAAAAGCTGATATACGCTCTGTTAGATAATCTCTCAGATATTACCTATATCGAGAGACAAACAGCTCTGGACATCGACGCTTGTGGCATCCCAGATACATTAGACCTAGAGACCATGAATGCCGTAACCAGATCAGATACACTAAGATACGAGAACCTACAGATAAGAGGGTACCTGACAGATGCAACATCAACCATCGAAGCAGTAGAAAGACCCGCTATTAGATGCAACAAGGACAACATACCGACTGATGAAAAATGCAGCAAAATTTCTCACCTGAGATCTATTGCTAATCACCTTCCCCCACAACTAGATATCCCTTTTGGTCTCATGATTGGCAAGGACAGCCCAGAGATCATTACACCTTTACTCACAATGCGTGGAGAGCCTGGAGAAACAACAGCTTGTAAAACAAAGTTTGGCTGGACACTCTGTGGCGGAAAGCTAAGGAACAAGTTGGTGTCAAGCTACAAGACCGACGGAAAACTGTTCCCAATAGTAGAACAAGACTTTGAAGACCCTGGAGGCAAACCAATGTCTCAACAAGATTTGAAGTTTCTAGAAATTCTTAATGACGGGATATTTCAGGACGACGACGGAAGTTATGTGATGCCGCTGCCTTTTAAATCAACACCAATCCTACCAAACAACCGACATCAGGCAGAACAGAGACTAAAGCTGCTGAAAAATAAGCTGCAAAAGGACCGAACCTATCAACAAGATTATAGGGCATTCATGAGCATGCTGCTGGACAAAGGATTTGCAGAAGAAATTCCAGGAACAGATGTGCCCGGAGATGGTAAATGTTGGTACATCCCTCATTTTGGCGTTATTCACCCTAAAAAGCGTAAACTGCGAGTCGTGTTTGATGGAAGCGCCAAATATGCCAACACCTGTCTGAACAACCTTTTGCTGACCGGACCTGATCAACTCAACAACCTGCTAGGAATTCTCTGCCGTTTTCGTACTGGAAAGGTAGCAGTTACATGTGATGTAGAGTCCATGTTTTACCCCAGAGCACAGAGATTTTCTCAGATTTCGATGGTACGACGACGACCTGACAACTATCAAGACATACCGCATGAAAGTACATATTTTCGGAGTTACCTAGGGGTAGCTACTTTCGGTCTAAGAAAATTAGCTCAAGACAACATAGCTCTGTCCAGGGAAGCAGCTAGCTTCTTGAACGACAACTTTTATGTGGACGACGGAATAATCAGTACCGAAAATGTTCAGTCTGCAAAAGGCCTAATCTGCACAACTCGAAAGATGTGCAGCAAAGGAAATCTGAGGTTACACAAGTTCTTCAGTAACAAAGCAGAGGTAGCAGAGGTGCTTGCCGACTTACCAGATACTGAGAAAGAAGCTGAAGAATATCAAATATTATGGATAACAGACAAAATAAAGATATCGTAGTTCAGTGAACTTTGTCTAGATAATTCTAGTTATAAGAGTTCTACACCTAACCCAAACGGCTAAAGTTCATAGATAACCTTATAGTGGTTATAGGTTTTTAGGATAAGATGCTGGTATTTCAAAGCTAAAACATTGATCAACTGAACCCACATGCTGTGGTGGCTTTTATAATTGAGGTATTTATGACTCAGGTAACATGCTGGGTTAAGGCAATTACAGTCGAGTTTTTTCACAGAATAACTGTACTGCGGAGCCTAGTATGATAGTGTGCTGTGGAATTTCTCAGCTAATATGCTGGGTAAATGCAAGGACAGTTCCTGAGGTTATTTTGTTACTCTCTTGCAGAGCCTGGTATGATTGTGTTGTGAAACCTCTTTGAGAACTATTCTGGGTTAATAAATGCAAATGAAGCTGAAGTTAATTTTCCTATTATGGCTGGTGGCTGTGAAATTTTTCAAAATCATGTGGAGTCAGACCAAGTAAAGGGGTATTTTTTCTGTCAGACAAAACTGGGTTGTTGGTATGAGAGTGAGTATGTTAAGTGTTGTGATGCTACCTTAACCACACGAAATTTTTGCTAAGCATTTGGCACCAGATGCTGGGTTCTTGTAAAGTTACCATTTAATGATTTGTTCCGCAGTGAAAGATGCTGGTGTTGTAGCTATTATTACACAGGCTCAACGGAGAGGCTCTAGCTATGAATGTAGTGAGTAGGCACCCTAAATGATGGTGGGACCGTTCTACCTTTATTCAAGTAGCACGGCCAGCGCAGGGCATATCAAGTATGAGTGATGGTGAATATTCTTACATGATTCATATTATTGATACTCCTAACTAAATTAAATACTCAAGTTGATTTGCAGCGATGATTCCAGTTTAATTATTTGTGTAAAAAGAGACAGATTCCTAGCACATAAACATGTACCCAATAAAAAGTATTTAATCTAGAAATAAAAACGGTCTATTTATCAAGTTAAAATGGTTAATCAAACAGTCTGTGCATCGGTTTACAAAGAACATGATTAACATATAAAAACTATAATATTTATATCCTAACTAAGGCCGAGGGCGGTACATCAGTCAGACCGGGCATATAATACGAGGACAGGGCAACAGAAAAAGTCATTTTCATAAATGGCGAATGAGGCAAACATACATTAGAGTAAAATTGATTATGAACGGTCTGGCATGCACTTGCAAACCGTTGCAGTGTAAATTGCATGATTTCCAGCACCGTTGGTAACCGGTGAAAGTTTTATAATAATAATATTTTATTTGGTATTTTCTCAGAGTCTGAAAATAGATTTAATCGGTTAAGTTCTCTAGAAATTGTATAATTCATCTGGCAGGATTGTGAACAACAACGAGTTGTGCTACCTCTTGTCTTGTATCATTACAATGAAAAAAGGTCTAAATTCATTGAAGCTCCGCAGCTGATCATCCTTCTGCAGATTTCACCACAGCCTTCACACTCTACAACCAGACGCACAGCAATGGCACAATTTCTTAACAGAAAAGCAAAGGTGAGGTGAATTTCAGAGCATTATGTTTTTATATTGAAACCGCATTAACAATCAAGTAGATCAAGAAGTATGTTTTATACCATCAGTGCACTCCATGCAAGAATTGTCTTCCTCCTGATTATTTGTAATGTTTGGTGTAGATTTGTCTGCCTCAGCCTGTGCATTAAAGTTGGAATCTTCATCATGACTTGTGTTTATCCACCAATCTTGCCCTCTGAAATAGCATGGACATTGAGTATCAAAGGTCCCAACATATTGATATTTATTACACTTTCACCACTGATTTTCTCCATCAAATTTATCTAAAGTGTAATTTGTGTGTTGATAAGAGCACCCAAGACACTGACTAAGTGATGACCATGGATACCCAAAAATAGCCACATCCACTTGAGGTACAGTTCACTTGAACTGCATTGTATCCCTTAGAAAGTCCTTGAAGATTCTAACTTTTTGATGCACAGCCAGTTCACAAAACGAATGGGCTTGCTTTCAGGGGCTACATGGTTGCTTTGGTTGTCTGGTCATGACCTCAGGTATTTTTAAAACTAACTGAACTGTGATATTACAAACATCTGTATTGTCTCTTTATTTTCAGCAAGAAAATCATTTCTAAAGAATCGGAGAATTTAAACTCTGATTCTGAAACTGACTTTGGAGGGGAGGACACCATATAGGAAAACAAACAAATCTGTGCGAGTTATCTTACAGTTTTGTATTAAAAAAAAAATTATTGTGAGAAAACTGATGTTTGTTGAGGAAATTAACGCACATATATGTAGTTGATTGATCGTCATGACTGTGTTTTTTTTTATAGTTCTCAGTCTCAAATAGAGACACATTTGACATCTATAAAAGAAACTGCTGCAGCAGTAGTAGGACCAGAAACCCAGGAACCCCCCAAGAAAGAAAAAAGGCTAAAGAAGCCACAAATAGTACAAACCTGTTGGCGACTTCTACAAGGTATGGCGAGTTCACAGTGCGTCTGGTGTATGCAAACGCTGACTAACTGTAAATAGAACATTAAATTTTGTTATCACGGCACAAAAATTTATAAAATATTAAGATAGTTATTGAAATGAACAGAGTAACCGTCTTACAGAATATGTGGAAAGAGCTCCGTTAATTAAGCTTGATTCATTTTATTGACCACCATGATCATTTCAATGATTGTTTTCCATTAGGAGTCAGATGCAAAAAAAGAGAAAAAACAACTGAATTAATGGAGTATCAAACATTTGCCAGGATAACTTATCACTTATTACGGGATGTTTCAAAAAGGCACAAAAGGAAAAATTTTAATTACTGTTTAGAGTTGGTCCTGCTCTCCTCATAAGCCGTTACAATACACCAGTAGCGTAAAAATTGGATCATGAAAAGTCAGTTTATGTGTCCACTAATACGGCCACAGCCAACTTGTCGAAACTTTTGTTGTTGATGTTACACGTGCTGTTCTTTTTTTAGCCAACCTTTGGCCAAACATTCTTGGGCAACCACACTGACACGCATCAGCGTGTCAGATTTACTCCGATTTACTTGTAGTTGGAGGTGATTTGTTTTATTTCAGACTTAACCAATAATTCAAAAGTTCAAGGATTTATTTCGTATATGAATGACTGATAAACATATCTAGACAGCAAACAAGCCCTAGAGGTTTTAATTATACCTCTGCTACACCAAAAAAATCGTCAAAATGTTGGATTGTGGAATTCTGAAAAAGGTTCTCTCATAAACATCATGATAAATAACCTAGATTGACACTAGATGAACCAGAGGTGACGATTTGAATTGAGTAGAAGCAACGGTGTTATCATCGACCTGCAATGCACAGTCCTAGACACTGATATCTTTTATATGGATGCGGGGAGCATATCTGACCCTGAACAAGCATATGGCTATCCGTGTATGGTTGCTGGACCACATTTCTCATCTGTCATTGGTTCCCAAGTTAAGAATTGTGAATAGTTAGTTTAGTTTAGTTTATTGAAGCATGCAGTATCAATTATTGATAAAAACAAATGCGCACAATGTTAAAAATATGTAGAAACTACTGATAAAAATAAGCATAGAAAAAAAAAGGTCAGAGGTTATCAAAATACTGAAAAAAGGATGATTTGAGAAATCTTCTGACATAGATCAACACAAATTTCTGTTTATGATAGTTATTTTCTTTGTTGGCAAGGTAAGAAGTGAGTTATGTGAAAGGTTGGATGTTGATAACGAATGATTAACATCAATTTGATATGAGCAGTCAGTTTCTCTGCATACTTTGCCTGCATCAGTTTGGAGAATTATGCTGCAGTGCAGTGCACTAGAGACTTTCAGCACACTGTACGTTGTGTTATGAGGTGGCGATCATTCTCTTGCAATAGTTCTAGCGGATGATCTCCGAAGTGCCACAGACATTTTACATGTTCCTGGGATAATCTGAGCTTATATTTCATTGTCATTGGCTCCCTCCCAACAGCCAATCAGATCAGAGCCAATATATTGGCTAATCTACCCGGTTCATTCCCTTGGAGCGGAGCATCCTGGGAACAAATAGAGTTTTCTTCTCTTGGTGAATGTTTTGTTGGCTATCACTGTTTGACCGAACCCAATCCCTGGATGTCTCTCAGCGATCGCTATGCTTTCTCTCCTTACTCTCTCTTGAACCTAAAAAACAGAACCATCGACATTTGTTTGAGAAGACAACATAGCTCTACTGCATCCTATGAAAAACACAGTACAATGCTTGATTGGATAAGATGGAATTAAAGCCGAGCAAACAGCCAACGTTGCTCCACCTTGGGTTTGGAAATGATGACTCATAATGGAAGCAATAAGATGCTACCGCCAATATATCAGCATATGACCACAGACATATTAGCTACCTTAAAATCAAATCATCACAGAGTAAGGCTATATATCTAATCTCAGAGCATATCTAGATGCCAATGTATAAATATTTACATTATATGGAAGACAAAGAAAACTGTTTTAATGCATAGTTCTCACTATTTCTCAAATCCAAAATTGAGAGAACTTACGATTTCAAACAGACTCCACATATCCCTATGACAGGCGTGTTTGTATAATGTAGTCACAAGTGTGCGTATAAAGAGAGAGCCGCTGTTCTCATTCCTGATAGACATATAGGCTACAACATGGATAATATTACTATAATTCCTCAGCACATGTACATATCAAGTGTGTATTGATCGTACAAAGCCGGGACTGACGAAGGGCCAAGAATGCGGTTCACCTCAACGATGGGAGCACAACTCCTAAATAATTAATTGAAGTGCCACAGACAACAAAACACATAGATGTGTTTTGTCTATAATCTGAACCCTCAGGCGGTTTTAAATTCAATCCTGACTTCAAAAAAGTATAGCAGACTGCAAAGCATCAAAACTGTCAAAATATTTGGAGAATGCAGGATCAATTTGGACCAACAAATATATTTCATTTCTTAGTCATTTATATAGAACTGGAAAATTAGCTTACATTCAAAACAGGATCGCATAATCAGCAGGTCATCAACATTCAGCATGTTTATTCGAGTCTTTTCATTTTTGACCTCAGTTTTTGTCCCTCCTGGTGTTATGACGACCTCACTGGGCGCTGCTGAGGGAGAGACATGATAGTCTACCACTTTGAGTGTCGGTGTCAGCGAGGTGTCTGCTGTCACTGTCTCACTGCCACCTAAATCTGGTTTATCTGAAAATAGTTAGAATGCCGGATGTTCAATTAGGGATGCCTTTTTATTTGTGATGCAGTAGAGACTGGTTAATTAAAATCAAGTTGTCATATAACACGCCACATCCCAAAGCATATTAGTTGCATTGAGAGCAAGGCCTGAATATCTGCGCAAGGTTGCTCTCTCTTTGCAGGCAAGTTGGAGGTCAACTGGTGGCCGACCGAACCCCAGTAGTCGATTGAATGCAGTGGGATTCTAACCCACAACCTTGAACATTTGCATGCTGAAGGGATGGCGCTCTAACCAACTGAGCCGCCTCCTACTCCTAAGATTATTTACAAAATCTACATGTTTGCTTTGATGGTTTGAAATATTGCCTCACACTGTTTTCGCTCAAATGCATAAACATTCAGTAGGTGTTTGGTGGTATCACGAGGGAATATGAAATTTCATATATACATAATCATTTGCCATACCAGCCATACCAGCCATGCCATATACCAGCCTAAAGTAACACCCTTCTGGACAGATGACAAGAGCAGAATGTGATTTGGCTAACTTTACTCAGTGTTTAAATATAAGCCACATAATCATTTCCACTGTAGAGTAACTTATTTTAAAAAAGTGATATGAAATGTGCTATTATATAACACTTACAACCAGCACAAGCTTGTACTATGACCAGCTTTGGTTTCCCAGCCATTCCAGGAAAGTTTTTAGGCGAGAGAAGGTCGCATATGTGCTTGAGTTTCACTGAAACCACGTCGGACCCTAAAACAAGATAGGATAATATCTAAAATAAGTATTGTGGGGACAGAATTATTAAAATCTACCAAAAAAGTGCTTATCATGGATACTCTGCACACGATGCAATGTTTGTTTAGAGAACTCAATCGTAACTCACCTAGTCTAAGTGCTAAACAGCTGAAATTACAAGTTTGTGCCATTACATTATCAAACATTTATTTGCTGCAAACTCGCACTTGCAGCCGTCTGACTATCACCATGTTTCCACGTGAATTTCAAGGTTGGCTTAGATCGAGCTGAGTTATCACCCCTGGCTCGATCTCGAAATATGCAGCCATTCCCATGATAGTGCTGAGAAAAAAAACATCAAAAAAAACTGCCGCCGCGGGGATTTGATACCCGGCCTCCCGCGTCAGAGTTTATGATGTTAACCGCTCGGCCAAGACAGCTCGCTTTACAGCAAGCTGATATGTGCGAGTTGAACCTTGAAGCTCAAAGCGATCTCGGAGCCATTTCCATAGCTCGAAGACCCTCGAAATTAGCCTCAGGTCGACCTCAGAATTACCATGGAAATGCAGTGTATTACTCACCCAGTATACACTCATCTTCGGTGCCATGGCTCATGATAACCAGAGCAAACATGCCGTAATCCTCATGATCTAGGTTCTGTGTCTCTTCCCGGATGGCTGATAACATGTCCTACATATAAATGTGCAATGTTATGTCCAAAACTTGGGAGAGGATAACAACTATAATAGTATCAAGTGAATCAAGAGGTCACATGTCATCATACTATTTTAAAATTGCATGTTTAAGATGTAAGCATTGCATATGAAACATTCAAATCAAGTTGGTACCCAACCATCAATCCAAAGTTTTGTTTTGACAGACGTTAGGTGAAGCTGAAAATTAATGCAGGTTTTGCAACCAGTATAAGTAATGGCAATAATTTACAATTATTTCAATTCTAGCTTTAACAACCTATCAAAAATGAGTAGATGTCTATAAAGTCTATAAAGACTATAAAGCCAAATTGAAATCCATACAGTTGCCAGAACCGGCCTGCATAGATGTGTAATATACAGGGCAATAGCTACATCCTTCCTGATCTGAAGAGTATGTGCACTCAGGCTAAACATAACTGAATAGACAGGTCCCTACCTTAGCATAGAGGTTCTCAGTACCAGTGGAAGGCTCTGCAATCTCAAACTTGAGAGACTTCAGCACAAGTTCGATATTCTTCACATCGACAGAAGATCCCTTTCTAGTAAGGGATAGCTGAGAGAACCGCTCATTGTTTATCACCAATGCTCTGCCTCTCACTGGGTTGGACATCTTGTAAGCCTATAACAGGGTATGTTAGGAATTTTTCTTTATTGCATCAGTATTAACACAGCATAGGTGTTGGCTCTGATTGGCTGGTGGCATGCAGGAGAACCATTCCAACCCAACGGCCAATCAGATCAGAGCCAACACATTGGCTTACTTTAACCTGGAACAAAGGGAGATCAGCTTTAACTGCAACATCTAATATATGGCATTCCCTCCCTGGAAGTTCAGGAGGTTGATGATAAGTGTATGGGTGTATGAGTGGCAAGAACAAAGTTTCATCCTACAAACTGTGTAACAATGAGGGTAGAAATCAATTTACAAAATTGAGTTAAGGATTTGCCAATTATATGACAGAAGGGGGAGAATCTCTAGATACACTCCAGGGTAGGGAAATTTTGTAAATGAGACAGAATCTATTTATGATTATGATGACGTTTATTTGTATGTAGCTTCAAACCTTGTCTGTATTGATGAAGAGTGACTTGATGTGAGGTTTTCTTGTTGGAGCCACTCGTAGCCTGATCAGATATTTGTAGTCTTCATCAGGTTGAGGGTCCAGGTACCCGTCCCCATCTGACATATCACTCTCATCACTATACTGTGGAATTTGTGCGGACGATGTTACTACAACAAATGACGACACAGTGAGATATTACACATGGTTGGGTTGTGTTCCTACCAAATTGGGTCAAGTTTGAGAACTGGTTCTTGCTACCACAATTTTATGAATGGCATGGATCAAAAGGATAAATACATATCGGAAATATCTTGAAGGGCGGATGGAGCATTAGAACCTTTATTGTCGTAGCAGTACATGCTTCCATATGGTGACAAGCGTAAATCCGCTCAATATTCATTGGGCCAGAATTAATAACTTCTGACGTTTCCTGCTCTAAATCAAAAGAGACATCATCTATATATATCTATTTGAGTTAATATCTAGCTGGCTGCTAGAAAAGAGCTAGAGAATCCGTCTAAGTTCTAGGTCACTGCAATTTTATAAAGTTATTCATAAAATAAAAGTTTAACTAACCTTTTATTGTATTCGTTATGTCAGCATGAACATTTGTTAATGTCCCTCCAACGCTGGTAGCGCCACCATTCTCTGTCACAGAACACTTAGCGACTGGTTTGACTGACATAGCTGTATCATTTTGTAATCTTTTAGTAGGCCTGGGAGAGGGGATCGGAGGCTGAACAGAGTCTACTGACTCAGCTGGTCTTGATAGGCTTCGTGGCAATGGAGTCGGACGTGAAACAGGATGTGCTCGAGCTGAAGGTGTTATGTCATTGATATATTTTGTGAGTTGTGTTATCTCTTCAGCAGACATATCACCTGCAACTTTAAGAAAATACAAGATTTAAATAATTCTCTCAGCTCTTGAATTCTATAGTTGTCCATTTTGTCTCATATCATAAATGTTTATTAATGGAATACTACTGGGATTGTAAAATTGTTCTGTGATAACTGACATAGTGCTGAGAATGCACTTCAAGTTCATAGAATATCCAAACTTGCAATATCTTATTGTCAAAGCAGATGGAATGTAAACAGTCTGACCACTTACCTGGACCAGTAAGACAGTACGGCACCTCCATATCCGATCCGCATATCACAGGCTCCATAGCAGCACAATCTATACTATCCCAGTTATAGTGCAGACCTCCCTTCCTTACAGGGTTCAGCTTAGTCAATGATGGGAAGCACCAGTCTGGGTTAACTTTTCGGCGTGGGTGCGGACTACCTTTGATCAGACAATGGGGACAGAAGAAGATGCAGACAAATCTTGCAGCTGACCAGCCATGTTTAGCATCAAAGATCACTCTCTTTGTCACTTTTTGTAGTGTTGCCCAGACATTATGAGCTAGCTCATCAACATCAGCCGTCATCTCTATGATTGCTTTCCTTGATTTGAAATCGTGGGTGAAACGCAGGACGGATTTCTTGTGGTACACTGTCACGCCATTGGATACTAGCCTTAGTGTGTCCGTAGCCTTTCTGAAACATTTCAGAACTGAGTCAATGCTCATTGCATGGTAAAGGTATTGTGGTAACGCCAGTCCTTTGAAGTTTATCTCTATTCGAAAACGAAGTGGATATTCTTTGTACGGAAGTGTATCACTGTGATAGCCATCAGAGAAGAAAGGGAGAACAAATGCTGGCTTCCCTTGATGCCGGATTGGCCCAAACATGAGCTTGAACTTATGGAGTATTCCAAGTGCCACAGACACAGAATCAAAATTAGAGAATTCTGATTCAGTCTGTATGAGGTGGTAAAGAAGCTGTGCGTTCATGATTCCCGATCCTTGCAGGGTCTGGTAATGTTCTTCAAACTCTTCGACTTCCACAAGATGACCTTTGCTATCCAGGAAAGGTTTAAACTCTTTGAAACGCTTCGCCCAAATGTTATCACTGGCGTGGTTGAAGAACACACTAAGTATGCCGGTCAGAGCAGGGATATTATGAAACACATAAGGTCTAAGCTCTTCTATATCAGGGTACCACAGTAGGGCTCCTGAATCATGGAGGTAAGTGAGGACAACAGATATCTGTTCTGGTTTGGCCTGAAATTTGTGCACCAGTTCTTCCTTCAACTTCCTATAAATAATGAATGTGCCTACGAGGCTTTCGATGTGAAATATGATCTTTATCCATATTTCTGGAAGCTCACGCTCAAACTGGCCACTTAATTTCTGGAATGAGATCAACATCCGGTTAAAAGTATCATAGTGATTGGGATCATCAGATATAATATACACATCTTTCCTGTCAAACAGTTGAACTTCTGTATTGCTCATGTGGTCTATCTTACAGAAAACTCCATCTCTTTTTTCCTCCTCCTCAAGAAGGGATGTCCTAATCTCTTCACAATAGAAGAGGAAGCTCTGCATAGCGGAAACGCTATCATCCAATGTCAACTTATCCCTGTGAGTGAATACTAGAGTTGGAGGGCCCAGTTTAGGGCACGAGACATACAAATGAGACATCCAGTCGAAGCAGAGCTTTCTAACTGCTTCTTTTGGGCCAACAGCTGGGTCAGTGGCCAGTTCTTGAAATTTGGCGATGTTCACAACAATTACTGGAATACAGCTGTCCTTCAGTGTCATGTGGTATGTTGGATGGTACACTTCATGCCCTCCTAGATCTAGAAATCTAAGGATGTTGTCTCCTACCTCTACCTTTTCCATGTTGAAAACCTGTCGGACAGACAAAAAGACGCTGCTATTCTACTGTTTACAATATGTGATATTACATTTTTGCACCATAACAAGCTTAAAGGGTCGGTGCTGGCTTTGTTTGATAACAAAAGAACTCAGAATGGAAGTTTGGAAGATATGGAAAACAATGTGCGACAAGCAAAATTTCATTCATACTTTAGTAGCTTCATCCACAGCTGTGCCAGGCACACGGTTTGTGAGCACTCTCTTCCTCATTTTATTCTGTAGAGTTCTTATCAGACTGGTCTTTCCAGACATCTTTTGGCCAATCACAGCCATTGTTACAGCAGGAATTGTCTTCCTTACGCCAGTAGATAAGTCGACAAAGTACTGTCTTATGCTTTCAATGCCCTGCTCACAAACTTCTGACGGAGGACTGCGAAGAGTTGTACATCCAGTCAAGCCTAAGACCTCAAGTTTTGGAAGGGTGATTATCTCT
The DNA here is from genome assembly GCA_914767715.1 of Membranipora membranacea. Taxonomy (NCBI): domain Eukaryota; kingdom Metazoa; phylum Bryozoa; class Gymnolaemata; order Cheilostomatida; family Membraniporidae; genus Membranipora; species Membranipora membranacea. The sequence continues at coordinate 13,777,151 of OU612073.1, read as the reverse complement.
GGTTCAACGCTAGTTAGTTTATTTCCACTGGCATTTAAATTCTCCAGGTCATTTAACTGGTAAATGCAGGAAGGCAGGCTTCGAAACGTGTTTTCTCTTATATTCAAACACTTCAGGGCTTTCAATTGTCCAAAGCTGCAACAAAAATTATGGAATGCTGACATCAACAACAGAAACTTTTGCATGTCATAATACGATGACCTTTGTCTTGTGTTCATGATGGTCTAAACACATTGACAAGAGGTTGCAACCTCGACAGCTCCTAAATTGGTTTTTGTATACACATAAAATCCTCTGAGGATCCACACTGCTTGCAGATCGACTCAGTGATCTCAGTCTCTCTGCACCGTAGTGTTTGGATTAATCTAAATGTGCTCAAACTGGAAAGTCACCCCATCCAAACTAGGAACTCAAGCGCATTTGGATATTCCAAACGCTACAGTACAAAGTTTACCAGCCTTAATTGATTGGTGCTCATGTGCAAAGTGCTGAGGTTTGTGCAGCGTCAGCATTGTTAACATGCCTGTTAACATGTTCGCATGACGTCATATTAGGACATAGGACATATCAAACATTACCCTACATTACCCTACATTACGATATTTTTCATAATGTGGAATATTCTACTCTTTTAAGAAGGGAATGTAGTATGTTTGCCTTGAAATGAAAGAATCATTAAAAGCCATAACATTGCAATCAAGAACAAGTTTCTCTCTCTGATCTGATCATAAAAGTTGGGTTTTCTACTGTTATAAAGAACACACCTTTCTGGGAGGTTTGAGATTCTATTGTGCGGAAGGTAAAGTTGCTGTAGGGTTGTCAGTTTGGTGATTACATCAGGAAAATCTGTAAGCTCGTTCGCTTCCAGATTAAGTAATTCTAAACTCTTGAGATTCTCAAAGCTGCAACACACAATATATATTCTATAACATAGGCTGAAATAAACTAATTCTAGGCTACTTCCAAACAATATGTGGAATAAATCTGTTTCACTTAATTTTATCAGGGACGCTAGGTCACCATCATTGGGGCACTGGAGATTTTAATTCCTATTCAGTGGAATTCATTCATTGGTAACTAGGTATACCTTCATATTAGACCATTTGTTGTAACTCAACCACTGACCTGAAGGTGAAGGTTGGACTCGAAGTTTTGTATTAAAGAGGACACATACCTATCAGGTAGAGTCTTGAGACCGCAATCAACCAGATTCAACTCTCTGAGCTTGCTCAGCTTGCATACTACCTCTGGCAGAACTCCATCCTCGAACTGGTTATGAGAGAGTACAAGCTTCTCTAAACATTGTAATTCAGAAATCCTGTAAAACAACGTTAACTGTGATGCTTATAACCAAACATGTGACAACTGAACAAAACCAGGAAAACCATTCACATATCCACACATCTTTGCCATAGAGATAAGAGGTGCAACCATAGAGTTATTATATACTCTAGAGTGGACAATGAGTACAAAAATAGCATCAGTTTTTGTCCTACTTAATTATTGCGAAATCCATGACACACCGCAATCTGGTTGTGCATGGCTAGTGCCTGCATCATATAACTTATCATTGAGAATATACGTAACGCGCATGGAAATTTAGACTTTTTGAGCGCTTATAGCTATTTTTTTCGGAAATTCTTTTGTGTTACACTATGTGGATCACTTGCAGGTATTTTCACTCGCTGCCAGTAGAACATGTTTCAATGTTTTCCCATTAAAATAAGCCAAAATCTCAACCGCAAACACATCATTGTGATGAAATAGAAATTACCTGACCTAATTAAAATTAAAAGAATTAAAAGAGGTACAAGTAGACTGTGTAGAGTGAGGTGAGTGAGGTGTAAAAATAGTGTATGTGATGTTTACGTTTACAAATAAACAACCATCAAATAAAGTTACATCACACCCATCTCCCCCCTGAACCAAATTATCTCTCAGTTTGAGTATTGTGAGAAATCTGAAATATCTGTGAAAATGTCACATCGGAGAGCGAAATTATAGCGGCTTTCTCAGCACTAATATAACCATGTTAATATCTGTCTTGTTGGTAGATCGCAGAGGCGAGTGCAAATAGAAAGATTCGGACCAATGATAATGTATCATTGGTTAAAAGATTCACATTGTATACCAATATATGTACCTAAAGATGAAATATTATTAAAGCCTCTAATTACGCCCTCTATACTCTTCTCAACTGAAGATTGGTGTTGCAAAGACGAAATATTATGGTGTTTTCTCCATAATTGATAACTGACTGCCATTTTCATATAATCAATCTTGACAAGTATGTATCTTGAGTTGTCCATTCGGCGTTTTCTTGATATTCAGCGACTCAGCAGAAGAGTTTATGCATTTTTTGATGTGTTGGCTTGAATAGTTTCGGCAATAAAAAATCGAGCGGCCACCCCGGACAGGGAATTAAGAGCTTTAAACGACATAGCCAAACAAAAACCCGAGATCTTTGGGCAGAAAATTTTTGAACCACACGGGTTACTTGCACGCCTTGTATAAATGGAAGTCATAATACTGGACAGATAAAATGAACTCACTGAGTGTATAACATTTTGGTAAGAGATACAGGACACAGTTAAACTGGAAGGCAAGTGGCAGGGGCGAAAACCGGCTAGCCTGGTATTGTGATTTTATCGCGATGATGTGTTGGCGGTTGAGATTTTGGTGTTTTAAGGGGATAACACAAATCTTTTTATCCCCTTACTGCTAAAGAAACCACTTGCAAGTCGTCTTATAGTGTGACATGAAAAGTTTACAAATATATTGCTAAAAATGCTCTACAAACAATAAAGGCAAGCAGCAAGCTTTTTCACCTCCAATTGTTTTTCCACAGGCTACTTGTACCACATGTTATCACAAATCATCGTCAGTAGCTGGAACTGAACAGATAAAATAAACCGACTGAGTGTGCAACAGACAGGACACAGTGGCGAGTGGCAGAAACGAGCTAGTCCTGTCATTGCGATTTAGCTCATGTGTTTGCGGTTGATATTTGACTTATTTTAATGGGGGAATAAGAAAATTTTTATACTGACTGTAAGAGAGAACACCTGCAGGTGATGTAAATGGTGTTAATTCTCTGATAAAAATGGCCATTAGTGCTCCATAAACTAAATTTGTTTGTCCAATTCTAATATGTTCAATGGTTAAGTCAATGATTCGTCCACTATTCGATAGAGATTTTGGCTTATTTTTATGGGAAAAAATAGAAACGTTTTCCTCTGGCTGCGAGTGAAAATTCATGCAAGTGATCCACATAAAGTCACTTGAAAAAATTTCCGATAAAATAGCTATAAAAGCTCTAAAAATCTAAATTTCCATACCCGATATGTATATTCTCAATGATAAGTTATATGATACAGGCACTAGCCATGCACAACCAGATTGCGTTGTGTCATGGATTTCGCAATAATTAAGTCGGATGTTTTTAGCACTGCATTGTCCACTCTAGAGTATATAATAACTCTATGGATACAACATACAGTGGCGCGCGTACCACTGCACAACACACAGGTCTTCAGCTAGAAACCATGAGTCAAGCGCTGTTTTGAGGCCTTCTCTAGTACAACCTCCTCAATGGCCGGCCCCAGCAGCATGAAGCCACCCCTGTGTGTTGATGAGCATCTCAATCAATCTCATCGATCCCTCAGTGCATTTTGTTAGTTTCGGTGGTTTGACATAATGGGTAGTAATTGACACAGTAGGTGTGTCTCAAGTGATCATAACAAGACCTTTTTCAAGCCCTGTTCCATTTCATTACTCTGGAAACAAAGCTTTGACCTACCTGTCCTTGGTAACCCATGATCCAGTGAACCCTAGACCAAGTTTGGTCCATTTGCCTGCATTCCGAGTCGCTCCCGATCCACTGGTCACGCCGCAGGCCTTTGCCCCCGGGGTGACCAGTGGAAGGGAGCAACAGGAATGCAGGCAATTGAATCAAATTTGTTCTAAGAGAACCCATACCACATTGATGTTAAATTCTAATCCTCTGTAATCTGCTGAAACTTACCAAGATGGGAGATCCTTTAGTCCACATCTGGATAAATCCAAGCATTTGAGATATGGAAATTCTCTGACCCATGATGGTACTCCTTCTTCATGTAAATCATTGTTTGATATGTCCAGAACTTCTAGGGTATCTCTCACGTATGTAAGCCTGAATATAACAGCAAAACTATCAACTCAATTGTTGGATAGCAATTTTTGAAGAAATGAAAATGATAAACTTGTCAAGTGTCGATTCAAACGACTTATTTAGAGTCGGGGGTCGCTCATCTTGTAGCAAACTATAAATTTAATGATTGTAAATTTTTATGCAATATGGTTTTATATTAGTATTTGTATTTTGATGTTGAAGACATAATAAGATGGCTGATAGAGCTTGGTGCCACGCAGCGCCACCATCCATCCCGGGACACTGCATTTTGGGTCAGAAAATAGTATTTGTATTTTCCCCCTATCGCAATCAATACCTCTCATGAAGTGTACGAAAACATCCAAGTTTCCTAACTTCCTCTGTGAAAGCTGACAGTCTGAGCCACCGGAGCTTAGGAGCGATGGAGATGATGTTTGGTAAGTTACCGAGTACATATAATACTGTTATTTTCCTCTCTGGTTGGCCTTTGTATATCAGGTTTCCAAGCTCACTCTCTGTCAGCCTGGTGAAGACGCGTTTCTCGTGCTCCTCAGGATTGAATTTTAGAATATTTGGTGGGTCGTCGAACCAGAAACTTACTGTGTACTCTGATAAATAAACAACATGGGCAAGGTATGAGTGGTAGGTATGTGCTTCATCGCACATGTACAGGATTAAAGACTTCAAAAAGACCACAGCCATAAATAGTCTGGCAGCTAGTTCTGCAGTAGTTACGCAATATTTTCACGCTTGGAAAATTCAGAGCACTTTTTGGTAAAATTATGTATAGTATTAAAAATTTTCCTCCCTTCTCATCTATGAGCTATGAGGGCATGGGGCCTAGTGCTGTACCAACCCGATAAACTATCACTTCTATCTACTTGAGAGAACTGTATAAATTAATAAATGAAGTTATCTAGTATTGTAAAATGTCTACTGACACTGGAACTATATTGATTTTGAACTTATGTGGAAAAGAATGGTTATTAAAATTATTTTGAAGTGGTAGCTTATTAGGTTGGCACAGCGCTAGGCACCATGGATGCCTCATAGCTCATAGATGAGAAGGGCGAACAATTACTAACACTATACATAACTTTTACCCAATAGTGCTCTGAATTTCTGAATGGGAAAATATTGCATAACTAGCTGCCAGACTATGTATTGCTGTGGTTCTTCTGAAGTCTTTATGTGCGATCTAAAATAATTGACCCTCATCTTTGTGGAGACTAGCATTTATCATGACAGTGTTGAAGGTCATAAGTTGAAATCCCACTGCAGTCAACTGACTACTGGGAGTTGTTGGACCCCCAGGTGTGCTCCGACTTGCCTACAAACTGAGAGCAAATTGGCGCAGTCATTGCAGCCTCGCCCTTCAGGCACACTATTTCGCCGCCACGATGTGGTGAGTGACTAACGATTGGGATTTTAACCAATATTTTTAACCAACGACTTATTTCAACATATTATGTCATAAAGCTGTGACTATTCATTCATTAGAGTTTGCATAGCAACTAAGGCCTATATCTTCATGCATCTTCATTACCTAGTGAAGCTGGCATAGGTCTGAGCTAGATCAAGCATGACCTGCTGCTGCAACCGCTAGGGCGGGAGTGACCCTAGATCAAGGCTTTACGAAAAATCTACACCTCAGCCTACTTACTTTCACGCTCCTGACCCGATCCCATCTCTGTAAACTGAAGCAGTAACCTTCTTCAGTCTGAGTTGCTCGACCACTTGAGCGCAGCCCTGCAATAGCGGATATTGAACAATTATGTTATGGTGAATGAATGGTAAACGTCAGACTACAGTAGTTTGTAAGGAGGAGGTAAATTTGCTGCACTATCCTTGCCGACTCAAGATCAATCAGACCATTTCAACTGCCATATATATGCTTTTATTGGCAACCAAAGTCATCTCATTCGAAATGTTTTGCATTCAGTGCCAGAAAAATTTTTTTTAAAACAAAAAATAGGAAAGAATATCATCAATGATGTTGGTCAAGTCGATAATATATTGTTGAAAAGTAAAGTTTTGAATGAACTGAACTTCTCTTTAGATCTCAAATGTAACGGTAAAGAATTGTATGTAGCAGAAACTTTGTATCTTAGATTGTCTGTATGATATAAAAGTAAATGTTTATCACCAAAATTGAACTTGGTTGTGTTTTTAAATCCTCTATATATAAATGGAGGTGTCAAAAAATTGTTTATCTTATGCGCAAAAAGTGAAGTGAAATAACAAACAAGCTTAGGAAGAGGTAGGAGTTGTAATGATTGTGTAATGAATGATTGTGTAATGAATAGCGGGCTATCTAATTAGCGCCATCGACCCATTCTTTTTTGGGGATGGTGAGATGGCGCAATCGGTTAGCGCGCTTGCTATTCACTGCCAGGCGATTAGTGCCGCAGGAGTTGTGGGTTCGAGACCCACTGGGGGAGCTTTCATTGTTGATTGTTCCAGCCCCCAGCACCCTCGGGTGTATACCTCTCCTGTGTACTTGTCTACTGACTGACTCATGGAAAGACATGTGACAGCATGGAAAGACATGCTGACAAGCTGGAAAGACAGCTAAACCTACTACAAGGGGTCCCAGCAATGGGCCATGTAAGGCCAATAACCCTAACACGTACGCTGTGTTTCATAGGGTGGCAATGGTGGATTGGAATGTGCTGTGGGATGAGAGAACACAACTCCGAGTAGTGAATAGCGGGCTATCTAATTAGCGCCATCGACCCATTCTTTTTTGGGGATGGTGAGATGGCGCAATCGGTTAGCGCGCTTGCTATTCACTGCCAGGCGATTAGTGCCGCAGGAGTTGTGGGTTCGAGACCCACTGGGGGAGCTTTCATTGTTGATTGTTCCAGCCCCCAGCACCCTCGGGTGTATACCTCTCCTGTGTACTTGTCTACTGACTGACTCATGGAAAGACATGTGACAGCATGGAAAGACATGCTGACAAGCTGGAAAGACAGCTAAACCTACTACAAGGGGTCCCAGCAATGGGCCATGTAAGGCCAATAACCCTAACACGTACGCTGTGTTTCATAGGGTGGCAATGGTGGATTGGAATGTGCTGTGGGATGAGAGAACACAACTCCGAGTAGTGAATAGCGGGCTATCTAATTAGCGCCATCGACCCATTCTTTTTTGGGGATGGTGAGATGGCGCAATCGGTTAGCGCGCTTGCTATTCACTGCCAGGCGATTAGTGCCGCAGGAGTTGTGGGTTCGAGACCCACTGGGGGAGCTTTCATTGTTGATTGTTCCAGCCCCCAGCACCCTCGGGTGTATACCTCTCCTGTGTACTTGTCTACTGACTGACTCATGGAAAGACATGTGACAGCATGGAAAGACATGCTGACAAGCTGGAAAGACAGCTAAACCTACTACAAGGGGTCCCAGCAATGGGCCATGTAAGGCCAATAACCCTAACACGTACGCTGTGTTTCATAGGGTGGCAATGGTGGATTGGAATGTGCTGTGGGATGAGAGAACACAACTCCGAGTAGTGAATAGCGGGCTATCTAATTAGCGCCATCGACCCATTCTTTTTTGGGGATGGTGAGATGGCGCAATCGGTTAGCGCGCTTGCTATTCACTGCCAGGCGATTAGTGCCGCAGGAGTTGTGGGTTCGAGACCCACTGGGGGAGCTTTCATTGTTGATTGTTCCAGCCCCCAGCACCCTCGGGTGTATACCTCTCCTGTGTACTTGTCTACTGACTGACTCATGGAAAGACATGTGACAGCATGGAAAGACATGCTGACAAGCTGGAAAGACAGCTAAACCTACTACAAGGGGTCCCAGCAATGGGCCATGTAAGGCCAATAACCCTAACACGTACGCTGTGTTTCATAGGGTGGCAATGGTGGATTGGAATGTGCTGTGGGATGAGAGAACACAACTCCGAGTAGTGAATAGCGGGCTATCTAATTAGCGCCATCGACCCATTCTTTTTTGGGGATGGTGAGATGGCGCAATCGGTTAGCGCGCTTGCTATTCACTGCCAGGCGATTAGTGCCGCAGGAGTTGTGGGTTCGAGACCCACTGGGGGAGCTTTCATTGTTGATTGTTCCAGCCCCCAGCACCCTCGGGTGTATACCTCTCCTGTGTACTTGTCTACTGACTGACTCATGGAAAGACATGTGACAGCATGGAAAGACATGCTGACAAGCTGGAAAGACAGCTAAACCTACTACAAGGGGTCCCAGCAATGGGCCATGTAAGGCCAATAACCCTAACACGTACGCTGTGTTTCATAGGGTGGCAATGGTGGATTGGAATGTGCTGTGGGATGAGAGAACACAACTCCGAGTAGTGAATAGCGGGCTATCTAATTAGCGCCATCGACCCATTCTTTTTTGGGGATGGTGAGATGGCGCAATCGGTTAGCGCGCTTGCTATTCACTGCCAGGCGATTAGTGCCGCAGGAGTTGTGGGTTCGAGACCCACTGGGGGAGCTTTCATTGTTGATTGTTCCAGCCCCCAGCACCCTCGGGTGTATACCTCTCCTGTGTACTTGTCTACTGACTGACTCATGGAAAGACATGTGACAGCATGGAAAGACATGCTGACAAGCTGGAAAGACAGCTAAACCTACTACAAGGGGTCCCAGCAATGGGCCATGTAAGGCCAATAACCCTAACACGTACGCTGTGTTTCATAGGGTGGCAATGGTGGATTGGAATGTGCTGTGGGATGAGAGAACACAACTCCGAGTAGTGAATAGCGGGCTATCTAATTAGCGCCATCGACCCATTCTTTTTTGGGGATGGTGAGATGGCGCAATCGGTTAGCGCGCTTGCTATTCACTGCCAGGCGATTAGTGCCGCAGGAGTTGTGGGTTCGAGACCCACTGGGGGAGCTTTCATTGTTGATTGTTCCAGCCCCCAGCACCCTCGGGTGTATACCTCTCCTGTGTACTTGTCTACTGACTGACTCATGGAAAGACATGTGACAGCATGGAAAGACATGCTGACAAGCTGGAAAGACAGCTAAACCTACTACAAGGGGTCCCAGCAATGGGCCATGTAAGGCCAATAACCCTAACACGTACGCTGTGTTTCATAGGGTGGCAATGGTGGATTGGAATGTGCTGTGGGATGAGAGAACACAACTCCGAGTAGTGAATAGCGGGCTATCTAATTAGCGCCATCGACCCATTCTTTTTTGGGGATGGTGAGATGGCGCAATCGGTTAGCGCGCTTGCTATTCACTGCCAGGCGATTAGTGCCGCAGGAGTTGTGGGTTCGAGACCCACTGGGGGAGCTTTCATTGTTGATTGTTCCAGCCCCCAGCACCCTCGGGTGTATACCTCTCCTGTGTACTTGTCTACTGACTGACTCATGGAAAGACATGTGACAGCATGGAAAGACATGCTGACAAGCTGGAAAGACAGCTAAACCTACTACAAGGGGTCCCAGCAATGGGCCATGTAAGGCCAATAACCCTAACACGTACGCTGTGTTTCATAGGGTGGCAATGGTGGATTGGAATGTGCTGTGGGATGAGAGAACACAACTCCGAGTAGTGAATAGCGGGCTATCTAATTAGCGCCATCGACCCATTCTTTTTTGGGGATGGTGAGATGGCGCAATCGGTTAGCGCGCTTGCTATTCACTGCCAGGCGATTAGTGCCGCAGGAGTTGTGGGTTCGAGACCCACTGGGGGAGCTTTCATTGTTGATTGTTCCAGCCCCCAGCACCCTCGGGTGTATACCTCTCCTGTGTACTTGTCTACTGACTGACTCATGGAAAGACATGTGACAGCATGGAAAGACATGCTGACAAGCTGGAAAGACAGCTAAACCTACTACAAGGGGTCCCAGCAATGGGCCATGTAAGGCCAATAACCCTAACACGTACGCTGTGTTTCATAGGGTGGCAATGGTGGATTGGAATGTGCTGTGGGATGAGAGAACACAACTCCGAGTAGTGAATAGCGGGCTATCTAATTAGCGCCATCGACCCATTCTTTTTTGGGGATGGTGAGATGGCGCAATCGGTTAGCGCGCTTGCTATTCACTGCCAGGCGATTAGTGCCGCAGGAGTTGTGGGTTCGAGACCCACTGGGGGAGCTTTCATTGTTGATTGTTCCAGCCCCCAGCACCCTCGGGTGTATACCTCTCCTGTGTACTTGTCTACTGACTGACTCATGGAAAGACATGTGACAGCATGGAAAGACATGCTGACAAGCTGGAAAGACAGCTAAACCTACTACAAGGGGTCCCAGCAATGGGCCATGTAAGGCCAATAACCCTAACACGTACGCTGTGTTTCATAGGGTGGCAATGGTGGATTGGAATGTGCTGTGGGATGAGAGAACACAACTCCGAGTAGTGAATAGCGGGCTATCTAATTAGCGCCATCGACCCATTCTTTTTTGGGGATGGTGAGATGGCGCAATCGGTTAGCGCGCTTGCTATTCACTGCCAGGCGATTAGTGCCGCAGGAGTTGTGGGTTCGAGACCCACTGGGGGAGCTTTCATTGTTGATTGTTCCAGCCCCCAGCACCCTCGGGTGTATACCTCTCCTGTGTACTTGTCTACTGACTGACTCATGGAAAGACATGTGACAGCATGGAAAGACATGCTGACAAGCTGGAAAGACAGCTAAACCTACTACAAGGGGTCCCAGCAATGGGCCATGTAAGGCCAATAACCCTAACACGTACGCTGTGTTTCATAGGGTGGCAATGGTGGATTGGAATGTGCTGTGGGATGAGAGAACACAACTCCGAGTAGTGAATAGCGGGCTATCTAATTAGCGCCATCGACCCATTCTTTTTTGGGGATGGTGAGATGGCGCAATCGGTTAGCGCGCTTGCTATTCACTGCCAGGCGATTAGTGCCGCAGGAGTTGTGGGTTCGAGACCCACTGGGGGAGCTTTCATTGTTGATTGTTCCAGCCCCCAGCACCCTCGGGTGTATACCTCTCCTAGCCATAAAAGCATGCTTCTAAATTCAACTGTAATTTTGTGTCTAGTAATCAATGGTCAGGTTTAAACACTGTGGGTTATGTTATTAGGTATAGGACTTAACTTCCTGATATGTAAATATTTTAGAAAGCATGTATGTTACAGTCATTGGATGGTGTTTGAAGTTCGAAGTCTGGGGAAAGCGGATGTCCTATGCTTACACAGGCATTCATAGCACTTTGTTTGGAATCATTCAAATGAGTTTTAATAGAGCAGGTTTCTCGCCCCTCGACCTCGACCCCAACCCCACACAACCCCGATCATATTAGGAATATAGTAATGTAGCCTACATCTTATTTCAAGACAGTGGAGTAAGTAGGTTCATTTACAAATACTACTCAATGTCAACTATAGCATTATAGTATATTAATTAACTTACAGCGCTGCTTGCCAATCTAGCCCGTAGCCTTCTATAGTGCTTTACCACAAACTCATAAGTTGAGTTCCAACAAATCTCTGATATCTAATCTGACTCGTAATGACAGTAATCCACCATAACAGCTAAACCTTCACTGAGTTACTTAACTAACTACTAAAGCGATGAAGGCCTTATTATTTATATTAGGTTGAATGTCACAGTTCAGAGCACAAGAATGTCGTGTATGCAATATAGATAGTTCAGTATGTCTCAAATCATGCTCAAATGAAGCAATGGGTTTAATGTTTAGGTATCTAATCACAGAGTAAGGATATATCCTTACGCTGTGATCTTATCTTGTGCGTATCCTTGTATGCATGATTGCACCGAAAAGTAAAACATAACTGGCATGGATACTGATAATGGATGCATGCCTTGCGTGGTTAGGTCACATGTGTGGTAGGTAGCCTTGTGTGGTTAGGTTATACTGATGGTGGATTGGAGTCAAATTATCAGAGATAAAATCCTGAATTGCATGCAGATATTGGCTACACAAACACCGATGAATTGTATGCATTGGCATTAAATGGTAAATGCTGTATGGTTATTGTGATGAAACCAACAACTCGCCAAATTCAAATCAGGACTGGAAAACAACAATCTAAAATTATAGAGAGCATCAGATCAAACTGCTGATATTTTTTATGATAACAATATGATTTCAATTCTGAATATGGCATAAATGGTTATTTCCCGGAGTATGCGATGATCAAACATCTGTGCGGACAATGAGAGGCAAATAAGTTCCCCAATGTATTACTATTAGCCATCTAATACTCTACCACAACGACAAAGACATCATTAGAGTTCAGTGTGAGGCCCTTATTTTAATGGGAGGCTGGGCTTGGAGCGCTCCACTAGAACGCCAATAAAAGTGGCCCATAACCGCTACTCCATGTCAGAATCAGCTCATTTACGACCTCTTATAACGATGTTGAGACTGGGCCCTCACCCAGTAGGAGCTTATAGTGTTACTTTGTGACCTCAAGGATTTATGCCTCCCCAACTTTTTGTAAACAATACGACCTTGAAGTTGACATCAAATTATAACAAATGCTAAAGTTAGTTGCATATATTGTTTGCTGCTTTACAAACAATTTATTGCCTATCGGCAACATTGAAATTTATATGGCTTCTACGGCTTGATTCAGCATCAAGATTTATCTTCTTTTTTGTGTTGAGCAGACAATCTATAATAGTATTGTGAGGGTTATGCATAGGAAATTTCCTTATACGTTAAGAGTCTGGAAGTGATCAGTTTGGTATGAGGGTCATCAGTAGTAGCTGTCATGAAATAAAAGGGTTTGTATGTGAGAAGATGAGACTGTATAACAAACTCAAGTGCAATCTATCATGATGCATTCAAATCATAAAACATGAATGCTTTGTTCGATGAACACCCTCTCATTACTTTATTGTTACTGAGGTACAAAATGAAAACTATTCTAAACTATTTACCGAAAGTCATCGGCCAAGTCATTTGAATGGCTTTGATCAAACCCTCCCTCAACAGTCCTCCTACATGCTCTTTGGTACACTAAATTTTCTATCAGTAATTGTCTGTGGTGCCCCCGTACCTATTCTAAGTCCTGCAAGACACATTCAATACTGCAACAGAAATGCTAATAGAAAATAACACCTCTGTGAATTAGAACAGATTTCTATTTCGAATGCATATACATCATTCATTTAAACAATCTGCAGCTTTCAGCTTGGTTCGGACATCATTGTTTTCTACCAAATATAGCTGACTGATCATCCTGATTGTCCAGATGGAAAGTGGTTACTAATGAAAGATAAAACATGTCATGTCATAATTTTTACTTCAAATGCTTGCAAAGTTTTGGAGTGGTCTAATCTTCTAATTTGGCTGAACCATAACATTAGTCATCATGAACTCTCTGACTGACTCTAAATTTATTTGTGTGAGTTTTCCTCTCCCGTAGAACAACTTTGATTTGATTCGATTCGATTTGCCTGCCTTGAGAGTTGTCACCTTCAAGTAGCCTGGGCAGGCTGTCGGGGGTGGGTGGGGGAACGGGGGACAACCTTGGTACATCCATATGGAAAGAGAGGGCAACTTGAAAATAAATTGCAATAATTGTGAATTCGGATTAGAATAAGAGTTGTCCAATTTTATTTTGTGGTCTACTCTTCATGTGATCACAACATAACTGTTAGACTAAATTGATGTCTGTGTGTCAATGTCTGTGGATCTCCATACTGAATTTAAATAAGTTTAATTCACTCCAGCCAGTCTCTACTAGCCAAGCCTAAGTAAGTAGTAGTTTTACTTGGTAAAACTAACAAACATATTTGTGTTAGTTATACTCTATATCGTAAATCGAATTTATGAAAATGATAGACAGGTCTGTGTGGTGACCTTGAAGAGGCTGTCCCCCCTTCCCCCACCCATCCCGGCAGCCTGCACAGGCTGACCCTCAAGAGTATGTGGATCTGAAATTCTTTTCATCTGCTAAGAGTTTTGTGTTCCCAACATATTTAAAGGTAATTATAAGTAACTTATACTCATTTTTAGACAGAAAAATCAATATTTATGTTTATCAAGTTAATTACATTTAAATGTTTGAGTCTTCTTCATTTTGCTTATTGATGTTTTGTTATTATATTGATGTTTGTTATTGAGCGCAAAACATTTCTAATGAGATGACTTTGGTTGACAATAAAAATGTGAGGTGTTAATAATAATACTCCAATTAAAAGTGTTCTACCATTGCAAAGTTTTCATTTTTTAAACGCAATATCATAACTGACCTATTGCATGTGTTGCCTCAGTAGGAGTTGTCTTGACAACATCAATGTGGGCACAACTCATAATTACGTTTGTCTCCAGCTACAACAAACAGTGCCTAAGACATCTGGATGAGTTATTTGCACCGAGGACTTTATCCATGTATTCGAAGAAGCTTCACCTTGAGTTTACTTGTGACAGAACCCAAAGCCGATAACATTTAGATCTTTGCCAGGTACAATCACATGTGGCCTCCACCAATAATATCCAGTTTTATTAACGTTACAAACACATGTGCGCACATTAACAAGCCAATTGAATTTCCGTTCAACCTTGGGTCTGTCTAAAGAAACTTGTCGTTTTTTCGACGTTCAATTAATCTTGGTATCACACTCATCCATTTTCACTATACAGTGCAAGTCATTGTATGTTCCTGGGACAGTTAAAATAAATGAACCTTTCATCACATCACCCAATAAATCTAACTGACTTTGGTGGTGAAAAATGAGATCACTTGTAGTAAGGGCAATGGAATGGAATCAGAAAAAGAAATTGTATTCCACCCATTTCAGGACAAATTTTGTTACAAATTTTCTTATTTGGCATTACATTAGACTTTTCTGATAATGTCATCAATTATCAGCTGACTTTCAAAAACAAAGTGATAGCTCCATAATATCTAAAACCGGACAAACAAACAAAGATGTTTCTTATTTTATTTAACCTTAAATACATTCTAGTTTTAAATTTAACTTGCAAACAGTCTCAGCCATCAAGCAATCCTAGCTCTGAATTGTCGGATCACATGAATGAACAGTTGGCACCATCTTTATGAAATTCACTGCTATTATCTTGCTGTTGTCTTTATCAAAAAATCCCACAGGACATAAGGTTAATTGATATTGTTAAGAATCTGTCAAAACATATTTTATGGCAGCGGTTGCAATTAGCTGGCTCTACTCAATTTGATTTTTTGTTTAAGAAGGTATAGAGAATAGAAAAGGCCTTCGATCACTCATACATATATATCTAAGTGATCAAAGCCCTTGCAAGTGGCACATCCTTTGCTTACCTTGTATCAGTAGAATATCAGTATAATAATGGTTTCAACAATTGTTTGACAGTATCGACATTTGTGTCAAAGGTGACAATAGTAGAGATCGAAGTCAGCGAGTAATGATAAAAGTTGAGTAATGCCATATCCATGCATGTACCATTATAAGTATAATGAATAAAATAAGTTAAGTGTTGGAGTAGAATCCAAAGTTATTGAGTAATAGCCTTGATATATAGCATATGCTATAGCGATACATATCCAACCCTGAAAAAGCATATGGCTATTAATGTTTGGCTGGCAGGGGTTGTGTCAGGGGTTGTGTCAGGAGTTGTCCTTTATTATAGGGGGCGCTAAATACTTTTTTATATAAGCTACCATTGGAGCAGATCACACTTTTTGGTCTGGCAGCCAAGGAAACTAAGAAAGAAACAAAATGAGCGGAATTAAACGGGCGAATAATGCTGACCCACTTATGGGACAAAAATTTACTGCGAATATAATTTGATATTTATTATATTATATGATATAATAAATATATCATTAAAATAAAGAGAAATAATAATATTCCAGCTTTGAATTTTGAATATTGTATAAATCCAATCTGGAATTATTGATTTGCAGAAAAGAAATTCAGAAAAACATATATATATTTAAAGTTATTGTAATACAAAACAATTCTATATTTAATACAATAACTTAATATATATAAAGAATTTTTTAGCAGAACAAATTCAGCTGTTTATTTTAAGACCCTTTCCTTCCTTACATTGAATTTCATTGTGATTGATCAAGTTTTTATATATTTTAATATATTATTATTTCATTTTCTTGTATTAAAAATCAAGATTTTGGGATACTTTTGTAATTCAGCATATAGGTAAAATTTTTCAACCACTGAATATGTAGATCAATTGCAGTTAGCTAAAACCAAGGAGTTTTTACAGCAAAAGGTCTTATCTGCTTCCTTCCTTCCTTCATGGCTTATAAAACTTTGCAAAAGTATGGTCTTATCTGTAAATAATCAAGGGAGATTACTCCGAAAAACATAACCCCAATTGTATTCAGTTACGGCCGCAAAGTTATATACTGATGGCATAATATGATATATATATATATATTCAAACTGTATCAGTTCTAATTGCGTTTCCGTTGATTTTTAAAACCATCTTTTACTCCACAGCTATGCGTAAGATGCGATCTGCTATTGTTCATTGAGAACTTGTTTAAAGCTTAACGATCCCATTACTTGGCGGCAATCAATAATTTTAATGACAGGTATTTTAGGGAAATGGAATTTAATACAAATCTAGGATGTTGACTATATTCAATTTCCATACTTTTCCATACCGTTCATTGATACCAAGATACCCATTGAAATAAGGAAAATGATACAGGGTCTTTACTGCTATTGTTCATTGAGGACTTGTTTAAAGCTTTGCAATCCCATTACTTGGCGGCAATCAATAATTTTAATGACAGGTAATTAGGGAAATGGAATTTAATACAAATCTAGGATGTTGAGTATATTCCATTTCCATATGATGGTTCATTGATACCAAGATCCAAGATACCCATTGAAATAAGGAAATTGATACAGGGTGTTTTGAAAATTGATACAAACTGTTGAAATTGATACAAACTGTCATCGCACCGGTGAGCAATGTTAAAAGACAAGATTAATCAAGGAAGTGACATAGGAGTCTCATTAAATAGGCCATTAGGGAAATATGCCATATTGAAGCACATTAGTTACCATGATTGAATACAAATGGTGTAACAACAGAAGCAGAAGGAGTGTTCTCTGAGGTGGCGATGTATATCTCTCATCTAGTTCTGCTGATGGTATGCTGCTATTTTTTTTTACTTTTTATTGCTGAATTATTTAAGTAGCCAATAATGCATCCACATTTCTTTGATGGCCAAGTAGGAAACTAGCATATACTGTTTTATACATAGACAAAACACATGTCTATGATTTTACACCACAGTTTGAATCACTCCATGTGAATTTCGAGGTCGGCCTAGATCAAGCTTAGTTGTCACCTCCATTACCACGATAGAGCTGAGAACAAACATCAAATAAAAATCTGCCACCCAGGTCTCCCGCACCAGAGTGTTTGATGCTGACCACTCAGCCATGCCTGGTCACATTAGCGCAAGCAGCTTAGTGCGAGATGAATCTTAAAGCTTGGCGCGAGCTGGGAGGTAGTTCCATGGCTTGAACAGCCTCATTAATAGCTTCAGGTCGTTCTATGGAACTGCAGTGATTATATACTTATATACTAACTTATTATCATTCAAAATTGATAATCTGCTCATTGTCTGCTGCCATAAAATGCATTAGTCTTTTCCAATGACGTTAATAATAACCCAAATATCGAGATAGAAATCAGAAGTCATAGCTTGATCATTGTATGTTTAATATTCATACAGGTCCCGGTGGCATTAAGTCTCACATCTCAGACATACAAACGTCTGCCATCTTACAAACTGCTTACCGTGGAAAGAGTGATCACTGACTGCCAAAGTGCTACTTTGTGTGGTGATTTGTGTATGAGGACCCGCAATCCTGCATGTGTTTCTTGGAGGTACAGTTCTGTTGCTCGTACATGTGAAGTTTCTTCATCATCGGCTGTAGCCGAAATGTCATCACCTCTGCAGGAGGGCTCTGTTGTGTATCAACTCAGCAGTAGCATACAATATGGTATGATATAAAAATAATATACGTTTGTTCCATTCAACTATTTGTTAACTCAATACAGTTTAAATAACTAGATCTTAAGATATAGTAACGGCATAAACCAATTATCTTCTTTTATATACCATCCGAAAGCTGTCAAACCACAATCACAAAATACTTACTTTTATTTTCATCGTCATATTACGTGATTTCACCTCCATCATAAATCCCAAGGATGCAAACTGGTTCTCATAATAACTTTTGAACTGTTGGAGATAGAATCAAAGCATTAACATATATAATAAATCTGACTACAATTTCTTTGTTCTAGGTTATATATTTTACTAAAAATAATAAGAGGTATGAACCAACCACAAATAAGCTGTGACTGGCCTTTTGCAAGTATTAAGATTTGTCACCCCACTATAACAAGGTGTAACCTGCTTGAATTATGCATTCAATTAACCATCCTGGTTATTACATCTGAAGAAAAATAATTACGCAGATTAATTCCGATATGATAATCATAGAAGATATCCGATCGCCTAGACATGATCAAGCTCATACTGTGATATCGGCTTGACAATATTAAAGTCTTGGTACATTTTAATGTTATCGAACGTTTTCCCAAAGTTTAGCACAAGTTCGCTGATATTGGATGATGTCCCAATAAGGTAGCAGGTAGTGTGTTGTATAAATATTCAAAGTTAGATTGGTACTAAGAGATCGTTTGAAGAAGAAACAGAAAACATTTTGATTCTTCTTTTATTTGTATTATTTTATATTTATTTATATGTGGAATGATAACATAACGTCAAATGGCATGACACAATAGAGCTTTCTGGTGGTATATAAAATGCGATGCAATAACCCTAAATATTTTTGCATTGCATTAACATGTCTTGTTAGTCAGCACCATTGATTTGGCAGATAACACTTAGACTATCATCAACAAGTATATAAAATGCATGTTGCATTGTATCTCTTTTACAGAAATACCTGATGGATACTTTTACAATGAAGTGACCGGTTCGTGTTATACAAAGATTGATTTGGATAAGGGATTCATGGAAGCTAGAAATTATTGTATAGATGTGTTGGGGATTACGGCTGCAGAGTTCCATACAGAGGAATCCTTTAATTGGCTTCATGAGATTCACAATGACAAGGGTGGTAAGTACACGATTGGGCAATTTTCACAGCCCATCAGCTTATATATCAACGGACACACTACATAAAAGTCATATACCTTGAATGTCTGTTTTCAAATTGACACCTATTTAACAGCAATATAAGCCAGGTGAAACTATTCCAGAAGATTTTATTATAATAGGCCAACATGTCAATTGAAATTGTTGGAGGATCAACCTCAACTTTGTTTGGTTTGGTTCTTATTAATTTCAAGAATATAATCTTACAAAACAGATTGATAGGCCTTGAACGGATTTTGATAAATATTGCACGAGTGTGTAGATGATCTTCTGCATTGATACAATGATATCCATTTCCGTAAGGAAATAACCATTCACACATGGCAAATTTCAAAATCATGTGTGCTTTGATGACAACATCACACAGGTACTTGGAAGATCTTCCAACAACGTGCATTTACTTGATAGGATGGAATGATCTCTACATTGGCTTGAGAAATAAGGGGGGAAATGGTTGGACGTGGACCGGCACTCAAACTTCTTTGAACTACAGTTCACTGTGGCTGCCAGGAGAACCATCTGGTGGAAGCTTCTGTGCAGTTACTGGTAGCTCAGAGAGTGGTCAGTTCGGCATGCGAGTTATCGATAGTTGTGGTGAATTGAAAGGGTTCATATGTGAGATGAAAAACTGCACTTCAGTCTGTTGAACACAAAGGACCGCTCGAGACTCTGCAACCTGCAACAGTCTTCAAATTCAAATTGGGTTGTATAAGCTTACCCAACTTCAGTATAATCACTTTATGGAAATTTCAGTCCACATCAACAAATTATCTCTAGTCTAAGCAAAGCAGCTACTACTCTAGCAACATAAAGTGATAAAAAAAACGAGACATTTCTGTTTTTTGTACCCAATACTCTGCCACCTCCGCCAGTGTGTATTTTTCAATGTTGTAATTGCTGCATGATGTAAGGGAGGTATTTATGAAATTACTGCAATTATTGCAGCAAGAACCTGCAATGTCTGTTTATATGGATAATAGTAACAAAAGGTTTTGGCATTTTGTTGAAATTCAATGTTGCGCTATGATGTTATATTATTTGACATAATTGTTAAATTTTGTGTGTAGACATCACTGATCATGTCGATTGCAAATCCTTAAATTTTTTTGGAATGGCACAAGCTATTTAATAAAGAGGTTGTGGTATCTCGTATTTGACTTCTACCAATACATGAAATTATTGCCACATATATGCTTTACATTGGCTGACAATTGTTTACATGACTTGATTCAGAGTAGTTACATCATTATGATGATAGAAAATACAACTTATGATAATTAATTATAATGAACATGGACGCATAACAGTTGTTGTAACGCGACGGTTAACAGGGATCAAGAAGTTGTTGTATCTCATAAGGTCTCACAAACGATTTGGTAAGATATTTGTTTGTTCTTTTTACATTCAAAAATAGCCTTTGCTACCTATAATGATGCAGTGTAACGAATCTTGCTATGATACTAATTCTCCATTTATAGAATTATGAGAAATTCTTACAGGATATCTGATTGACCTGTCCATTGTGCAATTGCCAAGAAAGGGAAAAACAATTCAAAGTTCTTGTATTTTTATACTAATGTTATGCACTGGACAAAGTATAATGTATAATATATATATGAATATATGTAAATATGATATTTGTCACATATTATATTATTTATTATATTCTGCATCAAGTATCCGGGTGTATTTCTTTGTGATACTTTTTTTCACTTATAGGATGTGGTACGCCCTCAATAGTTTACATGAAGCTTGCCGGTGCGTCAAAGGGAAATTCCATTGCGATCATTCTTGCGCGTGTCTAACTAAACATAAGCTTACACATGATAGCTAATTGGTGAAACTCCCACAATTAATGTATGGCATCGTATTTTGATTATCATATTAATGGCACTAAAATTTGCAACCAAAAAGGTAAGAACACATTGATGTGACAAGCATTACTTTCTCCATGTTTGGGTCATTGGCTTATTTGTCTACAAACCTTTTACTTTCTTAAATATGATTGATTAAATAAATGGTTGATTAAAACCGAGTTGTAATATCACACGCCACATCCTGAAACATGGGCGGCAAAATAATAGTTGCAATATCTGCGCCAGGTTGCTCTCTGCTTGCAGGCCGGTCAAAGCACAACTGGGGGCCAACCAAACGCAGGTAGTTAATAGACTGCAGCAGGATTCGAACCAAAGCCAAAGCCAAAGCTCAAAGCCACCTCCAACTCCTCCTCCTACCCACACATGTCATCATACTAATATGTTATATGTGTACATAGATACTACAGTTTTTTTCTTTGAGGTTGGGGAAATCAATATAATTATTATTTAGGTTTTTTGTCCCTTATTTTGCAGTGGTGTTCAAGGAGTACCGACACAATTTTGAGGATCAGGTGGGCCTCCAGTGAAAATCTGTTCTTGCTCGCTCAGAAATATCTATGTTTGTTGTTGGATGTTTGTTTATTGCACATAATAATTGCTTGGTTGATTAGCTGGGAAACTTTTACATTGGTATTTTAAAAGTTATACAGTTTTCATGGTTATTGGTAAAGTTTCGGACCACAAGCGTTTGTTTACAAAGATACAACATACATTGGTGCACTGCACAACACACAGGTCTTCAGCTAGAAACCATGAGTCAAGTGCTGTTTCGAGAAATATATAATATATATAATGAAGGCAGGACCTTCAATCAAGCGCTATTTGAAGTCACACTTTGCTGTTGTAACGCATCGTCGTCTTCCCTTGAGTGCGAACCTTTAAAGTTTGTACCGTCTTTACAGAACAGGATGACTCTTCTAGGAGCATGAAATCTCCCTCTGAAGTGTAGTGTGGCTGAAACCAAATCATCACGTGTTTCAATTGACTTTTTTGCTTATATCCTCAAAACATACCACAACTATAGAAACGAGACTGTGCAGTGTGAAGCAGACTTAAAATGTGATGTTGATGTCTTCATCCAATGTGATGTGGTAACAACGAGACGAGACGCCGATTAGTAAGTATAACACTTCCTCAATTAAGACAACCTAACAAGGTTCTGTGAGGTGCAAAAGAAAAGAAACAATTTAGGGTTAATTTCATGGCCGGGTATCCGGACACAGTCGAGGGGATTTAAAACACATTTACCTGTAAATATGTCAATGCACATATTTTAGTACCTAGACAATTGATCGATATATAGTACATGCAAGATAGATGCATTGTATACATTAGAAGAGTAAGTGTTAGCTTAAGTTCAGCTAGTTTAGAAATGATGAACTGTGAGCTAGCACATAATCTTGGCTTGCTTAGGTGGAAGTCTGCATAATGTAAAGAGGGTGAGGTAATTTTAGCTAGCGTTAAAGTTAGCTATCTCAAGTAAATGCGTACAGGGGAACTTTTCCTCCTGCGATTACTTTACACCTCTAGCGTACTTTACTCCTCTGTTCAGCAATGCTATTAACCTTATTTCTAAAGTCAATGCATTGGCTCTGATAGCCTCGGAGCCATCACATTAGGCCACATTTGCCCTGATCACAGTTATTACGATCACAGACCATTTGTTATCAGGAGGTAGGATTTTCTTTTCTCTTCATAACTGAATGACAAAAACAAACTCTCGAATGAAGCTTTCTGCATTGCTGCTTCCTCTCTATGACACCAGGGGGCATTCTCCCAGATGACACTGTCTTTACTGTAACAGTTGGGAGTGATCCTGCCTCATCTTATATAATGGGTCAAACTCAATTAATCGTTTGTTACAGGTTTTGATTCAACCTCGAACAGGAGCGACAACATTCTCGCAGTACCATCTAAATCAAAGCTCTCTGTCTTTGAATTTGAATTATCTGGAGAGATCTGGTGCAGGTTTGTTCAGATAAATTTTAAGCACATTCAGAAAGGGTAAAGTACTGACGGAATTATTTTAGTCCCTTGCCTAAGTTTTCAAAGAATACTCACCTTGGGTTACACTTTTTTTCCCCCAAATTCCAAGTCATCAGCTCAATCATTGGACTAAATTCTGGCAATAATGCATTAACTTGGCGGTGTAGTTGATGATGCATAGTTACATGATAGATTTATCCCAGCAAAAAATATTACATACACTGATCATAAGTCACAAGACTTCCTCCTTCCCTAATGTCAGTTATTTTAACAACTTCATAGAGATTTTGCTTTGGAATGGAAAACAACATGGCCAGCTATGAAACAAACTTAGCAAACAAACATTAAGTTGGTCAGTCTCCAGCCAAAAAGATTGCTGTCATGCAGAATTCCATGTCATCCACACTTAAAAGAGCATGACACTAGAATGTTGACTGTGAATGTAATGTTACGATACAACTATACAAACCGCTGAACTTCCTCTTTGTTGGAAAAAAACATCATTGTGATTTATGTATCAGTTGGTAGTTTGTAAGAGGGGAGACGATGTTTTGGTTTCTTAGGAAAGTTGGTTAAATTGCAACTGCTTGTCTACTTTTAGTGAATGGGCAGAGAATGCAATAGCGGCCTTCTTTTCTTATTTGAGGCTACTATTAGGGTCATCCAAACTGAGTAATATTCTTCGCTGTGACTGCGCCTTATACCAGTTTCGAGAGTTTGTGAAGTCTAGAATGGATGGTATCGTCTCTTAGTATGCTTACGAAAATCTCGTCTTGCCAAACACAGAAGAAGCATTTGACTGGGTGTGCCAATCATATCTGATACTGCAACAGCGAGAGTTAGGTTGATTCATGGATATGGATGCAAAAGCATTTATATGCGAAGCTGATGAAAAATAAATCGACTGTCCGCAAAACTGTACATGCTACAAACGTGAGCATGTTAATTAAACCATCTTTGTTGATTGTGCCAATCAGAGTTTGCCTGAAATGACCGAATTCAGTGTGGATTCACTTCCTCTTGGTTATGACTTAGATGTCAGCGTAGCTGATAACCTAATCAAGAAGTTCCCTGAGTGCGGCACTCACGGATATAAGTGGATGTCCGTTGTCACAGCTTTCAACGTACATGGCAACCGTGCTGGTGGGGGTGCCACACAACACAGTATGTTGAGCAGTTCCTGCGTTGCCTCCCGAATGTCAAAAATCTCTACCTAGATGGGACGGGACTTCAACATCTTCCTTACAGTACGACCTTGGATTAAACTAAGAACCTCACAGAGATTGAGGTACCAGAAGAGACTGCCACAGCTTCTGGTACAAGGACTGACTTCAGAATCTGAATAATAAAGTGACAAACAACTACCAAGCTATATACTGTGACGATCATGGTAATCACCGATAATTCTTATAGTTTAGCGCTAAATCTTATGGCAAACCAAGGAGTCGAGGGATAACAGAGGTATTACAAGGGAATAGCCACTTATTGGCACTTGGCAGGTCATGTCATGGATTACATACTGTATATAAAAACCTTGTTTTGTTTTTTTGGAACAAACAAAACGAAAAATAAATCAAAGCGAAAAAGCGGCCTTTGAAGATAAGGCTAATAAAAACCTACTAACTTTGATGAATACAATATTTATTTACGTATACCTTCTTTGAATTCAAGCAAAGCCAGCTTAGTGGAGAGCGCAAGTTTCATTTTCCCAGTCTGTAGATCACCCTAGAACAAGCTTTGATTTTTTTCACTTCATTTTTGAGAGAGATTAAATAACTCTGTATTACACAGGGTTACAGGCCTGCAGTGATTACTAGCTTATTTTTATGCCAACATAGCTGACTGCTCATACCATGACCCAATTAATTAGTCCTTTTTGCGATAGAATAGAGACTCGGGTACTAAGTCTAGTTTGATCCAATTTGCTCGCATTTTGGGTCTCTTCCATTCTACTGATAGGTCACCTGCAGCTCAGGGTGGCGTAACTCCCAATGCAGGCAAATCAGATCAAACCTGATCCACCAATTTCCTACCTGTGATGTGATATAATGAGAAACAAATTGTTGTTAGCAGATATTTCTGCGCAATCTCAGAGGAGTTGTTGCTGAGACTTGATGTGACTCCTTCGAATTGTTGGCCTCCTGGGATAGACAAAGCAAAAAATAATTACAAATCATTCACTCATATTATTATAAATTTTACCTGCAAATCCATAGCTCATTAGGCTATTAATTATGACATCAACTCAAAAACCAGTATCGACTTTTGCAATTCCGATTCTGATATTTAACTGTTCTTTTTATGTTTGATTACAGCTTTCCCTATGGAATATAAAGATTTTAAGTGCCACGGTATGGCCGCCTCTTGGCCATGGATAATGGGCGCTGTAACTTTTTTTCTCTTGGTCATCATCCTGTTAGGGTTTGCATACCACTACAGATTCGAGCTCGGAGTTTTAATTTATGAAAAGCTTAACTTGCATCCTTTCCACAGTCAAGAAGAAGAGGGTGGTAAAAAGTATGACGCTTACCTAATGTACTGTGACCACGACTATAAATGGGCACAGCGGACGTTACTGGAAGGTCTCGAGCAATCTAGGTACCGCATTGTCGATCTGCTGCGGGATTCAATGCCGGGAGCCAACACTGAGGAAGAGACAGCTGAGTTTCTTAGACAATCTCACCGAGTGATTGTGGTAGTTTCCCAGAAGCTCCTTAGTGATCGTACCCTCATGAGTAACTTCTATAGAGCCGAGAACCAAGGCAAGGCTTACGGACAAAAGCGCTACATTATCATGGTGGAGATGCACGACAAGATTAAGTTTGGCCGTCATGCTGTTTTCTTGCGTTACATCAGCACAAACTACTTTATCAAAGCAACAAGCAATCAGTTCTGTAGAACATAGTGATAGATGATTTCTTGTTGCTGAATTGATTAGTTGTGACATTCTGCTGAGGACTCAAAGTGGATCACTGTGATTCCTTTCCTATCATGCGTTTTCCGAAGAAATCTAAATGAAAAACCACGGGATACGTAAATTGTTTTTGTATCAATATTACTATTTCATATCTATCTGTTATCCTTTTTTGTGAGTGGTTTATCTTTTCAGAGGGCAAACAGTGAAAGTGCTTCAATTCAATTTTTGATTATTTAATTATTATTATCCTTCCACTGTAAACCTTATCAAATCACACGTATATGTTTTTCAACTATCTAACTCGATAAACTTTGGTTATAACAAAGATTATAAAAACTGGTTTTTGATATGTATGCTTATTGCTTAGCCTTACATGTGCCCTTTATTTTTACTTCTTTGTGATACATGATAAATCAAGGATTATTCCATAAATGTTTAGACTTTTATCATACTAAGGCTTTTTTCAGCTTCCGAAATAGAGCCGGGATTTGACACCATAGTCAAAGATCAACTGAAACTAATTGCAAAATTTTAATGGGATATTGGTAACTATGCTCAAAGCACATACCCACCATTCTTGACAACTCTCTTTTGATATTAGCACTGAGTAGCACCCTAGATTAACAGAACTAGGCGTTGTGCATTGGCCCTGTTGAAAAACTTTGCTCTTCGGAACGAATATTACACCAAGGATGTTACCATGTTGTTTGCAAGCTAGGAAAACCCACTTGATTAAGATGATTGTAGTATTTTCATAATATAAGCAAGCATAGTTAGGCCTACAATCCATGAGTTCGGTCTAGCAACACTTGAACGGAAAACCATTGGCAAATCTATCTTTGTGAAGGCGTCTGACCAAATGTCAATTTGATCCATTTGGCTTTGGAACATAATGAATTTACAATGTGTACAAGTAGATATTTTAAAGGTAATTGTCAGAGTCTGGAGTTGTACACACTTTTATCATAAATCTAATTAATAAGTATTACATGCTGTGTTTCCAAAGGAAAAACAATGGTGATTGTTACTGAGAGTAATAAGATTGTGAATAACTTTTGCTATTGAATAACTTGGTACTATTTGTTCCATTTTAAATTTGACCTCTGACTTTACCCCATAGCTTGCTAGTGTACTATATGGTGTACTATTAGTTCTACTGTATTCGCTTAGCGTTATGATTCATATTTGATTGTGGCTTGACTGGTTTCGTATTTGTATGGAACACCAGTATAAGTTCTCTGAAACTATGACTGAAACCAACACTGTATGTGTACGTGTCATCAGTTCTTGCTTTACAACAACAATAGAACTGAGCACAACGCAAATATCTCACACGGCGTAAGTTGAATTAACATAACTGTAAACAACTTAACTAGGTCTTTGCACACTAGGGCAGACTTAATTCGCTTAGCTTATGGTATATTCAAAGTACCCATTGGTTTCGTATTTGATTTAAATTAACCATGGAGCAAAAACTCAACTGTAGAGACATAGACCTGAGGGTGCTGGGGGCTGACACAGTCGACCTTGAAAGCTCCTCCAGTGGGATCGTAACCCATGACTCCTGCGGCATCAATGGCTTGGCAGTAAATAGCATGCACGCTACCCGACTGCGCCATGTCCCCATCCCCAAAAGAATAATTGGTTGATGATGCTAATTAGCAAAACAGACAAAACAGAGGGTGGGCTGCCCCTAAAGAGGGACGCAAGTTGCCCGGAGTCCTCGTACTGAGAGTGTGATACATCCTAGAAAACTAGAATGCGTCCTATAGGTGAGGCCATGGTGGACCTCCTAATCATGAGTGTGCAGCAAGCTGCCAAAATCTGAAACAGGCACTAATCAGCAATTGGCAATGACACTTTGATCTTGCTGTTTAGTAAGAGACAGAAGATTGGGCTGTCCCTAAAGAGGGACGCAAGGTGCCCTAAATCCTCATACTGAGAATGTGATACATCCTAGAAAAACTAGAATGCATCCTAGAGGTGAGGCCATGGTGGACCTCCTAATCGTGGGTGTGCAACGAGCTGCCAAAACTGAATTGGCACTACTCGGCCATTGGCAGTGACACTTTGATCTTAGCCAATAGCCCTGTTTATGACAAAACGGAGGGTGGGCTGTCCCTAAAGAGGGACGCAAGTTGCCCGAAGTCCTCGTACTGAGAGTGTGATACATCTTAGAAAACTAGAATGCATCCTAGAGGTGAGGCCATGGCGTAAGTGTGCATCAAGCTGCCAGAAACTGAAACAGGCACTAATCAGCCATTGGCAGTGTCACTTTGATCCTGTTTAAGGCACGCCAGAACATCGACAAAATACTGGTCTATAAAGCCTTTTCTTATCAAAACTATGATAATCAGGACGACGTTTCAACCAGAAACTCGGAAAAAATGGGGATTGAACCCATATCGCCCTCTTCAACTGTCTGCTGAGCCCGGGAATAAAGTTTGTGAAAGGCAGGAAAATTAGTGTATGGTGTTAGGTTTTGCTAGGTATGCTGTGACCGACTCACCACAAATTCTCATGCAGACAGCTATTGCCTGAACACACACTAGCGGCAGAAAAGGTTGTCCCGTGGCTCACCAAAGAGTTGGCAACAAAAAAAAATTTCGGATCAGTCATTGAGAGTGGCTGCTGGAAAACAAAACCATAAGCGAAGAAAAACAAAACAAAACGAATCTCTATGGATGCACGATAACCACCATCATAAAAAATTACTCATTCTCTCCTATGATATCGCTGAAAAAGGGTTTAACAGCAGACAAAAATCTCGATCTTAGAACATTGAAGATAAAAACCGCACTGTCAAAAATTATACGGCACCTCATGTCCCATATAACCTTGTTGAGTGCCACAACAATATGCCGAAGTCGGCAGTCCCCTTCATTATGCCCAACTCAATCGGCAAATACTTCATTTAACATAGCAAGCTCCCTCGCTGTATCTATCTCCATATCAAAAAACCGTTGTGCATACCAGGCCAGGAGGTCGCGGGCTGGCTGCAGTTCTTTACAAGTTACAAAGAGGTGTGTGACTGTCTCCAGCCCCCCTTCACAGTAGACACAGTCAGTGATCACCCACGGCATATTCCATCTTGCTAGGACTTCTCCCGTTTTCAGGGAACCAGATGAGCGCCTCCACATGAAATCGCGATACCTAGCGCTGAGCGTTCCAGAGTGAACAGGCCGCCACACCAAGATCTGCTTCTCCTCCGAAAGCCGTGCTGAGAACTTGACTCGTAGCTGACTAGGAAAGTCTATGAGCTCGAGCAACCATTGATATACTTGGTTTACAGAGGGTATAAAAGGGAGAATAACTCCCAACTTATCAGAAATGTCTTGATACAGCTCAATGAGCCCATAATATGGGGACGACTTCTTTAATACTAATATATGTGGTGTTGTGTTTTCAAACACAGACGGAAAGAAATCCCTGCATCGCAAAGAAAAAAGACTTAAAAAAAGACTTTCGGCGATGCTCAAAATCCTCTGGGACACAGTGTAACAAGTTGTTAGAAAAAAACAGACTCTGTGCCTTAGACAGCAAATGAACCAGACCCCACTTTGATCTTAGCCAACAGGCCGAAAAGCAATACTCAAGAGTTTTGGTGTCTCTCATCCCACAGTGCATTCCAGTATCACCACCCTATGCAACAGAGTGTATGTGTTAGGGAAATTGGCCCTACATGGCCCATTGCTGGATCCTCTTGTAGTGAGTTTTAGCTGTCTTTCCTTTAAATTAACCATTGAACCAAAGTCAGCATAATATATTCAAAGTTAAAGCCACAAGTATTCAATATTATACATAAATCTTTCACACCAGGGAGAATACTCCAAAACAAAGGTAATGCAAATATTTATTTCCCTTTTGTGTTATATATTATGAATTATGTCCTCTTGCTAGCTATGATTTTATTCAATTTAATTTATTAAATATATAATATTATATATTACATACTCATATAATTATATACTTATATGTGATTTAGCTTGGGCTTAGACCATGAAATGTTTCATAGCAAAATAATGGAGGAAAAACCAAAAAGTAAGGTATGACAATTGTAAAGGATATAATTCTGTGCACGATAAATCTTGTTGAAGTCCGCTTCATTAGAAGTTGCATTTATCAAGTTTTAGCCTGAAAGCTCTTTTCTAGAGTATAAAAATTGGGCTCATTAGGGAAGATAGAGACTTATGTAATAGACATGTATACTAGAGACAAGCTCGTTACACAGAGCTGCTCATGCACACAATGTTTGAGACAGCAGAGAAACAACCTGAATCAAAGTAATGTTCATATTGATGATAGAATTCCAAGATTGGTGTTAACCACAGTCTCTATTTTAAGGCATACGGATTTTGTTGACACCAGTTGAACTGTGGACAATGGCATCAGACTAAAAGCTTAGTTAAATAGTGGTTGGTGAAAGGTGAAAGGTTGACAACAGCGTTTCTATTTTACTGACTGACCAATAGAACGCATTCCATTTTGTCATGAAAATAATGGCTAAATTCGATTGATACCATTAAAGCTATTGTATCATTATTTGCAATCAATATCTTCAAATGTTCTGATATCTGATGCCATGCTATATTTAGTTTAGCGGTAGAGTGCCTCACTCTCGCATGTTGATCCACAGCCAGCTCTTGGTCGTTGAAGACCTGTTTAGTAAATAAACTCTTAAAACACTTGGAATTAAATCCTTCAAAAATAGAGAGGATAACACTCACATATATAATAATACCTTGTTCTTTACAGACAACCTTCGCAGTGACCGATGAACTCCCAAGCAATGACCTGGAGCTCACCGCAGTGACTGTAATATTTCTGAATAGCAGAATAGGATACAACTCATTGTACTGAATTTACAAAACAAAGCAGTTTGTGGAAAGTATACTGTATAAGCACCATATTGATTTACACACAAAGAGTGAATTAATCCGTAGCAAAACACTTTTACTCTTCTATTGAAATCTGAAAGGTATTATATTAATAAGCTTTCAAAATTGCTATGCGTGAGAGACTATAGCTGCATTGTAGACTATTATAAGGGAAGTGAAACAGTATGTGTAGATGAACTTCGTAAGCTTGCACATGATATTGTGCTTGCTGAGCTAGTAGATATTGAACAATCTGAAACTCTTATATACAGGAGTCGGTCTAGATTCAAATACTCTGCAACATCATTCGCAAGGAAATACCTACATACTCTGCAATGGATTAGCTGAATAGTGGAATCATGGGTAGTCTAGCAATCTGAATATATGCAAAGAATCTCGAAGCGGGAGAGCAGGTGAAAATAAAGAGAACCAAGGATAAAAAAACATGCTGCTTAAATCAGGCGTCATCGGCACTTTGCTGCGCATTTTTGTAGCAGTTCTTATTCTTGGTCTGACATGGTGAGTGAGTACAATTAAATGTTACATGTGAAAAAAAATTCATCTTCTTAATTGTTATTGATCACCCATAGGTCATTGGGCCTCTGGGACTTACATGCCATTACTAAAGTTGGCAAAGTAAAGGCATGTAAGTCCCAAGGGCCCATGCTATGGGCCTGCATGCAAACAGCAGAACTAAATGTTAAGGCGCTTGCTCTCCCAGTCTTGAGTGTGGTATTATATTGTGTTTCATATCTCACCTTAACATTGTATATCTCTGCAGTTCTCTATTGATGAAGTTACCGCGACCTGATCTCAGCAGTGATAGAAGCACAACCAGAGCTGTATTTGTTGCTCGACAACCAGGTGCGGGAAAAGTATATCCAAATCTTTTGGCTATGTCTCAGTAATTGTTTTTTTTTAGGTTGCCTGATACCACATATACCTCAAGAACAAGTTTGCCCCACTCTGTGTCTCGGCGCCTCAATACCAGACTTTTTCAATATCCCTTCAACACCACAGAGGGAACACACTTGATCTCATATACCTCATATTTGGTTTGATAGAGGAGGTTTAAATTCCAACATGGTCTTTGCCTAGTATTAGTAGCGGGATATTTTACATGGCTAGGCCTTGATGCACTTGTATGTAATTCTAATCGTACTCTCTAGTATCAGAAGATAATTATGTAGGATGCTGCGATTCATTTTATTGGTTTTGGAATTGATTATGAAGTTGTTAATGCCACATCACTAAAATCAGACTCACTTACTGAAGAAAGGAACCAATTCCACACTTATACCAGTGGATTGATTAGGTAATAATTGAACAAATTAGCGTGCTAATATTTAAACTCTTCCACAATTGTATACTTTCAACTCTGTAATTAATATAACATTAGTTAGAAGCTGCTAGAATGATTAATTTCTCATCTAAGAGTCAATGCGGTGTATGCCAAGATGTTGTTGTGATGCCTGGATACTGTAATTGTTATGCTACGGTGTTTACTGACTCTTGTACTCGCACCCATCTACCTAGGCAAAATAGCCCAAGTGAGTGAGGTATGGTGTTTCGGTAATTTAATTCTATGATTTGAGAGTTGCATCTATGTATCCTATGGTTAGGTGTGAGGGAGTAGTAGCCTCAACTTATGGATTGAGAGCAGCGATCACCAACTTCTAATTACCAATTTATATTAAACTCCGTTTATTTTTGTAGCATTGGCGACGCTTGCAGCTAAGGAAGGTGAAAAAATAAGAAGACAAGAACCATCGAAAAATACAAACCAAATCATCGGCCAGACAATTCAACAAAATGTGACGCGTACATTGTCGTGCACTGCACCAAAGCGTCACTTTATGTTCTCTAAAATAGAGAAAACTGGATCATCAACATTGTACGGGATATTCCAGCGTTACGTGAAGACCAACAAACTGAATCTGATGGTTCAGACTGTAGGTTATCACTTAATGACCTCTCAGCCTAAAGGCGCTCATCCAGGTGAGTGAATATACAGTCTCTACTCTATAGTAGCTCAGGTGAGCGGTAGCACCTGTTTTCACCCAATTGGATCATAGCACTTGTGGCCCACACGTCATCTCTTTGCTTGGACTTAGGTGGGACAAGGTTGGTGGCGCGTCTGATACAGCGCCACAATTATTCTTGGCGGAAGATTGTGTAAGGGTGTAAGGGGGAACCGTCGCCTCAAGTATTGGGCCGCGGCACGGAAACTGTTGCAACTGTACCAAATTGATACAAGCACAGATTTGTAGATTGTAGGAGGCGACCGGTGCACTTTTCCAATCAAAATCCTTAAAAATAACATTATCACTTATATCAAGGAGTAACAGTTGTCTCTAACTCCTTGCTTATATGCACTTCCTCATTGTGTGAGCACGGCTCTCACTAGCCTCTGGGCAAGTTTCTAAAAGTCAACGGCAACTTAATTTCTTCAACTGTCTGTGTACTATGCCCCGAGTGTCGCCTAACCTTGGTTTATTGTTTTGCATGTTTATATCCATAGTTGTCTGGATATTAGAATTGTTTGCTAATTGCCAGCTTTTTTTTTATTGAAATCGGTCAAAGGAAAACTACGATACCCAATTATTCTAACATTGTTGGTTCAGTCATTCGAGCAATGAATGACCGAAGGTGTTAAAAGGGGACAAGCTTAGTAAGATCAATACTGAGGCACCGTACTGAGGCATTGCTGTTGATGCTATATAAAATTATGAAGTAATACCGTAGTAGGCCTCTATGAAAAGCAGCCACTTGGGTTTGAAGTTGTCTATCTTACATATATAATATGTAGTTGATATTGGATTAAGTTTATTTTTATAGTCTGGACTGTTATTAAAGAATCGCCCTAGGGTACAGAAAGTTTATTGTTGAAGATTTAGATTGGAAATTAACACTTGCTGCCTGCTACAAACTACTGCTGTGATAAAAAATGATGTAAGGCACTCGTTCCACCATCCATAATTCATTCCAAGTAGAGCATGAGGTTTTTTACTATACAAATCTGACACAACCGCCTGACTATCACATGCTTTGGTCTTTCAATTTTTAATATTATACTATTATATTATTATTATTACCGTTGTCTTTAATATTACTTTAGATCATATTTTTATATTATTTCAACTCTTAGTAGCGGATGCAGACAGGTCAGACAAGTGTCAGAGCAATAAATTTTTAGAATATCGATTCTCAGTCATCAAATTAGGAGCTTTTGTTATTAAAATGGGTGAAAATTATAGTGACGTGAAAATCTCTGTAATTGTTATTATGTCCAAATCAACCCTTGACCAATGGAGCAAATTTCTCAGCTCCGTTTCTGCTCAGGTTGAGATAAATTACCGTTTTGACTGTCAAACTGGCCCTGTCACGCAGCTACCCTTTTTGTTTCGGGGGTCCGCAAAATAAGAAATGTACCCAAGGGACAAGGCTACTGTCGGGCAGGTTACTTTCCACTGAGACTCGGATATTCTTTTGCTCATTTTTGTATTACTTTGTTGCTCAGGTTGGGATATTGGTCCGAGGAGAGAAGAGCTGGCAGACGTATGGATAGACCACGGTGCTTTCAATGATACACTTGTGAGAAACTATATGCATCCAGATACCCTGCTCATAGCATGTGTGAGAGAGCCCGTCAGCTGGTTTAAGTCTGCGACTAAGTACTTCAGCCATACAAGGCGATATGTGAGCTTTATTAATACTTCACCATTAGCCTGCCTTGACAAGCTAGCTTTGTTGGTGGTGGGGTTGTTGGTGTCCCCTCCCACTACCAACAAGCCTTGTCAAGACAGGCTAACTTCACAATATGACCTGTTGTGTTTTTTAAACTCATTTTTTTTCAATACTTTTGGCATAATTTATTTTTTAAAAATAAGTTAAAAAAACACAACAGGTCATACAAAAACACATCTAATACATTCAGATTACTTATATCCCCTAGTTGTAACTGTACACCATAATCTGAGGACATCCAGCATACTGCCTCTTATTAAAAGTGTTTTGATAAGGTTTGGTTTTTTGATAGCATTATGATCTCAAACCTCAACTTTATAATCCTTGCTTGCTGAGCTCAACTTCTCCTGTCAATATAATCTCCCACTACTTAGGCCTGAACCTTCCCTTCTCCTCAGGAATTGCTGGAGGAGGGTTTTGATTTTACTGGTCGACTTTTACAGTGGTCTTTTTTCAGGTGAGATTAGTAGTATGACTTTTTTGTCTCTGTTTTGTACAGTCACCAGATCAGCTAGTTAACAATGACGCCGAGATGTACAGAGATAGGGTGGAGATAGCCACCTACCTGCATTTGAATCAGCTTCTCTGGCTTGGATTTGATTACTCAAAGAGGGAAGATATAAAATACCTCAAATCTTATGTCGACTTCCTCGTCAAAAGGTATATAGAATACTTGCTTCCAATTACAGGTGGCTAAGCTGGTATAATTGGCCACTTTAAGCAACAATGCTGTTGCTGTTTGATCATCTAAATCACATTTTTTCCTTTTGGTCTTAACTCTTTTTTTTACCGGTCAGTATGGTGGCTAACGGCTGACCAAGAAAGAGTGCAATTCCAACCAAACTTGACCTAAGAGTCATCAGCCTCAGTCTTTCTGGTTATACCTGGCAAATTAGCAAACATCTTTTTCTCCTTCTGTTAAACCACACATCAATGACTTTTAGCATTCATTATGAGAGTCACTGCCTGGAAATCCTGAGAGCATTGCTTGAGTCTGAGGTGGTTTTCAGGCGACATACATTGTGATCTGAGTGATTTCCTATGCAAGTCCAAGTACTCAACCCTCACCTCATTTGAGAAAACTGTGTTTGAGAATATTAAGTTATCAAAGCTGCTCAAAGTGTCTTTTTCTCTTCTTTCCTCAGGTTCAATGTGATTATGTTAACAGATCAGTTTGATGCTTCTGTTGTGATACTGAGGCGAAGGCTTTGCTGGTCTTACTCTGACATGTTCTACAAAAATCAAATAGTCACCGGAGGAGGCAGAAGAGCTTCAATGACAAACAAAAACGCTGATAAGCTGCTGAGTGATAAACTAAATCTAGGAGAGAAAATTCTATATGACAGATTCAACGAGTCCTGGTGGAATCAACCAGAAACCAAAGATCCTGAATTCTGGAAGGAGGTAAGAAGTCGCTTATTATATTTGTAGAACTTTTCAGTTGAAAACCACCATCATTTTAATGTAGCCAAGTAAAAATGGGTTCTCAAAGAAATATTGTTGTCACATGTAGACTGAAAAATATAGACAGAACACCTTCCCTTTACTATTACAGCTTTAATTATAACGTGTTCAATCCAGCAGTGGTTTGGGTCCCAAACTCCCCGCTGGACACGTTATAATCAAACCTGTAATAGTATGAGTTATGTCCCCATGGCAAAAGGGGGATAACTCCTGTACTCTGCAGGCTTTTTCCAAAGAAGCTCCTTTTTATACATTCAGATAATTGTAGTATAGTATATATTCTATGAATGCATTCTAAAGGCAATTCATGCCCACTCACAGCCAAACTCAATGAAATGAATTTTTGGGGCTGCATTGAAACAGGGTAGAATATTTTTTAAGCCTCGCCAATCTGTATATTTGAAATCTCAGTTTTGAAAGAGAAGAGACGGATGCCTAAGACAGCCTAATTCAATCAAGAAGTTAGTGCGCCATTCGCAATTTCTAATACCGGCCTTCTTAACTATCTTTTGCAGGTGGAACATTTCAAAAAAATAAATAAAGAGGTCGCAGGGTCATGCAATAGAAGATCAACATTTACTATTCCAGCATCATTGTATCATGAAGAACTTACAATGACTAAGGAGGCGTGTTCGTTGATGACAATGTCTCCTATACCTATGTACGTTTCCACAGCTCGTTACGCGATTGGCAAAGACTATGTGTCGTGGTAGACTGCTAGCTGTTTTGACAAACTTTGTTGGGGGGGGGGGGCAAAGCCCTCAACCACAAAGCTTGTCGAGACAGGCTAGTTAGACTGATTTTAATACCTACCCATGCCAGTAGCACAGACAATAAGTAAACTACTTCCTTTTCAAGTAGGCAGGTCAATAGTACGGCATTTTTTTTACAATGTTACTATTGAAATACCTGGAGTCATCTTTTTCCGGTGATTTTCCAAATGTGTTTGACATGTTTATATAATGTTTAGCATGGTGAGAAGTTTGTGTGTTTGCTGTGTATCATTTTGATCTCTTATCTGAACATGCATTTACTGCATGCCTCAACACTGCAATTCAGATTTATATAGGGTAAAGTCAAAGGAAGGAAGCATTCCTTGTAAATCATTCAGTACTTTTCATTCCAGTCTTTTGACAGTGCGATACACTTTTTCATCATGTTGGCTTGCTGTTTTGATTCTTTGTTACAACCTACAAATACTTTTTTTTTCATCTCCAGTCTAATACATGATATGGTTTATGGAATAGCTGGTATCGGATACCGACCTACCTAATGACCCACCTAAAAATGATAACAATATACGTGTAAATGAAACCATTTAGTTCTCAAAGTGGTATGTATTACTTATATTGCTATTAATAGACATACAAAGTAACTTGTGAACCAACAGGTTTATTGAGATTAATTATCAGGAGTAGGAGAAGCTTTCACCTCACATCGCTGTCCACTATCTCTGAAGAGAGATGGATTCTGTTTATACAATAATGATGTTGATTTCATCTACATTTTTTGTAGGTAGGTTGTCTCAAATATAATTGTTATTTCATACAGTTGGTTCATACACAGGCTATTTATTTAGCATGTATGATGCGTCACATATAAGCTTTGCACAGTGTAATACTGCCTTACATTCCTATAGCTGTTTGCTAAGTGACTCCTAAACTTCACCATGTTTGGTTGACTACCCACACTATTGAATAGATAGTCTGAGCCCCTTAGACTTTTGCCCCTCGCCCGACGGCTCCCCGGCGAGAGAATAGACAGTGTTCTGAGATTGATTTTAGCCTATGTACGGAGCAGTCCTCTCTCCAGTTGCGTAAGCACGCAGCATGGGAAGAATGAGCTGAATTGGGCTTAGACTGCTGAAAGTTTTGTGGTTCAGTATTCCAGAGCTGTTGCAACTTGTAACAAGTTGTTGCAAGAACCAAAATCGTACAACTTTGCTGCAATTGGACACCAAGCTTACGAAATGTGAACATTGCGCTACAGATCAGTTGAGCTGTATGGACCTCTACCTGATACAAGAAACAGGCACATCATGGTGTATAACTGTATGTCGGTTGTTTTACTTTCTTTGTTTTTATTGTGTAGTATTTTATGCCAATTGATTTTCTTTGTAACTATCTGACTTCTAGGAGTGATCAGCGAGTGTGGCGAGGGTTGGATGCCTAGCGTAGGTGATACTTGTTTGAAGCTGAGTGATACAAAAGCTTCATGGCCTGATGCAAAGAAGATATGTCAATCCCTAGAAGGCGACTTGGTGACTTTGGAGACCAAGTCTAAAGAGGTGTTCTTTGAAGGGTAGCTCGTATCTCAGAGTGAGTATGTCTGTTATACCAACTTCCCCCCCCCTCCCACCAACCTGGTGTTGCTAGTTGAGGTTAAAGACAACATTGATGTAGAATTCTGGGTACTCCATTATCAGACACCTTGTTTTATAAAACCCAGTCTGAAGCTAATAACTCCTAAAAAGATCCAATCAGCTGTACATAACCCATCCTATGATCCTACACAGCTTCATGTGATCACAGATAAGATAGCTGCATTAGATTGTAGATACAGTTTGAAGAAGAACCATTTCATAACTTGCATCCATCACCAAGAAAACGAGCAACCTGAACTCCACCACTTAGTTCCTCCGTCTCCACGTATGTGAGGGTGTCACAAAATAAAGTTGTGTTTTTAAATGATCTGTCAGGAAAACGTTGTTTTCTCAGATCTGCCTGGATGTTTGCTCTTGGTGTCTGTTATTTACCGATGGAGCAGTTACAATATGTAATTATTTTTAGGAAAACAGGGATGGAGGTTATGGGTAGGTGCACACGAGCCTACAAATGGCGTGTGGATGTGGGATGGCCTGTACAAGGGGCATTTTGAGACAGATGGATGGAAAAAGGGTGAGCCGAATAACCGAGGCAACAAAGAGAACTGTATGGAGGTCTTTCAGTCTGCCATGCACTGGAATGATGAGAATTGTAACGACCGTAGCTTGTTTGTATGCGAGAAATGGGAGTCTGAGCAGTAATGTTGGACACATTCTGGATCATAACCTGATATGTAATAAAAGAATAAAAAGTAGATATCTCATCGTGTAGTCAGCTTTCTCAGATCTCCTTAGATGTAAAAGTATCCACTATCTACCAACTTAGTGCAATTATTAAAAAAATAAACGTTGAAGGCTTAAAAGCCAAATGACTGATTAACTTGAATTATTGTCAAACAGTAAATGTGACTCCTAAGGCTATGCTATGTGGCTATGCTTGTGGAGAGCTAAAC
Source organism: Membranipora membranacea (assembly GCA_914767715.1). NCBI lineage: Eukaryota > Metazoa > Bryozoa > Gymnolaemata > Cheilostomatida > Membraniporidae > Membranipora > Membranipora membranacea. The sequence continues at coordinate 13,737,763 of OU612073.1, read as the reverse complement.
CAGTATTCTTCTAGAAGTAGGAATATTTGTAATCATAGTCTTTGTTATATTCGGATATAGGTTTTAGGCTGCGTTATGAAGTTCCTTCGTTTTCTCGGTACACATTAAATATGTTGACATTGCAACTACTCCTCTTGCTGCTTTGTAGAATGATTGATATTCTGATATTCATCACATTGATTCTGGTGGTTTATATGTCATTTCAGTCTGATCGCTATAATAGACATGTATAGACAAATCAAAAATATGGCAGCTACCGAAACAGATGTATTCATACTGCTGCCACCTTCAGCAGTCCTTATAATAATGTTTTAATTTATTGTGTGATGTCTTGAAATAAAGATGTGTTTCGTGAAAAGGTGTTCATACAGAATTTACAGTATAACCAGGATTGGAAGAAAACAAGCATGTAAAAGAGGCACTGATTGAAGGCCTGTTACACCGAAGTGTTTCTTCAATCAATCAGTAGATTGGGGCAGCCTGGGAAGAATGAGAACCGAGTCATCCGGATATGAATCTTGTCACTCATCTTTTTTTTTAACTGGTGCAGAATTAACGAACGAATGAACACCATAACCGAGAAATTGTTTTAAGGGCAGACAAGAACATTTGTGTGCAAAAAACTTTATTTTATCAGCATATTCTTGCTTTATTACATATTAAATCAAGGTAATGAGCATTAAATACGTAACAGCACTATCAAAATACTGGTATACAATTTATAACCATAACTTCAGCCCCCAAACAATTTTCTGTCACATCTGGCCGCTTGCTCCTAAATTTACATACTCTCCACAGTAGAAGGAATTTTCTTTTTCACAATTTTGTCAAATCGAGGGTCCATAAAGGCCGTGCATCCAAGCACATACTTCATCTCGTTAGCAAATCAAACAGACATACACGATCACTTCGTAGCAACTGTGCAATAATTAAACCCTCATTTAGATCAAACCTAGGCAAATCAGCCTTTTTAAATATTTTTCATACATTTGTAACTAAATCAACCAAGCCTCATGAATCATTATCATTTAATCCCACCTAATGTTGTTAACTTGTATTTTTGTTTGCCACTCTCTGTTTCTTCTTTTCTTTTTTCATCTTATTCATGCAATTTATGATACCATGCTTTCATTATCCTACACACTATATAGTATGTAACACCCTACCACTTATATCTTTTTATTCAAGTCATTTTTTGTATCTATGTTAATGTGTATGAGGTCAACAAGTTATTTTTAATTTGCTTTAATTATAAACTTTTAGAAAACCTCAATAAATAAATAAATAAATAACCGAACCAATATAATAATAATAAGGCTTGTGATCTCTTCTCCGCTGTAAACAATATGACCTTGGCCTTGGCAATTTGATCCTGATTAGGGAAATAAAGTGTTTACAAAATCCAAGTTGTAGGGTGTCCATTTCACTGAGAAAATGACGCTCTGAGATGTATCAAAAGGACTGATAGGGAAATCAGGTGATTACCAAACGCAATTGTGATCAGACATCCCTATTTTTGCAAAGATGACATTCAAAGATGTATCGAATCAGGTCTTTCCAAGATGTTTGGTATCCCTATCACTGAAAAGATGACCTTCAGAGATGAGATTTGCTAAGGTAATCCGAGTCTGTGTGCACAAACAAGTTTTTCCTGATGTATGAGACAAGGACAACAAGAGGAACTAAGCTATCATCTTCTCTCATGGTTGACCTTACCTTAATATCTGACAAACATCAACCAAATCTACTGGCCTTATAAAATTGCTTTCCTATACTTGTTTTGTTCCAAGCCAAGTGAAGACTTTCAAAAGGTTTTTTTAAGTGCCCAAACTTCGTCTGAGTTTCTGTTAGTGTAGCTTGGTAGTTGAATTAACTGGTTCTTCCGTCTCTTGCATGGCATGTCTTCTACTAGTTTAAGAGCGAAAACGCTGCCTGGATCGCTGGCAAAAATGCAAGTTCCAGCAACTCTAGCCGCGTTTGAGCTGTAAGAACTTACTAAAAACTTTAGAAGGTTGAGGTGGAAGATCTGTTGTTGATAATGAAATTCTACAACCAGCTATCCCGGCGCAGTTTTAGCGCTTAGACTAGTTTAGCCTACATGCCCTGAGTCATTTTATACCAAGACCATCCTTGAGTCCAGAGCATAATCACAGTCTCACAAGCAACAAAAACATCAGTCCCTTGCAGTCTGAATTCTAAAGCTTGACAAAAACTGTGTAATGTGACATAGTAGCTGGCGTAAAAGCACATCTTGCTATAGCTTTCCCAGATCATGTTTGTTCCAACTTTGTTGAATTTCGGGTCATTCCCATTCTACTGGTAAGCTGCGGAGTACAGGCGAATCAGATCAAGAAGCGAAGCTTACAATACTATTGTATACTCTGTCAAAAGATGATTTTTGAAACCTTTGATGGCACGTCCCGTCATGATACAGACACCATGAAAACTAAAATGGAATCTTAGTAGATACACCACTAAGTCAAAGTATTTATAATTTTTTACTAAGTTATGAAATGCTTTTATAAAGGGGTTTTAAAATTAAATTGAATCAAAAAGAGAAATCGTTCTAACAAGCTTGACTATTTGTGAAAATCTTAAGAATCTCTCTTTTTTTTCAGATTTTGATTTTTTGTAATATGCTTTAGTTGAAATGCTCAAATGTTGCCCGCGCCGAAAACAGTTGTGATAACCTTTTAGCGGAATGAATCTCAGTTGACCAATCATATTGGCTGTGACAACGCAGCCACACATTAAATGGTATAAATATATATGTGTGGTGAGATTTAGTATCAGTAGAGGCATGAGGCTAACCATGGCTTATCTAAGACAGACTCTGATTGCTGCGGTATGGACAACGCTGGTGATAGTTGGAGATCGCTCAGGTGATGCAAATTATGATAGCAAGGCATACTGCGTGATTAAGTACAGAGGTGCTGATGGTAGCTTTTTGCACCTCATAATTCTAACAATAATTATACCCTTACTATAATGTGTATTTATAGTAGCGTGTTTCTTATATTTGTCAGTAAGGACAACACATTTCATTTTCTCTTTTACTGCCATTTTTATTTACCGACTTTGATTTTCACCGTTATTTTGCTTTAGTTGTTGCTTCTTCTGCATCATGTCAGAATGGATGGGTGACGAGCTCCACAGGCACATGTTTGAAACTCAGTGAATCAAAGGCAAATTGGCATGGTGCTAAGAATAGATGTAAGTCACTAGGTGGAGACTTGGTCACTCTCGAGGGGCTGAAGAAAGACTTATTTATCAAGGGATGGCTTCTATCTGAAGGTGAGCACTCGATCTGTGTTTGAAAAAATCTCATGCATATAAATTTGACTAATTATACTGTCCGATTTCTATCAAGATCGACTATCGCATACTATGTTCACTTATCCATTTGTATTATCACATAACATCACATGCCTCTATTTCAATATTTCTCAGTTTGCTTTTCTTACCTTCAACAACCTAATTCATATTTTAGGTGTTGCGATGGTTGACAATGGTCCAACATATGGCCACAAGGGATGTTTCAGAGATAGAAGTGATCGTGTGTTAAGAGGGTTTAATGTGGTGACAGTTTTCAATGATTTAGAGTTCTGTGCAAACACATGCTTCAAAAAGGGTAAGTACCGATTCTGCATAAATATTTAAAAACATTCTGATGTTTTGAGGCGATATCAAAAATTGACGGTATTGAATGGAGTTATAAATTATCAGCTTTTACGATGTTAGGCTGTAGGCCTACACAGAATTAACCCAGTATAATTCATGAGCCAGTAACAAAGGTCCTCTGGAAAAATTTAAAGGTGAGGCCAGTGGCCACACACTTGTGCAAATTTCTACTTATTCTTGAAAATTAAATTTAGCAATAATATCAGTCTGCTACACAGGATTGTTATCTCCATAATTCAAAGTAATGATTTATGGGTCTAACCCCCCTCTGCCAATCTAAACCATAACAGTGAAATGAAATGGATATGCTTAGGCTCAAAAATCTCTTTATAATTGTTCAATTTGATACCCCTTAAGACATTGTAGCCCTTCTCCCTCTTGCTCAGGTCCAAATCGACGAGAAGCTCCACAAATTGATCATCCACTCCATCTTTTTAACCTAGGTTGTTAACATAGATATGGCCTTGACTTTTCAATTAAATCAGACAGCAAATCTGAAAGAAATTCGTGAAAATTTAGTCTATTCGGATTCATGCATCGTGAGCATAAAATGTTCCACAAACTTGTGGGAATCCCAATTCCCACGAACATGAAAATTTGTTTCAGAATCATGAGAAAGCAACCCCGTGTGGCCTCACCTTAAGTCTATTGCTACTTCAGTTGCTGACATAACTTTACAATAATAATATGGAATGTTATGTCTATGAGGTTACATATTTGATTATCAATTTTATACTTCAGGTTATAGATATATGGGAGTGGAGAATGGAGAGCATTGCTTATGCGGCAATGAGGCTAATTATGCCAGACATGGTTTATGTTCTGATGTAGGATGTCTCTGTAACAAAGCTTGTCTACGTGACAGGAGTCAGCTTTGTGGAGACTATTGGACAATTAATGTTTATGACATCAGTAAGTTTTGATATTCTTACTAGATAAATTATTTTACACATCTTTATTGGTTGCTTCGAAATCAAAACTGAATAGCCACCATCCATAACGTGCAAAAACTTTTATACAGGGGTTTATCATTACAGATCAAATACTTTGTGTTTCGGCACTTAAATTTTGATATCAAACGAAAAAATTGATATGTGTCTTCATCTCGCTTAACTGTTTTTTGCTGTAGGACAGGAGCAGGGCATTTGGGTGGGCGGTCATGAAGCAATCAATGGTATATGGAGGTGGGACGGATTACACCAAGGCTTTCTTACAAGGAATGGATGGGCCAGTGGCGAGCCTAGCAATGACAACGATGAAAATTGCATGGCATTAACTGCATCCAGGATGCTTTGGAGTGACAAAGTCTGCGAAACAGAGCTCAAGTACATCTGTGAAAAAAGGGCAACATAGGGATATTGGTGTTATTTGTAAAAATTCAATTTAATGCGAGAAGAATGTAACAAATAAATGCACAAATATGAAAAAAATATTCTGTCAGCTTTATTCTATCACAATTGGTATCTCAATGATAGTCGGATACCTAATACCCCATTGGGCAAATATAATTAGGTTGGCAGTGACGACACACCGACTGGGGAGAAGTCTGAGGCAAACGAGGCTAGCATTAGGGACATACAGATTTAGCTCATTTTAATTATGCCTAACTGTTTATGAGTATGCCCTTTAGTTGTGGAAAATCCTCACCTTATTTTACCTTATATTACGTGCTCGCTTCCATTTACCATTAGTATTTGATTCCACCCATTTTGATATTTGTAACTGAGAGGAGGGAGGGAAATTCCAAATTTTGTTTTACTCTGTTAGATCTTCAGATTGAAAGGAAGGAGAATAGAAACTCCCTGTTGTATAACCTTATGACCTTGAGCTAATCAACTTCTGATCGGTCAGAAGTATGGAATCCCAGGGTGAGCTGAAAATAACCTTTCTTAGGTTATGTACAAGGGGGAACAACTGCTGTAATAAGAGGTTGAGCCTAAATAGCTGATAGTTTTAACTTACAATAAAGTTGATGCATACATAAAGGAACTACAATAATAACTTTAGAGAATCAGCAACGAGGATACAATAATGACATAAAAATAAGTTTTCATCGGGATGACAAGCTTTCATTTTGTTGCGATCACAGGCTATCGAGCTCCATTCCTTGAATATGGTAACGTCTGCAAGGAACATGGGAAGGTGATCAACCCGAGAAACATAACAATAAAACCACAATCCGACAGGAGAAAAATATTTATGAAATTCCCGCGAATAGTCAAGCTTGTAAAAATTATTTCTCCGTTGGAGCCAATTTAAGACCAATGTCCTTACTCATGTTTTGAGTCGCTTTCTTTTTTATTTGGCTTTTAAAATGCTAAATATATCTGAGCACTGCCTGTGCCTGCTGATAATACCTAGTATGTACAATAACAATGCTATCTGTTATGCTGGAGAAAGTCATCATTGTTCATTGTCTTCTTGCAGAGTCTATGGTTGACAGTGCAGTGCTTTACCCATGATGCTGAAGATATCATAAGCATGTAAACTTCAATCATCTGTTCTCAGTATTTTACTTTGTTGCTTACAAAGTCCTCAATTTATTCTATCAATCAGAGTAATACTGTACCATTTTCTTTCCTTATGATAACAAATAATCATATATATATTGATGTCTTAACTCGAACCCTTATAACCATTACTACAAGTCTGCTCCCTCTGTGGAGGTCCAGGGGGCCGCCTAGGCCCCCTGCGGGGGTTCAGGGGTGGAAGCGCGGATGCCGGAGTCCTGTGGTGATCACAAATGAAAATGCACCAATTTAAGCCATTTTTTGGAAGACTCAACAATTTAGTTAATAAATCATGGGCCCAAGCCTGCAAATCCTGCATCCCCCTAGACAAAGTAGGAAGGGGTACACCATCCCCTTGCATCCCCCCCTAAATTCTAACACTGAGTGTAAGTATACATTTATCTTTGGTCCTGTCTCCCTATCCGATCTTCCTGTTCTGAATCTTAGTGTCAATATTTCTTTTATTTGCAGAATTGAGAGGGGAACTCTTCTGAATTCACAAGATTAGAAAATTACTTTAAAGGCTTTAGTAATTTTGAGAACATGGAGCTAGACCTCTCAATGCCCGACAGTATTATGTTCAAAATGGTATATAAACCTGATATCAGATTAACGAATGGAGTTGCGAGTGCTATTATTATAGAACCTGGGAGTTTATCATACTCTTCTGAGCATCATTCTCATTTCACTCAACTATCGGCAAGAAAAATTGCATTTAGCAGCAAAGAATCTTGCTGCGTGCACATTTGTGATCGCATGACAACCACTTCTACGGTGAATTGGCAGTATCAAAACTGTGGTTACGAGGAGGGAATACCGGGGAAGTTTACCATGGTGACAGCACTGTTGTTAAATAACCAGAATACCAGTCAAATGTTTGTGCTCGATGCCGGAAACAAAGCAATACGGGTGGTTGATATTGAAAGTGGATCCCTAAACACTTGCATAACATCAGAAATCATTGCTCCAATGGCGTGGACCACCTCCGCGCAATAAAGCCATGGTGACATTGCTGTTTAGTAAGAAACAGAAGATTGGGCTGCCCCTAAAGAGGGACGCAACGTGCCCTAAATCCTTATACCGAGAATGTGATACATCCTAGAAAACTAGAATGCATCCTAGAGGTGAGGCCATAGAAAACCTCCTAATCGTGGGTGTGCAGCGAGCTGCCAAAGCTGAACTGGCACTAATCAGTCATTGGCAATGACACTTGATCTTAGCCAATAAGCCAAGAAGCGACACTGGTGGTATTTATTTGACCCAAACTTTTTCTATCTACCAAATTACTTACTCTGATCAAATGGTAACTTTGCTCTCAGGTGGAACACAATGTGGAGATTAGGAATACTGTGATAGACGGTATATTCAGGAAGCAAAATACTTTTGGCCCGGGAATATTGTATTTTTAAATGATGACACTGGGCTCATTGCTGATGCCTTCACTAATTCTATATATAAACCGGTTCTAAGCCAAGATGAGATGCTCGAATTTGCTATACCTGATCTGAATTCACCAGTAGCTCGACTGATGACTCGTTCTACATCGGACAGGAACAGACAAAAAGACGAGTAAAATGTAAGGGAAGGTGCACAAGTTAATGGTTGTGTATCTGAATGCAGTCGAGTTATAACTGGTGTGCCGCAGGGGTCTGTACTTGGACCCCTCCTGTTTATCATGTTTATTAGCGATCTGATGGAGCTCAAAAATTGTTATCTATATGCTGATGACTGCCTACTAGTCACCAGTGGGGAAAACCCAGACATTTCCACAAAACTTATGGAAAAAAGCATTCATCAAGCATCCAGTTGGTACAGTGAAAATTGCCTTGTTCTAAACAGCGGTAAAACGGATGTCATGACCATTTCTATTAAACGTAACATCAAACCTCCGGAACTTAAATTTAACAATCTCATTTTTCAAACAATCTGACAAAATTAAGTACTTAGGTGTGATTCTTGGTAACAAATTAAATTTTTAATCTCATACCAGTAAAATTAAACAAAAACTTTATCCAATAGTCACCAACTTTCAACGTAATAGAAAATTCCTGACACCTCAATTAGCTAAGCTTTGGTACATTGGACTTATACGTTCTAATCTGGAATACAGCTCTCCTGTTTTATTTACCACAAACGACTATGTCAAAAAAGAATTTTTAAAAATTTAGAATAGATGTTATAAATTATAGACTATAACAGTTCTAAAGATAATACTCGAAAGACCTACAACATCCCTGTTTTAACTTTGCGTTTCGAATATTTGTATCTGCTGACGTTTTATAAAATTGTTAATAATTTAGTCCCAATAATTGATACCAATCTCCTCCCCGAGAAATTAACTAGTGAAACTCGGCTTGCTAAAAGTTCTGGGTTTAGACTATCCAAGGAAAATTATAGATTTGCTTTAGCTAATTTCGATGCTCAGAAGTTTAACGAATTACCCAATCATGTTAAGCTGAGTCAATCCCTTGCTACATTCAAAAATGCCACTCGGAGCCACGTCCTCAAACTTCTCAATTAATGAGTCAGTTCTTATCATTTCATTTTAGCCTACTGCTACATTTTTCTAACTTTTATTTTCCTAGCTATTGTGTATTAACTTTTGTAATGTTTTACTGCTAATTAATGCCTGCGTGTACTTTGTAATTTTACCTGTCATTGTTCTTGATTTTTAGTTACATGTCTTTTTAATTCTACACCGTATTTTTATCAATTTTTCTGTTTTCTGGTTACAAGTCCTAAGGACTTATTCTTCTCCAGAATAAACATAGAATATATATATATGTGAATGTGATGTCTGCACTATGTACAGAAGGTTGACTGTAAAAAATGTATTGTTGTCAGATGTTACTGTAACTAGATATCATCATGATGTAAATGATGCTCTTTCAAACAATATAGCCAAATAGCCCTTTCATCTGTCTGTACTCCTCTTCTAGAAAGGACTCATAGGTCCCAATGTCAAGCTTTTATTGACATTTATTGCCCGTTATTGACTTGATTTGACCTTTATTGTCATTTTTTCAAAGATTTAAAATTTGGAATCAGAGTTATCCTTTCAGCCCATAGTGGAAAACAACTATTGTATGATGCCGGAAACTACTAGAATATCAATATAGTTTCAAAATATTTGAAAGCATGATTTTATGTTATTGCATTTCATACAAATATAATCATTTTATATTATTGCATTTCATACAAATATTATTATTATTAATTATTTTCTGTCATCGTTTATGTTTTTATTCTCAATCTTATTCATTGTAGACTATACATAAGTGGATAGGGAATTGACAGCACTTCTGTTAGCTGATCATCAGTCAGCTATTGCGAATATATCCGCGACAAGGGTAGAAGAGCTCACTGTCGGTACTTACCAGTATGAGGAATCAGGCTGTACTGTAACTGTATATGTGACAAAGGAAGAGGCGGGTAAGTGAAAATATACTGTCATATGTTGATGACTATAGATAGTTAGTAAAATCTTTTATTTCATGTAATATTGAACCTCAAAATTACATGAAGATAATAAAAATAACGGCCTATTTTCAAGGCAAATGTGTACAAAGAATGTAATATTGAATAACTACATAGACTTGATAATAAGTCTATGCTCATGAATGATAAATATATATGTTGACTTTCAGGATTGCTTGGAACCACATTATGGATCGACGCTCATGAGCCTCTCCGAGGAATTTAAAAGTGGGATGGTTTATACAAGGGATATATCAGCACTGATGGCTGGGGTCCTGGTCAACCTAGTAATTATCAGGGAAAAGAGGATTGTATGTTCCTTTATGTGACAACTAAGTGGAATGATGCTCCCTGTAATGACAGATATAGATATATTTGTGAGAAAAAGATAACACCATGACCATGAACAGAAAAGACCACCACTCTCATTTCAGTCGATAAAATAAAAATAAAATATATGATTGTATATTTGGATGGTTTTGTTTTCGTTTTATACTTTATATCATGATAATATGTATTCATATATATTTCCGAATATGATTGATTGTGAGCTGAACAGAATTTCAAGGCAGTTGACCTAAAATATTCCATTGCCGAAATTGCATCATTATCAAACAGCAGAAAACCAAAAATGTTTTAATCAACCGTTTGATAATAATGCAACTCCATTTTGCAATCTACGGGCATTGCAATGCATTTTGACTTGCATGACTTTTCCGGAAGACCATTCTGCAACCAAAACTACAAATAATGGGTCAAATGGAAACCTTGTCTATGGCCAGGGGTCCGTCGGACGGGGAGCAAGAGTCTGGGGGTGGGGGGAGTGCTCAGACTATGACAAGGGATGAGTTTGAGTGTGTTGAGACTTGAGAGTTTGAGACTGTATAATTGGAAATAAAGAGAAATGAAATTTGATAAAAAATATTTATTGTAGTTTAACTCTGATAATAATATAGCTATAGCTATAGCGTTGTATCATGAGCTGTTTAAATCAGTTTGGAATTATCCTCTCTCAGCAAATTTAGCTGACCAAACCAGAGGGAAGGTCCTCCGAATGTACTTTAGATTGGAAGTTGATATTTTACCAAACGGCCCAATTTTGTATTGCCAGGCTGCAGTGCTAGGTATTGTGGAAAGGCCAATCTAGACAGCATGAGTGGGCTACATTGCAATACAGAGCGCTGTTGTCGACCTGGTGGTTTTATATGGCACAACATAACAACCTGTTAAAAACACAAATGTTTGTTACACTTCCAAATTGTTGCAAGAGTTCTATTATTAGCTAGATACCACACATACATGTACATATACATATATTGTTGAGTTGCCCCTTTCCCTAATTCTCAGCATCTGCTAATCGGTGTTTTAATCCAATGTGCTGAGGGAAGGGTGGTATGAAGTTGATCACGCCCTCACAGTAAATGTATAAGGAATTTGAATTATCTATTTCTAAAGATGACCTTGATTAGTTTGACATATACCACTCCGCTGCTTGGTTTCAATGTATAGTATTTCATTATCTAACTCATGATGGGTATAGAGTATTGTATCATCCAGTTAGGTTCATCCTGTTTTCTTGCTCCACAATCTTCAGCCATGCATCAGTAATTTGAGAGTAGGCTGTGGTGCTTTTAGCCAGTTTGTGAGAACTTCCAACAGCCAACATAATACTATATTTACAACTATCATCACTGTCCAATCTCGTCACTCAAAAAATGGCACTGTATATCACAGAATTGTAGTATCAGTAGCAGTTCTCTATATACATCATAGTTGATATCAGGAAGGATGTCCAACCCTCCTTGTTGATTTTTATATTATATTATATTTGTAGTTAGAGTATTGGAGTTATCACCACATAGAATAAAAAGTGGGCGGAGTCTAATCACATTTATTAGATGTGACAGTTCGAGGGAATGAGTTTTATGAATGGGAGTATTGTTTGGATTGTAAGCCACCTTAGGTTCAGCAGGTGCGTTGTCCTTCTAAACTGGAGTTATAGCTGGTGGAGCTACACATAAGAAATCTGTGCAAGAACCTGCTGAAGAAAGAAAACCTCACACAGGGTGGTCAAAGATACAAAGTGAGTATCATAAACATAAGTTAAAAGTATATTTCAACCCTAAATACAATTCTAAATACTATACTATACTGTATACCTACTGTTGCCTTTCATCTTCTCTCGATTATTCAATTCTGGCACATTGTGGCTTTTTTTTAGGTTCTAAATTAAATTATTTCATGTTTCTGATTTGATACTTCAGGATTCACCGACAGGAATAAAGCGCCATTCTTGCTGCCAAACATAGCGTTGGATTGCAGCCAAGCTGCCAAAGCCGAACAAAAACTCTCAGATGGTCGAACTCAGGGGATCATAATGATGTGAATGTATCTCAAACAAAAAATACATACAATATATGACATGTCTGCTCTATGAATTTCATCTAAGGAAAATAACTCGCTCAAGCAGACTTTCCAACATCCTATAACCTACAAACAAGCTGAACAAACCGGTGCTACTGATCCTTTACCATGCCTATGCAGTCAACTTTAGGAAATTATCTTGCTCTATCATTACTGCTACTAATATGTCGGGAAGCTGCTGCCGACGGAATATTCTACGGCAGCAAGTGTATTACTGACACTAACATCGAAGAGAGGGAAGGAAACGCCGAGGTCGTCCTCAGCGGGAAAATCAAGGCCATCCATCGGACCAATCATAACACAAACTCAACCACCTACCATTGCTCTATACACATCTACAGAGTAATGAAAGGAGATACTATAGTCTCATCATTACTCAGTTTACCTGCAGAATCTAGGAATCATTACACTAGGACTATAGAAGTGGCAGGATTTGGTAACGCCCATATTTGTGACAGCGACGTTACGCATGGTGATGTGAGAATCTTTCTACTCTCCTACACGCGAGAGACCAATCTTACTCTTAACTCCAGCCTAGTGAGGATCGGCATACGATCTCTAAAACTCAAGCTAACTTCTAACCCAGGTCAGTTAATCCTGTATATCCTATTGTTTGGGCTATTTTGTAAATTAGATCAGCTTTATAGACTTATACTAGGATGCTCTCTTACGTTACACCACCCCCAACTCCACCCCCTCCATCCCTGCGCCATTTTTCCATCGATCCTTTCCACCTTATCTTAACTCTTGAGGTGATTCCAGTAGCGGTCTTCTTTAAGATCATCGTTTCATCTTGTAACTTTTATTATCACAAAATCAATCATCAATAGACAATAATCTTCTAACAATAAATAATCAGGCAGCAGGAATACTTTTACCTCACAAATAACTTAGATTAGAAAAAATTATCTAGAGTTAAGTTTTGCCAATTTTTGGGTAATTCATTTCAGCTAGCACCAACTTTCGCTACCTATGTTGAGGGTTTATCCAAGGCGTCTTTGGTTTATCTAAGTTTTGAGGTGGAGTAAAACATTAGCTTGCCGTGAATGCCTTCCCTGTGAGACTGTGCGAAAAGGCACACGCCTGCAAATACTTGATTCCTCAGAGGTTATCCCGAATGTAACTCAACAGTAGCCTATAATAACACCGAAGTTAATAAGTTGAGCCAAATGCCAAATATTTTTCAGAAGTTTGCAGAGTTACCAAGTAACAGCATGCCATTATTAATCCTCTTAAGCCTGCGACATCAGCCAGTAAGCAGTGACGGCTGATACCAGGGGCGTATATTCTAAAAAATTTCACTCACTGACTTTTTAGAGATGAGCATAATGATCGGGCGCAGCCCGATCCACACGCCGTAGGCGTGTCGGGGAGGGTGTGGGAGGGGCGCTTAAGCTTAAGCGCCCTCCCACCACGGAAATTTTTGCATATCGGTAGCAAAATAGTGCAAGCAGGAGGTATTTCAATAGCTCACTGAGCTGTTGGGTACTTTCCGAAAACTACTCAATAGCAGTAGAAGATTACGGTAAAAATGCTCCAGTTATAAAGCACCAATTTGAAAAAAAACTGACCTTGATGGGATTTGAACCCACAACAATCATATTAACTGCGATTATCGGCTCTACACACTGAGCTATTGAGCCATTCACAGCTAATTTACGCCACTGGCTGACACATATAGTACATTGACTTTAATCCCTCCATTCATAAGCGCAGATTCCAGTATTTTTGAGGATAATGCTTATTGCCTCCCTGCTCTAATGCTCCAGATGGTTATATGTAGAAAAAAATTTGCATTGTCGCCCAGTTAGGAAACCCCCCCACCCTTTCATATGAGTTTGTTGGGTAAGTCTGAGGACATAGAGTACCAGTCTATGCAGCTCAGACAATACTGTCCGTCACACGGAAACATTACCAGACATGCTAACATCCAGGGCTTTTTAGGCTGACAAGGAATTTTAATATAATTTTATAATAAGTATCTTGGAATTTTTAATAACACACCTGACAATGACAGTGTTATTTAATCGCATCACAGATCTTAGGATATGAGTTCATAAACTGAGGGTAGTCTATGGTAGAATATCATAGCAGAATGGTTACCGAATTACCAAACTACTTAACTGTTGATTTGGTTATGCGATGATTTTAAGATGATTTTAAACGTAAACTGCAGTTATTAGCAGAAGAAGACATAGTTGTACAACAATCTCTTCATCTATAATTGCCGTGTATCATGCTAGAGAAGGTTGTGAGCTCAAGTACGAACCCTGCTATTGTCTAACTTCGTCAACCCGGTCGAGAGACTGTCAGAATCTTGGCTGAAAATGGCTGTCACCTGTCATCAAATTATCCGTCTCATAGTAATTATATTGACAGAACTATAGTATTTTAATAGAACTGAGTTGTCATTAACAATACTATTCAGGTACATGAGAAGCTATGTAACTTGGTCTGAGTTGTACCGGGGATCCATTTTAGAAGTAACATTCCGCGGTAAAATTTAGAGATGGTCTTTTTCCCAGGAACTGTGAGGCCGTATCACTTGACAACTGTCAACAACATCCCGGGCAATGTCCGGTTGACCTCAGAAGGTTTGGTCCAGTGTAGGTGCATGGTCCTACCTGTACAGTATTAATTATATTGTCAGAAGTGGGAAGGGCTGTGCTCTCATTGCGCTACATTCTGCACTTCTGGATTATGCTACTACTTTTCAAAAAAAATCACTGCCCATAATTAAATTGGTCGGGTAGCCCTGTATTGTTATGTTTAGTGATTTTAAAGATTGTAATAAGAATCTCTCCAAACACCTTCCTGCTACAATTATTATGCATAAATCTAACACAAGGGCTATTCAAAATAATAAATTATGCCAAGATATCTAAATAGCTGTGAATATACTACAACAAGTGACTTTCAATTCACTCTGCTTATTGTTCAAACAGTAAAAGATTTCACACTTTACAATAGCTACAAGGCTAATCTAATGTGCACCCAATTCATCTTTGATTTCATGCTTTGATAAGAAGAGTTTATAATGATGCAGTGTTTACCACTACACAAACCCTAATGTTAATCTTATTTTGATGGCTGTTTACACTGGTATTGTAGGAGTAGGTACAAGATTTTCTCGCCACTAAATTGTTAATAATACATTTTCATCCGGTCTGGCTACGTGAGTTCATGTTTCTGTATCCCTCATTCACGCATGGCCTGCTAAATGGTAGCAGAACCGGGTCAGGGGCCCGAGTTAGGATATACGCCTCGCCTACTTGGTAGCGGGACAAAAGGCACTAGTGGTTGGTTGGTGCATAGCCCAGCCCACTGGGTTTCATTCATAAAAAGCCGAACCCCTTTTCGTGAGTGCAAGCTCACAATAGGGTCTCAGTAATTGTTGGTAGCTCACTAGCCTCTCAATCTGAATGCGTAATAAAACCACAAACGTATTATTCTATTAAATATAATTATTTTACACTAACGTATTGTATTTTTACAGCTTTGAGGGTAATGCCTCATAAATAATAGGTTTTAACCTATTAGTATTACAGCATGAGCCATGGGAACACAAGATTTCACTTCTTAGTGTTGGTCTCCTATGTAGTCTTAGATGCTGTTACATCTAGGAGAAAGCGTGTGTTTACACGATAAGCATGTCTTGTCAAAAGTGAGAATGGGGACTAATTTTTCAGAGGTGCTGGCAGCTTAATTCATAAACCTGAACAGTTTGACCTTCGTAATTAAGATTGGATGTGTTAACGTCAATGACCACAAAGGTCCTGTACTTGCAACCCACAATGTAGCATCGTACCAATGATCATTTCCAACTATTACCAATTTTTAAATATTTCTGGTATACTAAATGGGAAATTGCAAAGTTGTAAAATTTATTTTCGATAACAAGATAAGGCGTGCGTTGCTAACAGACTATTCATCTGATAGTCATGAATAGCAGAAATGTTGAGGTTTTCCCATTTCTGATCTGATTAGCCTTCTTATTTCCAGGTTACATAATCTGGGAGATTGTATTTAAGTACATTAAGCTGAATTTGACACAAAATTAATCTCTGTAATGGGTCGTTACTTCAGATATATGACTAATGAGGCTGCTCGTCTATGGTGTCATAATGGCACACACTGCAAATCTGAACAGGTGCCCCTACAGACCTGACATTCATACAAGGTGCCCCTGCTCCATCCTGACACATGGTGACACAATGGTACTTGCTACTGATTGACACGTGGCTCTCTTTCAGGAGGAAATTGGCTGTAATTTGCCAGCATCTATAGTTTATTTCCTTTTCTCGAGTAGCTTGGATCTGAAACTCAAGCTTTGCACTCATGCTTGGTTTTCATTGTGTCGACATTTAAGCTTGTTCTTAGCTATCAGCAGATTTCCCTGCTTTAAACCGATCTGATCATCCCATACATCATAGTTTTATAGCCTACAATCATGACATATATTATATCAATTCCTTCAATCAAACCTATTTGGTGGCAAACTAGCATTCTTTGCTGTCTGCGTTTCACTGTACGGTATTTAGAAGCCCTGGTGTGCTAAATGTGAAATGCTGCCAAGCTACTTACACAATACATCAGCAAAAGCTTACCGATAATCCAATACAGCTTAGCTGTGTGGGGCCATATTGAGACATAGTTGACTTTTGGTTTGTCACATTGAAACAAAAGAAACAAGTTTACTTTGTTTGTTTTGGTGATGAGACCATCTTGATTTAATCGATATCAAGACCAACGCATAATGCTTTGTCCCCATAATGTGATGCAGTGTAGCATTATCGATGTCGTTTGTAAAATCTGTACACATTATCGGTGCAATTATCATTAGAATAGATTTGTCTCAGATAAGTCAAAAACATAGTAACAACTTCATTCATATATTATTGGATTAAAATGGAGTGACAATGAGTGGCCGATCTCCGATCTCAGTGTAGATGCACCAAGTATTTGTAGATGAATTGACCATCTCCCTGTAGAGTGTAGACTGAGACTATAGATAATATCCATAGTCTCTGGTGTAGATGCACCAAAGTATCTGTAGTACATTACGATAACCTGTATCCTATCCATGTAGAATGTGACCACCGTGCCTCCGCCTTATCTCTGAGGTACTCGTTGCTACATTAGAACCGTAATTAAGATTTATATCATCATGTGTTAGTAAACTCAATGATTGCACACTTTAAGCCTTATCTCCCACCGCCTTTGTGATAAACTTTGAAATGCTCCCTATCTCCAGACATTTTCAAATTTTAGATCACAGAGTCTATCCTGCCTCTGCGGTTAGATTTAGTACAAAATTCCGGATAGATATCATACTTTTTCCCTGTTTTGAACCCAGGAAGGGTGGGACATCCTCCCTGTTCTGAACCTGAGCTAGAAGGGATTTTCAATTGTGTTATTAGTAAGAGCAGGAGAGCATGCAAGAGCAGACCAAGTGGTGCCTACGAGGACTAAATTCTGAGAATTATCGAAAAATGCCGCAATGCCTGCGTATACAACAAGGGTACATTAGGGGTGGGGGGGGGGTGAAATTTTCACTAGTCTTGTTTTGCCTTCAAAATACTAATGGTATATGAAACCACCCTGACAATCTCTGCAGTTATCACAGGCCATATAACATAGTCCATGAAGTTACTGCTCTGCTACTCCTAGGATGAGGACAGCCTTGGTTTATTTACCACTGAATTCTGTGTAAGATCTATGACATTTTTTTATATCTAATACATGGAAAGGTTTTTTTCGGAAAATTGATCTCAGTTTGTAACACGAAACTGATATAATGATTAGCAGACTGAAGTTAATGTGTGCACACGGTCAGCTAATTGTTGTCATGTTTTGTTATGCTGTCTGCCCAGCTTGACTGTAGCCAATATATAAACAAACAGCGCAACTGAATAATGAATTCCAATATAATCTTCGTCGCCTCCCCCCTCTTATGCCCAGTGATCACACTCATGGTTGCCTCTGGTTATTTGATAGCATCCTCTCCACATGGCGTAGTACACTAAGAATTTAGGAGTAGATTACACTTAAGAATACAAAGAATCCGCAGACATTATTTTGTTGTTTATCTAATCAAGAACGCAATAAGACCATAAACTGGTGATTGTGACACATTGTGTGTTTTTTGTAACTAAATATCTAGTTGTTGTCTTTGATATTTAAATACAAAAGTCTGCGTGTTTGAACAGTAAAAGTCAAATCTGCTTTGCTGCTTTATTTCTCGTTTTTAATACCAGACCTAGCAGGGTGTATCAACAGTCTGAAGAACTGTACAAATTTTATAGTGCTTGCCTGCGACCGCAAAACAGATAAAAAGCATAATATTGGCATATCACTTTTTAGACAATGGGCCCCATTTTATTTGTAATAGAAAACGAGGTACATAATTATTTTTAGCATCAAGCTCAAACTCTACGATTGTTTGACTATCCTTCTAAGATATCCATACGCTTTGGCCTGTCCCGTTAGCTGCACAGAAAGGACTCTTTTACTAGATTATCATTTCGTATTGCATGGTTCACCAGTTCGTCAGGGGGTTGAGGCCGCCAGCATGGTTTTATTCAAGGTGTGATTTGAATTTAAGAGCACACAGTTACGGTGGTCTGCCACCTAGGTATCGCATAGAAATATATCACCAATTACCAACAATGACTGGCACGCTGTTAGTAATAGGGTATTGTGATGTCGCAAACAAATTGAGCAGTTAATTTCATTAGGAAAGCATCATTAGGTCAGGAAAATGCAGCAAAAAACAAGAGTGAGCGTTTGAAAAGGTTCTAGGCTTTAGGGAGTGATTGAGTTGGTTATATTATACCGTATAGTTGTATCTGCCTTTGTTAAGATGTGAGCGAGTGCATTTCGTATTTCTAAATACATCATACATGATACCTTACACAAAAACAAACTTCTAAGTAAAGAGACCTGGTCGCTCCATTCACAAACTGTTGAGAAACTAAATACTGCGCAATTGAAATCTAGTGATTGAACTTGGCTAATTTAAATAGCTGGAACTCAAAATGCTAAAGACTTATAAAGTTTATATTAGTGTAACAGGAACAATTTTAATTAGCTTACTTTTAGATTTAGTTAAGATTTGCATCTTACAAGTGCTTCGATCAGTAAGATTTGTTTTATGCACATAGTATAAGCGTGCTCGATCATGGCCAATTATGATACAATGTAACATAATTCTAGCTGTCAGAATGACCTCCCCTAAAATCTCTAAGTGGTATGTACCTGTCCCGACATCCTTTACAGAATCGTCTATGAGTTTGAATAGCTCGCCCTGAGCAGAAATAAACAATTAGGTCCTATGGCACCGAAAGTTATGGGGTCCTTGGGTCTGTTAACGTGTGACTGAATATTTTTTGCAGGTTAATGTCAATGATTAGCTAGAGCCTTAGTTCTGGTGTGAGCACCAAATTTTTCCAACATTGCGCAATGATCACAGATAAATATCTTTTTCAAATTCAGCGACAAAAAATTTGAGTCCCTCCGAGTTTCAGACCTTTTTGGGGGGTATTTATTGTTGGCACTGGGCACAAGATCTCACACACACAATGCACAATGTCGCTTTGTAGTCATGAATATATTATTTGTCTCTGGCAGCAATTTTTGTGCACACAACCCAGGCTCGTAGATCTAAGGGAGGCGGGGACGCTCTGTTTGTTGAATAGACTGGCCTAAAAATGCTATAATTGCATATTCTATATCAGGATCAGCTCATTTGGGGCTATTTATATCATTTAATCGCTTTGGAGTCTGAGGACTCAAGAGGAGCATACAATACCCAACCCGGGGTTACTTCGCACCCCCAAGGATTGTTGCCCCCCTTTCCAATTGTCCTAAACAACGGCCCTAACTAGTCAAGTTGAGCTAGACTGGCGTGTCACTAAAACAGAAGAAAGACTGAGAAATTGGTGTCAGTCAAACTTAGTAATCACAAATAACAATATTTTCTGTAGCTACATGTACATTAGAAGCTTACTTTAAGTAGGCCCAACAAAACTTATTATTTAATTGGTTTGCTTTGGCATTTCCAACAAGTACCTGTTGGTTTAGCATGGCTCTTAACAAAAGTATCAGGCTTCAGAGCGGAGAGTTGAATATACCTCATGCGATCATGATTGACACTCTTGAACTTGCCGTACCCCGAGTATTTAGCAGGTATTAGCTTCACGAGCTGCGGAGCCCCTTACACCAGCATAGGGCTTTGTTATCCCGCTTTTTTCCATGTTGACGCGAATAGCTGAGCCACAAGTACTTGGCTACTCAATAGCCTGATAACCAAGACTCGAGTAGCTCCCTAAATGAGATCTACAGGAAAGTCCATTTAAATAAGCACTTGAGATAATCAAAGCCTCGGTAGTTAACAATTAGGTTACAGCAGGTCCTATATTTAACCAGCAATGCCTGTCAGGAGTAACTGTCAGAAACCTGTCAGAAGGACCTGACAGGCACCTACTGACTCAGAGATTGACTTAGCTCAGGATGCTGTCCATCAAATCAGAAAGAAAGCTGAACACTTCTTGAGCTGATTTCAACATTTTTAGATAGATAGAGTTAATTCTCTCCACTACAAGGGATTATTGTAGGTTTACAGCCTTGCAAAGAGTACACGGAGACGTAAATTCAATTCACACCCCATGTTCGATAGGAATCAATTAATGATAGCTTTATCTTCTTAATGGTTGTATGGTCAGACCACATTATGCAACATATATGGCTAATATCACACCTCAACATATTGTTAGCAAACAAATCACACATAAAAGTACTCTCTGGGCTATAAGGGCACCATTTCTTACGGCATACATAGCCACATGTGCAGACAACGGGTTCCATATTCCTATTGTCAAATAACTTGTTACCACTCGCTTCTTGCCTATGAACCAATGGTTAGGAAAGAGAGGGCAATCCCTAAATAGTCAGTGGTGCTGCTGCCCTGCTCACTACGTTTCATGTCAATCCTGATTATCTCAGCTAGCTAGCAGTCACACACTTCCCTTCTCTCAAATCTGTCATGTTACACCATAGGAATCATACAGGAATTGATCCTCTTCCCTGATGAATGAAATTACGATCTTTCGCATCAATGGATATCTATTCACTTAACACCTCTTACACCAAAACTTATATCTCCGCTCTAACAGTACATACACACCACAAGCCTACTTCAGGCCTACTACACCTCTATCTAATTGTTTGAATATCCTGTAATCCTGCGGTCTCTTATCAGTGTTCAGTGACTATTTTACATTTGCTACAACTAATTCCGATTCTGTTATCTCCACTACTTGACCCTTAATTTGCCTCGTACAAGCTTGTCAAACACCTCCTCTAATCGTAAAATATTTTGATAATTTCAGATGAGCCAATGAACGATGCAAAGCCAATGTTAAGTAAGTACTATGCACTTTCTCACACCATTCCTTGAGTAGCTTTACTGTGTCATAGGCCCTTAGTATAGGCCCAGTTTATAGGTACATTGTGGATATGATGTATTTGATAGCGTCGATAGACATGAAAACTGACCTCAGCAACATAAATTAATATTTTTGATTTCATTATCTGTATATAATTATGCTGAGTAGACAAATTCAGGTCCATCTCACTATTGTTTTCTCCACTCCACTCACTTGTCCGATCATCGTTAATTTTTATGTTGAGTGAGTTACCCCCTCAGTTACACCGCAGTAGTCAAAGACTCAATATTAGAACTCTGAGCATTGCTGAGCTGCATGGTTAATAAAAAGATCCATGATTGTAATTATTTTTTTATTTTCAGGCGAGTGTAAATTTTTCTACTGTTCTTTCTACGCTGAGTGTAAGCTTGGATTCTTTACCCAAGAACCCTACTGTGAATGTCCGGGCTGTGAGAACGAAATACCAGAGCAGGTATGTAAACCGCGTACTACCTATACACAACCTCCAAACAACTTCTACACAACTTCTAACCAACCCTGCATGCTCAATCTCAAATTAAAAACCAATCAGAAAATGAAAATAAAAATCAACGCAGGCTCCCTTCTTATAAAATAAGTTTATGGTTGAGCTTACTGTGTCGGTTTGAGTTTCAGTCAACTTCCTGCCCTGTTTGATTTGTTTTATTTAGTGTAACAGCTGTTTTTATCTTTATCCTCTGTTGAACTACAAAACTGGATATTAACATCGCCGGATATCAGTTGTTATCATGTAACGCCAGATGTATTTGTCCTTATACAGGTCTGTGGGTCTGATGGGAAATGGTATCGGAACAAATGTGAGACCAGGAAAGCTTCATGTCTTCGACGTCGTAGAATCAAACCTGTACATCCATTCAAATGCAGGGCTACTGCCCGACCAACCCCCAGTACTAAAACACCAATCACGACACCAATGAAAGCTACACTTCCTCCTAAAGTTGAAGCAACAACTACAACTTCCACCACAGAAATAACTACCCCTACAGAACCTACAACCATCCCAACAACTACCTCTACAACACCCATAACCACACCTACCAAAACAACTACCACATTGACCACAACTGTCAAACAAACTACAGCACAGAAAGACACCACAACTGTTGTTAGAAGCACCACAGAAGAAGATATAGGCAATCTAATAGACACCACAACTGAGGACCCAGGTAAGTGATATCATGCAGTAGTTTAACAGATGTATTCAGTAGAGGAGATCCAATGGTGCGATAGTAGTGGGAGTCTCTATGATACAAATAGGAGTCTAAATGAGAACAAATTTGTGTCTGCTTCATCCATAATCATATGTAATTACTATAAAGATGACTCTCTTTGCTTAGCATGATTGCGAAATGATCAGGAATAGGAAGTTGTCCTTTCTTACCAAATGATAAGGCAACTTCTAATCATGTAAAGCCCAAGTTGAGATATCCATTGTGTTCAAATCCCACGTCAATGAGGAAACAAGTCTCAAATCTGAGATCTAGATAGTCTTTAGCTCTTGCATTGATAGGTGCATTAAGTAGTCAATTTTGAGAAGTAATATGGCCTAAAAGACGGGGGACTATTTACAACAGTTATCATCTTTGTAGATATATTTAGTAGTAGTTGTATATATACATTATTTCCAGTAAATATATCATATTCATTTTGTAAAAAAAATCTACTACACCCACCAAAGACCTGTACAGTCACCGTCAATAACCTAGTGAGATAAAATGAATTCCATTAATATGTTTAGACTCCTAGACAGATGAAGATTGAAGTTAATCAGCGTATTAGCTCTTGTGACATTATTGATCAAGCTAGTTTAGGGTCTATTTAGTGACTGTGTATCCATAGAGTATTAGATAATTAGATTATCATCCCATTATGTATTGATTAACACAAATAAAATAAATAAAATGCCCTGTGTTTAGTCTTGTGTATCACATGTGGTCATCAATGTATAGGGAACAGGGCAAAGAGTTATTTTAAACCTCTATGTTAGAGGTCCATTTATGCTGCTGGCAATTTGCATTCCTAAGCTTCCAAAATATTCTTTTTAACTGACAAGTCTGCAGTTTTTAATGTCATAATGGTGATGGCTTGTCTTTTTGGTTGAGTACAATGGATTACTTCAATAAAAAATTGCCACGTTCACTTGTTAACAAGACCATAAAAATGAGTAGCTTCAAAGAGAAAGACTAACCAAATAATTGGTAGAAATCAAAGTTTAATGCTCTTTATTAGAACAACTGTTTTATTAGCCTAAGATCCTGAGATCTTCAGCTCAGACTGACAGGGACTTGTCTATATAAGCCTTACTAAAAACTGATAGATTAGTGATCAAGTTGTCATCATTCTGTATGTATATGCCTGATGTGTTTATGGAGTCAGTCAGCAGCTAAAGATTCCTGAGTGAGAGACATATGTTAGCCAATGAGTTAGCCGCTGAGTTAGCTGATGAGTGACATACTAATGCCTATTGATTGGTGATTTTGTGTGGCAATAAACGCTGAAATATAATTAGTGTGAGGTGCTCAGTAGTCACTTAGATTAGATTTTATTCTGCTGCCGAAGCTGGAGACACTACAAGCTAATTCCACCTCTGCTGAATCTGACGAGGATTATTCTCATCTCTCTGGGTTCTCTCTGCACCGTTACATTGATATTCTGGAGTTAAGATTACATCAAATTGAGGAAGTTGCTAAATTATTATTACATCATTAAGCCTTGTCGCAAGGAGGGCAATGCGGGAGATGAGGTGGTTGGTGGTGTTCCTCTCGTCTAGACTTGCGCTGTCCTGTTATGAGGTCATCAAGGAAGGTTTGTCCTTGCAATCATATGTCATCAATTGTGGTGGTTGCTGTTTTCACCCCCACTTTACCGCTTAGATTTTGAATTTAGATTTAATTACCTTTGGTGAAGATGTTACATTGCCTTTGCTAGAAGCTAGCGTCAAGTCTAATTATCCCAAAATCTGAGCAGGACAAATTCGCTCTCAATCCTCTAGTTTTCGTACATTGTCATTTGATGGCGCCTGTCGCTGATTTCAGTCGATGGAGTCACTGACCCCTGTAAGAATAACGATTGTCAGTATGGTGCTAAGTGTATACCATCAGTAGAAGGCAGCACACACTACTGTCACTGTCCACAGACCGACTCAGAGTGCCGTGAGTGGTACGGGTTCGGTGACTCGGATCTCGATGCTCCTGTGTGTGGGTCTGATGGTAGAGATTACCAGAATATGTGTATGATGAGAAAATATACCTGCTCTACTTTCACTGAGGTGTCCGTCGCTAAACTCGGCAAATGTAGTGAGTTGGCATGGGGATGTTCATTATCGGTTTTTATTGCTTCAAATTATCTGAGATTTATTATGTTATGATTTTAATAAGTCAACCGAAAGTTATTTATGTATATTTAATTTAGTTTATTATGTCTCCAACAGCGATAGAAATAAAATGTTCCCAGAGCTCAAGGTTAAGGAAAATAAATACATAAAAAATACACAGTTAAAAATTGAGTTTCATATAAAACTTTGCCTAACAGTTAATAGTGCTCTTAATGATTTATGTTAGAGTTTATGTAACATTTATACACCCTGATATTATTTAATTTAACAACCAACCTCAGCTGTGTGAGATTGGTGTAAAGAGACCATCAAAAAAAAAGTGGTTCCGGCCATAAAAAAGAGCTACAGGGGCCACCTATATAATTAGATGATAGGAAAAATAAGAATAACTGTCTATCAAATATACTGACACTGTAATAAGAACTTAATGTGTTCATTGCCATTTCACATAAAAGTATTGTTTGTGACATGATGAGAATACAGTACCACTCTAACTACATATTCGTTCCTTTTGTTTTAGACCCATGCGACGGGTTTAGATGCCCGACTGGTAAGAATTGTATAGTTGGAGAGTTTAATAAGGCTATGTGCGAGTGCTCTACTATCTGCCCGGACAATCTATCTCCTGTATGCGGTACTGACGGCAGGACCTACGATAATGAGTGTCTCCTGCAGTACGCACAGTGTCTGCAGAATAACTCTACTCTTACGATTGCATATGTCGGCCGGTGTAAATTTGGTATGTACAACAATGATCTTTGTGCTTCACAAAACCCATCTTATAATGAAAGTTGGAGAGGTTTACGACCTGCGAAGTCTAATTTAATATAGAAAACTTGAATAATAACGTGTAACATAAATATGACTGTAGTTGACACTAACCTATTTTATTTTAGTTGACTTAACACACCACTGTCTATCATCAATTCAAAATTATTTGCAATATTTTTTATTGCAATTGCGATGCTCACAGCAAATACTACCGTTCTAATCTCAAGTTTTTCGTAATAACATTTTATCTAAGTCGATTGAGAAATAACTTGGCAAAATTGACTTTGGTATACACAAGTTATTACTTTGAAATTCCGAACATTTTTACAAGGATTTTACACAGTGCACACAACTCTTATAGAAAAATTATAATAATAACAGAGACTATAGATAATCCATAGTCTCTGATAATAATATCAATTATATTTGCTGACCAAGTCATAAATGACACATAAGACCGTGCATAAAACAAATGACGTAAATAATAAGCATAAAACAAATAAGTATGTGTAGATAACTATAGTTCCTCACTATATACTTCCTTTGTACCGTGACCTGTATCTCGATCCTGTTTGATTACAGATCGTAACCCGTGTCTGGATATAGAGTGTTCATACTTCTCTACATGTAAGGTGTCAGACTCGGGTACTCCGACCTGTCAGTGTCCGAGTGACTGCCCTCCAGATAGAGATGAGATCTGCGGAGAGGACGGGGTGACGTACCGTAACCTGTGTAAGCTACAGCAGCAATCATGTGTACAGAGGAGAAATATCACAGTCGCTGGAAGACAACCCTGTGGTATGTCCAATATTTTGTTTGTTAAACATAATTCTCCTTTTTATATAATAGCTCCCGGTGAGAAAAGAAGCTTCAAATATGTAAGACTACGGCACTACGCTAGCAAGAAAATAAACACAGTTAGTGTTTCTATCAGAACTCATCTTGAAAAGAATTTGACAACCATGAATGCCTGCCCATAGTGTAGTATGATGGGAGCGAGGCCATGTCTTATACATTTACATTGTCTTTCTTTTAGTATAACATCCCAATGTTGTATGTCACAACTGACCACAACTTCAACTGAAACAAGGGTTCATCGATAATTTCAGCGGCCAGAGTAATGGATGGCGTAACCCTGGCAACCAGTAACAGAGAAATAATTTTTGATTATTTTTTAATTAACCAAATTTTGAATTTTACTAATAACTGGGAAACAAGCTACTTTGTCATCATTTCAGCTGAGTTTTAGCTTCCAACTAATTGACTAGATTCCTGATGAGGAGCCATTATAGATTATTGACAGTCTTTGACACATGGGACCGCCTGTCCTCTCTTGTTAGAAGTGACAGCTATAAACAGGAGCTATGCGTCATAACTGAAGTTTTAGACTTTATTGCTTCACCTATCATAGGTACATTCCATAGACATAACAGTCGATATTAAGTCTAATGTAGATACCAATTTAAAAAAATTCATATCTGTGAAAAAAGTCACAGCCTTGGACACAGTATTACTTCAAATTGGTCCTTGGCTGCCAGTATTCAAATGCTAATTATATGAATGCATTTTTACGCAGATGTATCAAAGATCACATCATTTCTCATAACCTATTGCTTGCAATGTTTCAGAGGAGAATACATGTCTGAACTACGACTGTCCTAATGATGGGGAATGTGAGCTAAGGAGACCTAATAAGGAAGTGAACATCACTATCCCTACTTGTGTCTGCCCTAAATGTCCTGCTAGTCTTAAACCTGTAAGTTCTCAGAGCCTTCCATGGACCGTCCAAACATCCATCTCAATTAAAACACCTATAATAATTGGATAGTGTTGTAATTGGTTTTTAATCAACCAATTTAAAACCTGTAAGTTCTCAGAGCTGTCGACAGGACATCCAAACTCCCATCTCAATGAAAACACCTATAATATTATTGGATAGTGTCTTGCCTTTTTCGTTGTTGAAATCTTAGCTAAGATGAAATGTTTAGCGCTTTAGAAAGCAAATTTGATTTACCTCTTGTGCTTGATTGTAGGTCTGTAGTCAGGATGGAAAGACTTACCTCAATGAATGTGATCTGAGAAAATCTAACTGTCTAGCTGAGAAAAGTGTCAACATATCTCACCAGGGAAGCTGCAGTAAGTCTTATCTTCTCCTACTGTTATAAATTGGTTAAGTGGGTAAAATCACAAGTTTGTTTCTGTCGGAAGACTGAGAAATAATAGTGCCTTAAAGGGCAACCAAGGTTTCGCAGCAATGCATTAATGGGTAGCAAATAATGTGCTGGGCAGCATCAGCTTTGTGCATTACGCGATGCAAAACTCAAAGTAGTTGCTGACTCTAAGCCGGGTAACACTTCAGTTTAGGGGAGGTTCCAAGACTTTGCTGTAATAATTATAGAGCACAGGCTAAATAATAACAGGAACAGGAAACTGCTATGTGGTATTGTCTTTTAGCTGAGTTTTAGTGCCTGATGGAAGAAATGTTTCACAAGAATTCTGGCTGAATAATCATCCGAATTATATTTTGTCCTTTTCCCCATGCTGAAGGTGCAATCTGCTATTAATCAATGGCCATCAATGAGAAGTTGTTTGAAACCTTGGTTGCCCTTTAAGGGCACAGCCGCCGTATTCGGTGCCAAGTTGCTCTCAGTTTGCAGGCAGTTCGGAGCACTCCTGTGTGTAAGATCATCCGGTTCTGTTGCCATCTTGAGCTTAAGGAGTTGTCTTTTGAACTCAATTAGATGCCAAAACCATTTTAGTATCACATTTTATGTGTCAAGTCCAATCACTACCTACTGCCAGTAATTCATAAGTAGGCCTTTGGCTAATCTTAGCTCAACAAGTTTAGAATATTATGGTCTCTTGATGTTTTGTTCGTTCTATTTGTAGATAAGTGCTCAAATAAGAATTGTGAGTTTGGAGTTTGTCACAATACAGATGGTAACCCTGTATGCTTGTGCCCTGTAGATGCTTGTATTGAGACTAACAGTCCCGTCTGTGCTGACGACGGCCTCACCTACCCTTCTATATGTCAGCTTACTGTCGAGGTTGGTTTCTGTTCAATACTCAAATTATATAACCTGTTACAACAAAATTATAGATGAGTGATAGCCTAATATTTCGTTTTTAGATTTGGTCCATTAAATTGAGACTCTATGGCCATACTGATACCTGATACCTGGTTCAAGTCCTACTATGGTTTTGCTAAAACTATTCTGTCAAAAGTTTATCATATCCCTTGTTATGATTTTGTGAGCAATTCAAATGCGAAGCACTGAGTATCCTCTCTGAGCAAATGTATTCAGAATAATGATTTTGTTTGTAGGAATGTAAGCAGCAGAGGCGTATAGCTGTATTATCTGACGGTCCCTGTGATGGCGACCAATGTGAGAGAGAAACTCCGTGTATGTTCAATGGTGTCTGTGTCGGTACGTAACCGTTTATATTTTAGTCTCCACCGTTTGCAAATGTAAGCCTAGTCTGAGTGCTCAGACTCACTGGCCTTGCAGCCATCTGAGCACTTAGACTAATGTAAGCCTTAAGAACAGTGTTTCCAACTCTAAGCTTTTGTATTCCATTGGCCTTATATTTAGTTGAAACCTTGATGAGGGAACACCATGTCAATTTTCTTCGTCGGAGTCCTCATTTGTTATTTTCAAAAGCGATCATATTTGAGATTAAGTCGGGTGCTGCAGTTACACATGACATTGAATGATGTTTTTGTTATTCATGTCTGCAGGCCAGTTCTGTCTCTGTGATTTTGACTGCCCTGAAAGTGGTGATTATATATGTGGAGGTGATCAACAGACATATGTCAACCAATGTGCTCTACAAAAGGAATCATGTCGTCTTCAGAGATCTATACCTGTGGCTTATAGAGGTCAATGTACCAGTGATAGGCTGTCAGGGTCTGGTGATGGTGAGTACTATGATTGTCTTCTCATGAGTGATAAGGAGATAACTCTATGTGATAAGTAAGCTCACTTTTTCAGATAATCGGAATAACCCGACTTTCCAACATGGTTAGGCGTTTGAGAACTTCGGTTCCTTCTTCTGCCTATTGTGCCTTTGAACGGGATGAACCCTTTCTGATTGAAGCCACCAACTGAAATCAATTGCTGCTGTGGCTATAACTATTTATTTGCAAAAAATAAATTACATGTGGAAGCGAATGAAGATAAAAGAAACTGGATTATAACTGAATCAGATGTAAAGTCAATTTAGACCCATTATTCCATTGTTGTACCTACCTTCCTAGTCACCCTTTCATCTCTCCAATTTATGTTGTTTTTGTTTTCTGCAGATGACGATGAGACAGGCGATGATGGTGGTGATGGTATGAGTGGACAAACAGGAAACGTGGTATGTAACGGTGGTAACCATTATCTCTGCAAACAGACTTTCATACCGGGACTCATGACTTCCTTCCTCTCAAGTTTCTAACACACTGACTTCCTGAGTACACCATAATAGTGTGATGCATTCATCTGGTAGTTAGATCACAGGAAACCTGACTTTTAGTTTACTACCCTACATTACTACAACTCGATTCTAGTTATCATATCACCCCTTAGTATTCAGGTAATATGACTGAAAACTCAATCTGCAACACATGCAAAAAGTGTACCACGGAACTGGTTTGTTCTTTTACTCCTTGACATAGTACCTCATGGCACTCAAAATTGACTCATTCTCTAGTTTCAGACAACCACACAGTTTATGGACCACTACTGTAATCAGGATACTAACTGCAGATTTGACGGACAGTGTGATTACACCGGAGGTCCACCTGGAGTCTGTCGATGTACCGGATTTTTCGACTTCTGTGAAAACTCGTAAGCTCACAAAACTGTTACTACTAGAATGTCGGTTTGCTGCTCTCAATTTTCCATCAACTCTTATGTTGACCACCCCTTTTGGATTGATGGCTGTGAGGTAGCAAACATTAGCTTTAGTTTTGCGTGTGCAAACATTGTGACAGCGATAGAGACATATCTTTGTCAACTGCCTGTTGATCTATCTTGTAATGAAACAAAACTACCACCCTAAGTGTTGATGCTTGTTAAGGTTTCGGCAACTTGTTTGCTAACACGGTTTTGAATTAAATTAATTTTAAGAAATACTGTTACTTGTGTATGACATCAGGTGGGATTTTTGGAGGTGAGTAACTGGGTGTTGAAATCCCTCATCTAGCACCAATGCTTTGTCACTCTAGTTGTATACGTATACGTATATGTATATGTATACGACAGATATTCACAGATTTAATGTAGCATACAAGATTTCTAATTTTGGGACATATTTAGTATAGGCCTAATACCTTACCTTCATACTTGCCACAATGCTGGTTGTTGGGCCCTCATTTCAACAATTTCCTGCCTCCATTGAGAGAGTATTGGTACTGGCATAACATCTATTTAGGATGGAGCAAATACTGCCTACATTTGATAACCTCAAGCAAAGTAGAGTTTGTCAGATTGGTCAATAGCACTGCTTGTCTAAAATGGAGTGAAATGTCTGTGAACCAGTGAGTTGTGTGAATGTTTGAACACGCTTCATGTTGCCTGTACCAGCAAGTAACACTCGCGTCCAAATGTTTTACTGTTTAAAAAAAAGAATGAACTAGACAACCCCTTTCCATCTATGATTAACACACCTTAAATATTTTTCCAGCGCTGACTCAATGCCATCGTGTGGTAGTGATGGAGTACTGTATAATAACATCTGTGAACTGAGAGAGACGCAATGTAAAACACAACGTCAGATCTCACTGAGAGCTGAAGACTTCTGTGCAGGTTAGTATCTGTTACTGGAGAGTAATGCCACTTTATTCAGTAGGTAGATAACTATCAAGTTGTGTTTGAAATACGCACTAAGGTTTTACCAAGTTCATCAGTAAAAATCGGATTTAACTCTTTCTTATTTTCTCATTGTGTTGTGAATAGTGCACAAGTTTTATTCTATCCCTATTCAACCTTGTTTTTATTTTAGTCACAGAAGAGACAACTCCCCAGCCTTCACCGACCCCATTATGTTATGATTCACAGTCACCCTCCTTAGATAGCTCAGGTTCTTACATAAACTGTAGCACCTGTCTTCCAAATCAAATCGGGCAGTGTGACCTCTGCCCTGCAAATAGCTACTGTGCTGCTCAAGGCGGCCATTGCTGCCCGAAGGGTAAGTAAGACCCTGGAAATCTACGAAGCCTCAGAAATCTAAAAACTGTTAACCATAACAATGGAATGGTGCACATTTTGGAAAACATCAAGTGCTGTACAGAGGTCATTAAGTTACCAATGACAGCCTTTTTTATCTGCACTTTCCTAAAAGACATAAGTAAATAACTATTATTTTGATCTTTGGTCTCAATTGTTCGATATGTCTGATCTTACCCTAGAGCAACACTGATATTCAGACAAAACACCATGACCACATCTAGAACAAGTTTGTACCCTCTATGGTGGCTGAGTGCTATTGCAAAAGTCGGGTATCGAGGTGGCTACGCTTGATAATTATTTAGGTATTCCTCCGCATTCACAGAGGGGACAAACTTGTTCTAGACCGCGTCTATGTTACATTATGTTTAGTCACCACACCTAGCTGAATATATTAGTGTTTGTCACCCTGTTGTTATGTTGTCCTATGTTGTTATTGATGTATTTCACAGATGTTAATGTACCAGAATGCACATACACTGAGTTCGGTTGTTGTCCTGATAATGTAACTATAGCTTCTCCTGGTCCTGAGCATAGAGGATGTCCCTGTAAGTAGTTATATTCACTTGTAGGCTGTCTGATTATGTTATATATTAGCAAGCCTTTGTCAGAGGCTGTAAACAAACTGGGTACTAGGGCTAAGGGCCTACACCTTTTAAAGTAGTGATTTTTTTAAGATTAGGAGTATGACTAACACGTTTACCATTCCATTTTGGATTGGTATCCGAGTACCAAATATATGAGCTGGAACTGTCTATATGGACATCAGAACCAGTAATTTACACATTGTCATTATACATTATTAGCATGGAATAGGCCTCAAGGTAAAGCAGCAATGATCCCCAATTATTTTCTTCCCTTCCCCCAGCTTTAACATGCCAAAGCTCAACAAATCAGTTATACATATATTACTTTCAAAAACCTGACTTTGGTTGTTGTGTCAATATTAGCTTATAGTTTTGCTGATTAAAGAACTCAAAGTCTTTATGTATTATGGAGTTGCATGTCCGTGCAAGTTGAACAAGTTGTCTCCCATGTGTCTAGGTTGCCCTGAACTGGCGGATGTGATTAACATCAGTCGATACCTTGACATCACTTAGCTATTTCTATTGGATGTAACTATGGAAAGTTGATGTCTTTGTAAAATCTAGTTAGGTCATGATGTATTTTGAAAAAAAGTTTATCTATCGTAGTGTGTTAAGCTATCGCCAGTTATTTAAGACCTAATTTGACAGATTTTGGGTTTATAAAATGTTTTAGCTGACGCCCCAGTTGGTGCAAAACACAATATCAGTGAGTTGAACAGTTTTGGTTGACAATATTGTCTATTAAATTATTGTTGATAATCCGCTTTCATTATAAGTTTATATTTTGTTTGCAGCATTTGCAATACTATAGTTATCCATATATGCTCTGTCTCCAGCAAATAGTCTACACGGCACAATACATGGGGACAGGGCATATGGGTTTAACATTAGTTCTAGCTTTTTCTGTAAATCATCGCACGGCTGTTAGATGACCTTTAAAACTTTGGAATAATGCAAGATTTGAATATAATCGAAGTGTAGATTGTAATAAATAAGTAACCGACTCCGATACAGTTATTTGCCTCTGACAGGCAAAGGATGATTTTTTAGGATCTCAGTCTTCACTATCAAGGCTTTACCATTGTTTACTGTCGCTTGCATTAGATATGTGTATTTCATCTTATTTTGTTTATGTTGCTGCTATAGTGTCTTATGTTAGAACTGTTCTGTTGCTGCTTGTATTTTATGTTAGACATGTTTTGTTTGCTTGTTTTTGTCACAGACACTTGTAAATGTCACCAGTTCGGAGCGAACAGTATACTCTGCGATCCGCTGAGTTTCCAGTGTGACTGTAAGCTTGGAGTGGTGGGCAGGACTTGTGATGCTTGTAAATCAGGATGGTGGGGCATCCGTCTCATCAACACTCAGAAGAACGAGGGATGCCTTCGTAAGTCCTCATCACGGACACAATCGCCAAAGATTTATGGTGTTTATTGTGTTTTGATCTACAGGACCCACTTTCGAATAGAAGCCCACAGATGCCACCACTTGGATGCCAATAAAACATAGTGGATGCATTTGTTTCGTGTAAATTGGTCCGTTTGGCATGTTCCTTCGAATGATCGCTCTTCTATATGCTATTTTGTTTGGCGCTCATATTACGTCTATTACTATATTAAGCACTCCGCTTTTTTTTAATTATTTGCTTTCGAAAACCAAGTTATTTTGCATACGGATGTTATATACTATGCGTGTTGTAGTTTTTGTCATTGTATGCTTCCTTATAACTGAGTATATCTGATCTGGTCTCTGCACCTGGAAGATTTGGAAGCCTGGGTAACCAGTCTACAAACCAGGCTTTTATTATACATTGATTTTATACTTACAGCTTGTCAGTGTAACGCTCTTGGTTCAACCAGACCAGACTGTGAACAGAATGTTGGCAGATGTCTCTGTAGGGAGGGAGTCACTGGTAAGTCTATGTGTTCTGTTTGTTAGATTCTGCCCTTATCAGATAGGCTGCCCTGGTATTCGATGGGCCAACTAACCTGTGCTCTTCGGCTTTCCATTTTGTTAAAGTGACCGAATCAGGTTTCCGGTTCTACTGATTTTCACTAAAAGTTGGGATGAAACTATCATTATAATATTTGCTTTTTAGTACCTTCTCATCTCAACATTGAGAGAAAACCAGTTGAGACTGGGCCGCAGACTGTTTATGAAATTAGAGCAGTATTTTAAATTAGACTGAGAACTCTAGAATGATACCAAAGACCTGATTTTGTTACAATTTTGTTAACTTCAAGATATGTTATTAATTCATTAATGACATATGTTTCTCTCACCAGGTCTGAAATGTGATCGCTGCCATGAAGAAGGTCAGATACTGACATCAGAGGGATGTGTAGTACCTGATGACATGACCACAGACCCACAGGAAGCGGAGACATGTGATACAAAGAATTGTGGGAAGAATGGTCAGTGTGTTGTGAACGATGAGGACAAAGCTGAGTGCACATGTGATTATGAGTGTGGTGATAAAGTGGTAAGCCTATCAGAAGTTATGTATCTATTCTGGAACAGTTTTAAACCTCAATAACAAAAGTTTGAATGCAGGGATGGTTTAATGTGTAGACGATTCTAGTGATTTACTCCTGTGGCCCAAACCAGCTCAGCAATGCCTTCTTCATAAAACATAAGAATTACAGGATAATATTTCTTTGTTTTATTCAAACGAATCCAATAACTTGTGATAATAGCTGTCGATTATAACTTGTCAGGAATATATCTGTGGTTCGGATGGTCAAACTTATGTGAATATCTGTCAGCTGAGGCGTAAGGCTTGTAAAGATGGTGATCTCGAAGAAGTGATGAGAGGCCCATGCCAACAAAAGACGGACCCTGTCACAACCACAACCACGACCCCTGAACCCACAACTAAAGCGAGTGAGTGGAAACTGTTGTTCCTTTTTTGTTAGTCATGAGACAGGGGTTGTGTTATACACGCTTTGCATATGCATACTTGTTATGTGCTGCCACTACTTCACAAATTGCGATAACTTTGATCTGTCACTTAAGTTGCTATCTCATCGGCCTTAGTTCTATTTGGTTGGTAATTCTGTGGCATGAAACCATGTAAATTGTTTGTTGAATGTTGGAATGATATTTATTTTCATGTTTTGTCTCTTTTTCTTTATCACAGAAAGCGCCTGGGACTCCTGGTGGGGCGGAATATTGCTAGGTATTGTTTTATTATTCACCGTATCTTTCTTTACAAGATAGCTTACACTCAAATAAATGTGCCATATGCTATTTTGTCCTTGATGTTTCTCATACTGTTTTAGGCCATGAGTACCAAGAGCAACAACTACTATCTTAAAAAATTGTAATTAGTTTTTCCCCCATGTTGAGGCATGGTTGAATATTACAGTCACATTTTTTGGACCGGAGTTGTCTGTGACTATATTAGAGGAGGACAACTTTCTCCATAAAAAATATTGCGCAATGAGGTTCTCACAAATCTCATACTGATTGGTTTATTTATAGCCGATGAGCCTTCAAAAGAAGTCGTGGACACCAAGGAATCTGTATCCACTCCTCATGATGTAGTTGGTAAGTGATTGAGTAATATTACATAACCCAATGAAATATTTTGATGACGAGATGGATTTAAACATGTCATGCCTCCTTTAGCGTCTAATAATTCATTGCTGCCTCGAGATTTGGTGGAAAGAAATATGATATTTGAATGAAGCACGGACAATTGAGTTGATGTTTCCTCTAGTCTCTTTCTGTTTATATTTGTAAATCTAATTACAGCAGCTGTGAAGTGTGATTCTGACCCCTGTCACAACGGAGCTACGTGTAAGGTCGACTCCAGAGTAGGATTTGTCTGTCTGTGTCCTGCCTTCTGGACAGGAAGGAAATGTGACGAAGGTATGAATATTCATAGTTTATTATTTATATTAAACCATTTTATAGGGTTCATAAAAGGGCTGATATACCGTCACACTATTTCTTTGGTGGAGATAATATATTATCATGTTTTTTTATTAAACCAGCATTGTAGTAAGCTGAATGCATATTATTTCTGATGCTAAGTTGGCAAAAGGCTTATTAACTTGTGTGACTGGGTGGAAAAGTTAACAAAGTCGAAAAACATTTTAGTGTTTAAGAATTGCTTACTTTGCCGCTTCCTGACAACCTTGCTTTCTTTGACAGGAAACATGTTCACAGTGCCTAGCTTCAGTGGTAACAGTTATATGAGGCTGGTGGGGTGGGAGCACCCGTTCTCAGCCTTCCACCTCAGGCTAACTGTGATACCAACTAACGCTACTGGTATCATCCTGTACGCAGGCAGATCTACAGGCAAAGGTGACTTTGTGTCTCTTGTGATAAATGACGGACATTTAGAATTCAGGTAAGCAACTAAACGATATGGCATAAACTATTGATATCTAACAGTTAATAGTCTAAGAAATATTGACTGTTCACTACTAGAAACCTCTCACATTCCATCACTAATCTACCACTCCTGAGTCCAGATAGAGCTCAAGGTTATTCATTTAACATTTAATGTATTGATGGACTAGACTGTGTTTTTTGGTACCAGCTTATTATATTATGGTATCATTGTATCATCTGCACATACAATTAATGTAAAACATGGTCACATGATTTTGTTCCTCTCTTTTAACACAAAGAAGCAAAGTTCATATTTATTTATTAACTATATTTATTTATTATTCTTATCCTTCATATTTGACAGGTTTGATACTGGCGGTGGCGCTGCTCTACTCCGTAGCGAAGACAAGCTCATCATCAACAGGAAATACACACTGTGGATAAAGAGAACTGGCCTATCAGGAGAGCTGGGGATTATGGGATATAATAACACGGTGTATATGGAGGCTCCTGGGACTCACACTGGACTGAATGTAGACCCAGAGCTACTAGTTGGACATGTACGAGAGGATGTGACTCAGAAAATACCTAAAAGGTGAGATAGCTTTCAATTAAAATGAGTGATGCTTTACTAAAGCGGATTTTCACTATCACGTAGCTCAAAATTATTGCTCACTTGGTCTTTCAATTAGACAAAATCGTCTCAAATCAATCACTCAAAACTTATATAGTTCCATCATTGAGTGAGCTATGTATGAGCGACACCCAAGATGGTCTAACTCACTCACATCAGATTGCGATTCTCGCTGTTTCTAATCGAAAGACCCCCCCCTATCAAATTTTCATCTACTGTCACATTACCTCATCAGTCATTGTTTCACTCCATTAAATAGTTCTTCATGCTTTCTTTTTAGGGTAAAGCGTAATTTGGGACAGGTAACTCAAGGACTATCCGGCTGTATATCAATGATACATGATTCTCAAACCGGTACAAACTTTGACCTCACTTCGAATCTCCAGGAATCGCTCATCTTAGCAGGCAGAAATATTGGTGAGTTGAGGAAATTCATTTGTGTAATCTGTAGTAGTCTGACCTCAGGGCATGTGCTATGATTAGCAGTGCTGCCTCTCTAGAAGCCAACAATTCTGATGAGTTTCTCTATCAAATGAAACCTAATAGTCCAGAAAGATTCTGGAATATATGGTAGTATTCCATCAATTGCCTCTTCATAGTTTATGTCCTCGGACTATGCCTTGATCGCAGGAGTTGCACTTCACTATCAACCATTCAATGTCCATCAATTCATTTTGAAAAAAAACCTAGACTTTGCAGCAGATTGAAACTAAATGGGTTTAGCACAGACAATGTAATTTTCTGTTGTTTGTCTGTTAGTTCTATTTTATAAGATAATAGTTTTACTAGGTACCATTTTATAAGGTAATACAGTTGTATAATCGTTTCAGGTGAGTGCCAGAGTAACCCATGTCTTATACAGGATCCGTGTCAGAACGACGGAATCTGCAGGATGGTCAACACATTCAACTATATATGTGAATGCAGAAACGGCTTCAGTGGTAAGATTATTACTCTCAAAACCATAGAAAACTCAAAGAAATACCAGTGTTAATTGAGCAAATTCAGATGCAAACCTCATCAGGCTGTGTTACTCAGATGTTCAAAAGATGTTGGGTTAGTTAGTGAACAAATGGACATGGGTAGGGC
Source organism: Membranipora membranacea (assembly GCA_914767715.1). NCBI lineage: Eukaryota > Metazoa > Bryozoa > Gymnolaemata > Cheilostomatida > Membraniporidae > Membranipora > Membranipora membranacea. Next base: position 13,699,215 of record OU612073.1, on the reverse strand, counting down.
ATGATAGGTCAAAGAAATGATAATATTGAGATTGTCTTTAGGGAGATGCAGGATGAAACAATCTCTTCTAATGCTGTGTCAGCGAGGTGTATCTATGTAATTTTTCATTTTAGGAGCAAACTGTCAGCTCAGGCCCAAGTCAACACGCGACCTTATGACAAGAGGGCGTAGACTGAGAGATAAATACAATGGTATTAGTCGGTACGTGGTAGAACTCCCCAGGTTTTCTGGCTCCAGCTATATTGAATACAGATTACGGCATGAAGTAGAATATAATATGACAGCTACTATCATATTTAGCACAAAACAGCCAGATGGTGAGTACAAATATGATATTTAGCGGCTTGGAGAAAGTCCAGCTCCTTTTTATAAACAAAATAAAAACTATCAAAATGCCAGCCCTCTTTCCCGTAACGTAGCAGACCCATTGACCCAGACCCATTCTAAATCAACACCGTTCAATTCAATCACTAGTTCAACTTGGGTAATTTCCAACTTATGCACAGATACCACCATACCTTACAAATTGAGAATTCTCTATAATATTATAGGAGTTTTACTCTACGGGAGTCACAGTACAGATGGAACAGGAGACTTTATCTTACTCTCATTTGAGAACTATAGCCCTGTACTGAGGTTTGACCTTGGCTCAGGACTCACAACTCTCAGGTTAGTGTTATATCAACTCATATTATTTAGTTGGCCTCAGGGCTAAACATAAAATCTTTAAAATTTTTAAATATTATTTTTCTTCTTAATTTATTGAGAATTGCCTTCATTTCTTCTTGAATGTAATTATGTGTACACTTTTACACTATTACTTACATTATCTTTCTACGTGGGCAGTAGGTTGTTTAACTTTCTTAATATTTAGCATTACCATGACAACTAACTTTGCTCACATTTTGATATCAGAGATTGTGTTTTCTTAACTAAACTGTTGATGTTTCAGGATGGATGGTGTAATAACACCTAAGAAATGGAACTTTGTAGAGTTTTCTAAAGTAGGAAAAAAAGCAACCCTTTCTCTGAATGGCGATGATCCTGTCACAATATCTGCAAAGGTTTGTCACACAATGATAGTCTGCAATTTATTTGTTGACTATGCAGAATCCAAACGCATATCAATGATCTCAAATGCTTCGCAGAGTGTATCATGTCAGTCTATTCGGTATTTCAATAATCACCAATAATAGTTAACAGAATTACACCAAGGAGTGTCTCTAACCTCTCGATTACACTAAAAACTAATTGATGAGATGAGTTATCAAATTTTGGAGTTAATCACACTCCTAAAGCTTCTATTGTTGGTAATTTGTTGAGTTATTTCATTACTACTGATATCTTTTACTTAACTAGGGTGAGATGAAGTACCTGAATATCCAGGACCATGTGACCCTAGGAGCGATACCTCCTGGTGTACATCACAGTGAGGAATACTTACATACTCCTGGTCTTGTCGGAGTGATTCAATGGGTGAGTGATCACTTAACAAGTTTTAGTTTTGGACAATTTCAATTTTGGAAATTAATTCCTAACAATATTCCACAGGGATTTAAACACTGACTAGATGACAACACAAAGTTATGATCACCCTATAGGAGTTACTCTATGCTGAAAGCAACTGAGATCAGTGAGATTGTTGCGAGAATATTTATTAAAGCAATTAATAGCAAACAGAGTTGTCAATCCTAATTCAAGGAGCAGATAACTCTCACCTAACAAAGTCAGTACTTATTTGACTTTTAATACTTTGTATTTGTCAGGTTTCTATAAATGGAGAAGATATCAGCGATTTATTCCATGCTGCCAGCATGCTGTATGATATAAAAAGATACCACGGAGCTCCCTGCCACCCTAACCCTTGCCGAGAGAATCACATATGTCAGCCTGTATTGGAAGGTTACAGATGCGATCCTATACAAGTACATCTCACCTAGATCTGACAATGATCCACAAACATATATACTAGTCAAAGGAAGGGTGGTGTTACACCTCCTCAATAACTTCTCAAAATAAGGGAATGGAACTCCGTCTATTTCAGGACATATTTGTACCAATATCCTAAGCACTGCCATTCCCTGATTGCGTTAGGTAATACATTTATTTACCACAAATAAATTTAAAGCAGTTCAGTATATAGATTATTATTTCTATTTATTCTATAATTGATATATGTATATTTTCCAATCATGTAAAAATAGTGTTTGCATAATTTTGTAATATTCATAAGTACTGAGCTAGCAAGTATTACTACTGTATGCTTAGATCTGGTGGCCAGGCTCTGAGTGGATTATCGAATATCAACTACATGTTTTTTTTTTGTTTATGGCACATATAATTGTTTGATTATTATTCCATTTTTGCTGCCGTTGCAGTATTAGGCCTCATTTGTTTTGCCTACTGATCATGTTAATTCAATGTTCCACTGTCGGGTATTTAGTGTAGACTTGTAAAATTAGGAAAAAGAAATTGTCTAGATTCTACAATAACCTACACTAACTGTATATTCATGTTATTTTTCAGTCGGCTACCTTAGTTTGAAACTCGTGCACGATACTGGTCCAAGGCGCAATTCATATTTTGTGTTTATATAATTTACTCTGACGTTCCTTATGTGTTGTCTGTATTGAGTTTGCTGCTGTTTAGCTATTTCTCCGCTGCTGACTCTTATTTTGTACATAGATAACAACAGATCTGTTTTGTTGTTCTTTTTCTCCATATAATACTGCTAACTGAGGAAGCTGTCGACCTTTAGCCTTTGTACTGCCGTTAGATTTTGATGAAGCTCCAATCTTTGCCAAGCTTTTAACTATTCAGTCACTTTTTGCACCATTCTGCTCTCGGCATATACATTATATACACAATATATGCTTCTTTTAATATAGCTTACGCCTCAATCACTCAATTGTCTCTAGGAAATATTGTCAAAAAATTATATTTGCTTTCTTTCAATGCTTTGAAATATGAAAGTGTTTTTTCTTCTGTTACTTAAAATAAATCTTCACTTTATTCTGAAACCAAATGGTGTTGGTCCAACCCATGTGCGTTCATGTGTGTATTTGTTTAGCAAAAATTCTACCCAACACAAATTCAAAGCGACAGGAAAAGCCATTTTGAAAGAAAATTGCATGATGGAAATGCAGCATGATGGAAAATCAATGTTTCAGTATTACAGCGAGACAACTCGAGGATCAGGGCCAGTCAAACATTGTCAGTGTCACGGAAAGAGTGATTAGGTACAACACGCCCAAAAATATTCTTAAATGTGTGAAGAATCGAAATTAAGAAATAAAAATGATCACTTAATCACTTAAACGGTGCCGGGAAAGCTGGTAGTAGCATTTCATTGTCAACCTCTTTCCAAAATAGTTGGCAATGGAATGCTTGAGAATAATTCCATCCAGGAAATCAACCAGCAGGTGATAGTTCTAAGGTGTAGTCTAATCTACCATAACTCCGGAGACATCTATCACCTTGCTTGGAATTTGTCTGGCATGATCCTGCTAATTTCATTATATTATTATGACTGGTGATAGTAGGCTGTCCTGCCTTATTTTATGGTGTGATTTAGCAGTAACCATAAACTCATCGCTTAACTTCTTGATGAACAATAATTGTTTCTTGTAAATAAAATTGAACACCCGAAAACATCTCCAGGAATTGATGATGTTTTTGTATACGACAAATGAGGGTAACCAGATAATTATTTATCTCACCCTCAAGTGTTATAGATAGTTATCAGGAAATAGAATTAATAACAAATAATAATTTGGTGGTGTTAAACTGTGGGAATCTCTCTAAAGATTATGTGTCAGATTTTGGAAGAACTTTAGAGAGTGGGCTTTTGTGCAATGGGTAAGGCATGGGTCTTTCAATCGAGAGGTCCCGTGTACGATTCCCGAAGTTAATGGTGGTGTCAGAAAGAGCATCCGACTTTAAATGCTCCTGTGCCCCTTCAAGATGCAGTCCATAGACCCGTACTGATACTGTACTGATATCGAATACAAAAAAAAACAAGCAACATCAAGGTTTCTCACACGGTTTCTCACACGGTTTCTCACACTGTTTCTCACACGGTTTCTCACACGGTTTCTCACACGGTTTCTCACACGGTTTCTCACACGGTTTCTCACACGGTTTCTCACACGGTTTCTCACACGGTTTCTCACACGGTTTCTCACACGGTTTCTCACACGGTTTCTCACACGGTTTCTCACACGGTTTCTCACACGGTTTCTCACACGGTTTCTCACACGGTTTCTCACACGGTTTCTCACACGGTATCACAGGGTATCAAGACAATAAATGGACATGAGTTTTTTTTATAAACTCGTGGATTAACTTCTTGATGAACAATAATTGTTTCTTTTAAATCAAATTCAACACCCGAAAAACATCTCCAGGGATTGATGATGTTTTTGTATGCGACAAATGAGGGTAACCAGATAATTATTTATCTCACCCTCAAGTGTTATAGATAGTTATCAGGAAATAGAATTAATAACAAATAATAATTTGGTGGTGTTAAACTGTGGGAATCTCTCTAAAGATTATGTGTCAGAATTTGGTATAACTTTGACTCGCCTATAATTGATGTTACCATTCGACCCTGCCTTGTTTTTTTAATACTTGTTCATGGCTCCATTAACAGGTGTGGGTCGTTTACATGTAATAACAGATGAATTTTAATTACAGATTTTTGAGGTACGTATGCTAATTAATTTAATTTTGTGGATTTCTGTAAAATTATTTTGTTGATTTCACTGGAATTCTCACCATATTGGTACACTGCAGGAATCCTCAGAAGTTTTAAATGCCACCTCAAAATATGATCATACCTGGACCAGCACATTACAATGCAGTGAATATTTGAATTTTTTGTAACCATTTAAAAAAATTTTCACAACAACTTCCTGCCTACTGCTGTTTTCAGTGTGAACAATTTTAACACAACAATATGTCACAATGACCACCATGAAAATAAATATCTGTGATGAAATTTGAATATGATTTGCTTGTGAGCCTTTATTGATTCAATGCTTTCCACAAGTTTGTGGCTGTTGCATGTTTGTGGGAGGAATAACCTCAAACCAGACAGATATAGTGTAATCCATTTTTGTGTAGGATTGCGTGAATTTTTGTGCTGGTATAAATATGCTAACATGCTCAAAACATGATTTCATTTTGTGGTAAGATTTCACTTAAACTGTGAATTAAGAATATGATTTATCAGTCTGATGACAGACACCCAATACCTGTTACAACCTCGCCCCATTTATTTTTCATGACCTGATAATAGTTCATGTCCCCCTCATAATAATAGCGCAGAGTTAATAAACAGAGAATGTTTCTTTTTTTATGGTAATTGTTTGTTTTGCACGGAAAAAGCAACTTTTCCGAGACAAAGGTCACAATTGTTGTGAACTTTTGTTCTCGTCCTTGTGAGTATAAGTTAATTGTCATGGATATCTTTAGTTGAAGTGGGCTCTTTCTCTGGCTCTATGACATGTGGTGGAGTCCTGGTTCCTGTCGTGGTCTGTGGTCTGCCAGCTAAACTAAAAATAGCCGTTCTGTAAGACTACCCTCCTCTAGATCAGTCGTTACCTGCCTCAACAGCCACTTAATATTAATTCTCCAAATTAAAATCTCAGCTCACTACAAAAAGTAAATAACAACACCTCTTGTGACTAATTTATTATAGCGAAATTAGCGAGCATGATTGTACCAAGCAGACAAAGGACTGCACAAAATTGGCTTTTGATGGAAAAAAGTAGGGCTTCTTCCACTAAGAAAAGCCACTGTGTTGTTTTGTTGTTTGGTGCAAGCAAGGAGTTCTAACTCCTTGATGGAAACAATGGCAAGAATTGAGAAGCTCAATTTTTATAATATATAGTATAATGAATTATATTAATGGGAATTAAGTGAGTCATAGCAGCAGGTTTTTAACCCTCAAACTAAATTCTACTCTGTGGTATTATGTAGCTTTGTGGTTTTAAAATGCCAATGTTATTGTCCAACATTGCAGTAACCACCCTATTATGATCAGAGCCCATATTATACAGGGTGACATACAAGGGATTATCGTCAGCAGGCATTGAGAACCAAACATGTGCTGTAAGGCAGTTGGCCTTGGCAGAATAAGTATTATTGCTGGTTGTTTTTCAGCTGTGTTCATATTTTTAGCTGTTATATATGGAGTAGGTTGTTTATAGGAATATCTACTGTGACATTGGTAAAAAGGACATAAATATTTAATCACTTGGTCAGAGTTGTTTACGTAACCGATCTACATCAACAAGTTTCTGTATCGGGTCTTATCTCCAGAGAGTAGAACAGACAACACCTGTCCTCTCTCCATCTCAGATCCTGATGTGTGGCTTCTTTGAAAAATATTATTACCGCACAAAATCCGTGTTTTCAAACTTTTGAATGAAAGTTGTTTGAAATTAAATTACATATAGATGTTTTTGTCAGGAGATCAAAGGCTTAGTAGATGGTTAATTAGAATAACCAGAATGAGATGGAAGTTAAGCTGTGGTAGGTTGCTGTGTCACAAAATATAAAAAGAGCGGTGAAGAGTGTAAATGGTGCCATCTTGCAAATGCCGAAAAATATTGATTGAATAATAATGGATTTGGATTTGTGATATTGAGCCTCTTTCATTGCAGTATTTTAGCTTTGTCACCGGGAGGGACCACAGCAAAAAGTGGCCGCTGTGACAAGGCTAGGGGTGTCTGATAAGAAGTGGTCATAATTTTAAAACGTTCAAAGTATAAGTTGTTCGGTCTTAATCCGCTTTAAATTAATTGAGCTAAATATAGTTTCAGTTAGTAACGCAAATTAAATCAAATGTCAGAGACGATCACGATTTAAGAGAAAATAATCATATTTCCTAGAGAAGGGAGATTAAAAGATCATGAATTGGAAATTCTGGACTTCCTCATGAGCAAAAATAAGTTGAACATTTCTGTAGTATGCCTAGTACCTGTAACATATCCCAATCTCTTACTGCTAAATAATGATAATTCGATACTGAGGTCTTCTCGGTTATAAGTCACCAATCCACATAACGGTAAAGCCGTGTGATGGTAATTTTCTGTGATGGAAACAGTGTGTTGTGATTTTCACGAATCATATTTTCTGAGAAAGCCAAATACCGGGTACGTGAGAAAAAACAATACAACCAATGGCTGCCAGCATGGTTATGTAAAAAAACAGCAGACATGCTGGCTGTCTTCCAAACCAACACCGAATGACCCAGCCATTGACCAGAATATTTCTCCTCCTTGGTTTCAGCACACATTGTTGTTCTATCCATGGCTATGGATCTGAGGCTAATATACATATTAGTGGGCCGTGTAGAGGGATATAGTTACTGGGGTGATGTGTAATACTTGTGGTTATGTGTTTTGATGCTTTGAGATGATGCGGTAGTGTGTGTGGTATTCAATGAAGTGGGTATATAAATTTGTTTTTTACACTTCTATCCATCTAATGATAATAATATACCACCACGTCTTCGCCATTGCTAATTCGTGGTCTATTGCCATTTGATTATCGGACAACAAGCAGAAAACACCATAGCCAAAGTTCATTAGGGATAAGCTACTAGATAAGAGCAGAGAGATATCACCATTGCACTGCTTACAGATTAAGGACAAGAAGACAAAAATACAGTTGTACAAGTATTCTCTCAATCGGGTCATTTGAACAGAGTTGCTACTGGTGAGTATTTTAATAAACAATATCTGTTCTTTAGTTCTCCTGATATTTGTTATAATCATTACTGTAATGAGTCTGTCAGAAGTGCTAATCAACTCCCAGAGTCATTGACATGAATTCTCATACTGTTACTTTTCATGCTTTGTTTATAATCATACCTTGGGAAAAACGGTTTGATTATTTCTTATATGCATAAAATTCTGGATTTGCAGAAATTTATGTTGCTAATTGAGTAATAGAAAGTTGTGATCCTCATATAAATATGATGAATGAGGCAGTCGTGTTGCCAGAATTCTATTGACGTTTATTTCGGATAATTTTTGGGTGTAATCTTCCAATTTTAATCATAAATATGTCTCCCTTTTATTATCACAGGTTTCACCAAAAGACATTAGACCACCCATTGAAACAACACTCTATAAAAAGGAGAATATATCAATTAAGTGTATGCTTGGGGCAATGGCAAGCTGATAGCAGAGTCAGAGAGTAGATAATATCATATTGACAGCGTGCGGATAGTATAATATTGACAGCGCAAAGTAAGGACAGCACCATACAACTCAGGAATATGATCTCAGCATACGCAGCACAAAACCCTAACGTGGGAAGGTATACGGATAATCAAACAAATGGACTCGCTATAAACGGCTGTGGAACTCAAAGTTTGCGACAGGCTCACCATCCAGACACTCACAATCAAGGTTAGAAACTGCTTATAACGACTCATGCTGAATCATTAGTCATTAGTTATTATAAGGAGATACATAGACAGCGTTTATCAGTGTGAAGGCAACTCTCATTGTTCAATTGTTCAATACGTAAGGCCGAAAGTTTCCATCAGTATTTGAAAACACCCAATCTTATTTTTTTCATGGAATTTTGTTTGTGGAATTATCCGTTGAGCAGTTAGTATCACTGATCAAGGTCGGACGACAACTAAAATCGTATCCATATACACACATTAGACTTGAGTTATGTAGCTTTTGGTAAGACAAGCAGGATTCTGTTCTGGCCTCCTGCCAGTGTAGACTGAATTATTGGCCTGAGAATATCTTGTTTACTTCATTCCAATATCAGAAACAGATTGTTTAAAACCACCACCAGCATTCTAATTATTTATCTCAAACTTAAAAACAAAATATCACCCAGATAGTAAGTACGGCTTACTTTTTTACATTTGTTTGTTTGAGTCAACGCTGGCTAGAAAGGTTAAATAATGGTCTTCTCTGGTACCCACCATCGTACCAGCAGAAGCCATAGTTAGGCTATCTCTGTCTTTGTCATACAAGATTTCAACGTTTTAGCACAAAGCTATACCCAATTATTATTATATTTTACTAATTTCTTTTGTTCTTAAAATATGGTAGTCTGTGAAAGCAAAACTTTAGAAAGGAGGTGTCCAGAATTCAAAAGTTTACCTTGCGCAATTACCACTCGTAAATTTTCTACTACTAATGATAGTTGTTTGTTTCCCTGCAGGAGTAATAATGACACCACCAGGGTATCCCAGGATGCATCCAGAACAAATGGCTACAGAAATGATCCGATCAGACTCGCTGGCATTTTTAGTGTCACCGCTTCCACCCCATTGGAGGAGTAATAAAACACTACCGTTTGCATTCAAGGTATGACTGGTATTTCCATACAGAGGTTGTTTTTTTTTATATCCTGGTACGAAATTAGACAAGTACCTGGAAAGAATATTATTGTAGTAGTATAAGTTAGTACCTGTACTAGGGTATAGTATGAATGCATACTCCACCGTCTCTAAAGAAAAAGTTCTATTTTACTAGATCCTTGACAAACAATCTGGGAGCTTATGTTTGGTACTGATACCTGTATGCTTTTTCCAGGCTCTTCTTTCTACAAGTTAGGTATTTGGGTTTCAGTGGGGCTCTGAGTTAATGTTAGTTATGGAGCAAATTACCTGCAGAATAAAGGGGAACTTCTAAGCTGAACATTGGCAATAACCTGAGAAAGTTAAATCTTTTAGATTGTCATCATTGCAGATCATGCACAAATGTCTCCTTGCTTTATTTCTCGGAATTCCTTCTGCATCATAAAGAGCACTGAACGACATTGTGTGTAGGACGGAGGAGGGAGGGGATGAGGGCTGAAAACAACTTAACAACGCAATGGCATACCAGCATGTCAATTCTAGATATTTAGACTAGCGGGGGGGGGGGGGGTATAGCCATATTTATGGGATATCTGTGAATAGAAAACTATGTCTGTTTCAACCATTGATGTCTGTTTCAACATGTTCAAATTCAATGCTTTTGGCCCAGAGCAAATTACTTGGAAAAAATAGCCAACGCCCAAAACACGCCTCATTAACATCTATGTGTACCCAAAACAAAAAAAGCGAAAACATTGCAATCTTTTGATTGTTTTCTAGGTAATAATTATGGTCGTATTTGTAATTAAGCTGTAAAAAGAAAAAAACCAGCAGAAGTCACCTATAATCTGTCAGTATGAGAAAAGAATAGGTTGTGCAAGCTTTTAGGCATTTAGAGAGTAATTATCTGAACTAAGTTGATTAAATTATGGCAGTTTAGGACCTATCATCAAATAGTAAGGTTGTCATGATATACATATACCATACCTTCCTGTGAATCAGTATAAGAAGGCATGAATCACAGTTAGGTGTGAAAATGGTTAAGAAATCACTTGGCTAACCACGAGTGATATACATGTAGGATTTGATTGTACGGAAACTGGTTGATTTGAGAATATTTGGGAAATGAGATCATGGAGGGAGGATTTGGACATGTCAGCTCACATTGGCATGATTTGATACTCTCACTGGACCCACTTCCCGCTCCTTATGCAAGTGGACGAATTCGTCATCCATCATCAGAACAAATATGAAAATAGAAACTCAAACACTCACCAATGTGACCAGCAGACGAACAAAAAAACCTTGCCGGCATGAATTTCACGTTATTGACGACTGAATCTAATAGATCAATCCTGAAAACTTAATACTCTGTTGACTTCAGGTATGGGCTCTGACAGATGTAAAAGACGGCACTAAAGTCATCATACAGGCTGGCAATGATGACAACTACTGCGCAGAGTTACGTAACAGTATCGCAGTCATGAAAGGAGGTGTGGCCAAATTCACTGATCTCAGATTCATTGGGCGCAGCGGCCGAGGTAACTTACTTAAATTACTTTGAAACTAATGGTCGGTCAAACAATGAGTTAACGCTTACATAATCCATCGGATTTAATTGAAAGATTATTTGATGGTGGGTCGCATTTGAAAATTATTTTGAGGTGGATTAAATTTGAAGATTATTTTGAGGCGTATCAAAATTACAGGTCAACAAGGAAACAACACCAACCAAAAGTATTCCAGGCGAGATTTCAGCAAGACTGATGTGGCGCCAATCACCTGTCAACTCACAGTCACGCAATATGTACACAGCACTGCTGAAAAGCTGATTTTGACAAGATTTTCCGCAAAGATTGAATAATAATGTCCTGAAACAAGACGTCATATCAAATGGTTATCACCTTCTTAAGATTTTTGAGCTATAATGATAAAATTATTATGCAAATCAGCCACATATTTGATATAGCCCATATCAAGACGGATATTAATAAAACCAACACCATCTTATGATAATATTTCTGTTATAACATAAATGGTGGGAACCCTTAGTCCAATATTGGGTCAATTGGTGCACCGAACACTTTATCCTGGTATAGGCATGATTATATGTGGTGTGCTGGTGGTGGCAACAGAATTCATTATTTTCCTACAATGTGTTGTGGCATGATGCTTAAACTTGTATTTAAACAGCCATTACAAACTATACTAGCCTTCTTCGCATTTCTAGGGCTCTGGAATGCATATTTGTCACCTTTGGTCTTCCTCCAGAAATGTTTCTATGGACCAAAACCACCATTTAATATTGTTTGAATATTAACCCAACCCATACGCATTTTCCCACACATATCTGTTCAGCTAGGACTTTGATGATGTCAGAAGTCTGCTTTTTCAAGGATCACACCACTTCTGCGGAACTAATAAATAAAAAGGATGCCATTACCACCTGTTGATTGAGTAAATTGATCCAATTTCATTAGTTTTAACTTGATATTATTTTGATGACATACAAGTTGATTTATTATTTTTAGGTAAAAGTTTTAATCTCACAATAACTGTAGCCACAAGTCCTCCACAAGTTTGCACATACAACAAGGCTATAAAAATCACTGTGGACGGTCCAAGAGAGCCAAGGAGCAAAGCTAGTAAGTATAATATTTACAACTAATATTTTGAGACTGATCAAAATCAATTCCAAATTGATGACCCTGGTGGCATTTGGTCAAATCGAGAGCCAAACCATCAAGTTGACGTGAGTGACTGATGGCCCATATATGAATCAGTTCTTGTTTGGGGGGTGACAGTGGTGACCCGCAAAAATGTTTGATAGTTGGTCAATTATAATACCACCCACACCATTGAAATTGAGAACAACAACTCAAAACTGCTCAATCTGTACGATCTGACCTTGTAACTACAAGACCCAATCATGAATCAGTTCTTGTTTGGGGGTGACAGTGGTGGCCCGTAAAAATGTTTGGTAGTTGGTCAATTATAACTACAAGGAGCTAAGTCTCTTGTCCATCCATTTGTTTGAAAAACCAGCTAATCCAATCTTAAAATACAAACTTAGAACATCACTGATATAGTATTTATAATTAAGGACCATAATGATCACATTCTACTATCTAACCCCAGCTCCACCTTCCATAGTAACCACCTATATTTATTGGATGGTTAAAACTTTGCCACATAATGAAATAATTTGGTGAGAGTTGAAGGGCAGTTGGAGCCAGTGGGGATGAAGCAAGACGCCATCTCATGCCTCACATTTACATTACCAGACCTAAATCTCACCATCTTACACCTAGTTGACCTAACTGACACTGGAAGTACTTTTGAAGTGAAGACCGGTCACACAAAAAAACCCTGCTCACACGTTTTTTGGTTTGCCAGGGAGACAAGTGAAAAACATCTTGATGGATTATGGTTAAAAATACCGCCGGGCCTCCATTTAGTAGTTAATTTGAAAGATTAATAAATGGTGAAATTTTCAAAAATGGTGGTTGCTATAGTATACCAGCTCCATTTTGTAGTTAATTTAAAATAGTTTGATGACCAGTGAAATTTTCACAAACTGTGGTTGTTAAAGTAATATTGGACCACAGTCTACACAAGCTTATGTGACAATATCACTGACATGATTAGATCTTACAGGGTTCATGAGGCATCATTACATGGCAAGGCCAGGACACATACCCCACCCACTACATAGGCAACAAGGCCTCAGTCTACACGAACACATGGGATTACATAGCCCTAACTCTCAACACCCACAGTCCATTGCTGACCTGGAAAATCATCTACGGAAATCTCATGAAGGACAAATACCTCCCAACTTCCCAATGCCTCCAGGTAATAGATGATTTACTGATGACAAATAGTCTCTGTTCATAAAAGCTTAATTTATCACACTAAAATACCAAGTAAATCAAACGTGGGAGTTAAATAATATCAATTTTTGCTATTGTGGATAAAAGAAGGCATTACCTTGCTGTTTCATACATTATTATGTAATATTTGTTGTAAGGACACTTTCACAGAAGTGGTCGATGTAGATTAAAAAATAAATGGATAGCCTTCTTCTGGTATTTTCATCTTATGGCCAGTTTTTTTATGTATGCCAGTTCAATGGAGAACAACCAAATGCTGTAAGCAATCATTTGGTATCACTGAGACACTAACAATCTATCTATGAATTTCTATAGGTCAAATTCTCTTTTGAGACAGGTCTGTGTTGCCAAAATATCCTCCTCATATGAATACAAGTATCATACACTCACTATTTGCTAGCCGAGTAACCATCTACTTTGTTTTCTCTCCAGATCTGATACTTGACCAGAAACAGTTTCATGCCCATCAGTGGCCAGCTGCCTATTCACCAGGACACAGTCTCTATCATCATAAAGTCAGCAACAGCAGTACGCCAAACGGCTTCCTCCCAAACGGTGAACACACCCCTAGTAAGTATAAGTATTATGATATACACCCCTGGATCACACCCCTATCGAATACAAGTATTACTAGATACACGTCTCTGGAACACATCCCTATTGAGGACAAGTATTATAAAGCACACATCCCTAGAGCTCAACCGTTAGTAAGTGAAAGTATCATTAGGTAAACACCCCTAGAACCCCGCCCTGGTAAATATGACGTGTTTCAAATATTTAAATTACTGTGAGCAAACAAGCTTCGCTCACTTTGGACATGAAAAAAATCAACTCATTCCCATCATAATGCCTGCTTTCTCCCTGATACACAAAATGGTGTCCAAACTACTTGTTTTTCCTGTTGCTAATCTGCTAATCTTGTGACAATAATCTTACATCATAAAGTTGCTTGTTAGTTTTTGATAAAAACCTTGTTTACAACAAACATGAGTATTTGGTTGATGTCATATTTAATTGATAAGCCAGTGCCAAAACATGACAGAGATACAACACTAATTAACAAGCTATCATCAAAAAAACATGAAGCCGATGGGACATCACACAAAAATTGTGTTGGCAATATTGGCATCTGACCAAACCAGGTCAATGAGTACATAATCTTAACCTCAATAACATCCACTGGCGTAATTAGAATACTGAGAATAAGTCTTGTCCTTATAGTACAGGGCCGTAGTTTAAGAAAAATGGTAGGGGAGGCAAAGATCATTGATGGTGTGAAGTAACACCAGGTTGGGTACTGTAAGCTCCTCCTGAGTCCCCAATCCCCAGCCTCCAAAGCGTTTTAATGATATTAATATGTAATGGAAGTCTCAAAAGAGCTAATTCTGACATGGGGTATTCAATTATAGCGTTTTGGGCACTCCATTGAGCAATCTAGGGGAGGCAAAGCGTCCCTGCCTCCCCTAGAACTACGGGCCTGTCATAGTATAGTGACAGATCAAAGATGGTGCCAGTATGTCTGCATTCAGGAGCAAAACCTGCACAGCACGACCAGCAATGTGAATAGCATGGTTAGATTGGAGGTCGTGTGAAACGTAATTTACCGTGGTGGAATACAATAGTGTGGTGGTTACATAATCTTGATTGAATATACCAAAGTCTGGTTATTTGGACACATTAACTAGCGCCACCAGATCCCAACTTGTCTCATTTGATTGAAGCGGAACTTTGTAAACAAAACAAATTTAATTAATATCAGAAAACAAAAAGGGAAAGCTAGCGGGCAACTGATGACAGCTTGTGGGTGAAGTTTCAACCGCACGAACCCAGCAGTACAGTTCCGTTCAACCGAATTCAATCACTGGCAGTCATTAGAAATTATGAATTAAATGCATATAACTTTAACCAAGGATTTTGGAACAAACTTCCTAACTTACCAATGCAAAACAGTGCTTGCATTCAACTTTCATACCATTAGAGTACATAAAATAAAAAAATATGATTCATATATACCTGATGTTTCTCCATGGCAGGTAACAAATCGAGTCCGCTAGGTGAAGCAGTAACATGGCCTATGGCTGGAGATTTAGTACTACCTCACAGAACCATACCATCTAGTGTAATGTCACAACACTTCAGCCCAAATAACTCTATGTCTCGTCTTTCTTTGATGATACCTGCTGGAAGGTACAGTCTAGATGCTCATGGACCACAATCTCAACAAAATACAAACTCCTCTAACAATGGGTGAGCAACTTACTTCTGCATGTCGCAAATTTCATATTGAGTTGTGAAATAAAGAAAAAGCTGTATGTATGAGCATTTTCAAGCGTACAAATTTGTAATGTTACACAGGCTCAAAGAAGTGATAGCTAGCTAACTAACAGCTACACAGCCCAATCGCTTCATTAGAACTCCCGCCCTGGCTAGCAAGCATTAAATGAACTGCTTAAATGACTCCAAAACCTGCCAAGCTAATCTCTCGCCAATAGTTATTCGATACAAATTAGCAGCTTAAAAGCCTATAGTATAATAGTAGGGAATACAAATACCTTTGGTTGGTTGACAGAGTGTCACTGTACTGTGTCATGAATACAGCATTGCTCCCCTTGGCATTTTGTAGGCAGGAGAACACAATTCCATGTCCACCACCGTTGTTGACAAAGCAGACATCTCTACCATATAACTTGCCTTCTCATCATCAACTATACCACTCCTCTCCTCAAAGTTATCCTTCCTCGCCGACGTATCATACGACAAATGGTGTCAGTGCCGGAGGAGACAACCCCTCTCATGGGTAGGTAAGTGTGAAAATTAATTATAAACAGAATTAAAAACGAACACAACATGGTCAATTTTCTATGAACTGTTGTAGCCTGGTATGACAAGCTTTATTGATTGGTGGAGGGAAGAACCTTAGTCCCCCCCCCCCCCCAATTAAAACCTTGTCAAGACAGGATAAAACTAACAGTGACAAGGTTGATCAGGGACTTCAAATAGTGCATTCCTTCAAAGCTAATTAATTTAATTGCCATACCATACAAGAAAAATTGCAGTTTTGTTGTATTAAATGTAGAACTATCAGCTTGAAATCAATAGTGTGTTTTCGGATTTAACCAAAATAATCACCTATCAAACCTACCTATGCAGTGTGCCCAAATTGAGAGCCCTCCATTATCTCTCTTCTTATTGATTTGAACAAACAATTTTTGTGGTAAACAAGCCTAATAATTAACCCCCCAAATTCCAAAATATTCAAAAAGATAAGCTCACAAATCATGCAGTTTTTGCCAATTAAGGCCACTTAACTGCCACTTTAACTTCAGATTGTTTTGCCATTATAGCCCTATTACATAATACCTGAAAGTAGTGACATTTATTGCTATCTAAAACTTATCCGCCCCCCCCCCCCCCCCGGTACTCTATAAAATAATTCTGCTGTTCGGGGGGGGGGGGGGGGGGGGGCGTCGGCTGGAGGCAAGAATCTGGGAGGCTCAAACTATAAAATTTCCTCCTGACTAGCTAATATTGTTGCGAGCTAACTAGCTAATATTGTTGCGAGCTAACTTGAAGTAACTCCAAAAGCAGCTGAGCTGAACTCGATAAAGTTAACTCCTTAATGGTACTTACTTGGTACTTGAAGGTTAATCGCCAACTTCTGTAAGAAGGTTGTGGCAATATGTCAACTCGTCTGTCCGTCTCCGTTCCGGGTCTGCAACGTAGGGTCGGTAGATCGATCGCCATCAACCTTAGCCTGCCACTGGGGGTCCCTCGAGGAGGGTGCTGCCGATCGGTAGGGCGTTTTGATGAAAATATTTATGTCTTGGGTAAGGCAGAGGGTTCATGCAAGTAGCCTATACCAACAACACGTTCCCTGTCTTATAGATTGTGTAACTTCATTTTTACAGACAATCAGAATTCGAACAAAAAACTCACAGACCTATGGACACAGAGCACTCCCCCGCAGTATGGAGACCATACTGAACATCGGAGGAGATCTGATAGATATATGCAGGTGTCCTAACTGATCAAGATGAACCATGAGGGCTACAAGGCTGTCACTGTACTGATCTAGGGCTATTCTATTGAGATGCTGCGATAAGACGCTGAGCATAGAATACAGCATCGGAGTTGAGGCAGCAAAAGAAATAGCTGAAATTCGGAGGTTGCATCTATACTAGGACATCCGAGGCCGAACGCATAAACGGCAGAACATGAGAGGAAAAATGCCAGTATCAAACATGAGGAGCTAGACAATAATTGTGAATCATGTGGCTGCATGATGGTGCACAACCGATGTACGTTGAATTAAAGACAGTGAAACTTGTGCTGGTCATCAAAGCAGTTCCGAAAGGACTTTTGAAGAACCGAATAACGTGACAGATTACGCCTTATTTTTCCAACTCCTACGCTTCAACCAACCCAAGAGCTGCATAATTCATTAGCGTTACAGGTTAATTAATTGTGAGCCTTTAAAAGTACATATCGCAATGTGACAAATATAATTTTCTCACGTTTCAACAAATTTAAATTGTTTACGCTTATCAATTGGTAAGCTTTGAACTTCTTGACTCTCATCAAAATTGTGGCTTTCCCCCACAGAAGAGGCTTATCGCAATGATGGAGTGTTTGCATATATTACATAAGGGAGTTGCAAAAAAACAACTTTCCCACATATCATGACTGCTAACAAGATTTGGAAATAGGATTCTGCGTTTAATTTATATTTATCTGTGGCTTTTATAGTTTTAAAGGTCATTCAATGTCATGCATAAATAACGAATAAACTTGACAATGACATAATAAACATTTAGTATAATTATTAATTACATCATAACACACTGAACCATGACATTTTGTGATAACAATTTGGAGTTGTTTCCACATTGGTCAGATTAAAAATGTACGAAAGCAAGCAGTGCTGTGTAGCCATCTCCGGTGTTGAAACTTCCCCATATATAATGGTGTAACTCAGATGAAGTATAGGGCTGAGTTATCAGTATTACAATGCAAAAGGTTTAAAATGTTGGATTATTATTTCTGCCCGTGAACGGTACAGGGTTGTCTTACCTTGTATTGTTCACGGGCAGATTATAGAATCAATCAAATTGTCATAAAATAGTGTGCAAGTCTCTTGTAGTATCGCGTCTTCTAGATGTGACATAACGCAATACTTCTTATATATTCAGATAACCGGAAGTATTTATAGTTATAGGGGTTTGTCTGTCTGTGTATAATCAACGGTACTTCAGTCAGCAGCTTAAATCTAAAACAGTACAGAATAAGTATTCTTAGCATACAGCGGGATACTGGAGAAACTTTAGAGATTAGCTCATCATTTAGTAAAAATTATTACTAAATTGAGACTCCGTGACCTCCATAAGGATCATGTTTTTATCCCTTTAGGTATGTAATAAGTGGAACTAGAAGGAAGCATGATAGTATGACCAGGAGTTTAACCGTAAAAACCTGAGTATTGTGGTATTCATATCTCAGAAAAATAATGAGTTCATAGCAGCTGGATGGGTGACACAGCCTTAAATTCATACGGATTGAAATTGCATATGTGAGGAAAAATACATACAAAGTATCATTTACAAAATCTAAGTTTTACACTATTTTAGGAGTTGATCTAAGCTTGGAGTTGTTTACGCATGATAATTCAAGAACAGACAACTTCAATTATGGATACATTTTTTCTTTTACAAAATTGCAAGTCAAAAAGCTAGCAGCTTACTCCTTTTTGTATTCTCATCTTAACACATTGATATCCAAGGTCAGCAGCACAATGATAGAATTCGGATAGACCCCTGCCTCAATGACATTTGAGTATGCAGAACACAACAACGGTCATTCTGATTACACTCATATAAAGCCTACATCATAACTACAACCATAGACTTATTATACTATATATATAGCAATATAATATAGAATATTAATTCTATGACTACAACTTACATCATCAATGTCATCCAGATCAAAGTCATCTTTCTTACTGGGCCCGTCCTCTTCTTCAGAACTAGATCCGACATCGCTGCCGGCGTTATTATCAAAAGTGATCATATCCTCTCCATCTTCTCCTCCAATATCCTCATTAATCTTAGCTACAAGAAATACAAAGGTCAAATAATTATAACCAAGTTTAGGGCAAAATCAGGTAGGACAAAAATGAGCCCTCACCTTTGTAACACCAGGCACCAGGATGAAAATGATAAAACACAATTTTTGATATATGATGGGAGCAAAAAAAATGACACAAATATAGATTAATATGGATTTTGATTTGCCCTCTCTTGACTGGTATTGCTAACTGAGGTAGGACAAATCAAAGCGCAATTATCATTAGCGCAACTTCCCATCAAGTTTGAGGTCCGCAAATTAATATACCCTACTGACCTTAATAATTCGCGGAGGACACAACTCCAACTTTTTTCACTAGTCTTAATTATTTAAGGATTTCAGGCCCGCGAATTTGAGAGGATAACTCCTCTATCGTAGTAGTATTCTATTTTGAAAAACTGGCCTCTATGGGATTCAACTTGCAACATCCTATTCCCATAGGGGTTTACAAGGCAGACGCTCTACACACTGAGCTATTCAGCACCCTTACCAAATCTTCCTCTATATAAGTTTGGGTTTAGCTAGTTTCAAGTATTCCGGTTTCTGTAACCGCGAATTACTAAACCACTTGAAAACATAAGGTCAGTAGGGTAACCACAAACTACTAGAGTCAGGTTGGACTATATCCCCCTGTAGCAATGGCAATAACATGAGCTTGAAAAAGGAAGTGAAAATGAGGAAATGCTATCCCACTTTGACAACTCACGGAGGTAATAACTTGGATTTAATATTTTATATATAAAGAACACAGATTCATCCCAAAATAGAAGCAGATTTACTCTGACCACCCATTATATGCTTACTACAGTAATCAAGAGGAGACAAAATATCATAACACTATAACAGGAGCCAATACCAGCAGCCTAACAATATAATAATGAGCTGTTCTATACCATGGTAACACAATGAATGAGGGCAAAGACACTAAAACATGGCTCAAGCGAGTACGGGATTATTGACAGGCCAATGCTGTGGACTAAAATAAGAGGTTTGTCATGAGGTTAGTGACAAATAAACAGTTTCTGGAGATAATTACTTAATCTTCATAATGTAGGATTGTTGTGTCAGGAAGCCAATGTCAGAAAAAAGCCAATCCAAAGCATCTCAATTTTTTTTCACTAGGCTTTGTGACCATTAAGTACACAATTACTAATGATCCAGACCGGAAGAAAAGGACAGTATGATACTTCAGTGGACGGATGATTCATGGTAAATATGAGATAGGGTGTTAAGCTGATGAGCCAATTATACACTTAATTACACCTTTTGCTTCATTATAAACTAATCACATAGTGATTTATGTGGGACTGATTCTGTTGAAACAGCTGATCGATTTTTACAAACAAGTGCTATTTCCTAGTGTGAGATTTTGACAAGGAGAACTTTCAGCATGTTTACTGGAAGTGAGATGCCTCTGCCTATCATTGGCCACTTGCAGCCTTTTCAGTTTGTTTGCAGCCTTTGAGTCAGATCTTATTAGGACATGGAACAGGTAACCTTTTTTCTTTGTTATATAATCTAATCACATTGTGATTTATGTGGGACTGATTCTGTTAAAACAGCTGATCGATCTCACAAACAAGTGTTATTTCGTAGTGTGACACGTTTACTGTAAGTGGGGTGACTTTGCCTATTATTGCCAACTTGCAGCCTATTCAGCCCTATCAGATCTTAACATGCGTTCCCCGTACACCAGGTATACAAGAGTAAAATATGTGGGGAGTTGCTGTAAATGGGCATTGGCCATATGATGAGGAAAAGTATCTATCAGTTAACTACAACTTAAGCGGTAAAAAGAGAACGCACCTTCTTATTGATCAGTGAAGAGATCAAGTCTTTGGGACTGATCAGGATCAACCCAACAAATAAGAGTCAACAATCTCTTCAACCTGATGACAGTGCTAATCGAGACAGATATCATCTAAGTCTTGTAATTATGCCTTTAGTTAGTAGTGAGCCATGATTAGTAGGCCATATTTTAAAACTAAAACAAGGATTATTACACACAGCATAATGTCTGATTACTGGACGTTTCCCACGCCGGGGGGCGTCGGCGGTGGGAAAAAAGTCTGGGGGGGGGGGGCTCAGACTGGGACTAAGCTTGTCGTTTGCAAGTATCCAGTAGTTGAATCTGGGGACGCATTTTGTGTAGAGTATTCCCCTATTCCATTCCACTAGAACTGGTCAATGGATTACCCATAGCCTGTTTGTCACACATCCTTTCTCGGCTTCACTGCCCTGGGCTCACTGAGCATTTAAACAAATAGGTGGCAAAACAAAAACTCAGTAACATACCATTTTCTGGAAGTTCACCATATGCTTTTAGATTTCTAGCTTCGTCTGAGGAGTATTTCATAATTACATCAGCTCTTGAGTCTTGGTAATCTCTCAATCCAATGAGAATAATGTCCGATTGGTTTATCCATACCTACAAACACATCATCACCGTAACTGGAGGCACATAAGCAGGCATATTAAATTCAGCCTGTACAGTATAGAAGATAGATAGAAAGACTACAGCCTTCTTCATCGTATTGACAGAAAACAATGTTGTCAATTTACTGGAACACAATCCAGTATAACACAGCATTGGGGATTCTGAGGTGGCCCAACCACCTTCATATTCACTGGCCATAGAATAGAATGGTACTAAAAGAGTTGTGGTTTCATGTGCCATCAAGGGAGTATATCTTGAGTGGCTCTTCGAACTCTCAGCACCACATGTTGATAACTTTTCTGTATTTTGTCTCACATTTTGAGAAGCCTACGTTGAAAGATTAAGCTGGACATCGTTATCGTACTTGAGACTGAGACAAATCAATTGGAGACAACAACTACACACATCCACACGCTATGACTAGCCACATTATTCAGTATACCTACAGATTTTGGTATGACAATAAAGATTGCATTAATTATTACCTTTTTCCTCAATTTTCCTCTTATGTGACATAACCTTTTGACACCATCAAAACATTGTGCTTCTAAATGTCCATTTCCCAGCATTTTTGTGACCTGCGCATATTCTATAAAACATAAGAGGTAACCATAGATTCATATAATACATGAGGAGTAAGAGAGTTTCTAACTCCTTCGTTTACAATTGATCTTCGCCATCATATTCTGTACAAGGTCTGTTATATTGATATATTGCCCAAACTGAACTAGGACTTAACATGAGATGGTCCAATCTATCGTCAGATTTTTCATCCATTCCGTTCTTACCTTGTCCGTCCTCTTTGAAGACCAGCTCTCTCTTCATGTTCTCATTTTCATTCTTTCCTCTCCTTCGATTCTTACCTCCCTTTCCTAAAGGTAAAATAATTATATAACCTGTGATCTATGCTGACAATGCATGAACACACACAGAATAGTCCCACAAGAACAATTGGAATCATCATTGACGTATTTGTTGAATTTTGAAACATTGGACAAATGTTTCTCATTTTAAGTTCTTAACAAGTTACATTATGACTAAAAGTAGTGAGGTGAACAGCAATTCTTGATAGGCTTACTGATGATCTTTCTGACCATAACATTCAGAACTGTTTAACCTCACATATTCAAGTTTTCTCTCTTTATAATACAAAGGCTCTATCTTGAGCCTGACAGTTCTTGGACACAAATCTGGTTCAAGTTTGACTCTCTGCTGCTGCTAGTGTTACTTGGAAGGGCAATCTACAGCTAGCAATATTTTCAGAGTGGGGCAAACATCATGAGTAACTTTTTTCTTACACTGCGGTGTATAAAATTGATAGATAGGCCTATTTGAACCATAATAATACTTCTACGTTTAGTGTAGACTTTCTGTTAAATTGAGCGATAATAGAGGGAAGTGATTTGGATTTTCTGGGCCAAATCAGTTTGAATATCCTGGTCGGGTTGACAGATTTCTTAGCCAGGCCTGCTACTAACTAATATCTACATGATGATTGATCCTAGTTATTTAAGGTCAGGAGTAGTAGGTAGTACAAGTATTGCTCCTTTTGATAAACCTAACTAACTAGCTGGTCTAGTAACTACAAGTAGGAAGAGACCCAGTTTGAGGCAGTCAAGTGCAGAGCAGCCCGTACCGTGTACAACGCACCAAGAACTGACCACAGGACTAGCACTACCAGCCTCATCTCAGACCTATAATGGGAAACTCTCAAAGAGAGAAGAGGAAGGAGACGCCTGGGCATGTTCAGACTCAGAGCCATGCACTATGGGGAAGTTGCAACAAACATGAACGAATTTCTCACCCCATTTACCCCCGCCATCGGGTACTCCAGGCGACACCCTCTACAATCCTACAATCTACACAATCCCTAACTGCAACTCAAAGTCTCACCAAAAGAGCTTCTTCATAGCTACAGCCAAGGACTGAAACGCCCTCCCCATCGGCAGTCCCCTAACCCATGGTCTCCCACTGGCTGACTAGGTCCCACGCAATTGGTAAACCACCTAACCCAATTGATGACCGGAACTTCCTATCGACAAACCAAACGGTTTGGCCATATTGCCAGGACCTTCATCTGTGAAGTTGGCGATCATCCATGATGAAGTATGAAGTAAGTATACTAACTAACTAAGAAGAAAAGGAGTAACAAGTTATTTTTAATTTGCTTTAATTATAAACTTTTAGAAACCTCAATAAATAAATAAAAATAGATAAACATCAAATCTGTTATCATCATCTAACTTGTTCCATCCATTTACTATAGATGAGAGAATGATAATAATAATATTGTTGACTGACACAGCAGGCACATACATGACTGGGTGTAGTGTGGGTACAAAGTAAGTCTTACAAAGTCATAGTTAGTCACATGTGACATTCATTGTTTGTTGCCACTGCTCTGAATTATCATTTTGTGTGACTTTTACTCACCTTTATTTTTGGGCATAGTGTTGGTTGAATATTAAAACTAACTCCAAAGTTTTAATGTATATTTAAGGTACCAATTTCAGGGTGACCTTTAACTCAGCGAGGACTGGCAGGAGTTGAATGGTTTGTAAGTTTTACTGGTATTTCACTACAGCAAAAAAATGTGTGAATCCACGAGTAAGTTTTCCAGCCTCGTTATGGGAACTGAGAAAGATATACAGCGAGTCTATCTGCAAATTGTGAGTGGGCGGTGCTTGATTTATTTTTGGCCCAATAAGATACTTCAGTCATTTCTGAAAGCGGACACAACTCCTTATGGCAGTACAAAAGCGTCATAGGCATAGTTATATTATAACTATGCCTATGACAAAGAAAGCCATATCACGTGTGATCAGGAATATGGAAGGAGCAGAAAACACACAACTACCAGGTTAGAAAAATCATTCTTTCCACCAAGCATTCTGTTCACCTTTATCAGAAGTAGGTTTGTTACCATACCTGTGGGCTATCAAAAAGTCCTGAGAACTTTTTTGATATCTGCAGTGAAATTGTTTTTTTTTTCAGTCATGTGTTTTGAAGCTCATCGATTTTTTTTCTCCAGATGCCGCATCAGAATTCTGAAAATATGTTTTCTGACAAAGGCACCAAGGCTAGTCTGTTTGCATAGGTATATATGAAACAGTTTTGTAAATGGCATAAGAGCGGGATGTAATTTCATGTGTCAATCAATGCTACCAAATAACTGACATAGTGCTCACTTATCATTGTCACACAGTCTGCGCGCTAATCTTCAGCACTTTTGTTCAGATGTAAACCCAATGCCAGATGGTGTTTAAACATTAATGTATTTTATTTTTACTCTTATAAGATATAGGAAGAGTGCTGGTAGAGGCAATAGCTTTATCTATAAAACCATAAACAATTGTTGACTTAAGCCATACTAAGAACTTTGTGAGATGTATTCATGAAAATGAGAGATCAGAGGTATCATAGGCTATGTTAGTGAGGAGCCATTCAATATACATCCGGTAAAACTATACACATCTAGAACTTGGCCTTTTATAAAATGGTTCTAATTGAATTTATTGTCGAAGTAATCTCTCAAAATGATGGCACATTCACTCATGTTTCTTGACACTTACATTGTAGCAGAGATTTGCTGGTTGATTGTGTTTAAATGACAAGATTTTTCAAGGCAAGCAATAAAAAATAGGTGAAGCAGCAAATATAATAGGTAATGGTATACACGCCTTTAAATCAACCTCCTGACACTGGAATTTCAATAAATAATGAGAGAGATCAATTTCACATCACTTTATTGCAGATACTGTATTTTATTTTAAGCCTGATTGTGTAGACCTGTGACGTGAAACCAGATATAATTACAACACCACCATCAGGGTGTACCTGGATATGCAGCATGTGATTTGGAGGCGCCCGCTCGGCTTTCCATTCAGCCTGGAAATTAGCATAGCAAACAAGCAGAACAGAGCTGACTTCTCGTTCAGCTTATACCCAAGTTCTTGCAGCTCTGGTGTAACCATCACACCCACAAGCTTCTCAGCATCACATGGGGAGATATTCAAGGGAAAAACTAAACACGGGTCTCCATTGAAACATTCAAATATGAGCCTCCACCCAAAAATGCCAATCTCACTGTATCATTCATTGTCACCCTCAGGGTGCTTAAACACGGATTATCCAGTAGCTGCAGGAAATTTGCAAAGTCACTTTGACTGTAAAAACCAAAATCAAGAAATTTTGCCTCACCGTATATGATATGTTTAGAACGGTAGTGAGCTGTGATAATTTATGAATTTTTTTCACTATACTTTAAATTAGAGAACATCACTGTTATAATATTGTACATCCTGAAATTATAAGTATTGCCTCCAAGTATGAAAATAAACAGAGCAACAATAATAAAACAAATTGCTCACCTACTAGTTTGGGTCCTACTTGTCACCTGAGAGACACTCTTGTGACCAGTCGGTCATTGACAAGACACTATAAGTGTGAACAAAGAAAGGTTTTAATTGCTACTAGCTGTTTATACAGTAGTATCTCATTTCTCATCGTGATTAGAGATTGGCAAGGACAAGGAGTTTTAGCAAATGATCAGCCAAAATAAGCTGAAAATAAGCATCTCCTAAATCACTGCATGACTATGTGTATCATCAGTCAATTTGAAATGTTCAGCAGCTTTTTCCAGCCAAAATTGAAAAAACTAGCTGGTGTTTCAGAGTTGTCTATACCCAGGTGTTATTGGGGCATTCTGGGAACTTGTAATAGGGGATTGATAGCCAATCAAATCCTGAGATATTAGTAGGCGGAGCTTGGTTTTTATTTGGCCAATGAAATAAATTATTGCTAGTGACACAAACTCCGCGAATAATATCATGCTGCACAATAGTTTGGGTAATTTTTAAAAGCAGACACAACTCTTTATTATCTTTATATTGGACTGTGACAGCAGTGGTCTGCGGATAAAGTGCATTCTGTGTGTCTCTATATTAACAAACTTGCAGAACAATTCTCTTCAAACTGTAAAACATGGAGTATGATGCTAAAATTCGCAGATGCTGTCATATTTTACTAGTCGTCACCATAGTACATAGTTCAAGTTTATATTGTATTGTGAATGCGTTTTATCCCAACAATTTTTACCAGTGTCCAAGAGTCGACGGAATTGATCACAATTCCCTGGATCATACGCACAAGTCAATGACAAAGAAAGCTATATCACATGTGATGAGGGATATTGAAGAAGCGGAAAAAAGTCAGCTTCAAGGTGAGAAAAATATATTTACTGTCGGCATCCAATCATTTTTGTGAATTTACGGGAGTGAGTGTGATGCCATACCCATACAGATCCATAAACATTTGTTTTCTATTATGTGTTACAAAGTAAAATGGATTACATTTACCCAACAACGGAGTAAAGTCGCGGTAAAAATAATGTTGCTTGGGATGTAGGCAAATGCAGTTTGGTACCATATAATTAAACAAACAAACAAAAAGATATTGGCATGTACCTCGTCTGTAAATGCACCAAAATAAGACATTTTTTCCTTGAAAATAGAACAAGAGTCCGCTACATTTTAGCTTAAAAAATGGACGAGTACATATCACACAAATTACTGCCTTGTACCACATAACCTACATGATAGTCACTCAGTGCTATCATTATCGAACACAGCTTATCTCAAGCATCTCAGGTGTGAGCCTTAATCTCTAACTATTCGCATGATATTAGGATACCTTTGTCAACAGTGCAATGTAAAAGGCCAGACTTGATAACAAGGTTCATACAGACAGTTTGCTTGCGTGCAAAGAACTTGGTCTGAGAAAATTTTTCGGCTGCTTGCTAATCTCCCATGCATAAAATTGTCCTTTGTCATGCTTACTCCAAGCGTGTAACAACCCTTACAATAACACCATCTGAACCTAGCTACAAGGGATTTGCTTGATATCCCTGTTGGGCTTTGACTTGTTTCGTTATCTAAGCTGATTTATTTCCAAGGTTCGGTGGAAATTTGATGCTAGTGTGTCACTGCTTTTCCGGCTGATGCTTAAAATTACTCATCATGATAATAAATGACTGCATGAATATTCTCCATTCATTTATTCTTCAACTCTATGAATAAGATCCTAAACATTCAGGACAACTTTCAGGGACAACAACAACAGTACATAAACATACTTCCTATTCATGCGCTGTTACTAAAGAGAAATATTTTAGTTGATAAACTTAGCCAGCCTTTTGTTAGCCGAGGTGGTGAAGCACACTTTTGCGGAGAAAGCACCCTTGTTCAAGGATGCTTATCTTTTCATGTCATATGTATTATTATCATATGAAATATGAATCATTATGGAATGCTGTACTTACATATCGTACCTCCTAAACCTTTACAAAACCCATCGCTGACACAACAACAATGGAGAGGGCCATCGGTGTAATCAGATTTGACTGGATGTTCTTATCGGGTTATTTGGAGGACAAAGGACTGCCGCAAAGAATTTGAAGACGTGATTATCGATTATTTGCTGTTTGGATGATAATTTCAGTACATTAGCATTGTTAATTACCGTGTAACGCTGTTATGATTTCACTGCAGGCTCAACCCTGTCATTTTTATTTAGGGTTATGTAACATCCTCAGGATTAATGTCATTGGGGTGTCTGGTTTATATTTGGTACCTATCCATATGGTGGAAGGTGTGTTATTACAAGGGGCAATCACATCAGAAAGATATTGTTAGATGAATCAGGGGTTTCTAGAAGGGTTCATCTCTTTGCGGTCACTAACTAATTGGGTGGTAATAAAAAACAGCCCACTCAGTTGTAACCACATATCAGTATGACCTCTCAGATACAAGAGAGAAAATTCTGCACAGTTTAATTGAGGGAATGTGAGTAGTCAAATTTATGTCTCACTCTTAGAGATATCTGCAACATGTGAATGCCAAAAAATTAGATTACCTGCTCTGAGCACAGATACGGAAAACATGCAAAATTGAGAAAATAAGGTGGAGAGTGAGACAGGGAGAAAGAGGTTAACACTATGTTCTGGCCTAATTTAGAATATGCGACCTAAACCCTGATATGAGATACTATAATTGATATCTCTCAGCCTTTTTGAGCTTTCCTACTCAGATTTCTCTGTTAATTACTGGTGAAGTTTTGAGCAGAGAACAATTGTACCAGCGGCACTATAAAAGCTGCTAATTAGCTGTTCATTGAGGCCCCTACATGTCAAAATAACACTTTTGTGTTGCAAAATACAACAGCAGGTTGGCCCCATCTTGCTTATTCTAGTGCAAAATAATAATAATTTTGGGCCTGTGTTGAGCCAATTTAGAGCTGTGCATCTCAAGAGTTGGGGAACAAATATTAGTGGCAGATATGATTCTATAGCTAAGCTAAAAGTTGTGTATTGTGACAGGGTGTTGGGGCACTCCCTGTGCAGTGACACTGTCTCACTGACTGGTCACATTGTTTTATCATAAATGTCACTGAACATCAACAGAGTGCAATTTAGCAAGTCAAGAATTTGGTCAATCGTCTGCACCTGACTTGTTTGTTTGCCGTAATTCACTGAGAGACATGATTGCAGAGTTGGAGACTTGTGTTACTGGCCTACTAGACTGTAATCACAGCACAGTGATGAATCATTGCAAGGCTGAATTTTTGAAAATAATGGAATTACACATTATTATATTTGTCAATCCTATAGAAATGCTGGAGCTGTATTCAAAAGTATAAAGTAATCTTTAAATGTCATTAGGTGTCAACTTGGTGTCTGTATGGGTTACTCTGCAGCTATGCAAATACCAACTACTAGCTCTAGCTGCACTCTGGCAAGGGTATGTCTGATGCATTGACAGTGTTCCTAAACGGTCCACAGGCCAGCTAGAACACCTGAGCTAGTAAAGAGAAAAAAGAGCTTGAAATTCTAGCTTTGATCACTATGTCTTGATCTGTCATTGCACACACAAGTGTGTATAAACACAGCGAGATATTCATTAGGTTAGCTATCAGTGGAGAATTATTTTTCACTCCTTTATGGTAACATGAAAGTCAAGTTTTACCCAGACATTGTTTTTGCAGCAAATGCACAAAAGCTGTAGACTTATCAATCTATCATTCAGACAGCCTTTGGCACCACTGGCAATCCTATATTCACTATACCAATACCCAAATAATATTTAAAACAATAGAAAGCTAAACACATTTAATGACTGGACCATAGAAAACTGTATCACTTATACAAAACCATAAACAATAACACAATACATGTCAAATGAATTGGCTACATTATGAGGTGTGGGCCAGTTTGAAAATCATCAGAATTGCTTTTTCCAACTAAATTGCGTTATTATAGCCACTATTATTGTTATTTTAATTGCTAACAAAAGAGACATGGCTGAGTAACGAATCAGCTGTGAAAAAAATTAGAAGTTATTACCTGGGCCTGTATTATTACAACGGAGTGTGCACATTTTGCGGTTAGTCAAAAATTCAACAAAACAAACCTAAATTCAACTACATGTTGTTGCTTGCTCACCAACATTGTATGAAAACCTTGCGGCATCAAATTTACTAACAGTAACGCATTCGCCAGTTACCTTTAGTCACAATAAGTGTCGGGTGACTTGAGATCTTAATACATAATATACCTGTATAGTCATTGAGTGTATTATCTTGACATGTGAATTGCTATGAACCTTTTTACTTATATTACATGAGTCAATGCAAATATTTATCATCAGGATTTAAGATAAGAATCACAAGTGAACCTGTATTGAATATAAAACATTGTTCTCAAGCAATTGTGTATTCAAATCCAGGTAAAGGAATCAAATATTTGTTCATGAGATATAAATGTCTGCCTTTGTACCCCCAAAAAACTCTCATTTTGTTTTCCATACTGGCTATTGGACGTGCACTTTTGGAATGTTATTTTTTTGCCAGTAGCTACACAGAAATTGCAGGTGTTAATTGACACAACGTTATGGCTCATAATGTTTGAATAATATTTGTCATTCTTCCTGATTGAGCATAGCCTACTCAGCCATCAGAATCAATTATGAGTTACATAATCCACCACACCGATGCACCTCAAACTCACCACGAACTGATACACATTACCAGTATAATAGCAACCCAAGTATTTCAAATATCTTCATACTTTTAAGGAATGTACACCAGACAGTGTGTTTAGGAAGTTTATTCTGATAATTTGTAGGTGGTGGCAGGGAGGGTGGTGGGTAATGAATTTGCTGGTTGGCATGAGTTGTCACCACATACACAATACTCTGACTCATCATGTCTTATCTTTATCAGACTAAACAAACAGCACCTCATCATACCCCATGGTACAGGTTCCGCTGACGAGTGAGTAACATGTCGACTTTATCTCTACAACCTCCACCTTACATCGAAACTGTGACAAATCACAGCGTACATCTGACACCCAATTTTAAAGTTTTATTGTATGTAGTCTAAGATAGTTGGTACTCCATGTTACTGCAGCTGATGATTTTATGACTCATGATTGAAATAAGCTACAGTTTATTGACTCAGTTGCATTAAGGGGGCCATTTATCAAGCCCCTACAACAATTATAACATAGACCTGAACTAAGAATCATTGACATAGACAACTGCCTTGATTTGTTTTGACCTATAGCAAATCTCTTTCTGACGCGTCAATCGAACATCATGGCATATTACAATGCTATGTGTACATCCCCTTGTAATGTCTGCGGAACAAATTCTACGTCAAACTTCTGTTTGCTGAATGATGCGTTATCTCTTATCACCCCGAGATTAGATAGATGTGTGGTGAAACTTAGTTCTCCCATCCGTCCTGGAATTCCATCAACCAAACTCAGTTAACAGTTTCCTTATTGGAATGAAATGGATCTGTCAAAATAGCGACCCAATGTCTCATGTGACCTTAAAGATAAAACTGTTGTTTGTTTTGAGTTTGATATCAGAGATGAGAAATATCCTTTCTATAAACTCAATATGGCCTATTCCAATGTACTTTATATCTATGGATTCTTTCCCCGAAGGCAACTACTTAGATGAGTAATCCTCTCTTTGCCCCATAACTTTGACTTATTTGATCTAATCCTTACACCCGCCCACCCTTCCAGTATTCTTAAAAAACTGACACGATTCATGAAAAAAAGTTACATAACAGCACCGTTTTTGAATATCAAAGCAGCTAATATCAGATTCTGGTGTACGATTTCTCTCTCAAAATATAATATTACCCGTCCAGGTACGCCATATATTATCAGTAGGCCTATGACTCACCCAACCTGTTCACCTTCATGCACCTGCTCGTTTCCATCACAGACCTGTAATTACTAGTCTACTAAGCTGATGTTATACCAGCCCCCATGTCTGTATCCTAGCCTTCATACGGCTGCAGGGTATGCCGAGAAGCATAATCCTAACTTCATTTAGCCAATGAACTTCTTCTCCATTGATTTAACTCTATATACAATAACGGTAAATACAGACGCCGTCTTAACCATCACTTTCTTATTCGTAAACTTTCTCTAGGTTATCTAATGATCAATGATTCATTCAGAAACATATATAATGTTCTAAAGGTTCATTAAAAGTAGAGTCATCGCATGGTGGGAGTATGACCGCAGAGTGTCAGCAAAACTGACCAATCAGCTCTCATATCATATTTTCCATTTTCCAATATTATGAGGGTGGAATACAAAAATATAACACTTCTACTACATTTTGTATGAAGATCAGATTTTATACTTTTTTAACATGAATTTTGTCCTCGAGATCCACGACTAAAACATCTCTTTTAATTGATTCCGATTGATCATTATGTTTCAGTTGAGTCGAATACGATCTTTACACCATTTTCTTTATGTATTTAGATTCCGGTAATATGCTGACTCAGCGTCAAGCTTTAGATGAGATATTAAGAGGTTCTGATGAGATGGATAGATATGGATACAATGAAGCGGCCAATCATTTCAATGGCGAACAGATTCCTCAAAGTTTGTATTATAGAAATAACTTACGATATGTACTTTACACTTGGTACTTGTTGGACATAATATGCAGATAAATACTTGATTGTCATCAAACTTGTCGGACCTTGTTGATTCTCACTCTGCCCACTCAGTTTGTTAAGATAACCTAGATCAAGTTTAATCCAATTGCCTGAGTTCCAGTTGCTCTCTTACACTAGACCAGTGGATCTGGAGGAATTCCGAATGCAGGCAAATGGACCAAACTTGGTCTAAGATAACCTGGCCCATCAAATTATTATATTTTGAGTAAACCCTATTCTCACATAATTAAATTTTTTTTTTCAGGCAACGCTAAATTAAAAAGGCTGAAGAAGCAGATTATAGAATTGAGCTTGCTTGACTCACCATATAAATACACATTAATGCGGCACCTGATTGGTCAATCTCTTCATCTGATACAAGACTTCTACAGTAACACTGATTGGACAGAAGTATTCAAGCAAAGTTCACCGACAACTTACTACCGAAGTCTTGGTAGGTGGAAATAAATCAGCGTATGATCCAATATTCCTGCATTTAATCATGCATTCATTAGTACTAGACGAATTATTGAAAGTTAGTTACCTACTCGTTGTGTGATACTCACTGTGGTATAAATGGATAAATATCTAACTGTATCAGGGTCCTATGGGCCTCTTTACACAGGACACTGCAGGCCCGATACTGGAAAAAGTGCTCCTAGTTGTCAGTGTAGGAGGGAAGAGTGGGTAGATCAGGTTTGCAGCATGTTTGTCTGCGTTTGGATTTGCTCCCCTTCCACTGGTAAGCTGGCGGATCAGGGGAAACAATTCCTGCTGTAGGCAAAATGGCTCATACTAAGTCTAGAATTCTGATTGAAAAATATTAATCAGTCCTTGCAGAAATGGATTTTAGTAGTTTTTGAATTTTACTCATCAAAATACATGTAATTAAAATTGTTGATAATTATCACATGATAATTACACAAATCTATAAACTCTTTCTAGAAGCGCTGCCAGAAGTCCTTTATCTGAAGTAATCAGTGAAATTAGTTTTAGGTCTAGCGTCTTCTGCTGGATACACTGATTGACCAAGGAGCTTTAACTCCTTGGATTGACCGAATGGCATGTAACATTTTTTGTTATAATTAAAAGTGTGTTGATGACTGTTGGCTGTCAGACCATGTTTGTGAATTCCCATTATATCACTGGTCCCTGAATTTTGAAACCAGCAGTTAAATTTGTTTTTTTTTTCTCTTATGCAGGCATAGAAGGAGAGGACCTGATCAGAGTAGATGAAACAGGGAAATGGAGTGTCTGTATTAGCAGCCCTATCAATAGCTCAAGGTACGGTCCAAGATTCAAGTATCCTAAAAACCTTTACAAATGAGTACTGTTTGAAGGAACCATAGACAAAACACACAACAATGTTGTGTGTTTTGTCTATGGAAGGAACTCTGAGTGTTTGGGAACAGGGGAATCTGTTATCAAAAATTTGAGTCATACACAATCCGAAATCATCTAATGATAAGCTTTTAAGTACATAAATATGATTAAGTTTTACGCTGTTTAGTTTGCCATAATCCATATTCCATGACCGTATTCCACAGTATTCATAAATATTACAATGTTCTTTCAGTTCTACAACAGGAAACATACTACATGGTACAAGCTATATGACTAGTGGATACAGATCAGACCAGGATGTTATTAAACCTGACGGTATGTTACATTAGTCCTGATAGGCTGAGAATGTTAGATCAAGGCTGGTTGGCTTGTTACAAGAAATGGATAGTTTGGGCGAGGCGTTAGAAACTAACTCATTGGTTTGAGCCAACCCGTCAAGAAACTATATTATTATCAATGAATAAATCCTAACTTTGTGGAATACTTTGCAAGTTTGACGCCTCTAATTCGCTCAGTGATGTTGTATGCGGGTATAAATCATGTAGATAAATCTATCTTATCTCTTCAACATAAACATCATAATACTTGTAGGGCTAGGTTCTTTTACCAACTGGCCTAGTATACAAGATAACTTATTTGATATTGTTTGACAGGTCGATACTCAGAAGTTGATCAAGGATATAAAGGGAAATGCAGTCATGGTGGTATATACGATTCCTCGACTAGTTCCGCCCCAACAGGAGGGATTAACAGTGAATCGTATAACTACTGGCTCTCACCTAAGTTTGACATCCATAACAGCTCAGCACAGTCTGCCATAGAGGCATCTAAAGCATTTCTCTATTCAGGTGAGTAACACAGTAATGGCACTGCGGGGTAACTTATTCAAGAAACTACGGACTGCCGTGTATACAAGCTGAATTCTGATATTATGCTAAAACATAGCCCTTTCAATGCTCTTGCAATATGTGTATGAATCTTGCACCAAACCTCTTTGGTATTTATTTTTGTAGATATAGGACTGTCTACAAGCATATCATCCGAGGAGCTACTGAGGATATTTGGAGTTGGGGTAGCTAAGCATGTGTCCCTACTTCAAACTGCTACTCTCCAGGAACTCTCGCCAACTAGACTTTGGAATGAGAGTCTATTCAGCAGCAGTAAGACTTGGCCGTGGGATGTCAGTCATCTCTACGTCGGATCTGCAGATAAATGTGAGTCTTTATGCTTAACGACTGGCTGACTGAATCTGTGTAATCATTAAGATCAGAACTTTTCAAGCCATCACTCTGACAGATGCAGGATTGAAAAACCTGATAAATGTTTTATTAGCTTATTTTCATAGCCCAAATATAATAATAAAGGGGTTTATCTTTGGAATTATTTGGAAACAGGGATTCCTAAGCATTGAAATAAAAACAGGGTTGAATTTAAAAGCCATAAATACCATTAGGATAAAATTTTGTGTTATTATTATCATCAATCTTATCATGGCCCTGAGCTGCACACGCAGTTTGACAAATGTTGACATGAGAGTATTTCCTTCCTGATAGATAATGTATCCAGCTACATGTTATACAGTGAGCGTAGCTTATACAGAGCATCACCTCTATCAGTATCACAGTCTAACATACTCAGTGCAGCAGATGAGCTCCCCACTCATTCAGATCTGGTTATAGTTACAAGTAAGTAATGATATATATGGCCATTCTAATTACTAAAAATCTATGGTGGTAGAACAAAAAAAGGCCACTTATAAATTTGCAAAAAGAGTTAGCACCCCCCCCCCCCCCCATTCGCCCATCTTGCAAGTGATTCCAACCTCCCGAATGAATTTTCTTCATAAGATCCGCCAAAAATCAAAGTTGTCTCCCCACCCGATGTGAGAGGACAACTTCGCCCATCATACGCTATATCTTTTGTGTGCAGAGACTGGTCTGGAAGATACCTGGGATGAAGATGTGATAAAGAAGGTCCTGAATCAGAGAAATATACGGCTGACAGTATTTGTATATAACAACACTGCAGGTAGTTAATTGTTTTATAATATTATTTTTATCAAAACAAGGGCACATTTGTCTGCTCAAGTACACAGTAGTACACAGAATTTGCCGACGCTGATGCAAAGTAAGTTATACAAGAGGACAAAGAAGGGAATATTGGATTACATGGTAGAATCAGAAGTGTTCTCATTTTCCCTTACCAGGATGTTTTTAATAACAGTGCTTGACTGTGTCTTGAATTCCTGAGATTTGAAAATTTAATACAAGCTCTTATTCCTTCTGCACAGGACAAACTGCAGCTGAAAATCACCTTAAAGCTTTAGAGAGGCTCTGCAAAGCAACAGGAGGTGACATTTTCATAATTAAGTATGGATATGAAGTATTGGATATAATGTTACATTTGAAACCTACATGGGAGACAACTCATTACGTGCCTATATCTAGTGGTGAAGTACTGATACCTATAGGACCACAACAGTCTTTGTATCTGGTAATCAACTGCCTTAAACCTAAACAAGAGTCACACAAACTACCGGGTGGGAGTGTAGACGCCCGTATTGCGCTTTCTACAGACTATATCACCATCCTGAATATTACATCACGCAGTAGGGAAGTACTAAAAATGGATATGCGACTCGCAAAGTCTATAAGAGACCAATGCACTGTGAGTACACGAAGTGAGACGAAACCAGTACACGTGTACCCAGTACAACAAGGCGTGAGGAGACAACTATTCCCTTCTTCTATCAGAGGTAATGAATCCGCCATAGACAAAACGCATGTCTATGTCTATGGAATTGACCATCAAGCAAATCTATTAAAAGCCTCACTCAAATGACATAATGTGAACGGTAAACTGAAAATGTTGGAGCTGTGGTGAACAACCTGGCTCATTATTTTAATCTACCTACTGAATGTATTCTAACAATCGTATAAGTGACTAGACAGTGAACTAATATTATGTGTCTTGCTTTTATCCTACAGTGTTAGATATCGGAAGAGTGGTAGTAGAAACAACGGACTCTTCTATCACACCACTAACAGTCGGAGACTCTCGACGTACTACAGATTTTGTTAGATGTATGTATGAAGCTGAGAGATCCGAGGTTCCATATACACACGTTAGCGAGGAGCTTTCTAATATACAACAGGTAAAACTGTACATATCTGAAACTTGGTCTATTTTAAATGGTGTTTTTGATTAAAGTAATTGATGAAGTAATCTGTAAAAATGTTAGCATATTCATTCAGTGTCTTATATTCTGAAAGAGATCTGCTTGTTAATTGTGTTCAAATGACAGGATTTTATAAGGAAAGCACAAGAAGAGCCATTATTGTTAATGCAGACATCGGTATGATTTCAGCCTGATTATGTAGACATGACTTTGCAACCAGAAATAGACTACAACACCACAATCAGGGAGTACCTGGATATGCAGCATATCAGTGTAGATGCGCCCACTCT
The DNA here is from genome assembly GCA_914767715.1 of Membranipora membranacea. NCBI lineage: Eukaryota > Metazoa > Bryozoa > Gymnolaemata > Cheilostomatida > Membraniporidae > Membranipora > Membranipora membranacea. The sequence continues at coordinate 13,661,579 of OU612073.1, read as the reverse complement.
CCTTCCTTCAAACAGTACAAGCCTGGAAATCAGCATAACAAACAAGCAGAGCAGAGCTGACTTCTCGTTCAGTTTATACCCAAGTTCTCGAAGCTCTGGTGTAACCATCACACCCACAAGCTACTCAGCATCACACGGGGAGATATTCATGGTTAAACTGGAGTTTGGTGAATCTTATAAGGAATTCAGGTAAAGGCTATGGTTTTGATCTTAGAAACCAACAGTAGAGTGGATTGTGAGTTGAGAGTGAGAAGATTGTCCAGCATAAGCTGTCATATTGATCTTAATGACGCTATTTGTATAGCAAAGTTATAGATGTGTTGCAGTCCCCCTTTTACAAGCACTAGACAAATCTCACCCTCCCAGATCTGAGGGATGAAAAACTGTCAAATCAATAGTTGTTCTCTCCTGTCTTAAAAGGGGACTAATCTCTTTCATTGAACGATCTTATTGTTTGATGTCATTAATGAGATGGAATCAACCATGTTTGCAGGCCTTTGACACTACTAGTGAGAGGGTTTGGAGATGACTATGTGGAGTTTCATGCAGCACATACATTCCAGTTTATATCAACCGATCATGTGTTTTACCAAACAACAACACTACCTACCGCACCAACAACTACATCGACCAGGCCTACCACTTCTACACGTACTACCACAAAACCGACTACTAAAAAAGTATTCAATGACCCTACTATTCCATCAACCAAAACAAGGCCTAGCCCCACAACTCAAAAGCCTCCTGTACCTTCTTCAAGGGAGACAATTCAAAATCTTATATCTACAGAGCTGACCCTACCTGCAGAGACTTCACCTAGTGCAGATAATCAGATACGTGATAGTACAACCATCTCTACCAATACAGTAACAGACTCCCAAAAATCACACATTCCAAATAGTTTAAAAACTACATCAAAAGTCTCTATAGTATCCCACAGATATAAGCCTCCGCCAGGGCAGATGGGACGTTATTTCACTCTATCATTCGTCGTCACCCTGTTGGTGCTAACAACATTAATTATAACAGTAGCTACAGTTATTTTACTGTATAACTTCTACTGTAAAAACCCAAACTCAAGTAAAGAGAACAAGTATATGAATGTGAGTCAGGATTCAGAGATTCCAATTACTAGTTTGTGAGATGAGATCTAATCCTCAGCGTGACGACAGCCTTTTCTCTACAAGGTTTGAGACAGACAACTTGTGACCGTATCTGACACAGGTTCAAAGCAAGGGAAACTCCCTAACTCAACAGAATGAAGCTCAGGTTTTTATATATTTTACCCAAAGACAGGGTATACTATGTGTCTTGTTGCAATATCATGACCAAAAATGCTCCATTATCTCTATATAAAAACTCTCTTTTCTATGCATATTCTGACATTGTTTGAGAATGTTCTATTTATGTGCCATATTCATTGTTATTCCTTTATCATGGAAGCTATCACCTTTTATTTATGTTCCTATTCCCTAGGTCTCTATGTCACTGATTGTACTTGTAGTGTTTAGTATAGTAGCGAGCTGTGATAAAGATTATGAATATATTTTACAATTTTCAAAAATTTGTTATCGATTGAAATGGAGATCATAGTCGTCTTGTATATCCTACAATCATGGACACAACTATGACAAAACGGGTGAACAACAACTCATCCACTAGATTGAACTGAGCCCCAATATGTCCTTGGATGGTAAATTTTATGGTCAGACCCCAAAAATATGTTTGGCTAGGGTTGGTGGTGCAGTGGTCGTACTTCACAAGTATCCCTTAATTGAGAACATCCGAGCCAATAAGTGTGTTTTTCGTGATACAAATATTGGTGCAATTGCAAAAACTGTTGCAAGTTAGCAGACAAAATCAGCCAAGACTTAGTTGACCATGACGATTTTATTCAACTCACTGTATGTGACTACCTATCATTAAAATGAGGACAGTATTTACAACTGGATACAATAGATATAACATAGAAACAGTATTTCCATAGGAGAAACTGAAATGGCCTTCAAAATGACCAACCAATACTGCTTCATCCCTTGAACTCATCAAGTGATGATGTTTTTAAGATCAAATGTCAGCTTATCAATTGCCAGCTTTGTGACAACGCCACCCAAGAGGCACATTAATAAAAATCTTAAACTGGTCACATACAAATCCTATATACATTAACCCAAGTTTGCCGTCAGCTTAGTTGTATTGCGTTATTTTGGCATTCTAAGAGAGTACTCGTCCGACATCCACTTGGCGTGGTTGTGTGCGTGGATGTTGACAAAGATCTTCAGCAGGGTTTTCAAATCATCTCTACAATAATACAATAATGATCGATTAATAATTTACAATACAATCTTACAGGGGAATAACGATAAGGGAGGAAGAGCTGCAATGGCTTCTACCCACTAAAGTTCATTCTCTAGGTCGAGGTCGGGACAAGCTTCTATCAATGAGAGATGTTAGCTAACCATCATTGATACTAAACATTTTATACATATGCAAACAACTTAATTTCAAGCCAAAATAGTATATTATTACTATTATATATCATATATAACAGTATTTTATCTCTCACCTATTACCGGCTGAGTGGTAGGCAGCAGCACATGACTTCATATATCTACACAGATTCTCTAGCTCAGGTATAACAGTATCTCCTGTAGCAGACTTTAACCACTGACTTGGCAGCACATCTGTCACCTGTCAATCAAACAGTAATTAAGATATATATGTGTGTATATGTGTGTGTGTGAATATGAGGTGATATAGGACTAACTGTACACACTAAGAGGATGATCAGACACCAACAAGATGGTTGATGTTCTCACATGTTTTACATTCTCAGTTATACATGGAAATGTGTCCTGAATGTTACCTGCAGCGGATGAATTTAAGAGACAATGTTTCGAACTTGAGAAATAGCTTTTTTATCAGCTGTAATTTGTTTGAAGCAACATCTATTTAAATTTTAAGCTAGATATGCAAGAGGGTTTCAATCTTTCCGTTCGAGAAATTAGAATATCGCAGTTTTATTGCTTCTTTCATAGCAGAGTTTACAATTTTCACTTCAGCTATATAGGAAGGTGGTAGTTTAACCATATCGATAAAGACAATATACACTCACAGCTTTGATACGTCTAAGAGAGTTATCAGTACCAGAGCACTGAAAGCCGAGCATGATGTATCTGTTGAGTAGGCTATCTAGAGCCAGACTACGTAACTTAGAGTCGCTTAGTAATCCAGAAAACCTCAGTATGTTCTTATACAGCTTTATACTATGCCATATCTGTCTGTGCAGGAACGATCGAGCCTCTATGTGCTTAGCTATCAAACTGTAAAGTAGAGAAATAAATGTGCTGATATAGAGATAAGGGATAAAATGGAGATTTTGGAAATGATGTTTTATGCGCAGCTTCAAGTGTTGATAAAGTAGGATCCAATTTGTTCGCATTCCGGTTATTCCCATTCTACTGGTGTGTCGCGGTTTGAAGCGGGCAACTCCAAAACGCAGGCAAATTCAATCAAACTTGATCTTGGTATACGTGTATGAGGTCTTATTACAAGCATCAGTGCAATGTCATGTAAGTAATGAAGACGTTCTGATCTTGAGCAGAATTTTCAAGGATTGAGTTATCACCAGATCACTTACTCAGCAGTATAGAGAGGCATGAAGGTGTCCTCATCCAGACTAGTATTAATTCTGTGTACGACGGCCTTCAGAAGTGTAGCTGTGTTCTTACTACTGCTATTCAGAGAGGGGTAATCTTCTACTAACTCATGAAGTAATCCAGTAAGAGACTTAGTCTGGCTGGTAGAGACAGGGTCCCACACCATATCAACATAACCTAGATGAGAAACAAGGCTAGGTTAACGTCTGTCACCTGACTGATGCTCAGCAGACTTACTAACTGTGATGTTTTCTTATCTTATCATGATGCATGCACTATGAAACCAAATCCATTGGCTTCTAGTGATATTCAGTCACTGGACATACAAATACCACTGTTTCATTATATGGATAAATTTAATTGTGCAGACCACCAGCAACTGAGTGCAGAAAAACAATACATGATAAAGCTGTACTATAAAGTACTACAACATTCATCGGAGAACTAAGAATAGCAAACCCAAGGACATATTATGGGTAATTAGGAAAGATTCAACAATCTAAGTATAATTAACGGAGTCAGATCCATAGAGGGACTAGTTTATCCATGATTGGCCGATATGTTGGTGATTTTGTTGTTGGTCACGGGGTCCAAATTGACTAATAAAGTCATACCTGTTAATTTAGGAACTAATACCTTTTCCACTATCATAGGAATGAGTTCATTATCAGGATCAGCCGAGTCAAACATTGACGCGGATCGCTTGTGACCAAATAAGGCCACACAGCGATACCACGACATTGACGCTAATTCTGTACAATCGGCCTACAAGCAGACAACAGTAACAGCAGACATCGTTAGTCATTGTTCAACCATCATGAAGTTTTTTTGCGGAGAATTTACAGAAAAACACCAGCTATTCAATCTTATCATCCAAACCATTGATGATGTACCCTGATCTACACAAACTCTAAAAGGATACCAAGATTTAAGGGGTGCACAACAACGGACTAAGTAATTTTTACACAGTCCTGTTATTATTTAATCATGGTGACAGTTACCAGGTGTGCAATTGAGGAGTAAATGCTTGGCTACACTGCCAAGTCCAAAAAGTAACATTTCCCTTCATTTTGGTGTTATCTTCATGTTACCATCATTTTGAAGCCATGCACCTAGTCTCCTAACCTCCATGAGGTCAGAAATTTAGTAAAACTGCATGTTTTTACTGGAACTTCTTGATGGTTACTTGAGTCACACCTGACATCTTAACTTGGTTACAGTTGCAGTACATACCTGCAGGGGATTCCAGTCGAGTAGGCTCAGCTTGATGAGAGGGGAGAGCAGCTTGGGTATACACAGACCGACGTAAGCATCATTGTAGTCACTGCTGTAATTCACCTTCCAATCCTCAAACTTGTTGAGAATATGAGAGACTGAGGAGAACTCATCCACAACGTCATCAAACAGGGTCCTCGATTCCGCCAGCTGCTTCTCTGTTTGTACAAATAATCACTCTCAGGCATCGTATTTAAACTTTATGCAGAATGGTATCAGAGTAATTGCAAAAATACAATCATGGATATGATAAATTTTTGTTTATTATAAAGGATTTATTAAAATATTAATTAATAAGTTGTCCCCTCTTTGAACCAATTGTTCAGAGAGGAGACAACTCTGAATTAAAACAAACTTCAAAAATAATACTGAGTGTTGGACATTATTAGTAATGTTATTTAATTTTGTCTTACCTCGATCGGTCTGATATTTTACTATATCACTTTTACTCTCCTCATCATCACTAGAAATTCCATCATCATGATTCGCCTTTGTGTACTCTGACCTCTGCCGGGCTTGTCGACGTCGTGTTCTACGCGCCTCCCTGTCAGCGATACGTCGTAACTTCACTGCATGCTGTCTCTTTTCAGCTGGGGTGTTAGGCTCAGGTGTTGGTTTACCTAAAGAAAACAGATATGTGATATTCAGAATGCTCGAGATATGCTTGACAGTTTTATCTAAGAAGGGCAACTATTAATGCGGTTACATAACAAGATGGTAAGACATCAGCCGTATGCCAAAATGGTAAAACCTCATTGTATGAAGTTAGCCTGCATGTTTCATCATCAAGGAAACTGATATTAAAAACTTTAAGGGCATTAGATAACGGGACATGCAATTGGATTCAGAAATCAAGTAACATCTAATAGGCAAAGTTTGGAGTGAATATGATATTAAATATTATCAGTTAGATTGTAGTTAAAACAATAGAATGGTGGTGGAGAGTTAGCTGGGTTAGCTTGCCCTACTTATAGAGGCGCAATCACTAGCTTCATCCCTTATATCATCTTGTCTTCTCTTGCACAGTTTCTCTGATCTTATTTTAGCTAAGGACATCAGTGATTCATCCAGCTCTGTAAGACGTGTGTACTGTAATAGAACAGAAAATGCCATAAAAGAATATTCACAATATATGTAATATACAGAGTTGTAGGGGATTCATGATGAAGAATATTCAGTTTTGAACCAAGTATTGAACACAGCATTTTTTATGATGTATGCTTCATCAGCCAATATCATAAATTGTGTACACTGATATTCCTGATACATTGACAGTCAGTTTTACAGCAATAAACACATAGAATATAATATCTCGGATTTCAAGTCCTGGTTCACACACAGCCACTGATAACATTCTCGCATTATACACCAAAATTACTGATGACACACTTGAATATATGCTTCGGAGCAAGTGATTGACATTGTTTCTGCAAATAACGAAGATTATTTACTTTTTCATTGAAGCAGTCGAGTACATCCCTGACATAAGATCGTAGTTGCTGCATGAATGTGTACTTGACGTTAAGTTTAGATATCTGACCATCTGAGGTTTTATTTTCCAGTTCCTCAGTAGATCTCTTACTCTGAGCTAATCCTGACTGTACGTTATCTCTCTCCTGTGTGTGTACTCTATGTACCATACTCAAACTCTCTAACCTGAACATACAATACATGGTGTATCAGACTTATAACATTGATACAATACATGGTGTATCAGACTTATAACATTGATACAATACATGGTGTATCAGACTTATAACATTGATACAATACATGGTGTATCAGACTTATAACATTGATACAATACATGGTGTATCAGACTTATAACATTGATACAATACATGGTGTATCAGAGATAACAATGATACAATACACGGTGTGTCAGACTTATACAGTCAAAAGTGTAAGTGACTTGAACATCACTGAGAATGTCAGAACATTATTGCACATAATCTATGATGTGATAAGTTACTAAACGCTGTCATGACAAAACCACACAGATATTATCCATGGGTCCAGAGTTAATATAATAAACTCAAAATATCATATTTTATCACTGAGAATGGGAGAACAATTCATTACACATCATCCATGATCTGATATGTTACTAAAATCTGCTATGCTACTCATGACAACATGAAGCATATATTAACCTTTCGGTGAGTGATTTCTTAATTTGATCTATGCCGAGCGTATCAGGTAGGGGTTTTAGGTCATCCCTATCAGTATAATCGCTGTATCCACCACTGACTCCTGTCTGTGACGGATGTATAGAGTAGTAACTGTTGTATTCTTCTACAGGCTCAACAGGTATCTGTCAATAGAGAATAGAGATTGTATATTATGTGTTTTGGCCAGCTTGAAATTAAATTATAATATGAATGACCATCGTTATAAATACTCATCATCGATGCTATGAGTTTTCCTTTAATTTCAATATTTGCATATGGGTACAAGGTAGTGATTATAGGGTTGCTGGGTTGCCTTCAAGTGTTTAGAGATGCATGACAGCCATGTATCGATCTTAGTGCTGAGATGATCATTGTGACTACCATAGAATTAATAAGCAAGACAAGCCTATATGATAGTCCTAAAAATGATCACAGCAAACACAGCATCAACATATTTGTGTCTAGTCAGCCGAAGTAAGCACATCACCTGATCAGCCGCAGCTCGACCTCCGACGACTTTCTTAATCTGCTGCCGCTCCCAGTCTCTCTCCTGATCGCTCTCCTCATCAGATCCGTGCTCTGCTGCCAAGAATGTATCCTTCATATGCTGCCTTTCTCTCTCGGCAGCATTCAGAGTAAAGTCCACTCTATCATCATCCTCATCCATATCGTTATCATCATCTCTGTGTGCAAAGGTGTTTATCATATTATATAAATGACACATGTATTATAGGATGATCAGTTTATTTAATTTTTAATTGGATTTTATTGTAGCAGTGAACATAAATCTGTCACCGCACCTGCACATGGTCAAGAGTAGTTTAGGCGCTCAAACTGTGCCGGGATAGCTGGTAATAGCAACTCATTATCAATCACTTTTGGCGGGGAAGGTGGTTGATAATGAAATGCTACTACCAGCTGTTCCGGCACAGTTAGAACGCCTAAACTAGGTCAGGAGAAGATAATTCTACTTTTTTCTAAAGTCTTGAAGGGCAAATAGATTAGTGTGGGTGAAGCAGCTTATCATAATGATTCTATGTGTGTCAATAAAGTTTTTGATATGGAGAGTATGATTCAAACATGCCTATTATGGGACAGCTGTTAATCTAGTCACTGGACTATCTAGCTGTTCCCTTGCTTTTTTCCTATAGATTTTATTTCTTTTCATTACAAGCCATCTTTTATATCCATACTTTTAGCAGAATAGCAAAAGAAGAAAAGAAAGAGAGATATATATATATTTGTACCTGATAAGTCTCTGAGTGGATACAGGAGTAGTCTCCACCTTCTTTGTATCGTCTAGTGGTATAAAGTCTCCCTGCTCTCTTGCCATGGCTCTCTTCTTACGAGCTAAATGTATCAGGTTAGCATCTGGTATGATCCCACCTGTGATAAAACCATTATGGTCTTTTTATTTCTTACTGCGTGTATTAAACAGCTGTGTTGAAGGGTTTAATTTTGATCTGATTTATAGTTCCTGCATCAAAGAACAGTGGCAGAAAATTCCTGAAATAGTCTTGCAATGACTGTAGCTAACTACCACAGAAAGACATGATGAGTTGGTATTTGATAGAGATCAGAGATAGACAAGAAAAGTGGATAACTTACGCTCAAGTATAGTTCTGAATTCATGTTTAGGCTCCTCCTCTTTGTTTTCACTCTCTGGCTCACAGTCACTGTCCAGATCCATGTCTAGAGCTCTGTCACCATTCAGCACAATACTTGTGCCTGATGCAGCCTATAATAATGGTGTTATAATATTTATTCATTTATAGAGGTTGGCTTGAAAGTATACAAATAACAAATAGTTCAAGGCAACTTGTTGACCTCTATTGTTTTGGCATCCGATGTATTTGAAATACTGACTGTTACAAATTGAAATTGAGGAAGCGTTCATTTTCATGCACAATGCTGGTCTGACTATCATACAAGAGGATTATCGGTGACAGAACCTTACCTTTCCTCTGCTCTCTTTGGCGTTGCCTTGTTTAGTATCTTCTTCCTCTTCATATCGTTTCTCATTTTTCAGCCTTTTAACCAGCTTACGGCTCTTACTTGATTTTTTCACTTGGAATGTCTCACCATCTGTAATCGGTGACATAGAAATACTCTCATACTCACTCATGCCAATATTGTTGTTCAGAGCCTAGTGGGTCAGCCTAGCCTGGGCAGGCTGTTGTGTCGGGTGGGCGGGGAGGGGATAGCCTTGAATCCGTCTTACCTCTTCAAGGCCACGACACAGACCTGTCTATTTTCATAAATTTGAATTTACGATCAAGAGCTAACTAACACAAATATCATTTTTATTTTGAAAAAGGAGTAGTCCTTGGTCTTCTTCTTATCCCATGTGATTTCCTGTTTATTTGGCATGTCATACTGTTTGTAAAACTACTACTTACTTAGGCTTAGCTAGAAGAGACTGGCTGGAGCATTGGCTGGAGTGGAGAAAATTTATTTACTAAATTCGATATACAGACATCAACTTAGTCTATTTCTATTTTGTGCTCACATGATCAATAGACCATAGAATAAAATCGGACAACTCTTATTTTATTCTGAATTCCCAACTATTGCAATTCATTTATGAGTCGTCCTCTCTTACCCAATGGATTCAACCAGGCTGTCATCCCCTCCCCACCCACCCCCGTCACGACAGCCTGCCCAGGCTAGGGCTAGCCTACAACGTTATCAAACCAAAGCTGCTTCATGTTGCAAATTCGAGCAGCAAGAAGGTTGATGGGTAACTATATATACACACAGGCCTATTGTGGCCTACCTATATCAGATAGATTATGAAATTAGGAACTTTGTTTATGTATCAATAATTAAGGGATTGTTGTGCAAAACTTTGGTCATACATTTCTTTGTCATTGATGATTGATTGTTGCAGTGACGTGAGTGTGGAATAAAATGCTAACTAGCAGTAGCTAGCACACCCTCCCTGGGTACTTTGGAGCCTGTTTCTTTAAAATATGTCTTGCCATAGTTAATATAACTACCTTCTCCTTCATCTTCAAAGCTAACAGCAGCAATAGGTTTTTTCACTTTAGGTTCACCACTTTTCTTCTTCTTAGAGTTAGAGTTGGATGATGCGGAATTGGAAGCCGATGCTCCATTCTGACTCTGATTATTTATGACTGCATGCTCTTCAGAGTTCTCTTCATCTGACCCATCAGTGAGCTTCCTCTGTCTGAAGTGTCTTTTTGGTTTCTTGAACATAATATTTAATACACTCAAATTCCTGAGAGGGATTTACTGTATTCATTGAAAATGTAAAATCTAATGTGAAATCGAAATCTTCTCAACACATTTACTCATAGATTAGGAGGTAATATAGAAAGGCTTTAGACCTAAACTTTTTGGTTGACCCAGACGACTACCAGAAGAACGCTATAACATTACGATGTTTTTGAGCTATGTTTTAGTATTTATATTGACCAATCAGCTAAGAGTGTGTAATTCATCTCAAATATGGCTCATTTTCAAAGGACTTGGCATCTCTTCATTGTAAAGAATTATCCAGGGGAAGGGGTATTTCAATTAGAACACAGACAGCAGGTCACTGACAGTTGATTTGATGAGTTGGCAACCTTGTATGTGTGTGGTTTGTGTTTGTACAAACCACACACACACAAGGCTGCAACTCATCAAATCAACTGCCTGTGATTAGAAACAGCCAAAATCGGAATCTGATCGCTCACTCACTGAGTGAGTGAGACCTGCTAGGGGTCTCGCTTTTGTCTAATTGAAACACCAACCAACTGAGCATTTTTTGAGCGACGTGATATTGATACTCTGCTTTAGGTTAGTAGTAAAGCATCACTCTTTCTAATTGAAAGACATCCCTGGGATTACAAACCTGTATAGTATAAGCCATAGAATATCACTAATACTAATACTGAACAAATGTGAGCTTGCAGGTTCCAGTGGCACATGTATAGTGTAACAACCAGCATGGCCTAATTTTAGCTCACTTGTTATCTATTTTGCACTCTATAAACTAAAGCCTAATATTTTCATAAGAAAGTGATTCATAATAAATCCATGCTTTTGTCACCAACCAGTAAATATTTTGTAACCTTTTGTGGTTATTAATCATATATCCACCTGTTCGGCGGTTTGCGGTTGCCCGCTATGAATCTATATGAATCATCCAGATGTTTTTGTAAACAATTTAACTGACTATAAATATTTGTGTATTGATCATAGAGCTAATTTGTTCTATGCTTGGCCTAGTCATAGAAGGTCATGTCATGTTCCACCAATTTAGCACAGCCATTTTATAGAGCCAATCACATTACAAAGTACAGTTGTGAAATACCCTTTACCAGTTGTTCCTACATATCGTAGCAGCGGATGGATTGTGTATACCCACAAATGAGTGTAGTGAAAGTGGAGAATTGAGCCTAGCATACACGCGCCCCAGCATGCAATCACACGAATCCAACATGTATGCAGACAAGCACACTTTGCCTGCCATTGTACTCCTTTGCTCACCAAACAAAAGGCCTTTTGTTACACTACTCTCATAGGGGCATTGGGGCATGTCTCCCTGACATCGGCCCCCAGGGCCTATCCAACATACTACAGCATAACTGTACTTTATTTTATAATGAGTTTTCACGGTGTCTTCATGACATCAGTCGAGACTTACGGCTCAATAAATTATCTCAACAACTTAACCACGGCTGCCGCTACATATAGTATTATCATCAATCCAATATATATGATATGAATAATAGTAATCATAATCATATCAAGTAAAGGACTGGAGGAGTAGCCTGTCTTGACAAGCTTGTTTGTTACTCCTTGATCATAGTAGTTATATTCAAATATATATATTAACATACAGAGATAGATTGATAAGATAAGTTGGATATCATATTATTATGATCCATACTCCTAGCCTGTCTTGACAAGCTATCCAATGTTGTTGTAGTATATATTTATGTATGACCCATCCTTTCCCCCTTAGGTTGGGAGTATGTAAAGCCATGGCCAAGAGTTATTGGCACCTGGCACAATTGGATTTTGGTGGTTGATCCTGGACTGATAGTGTTACCTTGAAATGAAATTGTATGGATGCTTTGACTCAAAGCATCCATACACTTTCATTTCAAGGTAACACTATCAGTCCAGGATTGACATTGACAGAGGAAGAATATGGGTTTGTAATAGACTAGTCCTGATGAGTTGTAGACACTCATCATCGATGCGACAAACCCATCCGTATGGGGTGGTAACAGCAAATGGGAATCCCCAAGCCCATCCGGATGGGTTTGTTATGTATATTGTATTGTATCATTGGTGATAAAATCATTTGTTGGTTGAGCGCTCTGTTGTAAAATAAAAATATGAAATAAAAATCTAAAATGTCTACTTAAATAATCCGTTTAAAAAAGATACAGCTTGGTGTCTAAAACAGAACCTCCTCAGGTTTGTTCTGTTCTTGGGTAAAATAAAGCGTCCTGGTGGGTATGTGTCTAAAATCATAAGTGGATTGTTAAGATGAATCATCCATAGGCATTTTGTTTTGAGTCGGGATTGTTACAGCTAATTTTACTGCTCCATGCCCATCCGGAGAGGTTTGTTGCAGAATTTATTTTTTGCCACAGAAGGGAAGTGCCTCAATTGTCTAACAATGTGGTTTGAGTAACTTGGTGTTTCTGCATCAACGGGGCTGACTGTGCCTTTTGCTCCTCCCGACCCCTCTTATTTTTAGTTGGTTGCGCTGCCATCTAAGTTTTCAAATATGTTATTCAACTGTCCCACATACTTTCTAACTGGCAATATCTAGGCTCATTGTGTGGTCAAGGTTGATAGACCCTGTAACTGTTGAACTATCAGTGAAACTGATAGGGGACATGTTTGGACTACATTAATTGAGGGAGCATTTCTTCTTCAGACCATGAGTGAAGGATATACTCTAAAGGCGCCCGTGCCAGATCCAATAAATAACCCTGTGGAGAGGCTGGCAGTGATGGCTACCAGCCTAGATCAGCTGGAGATGTTCATCTATGACTATGAGATAAGACATACTGTCAAGTTTTGTGTCTGCTCTACCAGCGGAGCGTTCAACAAAAATTACCGTAAATATCGATAGTACAACATTCGTCTAACTCACTTAGTCTAACTTAATTTGAATCTGTTCATTAATAAACTACCGCTGCCAGTCAGGGAAATTTGTGCTTAAATACTACCCAATATATTGATGGTGGAAAGAGTGCCTCCCATGAGTAGAGGTAACTCTCATTCTCTGCATTATGATGTCACTATGAACAGGATGTGCCATACAAGAAACGAGCACTTGTGTCTTGTGTTGCACCTCCTGTTCATAGTGTTCATAATTCATACCAAGAAGAGCTTTGAAACATTTTACACTGCAAATCAGACATAACTTTCATCATAAGTAAATGCCTGACTATAACAGGCATTGGTCTTTGGGTAGTCTTTAATATTTTCTGTATAGCTGAAATGCAACTCAATGGACTTCAATCTCAGAATTGTCAACTAACTAATTTCACTCCCTGATATCGACTCTTATTTTCTGCAGATAACTTGCCCGTTAGATAGAATTTCTGAGATCGAAGCCTCAATTATATACAAAATTCAATGTGCACAAGTTTCCCTGACTAACTGGAGTAGTAATGTTAGCCTTGATATTCTCGCTATCTGCCCATATAACAAGTTACAATCAGTCAATTTGTCATGAGAGTTATACACCTAATGTTAACGATCCCCATTCTGATCAGGGCGTGTCCATGGCTTACATGAAGGCTTCATATTTGACACCAGCTCCTTTTATTTTACCCATGTTTAAAGAAAATTTACATGAACATTTACTCATCCTCTTCACATTATATAGACTCCCACCTCAGATAGCCAAAATTTGGTATGTCGTCCCTAACTAGATTGAATAAACTAAGCTAACACTTACTATTTATTAAGAAACATGTTTGTCTTCAGCAAGGTCAATGCATATTTGCACTGCATCTGAAGCTTGATTTCCCCATGTCATTTGCCTTCTATTGATCACATTTCAGTTCCATGGAAGGATCCAAAGAGAGAGGTAGATAGAATTATGCGATGGCAATCAGCCGGGAAAGTAATGGTTGATATACCATACTCTGGTGCACCTTATACAACTGTCGGATCGAAAAATTACAACTGTATGTTTGGCAAAAAGAAGAATGGGCATGTCAGCGTAAGTCCTTACCTTTCCTTACATTGTATAGGTGCCAATCTATGCAGTTGATGGATTGTAAAGTTTTCAGCTCAATTTTCATAGAGGAAGTAACATCCCTTCAGATGTGTTGACAGCATGATGTAACTTGAAATTGTCATAGATATGTTTTATAGAGTTTGTGTTGGTGGTAATTTTTTGTTTTAGAGTAAGTGATTGGTTGATATGTTGTCTCTTTTAGACTTGTGATCCTGGATCAACAAGAAACACAGAATCACGTAAGATTGGGTGTCCGGCTCACGTCCACATACAGGAGATCATTCGCTGGCTCAAACCTAAAGTGAGTTACACTGGCTAGCCTTGCCACCGTTGATGCTGTATAATTCCTAACTACTGTTAGCACTAGCCTAGCTTAACTCCTGTTAGTACTGTATACTCCCTAGCCAGTAGCCACTGTTAGTACTGTGAACTCCATAGTCTAGCTACTGTTAGTAGTGTATATTCCCTAACCTAGCTGCTGTTAGTACTGTATGATCCCTAGCCTAGCTACTGTATATTCCTCAACCTGGCTACTGTAAGTACTGTATACTCCCTAGCCTGTAGCCACTGTTGGTACTGGATACTCCCTAGCCTAGCTACTGTTAGTACTGTACACTTCCTGTGTTAGGTGTTAATTTAAAAAAAAAAATTATATACATATCTTTTAAATAAAATAATGAATTGAACTGAATAGCATGCTTGATGATCGAGGACTAGCGTTGCAAGAGCCTTGCACTGAAGGTGATTTGAAGATGAAGTGAACACATGACGTCTTTTTATTTGACATAAGATTCAAATATAATCATCTCGCATTGGTGTCTCCTAGGCTGGTAAGAGTGTGTTGCAGAATATTATTTTAATGAATAATTGATGAATATTTCAGCCTCCAGTCATTACAAATAGCACTACAATGCTGTCTAAGAATGGAAGACGGATAATGGGTGCCAAGTTCCGGGATGAGATGATACGACTGAGGGCCGGTGAAAAACCAGACCCAAACTTTGCGTGGCAAAGAGAGTTCCACATGACTATTTTCCCTCTTAACTCACACAATCATGTCATAGGAGAGGTAGGCCACACATTATATATATATATATATATGTTATGTATATATTATGATTATCTTCTAATGCCGTTCAATATGTGATTTTAAATATTTAGATTAACAGATAGGAACATTCCTGAACACGATGTCTTTTTAATTGCTGACTTTCTGCATATTATTGTATGTCCATCTGAACTTATATTATGTAGGCAGCTGGGCCGCACATGATACCCGACTCCAGAATCAAAGCAAGAATCACAGCCTTGGCCAAATCAGGTAATCTCTATCAAATCATGACAACTATGATATATACTATAAATATATCATAGAATGCTAAACATATTGTAGCATGTTGAAAGACAAACTTTCATGTAAAACTGTGTAGAGAAATGAATAGTGGCGTCAATAGCCAAAGTAACTGACTGGCTAATCTTCCAAAAATCCTCGACAACGTTAAAAGTAAAATGAAGCCGCTGTACGTCCAATTTTCCTCACAAAATTGTTGACTCAAGACTATGTAGATTCCAGACTTGTAAACTTGATTTGTAAACTTTCTTGTAAACATGACTCGTAAACTTCACTCGTAAACTTCACTCATAAACTTCACTCGTAAACTTGAATTGTAAACTCAATAAGGTAATTACAATCTTGTGAGGCCTGATTCCCTCAAAGGTAGATGACAAAGCCGTATTTTCACCATAAGTTTGTGTATTGCGCAGGAATTTTAGAACTTGAGCTCATTCGGGAGAATATTGCTCATTACGTAGAGAATGAACTATTCAAGGGTAAGCCTCCGCCTGCCAAGACTAATTTGAGATTCTACCCCGGTGTAAAAGTAATATATAACCACTCTCGGGCTAAAGTAGCAGTAAAATGTGGCCGCCGACCGGGTAGACCAAGAAAGAAAGACCTGGCTGAAATTGAGCAACATGAAGAAGCTCTCGAGGCAGCTGCCCATGCTGTTGTACAGGAGTAAGTGTTTGACAGAATGAGTCACTGATTATTTTCTCGGCGACAACAAGCTGTTCTTGTCCATAATGAATAACAATTTTGATGGCTCGATAACTATCTTGATGGATTTAAAGTTTACCTTTACTGCTTCGCCCCTACCTGTCTTAAATTACCAATGGTCCATAGCTATTTGGTGGTTAAGTAATCTTTCACTTTGAAGAACAATCACTGCATCATTTCAACTGTTGAATGTATATTGATTTATCTCCCCTTTTTAATTGCTATTACCCAATTGAAGTGACGAAACAGATGATGCTGTTGTGGAGCTTATAGCAGCCGTTGAGGAGTGTGAAAGTGAAAATGTGGGTCAAGCATTTGTGAGTCCACAGCATTCCCATGACTATCCAGAGATTTTCACGCCTCCCAAACAACCACCTGCTCTATCTCATCACAAATCACCTCCAAGACAGTACAGTTATAGTGCAAGAACCCATCAAACTCTCTTCACTGATCATTCTCAGAAGGTTGGTTTCCAAGTTATAGTTTTGTTAGGTGCTCCTAATATAAAAATATTTGCTAGATCACCTCTGCACTACGTCTCTAGCCATTGGAAAGCATTTGGTACATTCCTGTTCATGAATGATTTAATTTTAGAAACAAACCTGATAACAAATAATGCCAAGTACTTGTGTAGTATTCGTTGATGGATTATTTGTTGATAATAGTTTATATTTGTTGGTAATAGTATTTGTTGATGGATCAACCAAGTTCCTTGCTACATGAAAATCAAGTCTTATTGTGTCATGAGTGACTGTGCCATTTTATAGCAAAGAAATAATGTGCAGCTGCCACTTGATGACAGTGATGATGGGAACGTATCTGACGGTTCTGATGGGATGTCTATCTCCTCAAGACAAACATATGCAAGTCAAGCAAGTAACTCAAGCCTGGGTTATAAGAGTCGATCACACTTAAGGAAACACCCTTCGCTAAAAACTGCCAAGCAACGTTTCATGGACCTCGTCGAGAAGCTAGTAAAGATAGCGAACCTAGTAGAGAACAACTCCTCCTACACTAAACTGTCTGCATCTCTAGTGAATGTCATAATGTCTGCTAAGCCACTGATACCCAAGCAGAGTTTTGAGAAGATTTACGCTGTAGAACCACAGGTGCTTCTACATCCAAGACGGATAAGGCAGAAACCTCAAGTAAGTAAAGCATTTATAGAAAAAACCGAACTACTCTTAATTTAAAACTGTTGACGGTATTCTTGTGTTGGTTTGGTCATTGATCATTGGTTTGATTACAGACAATTTGTGGATCACGAAAAGCATATCAGTGTCAACTATAATATACTAAGATGATTATTTATTATCAGACTGACAAAAGGCAACATTATTTTCTCACAGTCATTGGAGTCAAAGCTTTTCTCATGCCAATATGACCTGAGTATATTGCTTCTGATGACCGTTTCTAAGTTGCTGGCTATTATATGTTTTTAGGTGAAAAAGAAGCGTATTTTGCCTACCAGAATTCCTCCATCAAACCCAGATTTTGTGAAACCCCCTGACCATAAAACCTTCAAAGCGGAGCAAACTAGACGGAGAAATGAGCTTAAGAAATTATGGGAGGCTGAAAAACTAAAAAAGAAGCAGGAAGGGGAGCATTCTTATCAAAAGAAACATGTGACATTTTCATCACCCGACAAAAACAAAGCTTCCTCTGAAGCACGTGGAGATAAACCACAAAACGTGGTCAACTCTAGCTGTTTGAAAAAATCACCTTTGCCAGCCTCGGCATGTAATGACTCAAAAAGCTTAGTAGTTGCAACCCCTCTCAACAAGCCAAGATCAGAAATAAAACCATCTGAAGCCGCTACTGTCCGTCCCAATAAATTAACAACCTCAGGGGCGCAGAACAAACCCTGTCCAAATCAAATGATGACCCGGGCCAAAACCAAAGCAGAAAATAAACAACATCCAGATCTAGGTAGCAAGTCTCCAAGTAAAACCATAGCAGGATGTAAAAGAGCAGCACCAACTTTGACACCAAGTTGTGTAAACGAGGTAAAACATCCGAAAGTAATTGTCCCCAATTTGAAGTATAGACCATTGATACCAAAACCTGACAACTCTAGCGCAACAGCCACCACCTCTGGCGCTAAAAACTCTATCATAGCCGCCACCACCTCTGATGCTGTACAACTTCACTTACCTAAAGCTTTTGCCTACAAAGCGCCTGGCCCTGATAAGAAACTTGATGAGGCTTCTGCTGTAACTGATGTACTAACATTCATATCAGCTTTTGGATTGGATCAATCGTACACAGATGGAACCCCGATCTTCTTGATTCAATCTTCAGATGCTGACCCCAAATCTCCAGCAAAGGAAACACAGAAAAAGTGATCATTTACACATAGTTTTGAGTTACGATCTGCGCAATTATCTTGCTGCTTCTGTCACTTTCAATTTCATTATTTTACTTTATGTGATGGAATAAAAGACTGTCAATTTCTATATTGCTTATCAGTTCTATGAGGTAACACTATTTGCCTGGTTAAACATGCTCACAGACAGAAACTCGAACCCGCACGTCTCCCTTCATCCAAAAGTGAGAGGCTGATGATCTTGTCCTCTTTAATTTTCGTCTATCTCAGTGTTGCACATGATGTCAAAACTCTTAATCACACAATCATTTGTGAATGATACTTTAGGAGATGTTTGGAACACGTGTTTAGGGTTTTGTTTCTTTAATCTGGTCTGAGGTGGGAGAAAGTGGGAGTCAGCCGAAAGGTGGGTAAAACTGAGCTTATGGTGACCAAATCTATCGCTTCGCCGTGGACTGCTAAATGCATAACTGTGGAACATTCCGTGAGAGTGTTGGCCATTATTTAATTTGGCTGAAGTATTGTGCGAGGCTCTGGTGTGCATCTTTGTACAATGTTGGCTATTTGAAATGTGTCTCTTGTTGTATCTGTAGTGTTGCACACTTTAATTTGGGCACAAAGTAGTCGTAGTGTCAAAATACCAATGATATTTTGTAATGAATATTGGATTTCCTTATGGTCAAATATGGGATAAAATAAGAATGTACATCAAAAATCAAACCATTTTAGCCAGGGTCAGGTAAATGTTGCAATATTTATATTATCAACAAGGTAAAACTCTGCCTCACTTTTTGAAACCTGATTTTAATAAATAATTAAATAAAATAACATACCACAGTTCATCAAATCCTCGATCAGGTCAAGAAATTCATTTGGATTGCTACAAAATAGCATAGTTTTTTATTTTATAACGGCTAATTAAAACTACAAAGTATGCTGTTGCCTTTGTTTCAGTTGATAAAGAGTACAACTTCTACAGAAGCATCAGATTCCGTGTAATATTTGGAAATATGTTAGATGGATCCAAAGAAAATATTGTATTGTGGATACACCTCATGAAAATTTTTTTTTATTCAAGACCAAAAATATCAATCATATTACATTTTTATTACAATATCTTGAATCGTGTTTATAAAAATATTTTATTGTTATTATTAAGGTCATTTATCACTATATATCTGAAATCCACACCATTTATCGGATTGAGAAAATTCTTTCATTGAGTTTGCCTAAATTGTTTAGACAGTTTTCTGAGCTCTGATTTATGCCTCAATTCGGAGTTGTTCTCTCTCAAGTGTGGTACTTTTAACCCATGCCGCATATCAAAAACGTGCTGAAAAGAGGGTTATCTTGAAAATCACTTATGTTAGGATAAAAATGATTTCTGATTCAAAATCTGCACCATTGAAAATCCTGTTGTTTGTTGGTAAGAAAACTCACAAAATATTTTAATATTCAAAGCTATTATAAGTCTCAGCTACTGTCTGCACCTGTTGTTATGCTAGATGATTTGGGTTGTGTATTTCACAGTCACATAGAAACACATGTTTGTCAGCACTTTGTATCCATATCCTATCCGTAAGACAACCATCAGTGCTAGGCCATCTCCAGATTCAACAACACTCATATTCACCACTTCTCGGCTTCAATGCTTGAACTTCACACCCATAAAGTGCCACATCTACATGCTTCTAAAGTTTTAACATCACAAGTGCAAATTTTAAATTTATTTGTGTTCGAGTATCCAGCTATGGAAATGCTCGGAGATCTAAGCTTATATTCACTATATTTACATATATCGATTTGACACCAGTTTTAGGCCTGATCGATACATGGGATTAGCACTTAGGTAAACTTTCGCATGTACCGATACCGATTGAAATTTCTTGATGCGTAACCAGGTACTGTTTTGAATTGCATATATCCTATAAGGCGCGTGGAGGAATGGTTAGCGCGCTTGCACACAATGACTTGATGGACATTGACGCGGCAGATTTTTTTCATGTTTTTTTCATCATGGAAATCGTTAGCATTTATCATTCGAAATGGGAGTGGAAAACTCATTTGAGGCGTGGAACCACAGTGATTATATACTCAGACTCAGGGTAAAAGCTAGAAATGGATTTCACCGTGGCAGCTTATTCAGATCAGCAAGAGGTTTGATGAGTAAAGCCTGTGACTCTGTAGATTTCTGACATATGTTTTTGGATCCAATATTTAGAGATCATTACATATTAATGTGATAAAATAAGTTTTTGGTCTGAATTCAATGTGGGCTAAAACTGACTAGATGCGAGGACTGAGAAAAGCTCTATAACTTTTGTTGGGCGTTTCCTCAGCTAAAAATAACTCACCCACCATCCGCACCCCCCCCCCCTCCTCCACCGACCATCAAATATATTATGAGATCTAAAGGGTGAAACCTGGTCGGAAATTGTGGATATCACTAGTCTAGTTATAGAAGAAATTCCATAAATGTTGAAATCAATTTTCTATCAGCAAACATGCGAACATGATACCCTACCTCAAAAACAAAACCGTGACGTCTGTTACTTAACATACACTTCTCGCTATCATTACCTTTCATGACAAACAACATCCTCAAGATAAGTTTCAGGTGTTAGCTGTTAGGTGTTAGGTGTTAGGTATTAGGTTGTAGGTGTTAGATGTTTGATGTTAGGTGGTAGGTATTAGGTGTTAAGTGGTTTCAAACATGTTTCTAGCGCCCTTAGGTTAAGCCCAAAAAGGTCGATTTCTCTGCAAAATCTTATCAGAATATCTCATTGGTCTTAGCTGCCTCTCATCAACATTAGATTATCTCAAATTATGATCTGGAACACAGGTCTTGAAACATTTAAAAATAAATGATTAATATTCCATAAAATCCCTGGGCAATTTTTGTCATCGCCTTTACTCACTTAGTTCACTTCAAACAGTTGAATCAGTATACATGCAGGCTTGCCATATCTGTCCATGGTCTACAGTGAGTGATTCAGCCTTGCACGGGAAATCACAATTTCTTTCTCTTTTGTGATTGCAAATATGCCTAGCACATGATTTGGCAACATTTTTGTTGGGATTGGCCACCTGTAATTTGGGATAATACCAATCAGTTGTACCACTTTTTAAACAAATTGTGTTTTAATTTTAATTGGATTTTAAGATGTGACCAAATCTTTGGGACAATGTATTGTGAAAATTTGGATTGACTTTATTTTCTAAATGTGTCAAAACTGTTTCTGAAATGAGGGTGCAATCGGCCAAGAAAAGTGACCGATTGGCCAAAAGAGAGAGACAGGGACATGCTGGAGCACCTGGTAAAGATGGTGAAGCAGGAGCTGCTGGAGCACCTGATCCACAGGCACCAAAAGGGATGAATGGTATGAAAGGAGATACCGGATCCCCAGGTACCTCTGCAGGAAGTGGTCAATACAGTTATAATTACAAGGGATTTTAAGGAAGCTACAACGTACCTAGTTCTTCCTCAAGTTATCAATAAATACTGCGATGAAACAAATATGGATGTTATTGTGCCAAGATTGCTATAAAATAAAATAATAATTAAAGTTGTTATCATTTTTTTACCTTATAACATGCAAGTTGTTTACATTTTGTGCTTGCCACATCGATTTTGACATTATTACTATTTGATGATTGTATTGGTATGAAAAACCATCTGCTTGATTTACACTGATCGTGGGTTGTCAACAGAGCACGTGAAGTTAAAGTTGTTGTTTATATATTCTTCAAAGAACTTGTGACCTAAATAAATCATAATAATGATGAAATGGTGTTAACATGGTGCGAGATAAAAAAGACATCATGTTTTAAAGTTTTGTCAGAGATCATTAAAATTTACAATTCCATTGACAATAATAGGTTGTTAAATTATTTAAGTTGCTCATGCGATGATGGCAATCGCAGTCCCAGACCAACAATAAAAAATATAGAAAATATTTCACACACACTTACAATTAATGGCCGATCAGAGGTTAAGATAACTGAAAATCCAAGCATTAACAGGCTTGGTGAGTGATGAGGTATAGGATGATGTCAGCCAACCTGAGAAAAAATACATTGATGTATAATACATTGTATTGCTGCTACATATTTTACTTTCACCAATTGTCATATAAATGATATAATGGTCACAAATAATGTCTTGAAAGCTCAATTTTATAGAAACAAAGAAAAGACATTATTCATTGAAATATAGTTGACATGACAAAATTAATAGTATATGCACTTACATGACTCCATAAAATGGTTTGACTGGAAGTCAAATTAATCCTGGAGAAAAGTTTGTACTTAGGTGAAAAGTTGCCACAGAGATTGTATTAGTGGCCTTATTGGCATGGCTGTATCCTCAACACTGACATAAAAATTATCATTGTCATGAGTCGTGCCCAAATACAAAAAAAAAAGCTGTGGAGCATTTCAGCTTGTTATAGCTATCTATACTTAATTATAGGTTATGATGGTAAATCTAAATGTGTGTTAAAGTATTATTTTACATGGTTACAGTCATCGCATCAATATCTAATGATTATAAAAAAAACCCTGGCATTAACCGTCCTAAAACAATGATTGCTCATTGCTGCTCAACGCATATTTCTTCTCTGCTTTACCTTGCATAACAACTTTCTTTAACACAGTTCAGTTTTATTAAGGCTAAACAAACTACATATTCAGAAGCTGTTGAAAAGGAGAAATAATAATGGTATAATATATCAGCGAATAAAATATTTGCTAGAGAAAAATCTTTATGAGTCCTCGAATGAAACATAATCTTCTGTAGGGTGTATGGTTGCTGTTCTGTTGGTAAAAACTTATACATTACACCTAATACAGTAATTTCATGGTACATGAGTCTTAGGTCTTTTATTTGTAATAATTTTGAAAATGATTAGCTTATTCTAAATAATCAATGCTGCTTGGTAGTCGTAGACGACCACCAATCAATGTAAAGTTGATTACTTGTCAGCATAGATATTTCTCTTCTACTTTTTTTGCCAGCCAATGATGTTGAGGAATAAGAAACATGAAGGTCAGGCTATTTAGGACGCTATATATTTATATCATATATAGCAATATATATATATAAATATTTTCTTTTCATGTAAGTTTTTAATTGTCAGAGAAATTCAATAAATAATCAATAATGAATAACAATTCATCTTTTTGCTTGTCTGGTTGACAAGAACCACCTGACTATACGGTGGTTTTGATTATGTAGTCAGCAACTACACACATACATTCAGAGTTCACTTGTATACGGCCTTGTTGGCACTTCTGAAATCTTGAAAAAGTTTCATTAATCAGAGGGCTACAGCTCAGTCATTGAAAAAGACATTTTGTTGAATTATATCATGCAATCATTTGAAAAACCTTGATATAACCGGAAGTGAAGTATGACAGTATGTGAAACTTGAGAGTGTGATAATCGCTTCTCGGCCTATTGGCTAACTTCAAAGTGTCATGGCTAATGGCTGATTAGTGCCTGTTTCAGTTTCTGGCAGCTCTAGGATGCATTCTAGCTTGCTAGGTTGTATCACACTCTCAGTATGAGGACTCCGGGCAACTTGCGTCCCTCTTTAGGGGCAGCCCACCCTCTGTTTTGTCATAAACAGGGAGAGTGATAATTATAATTCTACGTTTGTTGAGTGTATTAATTTCGTGGAATGCTTTGATTTCTGTGGTGTATTCATTTCTGTCTTGTGGATTAATTTTTAACGCTCATGAATCGCATCAAATATTGTCAGATCAGTGTATCGATGTTAATGAGTATAGAGACCCGCGCTAAAAGTGCACCATCACATAGAACCTTTATCATGAAGTGATAGCCCACTCGCTCAAGAAAAAGTTGACCCGGAGCAGTCCACTACAACTTGATGTGTATACCAATCCACTTTTCACACTTAAAGCGTAAATGGAGGAAGCCTCATAATCCTAATGGCTACGTAAATTGAATAAAACGGTCTACAGAGTTAGGGGAATCTTTCAATTAAAAGCAGCCAATATCGCAATCTGATTTGTCTAATTGGAAGACCAAGTGAGCGATAATTTTGAGCGATGTGACAGTGATAGCTCGCTTTAGTAAAGCATCGCTTATCCTAATTGAAAGACCCCCCCCCCCCCCCCCCCCAATTTGCTTCTGCTACCGTCACAGCTATTCTGCAAGAAAATATCCTGAGAATAGTGATTTGCCCCAAATAGAAACAGAAATATTCAATGTGTGAATTTTCTTTTTTTTCTTTTTTATAAACACAGACTAATGTATATTGACAAATGTGACCATGTGAGAATGAAAATGAAATCCTTCCAACATGCTGAGACAGCTGAAGAAAATCACTGCAAATATAATCCTCCTAGGATTGAATTTTAGAAACATATTGCAGACATAAATCATTTGAATGCACGCTAAGTTCTTCAATATTAAGTTGGGACAGTATTTCATCATAGGTGTCTATAAGGGGTAAAATTATTCTTGTGCTCATGCTTTGAAAGCTTTCCAGTTTATCTATGTCAGTTTTACTCCGATATGGGTACCACACTGGTCAGGCAAACAACAGAACGGATAGTATTCTTGCCTTATAGAACAGTGCTATTGCAGTGTCATCAACACCTGATCTTCGGAGCAGTGTCAGAATATATATGTTGAGGGCTTTGTATGTTCAATTAATTTAGATATATGATCTGAGAACCGTGAATGCTTATCAAATTGAACTCCCAGTAGCCTCGATGAGAGGTATTCGCCTATTCCAGAATTTTCTATCATGATCTTAGCTAGAATAAAAGCTTCCTGGAGAGTTAACATCAATGTACATGATTTGCTGATGATAAGAGTCAAGTCATTACTTTACAGAACTCTTGTGCATAGGCTGCTGATTCCTGTAACTGGTCAACGGGGAGGATGTTACAGTGGCCTGACGAGAGGAAGAATCAGAAAGGGTAACATAACTTTCCTTGATCACAGAGTAGATAGATATGTCATCGTCATATTTGAAATGTTTACATGGTGGGTGATTTATAAACATATATATAACCTTGCCACGTAACCTTTGCTTCCGTTTAATTTTGCTCAATGTTCATGCATCATCAATTAGACTAAGAAGTTTGGACCAAAATTAGGTGAGGTATACTTGATAAGCATCATAATAAACTATCGGTATGACTATATCATATATATATAATTTTTATACATTTAGTTGCTATTGTGTATCGGGCACAGTTTGTAACCTAATATTTCAGCCCTCGGTATGAATTTATAGATTAGTGGTTAAATACACAACATGGCAACATTTGTGAAGATATTCCATCTGTCTTTAAAATTTTGTCAGAAACTTGATTCAGCTAAAAATCCGACAGCTTTTACTTTATGCATTGATGGATATCCCAGTAAGAACATTTAAAAAGTCAGCACACTGACACCAGGACTGCACTATTAGAAATGTACTCTGATCGTTAGAGACAACTTAGTGTGAGTACCTAACATATTCCCTCACTGAATCAATGAAACTGATGTTGAGTCAATGCACAGAATTCTCTCTGATGGTCCTCTTGTTAAGTGATTTAATTCACTTTCTATCATATATCACGCCATCAACAAAAAATCAAAAAGCAGCTTGACAATAGTTAAGGAAGTGGTTTTTACGTTAAATTCCTGTACTTGTAGATAAACCAATGATCAGAAATGAGTTCCAGCAACCATCCAACTAGCAATATGCTAGTTCAGGTATCTTCCGTTTATCCATATGAATATATCAGTGCATTCAGTAATATACCTCAACGCTGATTGGGAATTACTCTAGACATTTTACTAATATCTGTGTTCTAAACTAATGATGAAACAATCATTAAATTTAGTCAATAAACATTTTGATTAATCACTCTGTGATAGACTGAGATTTTATTGTAATAATAATATAATAATAAATGTTTATGCAATGTGATGAGTGAGAGCGAGATTAAAGGGGGCAATTATCCAGACACGGATCTAGAGTAGTTGTATGCTCAGTCGCATAGCATGTATCTCTACATTTCTAAAACACAGAAAGTTACAAAAGCCTTTTAAATTTGAAAAGGGGAATGCTTATTTTGAACAAATTATATTAGTTATAGTGTATGATGATAGTTTGAAAGCATCAAGTTGAAAATGGTATGAGATTGCATGCAGTAAATTTTACATTATAACAATTCAAGCACACATGAGACATGAACAAAACTGATCATTTACACAGGTCATGAACTCACCTTTCCTGCAGCACTCAATGCTTCTGCCATTATACCAAACATTAACAAAACAACTGCTACAGAAATCAGCAAAACTCTCATTGTGTTTGCTCTGCAGGTAAATTAATGTCCTACAATAGTGTAATCACAATCAATTGTTGTTGATTCCGAAAGTAAAATAAAAAATGCGTAGCTCTTCGATTCAATTGAATTAAACGATTCTCTCACAATTTATTTACGACAGTCCTAATCTAAACAAAGATCTCAAAAACTTTCATCCTCAACAATAACAAACAAAACGTTTCCATTAATGATTTTTCATTTGCAATATTATGATAATAAATATTTGGTTTATTCTACCCATGTTTCAATGAGATAAGAACATCAATGAACGATAGTCGACATTACGTATTTAAATAGTTAGTCAAAATTATAAATGGTGACTAACTTACCAAAGAAATGTGTTGATACTTGTAATGAAGACAAGAGAGTGATAGCTCGCTTCCTCAGAAGGCCCTCTTTTATAGTAACCTTGACTGCATTCCATCACCATGTGGTTAAGCTGTATAAATTTCTCCTTCTTAATATAGATGTGTCAATGCATCTATTGCGTATATAGCATTCTGAATGAAAGGTTTTTATCAGATGTGTTACATCATACTGATAATTTTAGTCCTGCCATAAGGTGAAAATCTTGTAACATCAACCATACATACATTTAAATTTGCTTGTCAAACCGTTTGTTTTCATCAAATTGAGTTTGATTTTATTTCGGTTGGTGTATTTTTTGCTTCTTTTTTTAGCACATTAGGGAAGAAGAAGGATATAAATATGATATTATAATCCTCATTATATCATCATGATCTTTTAATATCATTATGATATATTATTATCAATTAAATTATCTATTTCCATAGCTCAACAGATACAGAAATTATCGATGGTTTTACAATCAAGCCAATGTCAAATGAAGTTCCGTCATATGAGACTTCAAGTCCGTACTATCAAGCAGGACAGATGAGAGTGACTAAGGGCTTCAAGTTCTGTTTGTTACTGTATCAAAAGTGATATGTAAGGAAACTTAAGAGTCACATGTGATACTATTGCTGATCTTAACAATCCGCATCTAGCTTCAAACCCAAAACTCGGATAGGATAGGAAGTGCTGACAAACATGTGTTCCTTTTGACTGTGATATACACAGCCCGTATCCTCTAGCATATGAACAGGTGATACACACTAAATGTGACTGACAACAGCTTTGAATATTAAAATACTGCATCTGCTTTTATACCAGCTAATAATGTGATGATACCAACTCGTATCGGGAATTGCAAAATAGATATAATATGTAGTTTTTCTCACCTAAATAACCAATAACGTTCTTGCCCAGCCCAAGCTGTTTTTGCATTTACTTTAAACATCATATTACTAACTTATTTGGGGTTAACCAAGAAATGGCATATTAGTCGCCCCCTCTTAATGTGACAGTCCTACTAGGCCATGTTTGGTATGGTTTTAAAGAACTCAAGCTAAATTTGGTTCAGCCATTGCTCTCACAGATCAGTAGTTTCTAGATTGAACATTCATGTCACATTGACCGATCAGATTTGCGCATCGGTATAGTGTTTTCAAAAAAGATTAAGATAAAATGCAGCAATTAAAGAAATTCCGTTTAATCTAGTTCAATATAGTATTTGTCAATCAATATGGACAGTTTGTGGAAGAAGCCATAACTTCTTGACATCATAATCATTAAAATAATAACCGTCAAGGACAACTAGATCAACAATTAAATATTAAATAATTGTTGTTAATGTCAAAAATTATTGGTACGGTGCCAATCACGTGAGGAATATTGCAACAATAACAACAAATGAAAACTGAATTTTTCTTTATAAATTCTTCTCCAAGCAAGCAAATTTAAATGTATGTATGGTTGATGTTACAATATTTTCACCTTATGGCAGGGCTAAAATTATCAGTATGATGTAACACATCTGATAAAAACCTTGCATTCAGAATGCTATATACGCAATAGATGCATTGACACATCTATATTAAGAAGGAGAAATTTAGACAACTTAACCACATAGTTTAAAGTAAATGCAAAAACAGCTTGGGCAAGAACGTTATTGGTTATTTAGGTTTTTTGCAATTCCCGATACGAGTTCAGAGGCAGTGTGACAGCAACCTTTGAACTTATATCACATGATGCTGAAGATACAAGAGATTTACAACAGCAACCTGATATCACAACAAGGTAAAACTTTGCTGGAATGTGGTTAAGCTGTCTAAATTTCTCCTTCTTAATATAGATGCGATAATGCATCTATTGCGTATATAGCATACTGAATGAAAGGTTTTTATCAGATGTGTTACATCCACTGATTTATAATACATGTATTATAAATCAGTGGTTACATCATACTGATAATTTTAGTCCTGCCATAAGGTGAAAATCTTGTAACATCAACCATACATACATTTAAATTTGCTTGTCAATTCGTTTGTTTTCATCAAATTTATTGAGTTTGACTTTATTTCGGTTGGCTTATTTTTTGCTTCGTTTTTTTGCAAATTAGGGAAGAAGAAGAATATAACTATGATATTATAATCCTCATTATATCATCATGATCTTTTAATATCATTATGATATATTATTATCAATAAATTATTAAAAAAATTCGATGGTTTTACAATCAAGCCAATGTCAAATGAAGTTCCGTCATATGAGACTTCAAGTCCGTACTATCAAGCAGGACAGATGAGAGTGACTAAGGGCTTCAAGTTCTGTTTGTTACTGTATCAAAAGTGATATGTTAGGAAACTTAAGAATCACATGCGATACTATTGCTGATCTTAACAATCCGCATCTAGCTTCAAACCCAAAACTCGGATAGGATAGGAAGTGCTGACAAACATGTGTTCCTTTTGACTGTGATATACACATCCCGTATCCTCTAGCATACGAACAGGTGATACACACTAATTGTGACTGACAACAGCTTTGAATATTAAAATATTGCATCTGCATTTATACCAGCTAACAATGTGATGATACCAAGAAATGGCATATTAGTCGCCCCCTCTAAATGTGACAGTCCTACTAGGCCATGTTTGGTATGGTTTTAAAGAACTCTAGCTGAAAAGTCATTAGGGCATATGAAATAAAACAGCCTGTGAACCTAATTGCAGTTAAACTGCTGCAAAGTCTGAAAATGGGGGTCATAGTGGATCATAGTGATCTATTGCCTTCCCCTGACCACTATGATCCACTATGATCATTATTTTTAAATTTTTTTATTTTCCCTATGAACTCACAATATTTGATTTACTGGGGTAATATATCCACTTTTCTAATAGGACTGACCCTTTAAAGGGGCACCCCAGACATCTTGTTAATCATTGGGGTAAAAAGAGGTCAAGTTTTTAATGATCCACCTTTGATACTGGAAGCCCCATTGTTAGAATCTAC
This sequence comes from Membranipora membranacea, assembly GCA_914767715.1. Lineage (NCBI taxonomy): Eukaryota > Metazoa > Bryozoa > Gymnolaemata > Cheilostomatida > Membraniporidae > Membranipora > Membranipora membranacea. The sequence goes on along the minus strand of OU612073.1, from coordinate 13,631,161 downwards.
CTACGAAAATTTCACTTTTAAGCCAGTTGATATAAGTATAACCATTTCACACCTGATGGGAGTAAACCAACAAAAGCTATTGGACTAGATCTCATCCTGGCTAAACTAATTAAATTAGCAGCCCCATTTGATAGCTGATCCCTTGACCAAAATTATCAATAGGACACTATAGTCCAGTGTGTTCCCTGATGCTCTCAAAACAGCAAAAGTTCTCCCTCTATTTGAAAAAGTTTGCACTAAATCTTGTAAAAGTTACTGCCCAGTATCAATTTTATCTACTTTCAGAAAATTTTTGAGCGAGTAAATTACAGAATATTTAGAAAACAATAATATCTATTCTCATGTCAATTATTGCTGCATAATCAATCAACATGCTGCAACTTCATCATTTGATTCAGGTATTTATTTGTACAACACATCAAAAAATTCCAGTAAAAGGTCATCATTTTTGAATAAAAATAATTTTGAGTAAGGTATTTTGGCAAAGAATAGGATGCCGACATTTTGGTGATTACCGATTCACCCCAGCTGTGACAAATTAAATCTTAGTGATTGTTAGTCACTGGCTTCAAGATTGGCCTACAAACGCAACTGTTGATCTCTAGATCGTGGGGATGATCAGCCTTCAAACAGGATAAGCGTTGGTCTCCAAATCGTTCAATAAGGGTCTTTCACTCCACATGGTGTCCTAATGACACTCTTTCCACTCTATCTACATCTATACAAAACAAAATGTGAGTACAGACATGTAGGGTGGTAAACGGAGAGGCTGGAGGGTTTTTAAATATTCTGAGCTCCACTGTCACTTGGTCAGAGGTAAAGCAATGAGAGGAAGGTAATGCCCTTTGCACCTCAATATGTATGTAGTTGGTTAGCCAATCAGGACCACATACCAGACTTCAAAGTAAGTTTTCAGACATTAGTCTACATGGACTGTGCTCCATTACAGACACGGATATCAGGAGGGGGCCTGTGAATCAAGGAGGGCCAACTCCAAAATATACAACAACTTAAATCTAAAAAATCCATTTTGCAAAATGTTAAATTTAAACGCACAACAATATGGCTATAGGAAACATAAACAGCCATGAGCAATGGAAAATCTGTGCTAGGTGTTTTTCTTGATGTTAGCAAAGCTTTCGATACCAATGGCCATCATATCCTACTTTCAAAGTAAACCCAATTAAATTTTACACAAAGTGCAACTGAGCTAATCAGATCATACCTTGCTTATGGCCAACAAATTACTGTGATAAATAATAACATATTTTCTGAGCCACGTTTTATAAAAACTGGAAATTTTTCACTCCTCTAATTTACACCACCATTCCAATCATATCTACAACACACCCTCATCCAACATAAAACTTCATCTCCCCAATTCCACAACCAGTTCAGGCCAACAAGGGGTCTCATATCAAATGGCAGCACTGTGGAACAAGCTGCCTGACAATCTGAAATCAGTGATCAAGAGTCAGGCCGCCTTTAAAACGGCTCTCAAGTGCCACCCCTTGGCTTTAAGGTTTGAACTATCTTCATCATAACTTAATTGATTTCCATTGCCGAGTCTCGTATGGCAATTTGGCCTTGACTAGCTGCGACATTGTCAAGGCTATTGCGCATGTAGGCCTCATCACCACTTTATATTTTTAGTTTCCTATATCTTAACTTGTTTGATGAAAAAGAAAATATGTTTTATGCTGATTTCAAATATCTGGTTTTTACGTCTTTTTAAATGAGTGAAGATAGGTTGCCTGAATACTATGTCTTAGTTCTTCACCTTTCAGTTTGTCAGTTCCGGAGAAAACTAATTTTCTAACTTAAAAAGCATGGAGGAGATAACTCAAATAATTGTCCATATAATCCCATTGTTTTGCCTTAGTGTAACATGCTGTGGACTGTATGATTTAAAAACCTCACCGTTTGTGCCTTCATACTATATATATACAGTATGTATACCTACATACCTACAACCTGCATATACTGTTGGTTTAAAAATCACTATGGCATGCATCCAACCGAATTCTATCGGCTTGCTTCACCCAATATAAATAAGAACGGACTTTTTGCCTCTGACAACCGTATCGAACAGCGCCCATGGAAGATTTGGTTGCTCTATTTCGTGTAGAATCAGTGGATATAAAAAATTCAATGACATTGAGATTATTGGTTATTTGAACAGTTGAAAAATGTGATACTGGTGAAGGTCACCACCTGCCAGACAGTGTCGTACTTAATGTGTTGCCAAATTTAATCCAATAAAGTTATTTGATCAATGCAATAATGATATTGTAATAATTTAATAATAAACTCATGCCCATAGTATTGATACCCTGTGATACCGTGTGAGAAAGCATTATGTTGCTTATTTTTTCCAGTTTTAGTGCGGATCTACGGACTGGACTCTGGCGGTGCACAGGAGCATTTAAAGTCTGATGCTCTTCTTGACACCACCGTGATCCGCTGGGAATCGAACGCGGTACCTCTCGATAAAAAGACCCATGCCTTACCAATTGCACCACGGCCGCTCCTATAATAACAATAATAATAATAATAATAATAATAAAGTAAGATAATTGATATCCTTGATCTTGTATAGAGAAATAATTGAACTTTTTTCGGATTCTTACGTTACGATTAGTTACTTGTAATTATTTGTTGATCTTGATCTATTTGCATTAAGAATACTGCTCTCTGTACAGCCTGTGGCCCAGTTTTCACTCAAACTTAAAATGAATAGAAGGTGGCTCAGTTGGTTAGAGCGCCATTCCTTCATCATGCAAGTGTTGAAGGTTGCGGGTTCGATTCCCAATGCAGTGTATCAACCACTTGGGTTTGGTTGACCCCAACAAGTGTTCCTACCTGAATGCAAACAGCGAGCAACCTGGTTCAGAACTTGCAGCCTCGTCATTAAGGCGACAAATATTTCCCCACACATTGCTTTGAGATGTGGCGTGTGAGAAGACCATCTGAGTTTTAATCAACTAGAAGGTTCTCCTTATAATTAACAAGAAAGGTAGCCTTATAATTTCAAAGGGGAAAATTGGACATAGAACTATAGAAAGATGCAAATAACCTGATAATAGATATTGAAATGGCAAGTATTTCATAATGCAGTTAAATCTATTCGCATCGTCTTACGGGGAAAGGTATCCATATTATAATTGAACTAAATTAATACTTTTCTCAATAAAATTGCAATATTTTTCAACAGCCTTCCCCAACATCTTATATCCCTAAAGATAATATGTAGTTTTAAAAGACTTCCTTTCAACTGATTCATATGGACTTGGTGATGTCCAACCATAAATCCTTGTAATTTATCTTTTTTTCATTATTATTTTTTGCTGTTTATTTGAGATCTTGTTTGAGGTGGGAATTTATGACAATAAAAGTGCTAGGAAATAAATTCTAATTTAGTGACTAGCCATAGATCATTATCAGGCCACTGGTGAAAGAGAATTTGCAATTCAAATGATTCAATATTTTGAGTTTAATATTTTGTTATAACATACAAATTTAGGAGAAGTAAATCATTATGCATAAAATGAATGAATGCAGCAGTAAACATATCAAGTGCAGAGCAAGTGGTCATGCAAACAGACTGGCATTCTTAACAAGTCAATCTCTCTCAATCTAATCACCTACCAAGGAAGTAATCAGAAAATGCTATGGAAGGCCTGTTGTGCTGTTGGCTCCAAGCAGGCCTTTGTAACAGCCACCACCTATCACTATCAAGTTGTCACAAAGAACCATCTGGCTGTCACTGGAAATGCCATAATTTTAATACTTTCCTAGTGGCAGAAATAACAACATTCAAATACCATTAATAACAATAAACAATGATTTACTATAGGTATACACTCATGGCCAGTGTGAATATATAGATTTTAAGATTGAGATGAATTGTGTATAAGAGATAGTGTCTTGCTAATCGCCCTATCAATCATAATATTATGTCAAACATCGATCATCTAAACTAACAAATTATGCAATGTCAGAAATTAAGGATTGTGTTAATACTAACTAGGGACCATTGGTGAGTTACATAACCTAACTGAACTGAATAATATAGAGAGTGGACATATGTGTTTTATAGTAATGGACTGTATCCTGGTGTGTGTGGTCGTGCTTTGCCGTTTCTGTTGGGTGTGAACTAATTTTTAATCACTTTACTACTGCCTGCTTTTTATAATTTAATGGACATCACATGGTATCACATGATATCCTATTCTCATATCCTTTTTGGTTACTGTATGAAGAGATAGGTTTTAACTTGTTTAATTGGTATTAATTGAGAGAGAAAATACATTTTAGTTATGCACACATACACATGAGAATATTGTCTAATCTTCACCACTGGTGATTGGCATACTGATTAAGTGTGGTCACACCTTCATCTCCTTATTTTACTCTTTTAGATATTCCCAGTCTATTTGTAACCAATTTGCGCCCAGTGTGAGATGAAGCATGGATATCCTAGCTGACTCCCTGACTGTAAATATTAATTAAGTCTCTTATGAAGGTAAACATTTTTAACTACCTTCAAAGTTTCCCAGCAATCATGGCACTTAGCCAATAACTAACGCTCTATGGACTTTTAGACTGTTAGAGCTTTGAATATACCAGTATGAGCTCACTGATAGCCAGCTGAAACCTTTGGAACGATTTCAGAAACTATGCACTAGAGTTATTTTACCCCACATAGAGGATTATTCTGAGAGACTATCAGCACCAGCCAGAGACTTTTTAGTGAATCACTTTATCAGAATCATTTTATCAAGATAGCCAGCAACTGCAGGCATAGGCTCCACACGTTAGTCCCTGAGAGGCAATCGTCACAGTATAGACATTCGAGTCGACTGAAGGACAATTTTTTAGTCAAGGCGAATACTGCAAAACGCAGAAAATCTTTTTTCCTTGATGGTGCTACAAAAGTTTTATGATATCCAATTTTAATTTTTACCGGAGCTCACCAACTGTTTTATTTAATACCTCAGGGTATCTCAACAGTGGATTATAAATAAATCTGAAATCTGAAATCTTCCACAGTTCAATTGTGTTTTGAATTCGAGGAATGCATCATCTTCTTTATTGTTTGCAGTTCATGGGGGATAACTCTTGACCTGGTTAAAAATAATCATTGAAATAAATTATCCTGCTCAGACTTACTAAGATAAACAAAGTGAGTGAAGATATTTTAATAAAATCCTGGCTGTATATGTTTCACCATGAGGGCTTCCGGCTGGTAATGTCATGGCTTAGATCAGTGTTTTAGGTGTATTCATGGATACCGTACATGCTCAGCTGTGTATGAAATTACACTGTTGCATAGACTGTCCATTACTAACAGTATTAATCAAGTGTTGAAACTTAACAAGCATTTACATCAGTAGAGGCGAGCAGTGCCATACACTTTCTGTCCCTACAAGTATATTAGTCTGACATTATTTTTGAAGTCAAAGACCATGGCAATTATGTATTATGTGGTGAGTTCCCGCAAACAAATATAGAGAAGGAACCTGTTGGAATACAGTTCCCACTGGATTCTGTTCAAAAACAGTGTCAAGTTGTCTCTTTAACCAGTTATCAATCATACTGTTACAGATCCATATTTCTGCAAAATTTGATCTAGAAAATTCCAAAAAATTCTCACAACGATTTTCAGTCCAGAGAGTATATATATATATACTTTATTATTGCCGATCAAAGTCAATGACAAATCAAGACCATGCATAAATAAATAAGCAGAGTACCCACAAAGTAAAAAGTCCACTTAGACCACTGCGTACATGATATTTCAAGGGTTAGGCAACAGGATCCCGCTACAACCCAGAGGGCCACACGTGTAGTGTATTGCAACTACCCTGACAGGATGGCAGAACAAATATTCTTTTTGGGGAACTGCAAGTTTGCTGCGAGGTGGCCTGAATAGAGTGTTGTGACAGAAAAGTGAAGCGGAAATGTTAGTTAGTATGATTCGGGCTCAATGAGACTAGAAAATGTAAATCATACACAGCCAAAAGTTATGTATTTTGAAAAAAACTTTCTCCCAATCACTGTCAAAATGATTGATGATATCCATCGGTCCGTCCGTCGGTTGGTCCGTGCGTGCGTGCGTCAATCCATCCTATTAATGTTATTTTTTATGATTTAAATGACATAATTGAAAGAACATCGTCAAGTGAGAGTTGATGTCAATAAAAGTGATAAAAGAAAAATGATTGCATAATGAAAAGATATCTATTATCATTCAAATGTCCAAAGTTCTATACACTTTTGTCCACACATTCTGAGATCTGTTATATGCAATGGCCTCGTCTGTCAGTCTCGGCTGTCTTGCTAATATTATGAGAAAACATTTCAATCTTGGATCATGAAATACTCCTGGTTTTACAAGAGAAACTAATATGTCAATGATGATCTCATTTTTTATACAGTTGCTCCCAGTGGTATGAACATTCATCAACTCCTAATTCCCAATCCAGTCCAATCAGAAGGCAAAAAGAATCCTGGAAAGCTTCTTGAATAAGTTGATCATCTACGGTAGCGGTAGAAATATGATCACTGCCCGTCAAGATTTTAAAACATATATGCAAAGCTTCAATTAAAAGACTAATGGTCATAGTTAATTTAGCATCTTTCACTGTCAAAAATAGCATGGAGAGAAATGTCTATGCTGCCATAGGATGAAATTGACATCGGGTTGTGTTTTTCTGAGTAATCTCCCTTGATTATACACAGATGAGACCTGACTTTTGCAAAATTTTATATAAGCCATAAAGGAAGCAGATGAGACCTTTCGCTGTAAAAACTGCTTGGTTTCAGCTGACTATAATTTATCTACTTATCGGTAATCCGAAAATTTGACCTATGCTTAGAGAAAAAAGTATCGGAAAATCGTAATTTTTAATACAATTAAAATTAGATAATAAAAATTTCATATGAATTTAAGTTATTAAATTAAATATAAATTTGTTTTGTATTACAATAACATAAAAAATATATATGTTATTCCGAGTTTTTTTCTGCAATCGATATTTTCAGGTGGGATTTATATAATATTCAAAACTCAAAGCTGGAATATTATTATTTCTCTTCATTTTAATGATATATTTATTGTATTATATGATATAATAAAAATCAAATTATATTCGAAGTCAATTTTTTCCCATAAACTGGGTCAGCATAACCTGCCTATTTAATCACCCTCTTTTTGCTTCTATCTTGATTTCCCTGGCTGTCAGACCAAAAAGCGTGATCTGCATCAATGATGAAAAAGTGCCAATTTACGGTCTCTTCTGTTCAGCGCTCCCTATAATAAGGGACAACTCCTAACACAACCCCATTAGGTGCTAGTGTCATGTATTATTTTCAACAACAGAAGATTTTGTTTCATTGGAAGACTCAAAAAGACTTTTCTCTAGTAAATGATTTATTCGCAAATATATTATACCAGTATTGGTCCTTTCCAACAGCTACTGAATATATAGTTTATTTAGTCTTAATAAAACTGAACTGTGTTGAAGAACATCGTTATGCAAGGTAAAGCAGAGTAGAAATAAGCATTGAGCAGCAATGAGCAATCATCAAATAATAATGTCAAAATAGTAGAATAAGAAAAGGTAAATGTAAAACAAGATAACAACTTTGGTAATTATTTTATTTTATAACAGTTTTGGCACAATAACATCCATATGTGGGGCTCCCTGCACACAATGCTGTCTTCAATTCTTCAGAGAAAATAGAGCAATCTTCAATTTTAAAACTCTAATCTTCAGAATAAATTCTTCAAAATAACTGGACTCGACATAAAACTGCTGTATTAAAATGCCTGTGAAAACTGAGCCAACAAGTTTATTAGTTAATAAAGGTGATCTTTTTTTTCTAGACAAACAATACACCTGGTGGGGCGCAAACCCAGGATCCTGTGATCCAAAATCAGTAACTCTGATGGGTTTTGGTTTGTTGTTGTGTGGAGTTGTCTGTTCAAACCAACAAACCCAACCTGTGTAGACAACTCCAAGCTGTTTGACTGAATTCAGTCTACTTGAAACGGGGAAATCTTCTATTGATTTTTCATTTAAATCTTTTTTCAACTTTAAAACACTTGATCTTCAATCTTCAGTGAAATACGCTGGAGCCCCATATGTGTTTCATTGCAGTATTTATTAGTAACCTGAGGAAGGACTTGGTGCGTTGTAACTTCCTTGATATCCCTTGTAGTTATAGTCGTACTGGCCACTTTCTGAAGAAGTTCCTGGTGATCCGGTATCTCCTTTCATACCATTCATCCCTTTTGGTCCCTGTGGTCCGGGTGCTCCAGCAGCTCCGGCTAAACCATCTTTTCCAGGTGCTCCGGCATTTCCTCTATTCCCTTTCATACCCGAAGCTCCATTTTGGCCTGGCTGTCCTTGAACTCCAGTCTCGCCATCTTTTCCTCTCTGTCCTGGGTAACCAGTTGCTCCATTTTCGCCATCCTTTCCGGGAGTTCCTGGGGAGCCTGTGTGACCTTTCATTCCTGGGGTGCCGGCTTCGCCTCTCTGCCCTGAAAGTCCATCAACTCCTGGAATACCGCGCTCACCTGGCACTCCTTGTTTACCATCTTGACCGATTTGTCCTCTTTCTCCCTTCATACCCTGAGCACCATCTACTCCATCAAGACCTGCTTGACCTGGATCTCCATCGACACCATCTTCTCCTTGTGGTCCTGGTGTTCCATCTTGACCGTCAGTTCCTGGTGCTCCTGATGCTCCCTGATCTCCTTTCATTCCTGGGGCCCCTGCAGCTCCTGTAAGCCCAGTGAGACCGATTGGTCCGGGGATTCCTTGTTGTCCAGTTTCTCCATCAAGGCCAGGTGCACCTGGTGCTCCTGCATCTCCAGTCAAACCAGGTAGTCCTGGCTGCCCAATGGCTCCATCAAGACCCGGCTGACCTACATGTCCCACCTCACCTGGCTGACCATCCTTGCCATCTTGGCCATCTAAACCTGGTGCTCCTTGTGCTCCTGGGATACCAGCTGCTCCATTATGTCCTTTGTCACCCTTTTCACCTTGTGATCCATCTTGACCTGGAGATCCTGGCATACCTTGCAATCCTTGTGCACCTTGGGAACCTGTTTGCCCTGGTAGACCATCTGCACCATTAAGACCTGAGGCTCCGATTTCTCCTTTCATACCTTGGGCACCATCTTTGCCATCAGTTCCATCCCTACCCGGTTCACCTGGTTGACCCACCATTCCTGGTGCACCGTTATGTCCATCTTTACCATCTTGTCCTGGTAATCCTTGAACTCCATCTTTGCCATCTGCTCCATCAAGACCTTGTAGTCCTTGAGCACCTGGTGCACCAACATCTCCCTTCATTCCGGTAGCTCCCATTGGCCCAGGTTTACCCATTGCACCAACATCTCCTGAAAGTCCAGCGGCTCCAGTTGCACCAACGCCTCCAATGTGACCTTTAACTCCAGTGGCTCCTGTTGCACCAACACCGCCTTGGTTACCATCCTTTCCTGGAGTTCCAGGCGCCCCTGTGTCTCCTTTTGGTCCGATAGAACCAACTGCACCATAGCCGGGTGCTCCAGACTCCCCTTTAGTGCCAGCATATCCCCGGTTTCCTTGTTTACCGGGCTCTCCTTTGGCACCAGGTGGTCCTGCCGGACAATCACAAGCAGATCCAGTCTGAGATCCAGACCTTCCATATCCTCCGTAAGATCTTTTCACTCTCTGCAATAAGGATACACACATTGAATTTATGGAGCCTTGTTTACAAAGGCATAGTACAGCATAACATTTTGGTGTCATGGAATTTTCTTCTTTTTTAGGTTAAGTTAAAGGGCAACCAAGGTTTCGCAGCAATGTATTAATGGGTAGCAAATAATGTGCTAGGCAGCATCAGCTTTGTGCATTATGCGATGCAAAACTCAAAGTAGTTGCTGACTCTAAGCTGGGTAACACTTCAGTTTAGGGGAGGTTCCAAGACTTTGCTGTAATAATTATAAAGCACAGGCTAAATAATGACAGGAACAGGAAACTGATATGTGGTATTCTCTTTTAGCTGAGTTTGAGTACCTGATGGAAGAAATGTTTCACAAGAATTCTGGCTGAATAATCATCTGAATTATATTTTGTCTTTTCCCCCATGCAGACGGTGCAATCTGCTATTAATCAATGGCCATCAATGAGAAGTTGTTTGAAACCTTGGTTGCCCTTTAAGTAAAGTATGGCTGAGCATTCGAAATTGAATAAGTCTACCAATAAAAAATCTTGTGAAGAACCCTCACCTCAGATGAGAAGTCTCCATTGTCTAGAGCAATTTTGAGGCTTTTTATTTCACTGCTTTCCCGATCTATACGTTGGAAGATATAGTTATACATCATCACATTTGAGATGATAACTCCGACTAGAACGACTGATGTAAGTGCGATCCCCCAGCTGAGAGCTTTTGTTTTGGTCTTTAGACCGGCAACAACTCCAAAGTCTGACTTTTCCATTCTGAAAGAACATAATAAACTTTGATACAACACTCTCAAATTAGACATATAAAGTATAAATAAGTTGTTAGATTTGATGTTGCTTTCTAATATTTGACTGGTCTTGAGGCTTTAAAAGCCTCATATAGGAGCTAAACAAGCGGAGTACAGAAAACCGACAATATTAGCAGAGGATGAAGAACAAAGAAATAAATTTTTCTTACCTGTGTATTGGTTCTGCGCAATAGCAGGTTTCTTCCTTGATGTGTTGAGCTGATGATATACAGCCGAATTCTGATTTTCTCTCAAGTAGTCCATCCTTATATACTCCTCAGATCAGGTGCTTGATTCAATGCAATGAAGCTTTGCTCTGATCATGTCAAAAAGCTATCCATCATAGTTATTTCTAATATTTGAGGTATTTTTAAATAATCCAATTATGTTTACGCTAGAAAAGTTTTAAAGTAATTAATGCCTATCAATCATAGTTGTCAGTGAGCTCATTTTGATTTACAATTTTTTACGATGAGTTGAATCATTTTTGGATTGCCTAACAAGAATGAGCAATCATAGCGTTCGAATTTGGTAACTCCACCACAAAATAAGCCTATTAATTGAAACTGTGTTTTGACATTCCCTACGCCTTCTTGGTGCTTGCTCCTGAAATAGTTTCAAATTTCATGACGAGGTATTGGGCCATGATTCGATAATAATTTATAGATTCACTTCCTCACTCCAGGTGGGATCTAGTCCCTCCTGTACCAGCCTCAGTGCCTGGAAGGTAGGAGCTTCTGCTCCGGGCATACCACCATCTCCAGCTACTATGCTAATTTGTTTAATCATAGTTTTGTCTGATTTAAAATCCTACAATTTGTGGTTTCCAGTGACAATTGAGAAGCTGACACTGAAAGGTTCTGAGGCATGCCTGCCCTGGTACATGTTGAAGATGGTGTATTTATAAATATTTAATTAATTCCAGCCTACATTTGTGGTTTTTTTCTTTTAATAGTTTGCGAATCAGCCTCTACGCTCCATTTTTATGTAACACAGACTGATCTGTAATATAGCAACCATTGAAGCACAATCTCGCCCTCATAACACCATTGTGATTTTAAATTGAGATATCCTAACTACCCTGCTACTCCTATTGGGGACAGATAGTTTGTGGACAATCTGTTCTGACTGTAATTTAGTAGATCAGTTGTTAGAATGACGTTAAGCTACATATAAATTAGTGGCTATTAAATTGAATTTTAATTTAACCTTTTCTTGTCACGAGCAATGCGATTTTACTTAGGCAGCTGAAATAAGGATACAAAAAATTGTTGTTTTTTCTCCCGCCATTTATGTATGAGCAGACTTTGTATGTGGCTGAGTTCTAAGATCTCATTCAGATGACTGCACATTCCCTCCTAAGTTTTGTTTCAGTTCAAAACAATCCTCCATTTCCCTTCCTTCAACCTCAATCTACTGCACTTTCCTGAGACGTCAAGAATAGTGCTGTGCAAGAAATTGCCAAATGCCTACTTAGTCATTTTTTCCTGATATTCGAGACCAGTTACCTCATAGTGAAGCAAGTAGCCATTGCATGCTCCTGGAAGAGCTTGATCAAATGACAAAGGTGCGCCAGACTCTGTTTTTTGCAATAATCTCTTGATTAATGAGCTTGACAATCAAATATCGACCCAGATATTGATGGAATTTGGCAAAGAGATTCTAATAAAATGATTGCTGTTTATTTTTGTCCGTGTGTCTTTCATTTTGCTATGTATTCATCATTTAAGAGTGAAATAGCCTGGAAAGCAAATTATTTTTTCATTCAGTTATAACGGATTATTCAATTATGGCACCTGTATAAATCCTTTGCAATCTATATATCTCTTGGTGGTCATAAATGTCATAGATCCTGTTAGCCTCAGGAAAGAAGAATATGCAAGAATTTCAACTGTTCTAACAAGAAATCACTCTACCTGCGGTTAAGTCTTGAGCCACAGGCTTAACTTACTGAACAGCAGCAAGAATTGATTGGAGTTGATGTTATGATATGTTTATCTGTATCATTTGGGGCAACAATGATACTAGATATATGATATTAGAATGCTCACAATATTTGGCTGGGTGCTCTGTGGTTAAAACAGCTATCGGCACGTTTTCCAGTTTGAGCTTTCAACTGTATGAAATCGGTATGGCATTGAGAGGATCCTCTTGATGTATTTAAACCAATTGATATATTGGGTGGTCTGTCTTTGGCAATCTTTCTAAAATGAGTCATGGATTGCTTTATACAAAAATCACTGAGAGAGCAAAAATTTAACTGAAAAAATTGATCTGGTAAAATAGTATCTGACAAAAACTGGTCCTACACACTTGAACCATAGCAAAGCACTGATATAATATTAGCACGGTAAAAATTACACAGCCCTGCAAAAAAAGTTTAGAGTTACAGCTTTCTGTTACATTATATACATGATCATCAATTTTGATACCCAAAAACTTCAATGTCTTTGACAGATTAATGATATTGTTCGAAAAAGTAGCAGAGTGCCAACAGAATATGGCACTATGTGTCAGCTTTCCCCCAATCGTGCACCACAGAATGCCCAGGAACACCTTAAAAAGCCCCTTAAGTTGGCTGTTTTGGGCATTCTGTTGTGCGCAATTTTGAGAAAACTAATACATAGTGCCATATTCTGTTGTCATTTCATGTTTGTACTATGCTCATTCAAAATGGCTTTGTATGTGAGACTTTTCTGGCCTTAGTGCTGGACCTTTTGACAGCATGTTAAACGTTATGGAAAAATGACGCAAAATGTATCTACCTTTGATGTTCTATGCTGATCTTGATACATTTGTTATACTACTGAAATTTGGGGTGTGTGACATTTAAACAGCAATCCAGTGAAAAAAGGCAATAAAATGGATAATGTTTATTTGAACTGTCTCAAATGGGTGCTTAAAATTTTGCATTATATCATCAAATTTAAAACACCACATGCAATATGACATGATGAAAAAAGCCACTTTGGGCTCATCAAATATCATTTTCAACCAAAATTTAGGATGAACTATGTATCAAAAAATAAATATAACCTGTTTCTAATTTTCTAGCAATCAATTTCGCGCAGCCATCTACTTGGCTCAAAACAGCCTTTTCGGCCTCATTTCTCAGATAAAATGACACAACTTCATCCAATCATAATTGTGAGCTATAAACGATCGGTAGCTCGGCAGCTTTCCAAAGATGTATAGAAAGTCCATATTTGGTATATCTTTGAGATGATGACAAATACGTTTGTATTATTTCTGTCATTTGTGGTTTGACTGAGAAATGAAGCTCTGTACACACTTACCCACCAAATTGCCAAAATTTTGAGATGATATTTGCAGATGGGCCATCAACTCGGCCCATGATTTACCATGATTAATCACAGCCTACGCTGTCCTTGACTTCCTCAATTTAATGAAGCATGTATTGGAATAGCCATACATATTATTTCCATCAATCACTGGACCATGCAGCTATCAGACTGGCGCCTTGATTATACCTTCTGTCTTGGCCCTTACACTGGTAGCAAAATGTTTTGTTGTAAATTCTTCATCTTCTTCTCAATTTTTTTGGTAGTTAGGCCAGTGAACACTAAACTGCCAATTGAGATGTTGATAGATATTAATGTACATTGGCTCCATCTGAGTAGAGATTACAAAACATGAATTTGTAAACTATAAACAACACAATTTTCATGAAATAATCATTATTATAATATCTAACTTCAAATTCATAGAACAAATCGAACCAGCAGTTTTGATATCAAAATTACCCTCAGCGTTTATCGTGTTTGTACAAAAGATTACAATTTTCTTTATTCACCAAATCTTAGTTGAGCAATGGGCAATTGTGTAATTGTGACACTCAAGACACCGGAGCCCTACACAGAGCTTTCAACAGAGCCGGGAATTAAACCTCACTGACTCTGAATTATGATCCATTGATCTCATTTTCTCTCAGGTTTAGATGGTATACGGTCGCTTGTTATCTCGTAGCCGGACTTCACAAGCTTACAGTCAAAAAAGGCTGGTTCTCAAATTAGCTTTCTCTTATAACATGCTGTTTGGTTGTTCACACCTGAAATTCCATATCAGAAAAGTATTGACAGCGAGCATTTTGCTATTATACTAAAATGATATGATACAATTAAACTTGAAAAGCCAGTAATACCACACAATTTGGAATTGTCTGCTTAATGTCAAAGAGAGGACAATTTTGTACAAGTTATTGACTGAGATTTATATAACCTGCACATTGACAAAAAGCTACTAAATGAGACTTATCTTTCTGACTATGACTATGCATTGTTCATAAAATATAAAAAATCACACACATGATGACATGACGCAAAAAGCCACTTTAGGCACATGATATGTCATTTCAAACCAAACATTATGACAAACAATATCGTCAAGAATGAATATATTTTTTTTTGAAATTTTTAGCCATCAAATTGGCCCAGCCATCCACATTGCTAAAACAGCCCATGTCTTTGATTAAATGACGCGACATCATCCAATTTCGATGAGCTGTTAATCGTCAGTTAGCTCGGCAGCTTTCCAACGGTGTATAGATGGTAAATATTTGCTGACCCCTGTGTCTCCACAAGCATACCATGTGGAATCTATGAACTTTCAACTAAACAATTATTATGACGTCAAGCCACCTTATTTTTGACTGTTTAACTACTCTCAGGTTTTTCAAGCCTTCATACAGTGTTAACTCTTTCTATACAAGGCTATCAAAACATGAGGTCAGTTAATATGTATCAGGAGGATTTTTTGTAGAGAACTAGAGATGAATTATTCTAGACACGGAAATATGATGCAGCGAAACTGTCGTTGACCTTTCTAGGAGAATCTTGGTTATCATCTTTGTTTGCGTCTTCAAAGTGTCAAACTTTGTTTGTTTAGGGCCGCATAGCCAATGTGTTGGCTTTGATTGTTTGGGTTGGCGTCACAGCCAATGCCAGGTCATATGGTACTTTTCTCAAGGTACCTGATCAGTTGTAGAAAGAAGCTTTAGATATGAGTCACTGGAGGGTGAACGAGGCCCAACCATACTGAAATTTTTCCCCTCTTTTTCTAACTTGATAGTTGATCAGTTGCCGAGGCTTTAGGCTCTTTAATAGAGACAGATATTGAAAGAAGGTATTAATTGATTAACTAGTCATCCGGTTCCACCAGCCCATGCCCTTATATCCAGCGTAATAAACTATCTAGCTCAGATAAGTTCCATAAGGTATCATAATTAAATCGCCTATGCCTAAGGAGAGACAGCGAATATTTATTGTCTACTCAATTTTGACAAAGTATTTCAGATTCTTGGATCTGACCGCTAGTTTAAGTACAATGTGGTCGCTGTTGTATTCTTGGGTTATTCATTGTTAATCATGGTGCATGGTTCATAGTAGCGGTTGATGCTGTTAGCAAAATACAACCATGAGATTAAAACAGCTGTGATACGCCACATGGCATGCAAAGCTGAAGGTGCTGCATCACGTTTTTGCTTGCTATTAAATCCTTCCATAATTGAAAGTTGGGCCATAATCCTTAGATTAGAAAGGGAAAGAGTTCGAAACAAGCCACCCTGCTGACACAATGATCATCTTTGCAGAAAATCTAAAATTTGTTTCTTCCTATTCTAACTTGATAGTCGATCAGTCGCTGAGAGAGTAGTACTTACTGTCAGAGACTTTGGATATAAATAGTATTTATAGTCTCTGGTAATATGTGTCACTTGATTGAAATGCTAGGCTTTAGGCTCTTTACTATAGACAGATATTGTAAGAAGGTATTAATGGGCTTTAATTAGTCAGCCGGTTCCAACATTCCACCAGACCATGCCCTTATCTTCAGCATAATATACTATCTAGTTCAGCTAAGTTACCATAATTTAATCGCCTATGCCTAACAAGAGACAGCGAACATTTATTATCTACATTCTCCATTTTAACAAAGTAAATCAGTGTCTTGGGCCTGACCGCTAGTTTAAGTACACTGTGATCGTTGCGGTATTTTTGAGTTTATCATTGTGGTTCATACTAGTGATCATGCTGTTAGCATAATACAATCATCCCCATATGTTGCCATCATACATTATATTAAGTGATATCACTGCATGCAAAAGACTAACCCAGGCTTTTTCTTCAGGATAAAAACAGCTGTGATACACCCATAGACTTTATATATAGTATACATATAGTATTAGTATATTAAGTGGGGTGCAAAGCTGAAGGTGCCACATAATTTTTTTGCTTGTTATTAAATCCTATCCATATTGGAAAGATCCACCATGATCTTTCATAAGATTAGGATGGTGAAATGTTCGAAACAAGCCACCCTGCTGGCACCATTGATTATCTTTGCAGAAATTCCGTCATGAAAGCTTTTCCATTGTTCATCATAACATAATATTTTTTGTGAGACACCCAGGTCAATGATAGATACCAGCACCAATGATGAATGCCAGAATGTAATCTTTTTGTTCACTATTAATCACTGCACCCCATTAATCATTAATATAATCCTGGTTGAAGTAATTTTCTGGAGGGTTACGCCATAAAAAATAAATGTGGGTTAAAATCGCAAGTGTTGTCTCCGTCCGAGGACTGAGAAATATCAGTGCCTTAAGGGCGCGGCCGCCGTATTCGGCGCCAAGTTGCTCTCAGTTTGCAGGCAGGTCGGAGCACACCTGGGGCGTCATTTTGCCATGGGATAGGGTCCTTACTCTCTCTGAGACGCTACCCACTCATGGGAAAATCTATCTAAATTACCTCCATATTCATACAGCTAGCACAATATAAGATTATGATGTATTAATGATGCCTTGTGAATAAGTCACTTCAACTCCTTAGTTGAGTCACATAAAACTGGGCAGTAACAAATTAGTCTGAGCCCCCCAGACTTTTGCCCCTCGCCCGAGGGCCCCCAAATATGCACTGTAACTTTTATCTATACACACTGTGTGATGCATGTGATGCTTGTGAATAATTTTTTTCCGAAAAATTATAATTATTGTTTATGTATTGTACTTAACAATATGTTTCTTTTGTTTAGTTTGTAACAGTGGTGCTGGCATGCCAAGAGCGAATGGTGATACTGATTGGAAATACAACAAGATATAAGGATATTACATGAAGAGAAATTCTGAAACATAGCGCCTCCAAGTTTGATTTATGAGAAAGGTCAATTGAGCAGAAACGAGAGGTGATATATTGTGTTATATATTGTGTTATATACTTGGTGCCCTGCAGGACCGCCACCCATCCCGGAACACGGCGGACTAGGTGAGAAAGGTGAGAAAATATTGTTTTATATATTGAGTTATGATTTAGGGAATCCCTAAAAAAGCATGCTTTGCTGTAGAATAGAAACCAAAGCGCACAGCCCTATGCCAAGAAAGAACTTTTACCGTGATTGATTACCATTACACTGGAATGATTGAATTACCACAGCATAATTCCAGCTATATGACTAATAAGAATTCATCAATCACATTGGTGGGTAACACTCTTCTCTGGCCAAGGAAGGAGGAGGGGAAGGCAATAGTAAACCTAACCACTTAATAAATACTTCCCGATTCACAATTCATGCATGAGATAGGATAAGGGTTATGTGATGTAGCTGGATTCATGATGCCTTATGAATTAATTTTGCCTGCTGCCATGAGCACATCATGTACCACAGTTCCTAGCAGTCATTCTGCATTACCCTCATTTGTTTTAAACCAACTCTGCAACCTATGTATACGCACACACCCTAGGAGTTTAGAAAAAGACCCATTCTATGTCAATGAGAGGTTAGAAATTTTTTGATTATTTGATTTTTTTTGTTTTTTTAATACTTTATTGGCATAATTTTCATTCTCAAGAATGTTTTACAATATTGGCCATGAACAGAAAAAAAAAAAATTAATAGCAGATTGATGACAGGAAAACTATTATCATGTTATCTGTGAAAAATAATGTTTGGAAGAATGAATTTTGAATAAACTGATTTGCATAGACTGCAACGTTTGCTTTCATAGAATAGGGATAAATATTTATTTTACAATTACAGTCAATCCCAAGTATTATCCTGTCCAAAAGGAGAAATCTGTCGAATTTAAAAATAGCCGTCAGTTATTCAAACAAGAATTTTGTGCAGTAGTGTGAAATTTTATTCCCATTAAGGCTTGACCGACGATGACCTAATTCAATGTTGAAAGATCCTTTTCGACCCTAAATTTCCATTTACTGCCAGAAATGTAAAGATTTGGAAAATGAGGAGGCAAACTGTTGTTTTTCACGAGACATGGAAATGTCAGTAAGGTGTGTATTGTAAGAAAGTTTAAAGATCAAGGCAACGTATACCATACAATTAGACAGTCGAGAAATTTAGCATTTTTATATCAGCTAACTTATCAACTTTAATTCACAACACCTGTTCATGTGAACTCTTGCAGAACATAGCATTGTTCCAAGGCCATTGCCATTGACCTGATTTAACATGGTAACAAATAGATCCTGGCCACATTCCAAAAGTTAAGGCTGCCCCTCACCTCTCTTGTTGTGTTGTAATACATTGCAGTATAGATTATTGATAGGGCAGTGTGGATATGCCAAAGCAAAAGACCAAACTAACAATCAGACAAAAAATGTAACTGCAACACCACTTTGTACTTGGAGGTTCCGCTCAAAGATACAGCTGAGACTTAATAATATTACAATGTGCAATTATCAGCTAGAAATAAACTGCAACCTACAAAAAATTAAAACTATTTACCACAGGTGGGATTAGTCTTAACAATCTATCGATTCAAACAAGGGGCAACAAGGAAAAAAGAGCGAAGCCATTATTATGAAACAGGTAAAAAATGCTGTAATTTGAATGTGATTTTCTGATAATCACACATTGTAGTTTGTTCGAATTATTCTAAATTTGTACTAATTAATGAAACAAATACAAAACTTTGTTTCTTCTCTGTCAGTTGAATGTTTATCTTCAAGCTTGGTGCATGCAGCATTCACACAAGAGTATAAATTTCCGTTTGAGTATATAAAGTCTCTCCAAGTCTTTTTTTTCAAGATTTCATAAACAATACCAACCGATGACAATATGTGAGCAGAAATTTGTTGCTTAGTTTCTTGCACTTTATATTCCAGGAGTTACCTCTCTTACCTCCCTTACGCTATGCGTGCTATGTCTCCTATGGGAGTAACTTGATTAATAGTATGTTTGATTGGGTTTAATCGAAGATACATGTCCTTGCAAACCATATTGCAAGCCTATGGTACACATTTCCGGAACTGATTGATAATAATATAATTTTCAGGTTGTGCATCAGAACTGCTGAAAGTTTCATCCTTATAACAACATTATATAGAGTATTATGCACACAAGGTTGGTTTTAATCTTGATTTATATATGTAAGTCTAATATATCACACTTCTAACGTTTATGACCCTGTGGTTTTGATCACAAAGAAATGACAACTTGATTAATGAAGATAAATATAGTTTTCCTTGATGTTATTTGCATTAATCGATTATTTAACCTGACCTTTTTGCTAACTTCACATGCGGTTTGGTAAACCTGTGCTTTGCTTCAATCAATTTCACAGCAAAATTGATGCTTTTGTAAAGCGATTGCATTGTTTTAGGTGGTTCGAAAGGAGAGACAAGGTTTGATATAGAAAATGTTGAGGTTTGCAGCTCATCAAACGATCTTGATACCAAAATCACAGCAGAAACACAGACGACAGTAAGACATTGTGCCATGTGGATTTCAGAGAAACAAACCAAGGTGGATATGCGTCAGATCCGGTCTATGGGGTCTTGTGACAGCTGCGTACTCGTCTTCAATCAGCAGAGTAATGACAGCAGCCACTGCTTCTTGAACAGAACAATAACAAGCAATACAGAGAATGTAACATGCCCACAACAGAGAGAATACTTCAGAGGCAAAGTTAATATACTGCTGCGGATTGAAGAACAACTCCAACCTGGAGACCTCATTGAATGTGCAGGTAATTTTGAGATGAAGGTAACTAATTAAAACTTGTACAATTCCTAATTTGGAAACATTGTTTTAAACCTTTCTGCATGCAGTCATTCAACCTGTAAAGCACTGGCCATCAAATGGTATTGTGATGCATGGGTTATTATGTGATAGGGCCAAGCAGGGAGGGCGCAGGAGAGTGTTGTAGGGCCATATCGCGCAACATCTGATCCCATTGCTGTTCAATGTTCTTATTCAATATTAGGAGTCATAACTGAAACTTGTCCACATATCAGTAAAAAACAGGCAGAAAAACAGGTGACTTACTTGACTTATGTTGCAGAACTCCTAGTGGAATATTGCGCCAGAATCGCCTTCTCCTTTCCCTTCCATCTTTCTCGATCTCTAGCCATCTCGCTAGCCTCCGCCCACGACTTGATGTTGTGTACCTTCATCTGTTTGAGCGCCGTTCTTCGCCAAGTCTGATTGGGTCGCCCTCTCCTTCGGGTGCCTTCAGGGGCCCATCCGAGACTGGTGTGAGGGAGAGATTCCTTCCTCCTTAGGCTGTGTCCTAGGTATCTCCATCTTCTAACTTCAATGTGCTGAGAGACTGGTTTCTGCTTGCTGCGTTCACATACTTCCAAGTTGGAAGTTTTGGACCACCAATATATTTTCAATATCCGACGGCAGCAGTTCATGTGAAATACCTCCAGTTTGTCCATATCCACTTTCGTCATTCGCCATGTTTCACATCCATAGAGGAGCACAGACACCACGTTCGAGTTGTAGAGTTTGAACTTGAGATGGTTGCTCATACTTCTTGATCTCCACACCTTGTTCAGTCTGTAAAAGGCTGTAGTTGCAGAGTTGATGCGGTTCTTGACATCTGCTGCTGCACCACCAGACGCATCAATTTTCGCACCAAGATACAAAAAGTTATCTACAAACTCGAGTGACTTGTTGCTGACTGTGAAATTGTTGTTAGATGCAGGGCCCATTCCATCTCGATGAATCCTCAAAACTTTCGTCTTTTGTTCATTGATGTGCAATCCCGCTTTACTCGCTGTTGTTATGAGCTTGTCTGTAACTGTTTGCATCCCTCCATGTGTTGTAGAAAATAGCGCGACATCGTCTGCATAAGCTAGATAATTCAGCTTGGTTGTAAGATTCCATCGGAGTCCAGTTCGATGTGTCGCTTGTACTTGCTTCATTATGAAGTCTGTAGCCATGATAAATAACAGAGGTGAGATTACGCAGCCCTGTCTAACTCCTGATTTTACTTCGAAGTAATCGTCCTCTGCTCCGCCTTGCATTTTACACGCATACCCGGTGTAAAACGCCCGTGTCAGAGTGATGAGTTTATCAGGGATACCATAAAACTTCATCACTTTCCACATGCTCTCCCGATGAATGCTGTCAAAAGCTTTCCTGAAATCAATAAAATTGACGTACAGGGGCATCCTCCATTCTTCACATTGTTCTATGATGTTCCTCAGTGTAAATATGTGGTCTGTACAACTTCTTCCGCTGCGAAAACCTGCTTGTTCTTCATCTAGACTTCTGTTCTCCTCTAGGGCTCCGGCAATTCGGTGATGTAAAATCTTCAGAAATATTTTACTGATATACGGTAGTAGAGTAATACCCCTCAAATTTGTTGTCTTACTCAGGTCTCCTTTCTTTGGCAGTTTGATGATCACGCCGCGCCTCCAGTCTTGTGGGATGTCTTCTTCTCTCCATATACCCGAGAACAATGTCTCGAGTTCTGCTGCGCATGAGCTACTGTTACAGCGTAAAAACTCTGCAGGTAGCTCATCAATTCCTGGCGCTTTACCATTGCGCGAGGCTTTGATAATCTCTTCAATCTCCGAAAGACTAGGTGGATCATCATCTATCTCCAAATCCGTACCTGTGCTGGGTATATACAAGGGGTCCTCAGGCTCTGCTTGATTAAGAACTTCTTGAAAGTGCGCTGTCCAGATCTTTGCTTGTTCTTTGGGGTCAACAACTATTTGACCATTCTTGTCCTTGAGTCTAGCAGTTGATTTCCGCCTCGTTCCGCTCAGCTCTCTCGTGATATCGTACACTGCCTTCATCTGACCCATGTCAGCAGCTTCTTGTGCAGCTCCTGCCATATCTTCGATGTTGTCTCTCTTGTCCTTCCGCACGCTCTTTTTGACTAACTTCGCAAACTCTTTGTACTCTTCCTCTAGGCGTGCTGCTACGCGTCTTGAATGAGTGCCCAAGACTTTACGCCTTGCTTCCTGTCTTCGTTCTATCAACTCCCATGATCTTTCTGACATCCAGTGTGCAGGTTCCCTGCGCTTTTCTCTTCCTACTATCTCTTCTCCAACATCATGGTATGCTTCCTTGATCTTCGTCCATCTTTCATTAACAGGGGTATCTTCCGGTAATTCCTGAAGTTGACTGAACTTATTCTCCATCGCTGCTGTGAACCTCTCTTTTATCTTCGTCAGTTTAAGTAGATTGCGATTCCATTTAGCCTTTAGACTCGGCGCTTTACACTTTCCGGCTAGTTTGAGTCGCACTTTTCCAAGGATCAGATAATGATCGCTGTACACATCTGCAGATCGCATCACTCTCACATCATGCAGGGATCTCCTCCACTTCCTGTTTATCAGCAAATGGTCTATCTGAGTTAGCTGTCCGCGAGGGGAACGCCACGTTAACTTGTGTATATCTTTGTGAGGGAAAATAGAACCCCCAATCACCATGCCATTTATTCTTCCAAACTGTATAAGCCTCTCTCCATTATTGTTCGCCGCCCCAACTCCATGCTGCCCTAAAGTATCCTCCATCCCTATGTTGACCGTTCCAACTTGTGCGTTGAGATCTCCCAGAACCAGAAGCATATCATGTCTGGGGACCTCATCTTTAGCCTTCTGTAGGGACATATAGAACTCATCCTTTTTCTCATCCTCTGCCTCGTTGGTCGGGGCATAACAAACAATGACACTTAGGTTGGTGCATTTTCCCTCGAATCTAGCTGTCATCAGTCGCGGATTGATTGGCTTCCAATCAATCAAGCTCTTTCTCGCCTTCAAGGTCAACATCAAAGCCGTACCCTGATGGTGCTGATTATCTTGCCTTCCCGAGTACAACACTATTTCTCCAGTCTCCAATCTCTCCTCTCCTTCTCTCGTCCATCTGCTCTCACTTATACCCAGAAGCTCCAGCTTCATTCGTCGGAACTCTCTCGCCACCTGCTCGGTGCGCCCGTCCGCATACATGGTCCTGACATTCCAGGCACCAACACGTAGTAGTTGTCGCGGGGCCAGCAGAAATGTACTCCTATCCAAATTCACAACAGAAACTTCCCGAGGGGTTTGGTCCCTGCCGGTCATGTAGCCTTCTCGAGGCTGGAATTTTCTTTTTCTGCGTCCTCCGTAACTATTTTGGGTAAGATTATTCGATTCTGTTTCTGTAACTGGGTTTTTTTTATGTGAATGGGTAGTTGACCCAGACACAACCCTCCTCTTTTACACGGACTTGGGACCATCTGGGTGAATCCAGGGATCTTCTCCAGGTAGAGTTACAGAAAAACAGGTGATGCCATTTAATTTCCATTCAATAATAGAAATTTGAAAGCTGAAACTTGGCCGTGCATATCAGCAAAGCATGTGATTCAATAAAATGTACACACTGAGGCGTCTTTTAACAGCTCAAAGGAAATAAATTTATATTCTTCATAAGTTTGCTAGGCATTCAGTTAGGGTCAGATTCATCATTTTTGTATAAATATCTACCTCAAACAACATCAGTAACATCTCATGGAAATTCTCTTTCAGTTTATCCTGTGTTTCGGTTCTCAATCTCACAACATACGGCTCAGATTGATGCCAGAGTATACCCTGATGGATACATCACAAATGATCCCAGCTTCATAAGAGAAGCCCACAATTGGGCATCAAGCAGTGAAATACTGGCAGCACTTACGAATCTGCCATTGGCCGCGACTGTGACTGCAGAAATATTTCAGGTAGATCCGATTCTACCAAACCTTCAGAAACTGGACATCGCAAACAATCACAATTTGCACACCTTGACCAATCGCAATGAAAATAAACGCCTGCTGACGTTTTCTGGCCGATCTATAATCTAATTGATTTACCAGACAGTGCAAGGATATGATCTAAAAGGTGGAATGATACACGTAAGATACTCAGGTATGTATGAATGCAATTATCATAATTTGAATTTAATAGAATTTGATTGACATTACTGTAAATTGTACCCATGATATGATTAGATTTGTTGTGTTGGACAGGTGGTGCGATTTATAGCTATACGTTATATATATATAGCGATAGCTATGAACTGAAGAGACTAGCACCTATAGTCTATAAAAAAATACCAAACCTTTACCACGTTGACAGACAATATGATGAGAGACCGTTTGACAATATCTCACAATCATTGTATCATGTAAGACTGTATTTTACCACTTAATATTCTATCACAACCCTTTAACGTGGAACAATTGTTTGAAGGGAAGGTGCACCCCCCCACAAACAATCAGGAGAGATAATACCATTCTCAGATTTCATATTTCTCTTAATGCCACCTAAAAGGGCTAAGGCACTGGTAACATGCATTTTGTAAATCTTTCTAGATATCACTTGCAAAACAGGAGCAATACATAGTTGCATTTACTGGCATGCGCTGCAGATGCAGCGTCCATAATTTGTATGGTATGCTATGATATATTATTCTTATCTCACTTAATAAATTAAAATTATGATGAACGTTCTTTATTTATAG
Source organism: Membranipora membranacea (assembly GCA_914767715.1). Classification (NCBI taxonomy): domain Eukaryota; kingdom Metazoa; phylum Bryozoa; class Gymnolaemata; order Cheilostomatida; family Membraniporidae; genus Membranipora; species Membranipora membranacea. The sequence continues at coordinate 13,605,885 of OU612073.1, read as the reverse complement.
TTAGGGTCTGTAATACTAATATACCACATCTGGACAAGAATGATTTCTTCAGTTGGGGTTCTCAGCGATACACAGCCTCTTGTCTTGATGGGTTCCTACTTAATCACAAGGTCAACACATTCCATTGCAAAGATAAGCAATGGTACCCCTCTCTGGGATGCTTTGGTGTTTCCAACCACTCAAGAATTCAAACACATGAGACAGGTACTGTGGCTTAAGTTTTCCTTTACTGTTGCTTGGACAGAGTTATGGCATTTTATAAGGCTTGAAACTTGATATACTTGGTGCAATACAGTTTATCGCATGCATTCAGGTTATAGACTACCTCTTTTGCAAAATGACACTGCACCATTCGGTTAAATCTGTAAATGTATGCCATTGCGTATCAAAAAAAAGTCTCTAGTTTTGAAGCTGATAATATTAAGAATATATTCCAGCGTGACAAATGAAGGGGAAATCAAATAAATCATTGAATATTCATCAATGATTCTTTGATTTTTTAGCAGTGACAACTGGTTCTGCATATAATCCCAATCACAGGTCTCATGGTACTATACAATCTAAAAATGATATCGAGAATACAACAAAAAGTGATACAGGCTCTTCATTATCAGCTCTTATTATTTCCATTATTGGAGCAACTCTGAGCTTGTTGACAGTTATTGCAATTATGCTGATTTCACTCCATTATAAACTCAGGTAAGAAAATAGGTATCAGCATCAGAGCAAAAGTTTTAATTTAAAGTCAAAAACTGAATAAAACTAATCACAAAAAGGCTATTGAGCAAATAAGTCTACTACACAATAACTCATTTTTTGGCGGTTTCAGTTTGTTAGCAGTTTGGTCTGCAAATGAGTGACTGTGCATTAGTTGATGAGATAATTGTATAAGGATGCCATCAGTCGCTACAGCGCTATGGTCTTGGGAAATACTTCGCACCCCAAGACACCAACAACTTGTCTATATACCTCCAGTTTGGTCCCATAAACCTACTGTTGTGCAAACTTTAGCCTGTAGGATGTCTCAACATTTAAAAAAATTTTACAATCTTTTTCAAGGTCTAGAATCAGAGATAAAGCACCCGACGGCCAAATAAACATCCAACAAGTACAAGGTATGTAAGCTCTCTGTTGAAGATTTTACCAACAAGTTTAAAAGCCATGTATGTATTGTATGATGTAATGTATTGTTCTGTAAATGATCATTATTATGAAATATGATTGAAAAGCTGCCAAAAAATTGATTCATAAAATTTAAAAAAATTTAGATACAAGAACTCAGGCCTCCTAAAAATCGTAATTAATTACATGTTTGAATTATACATCTCCCTCAGGTTTGCATGAATATGTGCGAAGGCCAGGAAAGTCTTTTGTATTCATTTCCATACTCTTGACATCGCTGCATCCCATAAGGCTCAGCAATCGGTTAAGCTTGTTACCACGCATGTAATCCTCTGGACATAGCCGACAGGCACACCTTCGTTCATCAAGAGCGCGATTGCCAAATATCCTTATTTCATCAGTGCCAAAATTGTCTTGACAACTGTCAAAGCAGTCAGAGAATGATATAAACACTTTTTCCGTTTGAGCCAACCAATACATGTCTAAAAACGAATAATAGATATTATCAATAATTATCTCAAATTATCAACTTGTGAAAGATCAACATGTACAGATATATATGTTAGCAGTGAAAGTATGCAGATGCATGTTACAAGCTAAGCGACTTTAACAAGTAGACATATATGACTTAGATTATCCAAGAGTGCATGGAGCTCCTATAAGAACTCACCTGGGTGTTTAGTAGAAAATCGATTTTTAGTAGGAAATCGATTACAAGCCCGGAGTTTGGTTATGCTTTCAGCTCCTGCATAAAGTAATGAGATGATGGGAAGAATTACCACAAAAATTAGTCTTGCTCCCCTCATTCCAAATCCCAACTTAAACTGAAAATAAAATCAATTCCGATTAATGATAGATCACGACGTGTTGTGATTTTATTTAGTTCAGTTCTTTGCTTTTATATCACTGGAGGACTAATCCTAGATCCTCAATGGTAATCACTTATTGATCTGTGCATGTGGTGGTTGTGTTAAGAAGGTTAGGAGTATGTGGTGATAAATTCAAGTATCATAACGTCAACTGAGTCAGTATGGCAGATGGCTAAAACCTCATTATTTCTAATCCAAGTATATGCATGCAATCTTTTGACGTGCAAGCTCCAGGGTTAAATGTTAATAATACAATCAATGTTTTTTGAAGCATCTTATTCCCAAAAAACATCAGATTTTTGGTTATCTTGTAGTCCAACCCTGTTTGTATGTTGCTGAATTTAGCGTTCCCGCATAACTGCTGTTTTGTGTGGCTGCCTGAAAGGCTAGGTTTAAGTGATGTGATCAAGTTAGCTGTGAATGGATTGTGTAGAGTAATTTCCCTGTTCCAATGATTATCTTATTTCAAATATAATTAACTAGATGAACTAGTGGTAGATTTTGAGGTATACAAAAAAGAATGATTAAGAGTGTGATTTTCATCTGGTTGCACACAAGTACATGACTTTATTTTTTACCATCAAGAAGCCAGAAGTCAAACAGTCTGTAATACTGACATCCCTTTTTCATATTTAGATTTCAATGAAGAGACTGTCAGGATGGACGACAATATCAGTTCTGTGTCAGACTATGAATTCATAGAGAAAACTGATCCATATCTGGATTATTGTGAGATAGACGAGTACGATATGATGAGTGATGTGAACCGAAAAATCTCTGTGTGTGACTCCAAAAGATCTGCAGCAACAACTGGGGAGGACACTAATGCAGACTTTATATCTGAACCCTCATTAACTGAAAACTTAAAAGTTCCTTTTTCAGATTTGTTGGATCTATCTCGCGAGAATTTAGTAAAAGGGGTGTGAATATTCATAACAAACTAAAGTGTTCGGAGTTCTCTGACAAATTTAGACCGAATCACAGAGCAAAAATGAAGATGCCTAATACACCTCCTATGCCTTGTCGGGGGCCAAGAGGCTTGCGAGTCTTCACCCAGAGACCACAAACAACTGAGGTTGAGGTGCACATAGGCCGTTCTGAAGCAGAGCAAAATGAAATCACGCAAACTGGCATCAACGCCAACCTGTCCCCGAAAGATGGTCTGAGGCACGTCCGAGTGCGAACCAACATAGCAGCTCGGCAATCACAATAAGTGCTGATAAAACCTACACCTACAGTTAGAAGCTGTGATTTTGAAGACGCTCTCAGTGTTTACCGAGTTTATACTCATGATGATCATGAAAGTTTTTTTGACAAAAATTAAGCTAGTTACCAGGTGAAATTTTTTTCTTCTGATTAGTTGTTCATTTGACTATTCCGTAAATTTGTAGTGCCAGTTATTTTTTTGGTAAGAAATGGATCGCTTTTCCTGAATTATGTATAGTAAAATAACTAAACCCAGAAAACACTTGATAAAGCGGATGGGTTGAATCAACTTTTTTTGCAGTTGACGTAATAAGTGGTTTTCACAATCTGAATAATCCAGGGCTTTGTGGTGCACTCGTGTCAATCACAGTAACACCTCTTTATGGATAAGAAATATTTATCTCATTTAATAGCACATTGTATTTATGCATCAATATTGCTTTGTATTTGTCTCGGCAATTTTCTATGATTATGGCATTGTTTTGTAGTTAAAAATAATAAAATTCTAAAGCTATTGAATCAGGCAAATACTATTTCAGTGTACTCTTTCAATCTTATAGCCTCCAAAGCAACTGCTATCGAATTTACCAATAAAATAAATTCGCTAGTCAAAAATTGTAATCACAAGCACAGTGCTAAGCTAACACTTGATGACTATGACTCTTGATAGAAATATATTGCAGATTATGATAATAATTAAGCTGAATAAAAGGATGTGCTTTATCCTTTGTTCTGCTTACCATTCATCTGATTGGTCGACTGGTCTCATTGTCATGCAAATTATTAAGACTTAATTCAAATACGCATTGTGCTGCGGGTTTCCTGCTTATGCAAAATAAGAGGCTTAGACTAACGAACGTCAAGGTTTCGCCTTAATCCATACAACATGTATTGGACTGCTCATGGTTAATAGGCAGGTGGAAGATTTAGAATTTTTTGCGTTTGACGTAATTGTGAATTTTCACAATGAATGTACTTATGATCGATGGTTTGGTAGCGCCCTAAGTTATGGATAGAACCGCTGATCTTTGTCCCATCCTGTTGATACTTTTATTTCATTATTCATCCAATTGAAATTCATTACATTGTGGCAAATAAGCCATTGTCTTAAAATTACCAACATTTTGACGGAACATCTCTGTAAGAAGGTATGCCAAGATATTCATGTCAAACATAACCCTTCGCATATTAAAATGATAATACAATATTTTAGGCGTAGCATTTACACACTGTTTAATGAGTCACGAGTTTATGTTTGACTTCCTAAATCTGGTTTATTTGAGACCGAAATTAAATACTTGAAGATGTGACTTGCTGTCTATACATAGTTTATTGATCACAGTTTATGGATTCAAAGATAAACATTTTAGTCATTTTTCAATATCTACCGTAATATCAATGCAGCAGCTGAATTAACTACAAAATTAAAACAAAATAAATCATATCAATAAAATATCGCTATAATTACCAGAATATCACATTTATTAAGAATGATGCACAAACGGGGGAAGCAAGCTCTCGTAAATCTGCTCCAGATTTATTATTGTGTGCTACAACCAGGGGTTTATAGTTCTAGGTTCTCACTTAAACGGAAATTAAATGCATCATGTTTTTCTGATGAATTTAATTAAATCTAAATTTATAGCCAGTGAAGAGGCGCATTCACAATAGAAATAGAAAGCTCAAAGTCGGGTTAAGCTATAAGGTTAAGGGTTATTATTGTTTAATTTATTTGTTCTGTCACTGCATGAAAAACATTCCTAAAGATGATTGTAGATTGACAATAAAAGTATATATAACAATTTATTATAACATCAAGCCTCCTAATTTTCGACTCTTTAACTACTCTCAGGTTTTCCAAGTAATCATAAATAGTATTAACTCTTTCTATACAAGGTTATCAAAAAATGAGGAAAGTTAATATGTATCAGGAGCTACATTTGTGTAGGTAGAGAATAAGAGATGAGTAATTCTAGACACGGAAGCGTGAAGTAGAAAAACTGTCACTTACCTTAAGAGGAAAATATTGGTTATAAAATGTGTTAGCGTCTTCAAAGTGTCAAACTTTGTTTGCTTAGGGCGGCATAGCTAATGTGTTGGCTCTGATTGTCTGGGTTGGAGTCAGAGCTAAGGTCATATGGTACTTTTCGGAAGGTACCTTATTGGTTGTAGAAAGAAACATTAGATATAAGTCCCTGGAGGGTGAAAGAAGGGGTATCCATACTGAAATGCTTCCCATCTTTTTCTAACTTGATAGTTCATCAGTTGCCGAGAAAGTTGTGCTTATTATCAGAGACTATGGATATATATTATTTATAGTCTGTGGTAATATAATTGTGCAACTTGATAGAAGTGCTTGGCTTTAGGCTCTTTACTAGAGGCAGATAATGAAAGAAGGTATTTGTTGGCTTTGATTAGTCACCAGGTTCCGACATTCCACCAGCCCATGCCCTTATATTCAGCGTAATAAACTATCTAGTCCAGATAAGTTCCGTAAGGTACCATCAGGTATCAATTGCTTATGCCCAACGAGAGACAGCGAATATATCATCTACATTCTCCATTAAAACAAAGTAATTCAGTTTCTTGGTCGCTGTGGTATTCTTGAGTTATTCATTGTTAACCATGGTGGTTCATAATAGTGGTTGATGCTGTTAGCAAAATACAACCATCCCCACATGTCAACATCATACATTATATAATGTGATATCATTGCCTGCACAAATCTAACTGATACTTTCTCCTAAAAGATGAAAACAGCTGTGATACACCTCATGGCATGCAAAGCTGAAGATGCTGCATCAATTTTTTGCTTGTTATTAAAACTTATCCATACTGGAACGATCAACCTTGATCCGTCATAAGATCAGGATGGGGAAGAGTCCGAAACAAGCCACCCTGCTGACACCATTGATCACCTTTTCAGAAATTCGGTCATGAAAGCTTTTCCATTGTTCATCATAACGACACTAAGGTCATTGATAGATACCAGCACCAGTGATGAATGCCAGAATGTAATTTTTTTGTTCACTACTAATCACTGCATCCCATCAATCATTAGCATAATCCTGGTTGAAGTAATTTTCTGGAGGATTACGCCATTGCGATAGGACAGGCTCCTTACTCTCTCTGAGATGCTACCCTCTCATGGGAAAATCTATCCAAATTACCTCCATATTCACACAGCTTGCACAATATAAGATTATGTTGTATTAATGATACCTTGTGGATGAGTCACTGTAGTACTAGACAGTAACAAAGAGAAATTGTGATAATCAAGACGTAAAGAATGTCATTAATTCTTTCTGAAAATTTCATATTATTGTTTATGTATTATACTTGACAATATGTCGTGTGTAATAGCAGTGATTGCATGTCAAGAGCAAGTGGTGATACTGAATTGAAATAAAACTGGATAGAAGAATCTTATACTAAACAAATCTCTGAAACGTAGCACCTCCAAATATGAGTTATTGGAAAGGTCCACTAAGCAGAAATGAGAGGTGATATACTGTGCTATATTGGGTTATGATTAGGGAATCCCTAAAAAAGCATGCGTCGCTGTAGGTTAGAAACCAAAGCGCACAGCCCTGTGCCATTAAAGCACTTTTACCGAGATTGATTACCATCACACTGGGAGGATTATATTACCACAGAATAATATCAGCTAGGTATATGGCTAATAAGAATTCATCAATGTGGTCCAGAGCAGCTCCAAATATGAGTTAAAAGAGACTAGCTAGGGTAAAATACTACTGCAGACAGATACTGTAATTTTAAATTACCCGCCCAATGATATGATGATATACATATTCAGTGAAGTTATTGAATAATGATTCAATCTGCAAAGAGTAGGAATGTCTCAGTTTAATCTCGTCTAAACATTATATTACATTACAGTGTTCCAGTTCAAGGCCTGAACGACTTTATAGTCTTCTCACTTATCCCGTCCATACAAAGACGATTATAGAGCTTGCCGATGTGATGTAAGAGTGGATCTGATAAATAATGTCTCGGATCATGTGTACTCACTTGAGGATAATGACATCATATTTGAGTTCAGGGTGATCATTCGTATCTGTCATAATTAGTCATACAATGATGTCACTATTATTCTTTAATCTGTGTTACTGTCAATCGCAGGTATTATTCTAGAGTAAGAATTTGTAGACTTTCAAATAGCCATAAATTATTCAGACAGGAATTTTTTGCAGTAGGAAGAGGCTTGTTTGATCAAATTATAACCATGTATGGAGGGCTGTATTCTTGACTGATTGAAATATGGATCTAGGCAACATGCAACATACAGTCGAGAAATTTAGCTTTTTGATGTTGAGACTTAACAATTTCAATTCACAACACCTGTGCATTGGAATTGAATTTCGATTAAGACCTGGGATAAATATTTAACATGGTAAAAAATCGATCCCAGTATCATTCCAAAAAATTAAGGCTGCCTCTCTCCTTCCAAGTTGTGTTGAAATACATTGCAATATAGATTATTGATAGGGCAGTGTGGGAAAACAGGATATGCCAAAGAAAAATACCAAACCAAGAATCAGACAAAAAATGCAACTGCAACACCACTTTGTACTTGGAAGGTTCCGCTCAAAGATACTGCTGAGACTTAATAATATTACAATGTGCAATTATCAGCTAGAAATACACTGCAACCTACAAAAAATTAAAACCATTTACCACAGGTGGGATTAGTGTTAATAATCTAACGATTCAAACAAGGGGCAACAAGGAAAACAGAGCAGAGCCACTGTTATGAAACAGGTAAAAAATGCTGTAATTTGAATGTGATTTTCTGTTAATCACGCATTGTAGTTTGTTCAAATTATTCTAAATTCATACTAAATGATGAAACAAATACAAAACTTTGTTTCTCCTCCAGGCAGTTGAATGTTTATCTTCAAGCTTGGTGGCTGCAGCATTCACGCAACTGTATAAAGTCTCTCCAAGTCATTTTTTTCAAGATTTCATAAACAATACCAACCGATGACAATATGTGAGTAGAATCCTATTGTTTTGTTGTTTGCACTTTATATTCCAGGAGTTACCTCTCTTACCTCCCTTACGCTATGCGTGCTATGTGTCCTATGGAAGTAACTTGATCAATAGTATGTTTGAACGGTTTGAATCGAAGATGCATTTCCTTAGAATCCATATTGCAAGCCTATGTCACACATTTCCAGAACTGATTTATAATATGAATTTCAGGTTGTGCATCAGAATTGCTGAAAGTTTCATCCTTATAACAATATTATATGGAGTATTATGCACACAAGGTTGGTTTTGATCTTGATTTATATGAAATTAATATATCACACTTTTAAGGTTTATGACCCTGTGGTTTTGATAACCAATAAATAAAGATAAATATAGTTGTTGTCTTTTCCTCAATGTTATTTGCATAAATTGATTATTTAACCTAACCTGGAATTTTTTGCTATCTTCACATGCGGTTTGGTGAAGCTGTGCTTTGCTTCAATCAATTTCACAGACAAAATTGATGCTTTTGTAAACCAGCTGTTATTTTAAGTGATTGAAATATTTTAGGTGGTTCGAAAGGAGAGACAAGGTTTGATATAGACAATGTTGAGGTTTGCAGCTCATCAAACGATCGTGATAACAAAATCACAGCAGAAACCCAGACGACAGTAAGACATTGTACCTTGGGGATTTCAGGGAAACTAGCCAAGGCAGATAAGCGTCAGATCCGGATTATTGGGTCTTGTGACAGCTGCGTACTCATCTTCAATCAGCAGAGTAATGACAGCAGTCACTGCCTCTTGAACAGAACGATAACAAGTAATACAGAGAAGGGATCATACCCACAACAGAGAGAATACTTTAGTGGTGAAGTTGATCTACTACTGTGGATTGAAGCCAAAGTCCATTCCGGATACCGCATTGAATTTGCAGGTAATTCAATTACAGAAAAAGTCAAGTATAGGCAGTAACCAGTTTTATGACAAAATCGTAGTAGATGGTTTGTTGGTGCAGCAGTATTTTAGGTACTTAGTTCAATCCAACACTCAAGCGGTGTATAGGCATACGGCCCCTATAACACGAACAACAATGTTTTAAGGCTTTGACTGCTGTCCTGAAGAGCCTGCACTCACAGCAATGTCACCAACTTTGAGATTAACTGAAAATATTAAAGAGAGCACCATGAGGTCTCTCACTGCCACTATTTGTAAATTATATCAAAAGCTTCAATTTTATTGGTAGAATTTTGCTAATCACAACATTCAAATCTGTGACATTCCTTCATACCCCAATCTATGGCACAAAGAGCCCTTCTGTGCACCTGTTATTGGTACAAATAAAATGGTAACACCTGATGGAAATTTTCTTTCAGTATATCCTGTGTTTCGGTTCTCAATTTCACAACCTAAGGGTCTGATTGATGCCAGTGCATACCCTGATGGATACATCACAAATGATCCCAGCTTCAAAAGAGAAGTCCAAAATGAGACATCAAGCAGCAGCATGTGGGCAGCACTTACGAATCTGCCATTGGCAGGGACTGTGACTGTAGAAATATTTCAGGTAGATCCGATACTGCCAAACTTTCAGAAGCTGAACATCTTAAACATAGACGATATGCTCAACTTGAAAAATCAGAATGAAAAGAATCGCCTGCTGACATTTTCTGGCCCCTCTGCAATCTCATTGGTTTACCAGACAGTGCAAGGATATGATCTAAAAGGTGAAATGATACACATAAGATACTCAGGTATGTATGAATGCAATTATCATAAATAGAATTTAATAAAATTAATGTATTAACCATTGGGATTCTGCCCATAAAGCTATCTAAACTTACTGTAAATTGTAGCCATGATTAATTAGATTTGATGTGTTGGACGGGTTGGACAAGGTGATGCGATTTATAGCTAAACATATTTATATATATTTCATAGCTAAAAAATTCCAATCCCAATAATATATATTTGATAAATCTATGGACTGGAAAAGACTACCATCTATAATATAAAACAAAGGCTTTACCATGTTGACAAATTATATAATACAAGGGATCATTTGATAATATCTTGGGTTAATTGTATCATGCGTGACTATACTTTTCCTGATAAGGTTTGTCCTATCTTAAATATGTTATCGCTATCATAACCCTGTATCACCGAACACTTGTTTAAGGTGAACACCTCACGAGTCACAAATAATTAGGAGGGATAGTACCGTTTTAAAACGTCTTATATCACTAATTGCCACCTAAAAGAGCTATGGCACATGTAACATGCATTTTGAAATATCCTCTAATTTTCTAGGTATACAGCTGCAAGATAGCAGCAATACAATTTGAATTTACTGGCATTCGCTGTAAAAGCTGAGTCAATAATTTGTATTGTATGTTATAATATAGTATTATCTACATCACTTAATAAAGTTAAATTATGATTAATGTTTTTATTTATAGTTAGGTCTTGTAATACCAATATACCACATCTGAAAGAGCATGACTTCATCAGTTTGGGTTCTCTGCAGTACACAGCATCTTGTCTGGACGGGTTCCAACTTAGCCACAAGGTCAACATATTCCAGTGCAAAGATCAGCAATGGTACCCTCCGCTGGAATGCTTTGGTGTTGCCAAAAACTCAGGTGTTTCCAACAGCTCAAGAATCCAAACACATGAGACAGGTATAGGTGCTTAATTTTTTCCTGTTGCTTGGACAGTGTACTATGACATGAACAATCTTGGTGTAATACAGTTTAGTCCACACAAGTTATAGACTCTCTTTTTAACATAAATGACACTTTACCACTTGGTCTCATATGTTTAGAACTTTCACATCATCAGTCAGCAGTTATCAAAGGAAAGTCTTTCTTCTCTAATTTTGAAGCTGACAATATTTTGAACATTTCCCCTGCCAACAGTCTTCTCTAGCAGAACAAAGTAGGGAAAAAGCAGACCAAAATTTTGAAAATCAATCAATCATTCTCCGATCTTTTTTAGCAGTGACAACTGATTCTGGATATAACCGAAGTCGCAGGCTTCATGATACTGAACAATCTAATAACCATATCCAGAATTCAACAAGAAGTGATACAGACACATCATCATCAGCTCTAATTATTTCCATCATTGGCGCCTGTCTCAGCTTGATGACAGTTGTTGCAATGGTGCTCATTTCACTTCGTCATAAACTAAGGTGAGGAAATAAGTATCATCATCAAAATAAAAATTAGCATTTAAATATCTGCATAGTCAGTTATCTAGTCTCACAAAAACACTATTGAGCAAGTATTTCTACTCCATATTGACTTGCCAGAAATTAATTCTTGGCAGTTTCTGTTTGAAATTTGGCCTGCAAACAAATGCCTGTATTCCTTGCTCATATGACTCAATGCTTGGCATTCCAAGACACATACAACATGTTTTTATACCCACAGTTTCTTCCATAAACGTACTAGGTTATGCAAACTACAACGTCCAACTTGTCTCAACTTTTGCTAATCTTTTACTATATCTTTTCCAGGTCTAGTGTCAGCAATAAAGCACCTTCCGGCCAAGTAAACACCCAACCGAGAGTAAAAAGTATGTCAGCTCTATTTTGCAGATTTTATTAATTTGTTTAAACACCATATAGTGGTTCTCACACACATTGTAAGCCTCTTCTCAGGAAGCGATTGCACTGTTTGATGTATTGTAAATTATTGTTCTGTAACTAATCATTATCATGAAATATGATTGAAAAGTGTAAAAAAATTGATTCATAAAAATTAAAGAAATTAAAATTTAACAAATCAGTTCCCCTAAAAATTGTAATTAATTACATGTTTGAAGTATACATCTAACTCAGGCTTGCAGGAATATGTGAGAAGTGCGGGAAAGTCTATTGTATTACTTTCCATACTCTTAATGTCTCTGCATCCCATCAGGTCAAGCAGTCTGTTCAGTTTATTACCACGCAGGTAATCCTCTGGACAGAGTCGGCAGGCACACCTGCGATGATCAAAAGATGGATAGCCAAATATCCTTATTTCGTCGGTTCCAAAATTATCTTGACAACTGTCAAAGCAGTCCCAGGGTGAAATAAATACTTTTTCTGTTTGGGCCAACCAATACATGTCTAAAAACCAAATAAAGGATGTTATCAATATCTCAAATTATCAATTTGTGAAAGATTAACAAATATATAATATAATGTGTTAGCAGTGAAAGTATGCAAATGCATATTACAAACTTAGCAACTTTAACAAGTAGACATATATGACTTAGGTTTTCAAAGCGTGCATGCAGCTCCCGTAAGAACTCACCTGGGTTTTTAGTAGAAAATCGATTTTTAGTTGGAAATCGATTACAAGTTCGAAGTTTGGTTATGCTCTCATCTCCTGCATAAACTAATGAGATGATTGGAAGAGTAACTACAAGAATTAGTCTAGCTCCCCTCATTCCAAATCCCAACTTAAACTGAAAATAAAATCAATTCCGATAAATGATAGATCACGAGGTGTTGTGATTTTATTTAGTTCATTTCTTTGCTTTTATATCACTGGAGGACTAATCCTAGGTCCTCATTGGTAATCACTTATTGATCTGTGCATGTGGTGGTTTTGTTAAGAAGGTTAGGAGTATGTGGTGATAAATTCAAGTATCATAACGTCAACTGAGTCAGTATGGCAGATGGCTAAAACCTCATTATTTCTAATCCAAGTATATGCATGCAATCTTTTGACGTGCAAGCTCCAGGGTTAAATGTTAATAATACAATCAATGTTTTTTGAAGCATCTTATTCCCAAAAAACATCAGATTTTTGGTTATCTTGTAGTCCAACCCTGTTTGTATGTTGCTGAATCAAGCGTTCCCGCATAACTGCTGTTTAAGGTTTAAGTGATGTGATCAAGTTAGCTTTGAATGAATTGTGTAGAGTAATTTCCCTGTTCCAATGATTATCTTATTTCAAATAAATAATTAACTGGATGAACTAGTGGTAGATTTTGAGGTATACAAAAAAGAATGATTAAGAGTGTGATATTCATCTGGTTGTACACAAGTACATGACTTTATTTTTTACCATCAAGAAGCCATGGCAGAAGTGAAACATTCTGTAATACTGACATCCCTTTTTCATATTTAGATTTCAATGAAGAGACTGTCAGGATGGACCACAATATCAGTTCTGTGTCAGATTATGAATTTATAGAGAAAACTGATCCATATCTGGATTATTGTGAGATAGACGAGTACGATATGATGAGTGATGTGAACCGAAGTATCTCTGTGTGTGACTCCAAAAGATCTGCAGCAACAACTGGGGAGGACACTAATGCAGACTTTATATCTGAACCCTCATTAACTGAAAACTTAAAAGTTCCTTTTTCAGGTTTGTTAGGATCTATCTCGCGAGAATTTAGTAAAAGGGGTGTGAATATTCATAACAAACTAAAGTGTTCGTAGTTCTCTGACAAAGTTAGACCAAATCACAGAGCAAAAATGAAGATGCCTAATACACCTCCTATGCCTTGTCGGGGGCCAAGAGGCTTGCGAGTCTTCACCCAGAGACCACAAACGACTGAGCTTGAGGTGCACATAGGCTGTCCTGAAGCAGAAAAATGAAATCTCGCAAACTGGCATCAACGCCAACCTGTCCCCGAAAGATGGTCTGAGGCACGTCTGAGTGCGAACCAACATAGCAGCTCAGCAAACACAATAAGTGCTGATCAAGGAAAACACCAATCGAACAACTAAGAAAAACCTACACCACCAGTTAGAAGCTGCTAATTTGAAGACGCTCTCAGTTTATACTCTTGATGATCATGAAACTCTGTAGTTTTTTGACAAAAATTAAGCTAATTACCAGGTGAAATGTTTTTCTTCTGATTAGTTGTTCATTTGACTGTTCTGTAAATCTGTAGTGCCAGTTATTTTTTTGGTAAGAAATGGATCGCTTTTCCTGAATTATGCATAGTAAAATAACTAAACCCAGAAAACACTTGATAAAGCGGATGGGTTGAATCAGCTTTTTTTGCAGTTGACGTAATAAGTGGTTTTCACAATTTGAATAATCCAGAGCTTTGTGGTGCACTCGTGTCAATCACAGTAACACCTCTTTATGGATAAGAAATATGCATCAATATTTTTTTGTATTTGTCTCGGCAATTTTCTATGATTATGGCATTGTTTTGTAGTTAAAAATAATAAAATTCTAAAGCTATTGAATCAGGCAAATACTATTTCAGTGTACTCTTTCAATCTTATAGCCTCCAAAGCAACTGCTATCAAATTTACCAATAAAATAAATTCGCTAGTCAAAAATTGTAATCACAAGCACAGCGCTAACCTAACACTTGATGACTATGACTCTTGATAGAAATATTTTGCAGATTATGATAATAATTAAGCTGAATAAAAGGATGTGCTTTATCCTTTTTTCTGCTTACCATTCATCTGGTTGGTCGACTGGTCTCATTGTCATGCAAATTATTAAGACTTAATTCAAATACGCATTGTGCTGCGGGTTTCTTGCTTATGCAAAATAAGAGGCTTAGACTACGAACGTCAAGGTTTCGCCTTAATCCATACAACAGGTATTTGACTGCTCATGGTTAATAGGCAGGTGGTAGATTCAGAATTTTTTTGCGTTTGACGTAACTGTGAATTTTCACAATGAATGTACTTATGGTCGATGGTTTGGTAGCGCCCTAAGTTATGGATAGAACCACTGATCTTTGTCCCATCCTGTTGATACTTTTATTTCTTTATTCATCCAATTGAAATTCATTACATTGTGGCAAATAAGCCATTGTCTTGAAATTACCAACATTTTGACGGAACATTTCTGTAAAAAGGTATGCCAAGATATTCATGTCAAACATAACCCTTCGCATATTAAAATGATAATACAATATATTAGGCGCAGCATTTACACACTGTTTAATGAGTCATGAGTTTATGTTTGACTTCCTAAATCTGGTTTATTTGACACCGAAATTAAATACTTGAAGATGTGACTTGCTGTCCATACATAGTTTATTGATCACAGTTTATGGATACAAAAATAAACATTTTAGTCATTTTTCAATATCTACCGTAATATCAATGCAGCAGCTGAATTAACTACAAAATTAAAACAAAATAAATCATATCAATAAAATATCGCTATAATTACCAGAATATCACATTTATTAAGAATGATGCACAAACGGGGGGGGGGGGGGGGGGGAAGCAAGCTATCGAAAATCTGCTCCAGATTTATTATTGTGTGCTACAACCAGGGGTTTATAGTACTCACTTAAACGGAAATTAAATGTATCATGTGTGATGTTAGGTCTGTTTTTCTGATGAATTTAATTAAATCAAAATTTATAGCCAGTGAAGAGGCGCATTCACATCAGAAATAGAAAGCTCACAGTCGGGTTAAGTTATAAGGTTAAGGGTTATTATTGTTTAATTTATTTTTTCTGTCACTGCATGAAAAACATTCCTAAAGATGATTGTAGATTGACAATAAAAGTACATATAACAATTTATTATAACATCAAGCCTCCTAATTTTCAACTCTTTAACTACTCTCAGGTTTTCCAAGTAATCATAAATAGTATTAACTCTTTCTATACAAGGTTTTCAAAAAATGAGGTAAGTTAATATGTATCAGGAGCTACATTTGTGTAGGTAGAGAATAAGAGATGAGTAATTCTAGACACGGAAGCGTGAAGTAGAAAAACTGTCACTTACCTTTAGAGGAAAATATTGGTTATCAAATGTGTTAGCGTTTTCAAAGGGTCAAACTTTGTTTGCTTAGGGCCGCATAGCCAATGTGTTGGCTCTGATTGTCTGGGTTGGAGTCAGAGCTAATGCCAGGTCATATGGTACTTTTCGGAAGGTACCTTATTGGTTGTAGAAAGAAGCATTAGATATAAGTCCCTGGAGGGTGAAAGAAGGGGTATCCATACTGAAATGTTTCCCATCTTTTTCTAACTTGATAGTTCATCAGTTGCCGAGAAAGTTGTGCTTATTATCAGAGACTATGGATATATATTATTTATAGTCTGTGGTAATATAATTGTGCAACTTGATAGAAGTGCTTGGCTTTAGGCTCTTTACTAGAGGCAGATAATGAAAGAAGGTATTTGTTGGCTTTGATTAGTCATCAGGTTCCGACATTCCACCAGCCCATGCCCTTATATTCAGCGTAATATACTATCTAGTCCAGATAAGTTCCGTAAGGTACCATAAATCAATTGCTTATGCCCAACGAGAGACAGCGAATATATCATCTACATTCTCCATTAAAACAAAGTAATTCAGTTTCTTGGTCGCTGTGGTATTCTTGAGTTATTCGTTGTTAACCATGGTGGTTCATAATAGTGGTTGATGCTGTTAGCAAAATACAACCATCCCCACATGTCAACATCATACATTATATAATGTGATATCATTGCCTGCACAAATCTAACCGATACTCCTAAAAGATTAAAACAGCTGTGATACACCTCATGGCATGCGAAGCTGAAGATGCTGCATCAATTTTTTGCTTGTTATTAAAACTTATCCATACTGGAACAATCAACCTTGATCCGTCATAAGATTAGGATGGGGAAGAGTCCGAAACAAGCCACCCTGCTGACACCATTGATCAACTTTTCAGAAATTCGGTCATGAAAGATTTTCCATTGTTCATCATAACGACACTAAGGTCATTGATAGATACCAGCACCAGTGATGAATGCCAGAATGTAATTTTTTTGTTCACTACTAATCACTGCATCCCATCAATCATTAGCATAATCCTGGTTGAAGTAATTTTCTGGAGGATTACGCCATTGCGATAGGACAGGCTCCTTACTCTCTCTGAGATGCTACCCTCTCATGGGAAAATCTATCCAAATTACCTCCATATTCACACAGCTTGCACAATATAAGATTATGTTGTAATAATGATACCTTTTGGATGAGTCACTGTAGTACTAGACAGTAACAAAGAGACATTGTGATAATCAAGACGTAATGAATGTCATTAATTCTTTCTGAAAATTTCCTATTATTGTTTATGTATTATACTTGACAATATGTCGTGTGTAATAGCAGTGATTGCATGTCAAGAGCAAGTGGTGATACTGAATTGAAATAAAACTGGATAGAAGAATCTTATACTAAACAAATCTCTGAAACGTAGCACCTCCAAATATGAGTTATTGGAAATGTCCACTAAGCAGAAATGAGAGGTGATATACTGTGCTATATTGGTTATGATTAAGGGAATCCCTAAGAAAGCATGCGTCGCTGTAGGTTAGAAACCAAAGCGCACAGCCTTATGCCATTAAAGCACTTTTACCATTACACTGGAAGGATTATATTACCACAGAATAATACCAGCTATATGACTAATAAGAATTCATCAATAACAGTGAAGTTATTGAATGATGATTCAATCTGCAAAGAGTAGGAATGTCTCAGTTTAATCTCGTCTAAACATTATATTACATTACAGTGTTCCAGTTCAAGGCCTGAACGACTTTATAGTCTTCTCACCTATCCCATCCATACAAAGACGATTATAGAGCTTGCCGATGTGATGTAAGAGTGGATCTGATAAATAATGCCTCGGATCATGTGTACTCACTTGAGGATAATGACATCATATTTGAGTTCAGGGTGATCATTCGTATCTGTCATAATTAGTCATACAATGATGTCACTGTTATTCTTTAATCTGTGTTACTGTCAATCGCAGGTATTATTCTAGAGTAAGAATTTGTAGACTTTCAAATAGCCATAAATTATTCAGACAGGAATTTTTTGCAGTAGGAAGAGGCTTGTTTGATCAAATTGTAACCATATATGGAGGGCTGTATTCTTGACTGATTGAAATATGGATCTAGGCAACATGCAACATACAGTCGAGAAATTTAGCTTTTTGATGTTGAGACTTAACAATTTCAATTCACAACACCTGTGCATTGGAATTGAATTTCGATTAAGACCTGGGATAAATATTTAACATGGTAAAAAATCGATCCCGGTATCATTCCAAAAAATTGAGGCTGCCCCTCTCCTTCCAAGTTGTGTTGAAATACATTGCAATATAGATTATTGATAGGGCAGTGTGGGAAAACAGGATATGCCAAAGAAAAATACCAAACCAAGAATCAGACAAAAAATGCAACTGCAACACCACTTTGTACTTGGAAGGTTCCGCTCAAAGATACTGCTGAGACTTAATAATATAACAATGTGCAATTATCAGCTAGAAATACACTGCAACCTACAAAAAATTAAAACCATTTACCACAGGTGGGATTAGTGTTAATAATCTAACGATTCAAACAAGGGGCAACAAGGAAAACAGAGCTGAGCCACTGTTATGAAACAGGTAAAAAATGCTGTAATTTGAATGTGATTTTCTGTTAATCACGCGTTGTAGTTTGTTCAAATTATTCTAAATTCATACTAATTGATGAAACAAATACAAAACTTTGTTTCTCCTCCAGGCAGTTGAATGTTTATCTTCAAGCTTGGTGGCTGCAGCATTCACGCAACTGTATAAAGTCTCTCCAAGTCATTTTTTTCAAGATTTCATAAACAATACCAACCGATGACAATATGTGAGTAGAATCCTATTGTTTTGTTGTTTGCACTTTATATTCCAGGAGTTACCTCTCTTACCTCCCTTACGCTATGCGTGCTATGTGTCCTATGGAAGTAACTTGATTAATAGTATGTTTGAACGGTTTGAATCGAAGATGCATTTCCTTAGAATCCATATTGCAAGCCTATGTCACACATTTCCAGAACTGATTTATAATATGAATTTCAGGTTGTGCATCAGAATTGCTGAAAGTTTCATCCTTATAACAATATTATATGGAGTATTATGCACACAAGGTTGGTTTTGATCTTGATTTATATGAAATTAATATATCACACTTTTAAGGTTTATGACCCTGTGGTTTTGATAACCAATAAATAAAGATAAATATAGTTGTTGTCTTTTCCTCAATGTTATTTGCATAAATTGATTATTTAACCTAACCTGGAATTTTTTGCTATCTTCACATGCGGTTTGGTGAAGCTGTGCTTTGCTTCAATCAATTTCACAGACAAAATTGATGCTTTTGTAAACCAGCTGTTATTTTAAGTGATTGAAATATTTTAGGTGGTTCGAAAGGAGAGACAAGGTTTGATATAGACATTGATGAGGTTTGCAGCTCATCAAACGATCGTGATAACAAAATCACAGCAGAAACCCAGACGACACTAAGACATTGTACCGTGGGGATTTCAGGGAAACTAGCCAAGGCAGATATGCGTCAGATCCGGATTATTGGGTCTTGTGACAGCTGCGTACTCATCTTCAATCAGCAGAGTAATGACAGCAGTCGCTGCCTCTTGAACAGAACGATAACAAGTAATACAGAGAAGGGATCATACCCACAACAGAGAGAATACTTTAGTGGTGAAGTTGATCTACTACTGTGGATTGAAGCCAAAGTCCATTCCGGATACCGCATCGAATTTGCAGGTAATTCAATTACAGAAAAAGTCAAGTATAGGCAGTAACCAGTTTTATGACAAAATCGTAGTAGATGGTTTGTTGGTGCAGCAGTATTTTAGGTACTTAGTTCAATCCAACACTCAAGCGGTGTATAGGCATACGGCCCCTATAACACGAACAACAATGTTTTAAGGCTTTGACTGCTGTCCTGAAGAGCCTGCACTCACAGCAATGTCACCAACTTTGAGATTAACTGAAAATATTAAAGAGAGCACCATGAGGTCTCTCACTGCCACTATTTGTAAATTATATCAAAAGCTTCAATTTTATTGGTAGAATTTTGCTAATCACAACATTCAAATCTGTGACATTCCTTCATACCCCAATCTATGGCACAAAGAGCCCTTCTGTGCACCTGTTATTGGTACAAATAAAATGGTAACACCTGATGGAAATTTTCTTTCAGTATATCCTGTGTTTCGGTTCTCAATTTCACAACCTAAGGGTCTGATTGATGCCTGATGGATACATCACAAATGATCCCAGCTTCAAAAGAGAAGTCCAAAATGAGACATCAAGCAGCAGCATGTGGGCAGCACTTACGAATCTGCCATTGGCAGGGACTGTGACTGTAGAAATATTTCAGGTAGATCCGATACTGCCAAACTTTCAGAAGCTGAACATCTTAAACATAGACGATATGCTCAACTTGAAAAATCAGAATGAAAAGAATCGCCTGCTGACATTTTCTGGCCCCTCTGCAATCTCATTGGTTTACCAGACAGTGCAAGGATATGATCTAAAAGGTGAAATGATACACATAAGATACTCAGGTATGTATGAATGCAATTATCATAAATAGAATTCAATAAAATTAATGTATCAACCATTGGGATTCTGCCCATAAAGCTATCTAAACTTACTGTAAATTGTAGCCTTGATTAATTAGATTTGATGTGTTGGACGGGTTGGACAAGGTGATGCGATTTATAGCTAAACATATTTATATATATTTCATAGCTAAAAAATTCCAATCCCAATAATATATATTTGATAAATCTATGGACTGGAAAAGACTACCATCTATAATATAAAACAAAGGCTTTACCATGTTGACAAATTATATAATACAAGGGATCATTTGATAATATCTTGGGTTAATTGTATCATGCGTGACTATACTTTTCCTGATAAGGTTTGTCCTATCTTAAATATGTTATCGCTATCATAACCCTGTATCACCGAACACTTGTTTAAGGTGAACACCTCACGAGTCACAAATAATTAGGAGGGATAGTACCGTTTTAAAACGTCTTATATCACTAATTGCCACCTAAAAGAGCTATGGCACATGTAACATGCATTTTGAAATATCCTCTAATTTTCTAGGTATACAGCTGCAAGATAGCAGCAATACAATTTGAATTTACTGGCATTCGCTGTAAAAGCTGAGTCAATAATTTGTATTGTATGTTATAATATAGTATTATCTACATCACTTAATAAAGTTAAATTATGATTAATGTTTTTATTTATAGTTAGGTCTTGTAATACCAATATACCACATCTGAAAGAGCATGACTTCATCAGTTTGGGTTCTCTGCAGTACACAGCATCTTGTCTGGACGGGTTCCAACTTAGCCACAAGGTCAACATATTCCAGTGCAAAGATCAGCAATGGTACCCTCCGCTGGAATGCTTTGGTGTTGCCAAAAACTCAGGTGTTTCCAACAGCTCAAGAATCCAAACACATGAGACAGGTATAGGTGCTTAATTTTTTCCTGTTGCTTGGACAGTGTACTATGACATGAACAATCTTGGTGTAATACAGTTCAGTCCACACAAGTTATAGACTCTCTTTTTAACATAAATGACACTTTACCACTTGGTCTCATATGTTTAGAACTTTCACATCATCAGTCAGCAGTTATCAAAGGAAAGTCTTTCTTCTCTAATTTTGAAGCTGACAATATTTTGAACATTTCCCCTGCCAACAGTCTTCTCTAGCAGAACAAAGTAGGGAAAAAGCAGACCAAAATTTTGAAAATCAATCAATCATTCTCCGATCTTTTTTAGCAGTGACAACTGATTCTGGATATAACCGAAGTCGCAGGCTTCATGATACTGAACAATCTAATAACCATATCCAGAATTCAACAAGAAGTGATACAGACACATCATCATCAGCTCTAATTATTTCCATCATTGGCGCCTGTCTCAGCTTGATGACAGTTGTTGCAATGGTGCTCATTTCACTTCATCATAAACTAAGGTGAGGAAATAAGTATCATCATCAAAATAAAAATTAGCATTTAAATATCTGCATAGTCAGTTATCTAGTCTCACAAAAACACTATTGAGCAAGTATTTCTACTCCATATTGACTTGCCAGAAATTAATTCTTGGCAGTTTCTGTTTGAAATTTGGCCTGCAAACAAATGCCTGAATTCCTTGCTCATATGACTCAATGCTTGGCATTCCAAGACACATACAACATGTTTTTATACCCACAGTTTCTTCCATAAACGTACTAGGTTATGCAAACTACAACGTCCAACTTGTCTCAACTTTTGCTAATCTTTTACTATATCTTTTCCAGGTCTAGTGTCAGCAATAAAGCACCTTCCGGCCAAGTAAACACCCAACCGAGAGTAAAAAGTATGTCAGCTCTATTTTGCAGATTTTATTAATATGTTTAAACACCATATAGTGGTTCTCACACACATTGTAAGCCTCTTCTCAGGAAGCGATTGCACTGTTTGATGTATTGTAAATTATTGTTCTGTCACTAATCATTATCATGAAATATGATTGAAAAGTGTAAAAAAATTGATTCATAAAAATTAAAAAAATTGAAATTTAACAAATCAGTTCCCCTAAAAATTGTAATTAATTACATGTTTGAAGTATACATCTAACTCAGGCTTGCAGGAATATGTGAGAAGTGCGGGAAAGTCTATTGTATTACTTTCCATACTCTTAATGTCTCTGCATCCCATCAGGTCAAGCAGTCTGTTCAGTTTATTACCACGCAGGTAATCCTCTGGACAGAGTCGGCAGGCACACCTGCGATGATCAAAAGATGGATAGCCAAATATCCTTATTTCGTCGGTTCCAAAATTATCTTGACAACTGTCGAAGCAGTCCCAGGGTGAAATAAATACTTTTTCTGTTTGGGCCAACCAATACATGTCTAAAAACCAAATAAAGGATGTTATCAATATCTCAAATTATCAATTTGTGAAAGATTAACAAATATATAATATAATGTGTTAGCAGTGAAAGTATGCAAATGCATATTACAAACTTAGCAACTTTAACAAGTAGACATATATGACTTAGGTTTTCAAAGCGTGCATGCAGCTCCCGTAAGAACTCACCTGGGTTTTTAGTAGAAAATCGATTTTTAGTTGGAAATCGATTACAAGTTCGAAGTTTGGTTATGCTCTCATCTCCTGCATAAACTAATGAGATGATTGGAAGAGCAACTACAAAAACTAGTCTTGCTCCCCTCATTCCAAATCCCAACTTAAACTGAAAATAAAATCAATTCCGATTAATGATAGATCATGACGTGTTGTGATTTTATTTAGTTCAGTTCTTTGCTTTTATATCACTAGAGGACTAATCCTAGTTCCTCATTGGTAATCCCTTATTGATCTGTGCATGTTGTGGTTTTGTTAAGAAGGCTAGGAGTATGTGGTGATAAATTCAAGTATCATAACGTCAACAGAGTCAGTATGGCAGATGGCTAAAACCTCATTATTTTCGATCCAAGTATATGCATGCAATCTTTTGACGTGCAAGCTCCAGGGTTAAATGTTAATAATACAATCAATGTTTTTTGAAGCATCTTATTCCCAAAAAACATCAGATTTTTGGTATTCTTGTAGTCCAACCCTGTTTGCATGTTGCTGAATTAAGCCTTCCTGCATAACTGCTGTTTTGTGTGGCTGCCTGAAAGGCTAGGTTTAAGTGATGTGATCCAGTTAGCTTTGAATGAATTGTGTAGAGTAACTTCCCTGTTCCAATGATTATCTTATTTAAAATATAATTAAGTGGATGAACTAGTGGTAGATTTTGAGGTATACAAAAAAGAATGATTAAGAGTGTGATATTCATCTGGTTGCACACAAGTACATGACTTTATTTTTTACCATCAAGAAGCCAGAAGTCAAACATTCTGTAATACTGACATCCCTTTTTCATATTTAGATTTCACTGAAGAGACTGTCAGGATGGACGACAATATCAGTTCTGTGTCAGATTATGAATTTATAGAGAAAACTGATCCATATCTGGATTATTGTGAGATAGACGAGTACGATATGATGAGTGATGTGAACCGAAGTATCTCTGTGTGTGACTCCAAAAGATCTGCAGCAACAACTGGGGAGGACACTAATGCAGACTTTATATCTGAACCCTCATTGACTGAAAACTTAAAAGTTCCTTTTTCAGATTTGTTAGGATCTATCTCGCGAGAATTTAGTAAAAGGGGTGTGAATATTCATAACAAACTAAAGTGTTCGGAGTTCTCTGACAAATTTAGACCAAATCACAGAGCAAAAATGAAGATGCCTAATACACCTCCTATGCCTTGTCGGGGGCCAAGAGGCTTGCGAGTCTTCACCCAGAGACCACAAACAACTGAGGTTGAGGTGCACATAGGCCGTTCTGAAGCAGAGCAAAATGAAATCACGCAAACTGGCATCAACGCCAACCTGTCCCCAAAAGATGGTCTGAGGCAGGTCCGAGTGCGAACCAACATAGCAGCTCGGCAATCACAATAAGTGCTGATCAAGGAAAACACCAATCGAACAACGGAGAAAAACCTACACCACCAGTTAGAAGCTGCTAATTTGAAGAGGCTCTCAGTTTATACTCTTGATGATCATGAAACTCTGTAGCTTTTTGACAAAAATTAAGCTAATTACCAGGTGAAATGTTTTTCTTCTGATTAGTTGTTCATTTGACTGTTCTGTAAATCTGTAGTGCCAGTTATTTTTTTGGTAAGAAATGGATCGCTTTTCCTGATTTATGTATAGTAAAATAACTAAACCCAGAAAACACTTGATAAAGCGGATGGGTTGAATCAACTCTTTTTGCAGTTGACGTAATAAGTGGTTTTCACAATCTGAATAATCCAGAGCTTTGTGGTGCACTCGTGTCAATCACAGTAACACCTCTTTATGGATAAGAAATATTTATCTCATTTAATAGCACATTGTATTTATGCATCAATATTTCTTTGTATTTGTCTCGGCAATTTTCTATGATTATGGCATTGTTTTGTAGTTAAAAATAATAAAATTCTAAAGCTATTGAATCAGGCAAATACTATTTCAGTGTACTCTTTCAATCTTATAGCCTCCAAAGCAACTGCTATCAAATTTACCAATAAAATAAATGTGCTAGTCAAAAATTGTAATCACAAGCACTGTGCTAACCTAACACTTGATGACTATGACTCTTGATAGAAATATTTTGCAGATTATGATAATAATTAAGCTGGATACAAGGATGTGCTTTATCCTTTGTTCTGCTTACCATCCATCTGATTGGTCGACTGGTCTCATTGTCATGCAAATTATTGAGACTTAATTCAAATACGCATTGGGCTGCAGGTTTCCTGCTTATGCAAAAAAAGAGGCTTAGACTAACGAACGTCAAGGTTTCGCCTTAATCCATACAACATGCATTGGACTGCTCATGGTTAATAGGCAGGTGGTAGATTTAGAATTTTTTGCGTTTGACGTAATTGTGAATTTTCACAATGAATGTACTTATGCTCGATGGTTTGGTAGCGCCCTAAGTTATGGATAGAACCACTGATCTTTGTCCCATCCTGTTGATACTGTTATTTCATTATTCATCCAATTGAAATTCATTACATTGTGGCAAATAAGCCATTGTCTTAAAATTACCAACATTTTGACTGAAAACCTTGTGTAAATCTCTGTAAAAAGGTATGCCAAGATATTCATGTCAAACATAACCCTTCGCATATTAAAATGATAATACAATATTTTAGGCGTAGCATTTACACACTGTTTAATGAGTCATGAGTTTATGTTTGACTTCCTAAATCTGGTTTATCTGAGGCCGAAATTGAATACTTGAAGATGTGACTTGCTGTCCATACATAGTTTATTGATCACAGTTTATGGATTCAAAAATAAATATTATAGTCATTTTTCAATATCTACTGTAATATCAATGCAGCAGCTGAATTAACTACAAAATTATAACAAAGTAAATCATATCAATAAAATATGGCTATAATTACCAGAATATCACATTTATTAAGAATGATGCACAAACGGGGAAGCAAGCTATCGAATAACTGCTCCAGATTTATTATTGTGTGCTACAACCATGGGTTTATAGTTCTAGGTACTCACTTAAACGGAAATTAAATGTATCATGTGTGATGTTAGGTCTGTTTTTCTGATGAATTTAATTACATCAAAATTTATAGCCAGTGAAGCGCATTCACATCAGAAATAGAAGGCTCACAGTCGGGTTAAGGTATATGGGTTTCATTATACGACGGTGGTTGCAATAACCCAAAGGAAAATCAAAACCTTTTGAAAATCTGTATAAGTAATCTAGCGGTGAAAATTATTACCGCTAAACGGAACTGGAAACTGTGTCATGGAAACAAGGATCCCTCATTTGTTACAGAAGATTAGGTGGAAATATGCTGCCACATAAAGAAAAAAAAATACACTAGTAATATAAATTGATAAGATTTAAAGTGCTTTGATAGTTGCTGTTTAAAATGAGTAAGTTTGGTTGCTGAGCGTATCTGAATTGGTAAAGAGTTAAAAGTTGTAGTGATTTTTTGGTCTTAATTGATCGCTGTAATCATGTAATAAATGTTTGTCTCTAAAATAAGTTTTAGAGCTAGGAGGAATAAATCCTTCGAAAAGAAGTCAGGTGCCATCAAATGCAAAATTTGGAGACCAAAAACACAGGTGAAATAACCAGCAAGGAGAGGAAAGGGAATCAGACCAAGTGATGTATGTAAATCTCTTGTATGGATCAGATGATACGGGATGTGGTTGACATTTGCTATTATGCGGAAAGCCCTCTTTTGGAGCAAATATATTCTTTCAAGAATATATTGAGTTGGAATATAATCAAGAATATGTTGTTGAGTCATCGGAAGTTCTTAGATTCCCCATGGTATGCTTGTAGAGACTCGGGGGTCAGCAAATATTTACCATCTATACCTTTGGAAATCTGCTGATGATTAACAGCTCATCAAAAATGTGATTGGATGGCGTTGCGTCATTTTATCAAAGAAATGAGGCCGAAAAGGGATGACTGAGCCAATTTGATTGCTGAGTAATTTCACAACAGGTTGTATTTATTCTTAATGATATAGTTTGTCATAATTATTGGTTCAAAATGATATATGGTGTGCCTAAAGTGGATTTTCACGTTACCTCATCATGTGTGTGATTTTTTAAATTTAATGTTATATTAATTAATATTGTGAAGCTTTGAGCAACAATTCAAATAAGTTTGAGCGTGAATTTGGATAAAAGCCGCTTTCATGAAACACAACAGAACGCCCAAAACAGCCATTTTAAGGGTTTTTAAGGCGTTTTTGTGGTGAGCAATTCGAGGAAAGCTTTTCTTAATCAAAGCGGCTTTGGTATGTGAGACTTTTTAATCAAACAGAAAAATTTCTACCGTATACAAATCTCAAATGTCATATCACGTCAAGACAAGCCAAATATTTATTGACGACTATTCAATCTCTGCTTTAAAAAAATTCTTTTGACAGACACTTTTTCTCGCTTGGGCTAACAAAGCACATTATTATGTTGGAAATATTTTAACTCTCATTGGAGTAGAGATGATTCAAGGAGATGGTTTTGGTTCGAGTATATATAAAAAATGAGATTGCAGGAAAGGTTTACCTCCTTGCTTGCAGTGTAAATGGTCATGCAAAAACTTCTGTTAGTGAAGGTGGAATAGCGATTCCGCTAAACTTAAAGTTGATTTGTGTGAATAAATTTTATTTGAAGAGGGAAAATGTTCAGGAGTCTAATTACTTAAAAGGCAAGAATCAGGAAAAGATCTTAACAACATTTTCAAGGATAGCCGAATGCAAAGATATGCTGCTGTATAAACTGTTTGCATCCCTAATTAATTTTTGTATGACTGGCCAGTACTATATGAAGATTTAAACATTATCTTCTTAGAGGATGAGGTTATGAATCAAACTAACATCCTCTGCATCAACCTGGTTTGTGGACATGCCTTTACCCTGCAAGTAACAGATAACTGGTTTCAAAAAGAGCTGTCTTTGCAACCGAGTAAAAGGTTAGGAGGTGGTCATAGGTGGTTCTGAAATATGGATCAACTCACAGTTCTGAAATACTGAATGTAAGATAATGATATCTGATTCATTCTTCGTACATTCATCATTTGTTTCCTTTCATTAGCAGATGGTATGGTTGCAGTCAGTTCTGACTGCTTAGAACAATACATAGTCATAGTCAGAAAGATAAGTCTCATTTAGTAACTTTTTGTTGTCAATGTGCAGGTTATATAAATCTCATTCAATAACTAGTACAAAATTGTCCTCTCTTTGACATTAAGCAGACAACTCCAAATGTTTTGTATTAGTGTCTTTTCAAATGTTGTTTTATATTTCTCTAATATAATAATAAAATTTTATCTGCCAATACTTTTCTGATATGAAATTTCAGGTGTGAACAACCAAACAGCATGTTATAACAAAAAGCTAACTATGACCTATGAAATTTGAAAACCATCCCCTCCTGATCAAGCTTGTGTAGTCAGGTCAATAGAAAACAAGCGACCCAATTCCACCCAAACCTGAGAGAAAATGAGATCAATAGATCATAAATGTCAGAGTCAGTGATGTTGAATTCCTAGCTTGGTTCAAAACTCTATGTAGGCCCCGGTGTCTTGAGTGACACAATTACACCATTGCCCACTGATCAACAAGGATATGGTGAATAAAGAAAATCGTTGGTTTTTTGGACTTTTGGTAGCTTTAGGTCTAAACACACTGATAGATGGTACAAAATCTAAAGATCCCCAATGAGTTGTTATATACACATCGAACCTCTGTGCGGATCAGCTGAGGCTTATATGTTAGTAATGTGACGTCATACAAACCACTCTGTGCACTGAGGTTGCAACCACTGATCAAACCTCTGAGGATCAGCCATATATTTATTTATGGTATCTTGATCTTGATCTATCTATATATAATCAGCAGTGGCTGTTGTCAGCATATTTTATCAATGGTCTCGTTGTGCAAACCTCTGAGATTACATCTGCTAAGTGTGTTTAGACCATAATATTCAATCCTCAAAAGTTACATAACAATAATTGCCATCAAATGTACTAACACAATAATCGCTGAGGGGAACTTTGATATCAAAACTGCTGTTTTTACTTTTCTATAAATTTGAAGTTAGTTATTTTAATAGTAATTACTTCTTGAAACTCATGTTTTTTATAGTGGTTAAATTCAAATTTTTATATAATCTCTACTCAGATTGAGCCTAAGTAAGTTTATTTCTATAAATTTCTCACTGGGCAATTTGAGTGTCCGCTGGCCGAAATGCAAAACAAAAAACAAAGAAGAGGTTGAGAATATTTCACAGCCAATTCTTTAGCTACCAGTGCCAGCAACAAAACAGAAGGAATCTGATTCTTTAAGTGCTTCTGAAAAGACAAACATTACTTTGAGAGATAATCTTAAACTCCGCAGAACTAATATTACTACGCTAGACAATATCATTGTACAAAGCAGCCACGTGTTGTAGGAGGCAGCCACATCGGAACGGTTGTCACCGAATGCGTCATGTTTTATCCTGATTGATTTACTATAGTAGACTAGTGTACTAACATAGGCACCTTTGCGTTTGCACAAATTGGCCATGTTATTGTCAGGATCATTATCCCCCGATGTTTCCGGAGCTTTTTCATAGTGTGCTTTTTGTCTGTATACTACTGCCCTGTTGTTGTAGGACTGGGCTACCTGTGTTGGTGCTGCATATGAATTTGATCCCGATCCCATGTTGAGCAGACCTGATTGCCATACTTGCCAAGTAATTTAAATTCCAAAGTGGGAGATTTCAATTTACAGCGATACTGCCCTGCATCGTGGTGCTTCGAGTTTGCTAAACACCTGAGATATACACCTTGGGGTTTGGGGGTATTACAAGACCCAAACAGGGTCCGAGGCATAGCCTCATCTGATGACGCTCTGAGAGCATTTTTGCCACTAGGCAGGGTTTAAACCTATACTTGACCCAAAATAATTTCATGTTTGTACTAGTGCTAAAATATCAAACAGGTGAAATACGCTTAAACACTTACCATCGACGCATGGGCCCCTGTAACTTGCATTCCCTTACTTAGCGACTGACCAGTACAGTGTCAACCACCCAATTGACAATCATAGTCTGAATTTGAACAGTACATGAAAATTTGTTAACATCATTGAATTGAATGCCTTTTAAATTTGTATGCAAAGACCTTTCCAGTAACTAATCAACAAGTGCTTGCTTAGTTACTAACAAATTGCTATAGGACTGTTTTCTCTCAAATCTGGAGGAAATAGTAAGAAATTTCAAATAGTGAAGAGTGGGTGTGAAAATCTGGAGGGCCCCATCTAAATAGGGAGACTTGTCTGATTGCTATCTTAGCTAAACCACATTCATTCAATGTCACATTTTTGTTTAGATACCTTATTCAATTTAGTTAATTAGCAATAGTCCTAATGATAAAATATATCTAGACAGGACACAATGTGCAGCTTCATCAATGTACTGAATCGTTCTGTAATGTATATGTAATGATATTGAATTGAGCAGAGGCAATGCTGTTTAATTGTAGTTATGATGAAAATGATCACGGTAAGCTGCTGAATCTATAATATATATTTCCAAACCAAGACGACATACCCAAAGATTTCAAAATTGGTTCCAGTGTTAAGATGAAATTGATTGGGCAATCAACATTAAACCTTGGTTGTCAACTTCAAAACAATGAGTAACATGTAAAAACACCAATGCTACTACACAACTAAGTTTTGTTATGTCACCACAATAATGCACCCCATTGTAGCTGACCCTAGTGTCCTAACTGGGTTCACGCTTATTAAGTATCTTGCTTTGCCACACTCTTAACAATTAATAACATTGCTTATGCACAATTCAATGACACTATGATATAATATGTGCCACAGCGTCTCAATGCTAATCATCTATCAGTGTCCTGTCTACATTTTTTTTATTATTATAATGTTTTTATTGAGGTTTTCATATGCATAAGTATGTCATAAACAAAGGAAAATAACAACTTTTTGACCTCATAAACAAACCAAAAAAGAAAGAAAAATATTTATAGATATGGACAGAAATGATAATCAGTTGGGAGAAAAATTTTTACAGTATGCTTGTGATTGATTGATATATATTATTACACTTTACTAAATGAAATGAATTGGTTTAAAAATCTTGTTTTACCATATTTGGTCCTATATTTTGGTTTAATTATTCTACGTCCTGACCGCAAAACGAAAAATGAGGTGTTCTTGCCTAGAGTGGCATTTTTGACAAACCTTTCAAAAGTTGCCCTCCTCCTGTCACCCAGAGTGGAAAGATTCAAAATCGCACGACCAGTTGAGATAGAAAAAAATGAGTTAGTACCAAGAATTATCCTTATGGCTCTGTTTTGACAAAGTTCTAACAAGTTAGAGTTGTAATCAGAAGTATTTAGTAACAGAGAAGAACAATACTCCAAGATGGGACGAACATACGATTTATAAGCTTGAAGCAGATGTGAAGGATTGACAAATTTTCGAATTTTAGAGAGACAGAATAAAACTCTGTTAGATTTTAATACCAGGGACCCAAGATCACGCCTAAGAGTTTAATTGAAGTTGCTGATTTGATTTGTACATTATTTGAAACAAGATTAGGTATTGTTTCAAGCTTTCTGTTCGAAAATACATAAACAAGTTAGCCCAGTAACAATTAAACTCACATTGCACCTAGGTCATAGCTGTATTATTTTGTAGCTCTCCAGATTAAAATATATGTAGTAAGTATCATACCCATTATTTAATTTGATAACCACTTTGTGAACAAACTTAATTTCAGCAAGCAATTGAACTGTAAATTTATTGTACTGTAAATCTTTCAAAAGTCATAACTGCAGTCAATACAACACAATTTGTAATCACGAAAATAGTGCTGAAAAGCTCCATTATTAATCAAAAAATCTCATGTAAAGATATTCAACATCTAAAAACTGTCTTAAATTAAGTAATATCCATTTTTCAAGCTCTTTTGATGTATGTAGGCCCCTCAGGCTTGCAGTAGTATGCTCGATAGAAATAAAAGTCATCTGTATTACTCATCATACTGTCGTAATCCATGCATCCCATAAGAGTCATCAAGAGGTTCAGTTTAGTACCACGCAGATAATCCTCCGGGCAGAGTAGACAGGCACATCTACGTTCATCATCGCCTGGATAGGCAGTTACCCGTGTCTCATTGGTGCCAAAATTCCGTTGACAATCGTCAAAGCAGGCAAAGGGTGATATAAACTTTTTTTCTGTTTGGGCCATCCAAAACATGTCTAAAAGTGAAATAATAGGTAATTTAGATTCATTTTCACTGCTAAGAGCCAATAGGGCTATCTTAAATAATCCATTGGTGAAATATTCACATGACGAAATTCGGATAGCAATAATATCTAATCGACCAAACAAACAAACAAACAAACAAACAAACAAACAAACAAACAAACAAACAGACAACAACGAGTTCAACAATCCAGTTGATATAGGTGACTATTTGTTCACAAAGCATTGTGCAGCTCTATCACAACTCACCAGGTTCTTCATGTTGGAGTCGGTTACAGGTTCGATGAGGTATAAAACCACCCTGAGCTTCATCGCGAAGGAATGAGATGTTGACAAGAATTACCACAGAAATCAGTCTAGCTCCTTTCATTCTCAATGCAAGCTTATAATTATTTGAATTTATTCTTACCAATGACAGACCTAACAAGTTGTGATCCATTGAGTCCCATCACATTATTTATATATCACTGAAGGACTTATCCTAGGTCCTTATTGGTACTATCTCATCGAACTGTGCTCATTGTGGTTTTGTTAAGATGGTTACGCATTTGTGGTGAAAAGAGTCAAGTATGATGTTGTCAACAGAGACAGATTAACAGATGCCTTGAACGTCATGTTTTACAAATCCTAATTTCTGGAATGCAAGAAAACAATAATTGTGCTGTCAGTATTATTCTGTGTATCATAACATCTCAATCTTAGAGTATTATCAATTATCAATTATCGATCAATAATGCAATTATTATTGTAAACTCTTTGTAGGCCTCTCATAATTTAAATTTATCTGATCCCATGATAAAGTAAAAAACGTCTTTTAGTCACTATAGGCTCTAATCCAGGGGTGCCCAACGTTTTCATTGTGGGAGCCGCATCCACATATTGCAATGTCTCAGGGGGCCCGTAACCGCGCCATAAATCGAACACTCAAATATGGGTGTGCAGTATTTTATCTTTGCAGTGGGCAATTCATTTATTGGAGCTCACTCAAATGCAATGGTTGGGGAATTCCTGAATACTGTGACTAAATTTAGAGCGTTCCTTATTATTTTATTATTTTACAAATGAGGAATGTAATAGCTATAGAGGTGAAAATTGTTTTTGTGACTACGCGATTTTCTCAGATGGGTCGGGGGACGCATAAAAATGGGTCGGGGGCCGCATGTGGCCCCAGGGCCACTTATTACTGGGCTAATTTATTACTAAAAACACTATACTTTCCTTGTTAAAATGTCATGGGTGTATTTCGGAATATGAAACCGGTCTAAATTATATGTTTGTGAATTTGCTGATGTACACTTTCTTCTGTACATGGTCCAATGGTTGGACTTCACAAATCATGATTTGAATCACCCTCGTTTAACTCATAAATGTTTTATTCAATTTAGATTACCAAGAAGAAGTAGACATCGAACCTGTGTCAGATTATGAGTTTATTGAGAAAACTGATCCCTATCTGGATTACTGTGAGATAGATGAGTACGATATGATAAGTGATCTGGACCGAAAAAAAACCGCCAAAGATAAACTATCTGATGAGGGTCCCGATGGAAATTCTGGCTCTGAACCTTCATTCATGGAGAACTTGAAACTTCCCTCCTTGGATTTGTTGGGATCGATCTCCCGAGAACTCAGCAAAACAAAGTGTGTTCAGATCTCAAAAAGAAAAATACAACTAACCGTGGTGGGAGGAGAAAAATACCTAACACACCTCCAATGCCCTGTCGAGGGCGTAAGCCTATGAGAGTATTCTCCCAGCAACCACAAACAACTGAGGTTGAGGTTCATAGAGACAGTTCTGCAGGGCCCACTGGAACTCTGCAAACAAGACATCAAGCTCAACCTCTTCAGGAAAATATACCTGTAGACCACCCTAATACAGGCCGCCATAGCAGAGCGACAACTACAAAAAATGATAATCATGACGATCTCCAATCAAAAAGAAGTGAAAGCTGCTCGACCAGTTGAAAGCTGTGATTTTGAAGATGCTCTCAGCGTTTATTGTGTTTATACCCTTGATGATGACAAAATTCTGTAGGTTATTTTTGTTAAGGATAGAGCAGAATGCAGCCAGCAATGTTTTTGTACTGATTTGGTATCTGTTTGGCTAAGGGTGTGTCAGGCTCACAAATAATTTTGCTGATAGGTTTTAGATGTGCGTTTCCTGATTTATGCGTAACAAAATCATTCAACCAAGAAAACACTTGAAGCAGGTGGGTTGATTCATTTTTTGCATGTGACGTAAAAAGTGGTTTACACATCCAGAGATTTGTGGTGCACTCGCCATCAATCACTGTAACACCTCTTCATGGAGAAGAAACACCATTATGATCTCATTTATCACCCCATCATACTTATGCATCAATTTTGTTGTATTTGTCTGAGCAAATTTAGATGATTATGGCATTGTTGTGTAGTAAAAAAACAATAAAAGTCGAAGGCGATTGAACCAGAGCAAATACTATTTCAGAGCGTCAGAGGTCTAAATTCCTGTATCAATCTTAGAGCCTCCTAAGCAACAGCTATCAAATTCACCAATAAAACAAATCCGCTAGGCAAGACCTGTGATCACAAACACGATGCTAACCTAGACAATGATTCTTGATAGAAGTATTTTGCAGATTATGATAATAATTAGGTTGAATACAAGGATGTACTTTATTCTTTGTTCTGTTTACCATTCATCTGATTGGTCGACAGGTACTATTGTTATGAAAATTATTAGGACTTAATTGGCTAACGCATTGTGTTGTTGGTTTCCTGCTTGTGCAGAATAAGAGGCTTAGAAAAACGTCAAGGTTTTACCTTAATCCATGTTTCTTCTCATGGTAAACAGGCAGGTGGTGAGTTTTTTGCATTTGACATAATTGTGAATTTTCACAATGAATGTACTTAAAGTCGATGGTTTGGTAGCGCCCAAAATTGTGGATGAAACTACTTATCTCAGTCCCATACTGTTGGAATCTTTATGTCATTATTCATCTCCTAGATATTAATTACAATGTAGCAAATAAGCCATTGTATCGAGATAACCTTGCTAAGGTCTCTGTAAAAGGGAATGTGCACCAAGATAATCATGGCAAACATAACCCTTCACGTATCAAAATACATATATAATGATACTTGCTGATCTCACTTCCTTTTCCTACAGTTTAGGAATTTGAAGATAAATTATTTATAGCTATATTTCAATGCAGTAATATCAATGCAGCAGCTGAATAAACTATAGATTGTATCAATATCAAATATATGAGACACCATATTGTTACATATTACTAGAATAATATCACATTTATTTAGAACTATGCACATATGTGGGAAACAAGCTATAGATATAAACTGCTCCCGATGTATGGTTGTATGCTAGAATCAAAGAGTTATAGTGCTATGTACTCACTTAAATGGATGGATACAATATACCTTGAGAACAAACTAACAAAATGTGTGATGTCCAGGTCTATTATTATGAATCTATATTAGTCTGTATAAGCCAATGTAGGGGCACGATGGTGGTTGCAATAAAATAAATGAAAGTCAAAGCCTTAAATAAATCAAGTGATGCAAATAAATATGGTTATTTTGGTATCGAAACTGTGACATGCAAACAAGGGTCCTTCATTTATGAAATTATGTGTGAACCGTTAAATGTTACCAACCGCTGCAGCTCCAGCCTTGTAGCCATATGCATCTCACTGAATTACAGCTTCACTAATTGATGAGTGGCACTAATGATTCGGAAACCAAGCTTTCAAGGTTCTCCCTCTATATGCACCTTGGTGCAAGTCATTGTCAGTATCCGTACAAGTACCCGAACCCGTACCCGTACCCGTACCTGAACCCGTACCCGTGCCCGTGCCCGTGCCCGTGCCCGTGCCCGTACCCGTACCCGTACCAGTACAGTACAAATTGTGTAGATTGAAGTGTGGCTAGAGTTTTACCGATGTTTGCCTCTTCAATAATGTTTAATGTCTCAGTGTTGAGGAGACATTGATTATTACCTCTTGCTCAATAACAGTCCTCTCTTTTGAACAGGGGAGGAGGGGAGGAGGAGACAATGGCAAAGATTACCACTGACTTGAGATTGAACTTATTCTCGCTCATAAGGGAGCAAATGAATACCTCCTGATCCACAATCAACGCATGAGATCGGATTAAGATTATTCGATGTATCGTGATTTAGACCTGGGTTAAAAATTTCACATGGTAACAAAGTGACCCTGGTATCATTACAAAAGCTCAGGTTGCCCTAGCCTCCTTTAATGTCTTGTCATACATTTGCAATATATCTTATTGATAGGGCTGTATGGGAACTGCAACACCACGTTGTACTGGGAGGTTCCGCTGAATGATACAGCTGGGACTTAATAATATAACAATGTGTAATTATCAACTGAAAAATACACTGCAACCTACAAAAAAATAGAACCATTTACCACAGGTGGGATTAATGTTAATAATCTAACGATTCAAACAAGGGGCAACAAGGAAAAAGTGGAAGGCCATTGTTATGAAACAGGTAAAAAATGCTGTAATGTGAATCTGATTTTCTGATAATTACGCACTGTAAATTGGCATCTTTGGCTAACAAAAAAATATAACAGAAAGCCATCCACTCTCAAAGATACCAAGGACCGTTTATTAAGACTATGCCAATAATCCGTACCAATAATACATGCTATGACACCAAGCATGTGTTTTTCAGCAGCAGCCAGCATATTTTCAGTAGCCTCATTCTTATATCTCTTCTCTCCACCAAGGCATGTAGGACGATTAATACAAAGTAGATCCTCGCTCAACTGGTGAGCAATGTTGTACTTTTTTATTAGTAGGAAAGTTTTGTGATAATTTTGCTAGCATAGTTAAGCTAATGTATTCTATTTATGTAGTTGCTGCCGACATTCACAGATTGCACAAAATATAATGAAGGGTACGGTATGACACAGTAGAGTTGAACATAAGTATTTTGTTGGCTCGTCATACTCAATACTCAGAGCTTTTCGTGCTTACAGAAATTGTGAGCGGAGAATTTGAATGGAATGCTTCCATCATGATGCAATGAAACTAAAAATATTTGCCCAGTCGGGGTTCAAGCCTGAGCCTCCCGCAACATAGTCTTTGATGCGAACTTCACAATCACCTATCAATTAATATTCATTGTAGCATCTATCTTGCCTGGTCATCTAGAAATATTAATATAATATTAGAATTATATAATATTGTCTAGCACTGTAAAGGCTTATACAATAGGGATACAAAGCAACCATGAATGTCATTTATTTAGAAGGCAGGGTTAATTATACAATAATGGATGCTGGTTGGGTAATTATATATGGGTCAATTCTGAACAATTCTAGAATTGTCCAGAATTGTCCAAATAATCTTGGGCATGAAACGCATTGTGATGTCCCTGTAATTCAATTGTGACTCAAAGATTCATGTGACCGATCGATTGTTAGTCTTTTTCCCAAAACAAGCTGGAATACCTGAAGACCATCTCTGTTTCAAAAAATTGTTTGGGGAGGCACAATACCTGTTAGCGCCTGGCCCTACTACTTTAAAACCCACAGATACAGGCCTGGATTTCCCCATTCTTATCTGTATCTCAATTAAAATTTGCTCAAAAAGTAGTGCGGCCAATTGGTATGCTGCCAAACAAAATTTGGCCGAATCCGAAAAAATGTTGGTCATGCATGGTCAAGATGACTGATGTCGGACACATTGTGATTAATTTGGCGAATAGCAAGACACTTTTCTGGTAGAGATAGAAATTCTGGACCTTATTGCCTTATAGTTTCTGATCTCGTATATTCCCTAATAAGCTACTTTGACATCATTAATTTAAAGATCAGTGGACTCGCTCACTTGGGATTACCAAGATTGATTACAAACAAACTAAATAAGTTATTTTGGTCATAAAACCAATGCAGACAGCCCATGTGTGTTTACCTATAATTACAAGGCATCGGTTACATTTTTGGATAATAGTCTTCTCTTTTAGCAGGGAGGGGGGAGGCAATGGCAAGGATAACCACAGAAGTGAGTCTAAAATTTCCTCGCACTCAAGGTATCCAATAAATACTTCCTGATCCATACATGAAATAGGATTGAGACAATGTGATGTAGCTGGATTAATGATGCCTTGTGAATCAATCTTGCATGTTGCCATGGCACATCGTGTATCGCAGGGTATATGGTAATTAATCTATGTGGCAGTAAATCAGCCCTGTAACCAATGTATACTCACACATGTTAAGTGTTTAGAATAAGACCCATTCTATGCCAATGAGAGGTAAGGAATCTTTTGATTATTTGTTTTGCATGGACTGCAAAATTTGCTTTCATAGATTAGGTATCAATATTTATTTAACAATAAGGGTTTGTGTATTTAGATTGTGACAGCGGCCTTGACTTTCCGAAAGAGTATGTTGATTTTGAGTTGGGGTATGAACATCAAGTTTGTGACCAGATTGAGCCCTAACACCAATATTTACAAGACGAATATTAAATGCTGAGTAATGTGGTCCAGATCAGCTCCAAATATGAGTAATGAGAGACAGGCTAGCATAAAATGACCCTGCCATGATTTGATTTGATTTATGAATATTTTATTTGCTATCAAATAAATAAACATTTACACAGCGGGTCACATTACCATCAATCAATTATTCTGAAGACTGTTGGATTGTGTCAACTAATCTCGATGATAATGATATTGTTCTCATATTTTATTTCAGATTGGAGATCACTGTAAATTATGATTTATTATGACAGATATTATTGACAACTCAAATCAATCAATCACAAGTATTGTCCTTTTCTAAAGGAGGAATCTGGAGAATTTGACAAAAGCCATCATTTATTCAGACAGGAATGTTGTAGGCTGAGTTTTGTATAATCAAATAATAACAATAGAGGGAGGGCTGTGTTCTTGAAGAGACTGAGTGTTACAAAACATGGTTTGATGCCACAACATCAAAGTTTCTTAAAATGAGAAGGCGTACTCTTGGTTTTACGAGAAATGGAATAGGAAGAGATTGGACTTTAACTAGGCTTAGGTGTATATTCTAAAAATTAATCTCATGGGCTAATTTTAACTTATATCTAGGGAATGTACAACATACAGATGAGAAATTTAAATTTTCGCTAAATGCCGAATTATCAATAACAATTCACAAAATTTGCGCATTGGAAACTTTTGAGAAAAATGGTATTGTTCCAAGGCCGTTGCCTGAATATCAATTTAAACCTGGGTTTAAATAGTTTACATCGTAAAAAATTGAGCCCGGTGTCATTACAAAAGCTAAGGCTGCCTCTCACCTCCTTTTGTTGTGTTGTAACACATTTGCAATAAATATATTATTGATAGGGCAGTATGGATATGCCAAAGATCAAGACCAAACTAACAATCAGGCAAACAATGCAACTGCAACACCACTTTGTACTTGGAGGTTCCGCTCAATGAATCAGCTGAGACTTAATAATATTACAATGTGCAATTATCAGCTAGAAATGCACTGCAGCCTACAAAAAATTAAAACCATTTACCACAGGTGGGGTTAGTGTTAATAATCTAACGATTCAAACAAGGGGCAACAAGGAAAAAAGAATGAAGCCACTGTTATGAAACAGGTAAAAAATGCTGTAATTTGAATGTGATTTTCTGCTAATCACGCATTGTAGTTTGTTCGAATTATTCTAAATTCATACTAATTGATGAAACAAATACAAAACTTTGTTTCTACTCCAGGCAGTTGAATGGTTATCTTCAAGCTTGGTGGCTGCAGCATTCACGCAACAGTACAAATTTCTATTTGAGTATATAATATAAAGTCTCTCCAAGTTATTTTTTTCAAGATTTCATAAAGAACACCAACCGATGACAATATGTGAGTAGAAACTTATTGTTTAGTTTCTTGCACTTTATATTCCAGGAGTTACCTCTCTTACCTCCCTTACTCTATGCGTGCTATGTCTCCTGTGGGAGTAACTTGATTAATAGTATGTTTGAACCGTTTGAATCGAAGATACATGTTCTTTCAAACCATATTACAAGCATATGGTACACATTTCCGGAACTGATTGATAATAATATAATTTTCAGGTTGTGCATCAGAATCGCTGAAAGTTTCATCCTTATAACAACATTATATGGAGTATTATGCGCACAAGGTTGGTTTTAATCTTGATTTATATGTAATTAATAAATCAGGCTTTTAAGGTTTACTACCCTGTGGTTTTGTTCACCAAGAAATGACAACTTGATTGATGAAGAAAAATATAGTTGTTGTCTTTTCCGTGATGTTATTTGCATAAATAGATTATTCAACCAACCTGGACTTTTTTGCCATCTTCACCTGCCGTTTGGTGAAGCTGTGCTTTGCTTCAATCAATTTCACAGCCAAAATTGATGCTTCTGTATATCAGCATTTATTTTCAGCGATTGCAATGTTTTAGGTGGTTCGAAAGGAGAGACAAGGATTGATATAGACGATGTTGAGGTTTGCAGCTCATCAAATGATCGTGATACAAAAATCACAGCAGAACCCCACATGTCGGTGAAACATTGTGCCATGGGGATTTCAGGGAACCAGACCAAGGTGGATATGCATCAGATCCGGATTATCGGGACTTGCGACAGCTGTGTTCTTGTCTTCAATCAAAAGAGTAATGACAGCAGTCACTGTCTCTT
Source organism: Membranipora membranacea (assembly GCA_914767715.1). Lineage (NCBI taxonomy): Eukaryota > Metazoa > Bryozoa > Gymnolaemata > Cheilostomatida > Membraniporidae > Membranipora > Membranipora membranacea. The sequence continues at coordinate 13,564,876 of OU612073.1, read as the reverse complement.
GAACAGGACAATATCAAGTAATAAAGAAAATGGATCATGCCCACAACAGAGAGAATACTGCAGAGGCGATGTTGATCTACTATTACAGATAGGAGAAAGAGATCAGGCTGTATATCATATTACATTTGCAGGTAACATTATACTGTCAATTGATTATATAGGAATATATGAAGGTCATGATTCTCAACATAAGAAACACCTTTTGTTTGCTAAGCACTTCATATTTAACACTCGTTAAATTTTCTCTTTCAATAAGCGGCTTGTTTCGAACCAATAATGATATATGTTTTTTTTTCAGTTTATCCTGTTTTTCCTTTTACGACGCCCTCCTCTGAAAGTGAGATTGATGCCAGTCAATCCCCAGATGGATACATCACAAAGGATTCAACCTGGAATGGAAATGGTACATCAAACAGTCACATGAGAGCGACAATTTCTAATATGCCACTGGCAGGGGCCCTGACCATAGACATATATCAGTTAGATGCGATATTACCAAACTTCCAGCAACTCAACATCTTCGCCGAAGGCTACTTTGTCAACTTAAAAAATCAAAATGAGAGAAATTTACCGCTGAGATTTTCTGGCTCTAATAAAATTACTCTGCTGTTTCAAACAGTGCAAGGATTCGATCTGCAAGATGATATGATCCACATCAGATACTCAGGTATGTAATAATAACATTAATTCATTCATCAGTCTGGAGTTCGGAATGCATGAATTTTAATGCAAGCTGTAATAATTGAGGTAGCCGACATAACAGTTCTGTAAATCCATATCATCACAATTCTTTTTTATGCTTCCTAAAGCAACGTAGCTAATTCTCAATATATAGCAGGTATGCCCATAGTTTAGACCTATATTGAAAAATAAATAGTGACTATTTTACAATATCTTGGGGTCTATGTATTGCAGCACTCCTTAATAAAACCTTGTAAGCCTCATTGTGATCATGCTCCTAATCATCATGAGGAATAGTTATTTATTTTTTATAGCACGCTCGTGTAATACCAACATCAGACATTTGAACAAGACTTCGCTAGAGAAGACTGGCCTTCTTCTATACACATCCGCTCTATACACAGCCTCTTGTCTGAATGGCTTCAAACTGCTTCACAAGGTCAAAAAGTTCCGGTGCCAAGATCAGAAATGGGATCCCCCTCTTGAGTGTATAGAAGACGATGCTGCCAATAACTCAAGTATTCAAACACAATTGACACATGAAGGTACTTAAAGTTCCCTTTCCTCTACTTAGCTAACATAAAACACTAATGACATGCTTATTTCTATAGAGACACACACAAGACACTGCAAATTTTGCCTGATTCGCCCAAACCAAGAGATCAATTCGATCTGAAGAGAAACTGGAAGTTTTACCCTCTTAATTTACCAATTTCAGGAATCTGAAATAATCAGTTTTAAGCATAACCAAAGAATCGGCTTTTTAACTTCATTTTTTTGACTTTTTTTGGCAGTGAATACTAATTCTCTACATTATCTAGATCTTAGCACTCAAGATGGAGAAGAGTCTTCAAGTGGTAATGCTGGTACTACCAATTCAGAAGTGACATCATCAGCTCCGATTATATCAATTATTGCAATCACTCTGAGCTTGTTGGCAGTTGCTGCGATCTTGGTGATTTCATACAGTTCTAGTGTTAGGTGAGTAATAATATCTCATCAAATTTTTTTTTACATATTTGACTACCGGGTAGACATCGAACAAAGCACGATTGGGCAAAGTTTTCAACTCTATTAGCCTTGCCAACAAATTCACTTGAGATTATGGCTTTTTCGGAAAGGGCAGAGCAAAATAATACACGATGTGATCCACTGTTGCTGTCTTGGCGGTCAAAAAGGTATGCCAAAGATGTACTTTGGTTAAGATCCAGGGTTGATTTTAGAGACGTGCTAGTAATGATATGGGGTAATCATTTGTGTGTGGCTTAACCTCTACCATGCACTATGTTCAAAGTGCTCCCCAACTAGTTATGATATCACATAACAAGAGCCAATCACTGTGGGAAATTCCAAAGAGCCTAGCTTGACTTGGCAGACTACATTGAACCATATTTTATTTCATAGTGCACAGCATGGTGATTAGTGTTCTCTTAAATTTTGTATTTCTCTACAAAATCAATATTTTGTAGCTAACCTGCTAAGGCACACATTGTGACACTGTAATTTATCTTAACACTGAACTGTGTTGTCATACAAAAATTCTCACTTTTTTTCAGATTTAGGAGCAGAGAGAAAATACCTGCCAATCGAATTCTGACCCAACCAAGAGTAAAAGGTTTGTCAGCTGCTTCACCTGATAGCGATTAGACAAATCGTATTCACTTCAGTAAATTAACCATAGACTTTATTAGTCAGGGTACCAAGGCCAATTTTTGGCGTGTTTTGACTCATTGATGGTAACCTTATGCCCGATACATCTTTGCGAAGCTGACAACCTGTGGATTCAGGATCTGCGGGCGCACTTTTGCTATCCTGGTAAGTTTTCTGGCAATCAGGAGAGATAATCAAGAAAAGGTAAAAATCGGATTTTTATCACCCGATCACATTAAACCAAATATAGTCTCAAATAATTGTGTTGGAGCTCTATAATTTTCAGAATACCTTGAATAGATATGACCCTGCAAATCTTCAAAGTTTTATAATTCTCCCGGAAAGTGGGCGTGGTCTATGGTTGAGGATCCGGTGAAATTTGCGGCTTATATCGTTTATTGGAGTGCATCTTTTTTTTTTGAGGTGGTGACATATGATTTTTATTTCATAAAATGCAAGATAAAGGTCTCAACTTAAGACTCACAAAATTCCAGGCTTCTAGGTTGAAAATTGTTAGGTCTAAAGGTGACTTTGTATCATCACCTCAATCGGAAGTTATCTCCCCCAATTTGAATTTTCCAGTAAAATGGTGTTTTTTGACCTTCGAAGATCAATTCTCAAATTTTGAAATATTTCAACAAGCTTCATTCACATGCTATTCTTGACTTGAACATGCGCAGCTTGTTGTTCTGTGCAACTTTATTCAACAAGAAAGCGCAGGTCACTCCATGTCGTCTCATTCGCGGACCCTTGAGCATTTGCAAGCCCATTTTATTGGGATGCATAGTTATCGAAACCCTTGCTCGATGGTCAGAGTCTCTGTAGACCAAGTTTGGTCCATTTGCCTGCATTCAGAGTTGCTCCCGATCCCGTTTGATGGGAGTGACTGGAATGCAGCCAATTGGATAAAACTTGATCTTGAGTCTTGGTAGCTCTTTTTAGATCAGATACGTTGAATGTAACCAAGCAAAGCACTAATTGCAATCTTTTAATTTATCTTCCATCAATAGAGGGTTTATAGAAAAGATGAAACCCGTTTTTTTATCTTGAATTGATATGCTGGCCATGAAGCAGTGGCACCACAAGCTTCCAGTTCACATTCTGTTTGTATTGCCAGTCAAAATAAAATAATATCGTCGTAGTATGCAGTTTTATGCAGTAGTAAGCAGTAGCATACAGTAGTATTAACATATCATGCCATGCCATAGACAGACTTCTAGTGTGATATAACTGAGGGCAGTGTAGAACTCAGGTAAGGTAATAGTTCCTGAATAAAATAGAGGACCAATCAGCACTTTACAAAACACAACCCATGCTGTGTCTCTGGTTTGAGAAAAAAAAAGGGATTGCCGATGGGCCATTTTGCTGTAGAAGAAGCAGAGAATATTAGGCATGAAGATAACTGATCCATTGACATGGACAGATAGTAATTCCATAATTGATATTATTTTCTATTCCTCACAGCATTCAAAATGTCTATTACATTTCAATACATCTTCTCAATCGGTTATATAGAAAATCAATCGACTGCAACCTGAGAACTCTAACTTCCATGGTGTGTTGGCAAAGTCGATCATATTGTTTAAAGCAGCGTGAATGCGACACAGTCTGCAAACTCCTCTATTCTATCATATTCTTTTCGATTTTTTCATAAGGTGTGAGGTAAAACGCTTAGACAGTCAGGTTTCTGATATAAGTTAGCCATTAACCCCCTGAAATTGTTCATTGTTTTGCAAGCAGTGCACATGTCATAAGCATTGTAGCTGGTGGAAACTATAGAAAGGTATCCAATCGTTGGGACAATTTATGTTCTCTGTGGTTCCTATGTTTACCAAGCAGATAAATTGCTGTCTATTTATTTGAAAGAGACTTGTTTGGGCTAGCTGTGATTGAATCAACTTCCTTCACCGCAGTACCCATTGATTATGCCGCAGAGAGAAAGTCTCAACTGATGGCTCAGGGTAAGGGAATTCATCATTCTATCAAACGATCTCGGTTTGACTTGAGTTGCCAGTTGCCATTTCTGATTTGCCACTGGTGAGCCATTCATCCCAGCCTGTGTGCTTTCAGTTGCACGTCGTACACATATCCCCTTCTGCTTCTTGAAATCCATAGATAGTCTGATAGAATTTTCTGAAAATTCCTACTGTGATTCTTCTGTATACAATCACATTAGTTCAGTGTAGTGTCCAGATTATTTTAACTTGTCAGATTTTTCGGCGTTTAGATGTTTCTTTCTTATCTTTTTGACCACCCTATTTAACAGGCATACTTATGCCTGAGGCCTATGGGGACTGGTCACCCTATACCAATGTCAGCTGTTTCCGGCTGCTCATAATTGGAAAAGGCCGAAGGGATTCTTTGTGTTGTGTGCATTTAAACTATGGACATAAGATTATTGTCTTGGTCAGAACAGACATGGCTAGGAGTTATGGCACGCCAGTGTCATTTCAGAAATGACACCCTGCTGCAGAAATCAAATTTTCATAATTTGATCACAAGTCTTAACACCGAACCATCATACAACTCCTGAGCACGTTTCACTTATGATGAAAGATGGACATGCTTTAGGCCCTCTTTAGGGGGTATTTTGCGAGTCTCATGCACTATGTCTCCTGCAATTTCCAGGTTGTGTAGGCTGGCTGTTTTCTAGGGCAAGTTCTTTCAGGCTAGTGAGCAGTGTCTGTGGTGAATAATGGAGAATTGCCTAAGTAAAAAAAACAAAGCAGCTCCTTCTACTTATCCAACTGAACATTTAACATTCTCAAAACTGTGATTTGAAATAGTAGGCGGAATTGATTACATCTCTTAATGTTATATATAGCTTCTTGTTTTTGATTGACTTGGTCATCTGTCATCACTATCTAGTACTGACAGGCTTTGTGGAAAAATATTATATTGAGGTTCATGGTTTTGTCTCATCCCTCGGTACTTTTTGACACTTCATCTCCAGAAAAGAATGCATCTTCCTCTTTCTATCGAACCAACTTACCATCTCCACTCTGAAATGCCCTAAGACCTCTGATGCTATGAAGTCAACTGCTTGAAGTTTGCCTTTGATTGCATGATGTGCTGTGAGGTTTTTGTCAGCGCACTTCTAATAATCTCTACTGCTTGTACAGTAGAAAATCGAATAAGCAATCCCATTATGTCAACCCCAGCAACCAGCGTGGCCTGTCAAAGTTGAGGCGCTCATTGGCCTTAGTTGTTCTTTAAAACTATGACCATGAATCTATCCGTAAAATATCAGAGTAGTCCACTGCATTGTTTGTAATAGATTGGTTAAATCAAATTGTCAATAATTATGCTCAAGTACAAATTTGGACAAGAATTTCTCTATCATCAAGTCAAGACACATCAAATACCATACAAGTGTAAGAAGTTTAATTGCAAAGTGAAAGCATCCCGATTGTCTTAATTCTTCTGCATAGTCAAGATGACACTGGGTGACCTACGCTTGCATACTCTGTTGAAAACAGTTGCGCAGAACAACGATCTGCACATGTTCAAGTCGAGAATAGCATGTGAAAGAAGCTTGTTGGGTGGTTACAACTTGTGCTAATTGCCTAAACTACTTTACATAGAGAAAGAAAAACTACTTGCAAAAATTGGTCGGAACAACATGATTAGTCTATTACAGTATGGAATTGAGTCATATTTTTTCTCAATTCACACACTTATATCGCAAAATGATAATAATGACCTTTTATTTCAGCCTGCAGGTAACTTAGAAAAAGAATTTATAAGTAAACTATGACCAACTCTTTGATCAAATATTTCAAAATTTGAGAATTGACCTTCGAAGGTCAAAAAACGCCATTTTACTGGAAAATTCAAATCGGAGGAGATAACTCTCGATTGAGGTGATGATACAAAATCGCCTATAGACCTAACAATTTTCAATGTAGAGGCCTGTGATTTTGTGAGCCTTCAGACCTTTACCTTGCATTTTGTCATATAAAAATCATATGTCACAATCTCCAAAAAATAGATGAACTCCATAAAACGATATAAACCGCAAATTTCACCGCATCCACAACCATAGACAAAGCCCACTTTCCGGGAGAATTCTAAAGCTTTACAGTTCTGTAGGGTCCTTTCTAGTCTAGGTATGCTGAGAATTATAGAGACCTAACATAACTATTTGAGACTATATTTGATTTAATGTGATTCGGTGATAAACATCCGATTTTTGCCTTTTCTTGATTATCTCCCCTGATTGCCGGAAAATTTACCAGGATAGCAAAAGAGCGCCTGCAGATCCTGAATCCACAGGTTGTCAGCTTTGCAATGATGTTGCCGATGTAATGAAGTGTATATGTAATGATATTGAGGCAATGTTGTCTAATTGTGGTTATCATCAAAATTATCAAGGTAAGCTGCTGAGTCTATTGAAATTATCAAACCGAATAAAATCTAAAATAAAATTGATCAGGTAATCAGCATTGACCCTGGGCTCCGGACTTCAAATCAAAGAGTATGATAAATAAACCTCAACGCTCCTATGCGACTCATTGTAGCTGACCCTGATGTCCTGTCTGGGTTAATGTTTATTAAGAATCTGGCTTTGCCACACTTATTGAAAGAAAATTGCTTATGCTACTGTTCTATCAGAGTCCGCTCTTTGTTTACATGTTAGCCAAGTAACAATTTAACTTACATTTAACCTAGTTCATTACTGTAGTTTAATGTAGTGGTCCAGTTTAAAAATAAATATACAAGTTTATTGTACTATAAATAATTCAATAGTTACCAATTGTAACTGCAGCAAAAGCAGCTAATTTGTAATAAGAAAACAATGCTGAAAAGCTCCATTGTTTATCAAGAGATAATATTATTTAAAAATATACAATGAAACTAGTCTCCTACTAAAAGATTTCTATGATGAAGTTCTTTTGATGTTTTTAGGCCCCTGAGGCTTGCAGTAGTATGCTCGATACCAATTAAAGTCATCTGTATTACTCATCATACTGTTGTAATCCACGCATCCCATAAGGCTCATCAATAGATTCAGTTTATTGCCACGCATATAATCCTCTGGGCAGAGCAGACAGGCACACCTGCGTTCATTATCGCCTGGATAGGCAGATACCCTTGTCTCATTAGTGCCGAAATCCCGTCGACATTTTTTATAGCAGCCAAGGGCTGATATAAATTTTCCTTCTGTTTGGGCCATCCAAAACATGTCTAAAAGTAAAATAATAGGTAATTTAGATTCCCTTCATTCGCCAAACCAATATGCCTATCTATAATATTCCATAATAAAAGTTTCACATGACAAAATTTGGATATAGCAATATATTTGGAAGTTGAAGTTTGTTTATTGCCTAGGTGATTCTTTGCTCTCAAAACATTGCGCAACTCTAACACAACTCACCTGGTATTACATGATCAGGTCGGTTACAGGTTCGATAACCCGGTGCTCCATCACAAGGGAATGAGATGATGACAAGAGTTACCACAAAAATCAGTGTAGCTCCTTTCATTATTAATGCCAGCTGATATTTTAATACAGAGGTGTTCTTATCAATGATGAACAGAACGAGTTGTGATCCATTAGCCCTAATACATTACTTTTATATGACTGGAGGACTAATCCTAGGTCCTTATTGGTAATAACTTATCTATCTGTGCTCGTTGTGGTTTTGTCAAGATGGTTACGCATTTGTGGTGAAAAGAGTCAAGTATGATGTTGTCAACAGAGACAGATTAACAGATGCCTTGAACGTCATATTACGCATCCTAATTTCTGGAATGCAAGTTTGAGGCTAAAACATTACCAGTGCTAACATCTCAATCTTAGAGTATTATCAACTATCAATCAATATTGCAATTATTATTGTTAACTCATTGTAGGCCAATCATAAATTATTTGTTCCCATGATAAAGCATGAAAACTTTTACGCTGGATGATGAATGGTTCATGAATTTTCATCTTTTAAGTCACTATAGATTCTTTTCCAATTCTAATCCCATTGTGTGTAGTTAAACATTATCACAGTAATGCCTTTTGATGACACATGTTACTGCAAATTTATTACTATCATCACCTTATGTTCCGTGTAAATATACCATGAGCGTTTTCCGGAATATGATTCTGATCTAAATCATATGTTAGTGAAACGGCTGATGTACAGTATTTACTGTACATTTTCCAATGGTGGGATTCCACAAAACATGATTTATGAATTTGATGATGTATACTATTTTCTATTTACATGTTCTGATGGTGCGGTTCAACAAAACATGATTGAATTCACCCTCATTTTACTCACAAATGTTTTATTCAATTTAGATTACAAAGAAGAAGCAGACATCAACCCTGTGACAGATTATGAATTTATCGAGAAAACTGATCCCTATCTGGATTATTGTGAGATAGATGAGTACGATATGATTAATGATCTGGACCGAAAGAAAAGTGCTAAAGAAAGATTATCTGATGAAGGGCCAGATGAAATTTCTGGGTGTGAACCTTCATTTATAGAGAGCTTGAAACTTCCCTCTTCGGATTTGTTGGGATCAATTTCCCGAGAATTCAGCAAAAGGGGGATAAATCTGCGTAACAAAGGGTGTTCTGATTTCAAAAGGAAAAAAAGAACTAACCGTGGTGGGAGGAGAAAAATACCTAATACACCTCCGATGCCTTGCCGAGGGCGTAAGGCCATGAGATTATTCTCCAAGGGACCACAAACAACTGAGGTTGAGGTGCACAATTCTCCAGAGCCCAATGGAACTCCACAAACAAGACATTAGGCTCAACCTCGTCAGGAAAGGATATGTGTAGACCATCCTAGTACAAGCCACTGCAGCAGCACGGCAATTACAAAAAGTGCTAATCATGACGATCTCCAATCAAAAAGAGAAGTAAGAGCTAGTCGACCAGTTGAAAGCTGTGATTTTGAAGATGCTCTCAGCGTTTACCGTGTTTATACCCTTGATGATGACAAAATTCTATAGTTTACTTTTGCTAAGGATTTAGCAGAATGCAGCCAGCAATGTTTTTGCACTGATTCGGTATCTGTTCGGCTGTGGATATTTCTGGCGCACAAATAATTTTGTTGATATGTTCTAGATGTGCACTTCCTGATTTATGCTTAACAACATAATTTAACCCAGAAAACACTTGATGAAGCAGATGTTCTGATTTTTTTTCATGCGAAGTAATGAGTGGTTTTCACAATCTGAATAATCCAGAGATTTGTCGAGCACTCGTGTCAATCACTGTAACACCTCTTATTCGATAAGAAACACCATTATAATCTCATATTTATGCATCAACCTCTTTTGTTTTTGTCTGGGCAAATTTTTTATGATTATGGAATTTTTTTGTAGTCATGAATCAATATAAGTCCAAAGCTATTGAGCCGGAGCAAATACTATTAAAAATAATTCCTGTATCGATGTTTAATCCTCCAAAGCAACTGCTATCAAATTTACCAATAAAATAAATCCGATAGTCAAATCTGTAATCCCAAACACAATACTAACCTATATGTTTGATGACATCGACTCTTGATATAAGTATTTTGCAGATTATGGTAATAATTAAGCTGAATACAAAGCTGCGTTTTATCCTTTGTTCTGCTTCCCATTCATCTGATTGGTTGACTGGTATTATTGTTATGCTAATTAGTAGGACTTAATTCGCATACACATTATGTTGTTGGTTTCCTGCTTATGCAGAATAAGAGGCTTACCTTAATCCATGTTTCTGCTCACGTAAATAGGCAGGTGATGAATTCAGAATTTTTTGCATTTGACGTAATCATGAATTTACACAATGAATGTAATTAAGGCCGATGTTTTGGTAGCTCCCTAAGTGGCAGATGAACCTACTTATCTCAGTCCCATACTGTTGAAATCTTAATGTCATCATTCATCTCCTAGAAATTAGTTATAATGTAGCAAATAAGCCATTGTATCGCGATGATTTATTGACTGAAAACCTCATGTAGGTCTCTGTAAAAGGGAATGTCGACAAGATAATCATGGCAAAGATAACCCTACACATATCAAAATACATATAAAATGATAAAAGAAAATGTTTAGGTAGTATTTTAACAATGTTTAATGATTAATTAGTATTTATTAAATTTCCACAAATCGTATTATTTGTGACAAAAGTTGAATACTTAATGATGTCACTTCCTTTCCATACAAAGTTTATTGATCAAAGCTTAGGGATTTGAAAATGAATTATTTATAGCTATTTTTTGATACAGTAATATCAATCAATGCAGTAGCTGAAAGAACTATAAATTTTATCAAAATATAATATATGAAAAACCATTTGCTTACATATTACGAGAGTATCATATTTATTTAGAACTATGCGCATATGAGTGTAACAAGCTATGAAAAAACTGCTCCCGATATATTGTTGTATGCTAGAATCAAGGCGTTATAGTGCTAGGTTATTTGGATGGATTTAATATACCTTGGGAAGAAACTAATATAATGTGTGATGTCCAGGTCTATTATTATGAGTCTATATGAGTCTATATAAGCCAGTGTATAGGCCTGATGATGGTTGCAATAAACTAAAGGAAATTCAAACCCTATGACAAAAATGAAATCAAGCGGTGCAAATAAATACGGTTATTTTGGTCTTGAAACTGTGACATGCAAACAAGAATCCTATATTTATAAAATTATGCCTGAACTGTTACAAATACCACCAGCCACTGCAGCTCCAGCCTTGTAGCCATATGCTTCTCGCTGAGTTACAGCTCTCATTGATTGATGAGTGACACTAAAAATTCAGAAGCATAGCAGTTACTATAAACACTCTTTCTCTGCATGCACCTTGGTGCAAATCATTAACAGTATTGACAGACAACAAATATTATTATTTTTATATACATTATACCGGTACCCGTTTCCGTACCCATACCTGCATCAATACCCGTACGCATACCTGTATCAGTACCCGTCCACTTACAAAAAGACATACCCGTAAACCCATACTCGTACACGTACCCTTACCCGTACCCGCACCCGTACGCTTACCCATACTCGTACAAGCACCTTTACCCGCACCCGCGCCCGCGCCAGTGCCCGCGCCCGCACCCGTATATGTACATGTACACATGTACACATGCACCTACACATACACATATACATACACATAGACGTACCTGTATATATAAACGTACACATACATGTACCCATACTCATGCGCCTTCTCATGTGCTGATGGCCATAATTAACAGACACGTATCTGTAGATTTTTAGTTTTACCGATTGATTAGAACTTCTTGCTCAAGGAAACCATATTCTATCCTAAACATCTCATCGGCACACATCTCTAAACCTATCAACTCGTACAACCCACACCTATCCTTAAAAATTCCTAACTAAATTTATATCGAATTACGACTTAGGAAACCCTTAAAAATGTGTGCATTTCTGTAGGTTAGAGACCAAAGACTACAGTCCTACGCCATGAACAGATCAATTTTGCATTTGAATGAGTGATTTAAAGCACTTTTACCGAGATAGCTAACCATGGAAAACTTATAATCCCACAGAATAATATCAGCTTGATGATTTATTTGATGGCACTGGTCACATCGCTGAGTAATTCTCCTCTCTTTTAGCCAGGGGAGGGGGGGGGGAGAGGAGGAGACAATGGCACAGAGCACCACTGAAATGGGGGATTAAATGAATACTTCCTGGTCCACAATCCATGCATGAGATCGGATTAAGATTATGTGATGTATCGTGATTAATAATAACAATCATACCTAGTGAATGAATTGGATCTTGTGTGATGCTCACATTATGTATCACAGCTTCTGGTACTTATTCTACATTATTCTAGGTGGAAATAAATGAAACCTGAAACCTATGTGTACACATTCCATGTCAATGAGAGGTTAACATTTTTTTGATTATATGTTACTCATATGTATCATTGTATTTAACAATGATTGTTTGCGTAGTTAGATTGTGACAGTGGCACTGACTTTCCGAAAGAGTATCTTCATTTGAGTTGGGGCAAGACTATGAAGTTTGTGAGCAGATTGAGCACTAACACTAATACACAAAGAAGAATATTAAATGCTGAGTAATGTGGTCCAGAGCATCACCAAATATGAGTAAAGAGAGGCAGGCTAGTGTGAACTACTACAGTAATTACTGTAAACTTTAAATGACCCTGTATTTTTGACATTACAATCAATCATTATTATGCAGATTGATGGACTGTGTGAACAAACCTTGATGATATTGACATCGTTCTTTAGTGCAGAGTTATCAATTAAATCTGTCTTAATAAATCTTAATTTTCAGTAATCTCCAATCTGTTTAAATCAATCAATCATAATTATTGTCCTGTTCTGAAGGAGAGATCCAGAAAATTTACGACTAGCCAGCAGTTATTCAGATAGCAATGTTGTAGGCTGAGGCTTGTATAATCAAAAAATAATAATAGAGGGAGGGCTGTGTTCTTGTAGAGATTGATAGTAACGAAACATGGTTTAATGTCACTGCTCCAAAGGTTTGAAATTGAGAATGCGAACTTGGTTTTACCAGAAATAGAATAGCAAGAGATTGGACTTTAACTAGGCTTTGGTGTATATTCTAAGATGTAATCTCGTGGGCTAACTTTAACTTAAATCTAGGGAATGTACAACATACAGATGAGAAATTTAAATTTTCGCTATTTATGCCGAGTTATCAATTACAACTCACAACATTCGCACATTGAAAACTTTTGAGAAAAATGATCATTGCCTGAAAATCAATTTAGACCCGGGTTTTAATAGTTTACATCGTAAATAATTGAGCCCGGTATCATTACAAAAGCTAAGGTTACTCTTACCTCTCGTGTTATGTTGTAATACATCTGCAATATAGATAATTGGTAGGGCAGTGTGGAACACAGGATATACCGAAGAAAAAGACCGAACTAACAATAAGGCAAAAAATGCAACTGCAACACCACTTTGTACTTGGAGGTTCTGCTCAAAGATACAGCTGAGACTTAGTAATATTACAATGTGCAATTATCAGCTAGAAATTCACTGCAACCTACAAAAAATTAAAACCATTTACCACAGGTGGGATTAGTGTTAATAATCTAACGATTCAAACAAGGGGAAACAAGGAAAACAGAGCAGAGCCACTGTTATGAAACAGGTAAAAAATGCTGTAATTTGAATGTGATTTTCTGTTAATCACGCATTGAAGTTTGTTCGAATTATTCTAAATTCCTACTAATTGATGAAACAAATACAAAACTTTGTTTCTACTCCGGGCAGTTGAATGTTTATCTTCAAGCTTGGTGGCTGCAGCGTTCATGCAACTGTATAAATTTCCATCAATTCTCCAAGTCTTTTTCCAGATACCACAATCGAAACCAACCGATGATAATACATGAGTAGAAACTTTTTTGTGCTTTGAATTTTTTTAATCCGGGAGTTACATCTCGCCTTTTTCATGCTCTTCATGCTATGTGTTTTATTGGAGCGGGTTGTGGAAAACGCGGAAAGGCGGAAAATAAGTTTCATCGCGGAAAATCTTTTTTTACGCGTTTTCGAAAATGCGGAAAGTCGTTTTTCACCTTGAATTTGTTGATGATGCAAAAAAAAACTACTGGAAAGACATTGAGACATCACCACTGTATCATATGAGTGTTTTTGGTAAAAATCAATTGAAAAAATATTTTTTTGGAAAATGCGGAAAATATTTTTTTCCTCAAAAATTGATCTCAATGCATAGAAAATGAACTGTAACCCATTAAGATATCATCCCCATCACTTAACGGCCCGAATTTCAGGTTTTTTCATTTTTAGAAACGGCGGAAAATCGTTTTCCGCGTTTTCAAAAAATGAAAAAACCTGAAATTCAGGCCTTTGGAAGATGGGGATGATATCTTAATGGATTACAGTTCTTTTTCTATGCATTGAGCTCAATTTTTGAGGAAAAAAATATTTTCCGCATTTTCCAAAAAAAAAATTTTTTTCAATTTTTACCAAATTTTTTACCAATTTTTTACCAATATTTTTACCAATATTTTTACCAAAAACACTCATATGATACAGTGGTGATGTGTCAATGTCTTTCCAGTAGTTTTTTTTAGCATCATCAACAAATTCAAGGTGAAAAACGATTTTCCGCGTTTTCTAAAATTGAAAAAACCTGAAATTCAGGCCGTTAAAAGATGGGGATGATATCTCAATGGGTTACAGTTCATTTTCTATGCATTGAGATCAATTTTTGAGGAAGGTGGATATGCGAAAGATCCGGATTATTTGGTCTTGTGTCAGCTGCGTACTTGTGTTCAGTTACCAGAGTAATGACAGCAGTCGCTGCCTCTTGAACAGAACAATAACAAGTAATATAGAGAATGGATCATGCCCACAACAGATAGAATAGTTCAGAGGGGAAGTTGATCTACTTATACAGATTGTAGAAATAGATCAGGCTGGATTTCACATCATTTTTGCAGGTAAACTTTTTACTGTTTATTGGTTACATAAACATATATGTAGACCAAGAATTTCAACACCTTTTTGGTTCTTAGCTTTTGTGCTATACATATCTTACACTCTCAATTCTTTACTTACTCTTATTAACTTGGCCTGAAATGATAAACTTTGAGTAAATTTAAATATCTTGTCTTATGTGGACGGAGGGTATTGGTATTAGACTGTACTCTCCAGAGAACAAGTGATTGACACCTCTAGTCTTCCAAGCCCCAGACAATTTGGATCGTTATTGATAGAAAACATCCTTGATATTAGAAGGTTGAGCATGTTCCATCTGTGAGTGTTGTGATTATGAGAGTTTTCTGAGTTATAGATATTATGAATAATTTTGCTAGAGCTGTCGGATTGAAGTTGTTCTGAGTATTGTGGTTGATGAGTAGGAAGAAGCCAGGGTAAATCCCTCGAGATGAGAGGAGGAATCGAACCCGGGACCTCTCGCTTGATAGCCAATGATGTGTTCATATGCGCTATCAAAGCTCCTTTTCATTGATAGCTCAACCATTTACATTTCATAAAAACTTTCTTTCAGTTCATCCTGTCTTTCCGTTTATGATGTCCAACCCAGAAGATAAGATTGATACCAGTATTACCCCTGATGGATTCATCACCAACGATTCAACCGTTGAAGGAAATGTCACATCAAACAGTCTCAAAAAAGCAATACTTGCCAATCTGCCACTGGCAGCGACTGTGACGTTAGACGTATATCAGTTAGATGCGATCCTCCCGAACTTCCAGAAACTAAACATCTACAACGAAAGTTACTTAAAGGATTACTGACACCTTGGAGGTTTTGGTATCGTTTTGAAGCTCTTAGTCTAACTAAGATAACACTGGCAAGGTCTAAATTAGACTGTGGCCTCATTTCAAGGAATAAGCCATTGAGGGAGCAAAATTCTTCTCATATACTCTCATATACTCATATTGTCTCCCCTCACAGATCTTAGAGAAGACAACTCATCTAGTAAATCCCTTATGAGCAGTAGCCTCATTTCCTGAATTCTCAAATACACACCCCCATCTAAATGTTTATGATTCACATTGATTACTATGACTATGTAAACAAAGGCACGCTTAACCCCAGTTGATGTATTTTACGTGTTGTCATTATGGGCATTCCATCACAAGTGTGATTCATTCAATGGGCATACAGAAAAAAATAGAAAAATATTCTAAAGTCAATGATGGTACAACCAGAGACTATAGATATCTATAGTCTCTGGTATAACATCATTCATTGTTACAACATCACAGTACATAGCAAACAGCAATTGTAAAGGGTGATTGTTCAAAGAGACCACATTTGAAGCCTGGCCCTTTGATCTCTGCCTTCTCAGTGAAGCCCAGTGAGGGCAGATTTACTAAACATAACAAAATAAACAGCTGACTGATGACTATGACCAGAAATTTGTTTGGCGATTCATTTCTATTTCATAAATTGGGTGCACTTATGCCACACACACTTGCTGGGCGGAATTCTCAACAAATGGCTGCTAACTATAACATTCCATCAGACTCTGAGGACAGTGAAGAAGATTATTTTTCAGCAGAGGAGGACATTAATTATGAGAATGGCAATATTTTAAAATGACGATGACACAAATATGCTCTTTCCTGTATTTTCTTAGCAGGAAAATTTGTGTAAACAAAAGCAGTCCATTGCCATACTCTGGATCTTGTGGCCAAGGGTATGCCGGGAATCCTGGACAGAGCATGCAAATTCTAGATGGTCCCATTACTAATTTTATGTGCGTTCAGGGCAAAATTTACAAGGCAAATGAGACTATAGAGCGGTGGTCCTCAGATCATTCTACATTGCTCATGACAGTGGCCCATACCAAAGCTCATAATATGTAAACCTCAAAACATCATAATCATCCCACTATTGTTTCCTTCAGCTGATTTTGCCTCGAGTTATTCAGCGGTCCGGCATGTTCATTCTAGCTAACCAACGATAACACCAGTTTGCAATGATGATCGGTGTATACAATGATGTTCTACAGTGTATACAATGAAGATCGGGCTATTGAATTGGGTCCTTTGATGTAGGATTAATTGGAATAGTTACCTAACCACAATCTAATGTTTGTTTTACAAACATTGATATTTATTAGCGAGAGCATCACAATAGCTGGCAAACTCATTCATGGTTATCAAGTTGGCCCTCAGACTTGAATCATGACTGAGCTGGCTCTTGACTGAGAGGGCAACTTCCAATTTAATTTTAAAATGTGCTGTATTCAGCAGGTTTTCAGTTTGTGGCCAACTCAGAAACTGGTGCTACATCCAAAAAAATGCTATTTTTCATCATTTTTTTCATATTTTTTTACCCCTGTAAAGTCCAGAACCTCCAAGGTGTCCGTTATCCTTTAAAAGACTTGAGAAATCCAAATGACAGAAAATTACCACTGACACTCTCCGGCTCTAGTGAGATTATACTGCTGTATCAGACCTTACAAGGATACGATCTCCAAGATGAGATGATCCACATTAGGTACTCAGGTATGTGATGATGCTCTTATTATTATCACAGAGTAGGAATATACAGAGAAGACATTTAAAGATAGTTATAGTACCTGTGGTTTTTTATTAATCGAGGAACATTGTCTCCATAAATAACAGTGGCACTTTTTTTAAAGACACAACTACCTAGGATGATGGGCACTAATTAAATCTGATTTTTTTTTTCAAGACGATCTCTAAGCTATACACCATTTTGTTGCCATATAGTGCTAGAAGACATGGGCTACGAGTTATCTAGGTAAATCTATATAATATAACTTATTTTAACAACCCAGATAACCCTTAGCCTATGCCTCCTAACCCAACATGACAACAAAATGGTGTTTAGCTTTGAGGATGGAAATTCAAAAAAATGTTGGAAATCAGTCTTCAGGTTAAATACAAATGGGATCATGGCCCATCACAAGAAGGCATGTCTGCATCGCAATTTGACTGTGTAATAAATACAGCAACTTTTTGTAGAATATGACACACTGAGTTATATGTAAGATACTGAATGTTGTATTCTAATGAACTGCAAAGCCTAACTAAGACAGTAGAAAAATCCTCTCCACACTACAATTGCAAAACAACAACTCAAACTTTATCAAAGAAACCGAAAACTACCTGTCACATGACTTGACCATGGGATTATGGGATATCTCAACATAAAATAAAAGGGAACATAACTACAATTTACTAGCATATTAGCACAGATCACACCTCCCCATGATCTCAAGATCATACTTCGGATCAGGTGTCATAAATATTGTTACCGAATCGCTGAGGGGGATTACGGGCCCTGGCTTGATCTTGCTCTCCGACACTCTCATTGTCACTGGCATCACTAACACTTCCATGTTGTCCCGCATCGTCATCAGATGCATCCTCCCCACTAAGGTCAACTAGCTCGTAGTCAATAGCGCCTTGAATTGATTGTCCATTCTCTTCATTGGATGGAGAGAAATGCTGGCATAGCCTTAGGTCACTGACATGTCTGGGTGTGCTACCAACCTTAACGGCAGTGTTTTAGATGATAGCGGTTACCTCCCCAGTTGGCCATGTAGTCGTGCAGCGGGCACCAGGAGGTTTTACATACACACTGTCTCCGACACTGAATGGATTGAGATGAGTGTCTCTCTGTCGACGGAATGAGTTCCCTGTCCCATCTGGCAATGACTGACCGCCGTATTGGTAGATAGATTCCGCCGGCGTGCTACCACCAACTTTTGCTGAAAAGTTGTACCAGTACACCATATCCTGTACTGAGCCACCGGAGCGAGCAACCATTCTCTTGATTGTTCTATGTTGCTGCTCTACTATGCCGTTTCCTTGCTTCTTGTAGGCACAACTGAATATATGGTCCACGTGCCATTTAGCCATAAATCCGTGGAACCTCTCGCTCACATAACATGGTCCATTATCAGTTAACAGTTCTTTAGGAGGTCCACGCTCATTGAAGATTTGTCCTAGCAGTTTTATGACAGCTTCGGTCGTCTCATTGGTGAGCTGTCGCCATATAGAGAATCTGCCAGGTCCACAGTCTATTAGGGTCAAGTACCGACTGCCTCCATAATGAGTGATGTCTGATGCTAGTCTGAACCATGTCTCATCAACCGAAAGCTCACCATGTTCCCATCTTACTGGTGCTGGATCAACACGTCTGCAGACATGGCATTCCTTCACCGCTTGGACCACATCATCTTTTTGTACTGCATCGCCCCACTTACACCTGGAAAGATAAAAGGTCCTTTCCACCCCCAGGTGGTTAGTATCATGAAGATCACGCACAGCCTCAATAGAGTATCCGCCAACACAGCCGACCGATACAACCTGAGCTAGAGGTTTGAGCCACTTCTTAGGAACCCTTGTAAGTGCATCAGCTAGATTAGCCTCTGACTTGACCAATACCACCTCGACATGTAAGTCATACAACTCGATTAGCTCAACGATCATACTCAACCTCCTCCTAGTAAGCAGCTCACCAAGACCTCCGACCTTAGGACGCTTGCTGTCATTTATCACCGATTTCACCCAGCCATACACAGTAGCAGAATCTGTCATAACTTTCATAGACTTCAACTCCCATTTTATACCACAGCTCAAACCCCTGACTACTGCCTCTAACTCAGCAACATTGATATGATTGCCATCATCTTTCCTCAACCAACAGCCATCCTCTACCATCACACCACCTATCCTAACTATCACTCCGACAGCTAGGCTGCTTGCATCACACCATATCACTCCTTCCTCAGTACAAGGCACAGACCATACTCCACAAACAGGGTCTCTTTTGGCTAGCATTGCCTGAGTTTCAAGCAACATCTCCTTTACGCGAGTGGGAACCTTCTCATCCCAGTCACAATCACTTGCCTGTCTCTTCATAAAGCTGCATGCCACTCGTAGCCATCCACCTAAAGGATAATGCCCAGTGAGGTGACCACACACCGAGAACAACTCTCGTTTAGTCACTACATCAGCTATGTCACCGTACTCATTGTCCCTACCCCAGACCAACTCATCACTCTCAGTAAGCTTTACACGCAAGCCAAGCACCCTAGCATCACACATTCTCTCAGGTTCCTTTGTCACCAAGCCATACTTTCGAAGATGGGCTCTCACACAATCCACCGATACTCTGTCCTCATCCACTATGATATCGTCTATGTAGTGATCAGTACCGTGTTCAACTGCACTATCCATTGACAGAACCTTACCAAGAACCTTTGACATTATTTTCGGTGCAACATTCAAACCGAAACCCATCCGTGTCATGACATACATTTTGTTCTTATAACGAACCGCCTGGAACTTCAGCAGCTCATCATCAACATACAACTGCAGGTATGCCTTTTTGAGATCAAGCATAGAACAGTTTGAGCCAAATCTGCGCCATTTGCGCAACTTATCCTGACATACAGCAACATCAACGCCGTAAATGGATCAATGCTGAAAGCAGTGGATAACTCAGCTTTTAACAAATCATAATCATTCTTAGTTTCATCACTCAACTGTTGATACACAGAAAAGGCAGGACCTGACAAGAACAATGGCACAAACTTAGGCAGATCTGTCAACCCTTGCAACTGTGCCACCAGCTCTAGCTTCTCTATCCAAACAAAGAACTCACCACTTGTCTTCTGGTCCTCATAACTCTTGATGATATCAGAAAACCTTATAGCCTTGGATACCATGATAGCCGAAATAGCTTGTAGAATATGACACACTGAGTTATATGTAAGATACTGAATGTTGTATTCTAATGAACTGCAAAGCCTAACTAAGACAGTAGAAAAATCCTCTCCACACTACAATTGCAAAACAACAACTCAAACTTTATCAAAGAAACCGAAAACTACCTGTCACATGACTTGACCATGGGATTATGGGATATCTCAACATAAAATAAAAGGGAACATAACTACAATTTACTAGCATATTAGCACAGATCACACTTTTGATAAAGTTATAGTCACTTCCATCTACGATTTTGGGTGGATAGGGTTTGATGATTGATTTTGGTAGAGTTTTTCACGCTGATCTTAACTAAGTTGCACAACAAGCGGTTATTACCAAAAACGCTGCCAGCAAAAGGGGAGTGATCAAAATATGGTGATATGGTTCCTGAACATCCAAAATCTGAAAGAGCATGGGAGCGGCCAAAACAGTTGCAATACCCCCTTATACCACCTGTATATAATCACCATTAAATCGAGTGCACTTTTGCAATTTTTCTACCGCCTCGTTGGTGTCACTAAAATACCACCATAGAAAAATCAGGTCTATACAAACATTCGTTGTTAAGGAGGCAGCAAAGCAGAAAAAGTGGTTTTGTTTTAATGATGGTTATATACAGGTGAGATAAGGGGGTATTATGACTGTTGTTGGCTATTTATGACAGCAGACCCAAATCCCACTAATGCTCTTTCAGATTTTCATCAAGTCATCATTTTTTTTATCACTTTCCGTTTTGCCGGCAGCGTTTTTGACAGTTAGCTGCCTATTGTGCAACTAGGTGTCAGGTACAATATCACCATTGCTATCAGCAAGAAAAACTCCACCAGAAACAACTGTCAAACCCTATCCACCCAAAAACATAAATTAAGTTGCATTTCAAGCCATATTTTGCACAGGCTGCCACAGGACTATTAAGATGTCTAACAGACCCTTTGTATCATCACCATTCTTTTCATACATACATCATACATCATGTGTCATACAAGATACAGTAGTGTGCATACCACTGCCCAGTACACAGGCCTTCAGCTAGCCATGTGTCAAGCGCTGCTTAGAGGCCTTCTCTAGTACAACCTTCGCATGGCCGGTTCAGCAACAATTGCCCCCAATGTATATAAGTATATGCATATATTTTTATTGTACAGTCATGCGAAACCAACATCAGACACTTCAACAAGACAACCTTAGAGAATGTTGACCATCTACAATACACAGCCTCTTGTCTGAATGGGTTCAAACTTCTTCACAAGATCGGAAAATTCCGCTGCCAAGATCAGAAATGGGATCCTCCTCTTGAGTGTACTAGGGATGGTGTTGCCATTAACTCAAGCGCTCAAACACCAGCGACAGGTAAAGGTGTTACAACTCTCTTTTGTTCTTGTTTGATTTATATGAATACCGAATGTCTCCTGATTTTATGGGAAATAGAGGAACAGAAGTGATTCTTGGATATGGAAATGGAATGTGCTGATGCAGAATTATGTGAGAATTGTGGTAGCAGAGATCAAATTCTTATATAACACACTTGAAAACTTGTGAAAGTTTTGTTGTACAATTTATGCAAATTATGCAAGATTACCAGTATGATTAATCCCAATGTACCTCCTGCTTTGCCTAGACCATCAAATATATATTGTAAAGTTGTTTACTCTCCAACTCATATACAAGATTATATCGATTATTGCAATCACTCTGAGCTTGATGGCTGTTGCTGCAATGTTGCTGATTTCATACTGTTTTATAATGAGGTGAGTAAACATATTTTAGAATAAATCAAGCAATTTCATTTGACTATCTGTGTAGTCAGAAAAAATAATATGAATGACGCTAGACACAAAAGAGACATTTAGCATATACTTCCATTTCACAATTAAGTTTCAAATGTAGCTTTTGCATAGTTTGTTGAAAAGTAAGTTGGCGGGGGGGGGGGCAAAAAATGGTGAAACATTCCACCAATTCTGTCAGTGGCCTAATAGGAAGGTAAATGCATTTATTGAGTGAATTCAGGATGTCCAGTACTTTGGTAGACATATATGTACACTATTTACTCCAGTGAATCTCCTAGCCATATAATTTAAGCAATCAAATCAGCAAAATTTCAACGAATAAAGATGCCCGACTGTGGCATATAGCCTTGGCATATATAGATCGGTCAGACTGTGAAGAGCGCAATGAAATGGTTTACATTTGCAGACATCAATGTTACGCTCAAGTATTTCCAATTTGGGTCCAATACTGGGTTGTGCAAGCTAATGATCACAGGTTGTTTGAAGTTATTTTGATGATGTCATTCAGTAATTTTCACTTTCTTTCAGATCTAGGAGCAGAGATAAAGTACCTGCCAGTCAAGGACTGACCCAACCATGTGTGCAAGGTTAGTTAGCGACCAATATCTGATTGCAATTACATATCATTTTATTCGCTTTTGTAAATTAACCATAGACTTTATCCCCCATCGGAAATATGTAGTATTGGAGGCGGTACAGGGTAACATATGGGAATGTCCTCATAGGGGCGTAACTATAACTATCATTGAAGTGTCCCCTCTGTAATCCTTACTCTGTGATAATATGTAGTTGTACACACTGGATTGATCAAAACTCAATTTGCATATGCAATGATACAGCCCGGTTATTGCATTCTGCATAGTCAAGGACACAAATATGCGCCAAATAAAATCCCGAGACCAATCATATTTTCAGTTAAATAACAGTGTCCAAATGTGTGTCACAGCTGGTCTGACGCAAAATATAGGTTTTATTGAGAATTTGAAATCAATAGATCATTCATCTTCATGCTGTATGATTTTAAATACGCCTCAATGCAGTCTTTTTTGACAAGATATTCTAGGCTGGATGGAATTTCCCACAATAATCACTCTTGTTAGGCGATGTCATAAATAATTAGGTCAGAACTATGAACATAGTATGTGGGTAGAAGTAAGTCACATGCGATTTATTTAAGTATACAGCATTACTCCCTGCACGTGTTCACCTCCATGATTAGGACGTCTCTATAATCAACACTGGATATGAACGGAACTTCATCTATCTGGTTTTGCCAAATTTTTATTATCCAAAACCCCTGTCAAACAGGATTAATTTCACACAATGATAATGTTATGTTGTATACAATAATGATGTTCCCTGATGCTTTGATGATCTAATGCTCCTTCAGTATCCTGTCTGGTTTACTATCATTAAGTATACAAGTTGAGCCCAGTAGCAATGAACTTACATTGCACTCGCAAGTGCTGCAGTCAAGAATATGCAGAAAGTCTCATTTTTCATATTTAAATTGGTGTTTGATGATTTTTTACCATAAAACATTGCTGAAAAGCTCAATTATTAATTGAAAAATATTATGTAAAAATAAATAAAAATTTAGCTTTTGGAGAAGAGATCTAACTCAGGCTTGCAGGAATATGTTGTGTACCAGAAGAATCCATCTGTATGTCTCATCAAACTTTTGTAATCCCTGCAACCCATCAGGCTCAACAATAAGGTAACTTTATCACCACGCATGTAATCCTCTGGACAGAGCCGGCAGGCACACCTACGTTCATCATTAGACGGGTATGCAGCTATCTGTATCTCATCAGTGCCGAAATTCTGTTGACAGCCGTCAATGCAGTCAATGGGTGAGATAAATTTGTCATCTGTTTGAGCCATCCAAAACATGTCTAAAAATGATAAAAATACAGATAATTTAAATTCCCTTTCACTTCACCTATAAACTCACGTCCATATAAATGGACGTGAGTTTTTCACTTCACTTAGAGGCCTCTCGTAAATAATCCATGTGTGAAAGATTCATATGGCAAAATTTGGATGCTGATGTATTTAATCAAATGAACTATACAACTTTAATATTCCGGCAGATATTGGTGACTATTTGCTCTCAAATCATGCTCCAAGCACTAACACAACTCACCTGGTTTTCCATGATCGGGTTGGTTACATGTTCGATAACCCTGAGCTCCGTCACAAAGGGATGAGATGATGACAAGAGTTACCACAAAAATCAGTCTAGTTCCTCTCATTCTTTATGCAGGCTGATTCTTGAATTCAGATATATTCTTACCAATCACGGAAAATAACAAGTTGTGTTCAGTCGAGTCAGTAACATCACTTTTATATGACTGGAGGACTAATCCTAGGTCCTTATTGGTAATAAATTATCGATCTGTGCTCATTGTGGTTTTGTTAAGATGGATAGCATTTGTGGTGAAAAGAGTCAAGTATGATGTTGTCAACAGAGACAGATTAACAGATGCCTTGCACGTCATGTTTTACATATCCTATTTCTGGAATGCAAGTTTGAGACTAAAACAATAATGTTGATGTCAGTATTATTCTGTGTATCATATCATCTCAATCTAAGAGTATTTTCAAATATCAGTCAATATTGCAATCAATATTGTAAACTCTTTGTAGGCCTATCATAATTTAAAATTATTTGTTCCAATGATGAAGAAAAAAACGTTTACACTGAATGATGAATGATTCACGAATTGGCATCATTCTAGCCACTATAGGCTCAATCCAATTCTATTCCCCATTGTATGTAGTTAAACAATATCGCAGCGAGGACATTTTGAAGACACATGACAATTTAATACTATCACCACCTTAATTTCCTTGTTAATATACCATGGGCGTATTTCGGAATATGATACTGATCTAAATAATATGTTGTACACTTTTTTTCTGTACATGGTCGAATGGTGCGACTCCACAAATCATTGTTTCAATCAACCTCGTTTAACTCTCAATGTTTTATTCAATTTAGATTACAAAGAAGAAG
This sequence comes from Membranipora membranacea, assembly GCA_914767715.1. NCBI lineage: Eukaryota > Metazoa > Bryozoa > Gymnolaemata > Cheilostomatida > Membraniporidae > Membranipora > Membranipora membranacea. The sequence goes on along the minus strand of OU612073.1, from coordinate 13,539,500 downwards.
CGACATCGGCCCTGTGTCAAATTATGAATTTATTGAGAAAACTGATCCCTATCTGGATTATTGCGAGATAGATGAGTACGATATGATTAATGATCTGGACCGAAAGAAAAGTGCTAAAGAAAGATTATCTGAAGAGGGGCCAGAAGGAAATTCTGGGTCTGACCCTTCATTTATGGAGAACTTAAAGCTTCCCTCCTTGGATTTGTTGGGATCGATTTCTCAAGAATTTAGCAAAAGAGGGATAAATCAGCAAAACAAAGGGTGTTCTGATCTCAAAAATTAAAAAAGAACTAACCGCGGTGGGAGGAGAAAAATACCTAATACACCTCCGATGCCTTGCCGAGGGCGTAAGTCCATGAGAATATTCTCCCAGGGACCACAAACAACTGAGGTTGAGGTGCATAGAGACAGTTTTACAGGGCCCAGTGGAACTCTGCAAACAATACATCAATCTCAACCTCTTCAGGAAAGGATATCTGTAAACTATCCTAGTACAAGCCACCATAGCAGCACAGCAATTTTTAAAAGTGCTAATCATGACAATCTGCAGTCAAAAAGAGAAGTAAAAGCGCCTACTTGACCAGTTGTAAGCTGTGATTTTGAAGATGCTCTCAGCGTTTACTGTGTGTATACCCTTGATGATCATGAAACTCTGTAGTTTATTTTCGTTAAAATTTAAGCAGTATACAACACGTACGGTTTTGTACTGGTTTGGCTGTTTGACTGTCCTGTAAATCTGGCAGGCAAATCATTTTTGTGAAAGGATCTGGATGTGCATCTCCTGATTTATGCTAAATAATAATACAACCCAGAAAATACTTGTTAAAGCATATGGGTTGAGCCAATTTTTTGCAGTTGACGTAATATGTGGTTTTCACAATCTGAATAATCCAGAGATTTGTGGTGCAAACGGTGTCAATCACAGTAACACACTCTATATGGATAAGAACCATTTATGTCATTAATCTACACGTTATATTCCTGCATTGATCTTGCATCTTTTTTTTTGTATTACAGTCTGGCAATATTTCTATGATTATAGTATTGCAATGTAGTTTATAATAATAAAATTCCTCAGCCATTTTATAGGGTCAAATACTATCTCAGAGCGTCAGGGCTTAAAATTCATTTTCTAGAATTCTCTTCCTCAGTCTTTTAGACTCAAAAGCAACTGCTGTCAAATTAACCAATAATATGAATCCCCTATTCAAAAACCGTAATCTCAAGCACAGTGCTAAAATAACACCTGATGACAATGATTCTTGATAGCAGTGTTTTGCAGATTATGATAATAATTAAGCTGAAAACAAGGATGTACTGCTGACAATTCATCTGATTGGTCGACTGGTGTTATTGTTATGCAAATTAGTAAGCCTTGGTTGCGTACAGCATTGTATTGTGGGTTTCCTGCTTATGCTAAACAAGAGGCTTAGAAGAACATCAAGGTTTTACCTCGATCCATTGTAAATAGGCAGGTGGTAAATTCAGAACTTTTTTGTAAATCTCCGTAAAAGGGAATGTACGCCAAGATAATCATGGCAAACATAGCCCTTCACATATCAAAATACATATCCATTATGGTCAAAGAAATTCTGAGGGTAGCACTTTTAATCAATGGTTTATGACTATTTGGTATTTGTTAAAGGGCAACCAAGGTTTCGCAGCAATGCATTAATGGGTAGCAAATAATGTGCTGGGCAGCATCAGCTTTGTGCATTACGCGATGCAAAACTCAAAGGTAGTTGCTGACTCTAAGCTGGGTAACACTTCAGTTTAGGGGAGGTTCCAAGACTTTGCTGTAATAATTATAGAGCACAGGCTAAATACTAACAGGAACAGGAAACTGCTATGTGGTATTCTCTTTTAGCTGAGTTTGAGTACCTAATGGAAGAAATGTTTCACAACAATTCTGGCTGAATAATCATCCGAATTATATTTTGTCTTTTTCCCCATGCAGAAGGTGCAATCTGCTATTAATCAATGGCCATCAATGAGAAGTTGTTTGAAACCTTGGTTGCACTTTAAACTTCCTCAAATTTGTATAATTCGTACTTAAAGATGTCACTTCCTGTTCATACAAGTTTATTATTGATCACAGTTTAGGGATTTGTAAACAAATTATTTGTAGTTATCTTTCAATACTGTAATACCAATGCATGAATGAACTATGACTTGTATCGATATAAAATATATCAAAAACATGTTGCCACATATTACTCTAACATCACATTTATTTATTTATTAAACTGCTCTCGATATATTGTTCTGTGCTAGAATCAAGGTGTAATAGTTTCAGATACTCACTTAGACATATTCAACCCGTACCCGTACCCGTACCCGTACCCGTACCCGTACCCGTACCCGTACCCGTACCCGTACCCGTACCCGTACCCGTACCCGTACCCGTACCCGTACCCGTACCCGTACCCGTACCCGTACCCGTACCCGTACCCGTACCCGTACCCGTACCCGTACCCGTACCCGTACCCGTACCCGTACCCGTACCCGTACCCGTACCCGTACCCGTACCCGTACCCGTACCCGTACCCGTACCCGTACCCGTACCCGTACCCGTACCCGTACCCGTACCCGTACCCGTACCCGTACCCGTACCCGTACCCGTACCCGTACCCGTACCCGTACTCTATACTCTTTAAGAAAAATCTCTTCGAGATACCGCCAGAGACTATAGATATAGAGACTTTCCACTTGCGCATAAAATGCGAATAGCCAATCAGCGTTATTTAACGGTCACGCCCACTTCTGGTTGTAAAGTAAGCGTTGCTGCCTTGGACAGCAATGGCTTTCTCAATAACTTTTCAGGTTTTTCACCTGAGTTATTGCTTGATATTGCATTCTTAGCCAGAGATCAATATTATACAGGCCTGCATATTTGTGAGAAAGTAAGGGGGGTTGGCAGTATAATCCATCTTTGCTGCCCACTGCGATGTAATGATGGCCTGACATAGGTTAGCTGCTGTGTTTCATAGGCAAAGTTTATCATGTGTGAGGACAAGGGGATACTCTTAGCTAATGTTCATTAAGTTCACAAAATAAATTCAAAAATTTCTCTTCACCTTAAGGTCTGTCATCAAGAAGAAGATGAGTTCTTTTTGTTTGGATATCTTCGCTTCTTATTGTATGCGCTAAGATTTATATAAAAATCATGGGGGCAGGTACCAACCATACAAAATTACAAACGCATTCAAAACTGAAGTGAGAATGGCGGCACCAGAGTAGAGTGCATCGTCAGCAGATTCATGCTGTTTTAATTTCCCTTTTAAAACTCTTCTTCTATTCAGCTTACTGTCAAACGTAAAAAAAAAAATTACTTGCATAGAGGGATAAAAGACCTCCCTCTTTGCCTCAAAGTTATCATGGGATGTTTGGGGCTATGAAAAGCTTTTTCTAAAACTTGCTTTAAAATATTGTTTAGGCAGATATAAGATGACTTAGAATTTAGAGGGTTTAGATATATCCCTGATTCAGAGCCGTTTGAAGCACATGTCTTCAGGCGACAAACAGCAATATGCTAGAACAAACCAGGAAAAATTAAATTTTTTGAGGATGATATTATTATTCTCAGACTTATGCTATAGAAAATTTCTGTGCTGGCCTTACTGATGAATTCAATTCAGTCGCCAGAATTGGAGAAGATAACATCAGTGCTTGTCCACACTTAACTATTTTCACATTGAATTGAAATTCAGTTGTCTATATATATGGGGGTTACATTACAAAAAGGTTTTTCATCCACCAAGTATTTTGTTTCTTTGATGCCTACTTTTTATTTAAAAGACATCTTAGATTTCATATGTCCCAGTTCATATTATCGAAAGTTCTGTGTGAATGTACTTATAAAATAAACTATGAAAGCATTCACCTTGTCAATTTTTGATAGTAAATTCATTGCACTGGGTACGCTTACCTCCAAGCGATTACCACCAGAAAGGGGCGGAGCCTAATTTTCAATGTGTTCGCATCGGTTATATAAATTATCATGGCTAGTGGAAGGTCTCATTATATATAGCCTCTGATACCTCCATATTCACATAGCTTGCACAATATGAGAATATGATGTATTAATGATGCCTTGTGAATGAGCCACTATTATAAAACGAATACACCCACTCTCCCTGTATTATTCAGTGTAGTTAGGTTATGCAACCCACCAGTCGGCCCTAGTTAGTGTATTAACATAATTTTAAATGCCTGACATTGCATAATTTGTTGGTTTAGTTAGATGATCAATGTTTGACACATTGTGATTGATTGGGCGATTCGCAAGACACTAACTTGACCGACCATAAATTTGTTGTCATTATCGTGTACAGTTTCAACTCTCGTGATTTTCCCAAATAAACTCACTATGACGTCATCGTTGACATTTTTGATTCGGCTAACTAACTTTGGATTCCCACATTTTTTCACAAACATGACACACAGGATAATCAACTCTTATGGACAAATTATCATAATATTAATGCCACTGCAGACAGGCCATATGTGTATACCTAAAGAGTACTAGAGAGTAACAAATAGGCACTGTAAGTTTTGAGTACACACACTGAGTTATACATGATGTAAATATTTTTTTCTGAAAAATTCTTATTGTTGATAATGTGTTGTACTTCACAGTATGTTTCATTTATTTAGTTTGTAACAGTGGTGCTGGCATGTCAAGAGCTAATGGTGATACTGATTTGAAATACAACAAGATAGAAGGATATTGCATGAAGAGAAATTCTGAAACATAGCGCCTCTAAGTATGAGTTATGAGAAAGGTAAACTGAGCAGAAATGAGAGGTGTTATATATTATGTTGTATATTGAGTTATGATTTAGGGAATCCCTATAACCCTGAAACCTATCTATACACATCCATGTTAGGAGTTTAGAAAAAGACCAATTCTATGCCAATGAGAGCTTAGAAATTTTTTGATTATTTGATTTGCATAGACTGCAACATTTGCTTTCATAGAATAGGTATCAATATTTATTTTACAATAAACGTTTGTGTATTTAATCTGAGAAAAAGTAGGAGAGTACTATAGTTTAATCTCGCCTAAGCATTACATTACATTTCTGTGTTCACGCAATGTTGTTAATGAATACTGCAATACTCTCATTTACAGTTGTTTTATCTCATTATTATGAACATTTTAGTTTATATAAAATACGAAAACAATTATATACAGCTTGTCGTTGATAGAAGAAATCGAACAGAGAATGTCACTTACCCTTGAGGATAATGATGTCATATTCAAGATCTGGGTTATCATTCATAATGTATTAATCAATCATATTTGAAGTCATGGCAATCTCCGATCTGTATTACAGTCAATCCCAAGTATTATCCTCTCCAAATGAAAAAAATCTGTCGAATTTAAAAATAGCTGTCAGTTATCCGAACAAGAATTTTGTGCCGTAGGGTGGAACTTTACTCCATTAAGGCTTGACTGACGATGACCTTACTCAATGTTGGATTGATGGATGGATTTATCATAATCACGGTCAAAAAAAGCCATGAAATTTGGTGTATACACTGGCAAGAGACAAAACATAGAAAAGTCAACTCTCTGTGGTACAAGTTAAAAAAGAATATTGTTTAGTATGTGAATCAGATGACGTAAAAAACAATTAAAAGATCCTTTTCGAGCCTTCAATTCCAATTACCGCCGGAACTGCAAAGATTTCGAAAATGAGGAGATAAACTGTTGTTTTTTTGAGACATAGAAAAGTCTGTAAGGTGTTTATTGTAAAAAAAGTTTAAAAATCAAGGCAACATACACCGTACAGTTAGACAGTCGAGAAATTCAGCATTTATCAGCTAACTTATCAACTTTAATTCACAACACCTGTTCATTGTGAACTCTTGCAGAACATATCATTGTCCCAAGGCCATTGCCATTGACCTGATTTAACATGGTAACAAATAAATCCCAGTGACATTCCAAAAGTTAAGGCTGCCTCCCTCTCACCTCCTTTGTTGTGTTGTAATACATTTGCAATAAATAGACTTAATAATATTACAATGTGCAATTATCAGCTAGTAATACACTGCAACCTACAACAAATTACAACCATTTACCACAGGTGGGATTAGTGTTGATAGTCTAACGATTCAAACAAGGGGCAACAAGGAAAAAGGAGAATGCCATTGTTATGTAACAGGTAAAAAATACTGTAATTTGAATGTGATTTTCCGTTCACGCACTGTAGTTTGTTTGAATTATTCTAAATTTATACTAATTGATGAAACAAATACAGAACTTTTTCTCCTCCTGGCTGCAGCATTCACGCAACAGTATAAATTTCCTTTTAAGTATATAAAGTCTCTCCAAGTCTTTTTTTTTCAAGATTTCAAAAACAATACCAACCGATGACAATATGTGAGTAGAAACTTATTGTTTTATTGTTTGCACTTTATATTCCAGGAGTTACCTCTCTTACCTCCCTTACTCTATGCCTGCTATGTGTCCTATGGGAGTAACTTGATTAATAATATGTTTGAACGGTTTGATTCGAAGATACATGTTCTTACAAACAATATTTCAAGCATATTGTACAGGTTTCCGGAACTGATTGATAATAATATGAATTTCAGGTTGTGCATCAGAATCAGTGGCGTATATTAACACTCACGGCCCACGGATTTCCGTGAGTGGTCGAATAGCTCAGTGTGTAGAGCGGGCGCCTAATAATCACTGTTAATAAGATTGTTGTGGGTTCGAATCCCATCAGGGTCAGTTTTTTTTCGAATGGGTGCTTTATAACTGGAGCATTTTTACCGTAATCATCTACTGCTATTGAGTTGTTTTCTGAAAGTACCCAACAGCTCAGTGAGCTATTGAAATACCTCTCTGCTTGCACTATTTTGTAACCGATATGCAAAAATTTCCGTGGTGGGAGGGCGCTTAGGCGCCCCTCCCACACCCTCCCCGCCACGCCTACGGCGTGTGGATCGGGCTGCGCCCGATTATTATGCTCATCTCTGAAAAGTCAGTGAGTGAAATATTTTAGAATATACGCCCCTGATCAGAATAGCTGAAAGTTTCATCCTTATAACAACATTATATTATGGAGTATTATGCACACAAGGTTGGTTTTAATCTTGATTTATATTTAATTAATATATCACACTTCTAAGATTTATGACCCTGTGGTTTTGATCACCAAGAAATGACAACTTGATTAATGAAGATAAATATAGTTGTTGTCTTTTCCTTGATGTTATTTGCATAAATAGATTATTTAACCTGACCTTTAATTTTATGCTATCTTCACCTGCCGTTTGGTGAAGCTGTGCTTTGCTTCAATCAATTTCACAGCCAAAATTGATGCTTCTGTGAATCAGCTCTTATTTTCAGCGATCGCAATGTTTTAGGTGGTTCGAGAGGAGAGACAAGGATTGATATAGACGATGTTGAGGTTTGGAGCTCATCAAACGATCGTGACACCAAAATCACAGCAGAACCCCACATGACAGTAAGACATTGTGCCATGGGGATTTCAGGGAACCAGACCAAGGTGGATATGCGTCAGATCCGGATTATCGGGACTTGTGACAGCTGTGGTCTTGTCTTCAATCAAAAGAGTAATGACAGCAGTCACTGTCTCTTGAACAGGACAATATCAAGTAATGAAGAGAATGGATCATGCCCACAACAGAGAGAATACTGCAGAGGCGATGTTGATCTACTATTACAGATAGGAGAGCGAGATCAGGCTGTATATCATATTACATTTGCAGGTAACATTATACTGTCAATTGATTATATAGAAATAAATATGAAGGTCATGATTCTCAACATAAAAACACCTTGGTTCTTTTGCTAAGCACTTCATATTTAACACTCGTTGAATTTTCTCTTTCCATAATCGGTTTGTTTCAATCCAGTAATGATTTATGTTTTTTTTCAGTTTATCCTGTTTTTCCTTTTATGACGCCCTCCTCTGAAAGTGAGATTGATACCAGTCAATCCCCAGATGGGTACATCACAAAGGATTCAACCTGGAATGGAAATGGTACATCAAACAGTCACATGAGTGCGTCACTTTCTAATATGCCACTGGCAGGGGCTGTGACCATAGACATATATCAGTTAGATGCGATATTACCAAACTTCCAGCAACTCAACATCTTCGCCGACTTAAATAATCAAAATGAGAGAAATTTACCCCTGAGATTTTCTGGATCTAATAAAATCACTCTGCTTTTTCAAACAGTACAAGGAGTCGATCTGCAAGATGATATGATCCACATCAGATACTCAGGTATGTAATAATAACATTAATTCATTCATCAGTCTGGAGTTCGGAATGCATGAATTTTAATGAAAGCTGTAATAATTGAGGTAGCCAACATAACAGTTCTGTAAATACATATCATCACAATTCTTTTTTTATGCTACTTAATGTAGTTAATTCTCAATCCATAGCAGGTATGCCCAAAGTTAAGACCTATATTGAAAAATAATTAGTGGCTATTTGACAATATCTTGGGGCCTATTATGTATTGCAGCACTCCTTAATTAAACCTTGTAAGTCAAACGCTTCGTTGTGATCATGCTCCTAATCATCATGAGGAGTAGTTATCTATTTTTATAGCACGATTGTGTAATACCAACATCACACTTTTGAACAAGACATCGCTAGAGAAGACTGGCCTTCTTGAATACACGTCTTCTCTATACACAGCCTCTTGTCTTAATGGCTTCAAAGTGCTTCACAAGGGCAAAAAGCTCCGCTGCCAAGATCAGAAATGGGATCCTCCTCTTGAGCGTATAGAAGACGATGCTGCCAATAACTCAAGTATTCAAACACAATTGACACATGAAGGTACTTAAAGTTCCCTTTCCTCTACTTTGCTAACATAAAACACTAATGACATGCTTATTTCTAAAGAGACACACACAAGACACTGCAAATTTTGCCTGATATGCCCAAGCCAAGAGATCAATTTGATCTGAAGGAAAACTGGAAGTTTTACCCTCTTAATTCACCAATTTCAGGAATCTTAACTAATCAGTTTTAAGCATAACCAAAGAATCGGCTTTTCAACTTCATTCCTTGAATTTTTTTGGCAGTGAATACCACTTTTCTACAATATCGAGATCTTAGCACTCAAGATGGAGAAGAGTCTTAGAGTGGTAATGCAGGTACTACCAATTCAGAAGTGACATCATCAGCTCCGATTATATCAATTATTGCAATCACTCTGAGCTTGTTGGCAGTTGCTGCGATCTTGGTGATTTCATACAGTTCTAGTGTTAGGTGAGTAATAATATCTCATCAAATTTTTCTTTACATATTTGACTACCGGGTAGACATCGAACAAAGCACGATTGGGCAAAGTTTTCCACTCTATTAGCCTTGCCAACAAATTCACTTGAGATTATGGCTTTTTCGGAAAGGGCAGAGCAAAATAATACATGATGTGATCCACTGTTGCTGTCAAAAAGGTATGCCAAAGATGTACTTTGGTTAAGATCCAGAGTTGATTTTAGAGACGTGCAACCTAAAAAAAATTAAAACCATTTACCACAGGTGGGTTTAGTGTTAATAATCCAACGATTCAAACAAGGGGAAGCAAGGAAAACAGAGCAGAGCCACTGTTATTAAACAGGTAAAAAATGCTGTAATTTGAATGTGATTTTCTGTTAATCACGCATAGAAGTTTGTTCGAATTATTCTAAATTCATACTAATTGATGAAACAAATACAAAACTTTGTTTCTACTCCAGGCAGTTGAATGTTTATCTCCAAGCTTGGTGGCTGCAGCATTCACGCAACTGTATAAATTTCCATCAACTCTCCAAGTCTTTTTCCAGATACCACAATCGAAACCAACCGATGATAATATGTGAGTAGAAACTTTTTTGTGCTTTGAATTTTTTTAATCCGGGAGTTACGTCTCGCCTTTTTCATGCTCTTCATGCTATGTGTCTTATTGGAGCGGGTTGTGGAAAACGCGGAAAGGCGGAAAATCAGTTTCATCGTGGAAAATCGTTGTCCGCGTTTTCGAAAATGAGGAAAATCGTTTTTCACCTTGAATTTGTTGATGATGCTAAAAAAAACTACTGGAAAGACATTGAGACATCACCACCGTATCATATGAGTCAGGGGCGTATATTCTAAAAAATTTCACTCACTGACTTTTCAGAGATGAGCATAATAATCGGGCGCAGCCCGATCCACACGCCGTAGGCGTGGCGGGGAGGGTGTGGGAGGGGCGCTAAAGCGCCCTCCGACCACGGAAATTTTTGCATATCGATAGCAAAATAGTGCAAGCAGAGAGGTATTTCAATGGCTCACTGAGCTGTTGGGTACTTTCAGAAAACAACTCAATAGCAGTAGAAGATTACGGTAAAAATGCTCCAGTTATAAAGCACCCATTTGAAAAAAAACTGTCCTTGATGGGATTCGAACCCACAACAATCTTTTCAACAGTGATTATTAGGCGGACGCTCTACACACTGAGCTATTCAGCCACTCACGGAAATCCGTGGGCCGTGAGTGGAAATATACGCCACTGATATGAGTGTTTTTGGTAAAAATCAAGTGATAAAAATAATTTTTTTGGGAAATGCGGAAAATATTTTTTTCCTCAAAAATCGATCTCAATGCATAGAAAATGAACTGTAACCCATTGAGATATCATCCCCATCTTTTAATGGCCTGAATTTCAGGTATTTTCATTTTTAGAAAACGCGGAAAACATTTTTCCGCCTTTACTAAAAATGAAAAAACCTGAAATTCAGGCCGTTAAAAGATGGGGATAATATCTTAATGGGTTACAGTTCATTTCCTATGCATTGAGATCAATTTTTGAGGAAGGTGGATATGCGACAGATCCGGATTATTGGGTCTTGTGTCAGCTGCGTACTCGTCTTCAGTCACCAGAGTAATGACAGCAGTCACTGCCTCTCGAACAGAACAATAACAAGTAATACAGAGAAGGGATCATGCCCACAACAGAGAGAATACTTCAGAGCGGAAGTTGATATACTTATACAGATTGGAGAAATAGATCAGGCTGGATTTCACATCATTTTTGCAGGTAAACTTTTTACTGTTTATTGGTTACATAAACATATATGTAGACCAAGAATTTCAACACCTTTTTGGTTCTTAGTTTTTGGTCTATACATATCTTACACTCTCAATTCTTCACTTACTCTTATTAACTTGGCCTGAAATAATAAACTTTGAGTAAATTTATATATCTTGTCTTATGTGGACGGAGGGTATTGGTATTAGACTGTACTCTCCAGAGAACAAGTGATTGACACCTCTAGTCTTCCAAGCCCCAGACAATTTGGATCGTTATTGATAGAAAACATCCTTGATATTAGAAGGTTGAGCATGTTCCATCTGTGAGTGTTGTGATTATGAGAGTTTTCTGAGTTATAGATATGAATAATTTTGCTAGAGCTGTCGGATTGAAGTTGCTCTGAGTATTGTGGTTGATGAGTAGGAAGAAGCCAGGGGAAATCCCTCGAGATGAGAGGAGGAATCGAACCCGGGACCTCTCGCTTGATAGCCAATGATGTGTTCATATGCGCTATCAAAGCTCCTTTTCATTGATAGCTCAACCATTTACATTTCATAAAAACTTTCTTTCAGTTCATCCTGTCTTTCCGTTTATGATGTCCAACCCAGAAGATAAGATTGATACCAGTATTAGCCCTGATGGATTCATCACCAACGATTCAACCGTTGAAGGAAATGTCACATCAAACAGTCTCAAAAAAGCAATACTTGCCAATCTGCCACTGGCAGCGACTGTGACGTTAGACATATATCAGTTAGATGCGATCCTCCCGAACTTCCAGAAACTAAACATCTACAACGAAAGTTACTTAAAAGACTTGAGAAATCAAAATGACAGAAAATTACCACTGACACTCTCTGGCTCTAGTGAGATTATACTGCTGTATCAGACCTTACAAGGATACGATCTCCAAGATGAGATGATCCACATTAGGTACTCTGGTATGTAATGATGCTCTTATTATTATCACAGAGTAGGAATATACAGAGAAGACATTTAAAGATAGTTATAGTACCTGTGGTTTGTTATTAATTGGGGACCATTATCTCCATAAATTACAGTGGCACTTTTTTTTAAGACACAACTACCTAGGATGATGGGCACTAATTTAATCTGATTTTTTTTTCAAGACGATCTCTAAGCTATACACCATTTTGTTGCCATATAGTGCTAGAAGACATGGGCTACGAGTTATCTAGGTAAATCTATATAATATAACTTATTTTAACAACCCAGATAACCCTTAGCCTATGCCTCCTAACCCAACATGACAACAAAGTGGTGTTTAGCTTTGAGGATGGAAATTCAAAAAATGTTGGAAATCAGTCTTCAGGTTAAATACAAATGGGATCATGGCCCATCACAAGAAGGCATGTCTGCATCGCAAGTTGAGTGTGTAATAAATACAGCAACTTGTGATCAAGTTATAGTCACTTCCATCTACGATTTTGGTTGGATAGGGTTTGATGATTTATTTTGGTAGAGTTTTTCACGCTGATCTTAACTAAGTTGCACAACAAGCGATTATTACCAAAAACGCTGCCAGCAAAAGGGGAGTGATCAAAATATGGTGATATGGTTCCTGAACATCCAAAATCTGAAAGAGCATGGGAGCGGCCAAAACAGTTGCAATACCCCCTTATACCACCTGTATATAATCATCATTAAAACGAGTGCACTTTTGCAATTTTTCTACCGCCTTGTTGGTGTCACTAAAATACCACCAAAGAAAAATCAGGTCTATACAAACATTCGTTGTTAAGGAGGCAGCAAAGCAGAAAAAGTGGTTTTGTTTTAATTATGGTTATATACAGGTGAGATAAGGGGGTATTACGACTGTTGTTGGCGGCATATGGGCTATTTATGACAGCAGACCACAATCCCACTAATGCTCTTTCTGATTTTTGATTTTAAAAACCAAATCATCATTTTTTTTATCACTTTCCGTTTTGCCGGCAGCGTTTTTGACAGTTAGCTGCCTATTGTGCAACTAGGTGTCGGGTACAATATTACCATTGCTATCAGCAAGAAAAACTCCACCAGAAACAACTGTCAAACCTTATCCACCCAAAAACATAAATTAAGTTGCATTTCAAGCCATATTTTGCACAGGCTGCTACAAAACTATTAAGATGTCTAACAGACCCTTTGTATCATCACCATTCTTTTCATACATACATCATACATCATGTGTCATACAAGATACAGTAGTGTGCATACCACTGCCCAGCACACAGGTCTTCAGCTAAACATGTTTCAACCGCTGCTTAAAGGCCTTCTCTAGTACAACCTCCGCATGGCCGGTTCAGCAACAATTGCCCCCAATGTATATAAGTATATGCATATATTTTTATAGTACAGTCATGCGAAATCAACATCAGACATTTGAACAAGACAACCTTAGAAAATGTTGACCATCTACAATACACAGCCTCTTGTCTGAATGGGTTCAAACTTCTTCACAAGATCGAAACATTCCGCTGCCAAGATCAGAAATGGGATCCTCCTCTTGAGTGTACTTGGGATGGTGTTGCCATTAACTCAAGCGCTCAAACACCAGCGACAGGTAAAGGTGCTACAACTCTCTTTTGTTCTTGTTTGATTTATATGAACACCGAGTGTCTCCTGATTTTATGGGAAATATAGGAACAGAAGTGATTCTTGGATATGGAAATGGAATGTGCTGATGCAGAATTATGTGAGAATTGTGGTAGCAGAGATCAAATTCTTATATAACACACTTGAAAACTTGTGAAAATTTTGTTGTACAATTTATGCAAATTATGCAAGATTACCAGAATGAGTAATCCAAAGGTACCTCCTGCTTTGCCTAGACCATCAAATATATATTGTAAAGTTGTATACTCTCTAACTCATATACAAGATTATAACGATTATTGCAATCACTCTGAGCTTGATGGCTGTTGCTGCAATGTTGCTGATTTCATACTGTTTTATAATGAGGTGAGTAAACATATTTTAGAATAAATCAAGAAATTTCATTTGACTATCTGTGTAGTCAGAAAAAATAATATGAATGCCGCTAGACACAAAAGAAACATTTAGCATATACTTCCATTTCACAATTAAGTTTCAAATGTAGCTTTTTCATAGTTTGTTGAAAAGTAAGTTGGCCGGGGGGGGGGGGGCAAAAAATGGTGAAACATTCCACCAATTCTGTCAGTGGGCTAATAGGAAGGTAAATGCATTTATTGAGTGAATTCAGGATGTCCAGCACTTTGGTAGACATATATGTACACTATTTACTCCATTGAATCTCCTAGCCATATAATTTAAGCAATCAAATCAGCAAAATTTCAACGAATAAAGATGCCCGACTGTGGTCCTTAAAGAGCCTTGGCATATATAGATCGGTCAGACTGTGAAGAGCGCAATGGAATGTTTTACATTTGCAGACATCAACGTTACGCTCAAGTATTTCCAATTTGTGTCCAATACTGGGTTGTGCAAGCTAATGATCACAGGTTGTTTGAAGTTACTTTGATGATGTTATTCAGTGATTTTCACTTTCTTTCAGATCTAGGAGCAGAGATAAAGTACCTGCCAGTCACGGACTGACCCAACCATGTGTGCAAGGTTAGTTAGCTACCAATATCTGATTGCAATTACATATCATTTTATTCGCTTTTGTAAATTAACCATAGACTTTATCCCCCATCGGAAATATGTAGTATTGGAGGCGGTACAGGGTAACATATGGAAATGTCCTCATAGGGGCGTAACTATAACTATCATTGAAGTGTCCCCTCTGTAATCCTTACTCTGTGATAATATGTAGTTGTACACACTGGATTGATCAAAACTCAATTTGCATATGCACTGATACAGCCCGGTTATTGCATTCTGCATAGTCAAGGACACAAATATGCGCCAAATAAAAGCCAGAGACCAATAATATTTTCAGTTAAATAACAGTGTCCAAATGTGTGTCACAGCTGGTCTGACGCAAAATATAGATTTTATTGAGAATTTGAAATCAATAGATCATTCATCTTCATGCTGTACGATTTTAAATACGCCTCAATGCAGTCTTTTTTGACAAGATATTCTAGGCTGGATGGAATTTCCCACAATAATCACTCTTGTTAGGCGATGTCATAAATAATTAGGTCAGAACTATGAACATAGTAGGTGGGTAGAAGTAAGTCACATGCGATTTATTTAAGTATACAGCATTACTCCCTGCACGTGTTCACCTCCATGATTAGGACGTCTCTATAACCAACACTGGATATGAATGGAACTTCATCAATCTGGTTTTGCCAAACTTTTATTATCCAAAACCCCTGTCAAACAGGATTAATTTCACACAATAATAATGTTATGTTGTATACAATAATGATGTTCCCTGATGCTTCGATGATCTAATGCTCCTTCAGTATCCTGTCTGGTTTACTATCATTAAGTATACAAGTTGAGCCCAGTAGCAATGAACTTACATTGCACTCGCAAGTGCTGCAGTCAAGAATATGCAGAAAGTCTCATTTTTCATATTTAAATTGGTGTTTGATGATTTGTTACCATAAAACATTGCTGAAAAGCTCAATTATTTATTGAAAAGTATTACGTAAAAATAAATCACAATTTAGCTTTTGGAAAAGAGATCTAACTCAGGCTTGCAGGAATATGTTGTGTACCAGGAGAATCCATCTGAATGTCTCAAACTTTTGTAATCCCTGCAACCCATCAGGCTCAACAATAAGTTCACTTTATTACCACGCATGTAATCCTCTGGACAGAGCCGGCAGGCACACCTACGTTCATCATTAGACGGGTATGCAGCTATCTGTATCTCATCAGTGCCGAAATTCTGTTGACAGCCGTCAAAGCAGTCAATGGGTGAGATAAATTTGTCATCTGTTTGAGCCATCCAAAACATGTCTAAAAATGATAAAAATAAAAATAAATTAGATTCCCTTTCACTTCACTTATAGGCCTCTCGTAAATAATCCATGTGTGAAAGGTTCACATGGCAGAATTTGGATGCCGATGTATTTAATCAAATGAACTATACAAATTTAATATTCCGGCAGATATTGGTGACTATTTGCTCTCAAATCATGCTCCAAGCACTAACACAACTCACCTGGTTTTCGATGATCGGGTTGGTTACAGGTTCGATAACCTTGAGCTCCGTCACAAAGGAATGAGATGATGACAAGAGTTACCAGAAAAATCAGTCTAGCTCCTCTCATTCTTTATGCAGGCTGATACTTGAATTTAGATATATTCTTACCAATCACGGACAATAACAAGTTGTGTTCAGTCGAGTCCGTTACATCACTTTTATATGACTGGAGGACTAATCCTAGGTCCTTATTGGTAATAATCGATCTGTGCTCATTGTGGTTTTGTTAAGATGGTTACGCATTTGTGGTGAAAAGAGTCAAGTATGATGTTGTCAACAGAGACAGATTAACAGACGCCTTGCACGTCATGTTTTACATATCCTATTTCTGGAATGCAAGTTTGAGACTAATACAATAATGTTGTTGTCAGTATTATTCTGTGTATCATATCATCTCAATCTAAGAGTATTTTCAAATATCAGTCAATATTGCAATTATTATTGTTAAATCTTTGTAGGCCAATCATAATTAAAAATTATGTGTTCCCATGATAAAGTAAAAAACTTTTACGCTGGATGATGAATGGTTCATGAATTTTCATCTTTCAAGTCACTATAGACTCTATTTCAATTCTAATCCCATTGTATGTAGTTAAACATTATCACAGCAATGCCTTTTGATGACACATGTTACTGCAAATTTATTACTATCATCACCTTATGTTCCGTGTAAATATACCATGAGCGTTTTTCGGAATATGATTCTGATCTAAATCATATGTTACTGAAACGGCTGATGTACACTATTTTCTGTACATTTTCCAATGGTGGGATTCCATAAAACATGATTTATGAACTTGCTGATGTATATTATTTTATATTTACATGTTCTGCTGGTGGGTTCCACAAAACATGATTGAATTCACCCTCATTTTACTCACAAATGTTTTATTCTATTTAGATTACAAATAAGAAGCAGACATCAACCCTGTGTCAGATCATTAATTTATCGAGAAAACTGATCCCTATCTGGATTATTGTGAGATAGATGAGTACGATATGATTAATGATTTCGACCGAAAGAAAAGTGCTAAAGAAAGATTATCTGATGAAGGGCCAGAAGAAAATTCTGGGTGTGAACCTTCATTAATGGAGAGCTTGAAACTTCCCTCTTCGGATTTGTTGGGATCAATTTCCCGAGAATTCAGCAAAAGGGGGATAAATCTGCGTAACAAAGGGTGTTCTGATTTCAAAAGGAAAAAAAGAACTAACCGTGGTGGGAGGAGAAAAATATCTAACCTCCGATGCTTTGCCGAGGGCGTAAGGCCATGAGATTATTCTCCAAGGGACCACATACAACTGAGGTTGAGGTGCACAACTCTCCAGAGCCCAATGGAACTCCACAAAACTGACATCAGGCTCAACATCGTCAGGAAAGGATATGTGTAGACCATCCTAGTACAAGCCACTTCAGCAGCACGGCAATTATAAAAAGTTCTAATCATGACGATCTCCAATCAAAAAGAGAAGTAAATGCGACTCGACCAGTTGAAAGCTGTGATTTTGAAGATGCTCTCAGCGTTTACCGTGTTTATACCCTTGATGATTACAAAATTCTATAGATTACTTTTGCTAAGGATTTAGCAGAATGCAGCCAGCAATGTTTTTGTACTGATTTGGTATTTGTTCGGCTGTGGGTATGTCTGGCGCACAAATCATTTTGTTGATAGGTTCTAGATGTGCGCTTCCTTATTTATGTGTAACAAAATAATTTAACCCTGAAAACACTTGATGAAGCAGATGTTCTGATTCATTTATTGCATGTGACATAATGAGTTGTGTCAATCACTGTAACACCTCTTATTCCATAAGAAACACCATAATAATCTCATATTTATGCATCAGCCTCTTTTGTTTTTGTCTGGGCAATTTTTTTATGATTATGGAATTTTCATGTAGTCATAAATCAATATAAGTCCAAAGCTATTGAACCGGAGCAAATACTATTATAGAGAATTCCTGTATCGATGTTTAATCCTCCAAAGCAACTGCTATCAAATTTACCAATAAAATAAAACCGATAGTCAAGCCTGTAATCCCAAGCACAATACTAACCTATATATTTGATGACATTGACTCTTGATATAAGTATTTTGCAGATTATGATAATAATTAAGCTGAATACAAGGATGTACTTAATCCTTTGTTCTGTTTACCATTCATCTGATTGGTTGACAGATACTATTGTTATGCAAATTATTAGGACTTAATTCGCTAACGCATTGTGTTGTTGGTTTCCTGCTTGTGCAGAATAAGAGGCTTACCTTAATCCATGTTTCTGCTCACCGTAAATAGGCAGGTGATGAATTCAGAATTTTTTGCATTTGACGTAATCATGAATTTACACAATGAATGTACTTAAGGTCGATGTTTTGGTAGCTCCCTAAGTGGCGGATGAACCTACTTATTTCAGTCCCATACTGTTGAAATCTTAATGTCATCAATGATCTCCTAGAGATTAGTTATAATGTAGCAAATAAGCCATTCTATCGGGATAATTTATTGACTGAAAGCCTCATGTAGGTCTCTGTAAAAAAGAATGCCGACAAGATAATCATGGCAAAGATAACCCTACACATATCAAAATACATATAAAATGATAAAAGAAAATTTTTAGGTAGTATCTTTGAACTAGGCAAACGGGTATATATAATGGGAAATGAAACAAGTCTTGTCATACCAGTCCAAAAACTCTGCTACCTGAATCATGCCAAGCTCTAGAAAACTCCTCCACATCGATGGATTAGCTGACAGTGGAAGTGACTCAGAATCTGAAATTCTTCCTGTGACTACATCATCAGTTACTCGAATAGCCCTTTCTATAACAAGGGATGATAATCAGCGTAAATTGCAGACTCCGAAGCCCTTCGTTCTATCAATAAAGGATCTACTGTTTGAAAGTCCAAATCACAACCAGGTGCATCAAACTCAAACCACTCCAACAGCAGCCAATTTACCCAGTAGAGCTGCCGATGAACAAATCTCCACACCCAGTACAACTACAAACGAAAGACGGAGGTTGACGATCAACCTTTATAATTTATTGAAGAACAAGTTCAACCTGGACAAATGGTAAGTATACATGATCATGACATAAATGCTATCACCTGTATTCCAAGGTATAGGCTAGGTGCAAAACATGGACAGCGTGTTGAATGTGATAGGGGTATTCCTAATGCCCCCAACTACAAAGCTGCATGCTATTCAACTGAGAACATGGGGTGCACTATCCCTAACCACAGGCACTGCTGGTTTCATGTAATCATCAGAGTATTATAATTAATCAACTAAGCCTCACATAGAATGAAAACAGATATTTGTCAGATCAAAAATTTAAGAACACCAACACAGACACAATTCAACATGTATCTGCGAACAATTTGAATTTTTGAAATTGGTCTATACATATGGATAGGGCCCATGTAAAACACTAGGTATGGTGACGATTTACTAGAAAATCGAAATCATTACGTAGGTGAGATATTGATGATTTATTGACCAAATTTATCATTCCACACATCATTCTTCTCCTCCGAACATTCTAAAGACATTGGTGTATATTAGAAAGTTATCTGTGCACTGTGCAAGAAAGTTAAGGGATTATGTTTTGAATGCCTAGTTGGTTATGTAATTGCTAGTAACAGATGTCAAAACCAGACAGTTCAAGTCAATTTGCCTTTTGTTCCCACTAGCCATGTTAGTATTCATGTTGGGATATAGGTGATCAAATTTATGTAATGATATTTTATTCAAACAAGAAAAGAAATTGCACTACATGTATTATGAAAAAATGGGAAATAATTACTGTCTCTAAGACAACTACTTCATTACAAATGAGTTTCAGTGTTTGGCTGTAATCAGGTATCTTATTAAACTGCTACAGTGTCCATGCTAATTACCCTGCAACCAAGGTTGTTAGACGCCATTATATTTCTTTGTCCTGTCTAGATAATTGTTGTTGGAAGAACCATTTCTGGGACAATTTTGTTTTTTCAACACACATTATAACTAGAACTTGGATATTTTAGTTACAGGGATGAGATTAATCAAGCAGTAGCTCAAGAGTATAGTGGCAAGCCTATGGAGCTTTTGGATATGGACGCTAAAGAAACTAACAGAATCGCAGACACCCGATTCAGAAATCTAAAAGGTATGAAGAACCGTTCGTCAGAGGCGAGAAGAAACAGTAACCGAGCTACACTAAAATCCGATGTAGGTATAGTTTTTTTCTTCAATACATCTCACATGGTTCTATGATTTTTGTTGATGTGTATGCATGCAAGTGTATGCATGTACTTTTTTCCATCATATTGGCAACAGTGAAAAAATAGGATTGGTAACAGTGCTCGGAGATTGACAATGTAGCAATTCAGCTAGTCATCATTATTAAACTGAGAACATAGGTGTGACTTAGACCTATCATAGGCCCAACACTGGCTTTGTTTTAAAACTAAATCAGTGTAAAGAACATTTATTTATCATATTCGCAGAAGCTCAAGCGCAGAAAGACTAGGCTCATGAAAATAATTGGAGTGAAGGCAGTTATGGAGCTGCACCTCGATTCTGCCCTGATGAGCAGCGATGATGAAGCTGGTGTTAGCCATCCACCATTATGGAGATCACCAACTGCCACACAGCTCTTTAAACAGGTAAAAACAAGATATAAGACGTCAGTATTCAACTATGCTAATGTCAATCACAACAGACCCTGGATATATATGTATATCAAATTCATTGTATATTACCCAGAGAGCTTCTTGTTGGGACTTCATATATTGCTTTATAACGAAACAACAGCTTTGATCCACCGCCATCAACCCGATCGTAATCTTCGAATCGTAAACAAATATAAAATCCAATATTGGTTTTTCATGTTTCTGTAGGCTGACAGTTATACTCCTCCTAGAGGTAAACAAGTAATTCGGACAGAAGGATCCTATAGCTCAAGGCCTCTCCCAGCAAAGCTGATAAACCACAGCCTCGTGCTACCTGACTGCTAATGGCAATCCATGTGTTTCTGAATATGTAATCGCTAATTAATATGACTTACTGCAATATTTTTGCATCCTAATTTTGTAAGTGGTTGATTTTTACACCATAGATATATTTATGTCAGCTCTCTTCAATCTATAGCACTTTTATACTGTATCATTTCATGCTTATTCCATAATACAATTTGTTTTAATTTTCTTTCACTCTGTGAACCATCCACTATTACATGTTCATGTATATCAGTTTTTTAATAAAGGTCAAACCATGGATATATTAGCCATACCAAATAGTTATTATCTTCGGGTTGACAACTGAACTGGGTAACATTTACGATAGGAAAGGGCAACTCCAAAAGTTAGCAAGCCGAGATTCTGCCTACATGCGGGCAGAATGTCATTGAAACAGTGTGAGAGGCTTAGAAAAACGTCAAGGTTTTACCTTAATCCATGTTTCTGCTCATGGTAAACAGGCAGGTGGTGAATTTAGAATTTTTTGCATTTGTCGTTATTGTGAATTTTCACAATTAATGTACTTAACGTCGATGGTTTTGTCGCGCCCAAAGTTGCGGATGAAACTACTTATCTCAGTCCCATACTGTTGGGATCTTAATGTCATTATTCATCTCCTAGATATTAATTACAATGTAGCAAATAATCCATTGTATCGAGATAACCTTGCTAAGGTCTCTGTAAAAGGGAATGTACACCAAGATAATCATGGCAAAAATAACCCAATACAATAATGATACTTGAGGATCTCACTTTCTTTTCCTACAGTTTAGGAACTTGAAGATAAATTATTTATAGCTATCTTTCAATGCAGTAATTTCAATGCAGCAGTTGAATTAACTATAGATTGTATCAAAATATGATAAATGAGACACCATATTGTTACATATTACTAGAATATCACATTCATTTAGAACTATGCGCATATGTGGGAAACAAGCTATAGATATAAACTGCTATAGATACAAAGGAAGAGTATTTTTCTGTTTATTGATTTCTGCAAGGCATTTGATCGCGTTGAGCACCAAATATTAAAAAATAAACTACAGAACTTTAATTTTGAGAACAAGGCATTTTTGTTGCTATCATCATTTCTACAGGACAGTTCTCAGTATGTTCATTATAATGGTGCAGTGTCATCAACAATATTGGGGTTCCGCAAGGTTCAATATTGGCACCAACTTTATTTCAGATTTATATAAATGACCTACTAAATCTACCTCTCTCCTCGAACTATTATGCATATGCTGATGACACTGTTTTTGTAGCAAGCCATTCGGTTCCTCTACGTTAGTTCAGATTTGTAATCGAGATTTGGTTTCAATCAACAAGTGGTGCAAAAATGATCACATGACAATAAATTATAAAAAATCACACTTTTTAAGTTCTTATGGTGAGGATTCATCATTAAATTTAAGAATTGACAATAACCAAATATTTCAAAGGCATGAAACTGAACTTCTTGGCTTTAAGATATCTGATTCATTTTCATTGAATGGTCATTGTGAGACTGTTTTGGATAAGGTGTCAAATAATGCAAACTTACTTAAGCTATGCAGACCCTACTTTACCACGCATTCTGCTAAACAATTTTATTTTCAATTTATTCACTGTTATCACATTTATGGTATCCATATATATTACAACTTATGTGCATCAAATATCACAAACCTAATTTTCACGTAGTGCTCCAGCTTAAAAATGAGTATATAAAATTTAATGTACTGTAAATAAGTCAGTAGCTACCAATCTTAGCTGCAGTAACGGCAACGATAATTTGTTGTGACAAAACATTGCTGAAAAGATCTATTATTGATCCAAAAATATTATGTAAAATTCTGCGATGAAGTCCACTACTAAAAATTATCTACAATTAAGTTCTTTTGATGTATGTAGGTCCCTCAGGCTTGCAGTAGTATGCTCGATACCGACTGAAGTCATCTGTATTACTCATCATACTGTCGTAATCAACGCATCCCATAAGGCTCATCAATAGATTCAGTTTATTACCACGCATATAATCCTCTGGGCAGAGCAGACAGGCACACCTGCGTTCATCATCGCCCGGATAGGCAGATACCCTTGTCTCATTAGTGCCGAAATCCCGTCCACATTTTTTATAGCAGTCAAGGGCTGATATAAATTTTTCTTCTGTTTGGGCCATCCAAAACATGTCTAAAAATGAAATAAAAAGTAATTTAGATTCCCCATCACTCATCGGCAATAGGCTGGATATGCTGGATTTGATTCCACTTAATGATTTTATTATACGTCAATCTACCACAAATTTTAGTAAGGTGGCCAACAGCTGTGCACATCCGCTACATGATAGAATCATTTTTAATAATTCCTGGAGATCCTCTAGGTGCCATACTGTTTTTAGGCCAAGGAAAGCAAGGACAGATAAGAGGAATAACAGTTTTTTTACATTTTATATGAATTACTTTAACTCTGGACACAAATTTTAGTTTTTTTTTAATGCTGTAAACATTCAAGTACTATCATTGATGCTTCCCACTTCAAAGGATAATTATGAATGTAAAAATAAACTCAACTCAACTCATCCGAACCAATATGCCCATCTTCAATATTCCATATAATACAAGTTTCACACAACCAAATTTGGATATAACACTATATTCAGAAGATGAAGTTTGTTTTTTGCCTCATTCTAGTATCCATTCTGCAGTAGGTTGATAGCATCGAAAGTACAGCAGATATGCGGAAAAATAAATCAAAAAGGATTCTGAGCTGCATTAGTTGAAAGATTGCGTATAAAATTCTACACTTCTACACTTGGATGGTCCGTATTTATCTATTTTTTGATATCCGAGCAGATTTTAGGTTTGTAATCAAAGCAGCAGTTCGAGGTCAACAGTCTAGATGACAGGTGACTATTTAATCTCTAAGCATTTTGCAGCCCTAACAAAACTCACCTGGTAGAATATGATCGGGTTGGTTACAGGTTCGAAAACCCTGAGCTCCATCACAAAGGAATGAGATGATGACAAGAGTTACCACAAAAATCAGTCTAGCTTTTTCCATTCTTAATGCAAGCTGATACTTTAATACAGAGGTGTTCTTATCAATGATGACCATAACGAGTTGTGATCCATTAGCCCCAATACATTTCTTTATATGACTGGAGGACTAATCCTAGGTCCTTTATGGTAATAATTTATTGATCTGTGCTCATTGTGGTTTTGTTAAGATGGTTACGCATTTGTGGTGAAAAGAGTCAAGTATTATGTTGTCAACAGAGACAGATTAACAGATGCCTTGAACGTCATGTTTTACAAATCCTAATTTCTGGAATGCAAGTTTGAGGCTAA
This sequence comes from Membranipora membranacea, assembly GCA_914767715.1. Lineage (NCBI taxonomy): Eukaryota > Metazoa > Bryozoa > Gymnolaemata > Cheilostomatida > Membraniporidae > Membranipora > Membranipora membranacea. The sequence continues at coordinate 13,514,964 of OU612073.1, read as the reverse complement.
AACAATAATGGTGTTGTCAGTATTATGCTGTGTATCATATCATCTCAATCTTAGAGTATTATCAAGTAACAATCAATATTGCAATCATTATTGTAAACTCTTTGTAGGCCTATCATAATTTAAAATTATTTGTTCCAATATTGAAGAAAAAAACTTTTAGACTGGATGATGAATGATTAATGAATTTGCATCTTTTTAGCCACTATAGGCTCAATCCAATTTTATTCCCCATTGTATGTAGTTAAACAATATAGCAGCAATGACATATGAAGACACATGTTAACACTTATTTAGTACTATCAACACCTTAATTTCCTTGTTAATATACCATGGGCGTATTTCGGAATATGATTCTGTTACTGTATCATATGTTGTACACTTTTTTCTGTACATGGTCCGATGGTGCGACTCCACAAATCATGATTTAAATCACCCTTGTTTAACTCTCAAGTGTTTTATTCAATATAGATTACAAAGAACAAGTCGACATCGGCCCTGTGTCAGATTATGATTTTATCGAGAAGACTGATCCCTATCTGGATTATTGTGAGATAGATGAGCACAATATGATTAATGATCTGGACCGAAAGAAACTGCTACAGAAAAATTATCTGATGAGGGACCAGATGGAACTTCTGGGTCTGACCCTTCATTCATGGAGAACTTGAAGCTTCCCTCCTTGAATTTGTTGGGATCGATTTCCCGAGAATTCAACAAGAGGGGTATAAATCAGCAAAACAAAGGGTGTTCTGATCTCAAAAATAAAAAAAGAACTAACCGTGGTGGGAGGAGAAAAATACCTACGATGCCTTGTCGAGGGCGTAAGGCCATGAGAGTATTCTCCCAGGAACCACAAATAACTGAGGTTGAGGTGCATAAAGACTTGAATAGAGCAGATGGGTTAAGCCAATTTTTTTGCAGTTGACGTAATAAGTGGTTTTCACAATCTGAATAATCCAGAGATTTGTGGTGCACATGGTGTCAATCACAGTAACACACTCTTCATAAAAAAGAAACATTTATCTCATTAATCTACACATTATATTTCTGCATCGATATTGCATCTTTTTTTTTGTATTTGTCTGGCCAATTTTCTATGATTATTTAAGTTTTGCTATGTAGTATTTTATCGGGTCAAATACTATCTCAGAGCGTCAGGGCTCCAAATTCCTCTTTTTTTCTAACTTTATTGGCATAATTTTCATTCGATGAGAATGTTTTACAAAATCAGCCTTCTAAGAAAACAAAAAAAGGGAAAAAAAGCCAAAAACTTTCAATCAAAATGACGAAAAAGATAATCAGAAAAATTGAGCTTGAATGATTTTTTAATGGATTATTGAACGTTAATTATATGGAATATTGTTAAAAGTAGATGCTATAATATTATCTGAAAAGTTATTTGAAGTTGGGTGTAACTTGAACATGTCTCTCAGACTGAAATTGCGCAAAAAATTAAAAATGTTCTAACAAAAGTGTTGGACATTTCTTCTTCATCAATTGATGTCCAGAATGCTAGTAAAATATAGGTTGAGCACTGGCAAAGGTAAAAGGTGTAACGACCTTGGTAATTCGTTAGTTGGTACCAGGTGATTAGGGATCTTTTGTATATTACATATCAACCTGAAGGCTCTCTTCTGGAGTAAAAATAAGTCCTTTAGTATATAGTTTGGTGATAGATTGTAGTAAATATAGATACCATTCATGATGTGGGAAAAAAAAATGATGGTATAATATAATAGCTGTTTTGTTGTCAAGAAAATGCCTACAAAGTTGTAGTAGTGTAACTGCCTTTGCAACCTTTTTACCGATATAGGAAACATGGTCATGCCTTGTTAGTTTGTCATTTATAATGAAACCAGAAAGCTATGTTTCTTGTTTACGCGACAACCCCCTCCCACCGCATGACAAGGAGAACCCATCGACATCATCGTGAAAGTGTGACTTATTAATGTTAATTACCATATGATTATTAAAGCACCAATCATAGTCTTCTCTTCCTCAATCTTGTAGCATCCTAAGCAAGCTGCTATCAAATTTGACGATAATATGAATCGCTATTCAAAAGCTGTAACCACAAACCTAACACTTGATATAAGTATTTTGCAATTTATGATAATAATTAAGCTGATTACAAGGATGTACTTTATCCTTCGTTCTGCTTACCATTTATTAGATTGGTCAACTGGTATTATTGTTATGCAAATTATTAGGACTTAGTTGCATACGGCATTGTGCTGTGGGTTTCCTGCTCATCAAAAATAAGAGGCTTAAAAGAACGCTTTTACCTTAATCCATGTTATAGATCTTTGACTGCTCATGGTAAATATGCAGGTGGTCAATTCGGGATTTTTTGCATTTGACGTTATATTGAATTTTCACAATGAATATACTTATGGTCGATGGTTTGGTAGCGCCCAAATTTGCGGATCAAACTACTTATCTCAGTCCCATCTGTTGAAATCTTAATGTCATTATTCATGTCCTTGATATTAATTATATTGTAGCAAATAAGACATTGTATCAAGAGACTTTATTGACTGGACACCTTGCGTAGGTCTCTGTAAAAGGGGATGTATGCCACGATAATCATGGCAAACGTTACCCTTCACATATCGAAATACATATTTATTATGATAGAAGAAAATTTAAGCATAGTAGTTCAACAATGTCTGGATGGGTTCCAACTTAGTCACATGGTCAACACATTCCATTGCAAAGATCAGCAATGGTATCCCCTGCTGGGATGCTGTGGTGTTTCCAACAACTCAAGAATTCCAACACATGAGACAGGTACAGTGGCTTAAGTTTTCCTTTCCTGTTGCTTGGTCAGAATTATGACATGTTATAAGGCTTGAAACTTGATATACTTGGTGTATTACAGTTTATCGCGTGTATTCAGGTTATAGGCTACCTCTTTTGCAAAATGGCACTGCACCATTCGGTCTTATTTGTAAATGTATGCCATTGTGTATCAAAGAAAAGTCTCTAGTTTTGAAGCTGAAAATATTTAGAATATTTTTGTTGTCAACAGTCTTTTCGAGTGTGACAAATGAGGGGAAAAGCAAATAATTCATTGAATATTCATCAATAATTCTTCTATTTTTTAGCAGTGACAACTGATTCTGCATATAACCCCAATCACAGGTATCATGATACTGAACAATCTAAAATCGATATTGAGAATACAACCAAAAGTGATACAGACTCTTCATTATCAGCTCTGATTATTTCCATCATTGGAGTCACTCTGAGCTTTTTGACTGTTATTGCAATTATACTGATTTCACTCCATTATAAACTCAGGTAAGAAAATAGGTATCAGCATCGAAGCAAAAAATTTAATTTAAATTTCTGTGTAGTCAAAAACTGAATAAAACTAACCACTAAAAGGCTATTGAGAAAATCAGTCTACTACACAACAACCTATTTTTTTCGCGGTTTCAGTTTGTTAGAAAATTGGTCTACAAATGAGTGCATGTCATAAGTTGATGAGATAATTTTATAAGGATGCTGTCAGTCACTACAGCACTATGGAGTTAGGAAACACGGCACCCCAACATACCAACAACATGACTACATACCTCCAGTTTGGTCCCTACTGTTGTGCAAACTATAGCTTGTAGGTTGTCTCAACATTTTTATAAATTTTTACAATCTTCTTTCAAGGTCAAGAATCAGAGATAAAGCACTCGCCGGCCAAAGAAACATCCAACAAGTACAAGGTATGTCAGCTCTCTGTTGTAGATTTGACCAACAAGTTCAAACGTCATGTCATTATTAGCCATTGTGGTTGATAGCCTCTTTTTGGGAAGCAATTGCACTGTTGATGTATTGTAATGTATTGTTTTGTAAATCATTATTATCATGAAATATAATTGAAAAGCCAAAAAATTGATCAATAAATTAAAAAATATTTAAATACAACAAATAAGGTTCACTAAAAATCATAATTAATTACATGTTTAAAATATACATCTCCCTCAGGTTTGCAGGAATATGTGCGAAGGCCAGGAAAGTCTTGTGTATTCATTTCCATACTCTTGGCATTGCTGCATCCCATAAGGCTCAGCAATCGGTTAAGCTTGTTACCACGCATGTAATCCTCTGGACATAGCCGGCAAGCACACCTTCGTTCATCAAGAGCGCGATTGCCAAATATCCTTATTTCATCAGTGCCAAAATTGTCTTGACAACTGTCAAAGCAGTCAGAGAATGATATAAACACTTTTTCTGTTTGGGCCAACCAATACATGTCTAAAAACGAAAAATAGATATTATCAATATATCAAATTATGAACTCGTGAAAGATCAAAATTAACAAATTTTTATGTTAGCAGTGAAAGTATGCACATGCACGCTACGAGCTAAGCAACTTCAACAAGTAGACATAAATGACTTAGGTTCTCAAAGCGTGCATGCAGCTCCTATAAGAACTCACCTTGGTGTTTAGTAGAAAATCGATTTTTAGTAGGAAATCGATTACAAGTCCGGAGTTTAGTTATGCTTTCAGCTCCCGCATGAATAAAAAATCCAATCTGATCAATGATAAATCCAGAGGTGTTGTGATTTGCAGCATCTTCTGCCATCACTTATATATCATGTTGTGGTATTGTTAAGAAGGTTAGGAGTTTGTGGTGATAAATTCAAGTATCATAACGTCAACGGGACAGATAGCAGATGTCTTAAACCTTATTATTTAAGATCCTGGTATGCATGGATTTGTATGGCATGTAAGCTAGATAATAATGAAGTCAATATTTCCAAAGTATTTCATCTCCTCAAATATCAGATTATTTGGATTCATGTATTTTGACCCCTCTTGTGGGCGCATGACAAGGCTAGGTCGACGTGATGAGACACGAGCTTAGAATGAGTGGTGTTGAGAGTATCCCCTGTTTTAATGATTATATTCCAAATATAATTTAATGGATAACTAGCCACAATATTAAATTTGGAGCTGAAATTACTAAATGATTAAAGTATGATATCCACCTAGTTAATTTGTACACAGGTACATGATAAAACTTTTGAACATCCTTAAGCCAAAGCTCAAACATTCCTGTAATGCTGACATCTCTTTTTTTATATTTAGATTTCAGAGAAGAGACTGTCAGGATGGAAGACGATATCAGTTCTGTGTCAGATTACGAATTTATCGAGAAAACGGACCCCTATCATGATTACTGTGAAATAGATGAGTACAATATGATGAGTGATGTGAACCGACGTATATCTGTGTGTGAATCCAAATAATCTGCAGCAACAACTGGGGAGGGCGCCAATACAGACTTAATATCTGAACCCTCATTTACTGAAAACTAAAGAACAACCAAAGAAACCCTTCACCACCAATTAGAAACTGTGACTTTGAAGATGCTCTCAGTGTTTACCGAGGTTATACGCTCGATGATCATGAATGAAAGGCTTTTGATAAAAAATAAGCGATTTCAAGATGAAATGTTTTCGTTCTGATTAGTTGTTCATTTGGCTGTTTCGTAGATTTGGAGTGCAAGTTTTTTTTTGCTAAGAAATTGATCACTTTTCTGATATATGCGTAATAAAATAATTCAACCCAGAAAACAGATAGGCTGAATCACTTTTTTTTCAGTTGACGCAATAAGTGGTTTTCACAATCTGAATATTCCAGAGATTTGTGGTGCACTCCGTGTCAATCACTGTAACACCTCTTTATGGATAAGGTACATCGATCTTATATATCTCCACATAGTATTTCCGCATCTATTTTGCATCTTTTTTGATTAATTATTGTCTGTGCAATTTTCTATGATTATGTCATCATTATGTTGTTAATAAGCTATTGAATTGAGGCAATACTTTTTTCAGAGTGTCAGGTTACAAAATTCCACTTTCAGTGGTTTCTGTCAATCGCATGGCTTCCGAATCGTCTCCAATCAAATTTGCCAATAAAATAACTCCGCGAGGCAAAACCTTTGATCACAAGCAGAAATGCTAGCCTCTATATTTGATGAAAATGTAAAGTTTCTTACGCCAATGAAATCTTGGGTTAAGTTTAAGTTTAGTTAAAATAATCCTTAATGCCTGAGAAAGCATATTTTGGTGGTTTAAATGACTGATGTTTGACACACTGTGATCGATTTTGCCATAAGCAAGACACGGTCTGGTAGCGATAGAAATTCTGGGTCATTACTGCCTACGGCTTCTAACCTCGTCTTTTCCCCAATAAGCTACTATGATGTCATTGATTATATTGATCAGTGGACTTACTCACTAGGTATTCCAAAGATTGTTTACAAAGAAAATCTTATAGACAAGTTATTTTTGTCATAATACCAAAGCAGACAGACCATGTGTGTATACCTAAAGTTAGAAGGCATCGGTCATATTGTTTGATAACACTCTTCTCTTTCAGCCAGCGGAGGGGGGATATTAGTGTGCATATGTCCAATAAATACTTTGTCATCCTCAATCCATGTAGGCCCTGTAGAACCCACAAACGTCGCAACCGTCAAAACGTCGCAATCTAGCGTTCCACTAACGTCGCAATCCCAAAAACGTCGCAACGAAGGGTTTTTTAAGCGTCGCAAACCCACAAACGTCGTAATTTTTTAAACTTCGCAATAGCTCGAACCCACTAACGTCGCAAATTTCGCAACTCAATAAAAACGCCGAGTTGTCTCCTCGTTAGATGCAATCCGATTTGCTATGATTAGTGGACAGGAGATACAAGCTTCAAAGCACTGTGGGGAATTGAATATCAATGTTCTATTTTGTGCAATGGTTAATTGATGAGTATTTTTCGTGTCATTTGAATCTCTTTTTATTCACTCCGCTTCCAGTGTCTTGTCACATCAGAATCCATTACTGCTACCATAAAAGGGATTGTTATGCTGTAATTTCAAACGGATCCTAATCGGATGTGGGTTTATTGTTTGGCTCGGGGTGGCCCACTAGGCTGTACTGTTAGTACATATCTATATACTACACAAACTGACCTTAGTGTGAATTTGATCGACTTTCCATGGTAAAATGGCAGCAGGGGATCGATCCAGAAAAGATTGAGCTGGCATAAATGGCTGCATTCATAAGCATCAATATCTCCGTTATTGCACTCAAAGAGCGCCTTTAATATTAGGAGATTAATGTGTAGAATCAATATTATTTTGATAACTAGCTTTGTATAGTTTTTTTTCCAAATTGCTGCCATTATCCTTGAGATTAACTGTTATTTGGCAATAATTTACTTGGAAGGTTGTGACATTACAATTCATATTTTTGGCTGCGTAGTGCAATCAAGTTTATTTGATTTTGCGGAAGTGAGAATATAAACAGACCTGATTGAGTAACGTATTTACAGTTAAAAAATAAGTATAGCTGAGTTCTGCATAAGTAAGTGTGTGACAAAAATATACGAATTTTAATATTGTGGTTATGATAAGTTCGTTAAATTTGTGCCTAGTAAAGAGAACTGAAAATATGTACAATAAATCAATATTTCTTCCAAAATATATCACTAACTACATACCATCCATTCCTTTTTGCCAACAAAAGGTGACAAACAGCAATATGCTAGAATAAACTGAAAAAAATTAAATTTTTTGAGGATGATATTTTTCTCAGAACTATGCTATAGATAATAAACTATTTTCACATTGAATTGAAATTCAGTTGTCTATATATATGGGGGGTTACATTACAAAAAGGTTTTTCATCCACCAAGTATTTTGTTTCTTTGATGCCTACTTTTTATTTAAAAGACATCTTAGATTTCATATGTCCCAGTTGATATTATCGAAAGTTCTGTGTGGACGTACTTATAAAATAAACAATTAAAGCGTTCACCTTGTCAATTTTTGACAGTAAATTCATTGCACTGGGTACGCTTACCTCCAAGCGATTACCGCCAGAAAGGGGGGGGGGAGCCTAATTTTCACTGCATTCGCATCGGTATATACGTTATCATGGCAAGTGGAAGGTCTCATTATCTATAGTCTCTGCCGCTGGGTCAGAAAGCAATATCAAATTCCGTAAATATGCAACTCAACTATCATTGACCTGCAGTCGACTGTCTCTCGTCCATAACTCAAATTTCTTCCACAGGGATTTGAGTTTACTAACAGCATCGAGCCACAACCTGTCGTGGTCAATTCAAACTTTTATTAGACTGCAAAAACTGAGAGCGACAAGCTCAAAATCTTGTTCAAAGTTGCTCTCTGGATTGCAGTGTGATAAAAACACCATGACTATTACTCAATGCAATGTCGTAAAATCACCACCAGCTGTTGTACGCTAATGGTTCATATGGTACCTGTTTAGGTTTTATTATCATAAATTCTATATGGAAACCAAAAAAATTGAATATTGGGAATGACGTAAAATTGCTTATTCTATATTTATAAAGGGAAATTCATAAAGAGATGGAGCGATTTATGCATAAATTATTTAACATTTTTCCCAATTTCTGATATTTCAAGTAGTGCAAACAACCTCTTAACAATTTTTGAGCATAGCCTATATCAAACATGACAGTATATTTCGGGCTTGACATATATGCAGATACTCACCTTACTTGTGCTAAATTTTGATAAGCATCCTGTATGAGACAGCAGTAATGAGTTCTGAAGGGACAATTTCTATCGTGATTCTAGGATTTCAAATTTTTTCTCTTATACGACTTGGGACACTATCTTCAATATTTCAACTCCCACACTGTTTTGAAATTTGTATGCTCCTGTCCAATAATCACAGCAAATCGTATTCATCAATTTGCATTTAACGAGGAGACAACTCGGCGTTTTTGTTGAGTTGCGACATTTGCGACGTTAGTAGGTTCAAGCTATTGCGACGTTTAAAAATTGCGACGTTTGTGGGTTTGCGACGTTTAAAAAACCCTTCGTTGCGACGTTTTTGGGATTGCGACGTTAGTGGAACGCTAGATTGCGACGTTTTGACGTTTGCGACGTTTGTGGGTTCTACAGGCCCCTCCTATCTTGTCACTTCCATGTACGATTTTCAGTGGATAGAGTTTGACAGTTGATTCTGGTAGAGTTTTTCGTGTTGAGCGCAATGGAATATTGTACCTTACACTAAGTTGCACAATAGGTGATTAATTGCCAAAAAATGCTTCCAAAAAAAGGGAAAGCGATCAAAAAGATCCAAATTCTTGAAGAGCATGTCGAAATTAGTTGATCTACAAGTTTGCACGAGTCTGCTATCACAAACGGCCGAGATGCGGACATCAAAAGCTGTGAAACCCGCTTATATCACCTGTATATAACCACCATCAAAGCAAAAACACTTTCTCAATTTTGCAGGCGCCTCGAAATCTGGCTTCAGACGTCCTCAGAGATCTGATTTATTGTGGTGACCTTGTATTGATGCTCCCATTTCATAATAATATCAGTTTCCAATGGTCTGAGTGTCTCGTTTTTCAAATGATATGTACCTTTGAAAACTCTGTGAGACAGGGTTTCCAAATCATTGGAGGCTTGAATGTTGATAAATCTCAATTTTAGTGACGAAACTCATAAAAGATTCTGCCAAATTGTCCGCAAAACAGGCGGAAAATGCTATAATTGACTATCTAAATACTAAAACTATTTTCCAAACTATGTCCTTATGAGTTTTCAATGTTGCAGATTCTGAATCAAAATGTGTTATCCTATTATAAGCGGTTTTCATGATAACCCTCTCTTCAGCACGTTTTTCCTATGCTGCGTGGGTTAAAAGTACCAAACTGGAGAGAGGACAACTCCAAATTGTAGCCTAAATCAGAGCTCAGAAAACTGTCTATTACATTATCAAATTTGCACATTCGATACAATCAAAGCACATTACATGCTCGATGCTCACAATAAGCAGACATACATGAAAACTAACTTACAAAGTATGCAGGCAGGCTCTCGAAAAACTTACCAGGTTTTTTAGGGTAAAGTCGATTACAAGTCCGGAGTTTGGTTATGCTTTGAGCCCCTGCATGAAGCAATGAGATGATGACAAGGGTTAAAATTAAAATGAGTCTAGCGACATTCTAGATCCAAAGTGAAACTTGTACAAAATCATTACTGATCAATGACAGACCACGAGGTGATTTGATTTACATAGCATCTTTTCATTACTTTTATATCACTGGAAGTCTAATCCTTGGTCCTAATCAATAATCCGTCATTGATCTGTGCTATTTGTGGTTTGTTAAGAAGGTTACATGTTGGTGGTTGAAAAGTCAAGTAACATATTGTCAACAGAGACAGTTCAGCAGATGGCTTAAATCTCATTATTCAAAATTCTAGTATGCAGCAATTTTTATGACATTCAAGTTTGAGGGTGATAAATGTTGGGCTCTGATTGGCCGATTAGTTAAGAGTTATTCGCTAGTTAACAGTAGCAGACAACCACAAAGTTATAGGCTATTTTTATATTTGATGTGTTATGATATACTCTTTCTAAATTTGTAGGCCTATGTTGTGAATAAATATTAATTTAAAAAACTTTAATTATTTTAATTGCATACTCTCTTTACTATTTTGTTCCAGTAACAAGCATACCCAATATGATTGGCCAAGTGTCAAAACTCTCAAAAATAAATCTAATATTTAAAAAAAACAATTAAAGTATTTGTTCCCAGAAAGGAGTTAATATTGTTTGTTTTCATCCAAATACAAAAAAATGGCAACTCAATGACAAGATCATGTACAAATACAATATTATTTTTTACAATTAAAAAGCACTATGCAATTTCTATGAGAATATAAACATAGCTTCCCAATTTAATTCAGATTATTGCAACCATTGGGGTTTACGGGCTGATGACTGCCCTGTGGTGCAGAACAATCGCTTTTACCCTGAATTCTCATTGTTAGGCATGTTGCCTATTGTGAAGGTGAAATTCAAGTGTATTCATATTTAGCGTGCAGGTGTTTAATGTTACTTTAAGGATTAACATCATTATTAATGATTCAGTCAATGTTTGAAAGTGTTCGATGTCTCCAAATATCAGATTATAGGATTTTTGTAATCCACCTATGTGTATTTGTGGCTGAACACCTGTATTTGTTGTTATGGATAAACACCATAAAAAAAAGCTTATCCTTCCGATTCGAAAATGTGTTATTTAGATGTGTTATTTAATTTAGATTGCGATGTAGAGGCTATCAGGATGGAAGAGAACATCAATTCTGTAATAAAGCTGATCCATATCTTGATTACTGCGAAATAGACGAGTGCAATATGATGAGTGATGTGAACCGAAGTATGTCTGTGTGTGACTCCATAAAATCAGCAACAACAACAAATGAAGCGACTAATGCAAATTTTGGATCTGAACCCTCATTTCCCGAAAACTTAAAAGTTCCTACTTTGGCTGTTCAGTAAATCTGGAGTGCAAGTTATTTTTTTGGTAAGAAATGGATCGCTTTTCCTAATTTATGAGTAATAAAATAATGTAACCCAGAACACACTTGATAAAGCAGATGGGCTGAATCACCTTTTTTTGCAGCTGACGTAATAAGTTGTTTTCACAATCTGAATAATCCAGAGATTTGTGGTGCACACGGTGTCAATCACTGTAACACCTCTAAGGTCTATATGGATAAGGAGCATCAGTATGATCTCATTTACCTCCACACTGCATATTTTTTTGTATTTGTCTGGCCAATTTTTTATGATCATGACGCTGTTATGTGGTTAAAAAATAATGGAAGTCCAAAGCAATTGAATAGGATCAAATACTATTTCAGAGCGTCGGTGCTCACAATTCCCCTTTTAGTATTCTCTGTCTCTGTGCTTTATCCTTTGTTCTGCTTTCCATTCATTTGATTGGTCAACTGGTGTTTTTGTTATGTAAATTATTAGGACTTAGTTGGAATTGTGCTGTGGGTTTCCTGCTTATGCAAAATAAGAGGCTTAGAGGAACGTCGAGGTTGCACCTTAATCCATGTAATAGATCTTTGACTGCTCATGGCAAATAGGCAGGTGGTAAATTCAGGATTTTTTGCATTTGAGGTTATCTTGAATTTTCACAATGAATACACTTATTGTCGATGGCTTTTTATTTATAGTTGTGCGCGAATGAGGGAAACAGGCTTTTATTAAACAGCTCCAGATATAATGTGGTATAGAATAAGGGTGTACTAGTTCAAGGAACTCACTTGAACGGATGGATTTTATACACTTTTGGAAGAAACTAGTTTGATGTACAATAGGTCAAGTCACGGTCAAAGTTAAAATTGCAGAGGCGCGACAGTGGTTGCAATGACATAAAAGAAAATCAAAACCCTTTGACAATCTATCTAGGAAATCAAGCAATGCAAATTATTATGGTTATTTTGATCTCAGAACTGTGACATGCAAACAAGGATCCTACAATTATGATTTTATGAGTAAACTGTTACATGTTACCAGCCGATGCAGCACCATCCGCGCTGATTTTTAGCTGTCACTAATCGATGAGTGGCATAAATCCATCATTATAAAAACTCCTACTCCTACGCATGCACCTTGGTGCAAGGCAATGTCAGTATCGACAGACAGCAAATACAATTATTATATTTTTATATACATTATACCCGTACCCGTACCCTTACCCGTGCCCATAACCGTACCCATACTGTACCCGTACCCATACCCGTACCCGTACCTGTGCCCATGACCGTACCCGTACCCGTAACCGTACCCGTAACCGTACCCGTGCCCGTGCCCGTGCCCGTGCCCGTGCCCGTGCCCGTGCCCGTACCCGTACCCGTACCCATACCCGTACCCGTACCCGTGCCCATAACCGTACCCGTGCCCATAACCGTACCCGTACCCTTACCCGTGCCCATCACCATACCCGTACCCGTAACCGTACCCGTACCCGTACCCGTACCCGTACCCGTACCCGTACCCGTGCCCGTACCCGTGCCCGTACCCGTACCCGTGCCCGTACCCGTACCCGTGCCCGTACCCGTACCCGTGCCCGTACCCGTACCCGTGCCCGTACCCGTACCCAAGTACCTAAGGGGATGCATAGTCAATCTGTTGGTTATTATTGTTTGGGTTGGCCAGAGAGCCAATGCCAGGTCATATGTTACATTTCTGAAGGGACCTTATCGGTTGTAGAATATAGCCTCTCTCAGTTTATTGATTAAGAAACTTTAATTCCACATTTTTTGTTAGCATGATTGTAAAGTGCACTCTTGTCTTAGGTTTGAACCCAACTCAGATCACCACTTTTTCATCTTGATTTCAACTCACCTTAATCTAAAGAAAGGCAATTTCAAGGTCAGTAGGGTACTTTCTTGGAAGTACCTTACAGACCTGACATTGGTTCTCTCCCCAACTCAACCAATTTCTGAAGGGTTACGCCATTATGATGGAATAGGCTCCTAACTCTCTCTGTGACGCTACCCTCCATGGGACAATAAAATGTATCCAAAATACCTCCATATTCACTCAGCTTGCACAATATAAGATTTTGATGCATTGTGAATGAGTCGCTAGAGTACTAGACAGTAACAAATAGGCACTCCAGTTTTTATGTACACACACCATGTTTTGAATGATGTTATGCATGTAAAAATTTTAATGTACTTTAACTTCCCAATATGTTTCTTTTATTTAGATTGTAACAGTGTTGCTGACATTTCCAGAGCACATGGTGATACTGATTCGAAGTACAACAAGATAGAAGAATATAATACTAAAAAATTTCTAAAACTTAGCACCTCCAAATATGAGTTATGAGGGAGGTCCACTGAGCAGAAATGCAAGGTGATATACTGTGCCATATCGGGTTATGATTAAGGGAATCCCTAAAAAAGCATGCATTGCTGTAGGTTAAAAATTAAAGGGCACAGCTTGATTGATTACCATCACACTGGGAGGATTATACTACCACAGAATAATACCAGCTAGATAATTAATAAGAATTCTTCAATGTGATCCAGAGCAGCTCCAAATATGTGTGAAGAGAGACTAGCTAGCTTAAAATACTACTGCAGATACTGTAGTTTTAAATTACCCATCCAATGATATGATGATATACATATTCAGTGAAGTTATTGAATCATGATTCAATTCTCTAAATGTAGGAATGCCTCAGTTCAATCTCACCTAAACATTATATTACATTACAGGGTTCCAGTCCATGGCCTGAATGACTTTATTGTCTTTCATTTATCCCATCCATAAAAAGACGATTATACCGCTTGTCGGTTTGATGTAAGAGTGGATCGGATAAATAATGTCTCGGATCATGTGTACTCACTTGAGGATAATGTCATCATATTTGAGTTCAGGGTGATCATTCATATCTGTCATAATTAGTCATAAAATGATGTCACTGGTACTGTTCTGAGTAAGAAGTTGTAGACTTTCAAATAGCTATCAATTATTAAGACAGGAATGTTTTGCAGCAGGAAGAGGCTAGTTTGATCAAATTGTAATCATATATGGAGGGCTGTATTCTTGACTGATTGAAATATGGATCTAGGCAACATACAACATACAGTCGAGAAATTTAGCCTTTTGATGTTGAGACTTATCGATTACAATTGTGCATTGGAAACTTTTGAGGAAAATGGCATTGTGTTCAAGGCCATTGTTTGAATTTTGATTAAGACCTGGGATAAATATTTAACATTGTAAAAAATCAATCCTAGTATCATTCCAAAAGTTAAGGCCGCCCTCTCCTTCCAATTTGTGTTGAAATACATTGCAATGAGGATTATTGATAGGGCAGTGTGGGAACCCAGGATATTCTGAAGAAAAGTCCAAACTAACAATAAGGCAATAAATGTAACTGAAACATCACTTTGTACTTGGAGGTTCCACTCAACGATACAGCTGAGACTTAATAATATTACAATGTGCAATTATCAGCTAAAAAATACCCTGCAACCTACAAAAAATTAAAACCATTTACCACAGGTGGGATTAGTGTTAATAATCTAACGATTCAAACAAGGGACAACAAGGAAAAAGAGGAAAGCCATTGTTATGAAACAGGTAAAAAATGCTGCAATTTGAATGTGATTTTCTGTTAATTACGCATTGTAGATTTCGAATTATTTAAAATTCGCACCAATTGATGGACAAATACGAAAACTTGTTTCTCTTCAAGGCAGTTGTGTGTTTTTCTTCAAGCTTGGTGGCTGCAGCATTCAGACAACAGTAAAAACTTCCATCTGAGTGAATAGATTATATCTAAGTCTTTTGCGCAAAAATTGTAAACAATACCAGCCGATGATAATATGTGAGTAGAAACATATAGTTTACTTTTTTGTTCTTTATTATACTTTTTCTTTTAATTACTGTTAATTATCATTTTGTTCCATGATTAACCTCTCACCACCTTTATGGTATGCATGTTATGTGTCCTATGGGAGTAACTTGATTGATGGTATATTTGAATGGTTCGAATTGTTGATAAATGTGTTCTTAGAAATCATAATTCTGAGCTTCGTACACATTTCCGGCACTGATTGATAATTTTATAAATTTCAGGTTGCGCATCAGAATCACTGAAAGTTTCACCGTTATAATAAAATTATATGGAGTACTTTGCACACAAGGTTGGTTTTTATCTTGATTTACATATTTAAGCCTACTAATAAATCACCATGCTAAGGTTTACACCCTGTGGTTTCAATCAACAATTAATTACAACTTGATTGAAAAATAAATATAATTGTTGTCAAACCTTGTGTCCAAATACTGGCAATCTGCAGCCTGTTGTCTTTTTTCCTTGTGTTACTTAAAGGGCAACCAAGGTTTCGCAGCAATGCATTAGTGGGTGGTAAATAATGTGCTTGGCAGCATCAGCTTTGTGCATGACGCGGCGCAAACTCAAAGTAGTTGCTGACTCTAATCTGGGTAACACCTCAGTTTAGGGGAGGTTCCAAGACAATGCTTTAATAATGATAGAGCACAGGCTAAATAATATCAGGAACAGGAAACTGATCTGTGGTATTCTATTTTAGCTGAGTTTGAGTACCTGATGGATGAATTGTTTCACAAGAATTCTGACTGAATAATCATCAGAATTAGATTTTGCCCTTTTCCCGATGCAGATGGTGCAATCTGCTATCAATCGATGAGAACTTGTTTGAAACCTTGGTTGCCCTTTAACTATTCAACTTGTTCTGGGATTTTTGCTATCTTAACATGGGGTTCGGCGGCGCTGTAATTTATTTAAATCAGTATCACAGACGAAAATTACTTCTCTCATAAATCATCTCAGAGAATTCTCTGTCTTATCTTAAATAATGTATGCAATGTTTTCAAAGGTCTGAGAGGAGAGATAAGGATTGATATAGATGATGTTGAGGTTTGCAGCTCATCACATTGTGCCGTGGAGATTTCAGAGAAACAAACCAAGGTGGATAAGCGCCAGATCTGGATAAATGGGTCTTGCGACAGATGCGTTCTCATCTTCAATCAGGAGGGTAATGGCAGCGGTCACTGCCTCTTGAACAGAACAATAACAAGCAACAGAAAGAATAAACCATGTCCACAACAGAGAGAATATTTCAGAGGGGAGGTCAATCTACTGCTGCAAATTGAAGAACAGACCCATCCTGTAATTCACATCAAATTTGCAGGTAATTTTGAGATGAGGGACTAGAATCCAAACTGTGTGCCCTCAATGGAAGATGAATTTGCATAGTTTGTCATAGTTAGCTGGCTAATTGGCTATAATCAAATTTATCATGATTGTGTAAATGGGTTGATAAAGCAGCAATGACAAGAGCAGGGTCCCCGATATCATCTCATAGAGCTCAAAAGTTTTACATGCTAGTAGGTTCTCGAGATGCTCACAAATTCTCTGAAATTTTAAGAATTAGTTCATGTTCCATGTCTGTAGTAGAGGCAGTGAGCTTAGAAATGAAATCCAGGGATGTAAGCTATATTTTTTTCTTGCTCATGCCTCATGTATCATACTCATGTATTATACTCATGTATTACGCTCATGTCTCACGCTGATGTCTCATGTGAGTTATCTCCTCTGCTCTTCTGCTTCCGCCATCTACACGGGAGATTAACCCTGGGAAGATCCAATCTGAACCCGACAAATTTTTGAGCTTAGAATTGAAATCATTTATCACAGGTATTGTACTCACTAGGTGCCCATACTATTGCTACTCACAGTATTATGAGCATATCAATGATGCAAATAAAAATTCATTTCTGCTTTGAACAATTTAAACAACTCACAATTTATATTTTGTCGATTTGTTACAGTTTATCCAGTGTCTCTGTTTGCAACATCGCAACATAATCAAATAATGAGTCAAATTGATGCCACTCAATACCCTGATGGATACATCACGAATGATCCAACATTTCAAGGGCTAGCATACAATTTCACATCAGAAAGTCTTATGGGAGTGACACTCATTAACTTACCGCTGGCAGCAGCAGTAACCATAGACATTTATCAGCTGGATGAAGTACTATCAAACCTCAAGAAATTTCTCATCTTGAACGGCAAGCAAATTTTCAACCTACATAATCAGTATAGCAGAAATCAACCACTGAAGTTATCTGGCTCCCATACAATAAGTTTTCTTTACCAAACTGAAGATGGATATGATCTGCAGCATGAGATTATTCACATGAGATACTCAGGTATCTATAATTGAATTTTTAATTTTGTCTAGGTTTTGATTAAAATGCCAACTCCCCCTTTGTATGAGTCAACTGTACATGGAAAGTGGAATAAAGTTGTACTAAAATCTGAATCGTATCATATGTTATGATTAAATTATTCCACACCTTGCCATAAAGATGTATATAGTGTGAGAAACAGCTGTTTTTATTTTTTTTTAGTACAAAAGTGTAATATTGACATCAGAAATTTGGACAAGCTAGAGTTTAGAGAGACCTTAGTTTTGGGATACACAGCCTCTTGTCTCAAAGGATTCAGCCTTCTTCACAAGGTTGACACATTCCGCTGTAAAGATCAACAATGGGATCCTCCTATCGAATGCGCTCGTGACAGTGTTGACCACAACTCAAGTGACCAAACACAAGTGAAAGGTACAGACACTACAAGTATTCATTGAGGAAATATTCCTTTCCAGAGAAAAAATAATTACTGCGGAAGAATACAACTGAAATGACGTTCTTGATTTATTACAAATTGTTGCATGCTTTCAATTTAGAGAGAATTTAAGTCATCACATGGCATCATCATATATTGTGAGTTGATTATCTATACTCATCAGTGAAATGATAAAAGATAATAAAGAGTTGCTTGCTCTTGCAAATTATTCATCTAGCAACAATTGATTTTCTTGCAGCAACAAAAATTAACAGTGAAGTGAAGGATGGAGAACAGCCTGAAAGAAATATTGAGGCAATAATTAGAAAGGATACAGAAGCAACCTCTTCAACATCAGCTCCCATTACTTCAATTATTGCAATCACTCTGAGCTTGTTGACAGCTGTCTCCATGCTACTGATTTTATACTATTATAAAGTTAGGTAAGCATCTTTATTTCTTTTCCTATTAACTATCTGCTTAGTCATTGTTGGGCAAAGATTTTACTTCTAAAGTGCTTTCAAAGTTGGAGTTTACCGGTTTGCTAATAGTGTATTTTTCTCTTTGTTGATTCAATTGCAAATATCAAATAGGAAGGATGAAAGTAAGAAATTGATAAACACTCATTTTGACTCTAGGGACTGGATGTACTTTAATGTGTATCCATATTGTGCGATTGCTTACCTATTGCTTGCCTAAAATCATTTTGATAACACTGTACATTGATTCTCATATATTTACGTGTCCAGGGTCAAAGATGATATAGCTGCCAGACAAAATCTAGCACAACCAAGAGTTCAAGGTATGTCAGCTGCCCATACCTGATTCAGTTTTAACTAAATATTAGTTTAGCACAAAATATTTGAAAACTTAGCACCTACTGTAGTTTGATTGAGTGGTTTAGTTCATTCAAGATGTGGTGGCTTTCACATTTATTGTTGACCACAGTGTTTGATCAGAGTTAAAGTTTTGAACTCCATGGTTTGATAGACAGCCTATCTATTAATAATTATATCATATGATTTATATATTATTTAAAATATGGGATATAAGAAAGATCGAACTGTCAATGAATTGTACTGTAATTTATTCGACAAATACCAGTCATGAACTCAGTAAAAGCGGTCTAATAAAATTGCTAAAATTAATTGGTTTTAAAATGCAAACTGATTCATAAACATTTTGTAAAAAAATCAACCACTGGCTTCCCAATTCTTTCTTGAATCACGAACCAACTTGGAATAAAGAGGTCCCTCAGGCTTGCAGTAATAGGTTAGGAGGGGCCTGAATTGGTAATTCATTTCACTTCTCATGCTATTCACATCGCTGCATCCCATAAGGCCCAACAATTCATTCAGTTTATCACCAACCATGTAATCTTCTGGACATAGTCTGCAGGCGCACCTGCGGTGATCATCGCCTGGAAAGGCAAATATATTAGTCTCATTAGTGCCAAAATGTTTTTGGCAAGTGTCAAGACAGATGAGGATGTTAATAAAGTTTTCTTCTGGAGCCAACCAATACATATCTAAAATAAAAAAAACATGCTCATTTGTATGTTTACGTAATAACAATCGTCAATCCGATCCAATCAATCAAAATCCTATATAAAACTAATTTCGATTTGAATAATAACGAATGAAAGCAGCCCTGCAACATTACAAGATCTTCTAAAAAGGAAATAGGCGACTATTTGCAATATGCGGGTTGCGTGCAGGTCCTAGTATACTTACTTGGATAATTAGTGTCAGGTTGTTTACATCTCCGGATTTTTGTTATGCTTTGAGCTCCTGCATGAAGTAGGAAGATGATGACAAGAGTTATAACGAAAATATGTCTAGCTCCCCTCATTCTACAAACTGAACTGAGACCTAAAAAAAAAAATTCCGATTAATGATAGAACACGCTGTGCTTTGATTTGAAGGGTCTCTGCCATCGCTTTTATATCACTGGAGGACCAATCCCAGTTCCTTATTGGTAATAAGTTATTGATCTGTGCACTTGTGGTTTTGTTAAGAAGGTTACACATTTGTGGTCATGAATTCAAGTATCATTACTTCAACGAGGACAGTATAGCAGATTTCTTAAACCTCATTATTTACATCCTGGTATGGATGGAATTTTATGGCATGTAAGCTAGATAATAATGCAGTCAATTTTTATAAATTATTTGTCATCCCAAATATAAGATTATTTGGATTCGTATATTCAAACCCCTTTGTGGGAGCATGACAAGGCTAGGTCGAAGTGAAGAGTTAGCTTAGAATGAGTGGTGTAGAGAGTATTCCTTGTTTCAATGATTATATTACAAATATAATTTAATGGATAACTAGCAACAATATTAAATTTGGAGCTGTAATTACTAAATGATTCAAGTATGATATCCACCTAGTTAATTTGTACACAGGTACATGATTAAACTTTTGAACATCCTTAAGCCAAAGCTCAAAAATTCTTGTAATACTGACATCTCTTTTTCTATATTTAGATTTCAACGAAGAAACTGTCAGGATGGAAGACAATATCAGTTCTGTGTCAGATTACGAATTTATAGAGAAAACTGATCCTTATCTTGATTACTGTGAAATAGATGAGTACAATATGATGAGTGATGTGAACCGAAGTATCTCTCTGTGTGACTCCAAAAGATCTGAAACAACAACTGGGGAGATCACCAATACAGACTTTATATCTGAACCCTCATTCACTGAAAACTTAAAAGTGCCCCCTTTGGATTTGATGGGATCTATTTCACGAGAATTTAGTAAGAGGGGTGTAAATATTCAAAACAAACTAAAGTAAGACCAAATTATGGAGCAAAAAGAAAGGTGCCTAATACACCTCCTATGCCTTGTCGGGGGCCGAGAGGCTTGCGAGTCTTCACCCACAGACCTCAAAAAACTGAGGTTGAGGTGCATATAAGCAGTTTTGAAGCAGAGCAAAATGAAATCTCGCAAACTAGGCATCAACGTCAACCTGTCAAGGAAAGAGGGTCTTGGGCACGTCCGAGTGCAAACCAACATAGCAGCTCGGCAATCACAAACAGTGCTGATCAAAGTAAACTCCAAACAAATACTCAAGAAAAAGCTACTCGACAAGGTGAAGGCTGTGATTTTGAAGATGCTCTTAGTGTCTACCGAGTTTATACGCTCGATGACCATGAAAGTCTCTAGTTTTTTTGATAAACAATTAAGCAAACTCAAGATGAAATGTTTTCGTTCTGATTAGTTATTCATTTGGCTGTTCTGTAAATATAGAGTGCAAGTAATTTATTGGTAAGAAATGGATCGTATATATGCGTAATATAATAATTAAACCCAGAAAACACTTGATAAAGCAGATGGGCTGAATCACTTTTATTTGCAGTTGACGTAATAAGTGGTTTTCACAATCTGAATAATCCAGAGCTTTGCGGTACACCCAGTGTCAATCACTGTAACACCTTTTTATGGATAAGGTACATTTATCAAATTTATCCCACATAGTATTTCCGCATCTGTCTTGCACCTTTTTTTTGCACTTGTCTGGGCTATTTTTTATGATTGATGCACCAATATGTTGTCAAAAATAATAAAAAATCTATAGCTATTGAATTTGGGAAATACTCTTTCAGGGTGTCAGGTTACAAAACTCCTCTTTTAGTATCCTCTGTCTACATCACAGCTTCCAAAGCAACTCCAATTAAATTTGCCAATAAAACAAATCTGCGAGGCAAAACCTGAGATCACGAACAGGAGTGCTAGCCTATATACTTGATTACAATCACTGCAGTACCAGGATTTGGGCTCAGCCTGTTTTCGAGGCTGTTTGATCTGTGGGAATACCTCTAGGTTCACATTGAACTCAAAGGATCAGTTTGCACAGAGCTTTGTGAGCTACAGTGGCCTGGCTTTGTCGAAAGTATCATCAAAGAGTTGGGCCAAAGTGGTCCAGGTTCAAGTCCAAGGAGGCTGCAATTTATTTTTGAAGTTTCATCTCTCACCCATGGGAACAGATGCATGTTTCAAGGGTGAGCCAAGACGTAGCAACTCAGCTCAATCTAGCCTGGCCTCAAAAACCAAATGCAAACACCGTGAATCAATTATGATGGACTATTTTGCAATCCACAATAATAATTGAGCTGAATACAAGGATGTGCTTTTTCCTTTGTTCTGCTCACCATTCATCTGATTGGCTAACTGGTCTTATTGTTATGCAAATTAGCAGGACTTTGTCGCATACGGCATTGTGCTGTTGGTTTCCTGCTTATGCTAGCTAAGAAGCTTAGAAGAACGTCAAGGTCTTACCTTAATCCTTGTTACCGCTCCTAGTAAAAAGGCAGGTGGTAAAATCAGAATTTTTTGCATTTGACGTAATCATGAATTTTCACAATGAATGCAATTATGGTCGATGGTTTGGTAGCGCCCTTAGTTGCGGATGAAACCACCTATATTAGTCCTATACTGCTGAAATCTTAATGTCATTATTCATCTCTATGATATTAATTACAATGTGGCAAATATGACATTGTATCGAGATAACTCATTGACTGAGCACCTTATTTAAACCTCTGTAAAATGGAAGGTAGCCAAGATAATCATGGCAAAAAAACCCTTCACATGTCAAAATACATATTTATTATGATCAAACAAAATTTGAGCGTAGTATTAAAAAATGTTTAATGATAAATTAGTGTTTGTTAAACTTCCTCAAATTCTTACTTTTTGTTACAAAAGTTGATTACTTGAGGAGGTCAAAAGGCCGAAAGGCCACTACCCATGAGGCCACAGGTCAAAAGTCCACTTCCAAATTTTTATAATGATTAACTGGTATTTGTTAAAGTTCCTAAAGTTTGTGTAATTTTTACTTGGAGATGTCACTTCCTGTTCATACAAGTTTATTATTGATCACAGTTTAGGGATTTGTAAACAAATTATTTATAGTTATCTTTCAATACTGTAATATCAATGCAGCAGCAGAATGAACTCTAAAATATATCAAAAACATATTGCCACATATAACTATGATGTCACATTTATTCATAATTATGCGCAAACGTGGGAAGCAAGCTACCAAAAACTGCTCCAGATATACTGTTGTATGCTAGAATCAAGCTGTAATAGTTCTAGATACTCACTTAAACGGATGGATTATGTACACTTTTGGAAGAAGCTGAGTAAAGTCTAGGTCCAAGTTTAAATTTGTGTCCAGTACGGGTACGGGTACCAGTACCCATACCCATATCAGTGCCCATACCGGTACCCATACTGGTACCCTTACCAGTACCCGAACCTGTACCCATACCAGTACCAGTACCCATACCCATATCAGTCCCCATAACCGTACCTGTATCAGTACCCATGCTTGTACCCGTACACATACCCTTTTCCATACCCATGTCCATACCCGCACCCGTACTTGTACTCGTACCCATAACCATACCTATGGCCATAAAAAACAGACACATATCTGTGGATTGAAGTGTAGCTAGACTACTACTGATGGTTGTCTCTCCAATAGCATTGAAGGTCTCAGTGTTGAGGAGACATTTATTAGTACCTCTCGCTCAAGAAAACCAGATACCATATTCTATCCTGACCATCTTGTTGGTACATATCACCAAACCTATCAACTCGTACAACCCTAAATTACCCTTTAAATTCATAACTTGAAGCCCGAACGTACCAAAGTTTACATTGAGAGACCATAGATTACAGTCCAACGCCATGAACTAACCATTTTTGCCTTGAAATAGGTGTTTTTGAAAGCATTTCTGCAGAGATTGATTACCATGGAAGAATAATATTCCCACAGAATAATACCAGCTTGATAACTTATTGGAAGGCACTGCTCAAATTGCTGGATAATTTTCCTCTCTTTTAGACAGGGGAAGAGGGGAGGAGGAGACAATGGCAAAGATAACTACTGAAATGAGTTTGAAGATATTCTCGCTCATACAGGAGCAGATGTAACTTCCTGGTCCACAATCAATGCATGAGATCGGATTAAGATTATGTGATGTATCGTGATTAATAATACCTGGTGAATATATTATATTGTGTGATGCTCACATTATGTACCCTAGTTTCTGGTATCTGTTCTACATTATTCTAAGTGGAAATAAATCGACCCTGTTACCCCATGTGTACACACACACATATAAGGTGTTTAGAAAAAGACACATTCCATGTCAATGAGAGGTTATAATCCTTTTGATTATTCGTTTTTTATAGGTATCAATATTTATTTAACAATGATCGTTTGTGTGGTTAGATTGTGACAGTGGCTCTGACTTTCCGGAAGAGTATGTTGATTTGAGTTGGGGCAAGACTATTAAGTTTTTGAGCAGATTGAGCACTAACACTAATACACGAAAAAAAATATTAAATGCTGTCTGCATCTTCAAATATGAGTAATGAGAGGCAGGCTAGCTAAACTACTACAGTAATTACTGTAACCTTTAAATGATCCTGCCATGACTTGATTGTATTTTTTGAAAATTTGCTTGCTATCAAATGAATAAACAATGACACAGCCGTTTGACATTACAATCAATCATATTATGAAGAATGTTGGATTGTGTGAACTGACCTTGATGATAGTGACATTGCTCTCATATTGTTAGTGCAGAGTTATCAATTAAATCTGTCATAATAAATCATAATTTACAATAATCTATAATCTGTATAAATAAATCAATCACAAGTATTGTCCTGTTCCTGTTCTAAAGGTGAAATCAGGAAAATTTAAAAATAGCAATCAGTTATTCAGACAAGAATGTTGTAGGCTGAGGCTTGTAAAACCAAATAATAACAATAGAGGGAGGGCTGTGTCCATGAAGAGGCAGAGAGTAGCAAAACATTGAAGAATTTTGAAGTTTTTGAAAATGAGAAGGCAAACTCTTGGTTTACGAGAAATTGAATAGGGAGAGATTGGACTTTAATTAGGCTTAGGTGTCGCTTCTAAGAAATAATATCTTGGGCTGACTTTATTTAAATCTAAATTCTAGAGGAAAACGGCATTGTTCAAAGGCCATCGCCGAAATATCAATTTAGACCTGGGTTAAAAATTTTACATGGTAACAAATCGATCCTGGTCACATTCCAATAGTTAAGGCTGCACCTCACCTCCCTTGTTGTGTTGTAATACATTTGTAATGCAGATTATTGATAGGGCAGTGTGGGAACTCAGGATATGCCAAAGAACAAGACAAAACCAGACAAAAAATGCAACTGCAACACCACTTTGCACTTGGAGGTTCCGCTCAAAGATACAGCTGAGACTTAATAATATTACAATGTGCAATTTTCAGCTAGAAATACACTGCAACCTAAAAAAAATTAAAAGCAGTTACCACAGGTGGGATTAGGGTTAATAGTCTAACGATTCAAACAAGGGGAAGCAAGGAAAACAGAGCAAAGCCATTGTTATGAAACAGGTAAAAAAAGGGTTATTGGGTCTGTTCCGTTGCTGGGCGCGTTCGGGCTCGCCCTACCTCGCCAAGCTGCAATTTTCATCTGATTTTCTGTTAATCATGCATTGTAGTTTGTTCAAATTATTTAAAGTTTATACTAATTGACGAAACAAATACAAAACTTTGTTTCTCCTCCAAGCAGTTGAATGTTTATCTTCAAGCTTGGTGGCTGCAGTATTCACGCAACAGTATAAATTTCCATTTGAGTCATACTGAGTCTTTCCAAGTCTTTTTCCAGACAGCACAAACAATACCAACTGATGATAATATGTGAGTAAAAACTTGTTGTTTAAATATTTTAAATTCTTAATCACTGAGTACCATTTTTACTCCAGGCTATTACTAGACTCCAGGCTTATTAGACTACTAATCCTATGCCATTCATGCTATGTGTCTTATCGGAGTACCTTGATTGATAATGGTTTGAATGGCTTGAATTATTGATACCTATGATGTTACAAACCATAATTCCGAGCCTAGTACACATTTCTGAATTGATTGATAACAATATAAATTTCAGGTTGCGCATCAGAATAGCTGACACTTTCATCCTAGTAATGACATTACATGGAGTATTATGTACACAAGGTTGGTTTATAATTCACTAATAATAAATCACACTTTTAAGGTTTACTACCCTGTGGTTTTGATCACCAAGAAATGACAACTTGATTAATGAAGATATATATAGTTTTTGTCTTTGCCTTGATCTAATTGCATAAATTGATTATTTAACTTGACCTGGAATTTTTTGCTATCTTCAAATGCGGTTTGGTGAATCTGTACTTTGTTTCAATCAATTTCACAGACAAAATTGATGCTTCTGTAAATCAGCTCTTATTTTAAGTGATTGCAATGTGTTAGGTGGTTCAAAAGGAGAGACAAGGTTTTATATAGACAATGTCGAGGTTTGCAGCTCATCAAACGATCTCGATACCAAAATCACAGCAGATATGCAGACAGTGAAGCGAAATTGAGCCGTGGAGATTTCAGGGAACCTGACCAAGGTGGATATGCGTCAGATGCGGATAATTGGGACTTGTGACAGTTGCGTACTTGTCTTCAATCAGCAGAGTAATGACAGTAGTCACTGCATCTTGAACAGAACAATAACAAATGATACAGAGAATGGATCATGCCCACAACGGAGAGAATACTTTAGTGGTGAAGTTGATCTACTACTGCGGATTGAAGACCAAATCCATCCCGGATACTTCATTCAATTTGATGGTAATTTTAGGATGAGGATCATGATTTTAGACTTAAATATTTCCTAACATGGAAACTTTGTCGTATCACACCTTTCTGCATGCATGGTATGAGCCCTTCAACCTCCAAAGCACTTGCCATCAAATGGCATTGCGATCCAGCTGGTGTTGGTTAGTGTAAACATCTACCTCATCAATCTCAGTAACGGGTTATGAAATTTTTCTTTCAGTTTATCCTGTGTTTCGGGTCTCAATTTCAAGACATACGGGTCGGATTGATGCCAGCATATACCTTGATGGATACATCACAAATGATCCGAGCTTCAAAAGTGGGGCCAAGAATTGGGCATCGAACAGCGAAATGTTGGCAGCACTTACCAATCTGCCATTGGCAGGGACTGTGACTGTAGAAATATTTCAGGTAGATCCGATAACCTTCAGAAACTGAACATCTTAAACATAGACGATATGCTCAACTTGACAAATCAGAATGAAAAGAATCGCCTGCGGGCATTTTCTGGCCACTCTGCAATAGCATTGATTTACCAGACAGTGCAAGGATATGATCTAAAAGGTGAAATGATACACATAAGATACTCAGGTATGTATGAATGCAATCAGTATCATTTGAATTTAATAAAATTACTGTAAATTGTAGCCGGACAGATTGGACGGATTGAACAAGGTGGTACGAATCATAGCTATACATATTTATATATGTAGCTAAAAACATCCCAATTCCAAATATATATTTGATAAATCTATGGACTGAAAAAGACTACCATCTATAATCTATAACAAAATAACAATCCTTTACCATATTGACAAATTATGTAATAGAAGGGACCGCTTCACAATATCTTGGGTTCGTTGTATCACGCATGACTATATTTGTCCTAATGAGGTTTTTCTATATATCTATATGTCATCGCTACCATACCCCTTTATCACAGAACACTTGTTTTAGGGAATAGTGTAGACCTCACAAGTCATAAACAATTATGAAAGATATTACCGTTTTAAAATGTCATATGTCATGTCGTATCACAAATTGCCAGTGCTAAGGTACTGGTAACATGCATATTGAAATATGCGCTATCTATCTCTAGGTGTCAGCTGCAAAATAGCAGCAATACAAACTTTAATTTACTGGCATATAATAGCTGTGTCAATGATCTGTATTCTATGTTACAATATAGTATTACTTACCTCACTTAATAAATTTAAATTATGATTTATGTTTTTTATTATAGTTAGGTCATGTAATACCAACATGCCACATCTGAACACGCATGAGGTCATCAGTTTGGGTTCTCTGCAACACACAGCCTCTTGTCTGGATGGGTTCCAACTTAGTCACAAGGTCAACAAATTCCAGTGCAAAGATCAGCAATGGTACCCCCCCCCCCTGCTGGGATGCTTTGGTGTTGTTAAAAACTCAGATGTTTCCAACAACTCAAGAATTCAAACACATGAGACAGGTATAGTTGCTTATTTTTTTCCTTTCCTGTTGCTTGGACAGAATTATGACACAAACAACTTGTCGTAATACAGTTGCACGCATTTAAGCTATAGACTCTCTCATTTACATAAATGAAACTTCACCACCTTGGCTTATATATAGAACTTTCACATCATCAGTCAGCAGTTATCAAAGGAAAGTCTTTTTCTCTTATTTTGAAGCTGACTAAATTTTAAATACATTGGTTGTCAACAAAGGAGGGTAAGAGCAGGCCAAAAAATTGAATATCAATCAATCATTCTTCGATCTTTTTCAGCAGTGACCTCTGATTCTGGATAAACGGAAGTCACAGGCTTCATGATACTGAACAATCTAATAACCATATCAAGAATTCAACAAAAAGTGATACAGACACATCATCATCAGCTCTTATTATTTCCGTCATTGGAGCCTCTCTGAGCTTGTCGACAGTTTTTCCAATGGTGCTGATTTCACTCTGTCATAAACTTAGGTGAGGTAATAAGTATCATCATCAAAATAAAAATTAACATTCAGATAACTGCATAGTCAGATATCTAAATAGGTAAAATCACTTATATCAAAAAGTCAGTTGAGCGAATATTTCTACTCCACATAGACATTGCAAAATATTCATTTTGCCAGTTTCAGTTTTTTAGCAATTTCGCGTGCATCAAGTGCCTGTGAATTATTTGATGAGATAATTGTGAAATGACACTATCAGCAGTCACTACAGCTCTAATGACTAAATACTTTGCACTCCAAGACACCAACAACATGTATTTATACCTCCAGTTGGTTCCATAAACTTACTGGGTTGTGCAAACTATAGCGTTCAAGTTGTCTCAATTCTTGCTAATCTTTTACAATATTTTTTCCAGATCTAGAGTCAGAAATAAAGCATCTGGCGTCCATATGAACACCCAACTGAGAGTAGAAGGTATGTCAGCTCTATTTGTAGATTTTTATCAACAAGTTTCAATGCCATATAGCAGTTCTCACACTCATTGCTAGCCATTGTGGCTGATAGCCTCCTCTCAGGATGCAATTAAGCTGTTGATGTAGTGCAGTGTATTGTTCTGTGACTAATCATTATGAGAAAATCAAAAATATATTCATAAAAATTAAAAAAATATATTAAAATTTAACAAAACAGGTCCTCTAAAAATTGTAATTAATTACATGTTTGAAGTATACATCTCCCTCAGGCTTACAGGAATATGTGAGAAGTGCGGGAAAGTCTATTGTATTACTTTCCATACTCTTAATGTCTCTGCATCCCATCAGGTCAAGCAGTCTGTTCAGTTTATTACTACGCATGTAATCCTCTGGACAGAGTCTGCAGGCACACCTGCGATCATCAAAAGATAGATAGCCAAATATCCTTATCTCGTCGGTCCCAAAATTATGTTGACAACTGTCAAAGCAGTCTGAGAACGATATAAATACCTTTTCTGTTTGGGCCAACCAATACATGTCTATAAAATAAAAATGAATAAAAGATTATCAATTAGCATTAGCAAATTTTAAACATTAGCAATGAAAGTATGCAACTATACAACAAAAGCTAAACAATTTTAACAACTAGACAAGATGACTTAGGTGCAGGCAGCTCCCAGAAAGAACTCACCTGGTTTTTGATTAGAAAATCGCGAACAAGCCCGGAGTTTGGTTATGCTTTCAGCTCCGGCATGTAATGATGAGATGAGGACAAGAGTTACCATAAAATTAAGTCTAGCTCCTCTCATTCTACAAACTGAACTTAAACTGAAAAAAAATCAATTCTGATCAATGGTAGATCACGATGTGTTGTGATTTACAGAGTCTCATGCCATCACTTTTATATCACTGAAGGACTTATCCGTGGTATCATTGGTAATCACTTATTGATATGTGCTCTTTGTGGTTTTGTTACGTTACAAGTTTGTGGTGTTTTTAAAGTATCGTTATGTCAACGAAGACAGTATAGCAGATGTCTTAAACCTCATTGTATACAATCCTGGTATGCATAGATTTTTATGGCATTTTAAGCTAGATTGTTCAAATTATTTGTCTTCCCAAATACCAGATTATTTGGATTCTTGTATATTAACCCCTCTTGTGGGCGCATGACAAGGCTAGGTGGAGGTGATGAGACAAGAGTTGGCTGAGAATGAGTGGTGTAGAGAGTATTCCCTGTTTCAATGATTTTATTTCAAATACAGTTTAATGGATAAATATGATAGAAATCAAAATTGCTAAATGACTGAATTATGATATCCATCTAGTTAAATTGTACGCAGGTAGATTATTATAATTTTTAACATCCTGAACCCAGAGGTCAAACATTCTTGTAATACTGAAATCTCTTTTTTTATATTTAGATTTCAAAGAAGAGACTGGCAGGTCAGAAGACAATATCAGTTGTGTGTCAGATTATGAGTTTATAGAGAAAACTGATCCTTATCTGGATTACTGTGAAATAGACGAGTACAAATGATGAGTGATGTGAACCGAAGTATCTCTGTGTGTGACTCAAAAAGATCTGCAGCAACAACTGGGGAGGACACTAATGCAGACTTCATATCTGAACCCTCAATCACTGAAAACTTAAAAGTGCCTCCTTTGGATTTGATGGGATCTATTTCGCGAGAATTTAGTAAGAGGGGTGTAAATATTCAAAACAAACTAAAGTTTTCTGAGTTCACTGACAAAGTAACACCAAAATACACAGTAAAAAAGAAGATGCCTAACTCACCTCCAGTGCCTTGTCAAGGGACAAGAGGCTCGCGAGTCTTTGCCCAGAGACCACAAACAACTAGGGCTGAGCTCCACATTAACAGTTCAGAAACAGAGCACAATAAAATCCTGCAGACTAGGCATCGACGTCAGCCTGTCCAGGAGAGAAGGTCTGAGGTATGTCCGAGTGCAAACCAACATAGCAGCTCGGCAATCACAAAAATTCCTGATCAAGGAAAACACCAATCTAACAACCAAGAAAAACCTACACCACCAGTTAGAAGCTGTGATTTTGAAGATGCTCTCAGTGGTTACCGAGTTTATACCCTTGATGATCTGTAGTTATTTTGATAAAAAATTAAGCAAGTTGAAGATGAAATGTTTTTGTTCTGATTAGTTATTCATTTGGTTGTTCTGTAAATGAGTGCAAGTTATTTTTTGGTAAGAAATTGATATGCGTGATAAAATAATTCAACCCAGAAAACACTTGATAAAGCAGATGGGCTGATTAGCCTTTTTTTGCAGTTGACGTAATAAGTGGTTTGCACAATCTGAATAATCCCGAGATTTGTGGTGCACTCGTGTCAATCACTGTAACACCTCTTTATCGATAAGGTACATTTATCTCATTTATCTCCACATAGTATTTCCGCATCTATCTTGCATCTTTTTTTTTGTATTTGTCTGGTCATTTTCCCATTATTATGGCACTGTTATGTGTTTGAAAAACAATAAAAGTCCAAAGCTATTGAATCGAGCGAATACTATTTACAAGTGTAAGGGTTCAAAATTACTCTTTTAGTGTCCGCTTTCAATCTTATAGACACCAAAGCAACTGCTATCAAAATCACCAATAAAATAAATCCATTAGTCAAAAATTGTAATCACAAGCACAGTGCTAACCTAATACTTGATGACTATGACTCTTGATAGAAGTATTTTGCAGATCATGATCATAATTAAGCTGAATACAAAGATGTACTTTATCTTTTGTTCTGCTTACCACTCATCTGATTGGTTGACTGGTATTATTGTTCTGCAAATTAGTAGGACTTAATTCGCATACACATTGTGTTGTTGGTTTCCTGCTTGTGCAGAATAGGAGGCTGAGAAAAATGGCAAGGTTTTACCTAAATCCATGTTTCAGCTGATGGTAAATAGGCAGGTGGTGAATTCAGAATTCTTTGCATTTCACATAATCATGAATTTTCATAATGAATGTACTTAACATCGAAGGTTTGGTAGCGGCCAAAGTTGCGAATGAAACTACTTATCTCAGTCCCATACTGTTGGGATCTTAATGTCATTATTCATCTCCTAGATGTTAATTACAATGTAGCAAATAACCCATTGTATCGAGATAACCTTGCTAAGGTCTCTGTAAAAGGGAATGTACACCAAGATAATCATGGCAAACATAACCCTTCACATATCAAAATACTTATATAATGATACTTGAGGATCTCACTGGCAGGGGCTGTTACCATTAAAGTATATCAGTTCAATGCAACACTATCCAAGCTGCATCCAATTTCAATCTTCAATGGGAAGGAAGCTGTGAAGTTAACCAATCAATTGGATGGAAATGAGCCGTTGGTGTTATCAAGCACAAAAGAAATGATTTAATCCTGCCAAACTAAACAAGGGTATGATCTGCAAAGTGAGATGATCCATGTCAGATACTCAGGTATGTGTGAATGACCTAAATAATTCTTGAATGTTTGTTCCGGGTTGATGTTAAATATAGCCATGCTTGATTCATTATTCATTTAATTTTATAACTTGGTTAATTTTGTTTGGGTTTTGAGTATCAAAACTGTTATAATATAACAGTTTTGATACTCAAAACCCAAACAATTAAAATATTACTATGTTCATTCTTGAGATTCAATGTATTATATTGAATCACAAGAATGAACATAGTAATATTTTAATTCAAAATCCATTAGAAACTGACCTAGTAAACAAATATGAAATCGGATTATAGCCTCATCATAACCTCATTGCTACTACAAAACTCAATGCCATAACATCACCCACGATTAAGTTTCTCACATTTGCTGTTATGGTGTCCTGTCTAGGTTTAATAGTAATTACAAGATACTGACATCTTTCCATGTGCAACTGAACACATTAAGCTTACCTTTCATCCCATCTGAAAGAGATGGAGCAATAATTTTCAAAACATTAATATATATTATTGTAATAATATTCAATATTCTTATTTTATAAAATTTATATCAAAATATTTGTTTTGTAGTCCAGCACTGCAATACTGACATAAAAAATTTGGACATGCAAGAGTTTTGAAGTTTTGGACTTCTAAATTACAAAGCTTCTTGTATCAGAGGGTTTGAATTACTTAACAAGGCTGACTCTTTCCTCCGCAAAGATCAGCAATGGGATCCTCCACTTGAATGTGTTGATGCCGCCAATAGCAAGACGGATGCAGGCAATACATTTATTCCAAGATTCCTTATTCCCCATCATATCCCTGAATAGTACTTGACAATTTGAAGATTTTTAGCGGGTTAGAACGACTCAGAATAACTTGAGCAGATCATTATGTTAATCATGTGTTAAAGCATGTAATTTAGCCCAAACTATCTATACGATATAGCCTCTCTTACAGATCGCAAATGTCACTGCACTGTCTTACCCTATGGGTCTACACAGTTGATGTAAAATGTGTTGATAATCAACGAGTAGATAGCGGTCTTGATCACTATTTATGATCAGTTTGCAACCCTCATAAAAAAATAAGAGTTATTTCTTTGTTTTATAGATGACTTTCTTCCTGTGACAACTGATTCTAGCAATAAAAGAGATCAAAGGACACACGATGGAGAACAAACTAAAAGTCGTAATGAGTCTCAAATGAAAGCAGTAACTAATTCATCAGCTCCCATTATTTCTATTATCGCAATCACTCTGAGCTTGTTGACAGCTATTGCGATGTTACTAATTGTATGCTACTTCAAATTTAGGTAAGTAAATATATTTCAGTGTTATAAACAGTCATTTTTATGTCAATCACTGTAGTCAGAAATCCTGAGCCTAAATGAAATACTCCACAGCCGATGAATAGCTAGGACAAAATTTTAACAAGATTACACACACTCAAAAAAACTCTTGGGTCTAAGGAAAGTATGAGATCAGATTCCATAATGTACAATTGCTTCCATAATGCTTTAAATCGTTGATGATGTGATAGGTCTGTTGTGATTCTTGTATTTTTCACTTTTAGAGCAAGAGATGAAATACCTGCCAGGAAAGAACTCACCCGACAAAGAATACAAGGTTTGCCATGAATGACACTCATTACTGTAGATTGATGAATGCATCTTGTTCAAAAGTTAGAGTTATTTAGATATTCAATGTTTACCACAGTGTTTAATTAGGTAGGCCTGATGTCATTCATAAATGGAAAATGACTATAAATATGGAATGAAAATTAAAAAGGCTGGATAGCCTGCTCAGGCTGTCTTGGCTTAGTCTATAGCCAGCAAAAAGCATAAGTAACCAAAGTTCATTATGCAAACTGGCTTGAAAGATATCAAATCATTGAAATGTCGGCTAACTTTATTGTCAATTGGCACAATTAGCTACAATTTATTTAAAGGTTGTCCTGAGGTGGCAGTGTTATGTTTACTTTTTTGCATCAATACAAAAATCACATATTCTGAGATGAAAACTTCATTAAGTCTTGAGAGTGGCCTTTGAGCATGTGTAATGACCTCTCTATGAACCCAAAATGAACCAGTTATGTGATTATCCATGGTAGCTGAACAATATAAATAGAGTGCAAAAAGTGGGAAATTAATTGCCCTGAAAGAAATAATGACTTATTGAAAAAAACTATTACAATAAAAAACTCAATATTTTTAAGTTACCATATCGAGAAACAAAATTTTTCCATTGAATAATCCACACCTTTTTCAGTATGAATTTAAAGCCTTGAAACTTATTATGAGAACAACGGTGGCTTAACTGAATTAATTTAAAAAAATTGAGAAAATTTTAAAAAATCAACTATAGTAGTCACCATAATCTCTCTTGTCTTTCAAAATATTACTTTGTATATGTAGGTACCTCAGGCTTGCAATAATATGATAAAAGGGGCGCAAACAAGTCTTCTGTTTTACTTTTCATTTTACTGGCATCCCTGCATCCCATTCGGTTCAGCAGTAGGTTCAGATTATCACCACGCATATAATCCTCTGGACAAAGCCGACAGGCACACCTGACTCCATCATCGGCCGGATAGGCAAGTATATCTGTCTCATTAGTAGAGAACTGTTGACATAAGTCTATGCAGTCTAAGGGTGATATAAATTTTTCCTCTGTTGTAGCCAGCCAATACATGTCTATAAATGAAATGATAGAATACATCACCATCAACATCTTTGTAAGTTAACCAGTGAAAGATCCACATTACCAAATTTGGAATGTATAGCAACAAATGAAATCAAATACTCTCATGTTAAACAATCAAATTGAGAACAGTCAAAATGGAAACTTTTTATAACATGTCGTATAAATCCAACTCAACTCACCTGGGTATTTAGGAGAAGGCCATGTACATGTCCGGATTTGGGTAACACTGTAAGCTGCAGCACGAAATAATGAAAATATTACAAGATTACCCAAGAAAATGAGTTTAGCTTCCTTCATTCTAATTCTAAGCTGACAAAAGCTATATCAGAATAGCTTTGACTTGCTGTGTACAACTTCATTTCTTTTATACGGCTAGCCAGTTAATCCTAGAACCTTAAAAGTTATCATGTATTAATCTGTGCTCATTGTGGTTTTGTCAAGATGGTTACGCATTTGTGGTAAAAAAATCATATCATATTGTCAAAAGGGCCAGTTTGACAGATACCTCATCATTAATATTGCTAGTTTGCAGGGAAACTAGCAATGATCATCTGATTAATCACTATGGAATGTGAAAATATGTTGATTAAAGAAAGTCAACTTTTATGTACTACCTGATTCTTATTCTCAGCTGCAAAATACGCCATTATACCAATAGCATAGTTTATTATCACTTTAATCTTACTTATTAATTTGGGTTGAAACAGCCAATGAATTCTGTTTTGTGACAGGTACATATTAGTATCAGCAAAGCCTGTTCCCAATCATTCAGATTGTACTCTTTGCTTTTCTATTAAATCTAGATGTGATGAGGAGGCTGGCATGACAGAAGAAAACATCAATTCTGAGATAGATGAATATGATATGTCGAGTGATCTGGACTGAAATATCTCCGATAACGGCACCAAAACATCTGTAATAAGTCAAGTATCTAAAGAAGAAACTAGTACAAACATGATGTCTGAACCCTCATTCACTAAAAACTTAAAAATTCCTTCTCCAGATTTGCTGCGATCTATTTCTCGAGAATTTAGCAAAAGGGGGACAGATCTGCAAAACAAAGTGAAGTGTTCAGACTTTTCTAAAAGAAAAAGAACCAACTACGGTGGGAGAAGAAAAATACCTAATACACCTCCTATGCCTTGTCGGGGATTCAGGGCTATGAGAGTCTTCTCCCAGAAACCACAAACAACTGAAGCTGAAGTCCACAGAGACAGTTCTGTAGGAAACAATGACTTTCTGCAAATACAATCTCAACATCAAGATGTTCAGAAAAGCATGTCTGAAAATTGTTGTAATGCAGTCCACAATGGCAATGGGACAATTACAAAAAGTGCTGATCGTGACAATCTGCAGTCAAAAAAAACAAAAAAAGCTTCACCATTCTGAAGATGCTCTTAGTGTTTACAGAGTTTATATACTTGATGATGATAAAACTCTTTAGTTTTTTTTGTTAAAAATTAACCAGAATACAACAAGTAAAGTTTTTGTACTGATTTGGCATTCATGTGGCTGTTCCGTAACTCTGGATCACTTTTCCAGATTTATGCGTAACAAATTATTCAGCCCAGAGAGCACTTGATTAAGCAGATGGGCTGAATTACCTTTTTTGCAGTTGACGTAAGAAGTGCTTTTCACAATCTGAATAATCCATAGATTTGTGGTACACACGGTGTCAATCACTGTAACACCTCTTTATGGATAAGAAATATTTATCTCTACTTTGTTTCTTGAAACTTTTTTTGTTGTATAGCTACGTCTGGCAAATTAGTTATGATTATGGTATTGTTGTGTAGTTAAATAATAATAAACATCTAAAGCTAATGAATGGAGTCAAATTCTATTTCAGCTCAAAGGGCAACCAAGGTTTCAAACAACTTCTCATTGATGGCCATTGATTAATAGCAGATTGCACCTTCTGCATGGGGAAAAAGACAAAATATAATTCGGATGATTATTCAGCCAGAATTCTTGTGAAACATTTCTTCCATCAGGTACTCCAACTCAGCTAAAAGAGAATACCACATAGCAGTTTCCTGTTCCTGTTATTATTTAGCCTGTGCTCGATAGTTATTACAGCAAAGTCTTGGAACCTCCCCTAAACTGAAGTGTTACCCAGCTTAGAGTCAGCAACTACTTTGAGTTTTGCATCGCGTAATGCACAAAGCTGATGCTGCCCAGCACATTATTTGCTACCCATTAATGCATTGCTGCAAAACCTTGGTTGCCCTGTAATAATTATAGAGCACAGGCTAAATAATAACAGGAACAGGAAACTGCTATGTGGTATTCTCTTTTAGCTGAGTTTGAGTACCTGATGGAAGAAATGTTTCACAAGAATTCTGGCTGAATAACCATCCGAATTATATTTTGTCTTTTTCCCCATGCAGAAGGTGCAATCTGCTATTAATCAATGGCAATAAATGGGAAGTTGTTTGAAACCTTGGTAGCCCTCTAAAGGTGCAAAATTCCTCTTTTAGTATCCTCTGTCTACTTCATAGCTTCCAAAGCAATTCCAATCAAATTTACCAATAAAACAAATCTGCGGGGAAAAACCTGTGATTGCAAACAGGAAAGCTAGCCTTCATAATTGATGACAATCACTGCAGTACCATGATTCGAACTGAGGCTGTTTTCGAGGCTGTTCGATCCATGGGAATACCTCTCGGTTCACACTAGGCTCGAAGGTTCAGTTGGATCTATAGAGCTTTGCTGGCTACAGCATGTTGGGATGGCCGCGTTATCATCAAAGAGTCGGCCAAAGTGGTCCAGGTTCAAGTCCAAGGAGGCAGCAATTTATTTTTGAAGTTTCATCTCAGCTCTCACCCATAAGAATGGATGCATATTTCGAAGGCGAGCCAAAACGTGACAACCCAGCTCGATCTAGTCTGACCTCAAGAACCGCATGTAAACATCGTGAATAATTATTGATAGAAGTATTTTGCAACCAGTGGTAGTATTTGAGCTGAATACAAGGATGTACTTTATCCTTTGTTCTGCTTACCATTCATCTGATTGGTCAACTGGTGTTTTTGTTATGCAAATTATCAGGACTTGATTCAAATACCATTGTGCTGTGGGTTTCCTGCTTATGCTATATAAGAGGCTTAGACAAACGTCAAGGTTTTACCTCAATCCATGTAACAGAGCTTTGACCGCTGTGGTTAATAAGCAGGTGGGAAAATCAGAATGTTTTGCATTTGACGTAATCATGAATTTTCACAATGAATGTACTTATGGTCGATGGTTTGGTAGCGCCCAAAGTTGCGGATGAAACCACTTATCTTAGTCTCATACTGTTGAAATCTTAATGCCATTATTCATCCGTTTGAACTTAATTATATTGTAGCAAATAAGCCATTGTATCAAGATATCACATTGACTAAAACCTTGGGTCAGTCTCTGTAAAAGGGATGTCACGCCAAGATAATCATGGCAAACAGAATCCTTCACATATCAAAATAGATATGTCATGATTAAACAGAATCTGGGCAAAGTATTTAAAA
This sequence comes from Membranipora membranacea, assembly GCA_914767715.1. Lineage (NCBI taxonomy): Eukaryota > Metazoa > Bryozoa > Gymnolaemata > Cheilostomatida > Membraniporidae > Membranipora > Membranipora membranacea. Next base: position 13,476,224 of record OU612073.1, on the reverse strand, counting down.
TATGTTTACTGTAGTACTAGTTTAAGTGCTCAAACGGTGGCGGGATGCTGGTAGAGGCATTTCATCATCAACCAGAGAAAGTCGTTGATAATGAAATGCCTCTACCAGCATCCCGCCACCGTTTGAGCACCTAAACTACAGTAGTACCTAATAATCCTTCATGACTGAGATTTCATATCTTGTTAGTTTAGATGATCGATGTTTGACACATTGTGATTGTTAGGGTGATTAGCAAGATACCACAGAGTAAGGATATATCCTTACTCTGTGAAGATACTATCTGGAACGGCCATAGATTTGAGGTCATAATTGCCTACAGTTTCCATTCTGTGACATAATCGTTGATATTTTCCAGTGGGCTAACTTACTTGGGATTCCCAAAATTTTTCACTAACATAATGCATAGGTCACACAACTGTTATAGACAAATTATCTCTGTCTTAATCTCAGCAGACAGGCTATGTGTGTATACCTATACTGATTAATAGTATTAAAAGTATTCGTAATATTTGGTAGATGATTTGATAGCACCCTAAGGCATTTCATGAGAATATACAATTTCTGCAGTGAGAGAGCTTTGCAGTGAGAGGGGTTTAAGGTTGACTAGCACTCGGATCAATTGCTTGGGCTCACTTCAGTAGATCAAGGCTTTCAGTTTCCTTCATGTCGACATTTCGGCAATACATTATCTCCACATTAATAGAATGTTACAAGAAGGACAAACAGTATAAAACTAATATTGAACTTGCAATTCAATCTAGATCTAATCATGCTGGCTATGTTTGAAACATTGAAGAAGATGATTATTTGTCTCTAAAATGTATTGTTATACACATAAGTGCACCGACAAAAAAATAACGGAATTTATGATGTGCATGAATATCATGCATGCAGCGAAAAAAGATGTTGTCCCGGCATCATGTTAAGTTTGGAGAGTCAGCAATGCAGTGTTAAAATAAGTGGATATCATATCAACATAAATGATTAAACCAATTGACTAGATTTGTCCAGCCTCCTTGGCTACGCAACAGGAGGCTTGATGATCGTTTTAATTCTTTATAATGCTTTGACGCTGTGCCTTGTTTCTATCAAGAGGTTTGTTTTTCAAACTTTGAATCCCATTAGTTGCTACTTATACGCATAGAAAAATAGATTGGAATGTTCATTCTACGAGGTCAAGCACCATCAGACACAATAGTTCTACCGCTGCAACTAATTATACCTTATTCACAGTCCTGTATTTTTCTGCGGGTCTTTATTTTTTATACATGTATTGATAAGGATTATAGCTGGATCGCTTAGTGGCTGCCTGTCGATACTGCTGTTGGTACAGGGAGGATGGCACACCATCTCTGCTTTGGGTGTTTAGTCTCAGAGCCAGATTCTTAAGCTTGTTCTGTGGCACTTCTACTTCAGAATAGAAATCCTCACCTGCCTCATCAACATCATCTTCCTCGAATGCAGAAGGGCTCTCCTTATACTGCTGTTTTGATAGGTAGCTGTGAGATAGATAGATAGGTTTTGGTCAACGGGATTATAGTCAATCAGAAAATCTTCTTGTTTGAACTTATTTAATGGACTGCTTCAAAAGTTGTCAGTAGTTGAAGTAGTTGCGTCGGTAATGGAAAATTCTCTGCACAAAAATATAGAGTATGAATGTGGAAAGTGAGGAAACAAGATCAAACCATTTACACCTCATCCCTTTGCAATATTGTATGTACCAGTATGACTCACTCGATAATCTCCTGAGAATCAATGCGTTCCTTAGCCAGCTCTAATAAGAGGTCTTTAAGCTCTTTCACTTCACCAGCTGAGAAGAAGACACCACCTCTGTCAGCACTGACACCTCCACTCCATCCTAAAATCATAGTGTTTGGTTATGCTAATGAGTATCAAACAATATAAATATCTGGAGTTACCGGTGAGTCCTGGTTTATGATAAAATTCTCTGAGTAACGAGTCTGGACCATAGCGCGACAGTGCCACAAACTGGTCCAATTGAGCTATTTACATTTTGCCTATATAAGCATACTTTTATCTGGTACGGGTGGGGTAACTTGTTAGTTTTGAACTCGAGCACATTTTGGTTAAATTAGAGGCTACGGTGCAAAGATTACCAACCTATATTGATTGATTGGTTGCATATGGGTAAAGTGGCCCAACCATTAATCGCCAGTGCACATGAACCATGTATTAAGTATTCCCTGTAGGAATTATTACAAATATTTTTCTCACCATCCATGCTTCTCTTTCTCCTAATTTTCCCCATCTCTTGTTGCGGCGGGGTATCTTCCCCCTGCTTCTCCTCAACGGTGTCTTTCTGAGGGAGCTGTTGACCCTCCTCCTCCAGCTGTAGCTTTAGTTTGCTCTCCAAGGTCTGTAAGCTTTTCAGATACTCCAGATAGCCGATGATGTCATCAAATGTATACTCATCATCCTCGCTGTCGGCTGCCTGTTCGGCGCCGCCATCAAACACAAGCTGGTCATCATAATATCCTATCGGAAGGCAAAAGGTCGATGTTGAAATTTAATTGTCTTAATAGTTAATAATTGTTTTGCTGGCAAAAACAGTAGCTGTGGTGAAAGCAGGGTAGAGGAACACAAATAAGTCACCACTTTACAAAATTTTCAAATTCATATACATATCAATTTCAGTTGGCTTCCTGATGCTGCTAAAAATCGCTAGTTGTACACATAGCCAACATATCGTCTTACCCTGAGTTGTTTGCTCCTGAACACTATTCTCCTCTTTGATCTCGGAGTCACCCGCCTTCTCTTGTACAGGCACCTCTTTGAGTCGCTTGTCATCATCATGACTTTCCTCATTATTTTGTTGACCAATCAATGAGGCTAACTGCAGTGCTTCACTATCTGACATTCTGTGCTGTTGCTGCTTCACCTAGTAAAAAATTATATAGAGGTCATTGGATGTATTTTGAAGAATTCTAACGCAACTTTGAGCTTAGACAATCAACTTCAGTTTGATTTGAAATTATCACACTTGTTTCTCTATCAATATAATCATCTCTCTTTCCTAAGTGATTGGTAATTAGATTTGCTAAGTTTTTTACTATGTCCACCAAGCCAAGACATTGATCAGTGAAATAAAGTTACAAAGCTGTAGAATTAGCGATTAAATAACATTTAATTCCAATAGCATCACTGATATTGAGGAAAAGCTTACTTAACCGTTTTATCAACTTACAGGTTTTACAGCGGCAGCAGGAAGTATTGTGGTAGTTATCTGCTCTTCCTCTTGTTCTTGTTGATAGCTGCCCTCAGTCTCAGTCAATCCTAGTTCTTTAGCTACACTCTCATCCTCGTAAGCTTCTTCTATCAGTCTGTCGACTAGGAAATCTAGAGCCTACAAAATAAAGGAATACAATGACGGCACTGATGGTCACTAGCCAGCCCTGTCTCAACATATCCACAGCCCTTTTATTGAAGCGTCTTTGAACCATTTATTTGTGTTATGTATGTATAATTATATCCAACCGTCCTAGATAAAGGGGCTTATCTTCATGTGTCTAATCAATAATCATGTCCCTTAACCATCTGAATGCAGTCAGAAAATTTTGAGGGACGATACAGTGCAAGCAACCTTGGCAGTAGAAGCTCCCAGCGTGACTGTTTAGTGATTTTTTCCTGCCATTTTCTCACACGTGAACTTGAAATTTCAGCCTGGCAGCATTATGGATACCATTAGAGGGTTGTGACACTATAATACTAGGGCCTGAAGTATTCTCATGCCCAAGAGCGTATTGCATGTAGGAGGTAGGTAATAAACTGGAAAAATCAATATTTATCCCATACACCGATGCCATAAATATTCATAGTTACATGTAACTGCTTCTCTTCAGAAAGCTTCATTTGTTTAGGTCACATGGAAAGCATAATGGAAATAAGAACGCGAAGGCTGCACTAAGGTCATCTCTTTAGTGTTGAAAGAACATGAATGTTTTAATGATAGCTATGCACCTAGAAATTTGAGTCTTTTCACTGTTTGGTTATTCGCGTTAGAGAAAAGAGAGTCGTGTTGGACCCCAAACGCAAGAGAGGATTATCATTGCTGAATTCAGGCCACAAGTTGCTTACCTGATAAAAAGCTTTCTCCTCGATCTGCTCAATTTCCTCTTCTTTCAGTAGCTCAGTGGCAGCCTGCTGTTTGTCAGCTTTCTAATAATTAAATATACAATTGGAGCCTAGAACTTGGACTGTTCTTGCAACGAATATGAATCAAATTTACAGTTCATGTTCCTCACATCACAAATGCCATACTATGTAAAAATTATACACCGATTACTTGTGTGGTACACTCTTCAGTCTTCACCTCTTACTTAAGGCCAAACAGGATGTACTTTTAAGAATATCATCATCAACTATCACTATTGATTATCATCAAATATAGCGGCAGCAAACTAAGCAGCAACATAATGGCTAGTGATAAATACTTTATATACCTGTGAGCGATATCGAGAGTACTCCATCAGCTTCTGCTGTTTTTCCTCAGGAAGGGTATCAGCCTCACTTTTCTTATCAGCATCAGCATCAGTGTTTTTGTTATTGTACCAAGGGTTGACCCACTGTCTGCTATTATCTGATCTCTTATTCACCTCTCCTCCCTGCTGCTCATTTTCAAAGAATATTACCTCCCCTGATCGTTTGTCTGAAACATGGGAAAAAAGTAAAAGTCATCTTGCGAGAAAACAGGCTGCCGGGGCCAGCTGTCTCTGGAAAGCAGAAATGATGACTTTGTCTCAACTATGCAGACTGTCACTATCTGTCTTTATCACTAGAGCTGCATGTTCCGCAACCAGACTCCCATTACCATTTCAATTTCCGTAGGTTCTACGCTATATCACATTAGTAATAAAGCAACCCCTAACTTTTACATCGAATATAGGAAAACAACCATAGCATAAATAAAAAGTAATTATATGTTTTTGTGAAAGGAATAAAATAAATTGATTGAGATGATGGCTTCTGAAGTGACATATTTTGTTTTAGCCTGGCTCAACCACCCATGGATCAGTTTCCTTGATTTATATATCAGCTCCAATCTAAACTGAAATTGAATCGCCAAAATCAATAAACTATTTCCTCTGTTTATGATTACCAACCATGATCTATGATTAAATCGTGAGATGGCCCTAACGATCACTACTTTTATTTATTCAATTTATTGCCTTTAAAACTTCAATTTGTTAGGTCTGAAAATTCAGTCAGATCGTGGTATTTTTCTGCAATAAAATATGTCTCTTGCAAGTTTTATCAGAATATGAAACTACCTAGCAATGTCATGTCTTGGCTTTCATACCATGCATGCATATATGCTAAGAAGAAATGTTCATAATAAAATCAATGACATTTTGATGTTATTTATAAAATAGGGGATGACGCAGTAGTAATCTATCTGGTGCTCAAGAAAACAGCATGGCGAAAAACACATCAACTGTCGTCAAGCCTTGCAATCAATTTCAAGACTCTTTGGCTAATCATGCTTCCTAAACCATGTTATATCTTATAAGGTAATTGCCTGATTTAGAAATTACGAGGCATGGGAACATAACGCATAACAGTTCACCTGATACCAAGGCCAAACCTACCTCTGTCTGCTGTGCTTGCATCTTGTTCAGTGAGTGGTGCAGCATATATACAGGCAGCAAATATTAAACATCCAGTGAACAGTGAAATAACCCTCATGGTCACTCGTGGCAAGCTCTCTCAGTCAGGTGTGATAGCGATCCAAAAGTTTCTCCAGAAAGATTTCGTAGTCAGGGACACTTCTTCTCATATGCTGTCGTCTAAAATGACAATAACACAGATTTAGACATGAATGAAATCTCCAGTGAGTTGCGTATTACGCCCTTCTGTTGAAATGTTTGAGATTTTAGAAGACTTTGTTTGCGATGCATATTTATTGGCTCCTTGAGTCATCAGATGCATCTATGTGCAAACAACACAATAAAAGATTGCTCTTATCTCATATCAAACTCTCAAATTTCATGCGACATTTCCAGTAATATGATATCTGGGGGAGGGGTATGTTAAAGGCGTAGGGGTAAATGATAACTCAAGCACCAAAGTGGTATGGGTCAGTTTTAAAAGCAAAATTTCATCATTTTTTTCCCTGTATTGACTGATTTACCCACAACATGATACATGTTAATGCAAAAAAATACAATAGCGTTAATGCACATTGCAAAAAGCCTGAAATTATTTTTGATACATTGCTACAAATTATGGACACTTCTATGTCTATTGCGACATATGAAGATTTTATGACAAAATCAAAGCATAAACCACGCAATTGTTGACGAATAACCAACCTGCAAAATCCCACCACTGTAGATATATTGTTGATGTTTTGTACAGAAAATGGCTGATGTTCCAGGACTTGCTCTCTGTGCTGATGCGAGTTCCTCTAGCTGCTGATTCTGTTTGCTGCGAGTAGAGGTGTTGTTCTCTAACTAAGTCCACAGTATGCCTGATTGTCTGCGTCAGAAATATTGATTACCTATATTACAGAGCGATTACAACATCATCCATTCCGCTTATATGTTTATTATCACTCCTGTAATGAGATACTGTTCACAGTGCTATGAATGTCACAATGTCAGCAGCGTGGGCTGCTGTCAACGTATAGCATTGTAAATAGCAAGTCAGACTGAGGACCATGCAGCAGTTTTACAGGGAAAGGATTAGGAGTAGGGAGGCGCTGATATGACATCATGGAAATTAGACAGGATGTTTGGCAGACTGATTATCTCAGGGTGGACCTAGGTGTCCCACCGTCTTTACAGCCTCATTATTTTAATGAGAATTATAATGAAGGTTTTTGAAATTTTTTATGTTGGAATCTAAAAATTTAGCGTGATGGAATCTTGCCACCGTTCTATTGGCTCTTATTGGAGGCTGTTTCTTGACGTCTGAAGACCAGACTAAAGTTCATTAAATAGACTTCACCATGCATATGCAGGGTTCATATTCTGCTTGCAAATGAGGATATTGAAGCCTTCAGAGTAGTTATCACTTTAGAAAATGAACTTTTCAAAGATTCCACAACAAATGTCACATATCCAGCAGCAAATGCTGCCTGTACTTTTGTTTTTTTGCAACATCATAGCTCATTGATAATCATCTGTTTCATAAATAGAAGCAAGGACTCCTTGATAGACGCTTCCCCTATCGACAAATTTATGAGACTGCGAGAGCCTGAGGCTATGTATAGTGAGCCATGTTATGTGAGGATTGCACTGTCAATAACATGAACAATTGCGTTAATGTAAAATTAGCACCGGTAGTGAGCAAAATAGATTCCCTAGAGGATATCAATTCAATTTCAACTTTCCTCAAGTACACTTATTAAAGTTTTAACTATTTATTTGTGTTCAATTAAACACAGTTGTTCAGCTTCTGATTGGCGCAAATATTTTGAACCCTGAGAGTAAAGGGTTAAACACAAATTATGGCCACTAAAGGCATGTAAATAAACTTCGCTTGGTTTTTACGCCCACCAGCGCTGAAACCCAGAGGAATTAGAGCAGGTCGATTTCAGTCCCAACAGATAGATAAAATTCTGAGAATTAGGGCTGACCCCTGGTTAGCTGAAATCTGCCCTTTTAGAGACATACATGAAGCTTTGGATGAATTTGTCAGCAGCTAGCTGAGTGTGTTATATTCCGATTCAGCTGGCCAACTGATTTTATGAGCATTCACAACCACAAAATATTTACAATTCAAGCATCATTGATTTTTTTGTATAATAAAGCTAGCTAAATTTGATAATTTAGTCATGACTGTATTCAAAAATAGAAAATCTCAAAATACTAAGTAAGAAGCAATTGAGATGATTGACACTGAGGTTGTATAGTTGGGTTTATAGTTAGTCCAGAGCACAGAAATATTCAATGCTGCTCTTTAAAAATCATTCTGGGGCCAGCAGCACAATTATCAGTTCAGGTGAGTAAAACTTTGGAATTAATGTCATGATCAAGGATATTAGCAATACCTAGTTAGTAGCAGTATTAGCAATTAGTTGAGTCTTTTTTTATAATCAAAAAATTATCAGGTAGATGTTGCGCAATTAAAATAACAATTTCACAGCCCAGAGGTCAGTCAGCAAGTAAAGAAAATTGAGCTAGATAATGGCATCAAAGAAGCCATTAAGTGGATGTATTGGTATTAGACCAGTAAATACCCCCAAACCTACTAAATACCAGTTAGCACCCCCTGCCTCTATTACAGCCTGGTTGTAGTTGCATAATCCTCATCATAGCTGTCCTAAAATTGAGTGTCAGGGATATGCATATGCATCTTAATTTATAGAAAAAAAACATTACTAGCTGATACTGAATTCCTTATTCAGTAAATCTAGGTCACGCTTCTCACACGTTTTATATAAGTCAGGACGACCCATTAATGACAGTGTCATACGCAGAGTAGACCAGACGTTGTCTGACATGGCCGACTTCTCTCCTCGTGGGCCTTCACCTCGCCTCTGCATGTTCAGAGCTTGTAGAAAATGCTCTACTGCCTCACTATAAAATATAATACAAACAGTTTTATCACAAAAGAACCAGTCAATTATATAAATCAATGTAATTAATATAATTAGACTCGTGACGGATTTTACTAAGCAGGGCAGACAGGATCAATACGTTTGAAGTCGTATTGAGCAGAGAGTGACGGCAAACAGGCTCACTGAGATACTGTATACTAAGTCCCAACGCTATATAACATCCCCACATATACAGATAGATATTGTAGAATACATAAACAGGGCTCACAATATTACTCTTTATGGTTTGCTGCTGCATGTTCTTTTTTAGCGAAGCTAGACAAAGTGTGGGGAGGGGTGGTGATGGTAAAATTTACAATCCTACACATGTTCTGAATCTTAGTCAATATACTTCCTCCCTATCTCTCCCAGGTGTGTGCCCAAAGATATAAAACCCCTTTTGCTATATTGACAGCAACATTGCGATTCTATTATATTGTAGGTTCAATAATTAAAATTCCCATTTCTATGTGTACATTGCCTACCTGTGGGCACCCAAGTTTATACATGCTATTCCCAAGTTATACCGAGATCGTATAAATCCAGGTGATAGCCCAAGTGCATTTCGGTACGCTTCAACAGCCTCCTCACTGCGCTGACCATTAGCTAGTGTAGCTCCCAGTCTATTCCACAATAGGGAGTCCTGATAAATACATGGTATAATATTTCAATCAATGATGAAATACAATTTCAAAAGAATAAATTTATCTATATGAATTGGCAGAATTGACAGAATTACAAACATTTCAATAAAATTTTTGAATATCAAGTTATAAGGCAGAAAAGTGAGATACTCTGTAAAATCTAAAAAACAACCAGCCTATCGCAATGTTTGATCTTTGCTGTTGGGCATCACAAAGTTCACCATAACATTCAGCTGTCATCGCTAAATTGTGTCATCGCTACACTAGCTAATTGTGTCCTAACAGATAGGACACAATTTGTAGCTATACAACAAGGTGCAAAAAGTTCAAAAATTCTTCCAATAGACATTGGTGTCCCCCAAGGCTCAATTCTGGCACCAAGTTTATTCCTCATATACGTCAATGATCTTTTATCCTACACATTACATTCCAAGGCATTTGCCTACGCTGATGATACAGTTTTCGTATCAAAATCTGACAACTTTGATACACTTAATGATTTATGTGATACTGATCTACACTTGATAGAAAGTTGGTGTAGGAATAATAGGATGTTGATAAACATAAAAAAATCTCACTATATGCTTGTACAACCCTCTCATAGAGCCACATCTCTAGATTTAGATCTAAAAATTAACCATAACAAACTAAACCGAAATGCCAATACCAAACTCCTTGGTTTTACTTTGAATGACTCATTGACATGGGACGATCATGTAGACCAGATTTGCATCAAAATAAACAAAAGTTTGGCATTATTCCAGAAATGCAGGGCATTCCTAGATAGTAAATCATCTCGTAACTTTTATTTCCAGTATGTCTTTTGTCATATGATATATGGCATCCGCATATATGGCAACCTATCACCACAATATATTCTTGAAAGAATATACTTGCTCCAAAAGAGGGCTTTCCGCCTAATAGCAAATGTCAGCCACATACCATATCATCTAATACATACAAGAGATTTACATACATCTCTTGGTCTGATTCCTTTTCCTCTCCTTGCTGGTCATTTCACCTGTATTTTTGGTTTCCAAATTTTGCATTTGATTGCACCTGACTTTCTTTTGGAAGGCTTTATTCCAGCTAGCTCTAAAACCTTTTTTAGAGACAGATACCGATTACATTATCACACTGATCAATTAAGACAAAAAATCACTACAACTTTTAACTCTTTACCAATTCAGATACGCTCAGCAACCAAACTCACTCATTTTAAACAACAACTATCAAAGCACTTTATATCCTATTAATTCTTGTTACTTGAGTATTTTTTCTCTCCGCTTAAGTTTTTTCTTTTTTGTTCTGTCACTGCATGAAAAACATTCCTAAAGATGATGTAGAATGACAATAAAAGTATATATATCGCTAAAGTCACAGAGAGATAGCGTTTTACCAGGATCAGCTATTATTGCTGACGCGATGCCAAGAGCTAGATTATTGATTTTGATCACCACATGAATGTTAGAGATGTTAGCTACCTTTGGGTTGATCTGTAATGCTGTTCTAAAGCAGTCAACAGCCTTATCGTACTCCCCTGAGAGATTGAACAGTACTCCCAATCCACACTACAATTAATCATAAAGTTATCATTGAGAGCGACTTTAAATCAGAGGTAAATATTGGGTCAGTATGATTTGATCCGCAGTGATTTTCATGTTTTGAATAAACTCAATTCCCTGGACGCTGAGGGAAAAGAGTACATCAGAACTAACTGAAAGCTAAGTGACAATGGGTATCGACATCCGAGCGCCAGAGTTATTAACACCAGAACTAGACTGTGAATATTTAAGCAAGCGGCAATTGCTGGCAATGATAGTTCCGGTAGTGGATAACGATCACCGTGTGAGTGCTTTCAAATAAGGGCGGCAAAGTACAAGTTATCAAATCGGCCGGAATTTTTGTACCCTATGTTGTAAACTGTATTTCATTCATGGTAGAGATTTTGGGACAGAATGCCTCGAATTACGTGTTATGTGATGGGTATGGTCTACAAAATGAGAGAGAGAAATGAGAGAACCTCTCAGACCAGATTAACAGTTCAGTGTACTAACCTGCACATCAGGGTCGATATCACCTGGAGAAAGTTTGATAGCTCTCAGGAAGTATCCTCTCACCTGGTCGTGTAATTCTCTGTAAGTAAATACATACATATGCTAATTAAGTCATTCCAAGAATCAGTGAAATCCTATTGGGTACTCACAATTTTCACAAACTGTCAATTTGTATTCAATACAGGGATATGAAATAGGTATATTAGGTATTAGTTATATGCACATGGTATACAGATTTTATATCGCAGTGAAACTTTGGCACATACCACGACACCAGTGAGCTGTTGGAACATTCCATGACCACCAAAGAAACAAGACGCAGCTGATCGGAAGCTGGTCTATTCCAATCAGCCAATCAAATCTCCATTTACGATCTCACAATGTTTCTATCATTTTTATGCATGTACGATGTACCATGGGACATGGGATAATTGCTATTATGGAGTTTATCATAGTTCATTTTTGGTCTATTTCTAGAGCTTACAATGGTCATTGTACCCGTAAAGGCTGCTGACACAATGTCATGTCGTAATTATCAGACAACTAGAATCTCATCATGATTATTAGTTGTATAAATTAGATGAAAATGGTGTTATTCTGTGAGGCGAAAAAACACCGTTCTCCAATATAGGCTTAGAGAAGAAGAATAGAGAAATCTATACATATGCTGCTGATACCATACAGTATCTGCATATATTGATACAATTACTTATATAATTGCTTGCGGCTCTAGATTAACGGCGTTTTACATGTTCTCCAGCAGGACATTAGCCAACAATACTAATAAACTTAATGGATTCCTAACTATAAGGCATAATTATAATAATAATGTTCATATTAAATTTAAATAAACTATCATTATTACTACTACCACATCTTATAATATGCACCATATAGTTTTTGGTTTCATGGCTGAAACTCACTGAGTCATATATGATGAAGAGGTTCTCTGTGCCTCAGCTCCATCAGCAGGTAATATTCTACTGTATTTAGGGTTCTGTCTGATCCATTCAACCAGTGACTGACAGGCGTGTGTTTGTAGTGACTCATTTGTATATGATACTGAGAGAGCCATCAACGCTGTCAAATTATTCGGCTGTAACTCCAAACACCTGCAACAAGATGGTCAATAGGGAATGTGTAACTGATCTTTATGGCTATGTTTAGTGCAGAAATCAGAATTATATTACCATAAGTATTACCCAGAAAACATTGTTATTCCTTTGATATTAAAGGGTCAAGAGTTTGATAGTGTATGGTCAAACCTGTCATCTTAAAAATATCAACAACGAGTCAATGGTCAATTTAGGTCCGTAGAGAGTAGCGATATATTTTACATATTCAGTGTGGTCAATATTAGAAAAATAGCTTTGGAGATGTTAAAAACTAACCATAATCTAGTTGCTGAAATAAAGCTCAACAGTTACAATCAAATAGCAGCGGACAGGTAACAAACAGCTATCTAAGAAAATCAATTACTCTGATTACTTGGAAAATAGAAATGCTCTAAGGTGTTAGGTTTTAGCAAAACATGTTCTGAACTTGAGAGGGTATTAGAGTAGCTCGAGTGCTTCATCAAACTAACGCAGGAAGTGTGCGGCAGCGCTTAATCTCCTCACATAAAACCTTTACAACTTAAACTACAATAACAGGCACATAAGTAGAACACACTGTTTTCTCCATATACATATGCGGCGGAAACTCTCAAGGTTGCAGTGACATTTCATTTTCATTTCAAGATTTTTCTGGAATAAAACCCAAGGACAAACTTTTAAGCAGGCCAGTATTATCAAGTTATCAGTAAATTAGTCTCGTAACCATCACCAATTCCTACTGACACCCGACCCACACAAGGAAACTGACCGAAGGTTCTAATGCTTACCAAAGAAACTAGCGCTGAAAGTTCAGCATTAGAAAACAGTTTGTTACACATGTAACTGCTATTCTAGAACAAGTTAAAAACATGTCTTGTCAAACTACAGGAAGCCCCTACAGAGGTTTGAGCGCTTTTAAAAGTTATGTGTGAGGAGATTGAGCGCTTCAGTTTCTTTGTCAGTTTCTCTCAAGACTTACCTCTTTAGAGCAGCGATAGCATGAGGTTCCTGTTCGTTCTCAGCCTGACTTGTACCCAAATACTGCCACGCCTCTACATGATCTTGATTTTTCTGCACAGCTGCCTCGAACAGAAGCACAGCGTTAGGAATGTCACCGTGCGCGAGCCGCTTTAACCCCTCACCAAACGGATTCTCGTGGTTTATCAAAGGGTTATCCTCTTCAAACCTATATACCTACAGTCATCAATAACAGAAGTAATGGTACGGTAAGAAACTATGCTACATACACCATGATCACTAAACAAAAGCGTATAAGAGCACCTCATACAGTTAAAATAGCATTCAAATTGGCATTTAAAAACATTAATTCAAACTGACATACTCATTTGACATTTATTTTCGGTGAATTGAGTTAGTAATGCTTTCTTAAGATTTTATATTTGGTTTAAGTTTTTTTTGGCACATCAGGGAGAACGTTTACGGATGATGAATGCAAATAAAACTGTTCATATATATATTTAAAGTAGTACCATCGAGTTTAATGTGTCACTGATCCCCTGAAGTCAGGTTCACTGGGGAAAAATATCAATTTTCATACCCATACGATTCTGTTGTACTGTTCGGGCAAAAAATTTACTCATGAATTGAGTTAAATAGGCCTATATGGCTTTTGCCACAATGAAAGCTTTTCTTATTTTATGACTGCTGGTTATTATGCATAGACTGATTACACACACAATCCCACCTACCTTGTATGGTTCAGTAGCCTCATATTCTAACCATGGATGCCCCCCTTCTTCCCTGTAACAAGGTAAATATCAACCTTTCTTTCTGTGAGCATCTTTGCATAATGGAACTTGAAGTCGTGCCCCCACTGACATTGTGGACACAACTCCTGTATTTTGCCATTAATATGTAAATAGTATTTATATGTTATGTTTACATAAAGCATGAGTGGCCTTCTTACACACTCTTACTTACATAGCGTGACTTACAAAATGCGACTAACACACTATTACTTACGTACTTACACCTTGTTACTTACATTTATTGTGACCTACACACTGTTACTTACCTGGACATATCCTCCCACTGTTGCTCGAGTACTTTCCAGTAGTCCTCCTCCGCTGGTTTCACTGCTCCACCTGACATCTCCTCAGCCCACTTATCAGCCAGTGATTTCTCTGCCGCTGCCGAGTCAGCGTCTGTCTTCTGAGCTGTCTGTCCGTGCTGGTTCACCCATTCCTCAACCTGCATTGTGAAAGTGCACACTGATGACTTGATATACTATTGCATGTTTATCTCTTATCGATAGAGAGTGAACCAATTCACTTAGTACGAGTACCATCTCAAGGAATTTTGTATGACAACCCGAGTTCACGGTTAGGGGTGGGTACATGTTAGGTCTTATACTAAATTGACTCTAATTATAAGAGATAAGATCCTGAACAGTTTTATATCAATGTCAGTGTGGTGGAAGTGAATGGTTCATTAAAAGAAATTCTCTCCGTCCACGCAGTAATTTGGTGACTATCCATATTCCTATATCATGGGTGAAAGTATGAGCTATGAAGGAACAGGACCGTTGCACGATAATCCTAAATTTTTATGTCAATTTCTGTCTAGAGAAAGTGGATATTTTGATTGAAATTTGGTAAGGTATTGCAATGACATAACGCTGAACACACACAGATAAGTGTTGGTACTTGAAATCGAATTCTACTTTCACTGAGCATGCTAGCCTGTCTAGGATCTTGACACGCAAGACATGATACACTTTGGTGTTGTGTAATTTTGCGTAGATATCTTGTAAAATTACCCATGATTGCACTGAGAATCGATTGACCTATTAAAATACTAGCACAGAAATAGTCACCAACATACCTTTGCCTTAGGATTGCTGGACGGAGTATGTTTGACTTCGTTCCCTTTTATGGTAACCTCCTCATCTGCTATATCTTTGACAAACTGCATAAACTAAAGTGGGACAAAGGAACTTGCGTCAATAAAAAATATTGATATAATATAATAACAACAACAAGTACATTAATCTGCATAGATTTAAGCCATGATCATCTTTATAGGATTATTTAAGGTGCTATATTATAAAATTGATAAGCTGAAGATTGCCAAAACATATATGCCAAGACACACTCTACACTCGCAGTGTATAGCAAGTTTAGTCAATAGAAGGCGGGTACACAACTCCAATACTGTCAAACTGGATCAAATATATGCCCAAGTATAGCAGTGGATCATACTTGAGAGTTTTTGAGCTTAGGATCTGTGACGCTGTTATGGAAATCTTGAGCTGTCTTGACTAGATCATTCTTTTCTTCAAAAGGTTTAGTCCATGCATCAGCCTGTTCTTTAGAGAGAGGAGGTGGCTGCCTTGTCTCCCTGGAAAAAAGAAAATTATGATATTAGACACTGTTGACTTTGCAGCTATAAGCTTTTCTATAAATCCGACTAATAAGCTGTATTAGAGAGAAGTAAAATAATAACAGTTTCGCCCTCTGGAGAAAACAACCCCTATTGTCCCACTTTAACCATTTGCAGAATTACTACCGTAGAACCAACATGGTGTTTCACTCATAACTCCTTGGCTAATTAATGTCAATCATGTTCATTTTTTCACATATTATCCATCAATGTCATATCTTAAACTGCAGAGTAAGCTGAATTATTTTACCATTTTATATAAAATTTATCCCTCATTTCATAACTTTTTCCTGTTATTTCAGCGTTATTTCCCATTTCTCAGTTTTGTAAACATTCGTTATTATCAACTTGGACACTAAATGACACATTAACTAAATTTTCAAAAGGAGTAGAACGATACCAATGTTGAATGCTCCTCATTCATTTGGTGTAGACATGAGGGATCACCCACCAGTGCTGTGACATGGCTAGTCTAGGAGGCATCATATGTCGCTGTGGTAACATCGGTCCAGCAGAAAACTGGGGCTTCTGCTGCTGATGTGTTATATGTGTGACTGAATCAAAATCAGCTGCCAGTTCAGGCTGTAACTTCTCATTAGCTAGAAACTCCTGAGCCCAGTTTGCATGTGAGGCCAACTCAGCTACTGCAGGCGCTATGAAAGGTAGTGTTAAAGACAAAATATTATATAAATAAACATACTGCATCTGTACTATACAATTTATGCCTTTACATTTCCAAACAATTTATACCTCAACCCGGGAAAAATGAACATCTGTCTCTGTGTTTCCTCCTCTTCTTCCCACAAGAAAAACTGCATGTGATAGCGTAATGATTAGGACCCAGTACTTTGATTGTTAATGCAAATTATCTGGTGGAAGGAGTGGTTTTCCCTCTGATTTCCACAGAAGGAGACTGCAATTGAGGGTACCAGTGAACCTTTCCCAACCTTTAATTAATTTAGCTGTTACCTAAATAACTGGAACACATAAGCCCCTCGCTCAAGGTTACCTAAGCATAGCTACCTTGTCAACTTTGATATATTAGAGTGCATATTGTTATGAATGAGACTTCACTGCTTTTCAAATTCAATTAACTCAATGTGACATGTTTTACTAGCTAATGGTTATTGACAAGCAATTGAAAGATAATTAGGCACATCAACAGTATAAACAATCCTGCCAATGCTGACCTCATGATATGAACTGCAAAAAGAGCAACAGCTTATACTAAAGAACAGCTGGGTCAAAATAGGGTCCAGATAATTAGTAAATCTCCAGATTAAATCTTATTCCGTATGACTATTTGAACACAAATAACATACCCTTCACCTATCCTAACAATTTTTGTGTGCGACAGTAAACATGTATGGAATCAATTAAAGTCTTTGCCGTTGTTCTGGCTGTATCGTTCTGACTCAAAAAGTTTGCTGTCAAAATTTGTCTTGAATAGATTTAATTTGTGAGACTAATCAGACACAGTCATGATGTTAACCTAAAGAGCAGATATCAGGTTGCTTTACATGGTTGACAAGCTCACTGGCACACATTTGAAGAAATGAATAGACCAAAGTTTACAGGTGCTAGAGCGAGCATGATGAAAAATGGTTTATGGTAATGTCAAAGA
The DNA here is from genome assembly GCA_914767715.1 of Membranipora membranacea. Classification (NCBI taxonomy): domain Eukaryota; kingdom Metazoa; phylum Bryozoa; class Gymnolaemata; order Cheilostomatida; family Membraniporidae; genus Membranipora; species Membranipora membranacea. Next base: position 13,458,843 of record OU612073.1, on the reverse strand, counting down.
CCGATCTGAATATCAACATATCATATACCGTTGTACAGCTGCCGAGCTACTGAAAATGAATATCTAAACGAAAACTTGATCTTGATGACGTTGTGTCATTTTAGGGAGGAAATGAGGCAGAAAATGCTGTTTTTGTCAATGCAGATGGAGGAGTCAAATAAATTGCAAGAAATTTTAAAACAGGTGGAACGTATACTTAGAGTTTGCGTTCATAGTAAAATTTGATTCTCCTTGTTTCTTTCTTTATATGACTACTCTAAATTGACTTTTTATGTCTCGCCATACAATGCATTTTTTTGTGAAGCCGTAAAAATATGTGAAATTTCAATCATTAATTCAGAACAGACAATAGGCTCGATACAAAATTAATTATGATTTTCCCTTAGAGTACTCTTCAAATATCATAATCATTGACTTTCAACAAATTAGCTTGCATATTGCAATGACAGTAGACTCTCTAACACAGCTAATACTTTCGCCACTTTTGCATAATGTCAAACATGCTGTCCAAATGACCATTATTGTGGCCTAACAAAGTTTTTTTGAAAATTCCCACATACGAAGCCGCTTTCATTAACAATGGTGCACACAGGAAATGCCAACAGAATTTTTCATTGCACGTTCATTTTTCTCGAATTTAACGTTAGAGAATGGCAAAAAACAGCTATTTTTTGGGACTTATGAGGTGTTGTTGGGCATTCTTTTGCGTTAAATTCAAGAAAAATGAAGATGCAGTGAAAAATTCTCTTGTCATTTCCTGTGTGCAGTAAGGTTAATGAAAGCGGCTTCGTATGTGAGAACTTTCAAAAGGACTTCGTTTGGCCACAATATTGGTCATTTGGGCAAAATGTTTGACTTTATGCAAAAGTGGCGAAAATATTAACTGTATTCGAGAGTCTACTGTCATTGCAATATGCAAGCTAAGTTGTTGAAAGTCAATGTGTATCACATTTGAAGAGTACTCTAAAAGAAAATCATAATTAATTTTGTTTCGAGTCTATGACCTGTTCTGAATTAATGATTGAAATTTCATATATTTTTACGGCTTCACAAAAAAATGCATTGTAGGGCGTGACGTAAAAAGTCAATTTAGAGTAGTCATATATCAAAGAAAATCAAATTTTACTATGAACGGAATCTCAAAGTATACATTCCACCTGTTTTGAAATTTCTTGCAATTAATTTTACTCCTCCATCTACGTTGACAAAAACAGCGTTTTCTGCCTCATTTCCTCCCTAAAATGACACAATGTCATCGGATTGAGTTTTTGTATAGATATTCATTTTCAGTAGCTCGGCAGCTTTCCAACGGTATATGATATGTTGATATTCAGATCGGTCTTTGATATTACCTTAATGATTGATAAGCAGATTGTTCCAGTCCCACTTCAACAGACCCTGTTATATATTTAACTTGATTTGTTAACTGTACACCTGATCTGAAAGCTTTAGATTCATTTTGGTAACCAAAGCCACAAAACAAGTGATCATACAGTGACGATGTATATGTATACCTCTCTGAGGGGTTGCTTGCTGATAGACCTGGGCTTCATCGATTTGTCTCATTTCCTGGAGCAAACCTGCCATATTAAAGCTCTGAGGAACTATCTGTCGTCTATTCTGCTGCTCAGATAGGAACTCATTTACCATCTGTTGTAAAAATGACAAGTAGTTAGAATTTTAAACCTTAAACCTTTCATTAGGCTTTGGACACCGATTGTATGGTTTGAGCTGCGCAATGATGCATGCTTACAACATTCCCAATGTAACTTCAACCTCAAGCTCTCAGGAAGACCAGGTTAAAGCATCCATGAAATAAACCTCAAAGTAATTAAGGGAACAGCTCCAGCTTATAAGCTTTAGAGTGAGCCCAAGAACAGCCCAATTGGTCAACTAGGACTGAAGTTACGTCTTATCAAAGTAAGGCCTCACTGAGGTTCGCTCGCGAGCTTTGCGCAAGGGGATATGATGTCATTTTGCGTATATGTCTACCATTAGAAACTTTGCACTCGTTTAATTTCGTTAAAATTTGATGAAACGAGATGAAATCCAACGTAGGTCATGTCATCATAGAGATTAATCCAAAGCAAAATTGAAAGTGATAAACGCATAATTTGTGAAGGAAAAAGTTGGTTTCACTTTAATAGTTCCATATAAAAAAAATGTCGAATATCGGCCAAAAACCCTGATGTGACCTTACACCCAGGCTTTCCGATTTCACGAGCGAATATTGAAAGGGCCGACTTTAGCCCCTCATAACACAACAGTAGTGGTCCGAGAGAGTCAATTTGGACTTGTTTTGAAGCTGATTAGCTGGAGAAACAGCTTTGATAATCCCAATCTTAATTTCATGGATGCTTTAATCTCTTAAATATTATAATTAACCTGCTGTCACTGGGAATTCAAGAATTTTCACAATTTTTTGTGAAAATCTGCTGAATGACATATACTGCTGGATAGTTGAACACCTGTCCTTGTGACAATCTGGGTCTAGGCAATTTTTGGTGTGGTGGATATGCTTCCCTACAATCCGAGAATATTAGATGCCAATAAAGTGAATGGAAAAGTAAATAAGCTGCTTTTCACAGCCAATATTATGCCCTATTAAGGAAGGCATAGCGCCATCATGTCTCATAAAAAACTTAAATGAGTGTCTTAAATACTAAAGCCAAACGCTTCCCTGGCCATGATCACCTGTTTTTGCAAGCCTTTTAAGAATATTACCTGTTCCTCCTGCACGATTCCACGGGAAGTTCTGCCTGACTGTAACCCATCTTGTTGTCTGCTTTGGTCGTGGGTCATGTGACCTGCCAGCCTCATAAGAGGGTTTGCTCCACCACATTCTGCACCAACCAAATCTTTCATTGACATGATGATGAGCTGTGCTACAAGCATAAAAGTCTAATGCAAGAGTCGTATCAGTTAGAGACCAACACACAGACTCCCTACGAGGTTGTTATAAGCATAATGGTCAAGCCATTTTGTCTCACACTCCCCCTGCCACGCACATGGGACATACAACTTACAGCCTATTGGACAGACAGATGGCACGGTTGTTAGAAAACCAGAGTGGTCCATAGCCTGAAGTTTGCAAGCTTGCAAGTATGTCTTCCATGAAGCACAAACAAGCCTAGCCATCAACATATACTGGATATTTTCTTGCAGTAGACTACCATACCCACCAGGAATTCTAGCACATCTCAGAGAGTCCTCGCTTGTAGCAGTCTTGACAGATTAAATAGGGGTTGGCATTGGGTTGGATTGCTCATACTCATAGCCATCCATTGCTGCTGGATCTTCCTTTAGGCCTCATCAAACTAACTGTCACATTCACTTGCACTCATTTCACTCTGCCTGGCCACACTCTAGGACTTACATGCCTTCTTACTTACTTTGCCAGCCCGACCTATACAATGCGTACAGGACCACTGATACTAGACTTGTTGGCAACCACCCCTTCTGTGGCCTACATAGTTTGTGCAAGCCCAAGTTGTTGAGTGCCCCAGAGGTTTAGTCCTTGATGAACAGGGAGACTCAGCCACTGGACTTTCACATACTACAGGAGATGGCTTGTCGCTACCTAGTCTAAACCAGGAGAAATCCTCTCTTTCCCTACACTACACATTGGTTGGGCTTGGCTGGTGAAGATGATTGGATGTGACCAGCAGGGATGTGTTCATAAATAATATAACAAAAAAGCACAGGTCTACTCCAAAACCTGGGATTTTGGCAATGTTTGATTGCCCCCCTTGAGTTTTTGTTGTTTTAACAACAAAACAACAAAAACTCAAGGGGGGCAGTCAAACATTGCCAAAATCCCAGGTTTTGGAGTAGACCTGTGGTCCACTTGGAAGATTCAACCAGGTTCAGCACCGAGTTTTGTAAGTCAAAAGGTCACATTGATATCTTCTGAAACCTTCTGCTAGAATTCTGATGAAGAAAACCTAAGCTCTCAATGAGCAGGTCAATCAGCGAATCAACTAGTTCAATTTGTATAAAATAAAACAAATTATTTTCTTCCAGATTATTCATCATCATATTGGACATCAAGAACTCTATGAGTCATTGTTTCATCTTGCTGCTTTAATAGTTTCATAGATAGTCCCAAGCTATACACATACACCATGTCTGAGGTAGATCTTCAAGGAAAAAGAGACAATATTAGTAAAAAACTTCAAGAGAGGGAAGAGGAGAGGCTGAAAGTAGCCAACCAAAGAAGAGAAGAGTCTGAAAAATACTCCTCTGAAAATGAAAGCACAGAATTTTACAAGAAAACAGTAGATTCTGGTGCTCAAGAGATAAGAGATGGACTTGGTGCTGCAGGTGATCAAGCTCAAAATACATTGGCTGCCTTCTTTGATGAGCTTTCTTGTAAGCTGTCCACACTGCAGAAATTTGTATCAGATTCAACAATGTTCCTGACTGCCTTTGACTTGGGCCAAAGCCAAAATCTACTTAAGGAAATTCAAGTTGAGATATCCCTGAGAAGAGATGAGCTCATGCCAAAGAAGAAATTTGCTTTCAAGAACCGTAAGAAACAGAATGCAACGAAACCCTCTGCTGGCGACCAAAAGCCCAGTGAGCCACAGCAATCGTCTACTTCTGGTTCAGCTGTATCCTATGATAACTCCGCCAACGAATATCGTGTCGACAACAAAACTGACTGCACGATAGAAATAAGTGCTGATGATATCAAAAACAAGGATGTGATTATGACAAAGCTGACAAACTGTACTATCAAGCTCAAAGGGGTTCCAAGTGCCATGCACCTTACTGATGTAAAGAGCTCAAATTTTATATGCGGACCTTGCGCAAGGTGGGTATATCTCGCTTTTCTTAACAATGAGTTATAGGTATTTATGCGTCTGCTGACAGAGGTATAGGTATTTATGCATCCACTGACAATAGCACCTACTGTTAATCCAGATAGGCCTAAACTTTTTATTTTATTCTCCTAACATCCTTATGCCAAACTTTTCTCTATTATGTGATACCTATATGGATTGCTATTTTCTAGGTCTGTGTTTATCGAGAGATGTGAGAAGTCGACTTTTGTTTTGGCTTGTCAGCAACTCAGGATACATGAAGCTGTACATTCAAGATTTCACATTCATGTGACAAGTAAAGCCATCATCGAAGACAGTAAAGGTAATGATATCACCGCCTGGTTTTTTTGATATCATGGAAGTTTGGGGATAAGTTGCATCCATTAGTTTGATACCTGATTTGTTCAAAAAATAATAATTTGTCCTATATTCATTATTTGATCCCGTGTTTTCAACCATCAGCAAACTATCAGTTGAAATTGTCTGACCGTAGACTCTGTCTAGGAGATTTCCAAATGGTCTGTTTTCACCTGTTTCATTTTTTTCTTGGTTTTTGTTCAACTGTTCAAACTTCAACCCTCTGCTGGTGATATACCCTGGATGGCCACCATTTTAGGCTTGTCTGTCAGGATTGAGGAATAAGTTATGGATTATACCTCTTGATGCTGCTCAGATTATCAGCACTTTCAATGTCTATTCATTTCAGATTTGCTTTTCGCACCCTACAAGCTGTCTTATGAAGATATAGATGACCATTACACTGAGTCGGGTCTGAGCAGAGAGGTCAATAACTGGGATGCTGTCGATGATTTCAACTGGTTAGTGAAAGATAAACAGTCGCCTCACTGGAACACGATGGGAGAAAATTATCAAATTCCGCACACCTTATAACATTAAGGGACAAGGTTTGAATCGACTTTAACGGAGCTAACAATGGACTTTGCATTGCACTAAAATGATTTGAAGGTTGGGCAATCCTTCCCCTCATATCCTGACAAAATTATACGGACTTAGTTTGTTAGTTGATGAGTCATTCTTAGGAAAGACATTTACCTTTAAAATCATGACTAATTTGTGCCAAATCACTTCATCTTTGTGAGTTGTGTCATGATTGCTAAGAACAAGTTTATTTTCTCTGTGGTGGCTGAGGGATATTGCAAATGTTTAGTACAATATCCTTCCGCCAGCACAGAGGGAACAAACTTGTTTTAATGATTATTCATGTCGGTCATGAAGATGGACAACAGTACCTGCACCCGCACCTTGGGAAAGTAATTGAATGGAATCGAACATTTAATTTTGCACAATTATGTTGCTGCTTACGAGCGCTCTAGGATTACCAATTATAGTTTTGAACTCGCCACACAGGCAAAGATAAAAAACAATATATCTGTGATTATTTGATTATAATGAAGTTGCGCTACCACATATTATGAGGAGAAAACTCTTGGTATAATTTATTTGTATTTCTATATTGTGTATCAATATAAACCGATCAGTTACAACACAAATGACCATTCCGCCATCATGCAACTTGTTTGATTACTGGAAATATCACTGATGCTTGGATACAATCGCTGATTGCAGTTTAGGAAGGTTTTGTATCAAAAACGTCATCATAAGTCAATTCCTAACCTTTCCAGTTGGAGTCGGTTAAAACTCTTTTTGTAAGGCTTCTTAGCGTCTTGCAATGCAAACTTCTAATTGAAACACATATTGGCAATGACGAGTGGTAGACTGTGTGCAATGGCTGTTAGTCTTCATGGCAATATTCTGTTTGCAATAAATTGGGCTCTCCTATACTCGGCAGGAAATAAAACCCATCATAACATAGTAGCCTGAGACATGTAATCCCATCAATTATGTTAACTCTGTCAGATTATTTTGTTTGAATTGTATTGTATCACCTCTTAAACCACGTTATATTAGGTTTGTTATCCTTCACTAATAACACCTGGTGGGGAGAGTACTAGCTATTGGGTTACTTATATTATATGATGCTAACTGTCATTGCTGCTGAGTACCAATCTAACTCAGTATCATTTCAGTAGTTATGACCACACTGTATATCCCCTTTCTTGATGTTATGCTATAGCCTTGGTTTCTATTAAGTTCCTGGTTATAAATCACGGGCTACTGATTATTCATGCAATCACCAATGCTGCTTATTGAATAGGTTTCTCAGGCTCAAATTCTTTTATCACTTGTTGAATAATCACCTATTATTCTGAATGCAGTGACTTGGATATAAAGCCATTTATCAAGCAAATTTGGCTGCACTATGTCAACTAAAACATTTCAGCTGATTTGTTAGTAGATTTAGTTGGCTTGATTGATATCTCCAATTTTATCAGTGGAAGTTGTTTTACATAATTATTAATTCCAGTGCATTCTCCTCCAAGCTATGGTGAGTGATTAATTATATTTAACAGCTTTTAATGTGAATACCATAGCATAGCTAAACTCCCACACGCACAATGTATGCCATATAAGATAGTTTTATGCCTCTGGTTTTGACCAGTATGCTTTCAGCTTCAACACGAAATCGATGGTATCTGCAGCCTGACCCACGGTCAACTAGCAGGAAATTACATGCACTACATGTGTGTGGTCGGTCTTTCAGACCGTACATTCCGTATTATCTATCTCGAAACTAGTCATGTGATAATTGTCTTATTGTTTCTTTTACTTTATCTTGATTAAGACTTGAGATTGGGTCAAGTGCATCACTTCACCTCAACTGTAGCGATGAACTCCAGGAAAAATAACGCTGGTGGAGGCGGAGTAGCTAGACAAAGCTCATATCGCCAAGCGGTCACTGATGGGACAAGGCAGACTGGCACGCTTGAGGCCTACAAACCATCTCAGACTGTAAACACAGTTCAAGAGCAGACTTCGGTGAGACAACAACCAGGGCATGTGCCTACTCTAATAGAACCATCCACTGGAAGAGGTTAGTTCCTGTATTCTGCATTTATAAATATTCATGGCGCGGCTGCATTACATTAGATGGTATACCTGCTTTGCACGAAGGATAACCCACGAAGGAAACCTTGTAAGCGGTGTCAAACTACTTTGAACTCGTTAATTCACATACTAAAAGTTTTGATTTACATACTGTTGATACCATTAGTCGCTTTACTAGATAATCAAAGGTTATCGTGGGAGTAAAATACTTCAGTCAGTAGGCAGAAAATGATTATTGAAAGATCAAATTCATAACTAGTGACACAGGGTCAGCTTCAAATAACATGAATGCAATTTAATGTTTGGCCATGGCAGCTACTACTGATGCTGCCAACGACCATATTATTGTTTGCGTTACGCCATACGTAAGCGGCATCAGGTCAGCCTGTCTGATTGCTGCTGCTTGAAAAGCAACTGCCAAACAAAACACGGGAAATCCACTAAATCCTCTAACAAAGGTATTTGTCATGTGAGCAGGCATACAGGTATTAGGTCATGCTTTGCCTTTGAGTTCATTATTGATCATACAGCGCTTGATTGTGTAGGTAAAGATAGGGTAAAAGGTGTAATTATTACCTGACTGTTCAATGAACAGGACATAGAATTACCTCTCTGGATTTTTGTCAGTAGTGCCATATTAGGATTGCAAAATCTGCTTTTATTTGTCTGGGCTTAGGAAATTTGAGAGATAATTTTTGTCGGATGTTTTCTTTCTGTATCGCTATTAATCACAGTGTAGCGGCTGACCTAATCCCTACAAAGATGTAAATTTCCCCTAAAACGAGAAACTGATGTATAATTCGGATTTGAATAGTAGAAGTCACCCGATAATAAACCCAGCATAAATATTTACTGAAATGAAAGTTGCAACATTGATGCAATTACTTTTGGACAAACCTCAGACCTGTTTTTTTCTATCAGTTACCTGATAACTTGATGTGTGTCAGATAGCCACTATAATAGCCAGAGTGACAGCAAACATGCCTGAATCTAAACTTTGACAGCTCCAACATTAAATATAATGTCAGGTGGAAAGGTTCCACATTTTAGTTTAGCGTTTTAGTCGGCATCGATCGGTGTTCTATTTATTTCCCTTATTAGAAGTGTTTTCTCTGCTAGAATTTCATAAGGTGCAATGAATACCAGGACAAGGAGTTTAGAAGTTTCTAAGTGGTGGAGGAATGTTGTGTGTAACAGAAGACCCAAAAATACCATCTAAGAGTTTGTACTTCTAGTTAGCATTCGCCCATTGAGTAGTTGAGTATGGATTAACACGCTTACTCATAGTCATACCCACACCATATATCACTTTCTTATCTTATCAAAGCTACTAGTAAAGGGTACAGGCTACAGCTGATAGTGTGTGGTGAAAATTTGTCCTCTCTCTTGTTATTCCTGACCTTTTATAAGCTTACGATTAAGGTGATCCTCATCATCTATGCTAAAACTTTAACATGACCTCCTGGAGGAAACTATATACGCCCGAGAGTCTCAATCAGACTGTCTTGAATAACACAGCTGCACTATCCAAACACTGTCATCAGTCCCTGGTCACGGGTACAGTTCAGTCATTTATAAAACTCTATGCCGGAATGTCTGGATTAGACATACACCTGTCTTGTATAACATGGTGTTATTCAAATACTGCCATCAGTATTGGGACTCAGTATCAATTGGATAGTAAGTTATAAGCTACAAGTCCATCACTCATGAGAGATGAGGAAAGAATCGTTCCCAAATCAACAAACAAATCACAGCCAATGTGTCTGTTATAGCTTATGATGGCCATGTGATAGTTTTGTTTTTTATCTCGTTTTAATGGTCTCCAGGCAACGCCCTGTTGTTTTTTATTGCACTCCATCAACCATGAAACATTCTCTTGAATGATTGCCAGTATATAAATATCTGAAGTGTAGGCTGCATACTTAACCAACTTGCAATCACGCTTTGTTAGGTCATTCCTTGCCATCAATCATTTAGTCTGAAAGTGTGAGCAGGATGACGAGGACGGTGTATCAAATGATCAATGGTGTAGTCGGGAGCGGGTCAGAAGTTTTGCTTTGGATTATCTAGTTTGATAAGAGCAGGTTTGGTTGCGCCTCCTGCTAGCTGGACCTAAGTCATCCTCTTCTAGACACAACATCACACTTATATTGCTGGCGTATTATCTAAAAACCAAAGACTGTTTTATAAGATTGTATTCTTGATAAGGTTGCATGGACTTTGATCGCTGTGAAAGCGATAGTAATTCACAGGGCTACTACTACAAGTGTGTTGGTTGCTCCATTCCAGAAAAAAAAACATAGAACTTTAAATGTTTTGTAGCAGACATGACAGAGGAGACTAAAACTGTACCTATATATGATGATGTATCTTTTACTCCATCTGAAGGAACCGATGACCCGGCCACTCTAACTCGAGACAATCAGGTCAGTTTCCTCAAGCATGTATCCATGACTGCTCAAAGAGTTACTGTAAAGTTTAACATGACTGCAGGTTGACTTTTCTCTCCAGGCTGCTGGTATTTGTCACCCAGAAGTTAAACTTGCTGTCAATGCAGTTTTACTACAAGATGTATCAGCCATTCTCCATGTTCTGTCCTGGCCTACTCAATTGCAATTAAAAAGAACAGGGTAATATCAACAAAAGCTCACCTTTCCTAACATTTTGTTTTGGCTAGTGGATTGTGAGGTGAGCTATGACTTTGATAACCTTTGTTGACCTGAGTTGACAGAAGGTTGTCACAAATATGCCTGGTTCTGTCAAATCTGTGGCAGTTTCCTTCCCCCTCAGTTTGGAAATTGTAGTTCGAGAAGAATCTAATATTTGTTAATTAAAATTAAATTATAGCTAGTTGTTTATATGGTTTTGTTATCCGACATATTGATATTTGAGCAGCCATTCTGATATAGGCATACTTTAGGGGGTCTATCATACCATCAGACTGTCTAGCAAGGGATTCACTATTCTCATAACACTCGCACCGGGAAAAGCTCTGATTTGAGCGGCTTGAAGTAGGTCTAGAGAAATGTTCGGCTTGCATTAAAATTTTAACAACCTCACGTCCTAATAATAACTCCCCCCCCCCTCAGCTAGCTAAAATTGGTGCTTGCTTTTTATCTATTTGTAGCCTCCTCTAGGCTCTAGGTTACGTAGACAGTATGCACTTGAGTACTTGTCAGAGTACTTACTGTCTGCGGGTCAGATAAGTTTTTAGTATCTGATTTGACAGCTTTGTGCAACTTCCTTGTTTGAATTTTTTGTTGTTGAAATTTAAATTTAAATGATTGAATTTATTAATTGAATTTCCAGCATGTTGTCAGTTCCTGTGGTGCTGATAACCAAAACAATATTTTGGGGACAATTTGGAGAAAACGTTTGGTGTTGTTTGTAAGTTGTGAGTAATTTTGGTTGTGAGTACTCATCTCTAGAACATTTGTCAAATTGATTGTCTCTTATTATTGATCAGTGCTACTGTCTGTACCAGGGTCCTTTGGATTTGTTCTTTGAAAATTAGTGGAGCATATATTGTTTGTTCATTTCAAACTTGCCTAGCTTTTATGTTGCTCTAAAGTTAGTAGCAGTGTTGGCTGCTCAATGGTTTCATTTAAAATGATGCATAGATTACTTTTTTTCTAGCATGGGGTACATTTTCACTCTTATCAATGTACTTGTTACGAAGTTGTTCATTCAAAGATTGCTATCTCCTCATTCACAATACTTGGTATATTTCCCTTACAGGCCATGGCGCCTAATGATATTAATGCAAACTTCAAATCAGGTCACTTTGCAAACTCCGCCATAGAATCAGACGGACATGACTCCTCCTTTGAATCCTCAGCTGAAGAGGCACAGACAGGCACAATCAAACGTAGTCCTACTCAGGAGCTAACTTCTGAAACTGAACTAGAACTAGAAGCAAGTCAGAATTCTAAGTGGCAACGCGAAGCAAACAGGTCTTTCAAATCCAACCATCCGGCTTCCCCTGCCCATGAGCCTGTGATAGATGAACTTTCAGAAAGACTAGGGGCTTCAAGCTCCAACAATCCTCCCCCAGTGCCAACCACAAACCCCGCCGACAGCCGAAGGCGGCAGGTTATCCGTAAGGAGAGGGGTAACTCTGTGTTCTATGATGAGGTGTCGATTGACACTCCCATCAGTACAGAACAGACAACTCCCGATGATTCCGGAGAAGTGGATTATGATGATGTGCCAACTGCAGGTAAGATTTTTGTTCAATGGAAGAATATATAAGTTCTTTAACGGATTTTGTTTTGCGATTGCAATTATAGTTTTAATGTGGCATCCGAGAATCTAGTGAACAGCAGGTACATTAGTACATACTGGACTAGGCGATGAACTTTTAAAGGCGGCTCAGTTTTAAAAAGAAAACTGAGCAGCTTTTAAATGTGGAATTTGACATCAAATTTTTTATTTTTTGACAACCCCATCTGCTAAATTTGATTATGTGCAGATGAGTAATACCCATAGGCAGAGCACTTTGTGTATGGAAGGACCTTACAGCTGTTCACTTGAAATTTAATTTTCCAATCCTGTAGTTGGTTTGATCGAGCCACAGCGATGTCTGGCAGTAATAGGCATTGTAAGATTCACCAATTTTGATACAGAATCTTATATCATTCTGATGCTAGTCATGACAAGTCTACTCAACTGAAAATCTGGAGTTACCGTTAAAGATATAAGACACCATGGCGTCTATAAAGATAGAGCTATGTTTTACGCACTTTAACCTGATGTTGTAGAGGATCCAGGAGATTATCATCTCCTAGAGACTGCGGAGACCTCAGGTGACCCCCGGACAGCCACACTAGAATCAGGAATATATGAACCTGTAGCTATAAATAACTCAGAACTCGAGGAATCCTACTATGACGACTCATTTAGTGAGGAGGAGTTCGAGCAATATGAGGAGCAGTGTGACCAGGTCGATGGCTCTGTGGTGAGTTGTGCTGCCCTGTCAAATTTCATACTTGTGCTTACATTATTAGCTGTTGTGTTGCTTGCAACTTTCTTTCTACCATCCCCTATGATTCGTTGAAGACCCTGCTAGTCTGCTAGGTTATAACCTTTTTATTTTATTTGCTTTATTTTTTCTGACAAAGGAAGGAAAAAATTGCAATCATTTTATAAGTCCACGACCTTTTCCCATAACAATCCCTTCCTGATTTACAAATAGGTCCAGGCTGCAGATGAACCGGTGAGTACTCAAAGCATTTAGTCTGAGTGACTAGACAGGTTTGGTGCATTAATTTATGACACTTCGCTGACAACTGAATGCCACTAGAACCCTGTCTAAGAACTCAGTCTAGAGAACATAATCAGTTTGGGTTTGACTGTTTCTAACTTCTTGTGGTATTGCAGGGTATCCTCATCCTCCTACTGTGTATCATTCTAATAGACAATTTTTTATGAGCTCTTAATTATGCCTCAATTCGGAGTTGTCCTCTCTCCAGTTTGGTACTTTTAACCCAAGCCGCATAGGAAAAACCTGCTGAAAGAGGGTTATCTTGAAAACCGCTTATGATAGGATACAAATGATTTTTGATTCAAAGTCTGCACCATTGAAAACCCTGTGAGACAGCGTTTCCAAATCATTGGAAGCTTGAATGTTGATAATTCTTAATTTTAGAGACGAAACTCATGAAAAATTCTGCCAAATTTCCCGCAAAACAGGCAGAAAATGCTATAATTGACTATCAAATTACTAAAATTATTTCCCAAACTATGTCCATATGAGTTTTCAATGTTGCAGATTCTGAATCAAACATGATTTTTATCTTATTATAAGCGGTTTTCAAGATAACCCTCTTTTCAGCACGTTTTTCCTATGCGGCGGTGGGTTAAAAGTACCAAACTGGAGAGAGGACAACTCCGAATTGAGGCCTAAATCAGTGCTCAGAAAACTGTCTATTCTTTGTCGATGATTCCCATCAGATCAAACACCACACACCACTTATACAACGCATACTACATAATATAAACATATAGTTCACTCAGAGACAGTAGGTGATCATTTACTGTCTTTGAGTTTGATCACCTGTAACAAGATAACTTTGGCAAAATAACTTTCATTTCTGCTCCCTCATCAATGGTTAGATTTTTTGAATTTATAATATACATAATATAAAATATAAGTATTCGGGTGCTGCTCTGCTGCGTGAGCTTACCTGGCATATCGGTTTTGGGATTCATTCTGTAACTAACATCAGCACTAGATCAAGTTTGATCCAATCTTCCACACTCCAGCTGTTTCCATTCTACTGGGAGCCACCACCGGCTAGCATGAAAATGCAGGAAAATTGGATCACACTTGATCTATGTCAACACCATAGAACTCTTCTGTATATTCACACTCACAACTTAGCGTGTAACAGTGGTGTGTCGTCAATCAAAGCAAGGAGTTGAAGACTCCTTGATCAAAGGGTAAACCTTTTTGCTACAGGCTATTTCATCAAAATTGACCTTTTAATCTTTGAATTGAGTTGCCTCCCTTGGCAGTATCGCTCCAAGTAACATTCTTCAAAAAAATATGTGTCACTACATTTTGCGGTGATGGCACAAGCTGAGTTCAAGCAATAGTGCATTCTATGATGTAAACTTTCGGATATCCCATATTGAGATTAGGTCATTTTAAACTTTGATTGTCTGATGACAGGTGGAGTGCAGTGCACTCTATTTGTGGTGTGGGAAAATTAGTAGACATTTTCTCATCTCATAAAGGCTTGCTTAAGACCAGAAATATCTGTCACAACTATCTATGGTTTCTGGGCTTACTCTCTTAAATGAAATAAATTACTGTCCTCTTTTTTAGATTAAAGCAATAAAAAACATCATGAAATCAACTCTGGGTGAGACAAGGACCAAGAGTCAGATCTTTGCAAGTGAATCGTTTCGCTTTGACAGATCACGGCATCCTCCTCCTCAACTGCCTGAATGGCCCAAAGATCTCAATGCTAACCAGGTACAGTACCAGACAAGTGTGTTTATCCAAGTTGAGATAAAAATTGTGATGAAGCCATTTAGGAGTAGGAGGTGGCTCAGTTGGTTAGAGCCCGGTCCTTCAGCATACAAGTGTTGAAAGTCTGTGCTCGAATCCTACTGCTGTCCATCGACTACTGGGTTTTTGTTGGAGGCCAGGTGTGCACCGACCTGCCTGCAAACAGAACAACCTTGTGGAGAAATCTGGAATAATGTTTCGCCGTCCATGCTCCGGTAGGTTGCATGTGATATGACCATCTGATTTCAGTCAACCATTTTAATCTCCACAAATAGAGGACAAAGAGGAGGAAGTTGTAAAATATCGGGGAAGTTTCATTGCTTGAAAAGTTTGAGAGAATTGAGTGTATTCCGTTAGATTTTTCCTGCTGGGAATGATGACTATTTTTAAATCGACTCATTGAGTTCCTTGACCTTTATTTAGACGTAGGTCGTTATCAGTTACTTATCAGCCATGTCTGACAGAATCAGTGCTCGCAATGAAAACTTTAGTGCATTGTGATACTACACTTAACACATGGGGCTAGTTCTAGTTTTTGCCTGAACTTCTTTACAAACGAGTTTCTCATTTATATTCGCATCCATAGAAATAGTAACACACTCTTCTTTTCCTATTTTTCAAACAAGAAAACAGTATTTCGCTAGCAGTAGTATACGCGTACAGGTGACCACAACTACGGGTTGATCAGGCTTTTTAGTTTTCCGGATTCTAGATAAACCAGAACCATTGTATATTTATGTCAAAGCTCTACTGTTACCTGCTGCCTAGACCTCATATAAAGTAATACCATGTGTAGTCACATTTTCACACCAGATATTAGTTTTCACATTAATACTAGCCAATGTGTTGGCTCTGATTGGCTGGTGGGTGGGATCCCAGCAGCCTATCATAATAGTGCGCATCCATTGACTTCATCGATACTGGCTGTCCATAAAAAAGAGAGAGCCATTGATGAACAATAATTAGCCACACATACATTCGTTGATCGCGTGCTGTAACTAACCCTGATGTGGCTTCTTTTAGGAGAAGAGAAGATATGTGGTTGCTGATATGATAGGCATAGAAAATTCATATGTAAACTCTTTGATCATGCTCATCAATGTAAGTATCAATACTGAATGCACGAACCATAACTCCCTCCAAGGTTTCTCAAAACAAGCCATGAAGCTGGTCTATCAGTTTGTGTGTTGCTCTAGCAGTCACCCAAAAATAATCAAATTATTCATTTTTCACCTTTTAGCGGAATAGTTGTCCAATCAGCTGTCCCATTATGCTGGCTTGACAGGACTTACAACTAGAAGACCAGTGAGCCAAGTGCCATATTTAGTTCTATTCTAGCAATTTTTACGATGTTAGCCAATTTGTTTTGGCACTGATATGATCGGCTATTTCAGCCAATTAGAGTCAACACATTGGCTGTTTCCATATGGCATAAAATAGTTTTTTGGTCAAAGGCCATTCTTTGCAAACCTCAATCAATCAAGGATCAATGAAATGACATTTATTAACAAGTTTGGGATGTAGAGGTTGAATCACATATCTTTACTTCTCACAATTGACAATTGAGGGTAATAATATTTTGGATGCCGTCTCCGTATCAATTATGTATTTTTATTTTGTTTGTTGTATAGGATTACAAGAAACCCATGATAGCCACCGGATTTCTACCTAAGGAATCAGTCGACAAGATATTCTACAAACTGGAGGAGATTCTTGAAGGACATTTATGGTTTCAAATCGCCCTACATGACAAGATCTCTAACTGGGATGAGCACGAGAGCCTGGGAGGCGACTTTCTCGAAAATGTAGGGTTGAAATATATTAATAATAATTAAAATTTCACTCACAAGTACCTGTTCAGCTGGGGGTTTAACTGTCATGTTTTCATATTTGGGTTTTCAGGATAAGAATTCTTGTTAATCAATAGGCTACAGCCAAACTGAAATTGAGGTTCGCCAAATGGTATTTTGTGTAATAATCCACTTTCTGGTTTCCAGTTCTCAAAGGAGATTGTTCTTGATCGGTACAGCGACTTTATCAACAATTTCATGGCAGCCACAGAACTACTTAAGAAGCATATTAAAGAGAAATCATCAGTATCCGACTTTTTGAAGGTAAACTATTTTTCTATGCACTAAACCTCGATCTAAAACTTTACCCGGGTCGAAGGTAGTGGCTTTTCATCATCAACCTATCAAACTATCTTTGGTGGGTAGTTGATAATGAGATGCCATGGCTAAGGTGCCTAAGCCATCTAGTTTCATTCTAATACTACCTGGCTGACAGTAAGATTTTCTGGCATACCATTATCAAACCCTTGTTTTCAGAGAAGCAAAGTCCTACTTTCTCAATAGTATTAGATAACAACAAAGGTCTCTTTTCGTGCCTACCCCAGATTGTGTTCCGTGGTCAATAATCTCTATTGACTTATTTAGACTCGGATGAAAGAGATTGGTGACCACCTCGGACCTCATGGCTTGATGATAAAAGTCGTACAGAGATTTCCACAGTATATTCTCCAGATTAAGGTTAGTGAGCTACTGTTTGTATTGGTTTTGTTTCAGGTGTATTTTTCATTCATTTTGATCATAGAAATATAACTAACTTGAG
This sequence comes from Membranipora membranacea, assembly GCA_914767715.1. NCBI lineage: Eukaryota > Metazoa > Bryozoa > Gymnolaemata > Cheilostomatida > Membraniporidae > Membranipora > Membranipora membranacea. Next base: position 13,441,422 of record OU612073.1, on the reverse strand, counting down.
CATATTTATTGCATTTTTGCGTATAGCAATTGATTGTTTTGTGGCAGATATATTCTAACTACAGTTTGATAGGTAGCCTTTTACATGTCACCTTATTTTGTTGTTTATAGGATTTGATAAAGCACACATCAACCGAGCATGCAGATTATCTACAGCTTCACATGGCTCTATCTAAACTTGAAAATGTTGCGTACCAGCTCAACGAGAAAAAGAGAAATAGTGAAACTCGGCATGCAGCTAAAGTTATCCTTACCAAATTAAAGATGAAAAACCCAAACAGCATTCTTCTGCGACAGGATGATGTGTCAGAAGTGGTGAGTTGAAGCAGTTAAAAAGGGTATTATTGGTGGTTATCTAACCATACACACTAAAGTATGACCCTCTCTGGTATCCTAGACTTCAGGGAACTCAGGTGGGGGAGGGAGTCTTTCAATAAAAACCTGCCAAACACATTATCTGACCGCTCCTAGCTGAGTGAGCAAAACCTGCTAAATTTTGAGTGAACAAATTGGGAACAAATTTGTTTAGTTGAAAGACCGGGACGAGCAATGATTTCGAGCAATGTCATTATTTGCTTTATGAAGCACAACTTGTTAACAATGAGAGACCTAAGTATCTCATTTTCATGTCTGGTCAACTCATTCACAACAGTTCATAGGTATGTATAGACAGGCCCGTAGTTCTAGTAAGGCAAGGAGGCACTGCCTCCCGTAGAAAGCCAATAACAGTGGCCTAAAACACTATAATCAAATATTTCATGTCAGAAATTCCTTAATATACTTAGGGAGGAGATTACAGCACCCCTCCTGGTGATGCAATGGACTCGCCTCGGACTTTTACCCTTGCTACCCCAACCATTTTTTCTAAACTACGGCCCTGGTAGATGAGATGCATTCTGTCTGAATCTACTGCAAAATAATCAAGACGTGCCCTCATGAAGTTATTAGTTTTTTTTTCTCAGAACATTTCCCAGCAAAGATAATCAAAAGGTCTTATCGACGCCATTATTGAACCAAAATCATTTGAGAGGATTATTGCCCTCACATGGTATATGTGATGACTTCTTTTTCTCTCATACCTGCATGAGACTGATATGGGGTCATAACATTACACTTTTGGGTATGTACTTTATAATGACTACTGTAATTTTGTTGCTTATAGACATATGGAATTCGTGGTGAAGTAGTGGAGCAGAAGGACAGAAGGCTGCTATTGTTTGATGATCTCATATGCCTCATCAAAATTGATAAAACGTAAGCAATTTAATTTTTTTGTGTTGGAAATTCAGATTATTTCCGATCACTACTGAAGGCTACCCCTCTCAATTAATGAAACTATTAAACAAGCCTCTGTCTTTTCACCGAAATTGAGAGAAGAGTATTAAAGTAACAGCTGATTGATTTCTATCGTATTTGTATGCCTTTTTACGATTGACCTTCAAACATTTGCAAGCCATTATGTTAACAAATCTAATTACTTTCCATGGAATCACCAATCACCAAGATGCTGTATGATATGTCTAACCTCTTCAGGGCGACGGGTACTTCAGAAGAGAAGATTACACAGAAGTGGAGGTGTCCTGTCACTGATGTAGAGTACCACGAGAGTGCTGGATCAGAGTACACTAAATCGCTAACTCGAGGTACCACAGGAAGTGTGGTTATAGAGAGCAGTACTTATCCTAGACTGGGCAGCACCAGCGGCGGTGAGTCTGCAGCTCTACAGTATCAACTTACAGAATATAGATTCACTTCTCATCACAGGCTGTATACAGTACTCTGTATGGTTTTATTTTGATAAAAATTTTGATCCAATTTTTCTGCATTCTTGTTTTCCCATTCTGAAGGTGTGCCAAAGGGGAGCAACTCTAAATGCAGGCAAATTAATCACACTTGATCTAGGTTTGACCCGGGTTCTTTTTACCATTTGAGACGCAATTATCGAGCATAAGCCTATACCTTAACTTCAACCTACTGAATGAACGTCCCTAATAAATTATTTTAAGCTGGAATGATGATAGTGGACTGCCACCACCACTATGCAAAGAATGTTTGAAAACTTATATTAAGGGGTTAATTTGTCCCAAGATATAGTTGTAGCTGTGGGCATAACTTTGTATCAAAGTATATACTGCCATCGACATCTCCTTGGATGATAAGATGAACTTCTTATGTAGTCAGTCGCAGCTGACTTAACACCTTGGTACCAAATTGGGAATCTATTCCCAAACTTGCTGATCTAATTACATTGTATTTAAAAGCTTCCATACCTTCATATCAAAGCCTGCCTGTCTGTCAGCCGAGGCACAGGCGCCTAGGTAAGACCTTGTCATCAGATTCCGCTTGCTTTGTTTACTGAACCTGCATCTACGTTGTGAATGCTAATGCAAATAGGGACATATAGGTGTTCGGTTTTAGAGGGGACCGGGGTTTTGTGTATGCATGGCTTTCTCTTATAATTATTATTTTGTACCTGCTGTCTTTTTTTTTATAATATTCTGTCATGGGGCATGTCTAAGAAATTGACTCTAAACAAACTTTTTGCTGAGGTGTAAAGGCTTGAGAAATCAGTTATGTCTGAAATTACGACGGCTGAATCAACATACTAACAGTTTTATATTTCACATGAATATGAAAGTTATAACAGAGATCATTCATAACTGATAATGGATCAAAATTAATTATAATTTCGTTGGTAGAGTCGAGAAACTCTCTGGAGTCTACGACGGCTCTTGTCAGAAAGGAACTAGATGATTTTGAACATGATCAGGCGGTTCTGAGTCAGATCATGTTTCTTGTCTCTTCTCTCAGACACAATTACAATGTGAGTAGACGTTGTCTCTCTAAACAGGATAAAAATATTTGCAAAGCTAATCATATTTCCTTCCTGTATGTTCTGTTCTAGTATTGGGGATAATTTGTTCATTTGAAATTTATGAAACAGAAAGTTTTAAATTTATTGTGAATACATATTACTCTCACTGATGATTATATTTTGCGATCATTTGCCCGATTAGATCAAAAGTCCGTCTCACACACATATAATCATAATTGGAGGTTATCTCATGCAAAAACAAATTGAGGTGATAAATTTTTATAAAACCAACTTCTGTGCTCAATCTCTAGGAGGCTGATTTTCACAACTTTGTAATCTAATGCAAAATATTTCCATTAGGGATTGAATGCAGAAGCCATCCAGGAACAACTCAAGAATGTCCAGACATCGATAAAACTGAGAGACGAGCAGCTACAGATGTCCGATAGTTGTTCTATAGTACTCAGTCAGCAAGCAGGAAATAGAAACGGGCAAAGGGTGAAGACTGTGTTCCTCATGTCATCTCCAGAGGCTAAACAAGATTGGGTGATGGACTTCAGGGCTGTCAAACTGGCACATGGTAAGTAAATATTGTATATAAGTATAGCCATAATAGTAAGTATAACCACCTGATTGGGTACTAGCTTATTCATTGCCAGGAGGCATGGAAGAGTTGCTAAGATAATGGGTGTAAACATGTATATTATGAGAAAGTGCCTACTCTTAACACATAAATCAGCATACATGGCATATTCAATGCCAGCAGCGTAGTAGAACCAATGCTGTATGGACTAATGTGAGTTGTTTTTTATTGCAGAGAAAATAAACAAAACACCCTGGATATCGGAAGCAGACCACGTGATCAAAGCACCTCTGATAGTTAGAAATATCAATGTGGACGTAACAAGCCAGTCAACACAGGTAAGCAGGCTTGTTCGGCAACCAGGTTCTTGCAAAACACTTTTGGCAAAAGCGGACTGTGGTTATTCTATAACTATATTCAAAGAAATCAGACTTGATAGAAAACAAGGTCACTTCTCCTCAAGTGATATCATTGACAGCATTTGAAGGTCACATCTATATCAAATCATACATCAAGCCGCAACCAATAATTTCATTAAAGAAATTTATCTATTATTATCATCTTAGTTTCTCGTCCTACAATTCTCACTGTATTGTCTCTTGTTGTTCATAGGTATGCTGTGCTACACCAATATTTCTCACCAACTCCAGTGGTGGTATTGGATTACAGTATTTATGGGTGTGTTCTAGCAACGAATCACATGGGCAGATAACTTTACTCTCTATACATTCCAATCAGCCCCAGATTATCGAATCATTTAAAGGTATGCTGTCCTCTATTTCATCCCTCCTATCATCTTGAGCACCCTCCCTGCTTTGTGTTGATTGTCTCCTGGAGTTGTATGCTCATGGAAACAGAAAAGAAAACTTTGTTTATATCAGTAGTTATTTTAGAACTAAAGTAATGCAGCCTGATTTTTAGCCTGTGAAAAGCCCAGGTGTCTCATTTGATAGCTAAAGATTTTTTCTGCTTTCCCTAATGTTTACCCCTCTTCCAGATTTAGGTAATGATAACCAGGAAATTGTATGAAGTTTATAAGAATGAGATACGAAACAAATTTTAGTTGATGAATTGAGCAGTTGAGGTTGTCATGAAACAATGTTTCTTATGCATATCACCGGTATCACCCATCAAGCTATTATTGTATACTTTTATGAGATATATAATGTATATTATAAATTGTTTATATAATATATATTATATTATAGCTTGTGAGGGGGAAGTAACAAGCTGCATTTTAGTTCCGTCCAACGTTCACTCATCACTGGATCACATATGGATGTCAGATTCGACCAATCATGTGTTTGTACACGGACTACGTGATGGAGAATGGCGTACTCACCGTAGAGTGTTTGAAGTTGCTGCTCGGGTCAACGAAATGTGTTGCCTGGGCAACCATGTGTACCTGGCATTAGCCAATGGCACTGTGCTCAAATATGCCAAACGAAAAGGTATGTGTTTTAATAATCATTGTATCATCCATGTGCACACCGCTGCTGTGTTTTTTGAGGCTTTTCACCATGTTTTAGTTAATTTTGAGGCACTTTGACCAATCACTGAACCCAGGCTTCACACTTTTATCACTTTCACCGGGCATGTTTTCGAATATTATGCTTATGATATTTCAACTATGAATCAAATTCTCAGCGAAGGGCCAACCAGAATCTCAGGAATCTATTGACATTTCCAGCCATCTCAGAGGTAAACATAGACTAAGGGTGAATACTGTCATCCAATTAGTTGACTAACAACCTCTAAGCTCATTTACCTGCTGGGCTTTGCAGGTATTATAGACCAATGAACTTCCAAAAGCAACACTGATTGCTGATTGGTCAATATTGCTCTGCGGTTCTTCCTTAGGATGAAGGAGTTCATTGTATGAACCAAGCTAGTAGTATCTAACACCAGTGCTCTCAGGGTGCTGGCTGTGTAGTTGCATGTACGGTAACTCAGTGAGCAATGTTTTTATGTTGCATGCTCTTATTGAATATGGTTGCATGGGATGGGAGCTTTGTTTGCTTGTTTTATTTGGAGCATTTGAGTTCAACATGCACGACTATATGATTTGAAAAGTCATTTTCTATGACTTGAAATCTTCTCAGATCCCCAATTCCATATTTCTCAAACAGAAGGATTTAGTGGCATGACACTTTGAAAATGAATGGTATATCCTTACTATCCTAATGTCGACTTTTTAATTGAGAAACCTAATTGCAATTTCGAATCAGAGTCAGCTCAACTCGCAAAACATGCGTAGAAACTGACCTCATGTTATTGCCTTACAGGAAGTAGTCTATACACAGAGCCGATGGAGAGACAATTACTGAACTCATCTGTCAATGCTCTTATGCCATATGATAACAGTAAAATTCTGGCCGCCTGTGGTAACACTTTCTTCATACTCAGTGCTGTCAAAGATCTCAATGTACTGGTGGGTTGAAATCTGGACAGCGGCTTATTTCAGACATCTTAAATTTTATGATGATGTTTTGTTGCGTATTAATTGAGGACACATCTAGTAGAGAGAAACTTAATTTTAGTTTGCTTTGATGGAAGTTACATCAGAGACTATAGATAATATATCTATAGTCTCTGGTTCATTACATCAGCTTTAATACAATTTTAACAATCTATATGATGTGTCCCTTGCCAAAGTGAAACAACCTAAACCAGTTCTATTTGGTGACTCCAAACCAACGCTACTTTTGTCAACTGTAGGCACAGCTTACTGCTAAAAAAACATTAGTTGATGTCGCGATTACATTGATATCTTACAAGCTGCGCATTCCTAATTTTTTAGGATAAGTGTGAGTTGAAAGAGTTGAAAGGCTTACCGCTATGTATCGATAAGATGGTCAGAGTAGGATCTGGTATCTGGTTCTCGTGTGTTGGAAATACTAATCTACGACTCGTCCACGCTGAGACCTTCAACATTATACAAGAGATGGACATCGGTAAAACCCTAACCAGACTCCACCCGGATGGTAAGATATTTTACATCCTCATGTCCAACTGCAGTCATTGATTAATCATAAGAGAATGTAGGACATGGAGAGGGGGCTGGAACAATCAACCATTGATGCTCCTACAAAGCATTCTTGCAATTCCCAAAAATATCAGGTATATGGCACTATTTAGCAATCTATGCCATTCACTGCTAGTTCTGTTCAGTTAATTCCGTTCAACCACTGTTATCTGAACTACATGGCCTATCTGTACTGTTTAGCTGTTTGTTCAGCTTGTCAGCATGAGAAGTGCAAGTCAGAGTAGTTGACATAGTGATTATGCTTTTTGTCATCGTCATCTTACTTACATATTGAGCTAGTCTCACTAGTTCTCCCTTCTTGGGAAGCTGTCTTCGAGCGATCTCTCTCACCATCAGTGGAAGGCTCTGAAATTCTTAATGTTATCTCACAGGTTCTATAGACAGCAGCAAAGTATTCATAACCACTCTGTGTGCCTCACAAGGATTGGTGTGGGTCGGGACAAGCACAGGACATATACTTACCATACCCGTACCGGTCAGTCTGTCATACATACACTATACCATACGTTCATACACATATACTGTGTATCAGCTGTATTTTCTGTCACTACAAAACATGGTCGATTATTTAATAATTTTGGCAGAATTACATTGTGCAGTAGTTGGATGATAATATAACATCATCCAACTACTGCACAATGTAATGCTGCTAAAATTATAGAATACATTTAGTATTCACACTGCATGATAATCATATAGTGCATATGTTACTACACCAAATAAAGGTAAATTCCCAAAGTATCTCCCCATCGCTTCTTCTGTTCCAGGTTCTCGATGGGATACCCATGAGGTCGGGTAAAGTCAGCCTATCTGCTTTATGTCACACTGGACCTGTTAAGTTCATATCATCCATACAATGTAGCCTTACATTTGCTACACAGCCTGTAGGTGATGACTCAGGTTTGTCATTATGAATATTTTTGAACTCAGCTCATGTAACACAGCACTTCGAAAGTCACCAAGCACTGTTGATAGGAAACATCAAAGTATTAAGCTGTATCAGAATTCAGAATGGGTTTTGAGATAAAGCATTCTGATGATATTGCAAAATTTTCAATTCACAGAGGACTTTGATTCCGTGAGTTATAGTGAAGACAACACACTGAGTCGATACCAGGATAACAGACTATCTGTACTCGGTGCTCAGAGTACAGTATCTATAGATTCACTAGAATCTGAGTCTGATCCATTCGACGATCATCATCGGCCTGATATAAAAGCTAAGAGAGGATCGTTTGCTAAAATCAAAAGCAAGGTAAGACATTTATTAGTTGAATTCTGCAAAGCTTTCCATAATGAGAGAAATGAACTCCCTCTCCCCAAGGAAGAACAACATAATGATATTGACCAATCAGCAATCAGTATCGCTTGAGCTCTGTCTTGGATATCTGTGAAAATAAAAATGACCGCCAAGTGATGAAATCAATATTGCATCAACCACTATTAGTTGTACCTCAAGAAAACATTTTACCCTAGCTGCATCACTTGTCCAGTATACCAGATGGTAGTGTTATTGATGATGTGAATAGCAATGCACCCTTGTATTTTGATGGTTTATTGTTAGAGTGAGTTCATTGATGAGAGAATCCCCCAACATTTAAATTTTCATGTGGATAAGAGCTGTTGTACCTGAATGAACCCATCTTATGGTTATCTATAAAAGTTCAACATAACTCAGAGTCCTCCAAACTCATGACTATATATTTTCCCTTGTCCAACAACTGTGGTGACCTTGATCGTCCTAACTTATGGCTAGCAAAACTCCACCTATTCACTATTCATCTCAATATTTCTCACCAGATGATGGACAGGCTAGGTGGTAATCTTCAGAAACCGAATCGGTCAATGGCAGCATCTACCCCTAACTTGGCCTTCAAACGGGGCAGTGAGATACGGTTAGGGGGCGGTTTACAGCGGTCCACAGCTGGTATATATGACAGCCTGATGAGACTAGATGATTTAGATGACAATGTATCTACAACAGCTTTGATAAACAGCCTGGTGCCGACAAACCAGGCTCCTGTAGAGAAACAATACACTATGTCTAAAATATCAACTACGAAGGGAACTGTTAAAGTCACAAAGTCTTCCAGTATTTCTAACCTGGCCCCAAGTATCCTAAGACCCAACAGCTCTCATAACAGAAGGTTTGTTTACAGTTATGAAATTAGGTTTTCCAACTACTAAACGTTTGCGACCCTTATGAATGATATAACTACAGTCTTCCTGTCATTGGATGAGCTTAAAGAAATGAAGCACATTGGTACAAAGTTTACAACGTATAAAACTTACAAACTCTGATGGTAAACTCAAGTCTAGTATTAGTATAATATTATGAATATTATTGCAGAACCGGTGTTCAGAGCATGTGGAATTTGAACTCTACAACTTCCCACTCTGTAGCATCAGAATACATAAACGTTGAGGACAAAACATCAAAAAGAAGAAGTGAGGAAATCGACCAGGCTTTTGTAGATGTCAATGTGGAGCTTAGAAGTGAGTTCAAGAGTTTCCTCGATTGTGTTACGTAAATAAGATTTTCGGTGTAAGTAAAATATAAATTGGAGTCATACTGTAAGCTGATACTAACCCCATTAATGCAATCAAATTGTTTCCAGATACTATTTGGTTGAGTCTCCAAAATCTCTCTAATTGTGTATTATTTCAATAGAACCATATTCTCTTGATGAACCGGACAGGGCTGTGCCTTTTGCTAGCCATTATGCCAACTCATGTAAGTATGATTGGAAATTGTAATAGATAACAACTAAACACATTACACTCATTGTGGGGAATGGTCCAGCACTAACTTCGATGCTCATCTTCGATGCTAAATCTAGACTTTCTGTGCAATTAACAATCACCACTCCTACCCCTTTGTTTTAACAGTCTAGCAGGGTGAAGGTTGTTTTACATGTATTTTTGTTGCAGTTGTCATAGCGTGTCCTAACATATGGATTTTGCTTGTAAGACAGCCAGACAAGAGATAGTATTTCACTCATAAAATGGCTTTACTTTGTTGAATGTTATTGTGGCCAATATTGATAATGATTGTTGTGTGATAATTTTTATCATGATATTCTTGCTGTGAGTTAGTTTTTTTCATAATATATAAATACGAAAACAGCACCGAGAATCAGCAAATCCTGTTCTTTGAATATTTTTAGACATAAATGAAATGTTCTGTTATGAGATTTCCCTATTTTTGTATTGCAGCAAAGCTTGGCGGTCGGTTCAGGGAGTCGCGTCCACTCTCTATCAACTCTGTGCTATCACAAGTGGCTGAAGATGAAGAGTATATTGAGGATTATGATGATTTGTCTATACTTGAGGAATCTGAGGAATTTGAACAGAGCAATGATACACTTAATGAAAGGTTAATATTCCATAATCTCAATCCATTTGATTAAATTGCATGTGCAACATACCTACAATGGTAATAAAATAGATTGTTTCATAGTAATTTTGACATGGGGTGATGTATTTTTCAGCGTGTCGAATGTGCTCATTAGATTTTGACAGCTTGCCACACACTCAAAGACTTGAAGGATACGTATTGCATCACATTTCCAGATTAGGGCTGGAACGGGTACGGGTAATCAGAACTGGGTTGGGTATTTTGGTTTTGGCATCAATCAGGACTGGATCAAGTCACCCTAGATGCTAGCTGTGTGTAACATGTACATGTACATGTACATGTAACATGTAACATGTACTGGTCGGTTATCTGGTACGGGAACATGTGAGACTGCACTTTTATCCTCCAAAGTATCAAGGCTTTGAACGCTGTCAATGTGAAAATTAGATGACAGAAAGTTTTCAGGTACAAACATTGTAATTTGTCTAGGACATGATAATATACTTCAACTTCAACTTCATTGGTTGTGCAACTGATATGTATGAGTGAGCAGGTATTAAACAAAACAAAGTCCCACCACAACCTAGTGCTGACTCAATGATGCAATACCCTAACCAGCATGCATCCTTGTCTCTAAGAGGATTTTGGGAATTTTTCATCCTCTTAAGGGCCAGCTCAAATCTTCCGTTGTTTTCAACTCAACTGCCAACAACCTTCGACCAATGAACAGTAGTTTTTTTGGAATGTGAAGGTTTGAACTCCCTGTGGAAGCAAAACATCACTTCCCTTTGTTGTCACAGCAATGTGAATTTACTTTTGTATATTTTTTAGCGGGGAAGTAGGTGACAGCTCCTATGAGCAGACACGAGATGCTTGTATAATAACAAACTTTTTGAAGGTAAGACGGTAAAAAATAAATCTACCAGGAAATCAAGTACATGTGTTGTAGCACATAATTGTCTCATGCAGGCTCTCAACATCACACCTTACTCCAAGTTATGTAACATGATATCATGCAACTGAAAAATTTCCATTTGTAGCGCCCATCGATTTGTGTTGATGTAAGTTCATTTATGTTTTAGGCATCCCTGATTGTGTCCGGGGGCGAAGGATTTCTCAATCTCAATCTTCCTGATTCGCTGCCTGAAGAACAATCTACACTTATTATGTGGCAGCAAAATACCACCTAATCTTCTGTAACATATGTGGGATCCTTGTTTGCATAAACACAGTTCCGAGAGCAGATCAGCGGTAATAGTTTGCACCGCTAGATTACATATTCAGATTTTCAAAAGGTTTTGATTTTCCTTTAGGTTATTGCAACCATCATCGTATAGTGAAACTCACATACCTTATCCTGACTGCGAGCCTTCTATTTCTGAGGTGAATGCGCCTCGTCACTGGCTAAAAATTTTTAAATATTCAGATTCATCAGAAAAATAAACCTAGACATCACGCATGATACATTTTATTAGTTTCTCCCCAAGGTATATTAAATCCATCCGTTTAAGTGAGTACCTAGAACTATAACCCCTTGATTGTAGCATACAATAATAAATCTAGAGCAGTCTTTTGATAGCTTGCTTCCTCCTTTTATGCATAATTCTAAATGAATGTGATATTCTAGTAATATGTAGCGATATTATATTGATATGATTTATTTTATTACAATTTTATAGTTCATTTTAAGCTGCTGCATTGATATTACAGTAGATATTAAAAAATGACTATAATATTTATTTTTGTATCCATTAACTGTGATCAATAAACTATGTATATGCACAGCAAGTCACATTAAGTATTTAATTTTTGTGTCAAAAAAACTGATTTAGGAAGTCAAACATCAACTCGTTACTCATTAAACAGTGTGCAAATGATACGCCTAAAATCTTGCATTATCATCGGCCTGTATGTATTTTAATATGTGGAGGGTTATGTTTGCCATGATTATCTTGGCATACCTTCCTTTTAACAGAGATTTACACAAGGTTTTCAGTCAAAATGTTGACCATTTCAAGACAATGGCTTATTTGCCACAACGTGATGAATTTCAACGTGATGAATAATGAAATAACGGTATCAACAAGATGGGACTAAGATAATTAGTTCTATCCATAACTTAGGGCGTTACCAAACCATCGACCATAAGTACATTCATTGTGTAAATTATCGATCACGTCAGATGCAAAAAAGTTCCTAATTTACCACCTGCCTATTAACCATGTGCAGTCAAATACCTGTTGCATGGATTAAGGTAAAACCTTGCCGCTCTTCTAAGCCTTTTATTTTGCATAAGCAGGAAACCCACAGCAAAATTATTATTCGAATAAAGTCCTATTAATTTGCATAACAATAATACCAGTTGACCAATCAGATATAATGGTAAGCAGAACAAAGGATAAAGCACATCCTTGTATTCAGCTTAATTTGTATCGTAATCTGCTAAAAATTTCAATCAAAAGTAATAGTCATCAAGTGTTAGGTTAGCACTGTGCTTATGAATACAGATTGTGACTAGCGGATTCGTTTTGATTTGAGTTGCTTCAAAAGCTATGAGATAGACTGAGGGTACCAAATGAGGAATTTTGTACCCTGACACCCTGAAAGAGTATTGACCGATTAAATAGCCTTAGATTTTTTATTATTTTTAGCTACGTAACAAAGCCATAATCATAGAAAATTGCCCAGACATATACATAAAAAGATGCAAAATAGATACAGAAATATGATGTGGAGATAAATATGTCTAATCAATAAAGAGGTGTAACAGTGATTGTCACCGAGTGCACCACAATTCTCTGGATTAGTAAGATTGTGAAAACCCCTTATTACGTCATCTGCAAAAAATGTGATTCAACCCATCTGCTTTATCAAGTGTTTTCTGGGTTGAATTACTTTATTATGCATAAATCAGGAAAAGCGAAACAGTTCTTACCAAACAATTTGCACTTCAGACTTGCCAAATACTAGATGCCAATTCGGAACAAAAACATTACATGTTGTATTCTGCTGATTTTGTAACTAAAAACTACAGAGTTTCATGATCATCAAGGGTATAAACTCGGTAAACACTGAGAGCATATTCAAAATCACAGCTTACATCTGGTGGAGTAGTTTTCGATGTTTTTTTGACTGCATATTGTCATGATCAGCACTTTTTGTAATTGTCCCGTTGCCATTGTTGACTGCACTATGACAATTTTCAGACATGCTTTCCTGAACATGATGATTTTGAGATTGTGTTTGCAGAAAATCATTGTCTCCTACAGAACTGTCTCTGTGTACTTCAGCTTTAGTTGTTTGTGGTTTCTCGGAGAAGCCTTTCATACCCCTAAATCCCCGACAAGGCATCGGAGGTGTATTAGGAGGTTTTTTTCTTTTGCCACTATAGTTGGTTCTTTTTTTGTTAGAGAAATCTGAACACTTCACTTTATTTTGCAGATTTATCCCCCGTTTGCTAAATTCTCGAGAAATAGACCCCAGCAAATCGGCAGGAGGAATTTCTAAGTTTTTAGTGAATGAGGGTTCAGACATCATGTTTTTACTAGTTTCTTCTTTAGATACCTGACTTATTACAGATGTTTTGGTGCCGTTATCAGAGATATTTCGGTTCATATCGCTCATCATATCATACTCATCTATCTCACAATAATCCAGATAGGGATCAGTTCGTTCGATGAATTCATAATCTGACTTTGAGTCTCGGAATTGATGTTCTCTCCGGTAATTTCACCACAATCTAGATTGAATAGAAAATCGATGATTAAAATCAAGAATGATTGGGATCAAGCTTTTCTAAGTTTCCCAACACTAATATGTACATGGACCAAAACTGAAATCATTGGCCGTTTCATCATAAGATGAAAATGATATTTTGAAGCTAAAAATGGGATAGTAAATAAAAAACTGACTGCATTTTTGCTCCAACCAAAATGTTTTGGCATTCCATGGTGATTAATCCGATGAGCATTGCTAACTACCCTGCAAACTAGGAATATTAATGATGGGGCATCTGTTAAGCTATCCCTGTTGACAATATGATACTTGACTTTTTTACCACAAACACGTAACCATCTTGACAAAACCACAATGAGCACAGATTAATACATGATAACTTTTAAGATTCTAGGATTAAATCTCCGGAGGTATAAAAGAAAAGAAACTTTATGCAGCAAGTCAAAGCCTTGTGATCTGTCTTGTGTCAGCTGGGTTATAGAATGAAGGAAGCTAAAGTCATTTACTTGGTAAATCTTGTTATTATTTCACTACTTCATGCTGAAGCATACAGCATTTTTGAAATCCGGACGTGTACATGGCCTTCTCCTAAGTACCCAGGTGAGTTGAGTTTGATCTGCATATCATGTTATAAAGAGCATTCATTTTGAATCTTTTCAAATAAATTGTTGAATTATTTTTGTTTCATTCATTGCTATCCATGGTGACATGTACTCTATTATTTCATTTTTTAGACATGTATTGGTTGGCCACAACAGAAGAGAAATTTATATCACCTTTTGACTGCATGGACTTATGTCAACAGTTCTCTACTGAGACAGATATATTTGCCTATCCGAGCAACGATCAAGTCAGGTGTGCATGCCGTCTCTGTCCAGAGGATTACATGCGTGGCAATAATATGAACATACTGCTGGACAAAATGGGATGCAGGGATGCCAGTAGTATGGAAAGTAAAATAGAAGACAGGTTTGCACCCCTTCTATCATATTATTGCAAGCCTGAGCAACCTACACATGTCAAGTATTATTATAAAAAAGTGATATGGTGACTAGAACCCTTGTTTTTTTTTAATTTCTCAAAGAAATTATGGATTAATTAGATTTCTCGACCATAGTTCTCTCAACAAGGTTCAAATTTTTGGTTCATAATGAAAAAGGTATGGAATACTTGATATTCTATACGAAATGGAAAAATTTTTGTTTTTTGATATGGAATTTTAAAACTATTGAGTAGCCATTTTCAAGAATTAATTTCCCATAGCCATAATTTCTATCGGACCATTTTCACACTTTCCGATCTATGTTTATATTGTTCAACTACCATGCTCATAGATAGATAAATTACCGGATTCCAAACTGAATCACTGATTACTAAAATATTCTCTTTTCATCATATTATTGTTTATGGTTTGAAGCATTCCGCATACACACAAGTGATTTCCTATAATGCTCTGGCAAAATAAAATAAAATTAAAAGAATTTTGCACTCACTCCGTCATCATCGGCAGGATATAAAGGTGTTCAGTCCAAAAATGCTAACGTTTGAAACATTCTGTGTGACCGATGATAATGGGGATGTAACTTGTTCGTTCTCAGTTAATATCAAACTTTATCCACGGCGAAAAGGTAAACAGCGCATAGTCAAATCAAAACAACCTTTCAATAACTTCTAACAAATATCGCCAAATTACAGTAAAATTAGCCGACATTCACATGTTTAAATTTCTTTCAAGCCAGATTGTGACAGGCTTTTCATCGCCATTGTTTATTTATGTTTTTTGCTGGCTATAGACATATCTGAGACAGCTTGAGCAGGCTATCCGGCCTTTTAAATGATCATTTCATATTCAATTTCAATTTGTGAATGACATCAGGCCTACCTAATAAACCACTGTGATAAATCATGAATATCTAAATTACTCTTTTGCCTGTGAACAAGATGTATTATTAAACTTCAGTAACAATTGTCGGTACCGGGTTCAAACCGCTGTGACCTAGTTGTATAAAGATAAGTATTGATAAATGGCAAACCTTGTAATCTTTGTTGGGTTAGCTGTTTTCTGGCAGGTGTTTCATCTCTTGCCCTAAAAGTGAAAAATACAAGAATCACACCAGACCTCTTTCATAATCAAAATGAATTGAAGCATTGCGTAAGCAAGAGCTTTTTTAAATTTTGACGTAGCTATTCATCAACCAAAACAGTAGCAGTTGACTACCTGCAATGGCATGGAATGTTTCATTTATGCTTAAGTTTTCTGACTACAGAGATAGACATTATTGTGAAAATGCTTGTTTTAACACTGAAATATATTTACGTACCTGAATTTGAAGTAGTAGACAATCAGTAACATCGCAACAGCTGTCAACAAACTCATAGTGATTGCGATTATAGAAATAATGGAAGCTGATGAATCGGACTCAATATGACCTTCTGATTGATATACATAATGTGTCTGATGATCTCCTTTATTGCTCGAACCGGTTGTCAGCGGAATAAATTCATCTATAAAACGAGAGGAAACAACTCTTACTTTTCCATGAAAGCTGCAAACTTATAAGTTAATAGTGGTTAAGATCGTTTTCTATTCATTGATAATCAAAACATTATATATCAAGGGTGTAGGCCCATATGGTAAGACAACGCAGTGTCATTTACGTCCTGAGGAAGCTATAAATATAATGCATAGATAATTCAAACTTAATCAAGAGATTCAATCATATTTAAATATAGAAAATAAATTTAAAATAATATACGAAGTAATTCTTTCATTCATTCTGACCTGTTCAAAATTTTCAAATAGTCGAGTACTAATCAGGGATATGATAGGTAATAATGACTATTAAAATAAATGTATTACCTGTATCTGTCATGTTATTAGCGGCATCGACACACTCAAGCGGAGGATCCCATTTCTGAGCTTTGCAGAGGAAAGAATCAGCCTTGTTAAGTAATTCGAACCCTTTGAGACAAGAGGCTTCGTATTTTAGAAGACCAAGACTTCTAAACTCCTGCTTGTCCAAATGTTTTATGTTGATATCGCACCTCTGGACTGAAAAAATAAATATTATTCATATAAGTTTATGAAGTGAGAATATGGAATAATATAACAATAGCATGTTATATTATGATATGAAAATTATTGCTCTATCTCTATCAGATGCCATGCAGGTAAATTCATTTTAATTTGAGTCTCGTGTACAGTCGACACAAAAGAAGATGTCAGCATTATGTAAATAATAATGTAGTTACTTTCCTGTTTCATATTTGTTACATGGTCAGTTTAGATCTGATCTGGAATTAAAATGCTACATGTTCATTCGTATGATTTAATATATAATGTTCCTAAACAAAATTGACAAAGTCATACAATTAATTGAATAATGAATAAAAATCAATGATAAACATTGCTACTAATGAATTCAATGTCTCAGTGCCTCAACCCCTCTATTCTTATTGCTCAATATAGTCTCCTGTCTAAGTTTATCATATTGTTTTTGTTTAACATTAACTTGATCAGACCCTCTAAGAAATATTGTGGTCATTTATACATACCTGAGTATCTGATATGGATCATCTCACTTTGCAGATCATACCCTTGTTTAGTTTGGCAGGCCAAAATTGTTTCATCAGCGCTAGAAAACATCAACAGCTCATTTATGTCAGATTGGTTGGTTAATTTCGCCGTTTGCTTCCCGTTGTAGACTTCCCTCATTCTTGCGAATTCAAAAGAGTGAATCAAATAGTCACCTTTTGCCTATCTATTCAATGTTAAAAACAGTAGGTCCTGATTATCTGTGACTATAATTAATTTGTTTATTCTTCCATTTCTACTAGTGATTTCTTTGCAATTGGATCAACATAGGGCGTAACAAATTGTTAGCAAACTAATCAAAATGGTTAAATGTTGCCAACTGATTGGTCAAATGTTTGTACATAGAATTATCACAATCCCATTTTCAAAATCTGCTGTCAACTCGAACACAAAATCAAATTTTTTCCGAAGAAATCACATGGGCATGCTGAATCTTGAAGAAAATTGGGTTGAACCATTGTATAACTGTAAACTGTACAGGACTGTTAAAGTGAAATTATGATAAATTGTGAAAAACTGAGGGTCCTAGCTTCCCTTACCCCTCTCCCTTAACGACCTCCAACTGCCGCAATCGACTTCCCCATAAACCTAAATGGCCGGCTGTGGTCCACAGGCGATTGAAAGTGTCAGTTCCTTTTGCAATGAGCAACTAGTAAGCGAATAGGGCTGAAAGAAATTTGTCATACCCGGGCCTGACATTTTGATGAACACTTGAGTTGTTGGCATCATCAACAATGTGACACATTCAAGTGGGAAAGTGCCATTGCTGATCTTAACAGCAGAATGCATAGAAATTGCTACAAAGTTAGACCTGTTCCAGACTGGATTGTGGGTAACCTCAAGAGGCCACACTGTTTAACTTTTGCTTAATAATAGTCGTGTGTTGGTATTACGCAGCCTGATTATAAAAGAAATTTCATTTATCACATTCATGCTTACGTGAACTGTGAAAAAAAGTCTGAATTTGCCACCCGCTATGTTTTAGATGCTCACAGCTTTCTTACAGGGATTAAGGATAACATTGGCGTCCATCTAAGTTCTTAATTAACATCGCGTGGAAAACCCAAATTGCTTCAATAAAGACCTCAAGATTTGCGTCACAATGATATCCATCGGCAAATCAGACATGAGCAGCAAAAAAAGACAATTTCAACATCTAGTGCAAAAACCAGATTATTACAGAGAGTGGGTCATCTCTCACCTTGACACACAGTAATTCTGGGTTGATATAATTGGTATACAATATTGATTATTTTATCCAAATTCATTTGGTTATATATGCTACAATTATTTATGAACTGTCTTAATTGTATTGACCCTTTTATTGTTCATTTTTTAATTTCCATTTTGCCAAGATACCTCTGAAGAATGTGTCTGTTTTAACAAAACTTAAACAACCACATGTGTGATCGGTAATCAGGTATTGATTGTTGAGCTTTACAAAAGAATATTCCATGTCATTTTTTCCGGAGGAGGGAAGGGACATAACATACCCACATACATGAGTGCAAATTATATTTGGCTTTTTTACCTTCAATAACTTAATAAAACCACAACAGATATGGATCAATACACTAAAACTTATAAGGGTTTAGGATGTAAAGCGATACAAAAGTAATGTAAAGAGCGTCCGTAAATCAAAACACATCAGGCTTCGTCAAAAGTTTTTGCAGTCAATATAAGCTGGGATTCAGAATAAGGGAAGCCATACTACATTTTGTGATCACACTTGTCATCATCTCATTACATCATGCAGGAGCTCAAAGCATAACCAAAGTTCGGACATGTAAACATTTATTAAAGCACCATGCAGGTAACTTTTTGGAAAACAGCGAGCAGGACAGCACCATTGAAATTGAGATTTGTACAAAATATTTATCATGTTGGCTGTTAAAATTTTCTTTATTATAATGTGATTTATATTTTGTAATATAATTTATTATAAATTTGTAAATGAATATGCTTTAATGTAAATTAGATAATATTAATGAGTTTCTTTATATACCTCTCAATGTAAGCCACTATGGGTACCTCTAAACAGTTTTCCACTACATCATTATCGCCCGGACACTGGGTCCAACCACTCCATAGCCAACCTTGGATAACGAGAACCTGGTATCGAACTCCGGTCGTCAAATCAATGATCCAACTCGCTATCCACTACTAGGCTAACCTGATAACCTAGGATGTTCAATAATTTACCAGCTTTGATAGACAAGCACTTGGTAGCTAGTGAGATATTATCTTATATTTTTGTCACTAATTCAATATGGGTTTTTTTCAGCTCATCCATTTTCAGGGCGATATATAGTTCAAGTTTAAGTTCAAATACAAAATTAGAGAGTAATTGAGATCAAGCCATCAGTTACAGTTAAAATAATTATGTTTACTGTTAATGAGTTCATAGAAGATATAGGCGAAATAGATCAACTCAAAACCATTATGTATGTTAATTTAGAGGGCACTGCTCAATTTAACTTCATAGCAAAAATGGTAGTGTTTGAAGAACCTCTCTCCCAGAGGATATACACTTCTTATTAAAGTTATAATTTCCATGAAAAGAAAGACGATTTTAAGCTTAGTATTGTTTGTCACACCAAAACATGCATCTTATATTGAAATTTTTAAAGAATTTTTACACATTTTTCGTAATTTCTGGCGTAAAATGTATTCTTCGCTAGACAGAAACAGGTATCATATATTGTTCGAATCCTATGCTTGAATGTTGTATGATCCCATATCTCCTTATATGTGAAAGGATATTGTTTGCCGTGATTACCTTGGCATATCTTCCCTTTCCTTTTTGTAATTAAGATGTTACATCAAGCCGGCATCTATAAATTAACATTTTGCAAAATGGATTTTTTAGATTTAAATTGTTGTATATTTTGGAGTTGGCCATCCTTGATTCACAGGCCCCCCCTCCTGATATACGTGTCTGTAATGGAGCACAGTCCATGTAGACTTATGTCTAAAAACTTACTTTGAAGTCTGGTATGTGGTCCTGATTGGCTAACAAACTACATACATATTGAGGTGCAAAGGTCATTACCTTCCTTTCATTGCTATACCTCTGACCAAGTGACAGTGGAGCTCAGAATATTGAAAAACCCTCCAGCCTCCCCGTTTACCACCCTACACGTCTGTACCCACATTTTGTTTTGTATAGTTGTAGATAGAGTGGAAAGAGTGTCATTGGAACACCTTGTGGAGTGAAAGACCCTTATTGAACGATTTGGAGACCAACGCTTATCCTGTTTCCTGAATCTTGTATCCAAAATATCTAGGGGCCAGCCACTGAATTAGATTCTTCTCTTAGAATGGAAATAGTATCATAGCGTTATACGGTTAGGACACTAAACACAGGGACCCATCTGGCTGTTATCTGATTGGCTGTCCCTAGTAGCATGAATAATTAGCCTGAGAAATTGTCTTGTTTACAAAATTGCAAACAGTAATTATACCCCATACAGTGTCAATGATTAGGGCATTTCTAGATTGCTACTAGGGACTGGCTATTTTTGCAAGCCCTTTGTTTTGCAAAAGAAAGCTAATGATGCTATTCCAGATATGGAATTCAATGGGGCCAGCACATAAATTCTCGATAGCATGAGCATAAGTGCTGTTTATTCTCTTTACAAGGGAACATAGTGTTATCGCATGCAGAGTTCTATAGGTTTACTGTATAGGTGATCTTCCAAACAAAGTTTAGATCATTTGGAAGCTTTGTCCATTTGTTGCATTCATTGGCCTGCCTTTAATTTGCATTTTGGTAGCTAAGCTGTTAAGCGAGACCTGTGTAGCTTGCTAAACACTAAAATAAATTGAGTTGGAAGGCTTTCGGTTTAAAGGTATAGAATTACCTAAGCTTAACAAAACAGCGCATGAAAGCTATGAAGCTGGCGCAAAGAGCCATACTTTAAAACAAAAAAAAATTTAATAGTCAACCAAAAGTCACCACCATTGCAAACAATTGGATGTACAATAGAGTGGAATCTGTGGAGCAGGTGTCATTTACAAATTTTAGCATCAGCAAGCCGTTGGAGTTTTGACCAAAGCTGATAAATTTGCCGAGTTGGAAAAAAGTGTGCCAGGTTCGAAAGCTTGCTAGGTACAATAGCTTGCCAAGTACGATAGCCTTCCCGGTGCAAAGTTGGTGCGAAAGTTTGTCATGTCCTACACAAATGAATTTGTACCATGCAATTGCCACTAACCATGTACGTTTGAAAGGGATTTTGTAGCAATTTTTTATCGTCATTGGCCAGCTCTCATAGGTGGCTGACTTTGACCTCTTTTTATGGCAACATTTTCCAATGTGTATGGAATGGCTTATTTCGTGATGTTTGGATTCCTTGCAAAAGTACATCATTAAGATAGTACATTATCAATTAGCATTAAGGTGGTCATTAACAATAGTACATGAAATAAATTTTTGCATGGAATGGCGTCTGAGAAACTAATTCTGGGCACAAATGGCAGCGATAGTGAACAATTTTTGCCGTTTATGCAAACTGTGGCGTTTAGCCTAAGTTTTTCAAGCGGAATTATATGTTTGCTTTGCCAAGATGGGTCATCATCACAAAACCAGTCCAAAGGCTGAAAAACCAGATAAATGTTTTGAGTCAGGTTGATTGCTGATAGCATTGGAAGTGACAAAATGTAATGAAAGACCCAATTGAAGGACGCTTTTCATCACATGTACTGCGAAAATCTTAATTTTTACCTTTCAAGTCTTTGAATTGTACTCCATATGTTAGTATATTGTTTTAGACTTTCACAGCCGGTGATTTGAATAATTTCTTTTTTTGGATCAGTACAGATTCCAGGTGAAGTGCCTATGAGCATAAAATATCGGGTCCTTTCCTGGTAACGTGATTCAAATCAAGCAGGTACTAAAGAAGAAAAAAAAAGCCTTTACAAATGATGTTAAAATTTGTTCAACGGCCCATCATTAACATACTGGATGGTACAATTGAAATGTAAAGTTACATCAACCTCTAGTCATATGCTTTGAAATGATTCCCGTAGAATACACGCAGTGATTTAAAGGTAAATGGGAAATACCCTGCTCAGTTTTGCAATTGGGAGTTTTTCATGCGGAACATGTTCGTCATGACTCTTGATCATAAATCCCGATTGCTTAATGTCAGTTGAATCAAAATTTGCGGCACATCCCCTTGTGAGATCAAAAGTTTCGATATTACGTACATGATCATGCTATTTGACAAACAAGTTTCCCACAATACCTGTTTCACAGTGATGAAATTATAAAGTTACAAACCCACTTGGGATGTGTTTTGTACACCATGATACTGAGCCATGTTCCTCTCGCTAGATGAGGCAATTGACACCTATTGGTACCGCACTACAAACCAGAGCGCCTGTATTTTGATGTCGAATTTGACAATATTTTTATAAAAATTGACTATTGCGTCAAAACAGCATGTACTTGAGCTTTCAAACAGAAGTGGCTGACTATGGCATCATGTCTATGGTGCCTATCGATGATTCAATATACAAGGTTGTTCATCTAACAGAATATCTGTTCGAAAATTTTGAAACTTTCACCACCTCAAATTGGCTGGTCCGGTTTTCTTACTCAGTAAACTTTGGCCCAAAATGATCATTTAAGCCAAAGGATTTCCACTCTAGGAAGCTGGTTACTTTCCAGTACGACATTGCTTTTGACTGGCGCAATTTGTTGGTGACAAAAGATGATATAACGTTGAAAGCTAACGGAAACTTATCAAGGCCACTGTGACATAGTGCAAAGTTATGGGGGAAATTTTTTCGTTACCACTAAAAATTGCCTGAGATTTTATAGCCGGATTTTCCCCTAGTAAATCTCTTTTGACACCATTTGGGAGTCAGATTAATTTAAATGATTTAGAGACTACTACTTATCCTGTTTGAAGGTTGATCATCCCCACGATCTAGAGATCAACAGTTGCGTTTGGAGACCAATCTTGAAGCCAGTGACTAACAATCACTAAGATTTAATTTGTCACAGCTGGGGTGAAATGGTATTCACCAAAATGTCGGCGTCCTATTCTTCGCCAAAATACCTTACTCAGAATTATATTTATTCAAAAATGATGACCTTTTACTGGAATGTTTTGATGTGTTGTATAAATGAATACCTGAATCAAATGATGAAGTTGCAGCCCGTTGATTGATTATGCAGCAATAATTGACATGAGAAAAAATATATTTGTTGTAAAACTTATGATTATGTTAAATGCAAAATGAAACTGAATTTGCCACCTGCTCGTTTCTCATGAGCAAGTGGACAAAGGACAAAGGTGAAATCTTGCTGTTAATTTAAACCTTTTGTTTTGAATGAAAACATATTAAGTCCTCACAATTTGCAGAACAATAATACAAGTCAACCATCAGTTAAATGGCAAGCAAAACAAGTGATACACATTTATTCATATCTTCAGCTCAAATTTTAGCACAAATTACAAAAAAACTAAACATCATTCATTGTCTCCAATTTTGAGGTTAGGTTAGTGCTCAGTTTATGTTAGAGGTCACTGTTTTTTTCTGACCATGAATACAGAGAGGTGATATGGTGATTGACACAAAGTGTACCACAATTCTTTGGATTATTATGATTGTGAAAACAGATTGTTACATCAGAAGCAAAAAAATTGAATTAACCCGTCTGCTTGTTCAAGTGTTCCTGAGGTTATTGTTATTGTTATGGATAAACAAGGAAATGCACATGAGGATTCTGTGAACAATATAATTTTCATGCCAAATTTGCAGAGCAGGCAAACAAATACAGAATTCATTCAACAGATATGAGATTCGTCACCTACAAACGCGTACACTTGATATACGCTGAGATCATCTTTAAAATCACAGCTTCAAACTGGTAGTTTTTACTTGACTTCCTGATTGATTTCTAGATTGTCATGATCAGCACTTTTTTTAATTGTCCCGCTGCTATGATGGCTTGTTCTAAGAAGGTCTTCTGACCTTCTTTCCTAAACAGGATATGCTTGATATTTTGTTAGCAGAACTCAATCGGCTCTCTCTCTCTTTGCCCCTCAACCTCAGTTGTGTGCGTGCATTGCCTGGGAGAGTAGCCTCATGCCCTTAGGCCCCCATCATTTGAGGTGTATGAGGTCTTTTTTCCCTTCCCACCAAAGTTTTTTCTCCCTTTCACATAATTCTCTAGAAATCAATCTCAACAAGTCCAATGAAGGAAATTTGAAGTTCTCAATTAGTGAAGGTACAGACCCCAAACTTGACTCAGGGCCCTTAGGTAATCTATGTATATCATTTTTTTTGTCCAGATCACTAGTCGTATATCATACACATCTGTCTTACAATAATCCAGATAATCTGACACAGGGTTGATGTCAGCCTCTTCTTTGTAATCTAAATTGAACAAACATTTGTGAGTAAAATGAAGGTGTTTAAATTGAAGATTTGTGAAGTCGAACCATTGTAAAAGTGCAGGAAATACTATGTATCAGTCTTTTCACTCCAAATTTATAATTTAAATGAGTACCCTATTGTGTTGATAGTTAAACATTAGCGGTAAAATGTGTCTCCAAAAAGCATTGCTGTGAGAAGTTTATAGGGAATAGAATTTGATTACAGCCAATAGTTGTACAATGATGCAAATATATGAGGCATTCATCACCCAGTGTATAAGTTATTTAGATTATCATTGGGACGAATAATTTCAAATTATTTTCACAAAATTGGGATAATATTAATCAATAATTGATAATAATCTAAGATTGAGATCATCTGAAACACCAAATGATCTTGACATCACCATTATTGTTTTAACCTCAAACTAGCATATAATACAAGTCAAAATAAGATTGGCAAATCATGGGGTTTTAGACATCTGTAAATCTGTCTCTGTTGGCAACATGATACTTGACTCTTTCACCACATGCCGTCACAATCTTAACAAAACCACAATGAGCACAGATTGTTGAAATTGATCAAGTGATTACCAATAAGGACCTAGGATTAGTCTTCGAGTGATATAAAAGTAATGCGATGGGACTAAATGGATCACAACTTAATGTGGGAGTCATTGGTAAGAATACATTTTTTTCCAGATCAATCTCGAATCTATCATGAGAGGAGCCAAACTGATTTGTGTGGTAACTCTTGTCATCATCTCATTCCCTCGTGATGGAGCTCAGGGCCAGCGTTTCCGAATCTGTAATCAACCTCATCAAAAAAATCCAGGTGAGTTGTGCCAGAGCTGTGGGCATGCTTTTGGAGCAAATAGTCACCGGTATCTGCTTGACTGTTAAACCCATAAACATAAAAATATAAAGTATTTATATGTTTATGGTGAAACCTGTATTGTTCATTTGATGATATATGTTGGCATTCAAATTTGGTCATGTGAATTTTTCACAAATGGATTATTCACGATATGCTTATGATTGAAGTGCGAGGGAATCTAAATTTTCTACTTTTTATTTTATCGTTTTTAGACATGTTTTGGATGGCCCAAACAGATGAAAAATTTATCTCAATCATTGACTGTATGGACAATTGTCAACTGAATTTCGGCACTGATGAGACATGGATAGCTGCATATCCATCTTATGATGAACGCAGGTGTGCCTGCCGTCTCTGTCCAGAAGATTACATGCGTGGTGATAAAGTTACCTTATTGTTGAGTCTAATGGGTTGCAGGGATTACAAAAGTTTGATGAGTAATACAGATGAATTCTCCTGGTACACAACATATTCCTGCAAGCCTGAGTTGGATATATTCTTCAAAAGCTGAATTCTTTAATTGGAGGCAAATTTTCGTATGGATTGAATATTTTCAATTTTACATAATATTTTTCAATTATAAATTAAGTTTTTTAGCCATGTTTTATGTTAAAGAATTAGGTGATTTTATTGCTGTTATGATGAGTAACTATTGGATTCTTTACAGTACAATAAATTTACAGTATAACTGCATGCTGAAATTAATTTTTTTCCAATAGAGTCTAACAAATACCACTCTAAATAATAAAAATGAGACGTACTGCATATTCTTAATGTGATATATCGCATTTTCAGTCCCATCTCAAAAATTCCTTCACTGACACGCCGCTATTAGTCTGACTCAAGTTTCACACCACGACACTTTTTAAACTGCCCGCTTCTAACTTGATTAATTGTACATTAACTGAATTAACTATGTTTTGGACCAAATAAAGCTTGTTTAGTCACAAAAAGTCAAATATCTCAAGATTTAAAGCCATAATCAATAGTCGCTTGAATCAAAATCTAGACAATCTCCTGCTGTTTGTCATGCTGACCACAAATTTGACAGACATCTTTCTGAATTGTTGTGTGAAAATGCAATGCAAACCTGTAGGCTGGTAAGATTATTGATGGAAGTGACAGAAGTACAAGACCAACATGATGTAATGAACTGGAAATTTAAGTTCTTGCATTATCGGGGTCGCATTGAATGAGGGGTTAAAAACGGCCCTATTACTATTACAAAAATCAAGTTTATGACTCAAAGACAGGATACCAGTACCTAAAAACATAAAGTTTTACTAAAATGTCACTCCTCCATTTAATGCTATGCCTCCTCTATATAGTGAAAGCAAAAACTAATCAAATGCCTCAATAAAAATGCACAAAGGGCTCAATTTAAAAAGGGCACATTTTGCCCTAAAATGAAATTTTAGGGGTCACTGCTGCGACTCGATGTCAAATATTTGGGAGGTTTAAACTGTGCAAGTAACTTCTAGACATGATCACCAATACAATATTGAAAACTTTCAAACATCGGTATGTACGACAGGACTTGTGAGTGCAATGTAAGTTCATTGATACTGGGCTAAACTTGTATACTTAATAATAGTAAACCAGACAGGATACTGAAGGAGCATTAGCATCGAGGCATAGAGAACATGACAATTCTATAAAACATCACACTATTGAATTGTGTGTAACCGATCTTGTTCAATCTTGACAGGGGTTTTTGGACAATAAAATCTTGACAAAGCCAGATAGGAGAAGTTCCCTTCAGATCCAGCGTTGATTATAGAGACTCCCAATCATGGAGGTTAACATGGGCAAGGAGTAATGCTATAGACTTTAAAATATCGCATGTGACTCACTTCCACCCACATATCATGTTTAAAGTTATCCTCCAATTATTTAATAATTCACTAAAGGCGATACTTGTGGAAAATTCCGTCGAGCCTAGCATGTCTTGTCAAAAAAAGCCACATTGAGCCATATTCAATGGCGTACAGCATGTAGATTTATGATCTATTATAGATTTAAAACTCTCTACAAATCAATATTTTGAGGTCAAACAAAACCATCATTGCAAGTGAGTTTAGATAGTTTGTTACAGTTATGGTTCCAATTGATCAAAGTGAAACCGATGAAGCATTGCAACGGGCCATCTGCGGCTGTAAATTCTATTTTCGGTGTGGTACGCCAGAGTTTAAAGTTCAGCAAAATGTATTGTATGACTCTTCTCTTAGAGATTAGCCATTGAACCAAAGAAATCTATCTCAAGGAAACCTTTGGCCTGGCACTTTGACTACTTTTCTATGAGGGATGGAGGTTGAAATAGTTAATGATAACAAAATAATGGT
This sequence comes from Membranipora membranacea, assembly GCA_914767715.1. NCBI lineage: Eukaryota > Metazoa > Bryozoa > Gymnolaemata > Cheilostomatida > Membraniporidae > Membranipora > Membranipora membranacea. The sequence goes on along the minus strand of OU612073.1, from coordinate 13,413,684 downwards.
TCACAAAAACCAATTTGGTTAGGTGACTTGATGTGCAGGTGTCGACAATATCCTATGTGATTGCATTCACTTCTTGCATTCGTACTGTTCCTAAAGAGAGGAAGGGATATGGATCTAGTATAATATACAGTGATTGAAGCTGGATGGGAAAAATTGTACTGTTTTTTGTGTGACAAATTGGGGCTTAGAAACCACATAAATCCTCTGAAGGCCCCTATGAGGAATTTCTCATATGCTACCCAGTACTGCCTTCAATACTACATATTTTCGATTTTAGGATGGGGATAAAGTCTATGTTTTATTTACAAAAATGAATAGAAGGATATGTAATTGCGAACAAGTATTGGTAGCTAACGAATCTTGCACATTTGGTTGGGTCAGTCCTAGACTGGCAGGTAGTTTCTCTCTGCTCTTAGATCTGAAAGAATGTGAGAATCACCGTATAACTTCATCCAGATAGTTTCTTTCCTGTGATCATAAGCTTGCACAACTAAGTATTGTAACTGAATTGGAAATACGCGGGCATGTTGTTGATGTGCCCAAATGTCAAATCTTTCCTTTCATTTCATTTGGGACCACAGTCTGGCATCTTTACTCATTTAATTTTTGCTGATTTGATTGCAAATATTACCAGAGTAAATGGTGTACATGTCTATCTACCAAAGTACTTGATATCCTGAATTAACTTAATAAATGCATTTACCTTCCTATTTGGCCACTGACAGCAACAGTGGAATATCTCTCCATATTTTAACCCTCCCCCCACCAACTTTACAACAAGCTCCTAAAAAGCCAAATTTGAAACTGAATTTCTTGAGTGGAAGTCTTTGCTAAGTATTGCTTTTGTGTCTAGTGCCATTTGTATTAAACTTTGCTGACTACACAGATAGGCAAATGAAAATGCTTGATTATTTCTAATTTATTTACTCACCTTTTTATAAAACAGTACGAAATCAGCAACACAGCAGCAACTGCCATCAAGTTCAGAGTGATTGCAATAATTGATAAAATCAGAGCTGATTATGGCACGGCTGAATCAGTACCACTTTTTGTATTATCCTCATTAGTGTTTGAATATTGTTCCCCATCATGAGCTCTATGATCTCCATCATTTGGAGTATTAGTTGTCACTGCAAAGAAGTGAACAGCAAGAGAATGTTAGAATGCTCATTCTCTTGAAGAAAAAAAAGTTATTTTTAGATTCGAATAAAATCAAAGAAAATATGATTGTCTGAAACAAAAATGTATTCCTTATTTATTGTTATTCATACAGTAAGAGGATACAGTTCTCAGTCTTTCTTTTGATAAGAGATGGTGATCTATTTTTAGTTATGTGAACCAGGCAAAATTTCAGTGTCCTGTATATGAGTTGGTGAGTTTAAAATTTATATTTAAAGGTCTAGGCAAAGCAGATGGTGCATGAGGATAAATCATACTGGCAACAGCTGGTGACAAGCAAAACCAATGGTTAATAAATGTAATGCCATACTTGTCCCCCTTTTACAGCCTACCCCCTCCTGTTTGTTGCTTTTAAAATTTCCATAAATAGAACAACGATATTTCTCAGTGGTCAAGTGTGCTATATAAGAATTTGTTCTCTGCTACCATAATTATCACAATATTCTGCATCAGCACATTCCATTTCCACATAAAATGATCATTACAGCTTCTCTTTTTCCATAAAAAAAACAAGACAAACTGGCCTTTAAACATGTCATTAATGTCTACGACATACGGTGTTCAAGTGAATAAAAAAAGAGCAAAGGAAAGTTGAGGTAACTTTACCTGTCACTGGTGTTTGAGCATCTGAGTTATTGGCCAAAGTACACTCAAGAGGAGGATCCCATTTCTGATCTTTGCAGCGGAACGTTCTGACCTTGTGAAGTAGTTCGAACCCATTCAGACAAGAGATTGTATTGTTGATAACCGACATTCTGTAAGGCTGTCTTGTTCAAATGTCTGATGTTGGTATCACATGACTGTACTATAAAAAATACATTCACCAATACATACATTTATCAATTAAAGTAGGGAACAACATACATAACAAAATTGTATTATATAAATTGTTGCTGCAGCTACTTCACATGTAGGTCTTTCAGGTAATCTCACCCTAGTTTGCGGATTACTATGCAATGCACCTAAAATTATAAAAAATATTTCATGGTACATTAATGTGAGTGATTAAACACTGAAACTAATAAATGGATCAGATGTAAAATACACAGTATGACTGTTAATGGAGAAAATCTATCAGTAAAAACCTTTGCGTCAGCAATTGGATTCAGTTATTGGGCAGCTTTTATGTTATTCATTGTTGGAATGCCAGTATCAAGGTGCTTTATGAAAGTTAACAAGCGGTAGCTGTGATGCATTACTGGACTTGTGGACTGATTGAAGAAGAGAAAGGCATTCCCTAAATTCGAGGTAAATTTCCTTGTGGTTGTCTGGATCAGATATGTTGCTCTATTCCATATAATATGTGTCACTTAGCCTCTTTTGGTGGTGTGATGAATAATGAAATGACAGTATCAACAGGATGGGACAAAGATAAGTAGTTCTAGTTCTAGTAGGTGCTACCAAACCATCGACCATAAGTACATTCATTGTGAAAATTCACAATGACGTCAAATGCAAAAATTCTGAATTCACCACCTGCCTATTAACCATGAGCAGTCAAATACCTGTTGCATGGATTAAGGTGAAACCTTGACGCTCTTCTAAGCCTCTTATTTTGCATTAGCAGGAAACCCGCAGCACAATGCTATTCAAATAAATTCCTATTGATTTGCATAACAACAATACCAGTCAACCAATCAGATGAATGGTAAGCAGAACAAAGGATAAAGCACATCCTTGTATTCAGCTTAATTATTATCGTAAACTGCAAAAAACTGCAATCAAAAGTCATAGTCATCAAGTGTTGGGTTAGCACTGTGTTTGTGAATACAGTTTTTGACTAGCGGATTTGTTTTGATTGGAGTTGCTTCGGACGCTATGAGATAGACAGAGGGTATCAAATAAGGAATTTTGTACCCTGACACCCTGAAAGAGTATTGCCCCGATTTAATAGCCTTGGATTTTAATTATTTTTAGCTACATAACAATGCCATGATCAAAGAAAATTACCAAGACAAATACATAAAAGGATGCAAAATAGATGGGGGGGGGGGGGATATGATGTGGAGACAAGTATTTCTAATCAATAAAGAGGTGTTACAGTGATTGACACCGAGTGCACCACAAATCTCTGGATTAGTAAGATTGTGAAAACCACTTATTACGTCAACTGTAAAAAATGTGATTCAACCCATCTGCTTTATCAAGTGTTTTCTGGGCTGAATTACTATATAATGTATAAATCAGAAAAGGCAAACAGTTCTTACCAAATAATTTGCACTTCAGACTTGCCAAATGCTATATGCCAATTCGGTACCAAAACAGTACATGATGTAGTCTGGTGATTTTGTAACAAAAAACTACATAATTTCATGATCATCAAGGGTATAAACTCAGTAAACACTGAGAGCATCTTCAAAATCACAGCTTACAACTGGTGGAGTAGTTTTTGATGTTTTTTTTGGCTGCGGATTGTCATGATCAGCATTTTTTGTAATCGTCCCGTTGTGGACTGCACTACAACAATTTTCAGACACGCTTTTCTGATCATGTTGATGTTGATGTCTTGTTTGCAGAGATTTATTGTTTTCTAGAGAACTGTCTCTGTGTACTTCAGCTTCAGCTGTTTGTGGTCGCTGGGAGAAGACTCTCATACCCCTAAATCCCCGACAAGGCATCGGAGGCGTATTAGGAGGTTTTTTTCTTTCGGCACCATAGTTGGTTGTTTTTTTGTTAGAGAAATCTGAACACTTCACTTTGTTTTGCAGATTTATCCCCCTTTTGCTAAATTCTCGAGAAATAGATCCCAGCAAATCGGCAGAAGGAATTTCCAAGTTTTCAGTGAATGAGGTCTCAGACATCATGTTTGTATTAGTTGCTTCTTTAGATGCTCGACTTATTGCAGATGTTTTGGTGCCTTTATCAGAGATATTTCGGTCCAGATCACTTAACATATCGTCTATCTCACAATAATCCAGATAGGGATCAGTTCGCTGGATGAATTCATAATCTGACAGAGAATTGATGTTTGCCTCGGTCAAGACAGCCTCCTCATCACAATCTAGATTAAATAGAAAATCAAAGAGTACAATCAGAATGATTTGGATCAGGCTTTGCTGAGTTTAACCTATACTAAAATGTACCGGTCACAAAACAGAATTCATTCGCTGTTTCATCCCCATTTGATGGGTAACATGAAATTGATAATAAATTATGCTATTGGTATAATGAAGCTGAGAAGGGGGATCAGGCAGTAGTAAAAGTCGACTGCATTTTCTCTTTATCCATCATGTTATCACATTCCATAGTGATTAATCAGATGAGCGCTGCTAGTTTCACTGCAAACTAGGAATATTAATGATGAGGCATCTGTCAAACTGTCCCTTTTGACAATATGATACTTGACTTTTTTACCACAAATGCGCAACCATCTTGACAAAACCACAATGAGCACAGATTAATACATGATAACTTTTAAGGTTATAGGATTAATTTGCTAGCGGTATAAAAGAAGTGAAGTTTTACACAGCAAGTCAAAGCTGTTCTGATATAGTTTGTGTCAGCTTAGAATTAGAATGAAGGACGCTAAACTCATTTTCTTGGTTAATCTTGTAATCTTTTCATTATTTCGTGCTGCAGCTTACAGCGTTACCCAAATCCGGACGTGTACATGGCCTTCTCCTAAGTACCCAGGTGAGATGAGTTGGATCTACACGTCATGATGTAAAAAGATTCATCTTGAATTAGATTGTTAAACTTGTAGAGTGAATTTGATATCATTCATTGCTATAAATTCCAAATTTGCTAATCTAGATCTTTCACTGCTTGATCTTAAAAGATGTTGATGGTGATGTGTATTCTAACATTTCAATTTTAGATATGTATTGGCTGGCAACAACAGAAGAAAAATTTATATCACCTTTTGACTGCGTAGACTTATGTCAACAGTTCTCTACTAATGAGACGGATATATTTGCCTATGCGGCTGATGATGAGGTAAGGTGTGCCTGCCGGCTCTGTCCAGAGGATTACATGCGTGGTGATAAGCTGAACCTACTGCTGAACAAAATGGGATGCAAGGATGCCAGTAGTATGGAAAGTGAAACAGAAGACACATTTGCGCCTCTTCTATCATATCATTGCAAGCCTGAGCAGCCTACATATATGAAGTATTATTATAAAAGAAAGGTTGACAGAAGTTAGCACTCGCTCAATCATCATTGGATGATATTAAGGTGATCAGTGCAAAATTTAATATTGTTTGGTACATTATGTTTGACCGTTGGCAATGGCGATGTAACTTGTTTTATCTCAGTCCATATCTTACTAAGCCCACAGCAAAAAGGTAAACAGCCCACAGACACCTCAGGACAACATTTCAATAAATTATAACACTATCGCCAACTACCAGTATTTCTTTAATTGTACATCCTGAGAGAACGTGAATTTCCTTCCCTTATGGAAGACTCTCTTTCTGCCATCAATAATTCATGCAATGTAGAACATTGAAATTTTGTAACGTGCAAATCTGAAATGACTTTATCATAAATAACTGGCTGACTATAACATGCAATGATCTTTGGGTAGCCGTTAAATGTTGAAATATCTTTCAGGCCAGATTGTACCAGGTTTTTCATCCCCTTTGTTTACTTATGTTTTTTTGTTGGCTATAGACATATCTGAGACAGCCTTAGAAGGCCGTTAGGCCTATCAAATGATCATTCCATATTTTGTATTCATTTTCCATTTAGGGATGACATCACGCCTAACTAATTAACCACTGTGGTAAATAAAGAATATATAAATAACTCTATTGCTTCTGAACAAGATGTATTCATCAATCAATCAATGAGTGTCATGTAAGTTCATCGATACAGGGTTTAAATCATCCTGACCTCATTATATAAATATATGTGTTGATAAATAACAAACCTTTTACTCTTGGTTGGGTTAGTTGTTTTCTGGCAGGTATTAGAGTTCTCGCCCTAGAAGTGAAAAATATGAGAATAACACCAGACCTATATCACATTATCAAAATGATTTGAAGCATGATGTAAGCAATAGTACAATATGTAATCGAACTGAGAAGCGCAAGAAGAGTTTTATTCAGTTTTTCAATTGGCATTATAATGCATGAAATACTTTTTTTCTATAACCAACCTAGTTTTATCATTTCTTTCACTGGAAAATGATATTTTGGTTGTGAAATGAACACATACATACATACATCCTAATCCGATTGGTTGAATACAATGGATGTTTGTGACTTGGAATACCATACTTTCCTCAGAGTAAAGAGACTGTGTAAACTCTCTTTTAACTTTGTCCTAGCTATTCATCGACCGAAACAGTAGAAGTTGACTATCTGTCGACAGCATGGAATATTTCACTAAAGCTCAAGTTTTGACTACAGAGAAAGATCTAATTGTCAAAACTCTTGTTTCAAGCACTGAAATATATTTACTTGCCTAAATTTGAAGTATATGATTAGTATCATCGTAATAGCTGTCACCAAACTCAGAGTGATTGCGATAATAGAAATAATGGCAGTTGATGAATCAGTAACTACTTTCATTTGAGAATCATTACGAGTTTCCGATTTTTCTCGAACGTGTGTCCTATGATCGCTTTTAAAGCTCGAATCAGTTGTCGTCAGAAGAAAGTCACCTATAAAATAAAAGGAAATTACATCAAGTTTTTTTTTGAGAGCTACAAACTAATCAGTGAAGGTTAATACCTTTACCTAGTCATTGATTGTCAACACATTATATATCAAGGGTGTAGACTGGTAGGGTAAGATAATGAAGGATTTAAACATAGTGCATTGATAATTTGGGCTAAATCAATTACTTGAAATAACGATCAACAAAATACTATGCCAAGTAATTCTGAGTCAATCAGTCCAGTTGACAATTAGGGATAGGTTAGAGAATAAGAATTCTTGAAATAAATTTATTACCTGCATCTGTAATGTTATTGGGGACATCAACACATTCAAGCGGAGGATCCCATCGCTGATTTTTGCAGAGGAAAGAATCGATTTTGTGAAGTAATTCGAACCCTTTGAGACAAGAGGCTTTGTAATTTAGAAGACCAAAACTTCTAAACTGTAGCTTGTCCAAATGTTTTATGTTGGTATTGCACTGTTGGACTAAAAAATAAATATTATTCATCATATTTTGGTATACATCTTATGAAGTGAGATTATGGAATATTTTTATAACAATAACATATTTATTATAATGGTATGAAAATTATTGCTCGATCTCTTTCAGATGCCATGCAGGCAAACTCAATAGAAAAATGCAATCATCGCGTAATTAATAATAAGCCTAGACAGGATGTCATAAACAGCTAATCTGAGACAAGTCTTGATTGCGGGTGAGGTTATGACATGATTGTTACGTAGTTACGTAGTTACGTAGTAGCAATGATGTTATCATTGATTTCCAGGCTTCAATCCAGTTCTATGTTTGTTTACTAGGTCATTTTCAATCAGACTTTGAATTAAAATATTGCTATAAATGTTCATTCTTGTGATTATAACCGTTTTCAAACTCAAAACCCAAACAAAAATGACCAAGTAATAAAAGTGAATGGGTTATGAATAAAATCAATGGTAAAGAAATCTCAGTGCGTCAATGTTTATGCTCAATTAAGTGTCCAGTCTAGGTTTATAATTATGTCTATGCTTGATAATAAGCCTAGACAGGATCCATGAGCTTCAATGTGGATTTAGAAAAGGCCATTCTTGTTCAGACAGTTTATTTAAAATTATTTCAGTCTCTTAGGTGGAGAAAATTAATGGAAATGTTAAGACATTACTTTTTCTGGATTTTAAACAGGCATTTGACTGTGTATCCCATGTTTTACTACACAATAAGTTGAAGGCTTGCGGCATCGGAGGAAATATGTCACAGTGAGAGTAAGGAGCCTAGCCCATCGCAATGGCGTAACCCTCCAGAAAATCACTTCAACCAGGATTAGTGTAATGATTAATAGCGTGCACTGATTAGTAGTGAACAAAAAATGACGTTCTGGCATTCATTCTGCAATCTATCATTGACCTAAGTGTTTCACAAAAATATTATGTTTTGATGAACAATAAAAAATGTTTTATGACAGAATTTTTGTAAAGATGATCATGGTGTCAGCAGGGTGGCTTGTTTCCTTGTCCTAATCTTATGAAAGATCATGGTGGATCTTTCCAGTATGGAAGGTTTGAATAACAAGCAAAAAATTGATGCAGCACTTTCAGCTTTGCATGCCATGTGGTGTATCAAAGCTGTTTAAATATCATGGTTGTATTTTGCTATCAGCATCAACCACTACTATGAACCAACATGATTAGCAATGAATAACCCACCACAGCGAACACATTGTACTTAAACTATTGGTCAAGCCGAAGAATCTGATATACTTTGTCAAAATGGAGTAGATAATATATTCGCTGTCTCTCGTTAGGCATATGCAGTTGAATCATGGTACCTTATGGAACTTATCTGAACTAGATAGTTTGTTGCGCTGAATATAAGGGCATGGGCTGGTGTTGGATGACTAATTAAAACCAACTTAAACCTTCTTTCAATATATGCCTATAGTAAAGAGTCTGAAGCCTAGCACTTCAATCAAATTACTCATATGGTGATCACCCAATTTTATTTATTAATTTTGGGTTGCGGTACAGAAAAAATGTGTGAGAAGATGCTCGGGTGGAGTCAATTAAAATATTTATTTGCAAAGGGTGGGTGGGATCTTCCAGTGGCTTTATGGCCAGTAGCTTTTAGACCAGTGGCGTGATGGCCAGTGGGTTTTTGGCAGTGGCCTATTGACCCGAAGTCTCTGTTAGTAAGTACTACTTTTTGGCAACCAATCAAGTATCAAGTTAAAAAAACCGGGGAAAAACTTCAGTATGGATGCCCCTTGTTCTCCCTCCAGTGACTTCTATTCAATGCTTCTTTCTGCAACTGATAAGGTACCTTCAGAAAAGTACCATATGACCTGCCATTGGCTCTGATGCCAATTCAAACAATCAGAGCAAACGCATTGGCTATGCTGCCCTGAGTAAGCAAAGTTTGAAACTTTGAAGACGTTAAGAAAGTTGATAAACATGATTTGCCTCTAAAGGTTAGTGACAGTTTTGCTGCATAATATTTTCGTATCTAGAATAATTCATCTCTAATTTTCTACCTGCACAAACCCTCCTGATACGCATGAACTTACCTAATGTTTTGATAGTCTTGTATAGAGAGAGTTAACACAGTATGAACACTTGAAAAACCTGAGAGTAGGTAAACAGTCGGAAATTGGAAGTTGGAGTTGGAAGTTCTTTGATTCCACATGATATGCTTGTAGAGACACAGGGGTCAGCAAATATTTACCATATATACTGTACAAAAGTTGCGGAGCTACTGATGATTGATAGCTCATCAAAAATGTGATTGGATGACGTTGCGTCATTTTATCAAATGTGGAATGGCTGAGCAAATTTGATTACCAGAAATTTCAAAACAGGTTATGTTTATTCTTGCTGATATAGTTTGCCATAACTTTTGGTTTAAAATGATATAAGTGGCTTTTTACTTTTGTTAGTGAAGGTAGAATCGCACTTCCACCAATCTTAATTTTGATTTATGTAAATTAATTTTCTTTCAAAGAGGGAAAATGTTGAGGAGTCAAATTACTTAAATATTCGAAGTCAAGAACCAGGAATAGATCTCTGAGGCATTGGCAATAATTTTAAGTATAGACAAATGCAATTATATGCCACTGTATAAACTGTTTGAATCCTTAATTAGTTTTTGTATGACAGGCAGGTACTATATGAAAATTTAAATAATTTCTTATTAGAGGATGAGGTTAAGAAACAAATAATTATCCTCTGCATCAACCTGATTTGTTGACATGCCATTACCTTGCAAGTAGCAGATAACTGGCTGCCAAAATAATTGATTTGCGACTGCATAACAAACTCTGGAAAATTCTTGTGACATCATTATCCTATTTGGTGTGGCGGTGAGGATGTCAGATCAAGGTTTTCTCTTGCACACACTGTGAATATTTTTTTTATATTTTCTACTGCACTGCCAGGCCTTGAATCTTAAGCATTCCCCTCCAGCCATATTTGTTGAGAATCGCAAAAATGTAGGAGGAGCGGCGCTGACTTTCCTAAACAGTTTGTTGAGTTTGGCCAAGATTATCAAGTTATTGAACAGATTGAGACATAGCACCAGTACATGAAGAAGAATATTATATGCTGAGTAATGTTGACAAGAGCAGCTCCAAATATGAGTGAAGAGAGACCAGCTAGTGTAATTTACTACTGCGGATACTGGGATTTTAACATACCCTGGATAAAGACATCATATTTGAGTTCAGGGTGATCATTCATATCTGTCATAATTAATCTTAATGAACTCACTAGTATTCTTCATTCTATGTTACTGTCAATCACAGGAATTATTCCAGAGTATGAATTTGTAGACTTTCGAAAAGCCATCAATTATTCAGAAAGGAATGTTTTGCAGTAGGAAGAGGCTTGTTTGATCAAATTGTAACCATGTATGGAATGCTGTATTCTTGAAGAGAGTAACAAAACGGGGATGGAAATTCACTTGCATCAAGGCTTGACAGACCTAACTCAAGCGAAGTGTCAGGTGTATATTCTAGGAAATTTCAAAATTCCTCGGACTGATCGAAATTTTGATCTAGGCAAGTACAGCATACAGTCGAAAAATTTGCATTTTGATGTCGCAGACTTCAATTATAATTCGCAACACCTGTGTATTGAAGTCTTTGAGGAAAACATTGTCCCAAGGCCATTGTTTGAATTTCAATTAAGACCTAATATAAATATTAGTATCATTCCAAAAATTAAGGCTGCCCCTCTCCTTCCAATTTGTGTCGAAATACGTTTGCAATATAGATTATTGATAGGGCAGTGTGAAAACCCAGGATTTTCTGAAGAAAGGTACCAAGCGATCCATCAGGCAAAAACTGCAACTGCAGCACCCCTTTGTACTTGGAGGTTCTGCTCAACGATACAGCTGAGACTTCATAATATTACAATGTGCAATTATCAGCTAAAAAATACACTGCAATGTACAAAAAATTAGAACTGTTTACCACAGTTTGGATTAGTGTTAATAATCTGTCGATTCAAACAAGGGGCAACAAGGAAAAAGTGGAAGGCCATTGTTATGAAACAGGTGAAAAAATGATGTAATTTGAATGTGATTTTTTGTTAATCATGCATTGTAGTTTGTTAGAATTATTTAAAATTTGTTCTAATCTATGTAACAACTAAGAAAGTTTGTTTCTTTTCAAGCCAGTTGTATGTTTATCTTCAAGCTAGGTGGCTGCATCATTCACACAACAGTAAACATTTCGATCAGAGTTTATCAAGTCTCTCCAAGTATTTTTCCTTTACCTTTTCCTTTTTTTATTTCATAAACAGTAACAACGGACGAAAATAATATGTGAGTAGTTTTGTGTGCCTTATCTGATAACCATTTTTATCCAATGAGTCACCTCTCGCCTCCTTTATGCTATGCATGCTATGTGTCTTATGGGAGTACATTGATTGATAGAATGTTTGAATGGTGCAAATTGGTGATCCCTATGTTGTTACAAACCGTAATTCCGAGCCAATAGTACACATTTCCGGAACTGATTGATAATAATATAAATTTCAGGTTGTGCATCAGAATTGCTGAAAGTTTCATTCTTATAACAACATTATATGGAGTATTATGCACACAAGGTTGGTTTTAATCTTGATTTATATATGTAAGTCTAATATATCACACTTCTAAGGTTTATGACCCTGTGGTTGTGATCACCAAAAAATGACAACTTGATTATTGAAGATAAATATGGTGGTTAACTTTTCCTTGATGTAAGCTGCATAAATTGATCATTTAACTGATTTTTTGCTATCTTCACATGCGGTTTGGTGAAGCTGTGCTTTGTCACAATCAATCAATTTTGCAGACAAAATTGTTGCTGCTGTAAATCAGCTCATATTTTAAGTTATTGCCATGTTTTAGGAGGTTTGAGTGGAGAGACAAGGATTGCTATAGATGATGTTGAGGTTTGCAGCTCATCAAACGATAGTGATACCAAAATCACAGCAGAAACCCAAATGACAGTAAGACATTGTGCCGTGAGGATTTCAGAGAAACAAACCAAGGTTGATACGCGTCAGATCCGGATAACTGGGTCCTGTGACAGCTGTGTTCTTGTCTTCAATCAACAGAGTAATGTCAGCAGGCACTGCCTCTTGAACAGAACAATAACAAGAAATACAGAGAATGGATCATGTCCACAACAGAGAGAATACTTTAGTGGTGAAGTTGATCTACTACTGTGGATTGAAAACAAAACCCAATACGGATACCGCATTGAATTTGCAGGTAATTTCATTACAGAAAAAGTAACCAGTTTTATGACAAGATCATAGTGGATGTTTGTTGGTGCAGCCCGTGCTAAGACATATTTTAGGTGCTTAGTTCAATCCAACAGTCAGGTGATGTATAGGCATGGGTAAAGGCCACCACAACTCGCACAACAATGCATTAAGGCTTTGACTGCTGCAAGACATGTTCTGAAGAGCACCTGCACTCACAACACTGTCGCCAACTTTGAGATTAACTGAAAATATCAAGGATAGCAACATGAGGTCTTTTCACTGCCACTATTCGTAAACTTCATCAAATGCTTCAATTTTATTGATAGCTAGTGATAGAATTTGGCTAATCACAACATTGAAAATTCTAACATTCCTTTATAACCCCATCTATGGCAAAAAGTTCCCTTTTGAGCACCTGTTAATGGTACAAATAAAATTGGTCAATGTATATTTTTAATGACTAATGAAAATTCAAGGATTATTCGAAATTGACGTCCTGAAATGGTAGGGCCAAGCTCTTTGCGGTGACCTAATCTCACACCATCCGATCCCAATGCTGTAAAATGTTCTTTTTCAACATAAGGAATCTAAACTGAAACTTGTCTGCATATCAGTCAATCCAGGCAAAAAAAGCATGGTTTGCCTTTGATGTTTTTTCCAATCATAGGAATCTGAAAGCTGAAACTTGGCCATGTATATCAGTCAAAGCAAATGATTCAAGATAATCCCCACACTAGGGAGTCCATATCACCTCGATGGACATTGGTTAGTGTCAGAATCATCATTTTTGTGTAAATATCTACCTCAAACAATTTCAGTAACATCTCATGAAAATTCTCTTTCAGTATATCCTTTGTTTCGGTTCTCGATTTCACAACCTAAGGGTCTGATTGATGCCAGAGTATACCCTGATGGATACATCACAAATGATCCCAACTTCAGAAGAGAAGCCCACAATGGGACATCAAGCAGCAAAATGTGGGCTCTACTTACTAATCTGCCATTGGCAGGGACTGTGACTGTAGAAATATTTCAGGTAGATCCGATACTACCAAATTTTCAGAAACTGAACATCTTAAACAGACACAATACGCTGGACCTGACGAATCGAAATGAAAAGAAACGCATGCAGAGATTTTCTGGCCCCTCTTCAATCTCATTGATTTATCAGACAGTACAAGGATATTATCTGAAAGGTGAAATGATACACATAAGATACTCAGGTATGTATGAATGCAATTATCATAAATTGAATTCAATGAAATTAATGTATTAACCAATGGGATCCTGCCCATAAAGCTGTCTAAAATTACTGTAAATTGTAGCCATGATTAATTAGATTTGATGTGTTAGACGGTTGGACAAGGTGATGCAATTTATAGCTATTAATATTCAAATCCCAATGGTATAAATTTGATAAACCTATGGACTGAAGACAACCATCCATAATCTATAACAAAATAACAAGCCTTTACCATGTTGCCAAATTATATAATATAAGGAATCATTTGCCAATATCTTGGATTAATTGTATCATGCGTGACTATACTTTTCCTCATAAGGTTTGTTCTATCTGAAATATGTTATCGCTATCATAACCCTGTATCCTTGTTTAATGGAGAGGTGTACAGCTCAGAGTCGCAAACAATTAGGAGGGATATTACCGTTTTAAAATGTCATATATCATTTATTGCCACCTAAAAGCGCTATAGTATTACTTACATCACTTAATAAATTTAAATTATGATGAATGTTTTTATTTTTAGTTAGACCGTGTAATACCAACATACAACATCTGAACAAGCATGAGTTCGTCAGTTTGGATTCTCTGCGATACACAGCCTCTTGTCTGGATGGGTTCCAACTGAGTCACAAGGTCAACACATTCCAGTGCAAAGATCAGCAATGGTACCCTCCGCTGGAATGCTTTGGTGTTGCCAAAAATGCAGGTGTTTCCAACAACTCAAGAATCCAAACACATGAGACAGGTATAGGTGCTTCATTTTTTCCTTCCTTGTTGCTTGAACAGTGTACTATGACATGAAAAATCTTGGTGTAATACAGTTGCATGCATACAAGTTATAGACTCTCTCTTTTACATAAATGATACGTCACCACCTACTGGCTTTATATATTTAGATTTTGGAACTTTCACATCATCATTCGGCAGTTATCAAAGGAAAGTCTTTTTTTCTCTAGTTTTGATAATATTTTGAATATTTAAGTTGTCAACATTCTATTCTAGCAGAACAAACGAGGGAAAGAGCAGACCGAAAACTGAATATCAATCAATCAATGATTCTTTGATTTTTAGCAGTGACAACTGATTCTGGATATAACCCCAATTACAGGCCTCATGATACTGAACAAACTAATAACCATATCGAGAATTCAACAAGAAGTGATACAGACACATCATCATCAGCTCTAACCATTTCCATCATTGGAGCCTCTCTGAGCTTGTTGACAGTTGTTGCAATGGTGCTCATTTTACTCCGTCATAAACTCAGGTGAGAAAATAACTATCATCATCAAAGTAAAAAATTATCATTTGAATATCTGCGTAGTCAGCTGTAATCTAAATAGTGAATTACACTAATCACAAAAACACTATTGAGCAAATATTTCTACTCCACATCGATTTGCCAGAAATTCATTTTTGGCAGTTTCAGTTTGTTAGCAATTTGGCGTGCAAACAAGTGCCTGTATTATTTGATGAGAATATTGTAAAATGACACTATCAGTCACTAAAGCTCTAAGGCCTTAATACTTGGCACTCCAAGATACCAACAACATGACTTTATACCTACAGTTGGTTCCATAAACTTACTAGATTGTGCAAACTATTGCGTCCAAGTTGTCTCAATTCTTGCTAATCTTTTGCAATATCTTTTCCAGATCTAGAGTCAGGAATGAAGCACCTGCCGGCCAAGTAAACACCCAACCGAGAGTACAAGGTATGTCAGCTATATTTTTCAGATTTTATTAATAAGTTCAAACACCATATAGTAGTTCTCACACACATTGTAAGCCTCTTCTCAGGAAGCAATTGCACTTTTGATGTATTTGTAAGGTATTGTTCTGTAATTAATCATTATCATGCAATATGATTGAAAAGTCAAAAAATTGATTCATCAAAACTAATAAAAATTAAATTTAACAAACAGTTCCCCTAAATATCGTAACTAATATCATGTTTGAAGTATAAATCTAACTCAGGCTTGCAGGAATATGTTAGCAGGCCACTAAATTCTTTCGTATTACTCTCCATACTCTTAACGTCTCTGCATCCCATAAGGCTCAGCAATAGATTGAGTTTATTTCCACGCAGGTAATCCTCTGGACAGAGTCTGCAGGCACACGTGCGATGATCAAAAGATGGATAGCCAAAAATCCTTATCTCTTCGGTCCCGAAATTATTTTGACAACTGTCAAAGCAGTCCCAGGGTGAAATGAATACTTTTTCTGTTTGGGCCAACCGATACATGTCTAAAAACGAATAAAGGATGTTATCAATATCTCAAATTATCAATTTGTGAAAGATCAACAATACCAAATATGTATGTTAGCAGTAAAAGCAAACAAATGCGTGTTACAAGCCAAGTAGACATATATGACTTAGGTTCTCAAAGCGTGCATGCAGCTCCAATAAGAACTCACCTGGGTTTTTAGTAGAAAATCGATTTTTAGTTGGAAATCGATTACAAGTTCGGAGTGTGGTTATGCTCCCAGCTCCTGCATAAAGTAATGAGATGATTGGAAGAGTAACTACAAGAATTAGTCTAGCTCCCCTCATTCCAAATCCCAACTTAAACTGAAAATAAAATCAATTCCGATTAACGATAGATCACAACATGTTGTGATTCACAGCATCTCCTGCCATCACTTATATATCACTGGAGGACTAATCCTAGGTCTCAATGGTAATCACTTATTGATCTGTGCTCGTTGTGGTTTTGTTAAGAAGGTTACAAGTCTGTGGTGATAGATTCAAGTATTGTAACGTCAACGGGACAGTATAGCAGATGGCTAAAACCTCATTATATCCTGGTATGCATGGATTTTTATGACATGCAAGCTAAATAATAATGCAATCAATTTTTTCAAATTATTTGTATTCCGAAATATAAGATTATTTGGATTCTTTTATTACAACCCCTTTTGTGGGCGCATGACAAGGCTAGGTTGACGTGATGAGACACAAGCTTAGAATGAGTGGTGTAGAAAGTATCAAAATATATAGCATTTCGAATATAATTTAATGGATGAATATGATAGATAGTAAATATTGAGGTGAAATCACTAATGATTAAATTATGATATCCATCTAGATAATTTGAACACAGGTATATAATTGAACTTCGGAACATCCTGAAGCCAGCTCAGCGAATTAAATGCTATTTTTCCCCCAGATAAGGGCTGAGCATTGCAAAAGATATTTGTTTTCTTTGGCATTAAATTTTGAAAGGAAATCGAATTGAGACTTATTCCCAATTTGTTGGTTGTTGAATTTAACTTTCAAAAGTATATGAGCATTAATCAATGGATTTCGAGTGACTTGCACAGTATGAGCGGAATAAGATTTTGGTATTGGCGCAGCCCTTCAAGAGTAAGTGGCTGAGGAAATTTGGTCAAAAGTTGGTGTGCCTGGCTGAAGCAGGAATGAAAATAATTGAAAGAATAAAAATTATATATGTTAACCATTGGCAATGATAGCGTTTTAATTCACTATGAGAGGTCAACATTCTTTTAATACTGACATCTCTTTTTTTATATTTAGATTTCAACAAAGAAACTGTCAGGATGGAAGACAATATCAGTTCTGTGTCAGATTACGAATTTATAGAGAAAACTGATCCTTATCTGGATTACTGTGAAATAGACGAGTACAATATGATGAGTGATGTGAACCGACGAATCTCTCTGTGTGATTCCACAAGATCTGCAGCAACAGCTTGGGAGGACACCAATGCAGACTTAATATCTGAACCCTCAATATCTGAAAATTTAAAAGTTCCATCTTCAGATTTGTTGGGATCTATCTCGCGAGAATTAAGTCAAAGGGGTGTAAATATTCAGAACAAACTAAAGTGTTCGGAGTTCTCTGACAAAGTGAGACAAAATTACGGAGCAAAAAGAAAGGTGCCTAATACACCTCCAATGCCTTGTCGGGGGTCAAGAGGCTTGCAAGTCTTTGCCAAGAGGCCACAGACAACTGAGGCTGATGTGCACATAAACAGTTCTGAAGCAGAGCACAAAAAAATCCTACAAACTAGGCATCAACGTCAACCTGTCACCGAAAGATGGTCTGAGACACGTCCAAGTGCAAACCAACAGAGCAGCTCGGCAATCACAAAAAGTGCTGATCAAGGAAAACAACAATCGAACAACCAAGAAAAAACTACACCACCAGTTAGAAGCTGCGATTTTGAAGACGCTCTCAGTGTTTACCGAGTTTATACTCTTGATGATCATGAAACTCTGTAGTTTTTTTGACAAAAATTGAGCTAATTACCAGGTGAAATGTTTTTCTTCTGATTAGTTGTTCATTTGACTGTTCTGCCAGTTATTTTTTTGGTAAGAAATGGATCGCTTTTCTTGATTTATGCGTAGTAAAATAATTAAACCCAGAAAACAATTGATAAAGCAGATGGGTTGAATTAACTTTTTTTGCAGTTGACGTAATAAATGGTTTTCACAATCTGAATAATCCAGAGCTTTGTGGTGCACTCGTGTCAATCACAGTAACACCTCTTAATGGATAAGATATATTTATCTCATTTATCATCACATTGTATTTATGCATCAATATTTTATTGTATTTGTCTCGGCAATTTTCTATGATTATGGCATTGTTATGTAGTTAAAAATAATAAAAGTCCAAAGCTATGACTCTTGATAGAAGTATTTTGCAGATTATGATAATAATCAAGCTGAATACAAGGATGGACTTTATCCTTTGTTCTGCTTACCTTTCATCTGATTGGTCGACTGGTATTATATCATGCAAATTAATAGGACTTTATTTGTGTACGCATCGTGCTGTGGGTTTCCTGCTTATGTAAAATAAGAGGCTTAGAGGATTGTCAAGGTTTTACCTTAATCCATGCAAGAGGTATTTGACTACTCATGGATAATAGGCAGGTGGTAGATTCAGATTTTTTTGCATCTGACGTAATTTTGAATCTCCACAATGAATGTTCTTATGGTCGATGGCTTGGTAACGCCCTAAGTTATGGATAGAACTACTTACCTTTGACCCATCCTTTTTATACTGTTATTTCATCATTCATCCCATTGAAATTCACTACTATAGAAATTAAGCGGTTGTCTTGATATGACCAACATTTTGACTGAAAACCTTGTGTAAATCTCTGTAAAAAGGAAGGTATGCCAAGATCATCATGTCAAACCTAACCCTTCACATATGAATATGACAATACAATATCTTCGGAGTAGCATTTACACACTGCTTAATGAGTAATGAGTTTATGTTTGACTTCCTAAATCTGTTTTATTTGAGGCCAAAATCAAATACTTGGAGATGTGACTTGTGGTACATACATAGTTTTTTTATCACAGTTTATTGATTCAAAAAGAAATATTATAGTCATTTTTCAATATCTACTATAATATCAATGCAGCAGATGAATGAACTACAAAATTGTAACAAAATAAATCATATCAATATAATATCGCTACATATTACTAGAATATCACATTTATTTAGAATTATGCATAAAAGGAGGAAGCAAGCTGTCAAAAAACTGCTCCAGATTCATTGCAAACAAGGATCCCACATATGATACAGAAGATTAGGTGGTATTTTGCTGCCACATAATAGGTGTAGATTGTTCTTCAGAAGATTATGATTGAGAAATCCTTCACCTCCGACACAATTGGGGATGCCTAGAGAGATGGGAGATGACTAGACTCATACCACCACAAATGAATAGGCCCTATGAATAGAAAGTAAATGGCATTTAGTGAACCAAACTTTATCTTGGTGTACCGTTACCTTTACCAGTACCAGTGCTAGAACCGACCCCAGTGCCAGTGGCAGCACCAGTGCTAATACCTGTACCAGAGCCAATGCTTGTACCAGTGCCAGTACCAGCACCTGTAAATACACTAGAACCAAGGCATACACCAGTGCCAGTACCAGATTCAGTGCCGAAATACTTACAAGCGTTGCCAAGAATTGCGAAACATGACAATATTCTATGATGTATAGGAAACATGTTAGGAAACAAAAAACAGCCTCTGTTCACATCAAGGCTTTGCCCTAGCAGTGAACGAAAAACCCAGGGACTATAAGGGTCTAGAGTATATTATCTTTCCTGTAACAGATTCACACTAAAATGTTGATCCACAGTATAACAGCAAGCCTAGCCCAGACATGCCTAGGACAGTTACAAGGCAGCTCTACTGACACTCCAGAAAATTACTTCAACCAGGATTGTTGTAATTAGTAAGAGGATGCAGGGATTAGTAGTGAACAAAATATGATATTCTTGCATTCCTTCTGCAATCTATCATTGACCTAAGTGTTTCACAAAAAACAGAATTTTTGTAAAGATTATCATTGTGTCAGCAGGGTGGCTTGTTTCGAACTATTCCCTGTCCTAATCTTATGAAAGATCATGGTGGATCTTTCCAGTACCGGTATGGAAGGTTTGAATAACAAGCAAAAAATTGATGCCGCGCTTTCAGCTTTGCATGCCAGTCAAAGCTGTTTAAATATCATGGTTTTATTTTGCTATCAGCATCAACCACTAAAATATGAACCACCATGATTAACAATGAATAACCCACTACAGCGAACACATTGTACTTAAACTAGTGGTCAAGCCCAAGAGTCTGAAATACTTTGTCAAAATGTAGATAATATATTCGCTGTCTCTCGTTAGGCATTGGCAATTGAATCATGGTACCTTATGGAACTTATCTGAACTAGATAGTTTGTTGCGCTGAATATAAGGGTATGGGCTGGTGTTGGATGACTAATTAAAACCAACTCATGCCACTGCCAAAAAGCCAATGGCCATAAAGCCACTGGCCAAAAGGCCACTGGTCATAAGGCCACTGGCCAAAAGGCGACCGGTTATAAGGCCACTGGTCAAAAGGCCACTACCCAAAGGCCACTGGCCAAAAAGCCACTGGTCATAAGGCCACTGTCCAAACAACCACTGCCCAAAAAGCCACTGGTTCAATGGTTACATAATAAAAACACAAAATTCTAGCTGTTGATATGCCATTTATCAATGATTTTTTTATTTCTACTCACTGATTCCCATTTTAACAAAGTTAGAAAAGATCCCACCCACCCTTTGCGAATAATTATTTTAAATGACTCCACCCGGACATCTTCTCACACATTACTTCTGTACTGTACCAAATTAATACTTTAAAATGTATCTTGATGTACAAATGAAAGTCATCACAAGCAAACAGTCAGCACTTTTAGATCAAAGCAATGCCGCTGTGGGAAGAGACTGCGGCATAGCTTTTTTGATTTTGATATGCCACACGCCAAGCACATATCCTACTTGGAACAACAAAAAAGTCAGTGATCAGGTTACAAAACTTTAAGCAATAGCGATCAAGTTGATCCGGTTGGGTTTGTTGGTCATCAATAATAAAAAAACATTCGATGGATGCAGAGATAGAATTAGGTGGAAGCTTGTATTGTTCGCAAGATAGTTTAGTTTTTGTTAAGAATCAGATCCGATATAACCATGTTATAATCAAAATGGATCACAGGGTGCATTGGGTGAAAATGATACTAAAAATCTTTCCCTGTGAATACGAATTATTGTAACATTACAAAAAAAAATCAAAAAAGCTACGCTGCTTTCTCTTCTCAGAACGGCATTGATTCAATCTAAATGTGCTGAATGTTTTGAATGTTTGCTTGTGATCAATTTAATTTGTTCATCAAGATACAGTTTTATTTATTAATTTTGGGTTGCGGTACAGAAGAAATGTGTGAGAAGATGCTCGGGTGGAGTCATTTAAAATATTTATTTGCAAAGGGTTGGTCGGATCTCCCAGTGGCTTTATGGCCAGTAGCTTTTAAACCAGTGGCTTTATGGCCAGTTGGCTTTTGGCAGTGGCCTATTGACCCGAAGTCTACACTTATAATCAGATACTATAAATAATAGTCTCTGTTAGTAAGTACTACTTTTTTGGCAACTGATCAAGTATCAAGTTAAAACAACAGGGTAAAAACTTCAGTACGGATGCCCCTCGTTCTCCCTTCAGTGACTTCTATTCAACGCTTCTTTCTACAAATGATGAGGTACCTTCAGAAAAGTACCATATGACCTGCCATTGGCTCTGATGCCGACTCACACAATCAGAGCAAACGCATTGGCTATGCTGCCCTGAGCAAGCAAATTTTGAAATTTTGAAGACGTTAAGAAAGTTGATAAACATGATTTGCATCTAAAGGTTAGTGACAGTTTTGCTGCATAACATTTGCGTGTCTAGAATAATTCATCTCTAATTTTCTACCTGCACAAATCCTCCTGATACACATGAACTTACCTTATGTTTTGATAGCCTTGTATAGACACAGTTAACATAGTATGAACACTTGAAAAACCCGAGAGTAGGTAAACAGTCGGAAATTGGAAGTTGGAGTTGGAAGTTCTTTGATTCCACATGATATGCTTGTAGAGACACAGGGGTCAGCAAATATTTACCATATATACTTTACGAAAGTTGCCGAGCTACTGGTGATTAATAGCTCATCAAATATGTGATTGGATGACGTTGCGTCATTTTATCAAATGTGGAATGGCTGAGCAAATTTGATTACCAGAAATTTCAAAACAGGTTATGTTTATTCTTGCAGATATAGTTTGCCATAACTGTTGGTTTAAAATGATATACTATGTGCCTAAAGTGGCTTCTTACTTTTGTTAGTGAAGGTAGAATCACACTTCCACCAATGCTAATTTTGATTTATGTAAATTAATTTTCATTCAAAGAGGGAAAATGTTGAGGAGTCAAATTACTTAAATATTCGAAGTATAGAACCAGGAATAGATCTCATCAAAAAACAGTATTGAACCAAGTTTGAGTAGTCAAAGACATTTTAGTGTTGATACATAACAGGGGAGACAAAATACGCAAGACCCTTCTAGACCCTTTGTTTTGGCAATTAGTTTACATTATAAATAGGCAGGTATTGAAAGAAGGTTTAAGTTGGTTTTAATTAGTCATCCAACACCAACCCATGCCTTCATATTCAGCGCAACAAACTATCTATTTCAAGTAAGTTCCATAAGGTACCATGATTCAATTGCCTATGCCTAACGAGAGACAGCGAATATATTATCTACTCCATTTTGACAGAGTATTTCAGATTCTTGGGCTTGACCACTAGTTGAAGAACAATGTGTTCGCTGTAGTGGGTTATTCATTGTTAATCATGGTGGTTCATATTTTAGTGGTTGATGCTGATAGCAAAATACAACCATGATATTTAAACAGCTTTGATACACCACATGGCATGCAAAGCTGAAAGTGCTGCATCAATTTTTTGCTTGTTATTCAAACCTTCCATACCGGTACTGGAAAGATCCACCATGATCTTTCATAAGATTAGGACAGGGAATAGTTCGAAACAAGCCACCCTGCTGACACAATGATCATCTTTACAAAAATTCTGTTTTTTCTGAAACACTTAGGTCAATGATAGATTGCAGAAAGAAATGCCAGAATATCATTTTTTGTTCACTACTAATCACTGCATCCTCTTACTAATTACACTAATCCTGGTTGAAGTAATTTTCTGGAGTGTCAGTAGAGCTGCCTTGTAACTGTCCTAGGCATCCCTGGGCTAGGCTTGCTGTTATACTGTGGATCATCATTTGAGTGTGAATCTATTACAGGGGAGATAATATACTCTAGACCCTTATAGTCCCTGGGTTTTTCGTTCACTGCTAGGGCAAAGCATTGATGTGAACAGAGGCTGTTTTTTGTTTCATAACATGTTCCCTATACATGATAGAATATTGTCATGTTTGGCAATTCTTGGCAACGCTTGTAAGTATTTTGGCACTGAATCAGGTACTGGCACTGGTGTATGCCTTGGTTCTAGTGTATTTACAGGTGCTGGTACTGGCACTGGTACAGGAATTGGCTCTGGTATAGGTATTGGCACTGGTGCTGCCACTGGCACTTGGGTCGGTTCTAGCACTGGCACTGGTAAAGGTAAAGGTACACCAAGATAAACTTTGGCTAACTAAATGCCATTCACTTTCTATTCATAGGGCCAATCATTTGTGGTGATATGAGTCTAGTCATCTTTTAGGCATCCCCGATTGTGTCGGAGGTGAAGGATTTCTCAATCATAATCTTCCCGATTCGCCGCCTGAAGAACAATCTACACCTATTATGTGGCAGCAAAATACCACCTAATCTTCTGTAACATATGTGGGATCCTTATTTGCAATAAATGGAGCAGTTTTTTGTCAGCTTGCTTCCTGCTTTTATGCATAATTCTAAATAAATGTGATATTCTAGTAATATGTAGCGATATTATATTGATATGATTTATTTTGTTACAATTTTGTAGTTCATTCATCTGCTGCATTGATATTATAGTAGATATTGAAAAATGACTATAATATTTCTTTTTGAATCAATAAACTGTGATAAAAAAACTATGTATGTACCACAAGTCACATCTCCAAGTATTTGATTTTGGCCTCAAATAAAACAGATTTAGGAAGTCAAACATAAACTCATTACTCATTAAACAGTGTGTAAATGCTACTCCTAAGATATTGTATTGTCATATTCATATGTGAAGGGTTAGGTTTGATTGATTGATTGATTGTATTCTATCACTAACATAAAAAAATTTGTTGCGAGATAAGGGTGTTCATACTGAAAAGGAGCCAGCACATACAAGGAAAAATAAGATTAAACACTGATGGATGATTAAAAGAGAATATCATTTAAAATATGGATAGCATGCCTCGAAAAACAGTCTTTACCAAGGGCACTTCTGTGTTTAATTGTTCGATACCTGCCTGAGGGGCATTAAGCAAGAAAATTGTTCATAAAGTGGCCATCGTCATGGATATATCGGAGGGCAAGTGTTTTGGTACGCTTAGTCATAAGGCTGTCGAGATCATCTACTTGGAGTTTTAGCTTTGAGGCCTGATCAAAAAAGTTGTGACAGGATGATCTTGGCATACCTTCCTATTTACAGAGATTTACACAAGGTTTTCAGTCAAAATGTTGGTCATCTCAAGACAACGGCTTATTTACTATAGTAGTGAATTTCAATGGGACGAATGATGAAATAACAGTATAAAAAGGATGGGTCAAAGGTAAGTAGTTCTATCCATAACTGAGGGCGTTACCAAACCATCGACCATAAGAACATTCATTGTGAAAATTCACAATTACGTCAGATGCAAAAAATTCTGAATCTACCACCTGCCTATTATCCATGAGCGGACAAATACCTCTTGCATGGATTAAGGTAAAACCTTGACAATCCTCTAAGCCTCTTATTTTACATAAGCAGGAAACCCACAGCACAATGTGTACACAAATAAAGTCCTATTAATTTGCATGACAATAATACCAGTCGACCAATCAGATGAATGGTAAGCAGAACAAAGGATAACGTCCATCCTTGCATTCAGCTTGATTATTATCATAATCTGCAAAATACTTCTATCAAGAGTCATAGTCATCAAGTTAGTGATAGAGTAGCACTGTGCTTGTGATTACAATTATTTTACTAGCGGATTTATTTTATTGGTAAATTTGATAGCAGTTGCTTTGGAAGCTATAAGATTGAAAGGGTACCCTGAAATAGTATTTGCCTGATTCAATAGCTTTGGACTTTTATTATTTTTAACTACAAAACAATGCCATAATCATAGAAAATTGCCGAGACAAATACAATAAAATATTGATGCATAAATACAATGTGATAATAAATGAGATAAATATATCTTATCCATTAAGAGGTGTTACTGTGTTTGACACGAAGCAACACCACAAAGCTCTGGATTATTCAGATTGTGAAAACCATTTATTACTTCAACTGCAAAAAAAGTTAATTCAATCCATCTGCATTAACAAGTGTTTTCTGGGATCAATTATTTTACTACGCATAAATCAGGAAAAGCGATCCATTTCTTACCAAAAAAATAACTGGCACTACAGATTTACAGAACAGCCAAATGAACAACTAATCAGAAGAAAAATATTTCATCTTGTATCTTGCTTACATTTTATAAAAAAAAATACATTACATGATCATCAAGGGTATAAACTCGGTAAACACTGATAGTATTTTCAAAATCACAGCTTCTAACTTGTGGTGTAGGTATTTCTTGATTGATCGATTGGTGTTTTCCTTGATCAGCACTTATTGTGATTGCTGAGCTGCTATGACGGTTTGCACTCGTGCCTCAGACCCTCTTTCCTGGACCGGCTGATTTTGATGCCTAGTTTGCATTCAATTAGTTTCTACCCGTTTGTGCACAATTCTAGTAATATGTAGCGATATTTTCATTCAGCTGTTGCATTGATATTACGGTAGATATTGAAAAATGACTAAATTATTTATTTTAAATCCATAAACTGTGATCAATAAACAATACATGAACAGCAAGTCACATCTTCAAGTAATTAATTTCTTGTCTCAAAAAATACAAATTTATGAAACTCAAACATAAACTCATTACTCATAAAACAGTGTTTAAATGCCACACCTAAAATGTTTATTATCATAGGCCTATATGTATTTCAATATGAGAACGGTTATGATTGCCATGATTATCATAGTATACATTCCCATTTACAGATAATGACTAGATATTTTAGTTAATCATTTGGTAATGCTGATATAATGGCTTATATGGCAAAAATAAAACTAGAAATGCCCGATCATAGTTGCCACAAACTTCAGGGGTGTTGATGAAATACACTCAGGTTGTCGATTGAGTTTATGATGGATGGCCAAGTGCGATGTCATTATTATGTGCAAATTGAAATGGCTATCCTTTCCATGCCATCTATGAGGTAAACAGACAGAGTATCGTTGTCCTATTATGTGGCAGAATTTCCCCAGATCTATTTTCACTGAATACAGCCATAGAATATAGCGCAACATGCATGTTTTAATTGTGGGATATTTATAAATATATTATAAAAAAATTAGGGGTGCTCCCCTTGCTCCCTCCTTGCTTTTTTAATCTGGCCTCACCAGAATTTGAACTCGGGCTGAGATCAAACACTCAATCTGCTCAACCACGCTGGGCTGCTGAAGCTTGTGCGGTGCGAAAACCAGGTGTTTAAATTCAATAATGTAGTGTGTAATTAGTAATAAATGGGTACTAAAACAACAAGATAAACCATCAAGTAGTAAATAGATGATATTATGTAAATAAAATCTGCCTTCACCGGGATTTGAACTTAGGCCTCTCGTGCAACAAGCATGTAAAAAAAAGTGATATATTTATAAAGTATGCACCTCGCTGCTTCTTTTTCTTGTTTCAGCCGGGATTTGAATTTTGGCCGTACTAGAACATTAGCCACTCAGCCACATTGATATATATGGCTAAATTAAGCTATTTTTCAAATTTTTATTCTATTTCAAGCTTTCATGGCACATATCAGACAAAAAATATATTTAGCACACCCTCATCTGGTGGTAGAACACAGGCCTGTGATCAGCCGCATCTTCTATTTCCTTCCAAAACACTTTTTGAAAAGTGATATGAGGCACTGGATATGGGTTTTTATATACACATGCACATTATTTTCGAAGAGATGACTAATGGCATTACAATTGCAACAGTATGGGACTAAGATGAGTAGCTTCATCCGCAACTCAGGGGGCTACCAAACCATCGACCATAAGAACATTCATTGTGGAAATTCACAATTACATCAAATGCAAAAAATTCTGAATTTACCACCTGCCTATTAACCCTGAGCAGTCAAATACCTGTTGCATGGATTAAGGTGAAAACTTGACATCCTTTTGTAAGCCTCTTATTTCGCATAAGCAGGAAACCCACACACAAATAAAGTCCTATTAATTTGCATAACAATAATACCAGTCGACCAATCAGATATAATGGTAAGCACAACAAAGGATAAAGCACATCCTTGTATTCAGCTTAATTATGATCATAATCTGCAAAATATTTCTATCAAGAGTCATAGTCATCAAGTGTTAGGTTAGCACTGTGCTTGTGATTACATTTTTTGACTAGGGAATCAATTTTATTGGTAAATTCGATAGCAGTTGCTTCGGAGGCTATAAGGTTGAAAGAGAATACTAAAAATCTGAAATAGTATTAGATCCTATTCAATAGCTTTGGACTTCCATTATTATTAAACCCCATAACAATGCCGTTATCATAGAGAATTGGCCAGAAAAATACAAAAAAGAGTTGCAAGATACAATGTTGAGGTAAATGAGATCAAAATGATGTTCCTTATCCATAAAGATCTTAGAGGTGTTACAGTGATTGACACCGAGTGTACCACAGATCTCTGGATTAGTAAGATTGTGAAAACCACTTATTACGTCAACTGCAAAAAATGTGATTCAGCCCATCTGCTATCTCATGTGTTTTCTGTGTTCATTTTTTTTGTTACGCATAAATCAGGAAATAACTTGCACTCCAGCTTTACCGAACAGCCAAATGCATAACTAATCGGATTGAAAACAATTCATCTTGTATCTTCCTTACATTTTATCAAAAAACATACATTTCATGACCATCAAGGGTATAAACTTGGTAAACACTGAGAGCATCTTCAAAATCACAGCTTCTAACTTGTGGTGTAGGTATTTCTTGATTATTTGATTGGTATTTTCCTTGATCAGCACTTATTGTGATTGCCGAGCTGCTATGTTGGTTTGCACTCGTACCTCAGACCCTCTTTACTGGACAGGTTGATGTTGATGCCCAGTTTGTAGAATTTTATTGTGCTCTGCTTCAGAACTGTTTATATGCACCTCAGCCACAATTGTTTGTGGTCTGTGGGCAAGGACTCGCAAGCCTCTGGACTCCCGACAAGGCATCGGAGGTGTTTTAGGCATCTTCCCTTTTGCTACATAATTTGGTCTAACTTTGTCAGAGAACTCCGAACAATTTAGTTTGTTATGTATATTTACACCTCTTTTACTAAATTCTCGCGAGATAGAGTTTAACAAATCTGAAGAAGGAACTTTTAAGTTCTCAGGAAATGACAGTTCAGAGACCAAGTCTGTATTGGTGTTCTCCCCAGTTGTTGTTTCAGATCTTTTGGAGTCACACACAGAGATGCTTCGGTTTATATCACTCATCATATTGTACTCGTCTATCTCACAATAATCCAGATAAGGATCAGTTTTCTCTATAAATTCATAATCTGACACAGAATCTTTTCTATTCTCTCTATTAGTCTCTTCGTTGAAATCTAAATAAAAAAAAGAAGGATGTCAGTATTAAAAGAATTTTTGACTTTTGGCTTCATGATGGTCAAAAATTAAATCATGTACCTGTGTACAACCAGGTGAATATCACACTCTTAATCATCATTTTATTATACCTCAAAATCAACCATTGCAACTAGTTCATCCAGTAAATTATATTTGAAATAAGATAATCATTGGAACAGGGATTTTACTCTACACAATTCATTCAAAGCTAACTTTATCACATCACTTCAACCTAGCCTTTTCAGGCAGCCACACAAAACAGAAGTTATGCGGGAACGCTTACTTGAGCAACATACAAACAGGGGTGGACTACAAGAATACCACTAATTTGATATTTCTTGGCGATAAGACGCTTCAAAAAAACATTGACTGCATTATTAACATTTTACCCTCGAGCTTGCCGTCAAAAGATTGCATGCATACTAAGATTGTATCAAATGAGGTTTTAACTATCTGCCATACTGTCCCCATTGCCATTATGATACGTGAATCTATCACCACAAATTTGTAACCTTCTTAACAAAACCACAACGAGCACGGATCAATACATCTTGGATTAGTCCTCCAATCATATAAAAATAAAGAAATCTTTCTATGTAAATCACAACACAGAGTGATCTATCATTGATAAGAATTGATTTTGTTTTCCAGTTTTAGTTTTGATGAAGTATGAGAGGAACTAGACTAATTTTCGTTGTAACTCTTGCCATCATCTCATTACATCATGCAAAAGCTGGACTACGGACTTGTAATCGATTTTCTACTCAAAAACCAGGTGAGTTCTTATGGGAGCTGCATGCACTCTTTGAAAACCTAAGTCATCTATGTCTACTTTTTTAAATTGCTTAGCTTGCATACTTTATTTGCTAACATATACATACGTTAAAGTTGATCTTTCACAAATTGATAGTATAAGATATTGATAACATCTATTATTCGTTTTTAGACATGTATTGGTTGGCCCAAACGGAGAAAGTGTTTATATCATTCTCTGACTGCATTGACAGTTGTCAAGATAATTTTGGCACTGACGAGATAAGTATATTTGCCAATCTCGCTCTTGATGACCGAAGGTGTGCCTGCCGGCTCTGTCCAGAGGACTACATGCGTGGTAATAGACTGAACAGACTGCTGAACCTGATGGGATGCATCGATGCCAATAGTATGGAAATGAATACAAAAGACTTTGGTGGCCTTCGCACATATTCCTGCAAACCTGAGGGAGATGTATATATCAAACATGTAATTAATTACAATTTTTAGGGGACCTGATTTGTTGAATTTTAAATTTTCATAAATCAATTTTTTGGCTTTTCAAACATATTTCATGATAATGATTAATTACAAAACAATACATTACAATACATAAACAGTCCAATTGTTTCACAAGGGCTTACAATGCCTGTTAGAACTACTATATGGCATGTGAGGTTGTTGATTAAATCTGCAACGGAGAGCTGACGTACCTTGTACTCCCGGTTGAGTGTTTATTTGGCCGGCAGGTGCTTTATCTCTGTTTCTAGATCTGGAAAAAAGATTGTAAATATTTAGAAATTTTGAGACACCTACAAGCTATAGTTTGCCCAACAGTTGATTAATGAGACCAAACTGGAGGTATATAGATATGTTGTTGGTGTGTTGGGGTGCCAAGTATTTAGCGCTGTGGTGACCGATGGTGTCCTTATACAATTATCTCATCATCTAATGCACAGGCACCTATTCGCACCCCAAATTCCGAACAAACTAAAACCGCCGAAAAATAAATTCTTTGCAAAGGGTAGATATGTTTGCCTTTTTGTGATTAGTGTAATACAGTTTTTAGATTACTGACTACGCATATATTTAAATTTAAATTTTCGTATTGATGCTGATACCTATTTATGTTACCTAAGTTCATAACGGAGTGAAATAGTCAACATTGCAACAACTGTCAGCAAGCTCAGAGTGGCTCCAATGATGGAAATAATAAGAGGTGATGATGGAGACTCTGTATCACTTTTCGTATTCTCGGCATGGTTATCAGACTGTTCAGTATCATCAGACCTGTGATTTCGGTTATAACCAGAGTCGGTTGTCACTGCTAAAATGAATATTGATGATTAAGATGATTGATTGATAAATATTCAATTTTTAGTCTGATTTTCCCCTCAGTCCCGCTAGAAAAGACCTTTGACAACCGAAATATTCCAAATAAAATTTCATTCGAAACTAGAGACTTTTCTTTGATGAGCCATGGCGTGAAGTTGTACATATAAGACCAAATGGTGCAGTGTCATTTCACAAGAGAGGGAGCCTATAACTTGAATGCATGTGATATGCATTATTACACCGAGCACATCAAGTTTCAAGCCTTATAACATGTCATAATTCTGACCAAGCAACAGGAAAGGAAAAATTACTGTACCTGTCTCGTGTGTTTGAATTCTTGAGTTGTTTGAAACACCAAAGCATCCCAGCGGGGGATACCATGCTGATCTTTACAATGGAATGTGTTGACTATGTGACTCAGTTGGAACCCATCAAGACAAGAGGCTGTGTATTGCTGAGAACCCCAACTGATGAAATCATTTTTGATCAGATGTGGTATGTTGGTATCACACAACCTAACTATAAATAAAAACATTTATCATAATTTAAATTTGTTAGGTAAGGAATAATGTATCATAGCAGATCATACAAATTATAGACACTGCTACTGCAGCATACGCCAGTAAATTCAACTATGCATCGCTGCTATCTTGCAACTGATACCTAGAAAGATTTAAAAATGCATTTTACCAGTGCCTATGCGCTTTTAGGTAGAAATAAGAGATATATGAAATCTAAGAATGGTATTATCTCTCCTAATTGTTTGTGAGGGGAGCACCTTTCCTTTAAACAAATGTTCCATGTTAAAGGGTTGTGATAGCATATTTCAGATAGGACAAACCTTAAGAGGTAAAATACAGTCTTACATGATACAATGATAGCAAGTTATCGTCACTCATCATATAGTCTGTCAACGTGGTAAAGGTTTGGTCTTTTGTTATAGACTATAAGTGGTAGTCTTTTCAGTTCGTAGCTAACGCTATATATATATATAATGTATAGCTATAAATCACACAACCTGTCCAATACATTTTTCATGTCATAGTACTGTCCAAGCAACAAGGAAGGAAAAAATTAAACACCTATACCAGTCTCATGTGTTTGAATTCTTGAGCTGTTGGAAACACCTGCATTTTTGGCAACACCAAAGCATTCCAGGGGAGGGTACCATTGCTGATTGTTGCACTGGAGTGTCTTGACCTTGTGACTTAGTTGGAACCAATCCAGTCAAGAGGCTGTGTATTGCAAAGAACCCAAACTGATGAACACATGCTTGTTCAGATGTTGTATGTTGGTATTACACGGTCTAACTAAAAATAAAAACATTCATCATAATTTAAATTTATTAAGTGAGGTAAGGAATAATATATCATAACATACCATACAAATTATTGGCACTGCTACTGGTCTTTTTCTGGTCAGATAATTATCTATTATATATTTAGAATTGGAATATTTATAGTTATATTTACATATATATATATATATATGTATGTATGGTATGTATGTATGTATGTATAGCTATTAATCGTCTAACCTGTCCAACACAACAAATCTAATTATATCATGGGTACAATTCACAGTAATTTTAGGCAACTGTGTGACCAGGGACCCAATGATTGTCAATTCAAATTATGATAAATGCATTCATTCCGGAGTATCTTATGTGTATCATTTCACCTTTTAGATCATATTCTTGCACTGTCTGGTAAATCAATGAGATTATAAACGGGCCAAGAAAGGTCAGCAGGCGTTTCTTTTCATTTCGATTGGCCAAGTTGTGCAAATTGTGATTGTTTTTGATGTTCAGTTTCTGAAGGTTCGGTAGTATCGGCTCTACCTGAAATATTTCAACAGTAACAGTCCCTGCTACTGGCAGATTCGTAAGTGCTGCCGACATGTCGCTGTTTAATGCCCAATTTAATGTTTAATGTTGGCTTCTCTTTTGAAGCTGGGATCATTTTTGATGTATCCATCGGGGTATACGCTGGCATCAATCAGGCCTTTATATTGTGAAATTGAGAACCGAAACACATGATATACTGCAAGAGAATTTATAAGATTTTACTGAGATTGTTCGAGGAAGATTTTTACCCAAAATTGACGCTCACCATACGACTAGCGAGCCTATGAAAAACACAAATAAGTGAAATGTGTCACAAGATTTTTTATGAGCCAGCAAACTAATTTCTATCGATGTGATATACTGTTGACATTTTCTTCGTTGACATGCCTTGACTGATAAGCGGACAAGTTTCAGCTTTCAAACTCCTATTATTGAAAAAAAATTGAATGGCATCGCATGTTTTTTGCCTAGTTTTACTGATATGCAGACAAGTTTCAGTTCAGAATCTAAATATTGTATAAGAACATTGGAGAGCATTGGGATCAGATGGTGTGAGATTTGGCCAGCGCACAAATCTTGGCCCTACAGCACCTCTCCCACACCCTTCCTGCTTGGCCCTATCATATAAAAACCCATGAATGCAGCCCTGATTCATATCATCAGTATTTATAATGTCAATATTAGTATAGACTTAAACCACTGCTGCCACAGCTGGGCTTTGCCCAGCATAGCCACCAGTCAAAAATTTAAATAGAGAGTTGTGGCATCAAAACATCTAGCCAGTAGCTTTGAATGGAGTTATATGAGCTCTCAAAATGTAAGGAGTATTTTCTTCCCCAGCCATCCACCATTAGTGATGACATATGTTGAGGTTGACCAATCAGGTGCCTTTAATATCTAACTGGGATCAAACCTGATTGGTCAACCTCAACATATGTGATCACTAATGGTGGATGGCTGGGGAAGGAGATACTCCTTACATTTTGAGAGCTCATATAACTCCATTCAAAGCTACTGGCTAGATGTTTTGATGCCACAACTCTCTATTTAAATGTTTGACTTGTGGCACTGCTGGGCAAAGCCCAGCTGTGTCAGCAGTGGTTTAAGAATATTTAAACTTCCAGTCATGATGTCATACCACCACACCAGCTGGATTGCATTAAGTTTTGATGGCCAGTGCTTTAGGGATTGAAATACTCATATCATGCATGTAGAAAGGTGTGATACAGCAAATTTTCAATGTTAGGAAGTATATCAGTCGAAATTCATGATCCTCATCTTAAAATTACCTTCAAATTTAGTGAGGTATCCAGGTTGGATATGGTCTTCAATCTGCAGTAGTAGATCAACTTCACCACTAAAGGATTCTCTCTGTTGTGGGCATGATCCATTCTCTGTATTATTTGTTATTGTTCTGTTCCAGAGGCAGTGACTGTTGTCATAACTCTGTTGATTGAAGGCAAGAACACATCTGCCACAAGACCCAACGATCTGGATCTTATGCATATTCATCTTGGTTCGTTTCCCTGAAATCCCTCCAGCACAATGTCTTACTGTTGACTGGCTTTCCGTTGTTACTTTGGTATCACTGTCGTTTGATGAGTTGCTAACCTCGGCATCATCTATATCAAACCTTGTCTCTTCTCTCAAACCTCCTAAAAAAATGCAGTCATTTGAAATAAGAAGAGCTGATTTATAGAAGCATGTAAATGTCATCACAGACTCACTGCAGATTACTAGTGCAGCGACAAGACTTTGACCACAATTTTTTTTTTACTTTCATTAATCAAGTTTTCATTTCTTGGTGATCAAAACCACAGGGACCAAAACCTTGAAAGTATGATTTATTATTAGTCTAACATATATTAATCAAGATTAAAACCAACCTTGTGCACACAATACTCCATATAATGTCATTATAATGATGAAAGTTTCAGCAATTCTGATGCACAACCTGAAATTTATAATATTTTCAATCCACTCTGCGCATGTGCGAGCTGTTGAGGCATACGTTTGTCTCTGCAGCATAGGGCTTGAACTAATTCACCTAGTCTGAGTACCCGAACAATGGAAACCCATAATTTAGAAATAATCTGGCTTAAATGGAACACTGGTTTTGATATCTCATAACCTTGAACCCTGGGAGTTGCCTTTTTTGATGGAAGGCAGCGCCACCACTGCTGTGCTGCAGAGATAGACAATGCCACAAGGCTATCCTGCAGGCAGAGTGTTTCCAATCAGTGAAAGGTGTACAAAGCTCGGAATTATGGCTCGTAACAACATATTTGTTGACAATTCAAACCATTCAAACATATACTATCACTCTTGGTATTCCCATTAGACACAATAGATAGCATGCATAGCATGCATAGCATGCATAGCATGCATAGCATGCATAGCATGCATAGCATGCATAGCATGCATAGCATGCATAGCATGCATAGCGTGAGGGAGGTGAGAGGTAACTCGGGGAGTAAAAATGGTAACCATTGAGATATTCAAAGTGCAAAAAAACCTAACTATAAGTTTCTACTCACATTATCAGAGGTCGGTATTGTTTATGATATCTGGAAAAAGACCAGGCTTGAAGAACAACTGAACAACTGCCTTGAGGAGAAACAAACTTTCTTAATTGTTTCATCAATTAATATGAATTTTAAATAGTTGGAACAAACTACAATTCGTAATTAACAGAAAATCACATTCAAATTACAGCATTTTTCACCTGTTTCATAACAATGGCCTTCCACTTTTTCCTTGTTGCCCATTGTTTGAATCGTTAGAATATTAACACTAATCCAACCTGTGGTAGATGGTTTTAATTTTTTGTAGGTTGCAGTGTAATTTTTAGCTGATAATTGCACATTGTAATATTATTAAGCCTCAGCTGTATCGTTAAACGGAACTTCCAAGTACAAAGTGGTGTTGCAGTTACATTTTTTGTCTGATTGTTGGTTTGGTCTTTTGCTTTGGCATATCCTGTGTTCCCACACTGCCCTATCAATAATCTATATTGCAAATGTATTACAACAAGGGAGGTGAGAGCCAGCCTTAAACTGTTACCATGATAAATATTTAACCAAGGTTTAAATCGATATTCAGACAATGGCCTTGAAACAATGCCATTTTCCTCAAGAGTTTACAATGCGCCGGTGTTGCGAATTGTTATTGATAAGTCGGCACTTAATATGTGCCGACTTATCAAACTATATGAGGTACATCGCGTAGATTCAATTTTAAATTAACCCAAGAGATCATTTCTTAGAAAATACACCTTCAATTAAGCCTCATGATAGTTCCATCTCTTTCTATTCCATTTCTCCAAGAGTTTGCCTCCTCATACTTCGAAACTTTGATGTTATAGCATTGATCTGAATAACAGGGGGAAAAGGTTTTTTTTACATTGAGTTAGTTTATAGTCTGTCATGCTTTTGTGGGAACGTTTTGCAAAACAATGTCTTGTTAGTACCTTCGAGAACACAGCCCTTCCTCTTTTGTTATTATTAGATGAAGTAAGCCTCAGCCTACAACATTACTGTCTAAATGACTGATGGCTATTTTTAAATTCTCTGGATTTCTCATTTAGAACATGACAATACCTGTGATTGATTTATTTATACAGATCGGAGATTACTGTAAATTATGATTTATTATGACAGATGTTATTGATAACTTTGAACTAAAATATGAGACCAATGTCATTATCATCAAGGTTAGTTCACACATTCAATGAATCTTCACAATGATTGATTGTAATGTCAAACCCCTGTGCAATTGTTTATTTGTTTGATAGAAAGTCAAATATGTTGCGTAGTGTAATGTTTGACCAGGTTTATTCATAATTTTAGTTTCCTCTCTATGTATTGTACTGCCCGATAACTTGATATTCTAAACCTGGCTCAGAAGCATCATACTCTTTGGGCATGTGAGCACCTCTGCACCTCTGCACCATCTGCACCATGTGCTCATCAGATTTTGACAGCTTGTCACACACTCAAAGACTGGGAGGTCACTTATTTCCTCACCCTATCAGATAAGAACTGGAGCCGGTACATTATCAGGGTTTCGGCTATCAACCAGGACCGAACCGGACCAACAACGCTGGCTGAGGTTATGGGTTGGCCAATTGTTTGCTCAATGTAAATATCGACTGCCAAACACATTGACCCTGGATGGGAGAGTGTTTTGACCAATAGTTAGTACCAGTATCCCGGAGACCGATCGGTTCCTATCCAGTTTTATCTCGCAAAGTATCAAGGCTTTAAACTGACAGATATCAGAGCCTTTACAGGTACAAACAATGTAATTTGTCTATGGCATAATTACCTCTTATGTCATAAAAATTGGTTGTAAAGTCGGCAGGTATTACACAAACCTAAGCCCCACCACGACCCAGTGCTGACTCAAGGAGGCAAATGCCCTTACCAGCATGTACCCTAGTCTCTATGAGGATTTTAGGGCATATTGTCACCCTCTTTAGGGCCAGCCCATCATTCTATCGTTTTCAACTCAACCGCCAAAATCTTTCAAACATTTTTGTATAAAGTAAAGTAATTTTTCAGTATTTTAGAGTTTACATTTGAATCCCCTGTGAGTGCAGAAAATGGCTTCCCTTCATTGTCGAAGCATAATAATTCTAATTTATATTATGTTTTTGGTGGTGAAGTAGGTGACAGCTCCTATAAGCAAACACGGGTGCTTGTATAATAACAAACTGTTTGAAGGTATAACAGTAACAAACAATTCCACCTGCAAATCAAATATATTTTTGGTAAAATACCTACTATTGTAACGCAGGCTCTGAACATAAGATTTCTGGTGATTCAGATTGACACTTGAACGTTCCTTAATGATGCCAACTATTGTGTCAGAAAAAGGCAGTGGGACTGGTACATGCCCTGGTTCAGGCTCTGGTTCTGGCACTGACACTAGTACAGACATAAGCACTCACACTAGTCAAAACATAAGCACTGGTACTGGTAAATTTATTCAAAGATAAAGCTGACAAAACCTCATCTTACTCAAACTATGCAACGTGATATCATGAATTTGGAGAAATTTCTATTTGTAAGGTCCATTGGTTTGCGTTGATAAGAGATTGTATATCTTTAAAGCATCCCTGATTGTGTCGGGAGGCGAAGGATTTCTGAATCTGAATCTTCCCGATTCGTTGCCTGAAGAACAATCTACACTTATTATGTGGCAGCAAAATACCACCTAATCTTTTGTAACAAAGGTGGGATCCTTGTTTGCATGACACAGTTCCGAGATTCGATCAGCGGTAACCATTTGCACCGCTAGATCACTTATACAGATTTTCAAAAGGTTTTGATTTTCCTTTAGGTTATTGCATCCACTGTTGTATAGTGAAACCCATATACCTCATCCTGACAGTGAGCCTTCTATATCTGATGTGAATGCGCCTCTTTGCTGTTTATAATTTTATAAATATTAAGATTCATTGGAAGAATAGACTTAGACGTCGAACATGATACATTTTATTAGTTTCTACCCAGGGTACATTAAATACACCTGTTTAAGCGAGTAACTAGAACTATAACCCCTTGATTGAAGCATATTAAAATATACCTGGAGCAGTTTTTTTGGTAGTTTGCTCCCCTATTTGTGCATAATTCTAAATTAATGTGATATTCTGGTAATATGTAGCGATATTTTATTAGTATGATTTATTTGTTTACAATTTTTTTATAGTTCATTCAGCTGCTGCATTGATATTACAGTAGATATTGAAAAATGACTATAATATTTATATTTGTATCCATAAACTGTGATCAAAAAATTATGTATGGACCGCAAGTCACATCTTCAAGTATTCAACTATATAATACATATTTAGGAATTCAAATGTAAACTCATTATATTCATTGAACAGTGTGTTAATTCTACGCCTAAAATATTGCATTATCATTTTAATATGTGAAGAGTTATGTTTGACAACATTATCTTGGCATACCTTCCGCTTTCAGTCAAAATGTTGGTCATTTCGAGACAATGGCTTATTTGCCACAATGTATTGAATTTCAACGGGATGAATAATGAAATAACAGTATCAACAGGATGGGACAAAGATCAGTGGTTCTATCCGTAACTTGGGCCAAACCATCGACCATAAGTACATTCATTATGAAAATTCACAATTACGTCAAATGCTAAAAATTCTGAATCTACCACCTGCCTATTAAACATGAGCAGTCCAATGTCTGTTTTATGGATTAAGTTAAACCCTTGACGTTCTTCTGTAAGCCTCTTATTTTACATAAGCAGGAAACCCACAGCACAATGGGTAAGGGAATTAAGTCCTACTAATATGCATAACATTAATATCAGTAGACCAATCAGATGAATGGTAAGCAGAACAAAGGATAAAGCACATCCTTGTATTCAGCTCAATTGTTATCATAATCTGCAAAATACTTCTATCTAGAGTCATAGTCATCGAGTGTTAGGTTAGCACTGTGCTTGTGATTACAATTTTTGACTTGCGGATTTATTTTATTGGTAAATTTGATAGCAGATGCTTTGGAGGCTATAAGATTGAAAGAGTACACTGAAGTAGTATTTGCCTGATTTAATAGCTTCGGACTTTTATTATTTTTAACTACATAACAATGCCATGATCATAGAAAATTGGCCAGACAAATACAAAAAATATTGATGCATAAATACAATGTGAAGATAAATGAGATGAAAATTTCTTATCCATAAAGAGGTGTTACTGTGATTGACACGACTGCACCACAAAGCTCTGGATTATTCAGATTGTGAAAACCACTTATTACGTCAACTGCAAAAAAAGTTGATTCTACCCATCTGCTTTATCAAGTGTTTTCTGGGTTTAATTATTTTACTACGCATGAATCAGGAAAAGCGATCCATTTCTTGCCAAAAAGAATAACTGGCACTACAGATTTACGGAACAGCCAAATGAACAACTAATCAGAAGAAAAACATTTCACCTGGTTATTTGCTTAGTTTTTATCATAAAAAATACAGAGTTTCATGATCATCAAGAGTATACACTCGGTAAACACTGAGGGCATCTTCAAAATCACAGCTTCTGATTGCCGAGCTGCTATATTGGTTTGCACTCGGATGGGCCTCAGACCCTCTTTCGGGGACAGGTTGACGTTGATGCCTAGTTTGTAGAATTTTATTATCGTCTGCTTCAGAACTGTTTATATGCACCTCAGCCACAATTGTTTGTGGTCTCTTGGCAAAGACTCGCAAGCCTCTTGGCCCCCGACAAGGCATCGGAGGTGTATTAGGCATCTTCCTTTTTGCTCTGTAATTTGGTCTTACTTTGTCAGAGAACCCCGAACACTTAAGTTTGTTCTGAATACTTACACCTCTTTTACTAAATTCTCGCGAGATAGAGTTTAACAAATCCGAAGAAGGAACTTTTAAGTTCTCAGGAAATGACGGTTCAGAGACCAAGTCTGCATTAGTGTCCTCCTCAGTTGTTGTTTCAGATCTTTTGGATTCACACACAGAGGTACTTCGGTTCACATCACTCATCATATTGTACTCGTCTATTTCACAGTAATCCAGATAAGGATCAGTTTTCTCGATAACCTCATAATCTGACACAGAATTAATATTTCGTTCCGTCCTGGCAGTCTCTTCGTCGAAATCTAGATTTAAAAAACATGTTATGTGAGTATTACAAGAATGTGTATGCTCCGGCTTCATGATGGCCGAAAATTAAATCATGTAACTGTGATAAACTAGATGAATATTGTACTTTAATTATTTGTTACTTTTGCTCCAAGATATTCTATTGCAACTTGTTCACCCAATAAATAACATTGCAAATACACTTATTAACACAGAGAATTCTTTTTACACCACTCATTCAATGCTAATTTGAATCTCATCACTTGAACCTAGCCTTGTCACAAAGTCACAGAAAACAGTGGTTGTGTGTGGGAATGCTTATTTCAGCCATAGACAAACAGGGGTGGATTACGAGATATTTGATGGATGAAAAACATGAAATGCATGCCATAAAAATGATTGTGAATAATGAGAATTTAGACATCTGCTTACTGTCCCCGTTGACGTTATGATACTTGAATATATCCCCACATACTTCTAACCTTCTTAAAAAAACCACAACGGCACAGATCAATAAGTGATTACCAATGAGGACCTAGGATTAGTCCTCCAGAGATATAAAAGCAAAAGGAGTGCCTAAATCAAAGCACATCGTAATCTATCGTCGATCAGGATTGATTTCCTTTCAGTTCAGTTTGTAGAATGAGCGGAGCTAGATTCATTTTTGTGATAACTTTTGTCATCATCTCCCTACTTCATGCAGGAGCTCAAAGCATAACAAAAATCCGGAGATGTAAACAACCTGACACTAATTATCCAAGTAAGTATACTAGGACCTGCACCACACATCCTGCTGAATTCAAACCGTCAACCATTTCCTCTTTAGTAGATTGTTATTTGTTATGCGGAGCAGCCTTCTTTCATTTCATCCATATCAAAATTGGGTTTGTATAGATCTTTAACTAGTTGATTGTTATTGTGTAAGCATACCCATAAGTATTTCTTATTCTTTTAGACATGTATTGGTTGGCTCCTGAGAAAGAATTTATAAATATCTTCGTCTGTCTTGACACGTGTCAAAAACATTTTGGCACTAATGGGACTAATATATTTGCCTATCCCGGCGATGATAACAAGAGATGCGCCTGTAGGCTGTGTCCAGAGGATTACTTGGTCGGTGATAAACTGAATTTATTGCTAGACCTTATGGGATGCAGAGATGTCGGTAGTATGAAAAGTGAGATGAATTACCATTTCAGGCCCCTCCTTACCTATTACTGCAAGCCTGAGGGAGCTATCTATTTCAAGTTTTATCGCAATTCAAGAACGGTTTTTAGGAGACCAGCATCATCAGCTTGAATTTTTCCAAAATTTTATGAATAAATTTTCTCATACACCATATTTTTTGGCAATTTTGCTATACTGTTTTTACAGAATTGGTATGATATTTGTTGAATTAATTACAGTACAATTCACAGTACAATCTATCCCTTTCCTGTATAATATTAAATAAAAGATAATATAATATACTTAAGAACAAGCAGACTGTCTATCAATCACTCTGGTCAACAATGAATTTGAAAGCCACTACATCCCTAATAAACTCACTAAACTACATATATTCTAAGTGCTATGTTGTCTAATTAACTGTGCTAAACTAATATTTTGTTAGAAATAAATAAGGTGTGGGTAGCTGACCAACCTTGTACTCTTGGTTGCGCTAGAATTTGCATGGCAGGTATGTCGTCTTTGATCCTAGACATGAAAATATATGAGAAAGAATATACATGATCAAAATGATTTGAGGCCACCTGTTATCAATATTATAATATGGATCCATATTAAAAGTACATCCAGGTTTTTTGTGTATCAGTCTCAGTCTCAAGAGTTAAAATGAGTGTGTATCATTTGGTAAATTGTCCTATCTAAAAAAGTAGATGCTGACCATCTGTAAATGTCATGACTGTATTGCTTATTCTTCCCCATGTCCCAGTGATGATTATTTGCACTTGTATCCAAACAGTGCAAAACAAATTGCTAGCAAGATGGAAAAAGACAACTTTAAAAGCTTCACAGAAACGAAATATTTGCAAAATGATGACTATGCAGATAGTCGAAATGGTTCAATGTTTGAACTATAGACACTTACCTCACTTTATAACAGTATAGAATCAGTAGCATCGAGACAGCTGTCATCAAGCTCAGGGTGATAGCAATAATTGAAGTAATGGGAGCTGATGTTGAAGAGGTTGCTTCTGTATCCTTTTTTGTTGCTGCCTCAATATGTCTTTCATGTTGTCCTCCATCCTTCACTTCACCATTCAACTCTGTCGCTGCAAGAAAATTAATGATTGCTCAGTGAATATTTGATATTTTGGTTCTTTGACAAGAGCACATAACTCATTATTTTATTTGATAGACTCATTACAATTCGATCGAGTAGATCTGTAAGGGTAAATTGTGCAATGCCACCTGTGGAGGGTAAAGGTGCCTATAAACTTAATGCGTGGAATAATTGGTAGCAAATCAAGTAATTCAAATCTCTCTGAGAAAATATTTATTAATCTTCAATCATTTCCTTTTTGTCAGTAGTAATAATACATTCTGGGGGAAAAAATAAGCAGGAATAATTGTAGTGCCTGTACATTTCACTTGTATTTGATCCCTTGAGATGTGGGTAACACCATCATTAACGCATTCGATCGGGGGATTCCATTGTTGATCTTCACAGTGGAATGTGTCAACCTTGTGAAGAAGGCTGAATCCTTTGAGACAAGAGGCTGTGTATTGTCGAGACCCCAAACCTGATGTCTCTTTTATCTCTAGCATGTCCAAGTGTGTTATGTTGATATTACATTTTTGTACTATAAAATAAAAAAAAAGGTATTTATCGTACTATCATATGCATTTATGAGGTTAGGTGAAAAATATTAAATCATAATATATGTTAAAATTTACAATTATTAGTTATCATTTATTATCAGTTACAATTGTTCCACTTCCCATGTATAGTTGACACATACCAAGGGGGAGTTGGCACTTTAATCAATACCTACACAAAATGAAAAATTCATTGATAGATACCTGAGTATCTGATGTGGATCATCTCATCTTGCAGATCATATCCTTCTACAGTTTGGTAAAGAAAACCGATTACAGGGGAGCCAGATAACTTCAGTGGTTTATCTTTGCTATACTTATTATTATGTAAGTCAAGAATTTCAACTCCGTTTACGATGATAAATTTTTGAAGGTTAGGTAGTACTGCATCAAATTGATAAATGTCTACGGTCACAGTTGCTGACAGCGGTAAGTTCACGAGTGACGCCCCCATTAGACTTTCTGATGTGAGATTGTTGTCCTGTCCTTGAAATGTCGGGTCATTAGTGAAGTATCCGTCAGGGAATTGAGTGGCATCTATTTGACTCATTCTATTATCTGATGATTTTACGAACGGAGACACATGATAAACTGCAAAAAATTGACAAAATATCAATTGTAAGTTATAGTTAAACAACCCATTTACACACTCATGATGATTTTGATCCAAGCCATTTAGCCAGTGAACTTACGATTCTTGTGGGGCACCAAAAGATCATCGCAAAATTACCTGCAAACTTGATAAGAATTATTGGATGTACTTGTTCTTCCATCTGCAGTAGTAGATCAACCTCCCCTTTAAAGTATTCTCTCTGTTGTGGGCAGGATCCATTCTCTGCATTACTTGT
Organism: Membranipora membranacea; assembly: GCA_914767715.1. NCBI lineage: Eukaryota > Metazoa > Bryozoa > Gymnolaemata > Cheilostomatida > Membraniporidae > Membranipora > Membranipora membranacea. The sequence goes on along the minus strand of OU612073.1, from coordinate 13,369,441 downwards.
TATTGTTCTGTTCAAGAGACAGTGACTGCTGTCATTACTCTGCTGACTGAAGACAAGAACACAACTCTCACAAGACCCAATAACCCGGATAAGACGCATATCAACCTCGGTTCGGTTCCCTGAAATCCGCACAGCACAATGTCTCACTGCTGTCTGTGTTTCCGCTGTGATTTTGGCATCGCTAGTGCTGGTTGAGCGGCAAACCTCAACATCATCTACATCGATCTTTGTCTCTCCTGTCAAACCTCCTAAAACATTGCAGTCATTTAAGATGATACAGAGAATTTACTGAGCTGATTTACAAAAGCGGCACTTTTTGTCTGTGACATCGATTCAAACAAATTACAGCCTTACCAAACCACATGTGAGGATGGCAAAACATTCCAAATGAGATTTAATCATTAATTATGTAAATTCAATCAAGGAAAAAAGACAACATGATCACATACCCACTGCAGATTGCTAGCATGGTCACAAGTGTCTAACCACAGTTATTTATCATTTATTTATTACTGTTGATTGAAACCACAGGGTCACTAATCTTAGAAAACGATTTATTATTATGCTTACATATTTAAATCAAGATAAAAACCAACCTCGTGTACATAATACTCCATATGATGTCATTATAATGATGAAAGTTTCAGCAATTCTGATGCACAACCTGAAATTTATAATTTTACTAATCAGTTCATGAAGTATGTACAGTGCTTGGAATCATGGCTTGTAACAACATATGCATCGACATTTCAAACCATTCAAAAATATATGTTAGACGCGTAGCATGCATAGAGTAGGATAATTAGGATATTCAAAATGCAAAATACTAAACAATACATTTCTACTCACATATCATCAGTTGGTTTTGTTTATAATATCTGGAGAAAAATATTTGGAGATAATTTTTATACTCAAGCGGAATTTGGTTGTGTGAATGCTGCTACCACCAAGCTCGAAGATAACCATACAACTGCCTTGAAGAGAAACAAACTTTCGTATTGGTTCCATCAGTTAGAATTAATTTTAAATAATTCGAACAATCTACAATGCGTAATTAACAGAAAATCAGATTCAAATTACAGCATTTTTTACCTGTTTCATAACAATGGACTTCCTCTTTTTTCCTTGTCGTCCCTTGTTTGAATCGTTAGATTATTAACACTAATCCCACCTGTGGTAAATGGTTTTAATTTTTTGTAGGTTGCAGTGTATTTTATAGATGAAAATTGCACATTGTAATATTATTATTAAGTCTCAGCTGTATCGTTGAGCGGAACCTACAAGTACGAAGTGGTGTTGCAGTTGGATTTTTTGCCTGATTGTTAGTTTGGTCTTGCTCTTTGGCATATCATGAGTTCCCACACCGCCCTATCAATAATCTATATTGCAAATGTGTGACGACACAGCAAAGGAAGAGAAGGACAGACTTAACTTTTGTAGTGATACCGAGCTCATTTTGTTACCATGTTGAATATTTAACCCAGGTTTACAATGATATTCAGACAATGGCCTTGAAACAATGCCATTTTCCTCAAGAGTTTTCAATGCGCAGGTGTTGCGAATTGTTATTGACATGTCGGCATATGTCAGATTTCTAAATTTCTCGAATGTCAAGCTATGTGATGTACCTTGCCAAGATTCAATTTTAAATTAGCCCAAGGGATCATTTCTTAGAAAATACACCTTCAATTAAGCCTCGTTATAGTACCATCTCTTTCTATTCCATTTCTCCAAGAGCTTGCCTCCTCATACTCCGAAACTTTGATGTTATAGCATTGATCTGAATAACAGGGGAAAAGATTTTTTTTACATTGAGTTAGTTTATAGTCTGTCATGGTTTTATTGGAACGTTTTGCAAACCATGTCTTGTTAGTACTTCAAGAACACAGCCCTTCATCTATTGTTATTTTTAGATGAAGCAAGCCTCAGCCTATAACAATGCTGTCTGAGGGACTGATTGCTATTTTTAAATTCTGCATATTTCTTCTTTAGAACATGACAATACCTGTGGTTGATTAATTGATTCAGGTTGGAATTCGATGTCAATTATGATTTACTATGACAGATATTAATGATAATTCTGAAATAAAATATGACTTCAATGTCATTATCATGGAGTTGAGCTCACACAATCCATCAAACTTCACAATGATTGATTGTAATCTCAAATCGCTGTGCAATTGTTTATTTGTTTGATGAAAGGTCAGTGCAGTGTAGTGTAATGTTTTGGCCAGGTTAATCATGGGATGGAATTTCTGTTTTACGCTCCCTTCTCTCTCTCTTTACACATTTAGAGATGCACTGGAGTACTTTACTCATTTTAGCTTCCTCTCTATCATATGTTTTGTACTGCTCGATAACTTGATATTCTAAACCTGGCTCAGAAGCATCATAACCATTGGGCATGTGAGCACCTCTGCACCTCTGCACTATCTGCACCATGTGCTCATCAATTTTTGACAGCTTGTCACACACTCAAAGACTGGGAGGTCACTTATTGCCTCACCCAATCAGATTAGAACTGGAGGGAGTGCAAATTATCAGGTTTTTCTGGCTATCAACCAGGACCGGACCAACAATGTTGGCTGAGGTTACGGGTTGGACAATTGTTTGCCAAACGCAAATATCGACTGCCAAACACATAGACCCAGGTTCAATCCTGGATGGGGGAATGATTTGACCAATTAGTAGTATCATTAGAATAATGATCGTTTCCTATTCAGTTTTATCTTGCAAAGTATCAAGCCTTTAAACTGACAGATAACAGAGCCTTTATAGGTACAAGCATTGTAATTTGTCTGTGACCCAGTGCTGACTCAAAGAGGCAAATGCCCTTACCAGCATGCACCCTAGTCTCTCAGAGGATTTTTGGGCATATTGTCACCCTCTTTATGGCCAGCCCATACATTCTATAGTTTTCAACTCAACTCCCAACAACTTTCAAACATTTTTTGTATAAAATAATGTAATTTTCAGGCATTTTAGAGTTTGAATCCCCTGTATATGCAAAAAATGGCTTCCTTTGTTGGCACAGCACGGGAATATACCTTTGTATATTTTTTAGCGGTGAAAAGGGCGACAGCTCCTTTGAGCAAACACGAGATGCTTGTATAATAACAAACTTTCTTAAGGTACGACAGTAACAAACAATTCTACCAGCAAATCAAGTACATGTGTTATAGCACATAATTATCTCATGTAGGCTCTCAACATCACATCTTACTCAAAGTGATGTAACATGATATCATGCAACTGAAAAATTTCTATTTGTAGCGCATATTGATTTGTGTTTATATGAGTTTATTTATGCTTTAGGCATCCCTGATTGTGTCCGGGGGCGAAGGATTTCTCAATATCAATCTTGCTGCCTGAACAATCTACACTTATTATGTGGCAGCAAAATACCACCTAATCTTCTGTAACATCTGCGGTATCCTTGTTTGCTTGGCACAGTTCAGAGATCAAAATCACAGTAATAGTTTGCACCACTAGATTACTTTTACAGATTTTCAAAAGGTTTTGACTTTCCTTTAGGTTATTGCAACCACCGTCGTCTAGTGAAACCCATATACCTTATTCTGAATGTGAGCCTTCTATAACTGATGTGAATGCGCCTCTTCACTGGCGATAAATTTATAAATATTTAGATTCTTCGGAAAAATACACCCAGACATCACACATGATACATGTTATTAGTTTCTACCAAGGTATATTAAATCCATCCGTTTAAGTGAGTACATAGAACTATAACCCCTTGATTGCTATGATTTTAGCATACAATAATAAATCTGGAGCAGTTTTTTGATAGCTTGCATCCTCCGGTTGTGCATAATTCTAAATAAATGTGATATTCTGGTAATATGTAGCGATATTTTATTGGGATGATTTTATTTTTTTCACATTTTTGTAGTTGATTCAGCTGCTGCTATTACAGTAGATATTGAAAAGTGACTAAATTATTTATTTTTGAAACAATAAACTGTGATCAATAAAATATATATGGACAGCAATTCACATCTTTTAATTTTTATCTCAAACTTAGGAAGTCAAACGTAAACTCTTAATCATCGAACAGTGTTTAATGCTACACCTAAAATCTTGTATTAGGTAAATTCGGCCCTTGTGTTGGTATCTATATTAAATAATTATTAATCATAATCATTTTCATGGGGAAATCCAACTGAATCCAACTTGAATTCAAGTTGTCTCCCTATTACCAATGAGGAGATAATTCTAAGTTTCATATCAATATTATTGAAAAACCGTATTCCTAATCATAAAATCTATTCAGTTGGATTTCCCCATGAAAATGATTACGATGAATGATTCTTTAATATAGATACCAAGGGCGCGAATTTACCTATTATCATATAAGCCAGAAGCAGAAGCTATAGCAAAGCATATAGCATATAGCATATTATCATGCAATGATAAAACATATACAATGTAGAACCCAGGACTATAGTCTTGACTTGTGTCAACTGCATCAAACTCTTGACTTCCCACTGATCACATATCGATAGTGTGAATATTTGGGATATGCAGTAGTGCTGCGGCTGACCTCTTCAACTGGGTACACACTTTTTTCCTACATCAAATTTGTCTCCCGTCTAGGCTGCTTTTTGTCTTCTTCTCATTGAGATGTAGTGCTGTCGCTGACCACCTTTTAAAATGATGTGATAGAATATCTTGTTAAAATCATACATAAAGTCCTGTTTCCTGCTGACCATATTAATCACTTACCAAACCGATTGTGAAGAAAAGTGCAGGTATGCTGCCGCGCTGCCGCTGATATGATTGCTACAACCGGTACACTCTCAGTTTTAGATTCAGCACGTTGTTCTACCCTAGATATACCCTTGTTTAAAACTCATAGCATTTCACTTATTATAAGCGATTTTGAGAAAAATTGCAATATGCTGCTGCGCTGCCGATCTTCCGCTAACATGATTGCTACGACTGGGTACCCTAGACCAAGTTTGGTCCATTTGCCTGCATTCCGAGTGGCTTCCAATCCATTGGTCACGCCGTGGCGTGACCAGTGGATCGGGAGCAACAGGCATGCAGGCAATTGGATCAAACTTGCTCTAGGTTACACCCTTATTTCTTTATATTCAGCACGTTATTATACTCTTGTCTATTCAGCACGTTATTATACCCTTGAAACACCTTTTATTTAAACTCTTAATATTTCACTCATTAAAAGCAATTTTTAAAGGAAATGAGGATATGCTGCCGCGCTGCTGCTGACATGATCGCTACAACTGGGTACACCCTTAATATTGGATTCAGCACGTTGTTCCACCCTAGAAACACCTTTTATTGAATTCTTAACATTTCACTTATTATATGCAATTTTGAGAAATATTGCGGATATGCTGCCGCAAGACAGTATCATACTAACCTCATAAAGATCTGACATTATACTTATTGAAAATTTTAAATTTGTCCTGATCTAACACGAGCAGAATTCTGCAAGTTTACTTGGTAAATAAATTGGCAAGTCAACAAAATCCCCACAATGCAGTTTCAACCTGGAATTCCCTGACGATTAGATTAGTAATATTACACAGAATAGGAGTCCCCACACATATAATGCCAAAACAAAACACCTTTTAATTTCTAAATATGACCACTACAACTGGGTACACCCGGTGAAATTTACAGAAGAAACATCAATGAAGTATAATATACGATCAGTTTCCTGCCATCGAAAATTGTTCGTGCCATTTTTTATAGAGCAGTTACAGCTAGGCTGCTTCTGGCCTAATAGGTCTATATATATTTTAATATGTGAGCTGTTATGATCGCCATGATAATCATTGTACACATTCTCTTTTACAGATATTTACACAAGGTTTTCAGTCAGCATGTTGGTCATATCAAGACAATGGCTTATTTGCCACAATGTAGTGAATTTCAACGGGATGAATAAGGAAATAACAGTATCAACAGGATGGGACAAAGACAAGTAGTTCTATCCGTAATTTGGGGAGCTACCAAACCATCCATAATAAGTACATTCATTGTGAAAATTCACAATTACCTCAAATGCAAAAAATTCTGAATTTACCACCTGCCTATTAACCATGTGCAGTCAAATATCTGTTACATGGATTAAGGTAAAACCTTGACAATCCTCTTAACCTCTTATTTTGCATAAGCAGGAAACCCGCAGCACAATGCTATTCGAATAAAGTCCTATTAATGTGAGTAACAATAATACCAGTCAACCAATCAGATGAATGGTAAGCAGAACAAAAGATAAAATACATCCTTGTATCCAGCTTAATTACCATCATAATCTGCAAAATGCTTCTATCAAGAGTCATATTCATCAAATATATGGTTAGCACTCCAGTTCATACTCACAGGTTCTGCCTCACGGAATTGTTTTATTGGCAAATTTGATTGTAGATCCTTTGGAAGCTATGAGATAGGCAGAAGATTTAAAAGAGGAAATTTGAACCCTAACACGCTGAAAGAGTAATCTCCTGTTTCATTAGTTTTAGATTTTTTATTTTTTTTAACAATATAACGATGCCATAATCATAGAAAATTGCCCAGACAAATACAAAAATAATTCAAGATAGATGCGAAATATTATGTGGAGATAATTAAGATCAAAGTACCTTATCCATAAAGATGCATGATTGACACCGTGTTCACCACAAATCTCTGGATTATTCAGATTGTGAAAACCACTTATTATGTCAACTGCAAAAAAAGGTGATTCAGCCCATCTGCTTTATCAAGTGTGTTCTGGGTTTAATTATTTTGTTACATACAAATCAAGAAATGCACATCTAGATAATATCAACAAAGTGATTTGCGGGCCAGATTCACAGCACAGCCAAAATACATCAAATCAGTACCAAAATATTCCTTGTTCTATTTTGCCTAATTATAAACCAAAAAAACTACACAATTTTGCCTTCATCAAGGGTATATACACGGTAAACGCTGAGAGCATCTTCAAAATCACAGATAATCACTAGCGGAGTAGTTTTTACTTCTCTTTCTGATAGGGGATCATCATGATTTGAATTGTTCTTAATTGTCGCACTGCTGTAGTGGCTTGTACTAGGATTGTCTGCAGATCCTCTTATCTAAACAGGTTGAAGCTGATTTCTTGATTGTATAACCTCATTTGGCTCTGCAGAACTGTCTCTGTGCTCCTCAACCTCAGTTGTTTGTGATCTCTGGGAGAAAACTCACATGGCCTTATGCCCTCGGGAAGGCATCGGAGGTGTATTAGGTATTTTTCCCCTTCCATGAAGGTTAGTTCTTTTTTTCTTTTTGAGATCTGAACACCCTTTGTTTTGCTGATTTTTACCCCTTTTGCTGAATTCTCGGAAAATCGATCCCAATAAATCCAAGGAGGGAAGCTTCAAGTTCTCCATGAATGAAGGGCCAGACCAAGAATTTCCATCTGGCCCCTTATCGGAAAATCTTTCTTTGGCAGTTTTCTTTCTGTCCAGATCGTTAATCATATCGTACTCATCTATCTCGCAATAATCCAGATAGGGATCAGTTTTCTTGATAAATTCAAAATCCGACACAGGATCGATGTCGGCTTCTTCTTTACAATCTAAATTGAATAAAACATATGTGAGTTAAATGAGGGTGATTTGTGGAGTCGGACTTGGAACTTGTACAGAAAATAGAGAATATCAGCCGATTCACAAATATACAATTTAGATCAGTATCATAATTCGAAAAACGCCCATGGTATATTAACAAGGAAAATAAGGTGTTGATAGTAATAAATTAACGGTAATGTGCGTCTTCAAAAGGCATTGCTGTGATATTGTTTAACTACATACAATGGGGAGTAGAATTGGAATAGAGCCTATAGTGGCTAAAAAGATGATATTCATTAATCATTCATCATCCAGTGTAAAAGTTTTTTACTCATCATGGGAACAATTTTTAATCATGATAGGCCTACATAGGGTTCATAATAATAAGTGCAATATTGATTGATCTTTGGTATTAATGTAATACTGAGATGATATGATAGACAGAATAATACTGATAGCACCATTATTGTTTTACCCTCAAACTTGTATTCCAGAAATTAGGATATGTAAAACATGACATTCAAGACATCTGTTATCTGTCTCTGTTGACAACATCATACTTCACTCTTTTCACCACAAATGCGTAACAAGCTTAACAAAACCACAATGAGCACAGATTGATAAGTTATTACCAATAAGGACCTAGGATTAGTCCTCCAGTCATATAAAAGAAATGTATTGGGGCTAATGGATCACAACTGTTATGGTCATCATTGAGAAGAACACCTCTGTATTAAAGTATCAGCTTGCATTAAGAATGGAAGAAGCTAGACTGATTTTTGTGGTAACTCTTGTTATCATCTCATTCCTTTTTGATGGAGCTCAGGGTTATCGCATCTGTAACCGACCCGATCATGAAAAACCAGGTGAGTTGTGTTAGGGCTGTACAATGCTTTGAGATCAAATATCCACCTATCAGCTAGATTGTTTATCTCAAACTGTTCTTTTGATAACCATCTGAAAATCTGCTCGCCGATCGAAAATTGATAAATACGGACCATCAAAGTGTGGAGCCACCAAGAGACAAAACACCTTTTTTGAATTTTATATGCGATTTTTCAACTTATGCAGCTCAGACTCCATTCAATCTTTGTCCCACTTATGTGCTGTACTTTCAATGCTATCATCCTACTATCGAATTTAGAATTAGGCAATAAACAAACTTCAACGTTTATATACTGCTTTCCAGATTTGGTCATGCGAAACATCCATTATAGATGATTTAATAAAGGGGTATTAGTTCTGGGGAGTGACGGGAATCTAAATTACTTATTATTTCATTTTTAGACATGTTTTGGATGGCCCAAACAGAAGAAAAATTTATATCAGCCCGTGTCTGCTATAGCAATTGTCGACGGGATTTCGAAACTAATGAGACAAGGGTATCTGCCTTTCCAGGCGATGATGAACGCAGGTGCGCCTGTCTGCTCTGTCCAGAGGATTATCTGCGTGGTAATAAACTGAATCTATTGATGAGCCGTATGGGATGCGTGGATTACAACAGTATGATGAGTAATACAGATGACTTTAATTCCTATCGAGCATACTACTGCAAGCCGGAGGGGCCTACATACATCAAAAGAACTTAATTGTAGATAATTTTTAGTAGTGGACTATTTTCATTGTATATTTTTACATAATATTTTTTGATCAATACTAAACCTTTTCACCAATGTTTTGTTATTACAAATTATAGTTGTTGTTACTGCCGCTACGATTGGTAACTACTGAATTGTTTACAGAACATAAAATTTTTATAGCACTACTGTAAACTACAGTAATAAAGTGAACAAGTTATATCTAATCACGATCAGGTATTGGTAGCTGACAAACCTTGTAGTCTTGGTTGGGTTAGACTGGCAGGCATTTTCTCTCTGCTCCTAGATCTGAAAATAAGAAAATTGCTGTATAACAACATTAAACAAATTAAACACAACCTGATAAAATTTAAATATGAAAAAGTGTAGGAATACTGCTATTTTGATTACTTAGAAAGAGTTTGGTTTTCAGTTAAATTGCAGTGTCACAATGTGTGCTATAGCAGGTTAGCCACAAAATATTAATTCTGTAGTGAATTATAAATTCAAGAGATTATCAATCACCATGCTGCACACTATGAAATATGATTCAAAATAGCCTGACCAGACAAGCTAGGCTCTTTAGAATTTCCCACAGTGATCGCTCTTGTTAGGTGACTAATTGAGAGAACTTTGAACATAATACATGGTTGAGGCTAAGTCACACTCAATTTTTCCAGTCTTCATTATAACTTTCTATAAATTTTTATCTCCATATAATTACTAGAACTTCTCTATAATCAACACTCGATCTGAACCAAAATATAGCTTTGGCCTACCTATTTAACCACCAAGCATTGGATAACATCATGTATAATTCTGCTCTGTCCCCTCAGAGCTCAGGCTAAGAGAGTAGAAATCTTCGCCCAATAGTGATTTATCGTAGAATGTCAATTGTGTGTCTTCTATGACCACACAGGAAGTCAAATAAAACAAAATTCGGATAAGATATTATTACTCACCTAACTCTAGAACTGTGTGAAATCAGCAAGATCGCAGCAACTGCCAACAAGCTCAGAGTGATCGCAATTATTGATATAATCGGAGCTGAAGAGGCCACTACTGAATTAGTAATATCCTTATTACCGTCTGAAGACTGTTCTTCATCTTGAGTGCTAAGATCTCCATTATGTAGATATTTGGTAGTCACTGTCAAAAAAAACAATGAATGAAGTTAAAAGCCTATTCTTTGGTTTTGCTTAAAACTGATTATTTAAAAGTCCTGAAATTGGTAAAGTAAGAGGGTATAACTTTCAGATTTTGCTATGATGGGAGCAAAATTTGCAGTGTCCTGTGTGCGGGTTACTCTATAGAAATAAGCATGTCATTAGTGTATCATGTGAGCAAAGGGAACTTTAAATACCTTCATCTGTCACTTGTGTTTGAATGCTTGAGTAATCGGCAGCATCGTCTTCTATACACTCACGAGGGGGATCCCATTTATGATCTTGGCAGCGGGACTTTTTGACCTTGTGAAGCAGTTTGAAGCCATTCAGACAAGAAGCTTTGTATAGTGAGGCTGTGTTTCCGAGAATGCCAGTCTTCTCTAAGGCTGTCTTGTTCAAATGTCTGATGTTGGTATTACACGATCGTGCTATAGAAAATACATAAATTTTCCTCATGATGATTGGGAGCATGATAACAATGAAGCGTTTGAATAACAAGGTTTTTTAGGGAGTGCTGCAATACATAGACCCCATGATATTGTCAAATGGTCACTAATTATTTGTCAATATCGGTCTAAACTATGGGCATACCTGCTTTGTATTGAGAATTTAAATCCTATCTTGCTTTAGGTAGCATGAAAAAGAATTGTGATGATATCATGGGTTCTATTTACAGAACTGTGAGGCCGTGTTATGTTGGCTACCATACCTGAAGTATTACAACTTGAATGCAAGCTGTCAGCGCTATTATACACATTCCAAACTAAGACTAATGAATTAATTAATGTTATTATTACATACCTGAGTATCTGACGTGGATCATATCATCTTGCAGAACATATCCCTGTACTGTTTGAAAAAGCAGAGCGATTTTATCGGAACCAAAGAATCTCAGCGGTAAATTTCTCTGACTTTGGATTTTCAAGTCGACAAATTTGTCTTCGTTGAAGATGTTAAGTTGCTGAAAGTTTGGTAATATTGCATCTAACTGATATATGTCTATGGTCACAGCCCCTGCCAATGGCATATTGAAAAGTGTTGCTGGCATGTGACTGTTTGATGTGCCATTTCCTTTCCAGGTTGAATCGTTGGTGATGTATCCATCGGGAGATCGACTGACATCAATCTTACCTTCAGAGGAGGACGTCGTGAATGAAAAAACAGGATAAACTGAAAAAAAATGGTAACAGATATTGGTGTGAGACAAGCCGCTTATAGTAAGTGAAGATTTGAAGAGTGTTTGGCAAAAGAACCAAGGTATTTAAGTCAAGAATCATGATCTACATACATTTTTAAATAATCAATAAACAATATAATGTTACCTGCAAATGTAATACGATATACAGCTTTATCTCTTCTTTCTATCTGTAATAGTAGATCAACATCACCACTAAAGTATTCTCTCTGTTGTGGGCATGATCCATTCTCTGTATTACTTGTGATTGTTCTGTTCAACAGGCAGTGACTGCTGTCATTACTCTGCTGATTGAAGATGAGTACGCAGCTGTCACAAGTCCCAATAATCCGGATCTCCACCTCGGTTTGGTTCCCTGAAATCTCCACGGCACAATGTCTTACTGTCGTCTGGGTGTCCGCTGTGTTTTCGGTATCACTGCCGTTTGATGAGCTGCAAACCTTAGCATCATCTATATTAATCCTTTTCTCTCCTCTCAAACTTCCTAAAATATTGCAATCAATTGAAATCAGACAGAGAATTCTCTGAGCGGATTTACAAAAGCAGCAATTTTCACCGGTGGCATTGAATCAAACGAAATGCAGCTTCACCAAACCACATGTGAACATGGCAAAAAATTCCAGATATGGTTTAATAATTAATTATGCAAATTCCATTAAGGAAAAAAGACAACATGACCCACTGCAGATTGCTAGTGTGGTCACAAGTGTTTAAATGCAGTTATCCATCATTTATTTATTATTGTTGGTTGAAACCACAGGGTTGTTAATCTTAGAAGCAGATTAATTATTAGGCTTACATATTAAATTAAGTTAAAAACCAACCTTGTGTACATAATCCGTATGATATCATTATTACGATGAAAGTTTCAGCAATTCTGATGCACAACCTGAAATTTATAATATTACCAATCAGTTCATGAAAGGCGTACAACCCTTGGAATTATGGCTTGTAACAACGTATGCCTCTACATTTCGAACCATTCAAAAATATAATATCAATCACGGTACACCCATTAGACACATAGAATGCATAGAGTAAGATATAATTAAGCTATTCAAAACGCAGAATACTAATTAATAATACTAATACATTTCTACTCACATATCATCGGTTGGTATTGTTTATGATATCTGGTGAAAAAGATTTAGAGGTATTTTTATACTCAAACAGAAATTTGTTGTGCTAATGCTGCAGCCACCAAGCTTGAAGATAAACATTCCACTGCCTGGAGGACAAACAAAGTTTGTATTTGTTTCATCAGTTACAATGAATTTTAAATAATTCGAACAATCTACAATGCGTAATTAACAGAAAATCAGATTCAAATTCCAGCATTTTTTACCTGTTTCATAACAATGCCATTCTTCTTTTTCCTTGTTGCCCCTTGTTTGAATCGTTAGATTATTAACACTAATCAAACCTATGGTAAATGGTTTTAATTTTTTGTAGGTTGCAGTGTATCTTTTAGATGATAATTGCACATTGTAATATTATTAAGTTTCAGCTGTATCGGTGAGTGGAACTTCCAAGTACAAAGTGGTGTTGCAGTTGCATTTTTTGCCTGATTGTTAGTTGGGTACTTTTCTTCAGAGTATCCTGTGTTCCCACACCGCCCTATCAATAATCTATATTGCAATCGTATTACAACAGAACAAAGGCGGAGAAGGACAGTCTTAACTTTTGTAGTGATACCAGGCTCAATTTGTTACCATGTTAAATATTTAACCCAGGTTTAAATTGATATTCAGACAACTGCCTTGGAACAATGCCATTTTCCTCAAGAGTTTTCAATGCGCAGCTGTTGTGAACTGTTATTGATAAGTTGTCGATATCAAAATTCTACATTGTTCGACTGTCCTGCTGGATGGTGTACATTGCCTTGATAAAAATTTCAATCAGCCCAGGATATTATTCAAATGTTTTTTTAGAATATAAACCTGGGACTTGTTTCAGTTAAGCCTAGTTGTAATCCAATCTTTTCCCATTTCATTTCTCATAATCCAGGAATTTGCTTCCTTATTTTCCAAAACTTATTTTTTACAATGAGTTAGTTTAAGGTTATATTATTGTTAAAATTTGATCAAATAATCCTCTTCTTTCTGCAAAACTTCCCTGTCTGAATAACTGATTGCTATTTTACAGTCTACAAATTTCTACTCTAGAATAAGATTCAGATTTGAGATAGCCAGTGACTTCAAGTTTGATTAATTACTCCATATATGATTGATAACCCAGATCTTAAATATGACATCATTATCTAAGATATTCTTTATTCAATCGACTCTTACATCAGGGCTATATAATTCTTTTCGTATTTTGTACAAAACAAAATGAAAAATAAAATAAAATAATCGGATAAATAAGCCAACTATAAATGAGACTGTTATGGTATTCTTGACAGGGACATATGTCACGCATAGAAGATGTTACATTGATTCTTTCTTAGTTTTTTTTGCAAATTGAATCACCGCTTAATAATCTCACTGGACGTGTGTAACATCATCAAGTTTACAGTGTCTGCAGTAGTATTTTTTACACTAGCTTTTCACTTTTCACAAATATATTTTGGAGATGCTCTGGACCACCTTACTCACCATGTAATATTACTCAGCATGTAATATTACTCTTTGTGGAATGGTGTTAGGGCTCAATCTGCTCAATAACATGATAGAGTTTTGCCCAACTTAAAAAACTGAAGTGACTCATTCACAAGGCATAATTTTTCCATCATCATCTTTTATTGTGCGAGCTGTGTTAATATGGAGGTATTGTAGATACCTCAGATTTTACCATGAGAGGTTAGTGATACAGAGAGAGTTTCCTTCAGCATTGGCTATATTTTAGATTTCATACAGACATAAGCAATAGGTAGTTTCTTTCGCATCTAAACCATCGACCCTTTTGATTTATTGTGATAGCTCGTTATTACGTCAAATGCAAACAATTCTTTTATTACCACCTGCTTATTTCCATCAGCAGTCAAAGATCTGTTATATGGATTAAGGTGAGACCTTGACGTTCGTCTAAGCCTCTTATTTTGCATAATCAGGAAACCCACCGCACAATGCCGTCAGTATACCACAATTGAGTCCTTATAAATTGCATAACAATAATACCCGTTGACCAATCAGATGAATGGTAAGCAGAACAAATGAAGGTGTAAATTCTTGTATTTAGATCAAATATTACCACAGATTTAAAAAAAACTTCTACCAAGATGTAGAGGTAGCACTCCTGGTGTGTTTGAGATCATTGTTTTTTCCCAATGAATTTTTATAATTGGTAGATTGATTGGAGTTGCTTTGTAGGCAATATTGTTGACAGGCTTCACTCTTACATAACTCATGCTTGTACACAATGGGACTCATTATCAAATACATGAATAACATCACAAACTCAGATCGGGAAGACTGAGTGCCCACAAACACAGCACTGCAGTCAGAACAATACAGGTTGTTTTAAGACAACACATAAAAAAATATAAATAAAAATCACAAGCCAGATGTATGTGGAGATAAATGAGATCGTCCATCAATGAGGGGTGCTACAGTGATTGACACCGAGTGCACCACAAATCTCTGGATTATTGCGATTGTGAAAACCAACTATTACGTCAACTGCAAAAAAATCGGCTCAACCAATTTGCTTTATCAAGTGTTTTCTTGGTTCAATTATTTTGTTACGCATAAATCAGGAAATTCTCATCCAGATTCAATTTCAACAAAATGATTCGCATGCCAGATATATCGACCAGCCACACAAATACCAAAGCAGTGCAACAAATATTTCATGTTGTATTCAGTTATATTAATTATTAAAAAAGGGAAACTACTGAGTTTTATCATCATTATCAAGAGTATAAACTCTGTAAATGCTTAGGGGAATCTTCAAAATCACAGCTTCCAGCTGGTAGAGTAGTTTCTTCCAATATTTGATTGGAGATTGTTATCGTAAGCCATATTTGCGATCGATGCACTGCTACCCTTGATAGTGCACGGACCGCCATCCAATCCTTTTTCCTGAACCGATTGAGGTGTGTGTCTTGTTTGTAAAATCTCATTGGGTTGTACTTAAGCCTCAGTTTTTTGTGGTCGCTGGGAGAAGACTGTCATGCCTCTGAGTCCCCGGCAAGGCATCGGAGGTGTATTCGGTATTCTCTTTTTAACGACATCATTGGTTAGCTTTTTGTTAGTTGTGATTCTCGAATGGTTCACCTCTTTTTGCAGATTTATCCCCCTTTTATTGATTTCTCGGGAAATTCAACCCATCAAATTTGGCGAAGGAATTTTTAAGTTTTCAGCTAATGATGGATCAGACCTAAGGTGTGAATCTGTGTCCTCAGTAGATAATCTACTGGGCGCAGTTTTTTCGGAGTCACTTGGGGAAAAACTTCGGTCCAAATCACTAATCATATCCCTCTCATCTATCTCACAATAATCAAGATAGGGATCCGTTTGCTCTATGAATTCATAATCTGACACAGTATCGATGTTCCCTTCTGTTATTTCAGCCTCTTCGTTGCAATCTGAATAAAACAAAATATCGGTGAGTATGATTAAGTTAAAGCTATGTGGAGTGGATCTGTACATAAAATAGTATTCATCAGCAGCTTAACTGCCAGTAAGCAGTACAGGTGAAAATAAAGATTGTAAAGGAGATAATTACATTACATTGCATTACATTGCATGACATTACATTACATTACATTGCATTACATTGCAGTATATTGCATTACATTGCATTATATTGCATTACATCACATTACATCGCATTAAATCGCATTACATCGCATAACATCGAATTACATCGCATTACATCGCATTAAATTGAATCACATTGCATTACAATGCATGATATTACATTACATTGCATTACATTGCATCACATTGCATTAAATTGCATTGCGTTGCATTGCATTGTATTGTACTACATTACTTTGAATTGCATTGTATTGTATTGTATTGCATTGTATTGCATCACATTTATTACATTGCATTACATTGCATTACATTACATTACATTACATTACATCGCATAACATTGCATTACATTGTATTACATTGCACTACATTGCATTACATTGTATTAGATTGCATTACATTACATTACATTACATTACATTACATTACATTACCATAAATCTCATCCTATTGATAACATCTATGTTTATGCTCTTTCTGCAAAGTCCTTAGTCCAGTTATGTTTGTCAATACATTGCACATATGCACTCTGGCTACACAAGAACTTGCCCCAGTTTTATTCCAAAATCGGTGCAGACTTCTAACTCATTTCATCTAAATATTACAGTCATGTAACAATAGGTATTAGGCGCCATTTAAACCAATCCTGGTGACAGTGCAAGACTTGACTTTTCACCACAAATACTAAACCTCTTGGTGAAACGGCAATAAACACTGATTTATTGTGATTAGTGAGACGCAGAGATTGAACCTCCGGGGATATAAAACTGATGATGATTGATACAGTAAATCAGAGTCTGTTATGATCGATAATTGAAAGGGCTTATGTTCTCAGTTACATTCACGATGAAGGAAGCGCAAAATATTTTGGTAGTTATTCTTGCCATTGCTTCATTAGCTTATGCTGAACTGGACTACAGTAGATTCCGGACATGCAACACATCCTATCATACAATTCCAGGTGAGTCTCAGAGTAAGACTAGGGGAATGCAGTGTTTTTGTGTTGTTAGTCTCAATTTGTTGGTTTAAATCGCAAGTCTGTCTCTGTCCGAAGACTGAGAAATAAAGTTGGCCGCCATATTCGGCGCCAAGTTACTCTCAGTTTCCAGGCAGGTCGGAATGTTCACAGTGTAGTGGTTTAGTTGTGTATTGCAAACAGTAAGATGATTCTTGGTTGATTAGAACACCTGAGCATGCAGAAGTTGAAGGTCATTAATGAAAATCCAACTGCAGATCACCGACAACTGTTCGACCCCAGGTTTGCTCTGACTTGCATACAAGTTGAGATCAGATACGCAAAGATATCGGGGCCTTGCCCTAAAGGCACTCATTATTTTGCTATTATTCTTCAGCATGCAGTGGGTCACTGAGCCCTACTGTTTTAATTCTTTGTTAACTCCAGTGTTAAACTACACAATCATGGATGGGAAAGATTATAT
The DNA here is from genome assembly GCA_914767715.1 of Membranipora membranacea. Taxonomy (NCBI): domain Eukaryota; kingdom Metazoa; phylum Bryozoa; class Gymnolaemata; order Cheilostomatida; family Membraniporidae; genus Membranipora; species Membranipora membranacea. The sequence goes on along the minus strand of OU612073.1, from coordinate 13,351,778 downwards.
CTCACATGGATAATGCAGTTATCTAAGTATTAATTTATTTTTAGACATGTATTGGCTGACTCCTGCAAAGAGAAGGATATCTGTCTGGGAATGTGACGATATTTGTATGAAGTTCAGCCCCAATGGAATAAGATATGAAATATTTGCCTGGCTGGGAGATGACAATAGGAGTTGTAGTTGCCGGCTTTGTCCAGAAGACTACATACGCGGTGATAAAAGGGACTTACTGCTCAACTATATGGGAAGTAAGAATCTCAAAAGTATGAAACGAAGTGATGGAGATGACTTTTGGCCCTATTTTGTAGCATATGATTGTAAGCCTGCCAAGGCAACAAACGACAAACCTAATAATTAAACATTTTTAGGCACCAAGTGGCCTTGTTTTCAAAATGTCAGACGATTACTAATGTCAATCCTTTTTAAGAGTAGAGTTACTTTTTGCTGTACTTACTGTCCTGATTTGGGTCATATTTAACATGTATGTGTGTGTCGTCTTATATTTATGGGACCAGACAAAACTATAGTCAACGGACAGATCCCTAAAAAGTGGCTCCGTTAAGGCGTTTCGTGATATCGGAAGGAACAAAGCACCACTATATATCAAATCGAAGCTAAGACTCTAGGGAATAAGAATATTTTGGTAGTAAAAAAATTAAATTGGGGGGCGCACCTGAATCGGAGGGTTAAAGAGAGGAAAACTTCAAATTTGTCAAAAATATACCTATTTGCATTACACATCACAGAGGGTGTTCCTATCACAATAAATTTGGTTTACACAGTTATTTTAGATTAAAACATAGTGAGTGACATAAAAATAGTTGAAAAAACTTTCTTGGATTATTATGCTGCCGGATATTTCGAGGGCACCAAAAAATTAGTGTGATTTGGTTATACTGTAGACGAGGACTTTTTTTTCGTTTTTCAGATTCACTCAAAAAATGTACAGAGGCTAGATTCACATGCTTGCTTCACTTCCTGAGAGTCTCAAAACTAAAAAATAAACATGTTTTAAGCAATGGTCATTTCAAATACGAAGAATTTATTCGGAGTTGTCCCGACAGCAAATTACAAATGCATTTTCACTTGCCGATCTTTGAATATAATTAATTTTCCAAATGTAGATTTAGAATAAATAACTTGCTGCCACCCTTCTTAACATGGTTGAGCATAATTTTGTCTCTGCTTAACTTTAAATATGTTATTATTAATTTCCTTCACTATTCAATGAATGCTGATTATTGGAACGATTTTTGAAGATTAAGATTTTTGTCTGATGTCACCTTGTCTCTAATTTTAAAAAATTGTATAAGAAAGTATAGTAACCTACTGTCATTATAAGAGCTTCAAAAGGTAAAACAACATTTGTGATCGGACAAGGCAGTCCTACATCAAAATTCAAAATCCCAAAAGAATAGTCTTTGGAGTAGCACCGCAGAGATATGACCAAATTATTCTTATGTCGATGTTTATTGAATTGTCTTGAAAGTTAAAATGCACAAGGATCCCCCAGGCCAGCAGTTTAGTAACAACTTGATAGAGCACTGTCCCAAAAGGCCACTGAGCTACATTAAGAAATGCTACAAATATTACACAAGCAAGCAAACCGTCTCCAGGTTTGCTGACACGGCAATCTCTTACATAGGGTAGGGTATGAAACGAAGAACTGCAAGAATTGCGTCTTTGGTTGTCAGCCTTAACTTTTTGAGAGGCCAAGTGTATATTCTTCGTTGTCAACAAAATGAAAGTGAGTCGACAAATTTTTCAAGCGTCTATTAGTATGACTGAGGTTCAACAGAGAAACCAGATAGACGTGCGGTCGTCATTTACAAGCACAGTCTGATCAGGATCATCTAGCTATTGAGGCACAATACAACAACAACTGCCAATAATACATAATGAAAAGAGTCTCACACCAGACTGCCTAGATCAGATAGTATTTTATAAGTCAAGTAACCTATTCCTAAAACAGTTTTTATATGGCAGTAAGATCTCGCTAGAGCCAGGCATTCAAATGGCAAGCGATTTATAATCAGGTTTCTCCAGCGAACCAACAACACCCTTATCCTGTAGGTGAACATATTCTAATACATGCCTCAAAGATTTGGTATGTTTGTTTTCAACTTCATCAACAAATTAAAAATTTTGAAATTAGAATGTATTTGGGTGCGGCAGAGATAAGGCCAACATGCGCAATCAGCATGTTAAGGTTTTTTGTTTTTTGAGGTACCAGTCCATACACCATACGAGATGTGGCAAAAATATGTGATGAAAAAAGTCAGCACCTCAAGACAGGAAGTAGCACCTGAGTGCCAAAGGTGGCCTGAGTCTTTTTGTATTCCAGGTTGTTGGGCAGTTTGTTCCACAGGGCCGACATTTGATAGGAGGCTCACGGGTGTCGGTTTGCTAATGAAGTTAGATTAAATGAGTTAAATGTTCTCTGTGAGCAGATTAAAGTTTCAATTTATAATGTTTGATTTCTTAAAAGGGTTTGGGATGAAGTTAATCTTTCTGATTTTTAAATAGTTATAAAAAACTTGTGCTGGCTTTATCTGCGTTGCCTGACATCTCAATAAGTTCCATATAAACCAAAAACCATCACAGTTTCACACATTCCAAAGGCTGATAAAAAATCATGATACAGTTTAGCATTAATACACTTGGGTTTTGGCAATTTTTGAAAACAGTATAATTGTTATTCCGATTTTATCCCATCATTCTGTTACAGATAAAAGGGGCAGTGTAAATTCGAATTTATGATAAATGGAGATAAAGTCGGACCCAGAACTTTTAAATAACTGAGGAACCCAATCGTTTATAGTACCTGCCTCAGAACATATTCTTATTGATCACCTAAATCTTTCTGTATTATGCAAGGCAGGACCTGAAGTGCTCAATTGAACATGGTTTAAACACATATGGGATACTTCTGAGAGCAGGACATGTCGGTGGAGGGTATCAAAACTCTGAGTTTCATTCACTCATGGCTGTCAAAACTTTGTGAGCTAGCAATGAAAGTGCCTTATTGGTTGATATATATTCCCTTAACTGCAGTGCGCCGTCATTGAATTCAAAAGTTGAGTCGCAAAGAGTGGGGACTTATCTGCTGATGCAGCTTTGAAATAGGTCCCGAACAAGCTAACCATGTCATAGCTGCACTCATTGGCGATGCCAAAAAAGAAGCTCTGCCCGCGTGAAAAGCTGCTCGATCTCCCAAGAACGGACGGTCTTGATGGAGCTCATGTAAATTGCTAAAAGTATGGCAAGACAAGCTTTTCTTGTAGAAGCAGCGAACAAATGCAAAGCAAAGAAGTCTTCAATCATCTAATAACATGGCAGACGAGATACTATGCAATGCTGTTGCTTCGGTGCTTGAGTTGCCCTTTATGTGAAATGCTTGGGTGGGGGAGGGACAGCAAGGAGGGATAAAACTTGTGCCAGGTGGTTTGTTACATTTCACACAAGTTTCTTCATCACACATCGGCTGAACAAATTGGCTAATCATGCGCAAGTTGTCATTGAGACAAATACACAGGGGCGACTGCAATTCAAAGTCAGGCTAAGAACTGCTCAATAGTGCCTTGGTATCATTGGAGAACGACAATTAAACAACTCAGCAGCTACACCAGTGTGTGCTAAAGCTGTAGTGCTTCGAGAGTTAATTTAGCGTTCTGACCAATCATTGCTGTATTTTGGGGTCAAGATATAGCTGGTGATAATCTATATAAAATCCCTTGATGTAAGCTTTCTTTGGCAACCTCACCGAAATCTTATAATAATCAAATTAATGTACCAGGTTTCTATAAATGAAAAAAACCAAATTCAAGATCCAACGTAAAATTGCATCCCGTAGGGAGCTGCACTGCATGAAACGGTGGTGCAAGTCTCATGCACCTAAAATTATAATACCCTGTCATATTGTCTGTCAGACACCAACTATTCTCAGGGAAGGATGAGCACAGAGGATACTTTCATCCTCTGTCTGTCTCTCTGACTATTAGGCAAGCGAGTGGGATATTGCCCAGCCAGAATGAAAAAAATGGAACCATCTGTAATCAACGATCATCGGCGGGAGATTACCGGGGCTGCCTGCAAGATAGTATACACCGCACTACCCCCAGCTCTTAAAGATCTAGAGGAATTGACAGCGACCAACTACCGGTCATCACAACGCAGATTGTAAGCTTGCAGCTGCCATATATGAGGGGGAACTTTTGCCGCAGTCTTGTCGCTGTGGGTGCGACGTCTGCTTCGACTTTCCAGCTTAAAACAAGGCTGTATATTCAGATTGGGGTGACTATGACTGCTGTACCTCTTCTGGGATATGGCAGATTGCTCATGACCCATCTGTGTAATATTTGGTTGAAGTAAAACCTTGTTAAACTACAAAAAAGTGAAAAAATTCCGAAACGGGGGAGACAACTACCATTTTGCAAAAATTAAATTTGTTTAAGGGATTTTTGGTGATTTTTTTAGAGATACAGAATTTATTTTTTAAACATGGATAAATATCATCTAAATGTACATTTTTGAGTCATTGGAAGTATATATTTATCATCCCGGGGAGAAACAGGCCCAAAAAAGTCCAAAAAAAATTTGTTTTGCTTAAAAAAATGGCCGCCCCCCAAATTTTTTTCTTTACTACCTTGATATTCTTACTCAGGAGAAAATTCCCTTCGATTTGATGTATGGTGTAGCTTTGTTCTTCCGATATCACGAACCGTCAAAAAAAAGATGATCTGTCCGTTGACTACTATAGTTGAACCAGTTTACAATGAAGTACATTCATAAATAAGAGTGTTAATTCGCTGTTTTGGATGGTTTGCAAGCCACAAATTAACTCCAATTTGGCCCAAATATGGTTAGTGAAAATTTGAAAGGGAAATATTAACATATCAAGTAAAAATAATTAAACATTTTAATTTTGCCTTGCATGGGGTTTTCTACTCGTTTTCCTTGTATTTCCATGACTCAAAATCTGGCCAAAAAGATTTATTTTATATGAAAAAGTATATATACATGTCAAACAATCAACCAATTCCATCTATTGTGACACACCATTCTCTGAAGGTCTAAATTCCTGTGTCTGAAGAAATACTCTCAATTGGTAAAACTGCTCAATTTTTAGAGCTTTGATTCTCTAATGGTAACTTTACTCAACATATGTTCAACAAGCAAAAAGAAATAACATTTCTGTGTCAAACTTATGTTAACTTGATAATGAACAGGCTTACCTTAAACTCTTGGTTGAGTGTGTTTTTGATTGGCGGCATCTCTTTAAAAAAATAAAAGATTTATGATGGAAAAAAACTGTAAATAGAGGGCCTGGTCCAACAGAATCAAGCTTGAATTCTGTTGTGGATTGATCAAAGAAGTTCTGTATTGTCTTTGTACATAACCTAGTTAGAGCCAGACGCTGGATGGATCCTGACGTAACAATATTAACTTTAAATGATAAGTCAGCGGCCAGACAGACAAAGTCCTTGATGCCGCAACAAATTACCTGTTTGTTCACCCTACAGAAGAAAATGTTACATAAAACTTTAATCTTAGAGTTCAACAAATGGCTTGATCCTTGGCTGCCAGACAGACAAAGTCCTTTATGCCGTAACAAATTACCTGTTCGTTCATCCTACACAAGAAAATGTTATATAATACTTTAATCTTAGAGTTCAGCAATTATGTTGTTATCGGACAATTATGATTTTATCGGACCATTATATATGATTTGTACCTTTTGATTGTGTGTCCATGTAGACCTGGTGTTGTGACCGCTGCCTATATAAATGAGAACTTTGATATTCATTGAGAGTCAGTTAGTTGAGTTTTACACTTATAGTTGAGTATTGACGTATACAATGTTAACTTAGTTTTAACTTTGACTTTTAATAGACATAAAATAAAGTATTTTTGAGAGTTTTCAATAACTAGACTTGTTAATTGTACATGTTGAGTTAATGGTAAATTTGGATATCTATTGAGTTAGTGGTAGTTATGATACAAAACAGACAGTGAATAATTGATATCTATCCCTTATCTCTAAAAGGGGCTGCTCTGGTAGCGTCTACAAAAGTAGTCGTCATGGACAGTCACCTTAGTACAACCATGAGGTAAAACCAACAAATTCCAGGATCTTAAACCTGCAAGTGAGCAACTAGATTCAACTATCTCCTCATGCTAACTAAGGCTTTATTGGGGAGTAATAGATTAGGCGGGGCCTAACCTACTTTCAGCTCAATTTATGTGAAACTGGTAGATAATTGATGAAAAGTTTTTGCTCCAACAAGCTGTTTGTGTCTCACAAGGATGAATAGTTTTTAATTTTATGTCATCGTTATCACATACCTCGCTCTAGACCAGTATACAACTAGTACCGCTGCAAATACTGTCAACAAGCCAATAAAAGTTCCAATAATTGAAATCATTGGAGCTGATGATGTCAATGTTGTATTAGTCTCCAATTCAACAGTGTCGGTAGTCAGTACTCCAATTTTATACTTGTGATCCATATCATACCCCTTGTCAGAAGATTCTGTAAGCAAGTAGAAACAGCTCTGGTGAATGATGAATTTCCTAAACCAAAGTTCACAACCATTATGTTGGTCAATAACAAAATGACAAAGAAAAAGAAAGAGCAGATGACCCTTATTTTCTTTCTCACAGCTCAATGCATTTTGATGGGTTTATACACACTCATAAATTTTGGTTTAGTACTGAAACTTTTTACATACCACGGTGGTTTCAATGCAGTATCAAACTTAATTGGTACTGTATTGTATTTAAATACACGGTGGTTTCATTTTAATGCTAGGTCATCATTGTACCCAGTCCAGGCTAGTCAATGGCCCAATGTAAACTAATGCACAATGAGTACTAATATAATCGCAAGTTTGTTTCAAAACTATCTCAATTGCTAATTATGTGTATACACTGAATGATGATCCATAATCGCACGGTAGTTTCGTTTCGATACTAGTTCATAGTTGAACCAAAAATACTGTGTGATGATTAGAAACTAACAAATAGTGGTTTCATAAGGATTACAAAGAATGGTCATTCCAATAGCATCGTGGTTGCACTACCAAACCACTCTTGAATGTAATTTTGTTAGGCTTGAGGTTTCAGAGTAACTTTCTATATGATTTGTTTGAGCCAAGTAGGAGATGATGCAGACCTCGATTTGTCTGTTTAATTTTCTGCTTCCATGTAACGCAAAATATTATATGGTAAATTATTTGTAGTTCAGACTTGCTTTATTTTTTATCAAAAACTGAGTATGAATATAGTTTTGTTACCTGCATCAAAATCAGACACCATCGGAAGTGTCGTAGTGCTTAAGTTTTTTATATCACCAACACACTCAAGTGGGGGATCCCATTGCTGATCTTTACAGATGTATGATTTTACATCGTGAAGAAGTTTGAATTCACCCAGGCATGAAGCATTGTAAATATCTGTATTTGCCATTCTGTTCAGCTTTTTAAGATTTGTAATACTTTCATCGCATGATGCTCGTACTAAAAATGATTTATTAGTACATGTATAATTCATAGTGTGAAAACAGAGAATATTTTTCAAACTATTGCATTGTAGGCTACATGTCAATGGATCTCATTATCGAAACACTTACTTACTTGAGAAGCACACAAATTTTGAGTGATTTAGCAAGTTCAAAGTTCAAGTTTAAAGTTTGGTTTACCTAATCACTATACAATGCACAATGTAGCTCTTACAAAGGCTGGTGCAAAAATCTCTACAGCTTCTTCCAAAACATTTCATTTCTGAAATTTGCACTTCCAAGTCTCTCCATCCAGAATTTTCAGCATGAGAAATGTGATACGGTCAGTGTAATCGATCAATGCACTTGTTTATTTTCATACATACCTGAGTATTTGATGAAGATAACTTGCTTGTCATAACCAGAGTCATCTCCTTGTTCTAATTGAAATAGTAGGTCTATTTTGGAGGATTCCTGACAAAACGCTTTGTGAAGTCAAAAAAATCTATTGCATTCCTGATGGCTAGAACATGAATGTAAGATGAAGCTAAACTTATCCCATTCATTTCTATGGTAATAATAGCAGTTTCTGGTAAATTATCAATTGTCATTTTCATGTAATTGGTTGATGAGTAATTGTAGGGTTGTCTATTGAAGGTTATGTCACTGGTAATACACCCATCGGGGTTTTGAGTGGCATCGACGCTGCTATTTCCCTTTGAGTTTGACATTGGAAATGGAAACACAGGATAAACTGAAAGAAATAACAAAAAAATATTAGAAAATAAGAATTTAGATTTAGTTAGATAATATTGACCCTTAAAAACTACTGAAGTGCTAGCTTTTTTCTCAATGTGCATGAAGTATTACATAATTACTGCAGAACTAGCTGCCAGACTATATATTGCTTCTGTCCACCAGTAGTCTTCAAAATTATTTTTCCAAAGGGTTTAAACAACAAAGTGAATGCATGGAGTGAATGAAATGGAACAGATACCCCCTCATTCTGTTGAGCCTCTCGAATCAATTCTCCCTACGAGTACAGGCCAAAGCAAACAAGTTACTTGAAATGGAAAGTTTTACACTCATGGCGAATCATGATACTTGTAGATATTCCCAATACTTTTTTTCACAAATAATTATCACATTATCAATTATCACAGCGACTGGGTAAGCTGAGTAACAATGGGGAAGCTTTGTCAGAACAGGTATAGTAACTTGCCGGGTTCCAGAAAACCAAGGATATAAAGAAAATCTGGAGGATTAATATTTATCTGGCTAATATCTCAACAGACAATAAGCTTTGTTCGGTAGGGAGGGACCCACCGAACAAAGCTTGTCAAGACAGGCTACCCAGTGATATGAGTGAAGTAGAACAGGGACGGAAAATCGATGATCTAAATTAATGTGTCTGAACCACATCACCCATAGAAAAAAAAGGGAGGAGAGAGAAAATTCTCCTTTGGTTGAGATAAACTGTTTACCGGTGGTAGTCTAGATCAGTGCACTAATATTTAATGAGGCTTACCTACAAATGAGATACTGAATGACGGTTGCATTTTCTTTGCGATCTGCAGTAGTAGTTTCTCCCCTCTGAAATATTCTCGCTGTTCCGGACATGATACCTTCTCTTGATTATAAGTAACCGTCTTGTTGAACTGACAGGGACCGATGCCATTACTCTGATGATTGAAGATGATGAGACAGTGGTCACATGAGCCAGTGATACGGATCTGGCTAAGTGGCTCTCCAGAGCTACCTGTACTTTTTGCTACACAGTATCTCACATTGTCTGAGATGTCTGGTGTCATCTTGACACTATTGATGGCTGAACTGCAAAACTCATCTTCATGTACATTTATTGTTTCCTCGCCTCTCAGTCTTCCTGGAACATTACAATCATTTGTCAAGTTGATTTGATCAACAGACATGTTAATCAAAGGGCACCTCAAGTAAGAAACCTCTAGGACAAGTCAAGCCGTTTAGTCATAACATGTAAGAGATGATGGAAACGTCTGCATAAATTATATGTATTTCCATTCATTTGATATCATGTAAATCAGAGCCCAGCGGGCATCAACCAGCTCACAGAGCTGTGTCATTGATTATCAACTTGTGAGGAGAAAATATAGCAGGAATATGACAAACCTTTGGCAGAAAATACTCCGCATAGTGTTATTGTTGCTAAAATGTATATGACTCTGATAAACCACCTGAAATAATATTAATTTATTTCCATAAGACATATGCATCGTGCTAATCATGTTACACCAACCGATCTACCATCGAATAACATAAAACTATTAAATGATGGTGGAGGTAACTATCCACGAAAATACAAAAGTACGAAAGGTTAACAGCTAGTCTCTACTCACATTTCTTGATTTGCGTTGCAAATATTAAAAATAAGTGATGCTGAACAGATCTAGGAAAGTGCTTACAAGTGAAAAGTTTGACCAAACAGTTTGAAGGCAAATATAAAACTGCCTCTGGAGAAATAAACCTTTGTTCTTATTTCATCAATTCCAAATGATTCTGAACAATCTACAATTCGTAATTAACGTACAATCAGATTCAACATACATCATTTTTAACCCGTTTCATAACAATGGTTTTCCTTTTTTTCCTTGTTCGAGATGTTAGATTACTAGCATTAATCCAACCTGTGGTCAATGGTTTCAATTTTTGGTACCGCTCGGTGTTTTTTTGTGCCGATAATAGCACATTGTTATATTATTAAGTCTCAGCTTTATCGTCGAGCTAAACCCCCCTCCCAACTACAAGGAGGTGTTGCAATTGTTTGCAGTTTTTCTTCTATTGATTATTTTCTATGGCATATAGTTCAATGCTCTCGGAATAACCTATAAATAATCTGTTTATTGCACATGTATTACATCACAATTTTAAAGTTTCTGAAGTCGCAGAGACAGTTTGTACCATGTTAACCTTGGTAAATAAAGGGTACAAACCAAATCCATGTCCGGATACCATATCAGTATAACTGCATGTTTCTTTGTTCAGTTTCAGATGTCAAACTCATTTTACAGTAGTGACAGTGATGAAAAAAACATTGCAGTGATTGAGGGGAAACCATGACGTCCTTCTAAGCCTCTCAATTTACATAATCAGGAACCCTGCAGCTAAGTTGAGTCAAAAAACATTAAAAAACTTGCGTTACAATAAAACAAGTAGGCCAATCTGATGATCTGTAAAAACTTATAATAAGATGGAATAGTCAACTTCCATTGTAAGGATTATGCCATAATCATAGTCAATTTGCATGAGCACAGTAAGTAATTCAGCAAAAAAGAGGTGTAGTGATTGACACAGAATAAACCCCATATTTAAATTGCGAAAATCACTGATCGTGTCAGGTGCAAAAAATTGAATGAACAAACCTGCTTGATCTAGAGTAGCTTTCAAGTATTAGTTTATTATTAAGATAATATGGAAATGTATTCTGATCATTCCAAAATGTATTCAACTTACATAATAATGTGGAACAGCTTGACCATTGCAAACTGTGTTCAGACTCAGGTAAAAAATTTTGTTATCTCTACAATACACATAGTTGCAAGGTCCTTTCCATGCTTTGTTAGGTTAACAAATAATCTTTTGGACAATATTATAGTGTCCTGTTATAACAGTCTACCTTCAACCGTGCTTGCCACTGTGGTTGTCAGTTTATTCAAAATTCATTGCTCCAAACATTATTTTTCACAGATAACATGATAATATCTTTTTTTCAATCTACAATCAATTTTCCTTTTTTCTTGTCAGGGGTAATATTGTTAATCATTCTTTGAGAATGAAAATTATGCCAATAAAGTATTAAAAAAGAAATAAAACCTCCAAAAACAAAGGATAACTCTGATAAACTTTCCAAGGATTCTGCAACACCTGCAAAAAAAGGGAATGTAAATCTTGAGGTTAAACTTTTCTGCGGACAAAAGGATACTTTGTTATTTCACCACAAACTTGTAATCATCATTATTCCTAACAACACCCAAAACATAAGGTAAATCATGACTACTACAGAGGATCTAGGATTAGCCCTTCTGTAATATATAAGGAATGAAAAGAGACCAAGCAAATCAAAATCAACTGTGGCCTATCCTTGATCAGACATATCTTTTTGCAGGGATTAGGAATGAGAAGAACTAGAATAATTTTATTTGCACCTCTTGTCATCATCTCATTGATTCATGCAGGCGCTGAAAGCGTAACCAAATTCAGGACTTGTAATTCATTTTCTACTCAAGCCGCGTAAGTTTTCTTGTAGCCGTATCCAATCCTTAGGAACCAAAGGCTTCTATGTATACTTGTTGAAATTGCTTAGCTTGTAATGTGCATTTGCATACATTCATTGCTATAATATAAAATTTGTTAATGTTTATCTTTCACAAGTTGATAATTTGAGATATTAATAATACCTGTTATTCATTTTTAGAGAGGTATTGGTTGGCCCAAACAGAAAAAGTATTTATATCATTATCCGACTGCTTTGACAGTTGTCAACATAATTTTGGGACCGACGGGATAAGGATATTTGGCTATCCATCTTTTGATGATAGCAGATGTGCCTGCAGACTCTGTCCAGAGAACTAAATGCATGGTGATAAACTGAACCTATTGCTGAGCCTATGCGGAGATGTCAACAGTATGGAAAGTAATACAAAATACTTTCCTGCACTTCTCACATATTCCTGCAAGCCCGAGGGCGATGTATACTTCAAACATGTAATTGATTACAGTTTAATGGGAACCTGTTACAATAATTTTTCATAAATGTTTATTGATCAATATTTTTGCTTTTATGATAGTGAATTTTATGTGCAGTTATGTTGGTATTTTTTTTAACTACACAGCACCAAAACTTTTATCGAGAAATTTTATTTCTTGTTTGAATAAATCAATCAATCAATATGGAGTTGTTTAAAAAACAATGCATTATAATACCTGAACAGTGCAATTGCTATTATTTATCAACCTATTATTTGTATACTTTTATTGTCATTCTACATCATCTTTAGAAATTTTTTTCATGCAGTGACAGAACAAAAAAGAAAAAACTTAAGGGGAGAGAAAAAGAAAAAATACTCAAGTAACAAGAATTAATAGGATATAAAGTGCTCTGATAGTTGTTGTTTAAAATGAGTAAGTTTGGTTGCTGAGCGTATCTGAATTGGTAAAGAGTTAAAAGTTGTAGTGATTTTTTGTCTTAATTGATCAATGTGATAATGTAATAGGTATTTGTCTCTAAAAAAGGTTTAAGAGCTAGCTGGAATAAAGCCTTCCAAAAGAAAGTCAGGTGCAATCAAATGCAAAATTTGAAATCAAAAATACAGGTGAAATGACCAGCAAGGAGAGGAAAAGGAATCAGATCAAGAGATGTATGTTAATCTTTTGTATGTATTAGATGATATGGTATGTGGTTGACATTTGCTTTTAGGCGGAAAGCCCTCTTTTGGAGCAAGTATGTTCTTTCAAGAATATATTGTGGTGATAGGTTGCCATATATGCGGATGCCATATATCATATGACAAAAGACATACTGGAAATAAAAGTTATGAGATGATTTACTATCTAGGAATGCCCTGCATTTCTGGAATAATGCCAAACTTTTGTTTATTTTGGTGCAAATCTGGTCTACATGATCGTCCCATGTCAATGAGTCATTCAAAGTAAAGCCAAGGAGTTTGGTATTGGCATTTCGGTTTAGTCTTTTATGGTTAATTTTTAGATCTAAATCTAGAGATGTGGCTCTATGAGAGGAGTGTACAAGCATATAGTGAGATTTTTTTATGTTTATCAACATCCTATTATTCCTACACCAACTTTCTATCAAGTGTAGATCAGTATCACATAAATCATTCAGTGTATCAAAGTTGTCAGATTTTGATACGAAAACTGTATCATCAGCGTTGGCAAATGCCATGGAATGTATTTTGTAGGATAAAAGATCATTGACGTATATGAGGAATAAACTTGGTGCCAGAATTGAGCCTTGGGGGACACCAATGTCTATTGGAAGCATTTTTGAACTTTTTGCACCTTGTTGTATAGCTACAAATTGTGTCCTATCTGTTAGGAAAGATTTTATGACAGAGTGCAGTTTGCCCGTTATACCGTACATTGTCAATTTTTTCAGAAGAATTTTATGGTCGACGCAGTCAAAAGCTTTTTTGAAATCCAAAAACATCATAGCAACAAAGTGACCATCTGATCTTGCTGACAAACAGTCAGAAATGAGTTTGTGTAGGGAATCAACACAGTAATAACCTTCTTTAAATCCGCATTGTAATTTGTGAAGAAGTTTGTTTATGGTGAGATATTTTTGAATTTGGGAATTCACATGTTTCTCAAAAATCTTAGATAGCATAGGAAGTATTGATATAGGGCGATAATTAGATGGATCTTTGATGTCTCCACCCTTATGAATAGGAATTACTCTTGCGGTTTTCCACTGTGAAGGAAATACACCTTCTATTAATGCTCTATTGAACATGTCAGTTACAATGTGGCCCGGGCCAAAGGTTTTTCTAACTTGGTTCATATCTTTGAAAGCTCCAGCTTCTGCCAAAGGGTAAACATTCTCATTTCATTTGATAGAAGTGTTAACCCAAGTTAATGTTTAGAATAGTACAGTAATTTATCAGACACTATAAACTTTTTAAGAACCAATCATGAATATGCTGATTTTAGGCATTATAACAAAGGTATAAGACGCTAGAATTGTTCTTTTGAATCAACAACAAAGATATAAAATAACAGAGATACTGAACAGCTATTTTCAACAACATAGAGTTTTCAAAGCTCATATGAAAATGTCTTTAACTTGTGCTTGGTCTTATATATCTCAATGACTTTGATTATTATTTGTAAAAAAAGTTGATAAACTCAATTTAATCATACAAATATTCGTTGAAATCACATTGAAAATCCACAGTATTGACAGACAAATATTGCCTGAGAACATTTATGTTGAATAATACAATCGTACAAACCACATAGGTATGAATCTGATGTGCCAGATAAATTCTGTGAGATATGTAAAAATGAAAAAAAACTTCAGGACGATCATTTATTTTGCATGAAGATGACCGTGAGGTACCAAACAAATTCCGCACCAAGTGCTGCATTATGTAAAAAGTTCACATTCTTTCAGACTTCAATTGACTATACTAGGCTTATCGTAGAAGCTCCAAATGTCCTGTCCCAAAACCATTGGCCTTGGGGACCGAGGCTTGCAAGAATAAGTTAAAAGTAGGGGTCCAAAGTCAATATCGTTACTTTCCAGACAGATCAATTTTTGAGGAAAAGAATATTTTCCGCATTTTCCAAAAAAATTATTTTTATCACTTGATTCTTACCAAAAACGATCATATGATACAGTGGTGATGTCTCAATGTCTTTTGAGTAGTTTTTTTTAGCATCATCATGAAATTCAAGGTGAAAAACGATTTTCCGCGTTTTCCATAAATGAAAGAACCTGAAATTTAGGCCGTTAAAAGATGGGGATGATATCTTAATGGGTTACAGTTCATTTTCTACGCATTGAGATCAATTTTTGAGAAAAAAAATATTTTCCGCATTTCCAAAAAAAATTATTTTTATTACTTGATTTTTACCATAAACACTCATATGAGACAGTGGTGATGTCTCAATGTCTTTCCAGGAGTTTTTTTTAGCATCATCATGAAATTCAAGGTGAAAAACGATTTTCCGAGATGAATCTGATTTTCCGCCTTTTCGCGTTTTCCAGAACCCGGATCTCTGTATCCCATGTGGCTCAGCAACAAATTGGTTTTATCACCATGCATGTAGTCCTCTGGGCAGAGCCTAGAACTACATCTGAGGTCATCGAATGCCAGGTATGCAAAAATTGTCCTTCCATTAGTGCTGAAGTCTTGGCAAATGCCCCTGCAGTCATACCAAGTCATCCTTGTTCTCACAGGAGCTAACCAGTACATGTCTAGAAATGGAATTTAAAAGATTGGTTATAACATATTTCACCTTATGTGTTCAAATAGATGTGCCAGGCAGAATTTGTAAGTGAGTGTGAGGGAGCAAAATTAAATTGAGGTTCCCTCATCACAACCCAATTATCTCATGGAAGACTAACCTGATTTCTTGGGATAAGGAAATTTGCATGTCCTGAATTTGACAGGTTCCAGAGTGTCAGCAGGAAGAAACCATGCTGTGGCAAAAATTACTAACAAAATAATTTGATCTCTCCTCATACTGTAGTCAAGTCAGAAAAACAAGCTCTGTCAATGACTGATGTATCGAATTCTAATTTTCTGTGTAACTTTTCTTAGATTTATATCGCTTGAGCTGTAATCCAAGCCTTTTATTGGTCCTTATTGGAATTCATAGCCTTGATAATAATTTTTAAAACCAGATTTTGTATAATGATTATCATGAATTGGCAAACATGTCCGAAATTGCAACACTCATTTGTTGTCTGAATTTTTAATAAATCACAAAACACAACTTCCTATTATATAAGACAAGTAATGATTCGTAATATCACATATTTTAAGAGCATGACTGGTGGAAATTGTGATGTCTATGATGCACACAGTGGCAACCAGTTTATACATTTGATAATCTCTGTATTATTTTTTGTATTTTATTGTTATAGTAGAACATAGGAATTGAGATTGAGTTTTTTGCTAGTTTATCATTATTTTGAACAGTTGATTGACATCATTGTGATGCAGATGCTAAGGACTCCTTTGACATAATACATGGTGGTTTCCTGCTATGCAAACCATGAAGCTGAGACAAATGACACAGAAATGAGAAGATTTGCAGGGATGGATTCAATTTTGTTTTGCATTTTCGACAATAGTAGTAATACATATGGTCTGCTATTTGGTAGCACCCGAAGCTGTGAATAAAGCCGCTTATCTCTGCCGGCTACTGCTGAATAAGTCGTATGTATGCATGTATGTGGCAAGATTTCTCTAGCAATGAAAAGAGAACAAACTATGGTGTAGAAAGGAAAATACCAGATACACATCCAATGCCGTGGGCTTATCGGGATGAGAGTCTTCTCCACGAGAATCATAGTTTATGTCTAGGAATGCTATTCCGAGAATTTTATCGCCCTATCATAAATAATTGGTTCTTTATTTGATTCAATGTGATAAAGAGGTAAAGCCTTAGCCATTTTGTGTTATTTTTATTATCTCTCCCCATTACCAGAAAACTAACCATCATATCAAATGTGCCAATGTAGATCTTAAATTTCCAGGTTAACAGCTATGCAATGTTATATTATTGGACAAAATTTTACCTTCTATAAATCAAACTTGGGCCTCCCCTCTCCTCTCAATGACAATTATTCTTGGTAAGTGTTTTTAGTAGTCTTTGATAATGATTAAGGTGAAATATCACCCCATGGGGCAGATTCTATACTTATGGTGCAATTTTGTGAATTCTTTTTTTCTAATGTAAGATTTCAACATCTTGTAGGGAAAAAAGTAACATTGGACTATGTAAGACCATAGCAATTGTCCTAGTAACAAAATAATTGTATCCAATACATTGAAACTTATACAGATACTGCCATATAAATAGTTGGCAGCCTACTTGGCAGCAGAGTTGCATCACCTGGCTCAGACGCTGAGCAACACTTTTCTAGTGTGAATGCCTCACAACACAAAATAGTCTCAATGCACATAATGAATTAGATCATTGTTTTGACTATCGTGGATGGTTGTCTGTACAGAAGTATTGATTTCAAACTTAAAAAACATGGCATTGCTGTAATTAAGGCTTCTGTATTTAGGCCCTGAATGAATTATCAAAACTGCCATAATTGTGCGAAGACCAAATGTGTATTTCGTCATTGGGTTATAGCTCATAATTCTTGTCATTCATTAGTGTCATGCAGCCTGCTCTTTTTCATTGTATAGTCGCCAAAGACCTACCTCTTATGTAGGCTATGACATAAATTATCTGACATTGCAAAAGAGTGAAACTAAATTTAGAAAACATAACTAATAACTTAATTACAAATAATAATAAAAAAAAAAATCTTTAATATGTAAAGGGAAACCCACTTTTTATTCCAAGTGAGTGAAAGGCCATGAAACAAAATAAGGTCTACACTGACCACAGTCTTTCATGACAGGATGAGATAATTTGGGTACAAATTTTGCTCCAAAATACAATTTTCTAAGTTTGCACACCATGACGTTAAAAGAATCCAAATCGAATGAAACCCAAGCAACCGCCAAAGTGCCCGAAGCCCCCCTGATGAAAATTGCTGCATGTGAGGTCTGTGTTGCTGTCCTCACTCCTCGAACCTGGTAGTAGTAAGTGTGGCAAGGTTTTAGTACATAATTTCCCTCACTCACTACCTGAGGGAAGTCCTGAACCTTCTGCCAGATTGCATCATGTAGGTGAGACCAGAATCTACCAGATTCTTTGGGTTGTTGTATTCTACTGCAAAGCATGAATACAAGGATAAGATTTATCACCTGTTCTGCTTACCATTAAACTGATTAGCTGTATGGTGTTGTCATCATGCAAATCATAAGGACTTTTTTTGCAATCACTTATGACATTGTAGTACTTGCTTCCTGCTTAAAATAAGAGGCTTAAGAGTACATCACAGATGAGAAAGTAAGAAGGTGTGGTAGATTTAGATTTTTTGTATGTGACTCGATTGTGGAATTTTAAAATACATGCATTAATACATTACTTATGTCGGTTGTGGTGTCTGCTTATCACTGCCCTATACTGCTGAAAGTGCAATCAAGGTCACAAAGTTTTTAAGTTATGGTCAACTGCAAAACCAAGAATTTCAATTTTTTAAGGGTAGTTGCGCTTGACCAGCGCCCCCTTGCCATGATGTGTTATTATTCAAGAACGAGGTAGTGTTCGACTATTTGGTTGTGAGAGTGCAATCTGATCTAATCATATGTTAGATCTAATTGTATGAGCAAAAACAGCAGGATTGTGTCCCCTCAAAATTATGGATTTAGTTAAAATAGAATTCTGTAGAATCAAGTTACTGGACTAGATAGAGGTTTAATCTATATTCCCCAGTGGCTTGTGATCATACTATTTAGCTGATTATCCCTATCACTATGGATTTCAGCCTTGATTATTCATTACTCAAAAAAGAAGCCTTTTAATGTTTTTTGTACTCTTTAGGTAAATACTTCAAATACATAAAAGTTCTGTGTTTTTATGCCACTGAAATGTTAAAACGTAATTAATATGGAAGTCATTCTGCACTTCTATGCGTAATATTGTTGCGTCTTTCCTACTTATCTGCATCATGAGGGGCTTAGATAGCTTTCTTAAACCAGGAAATTAAGCAGGGTGTAAATTCTTAAGTTTTTTGTATTGACGTAATCGTGAGTTGTCACAATCATGTTCTCTAACGCGCCATCCGCAATGTCGCCATGTCACAAAGTCTGGAATGTCCTCACATCGCCGTGTAAATTGATGGTAGGCTCTTCTCCACTTCATTCAAGAATGTGAACAGAAGCCTGATATGGTATGATAAGGAAGAATTATGTTTTTTCTCATGTCAATTATTGCTTCACAATCAAATAGCTGCAACTTTACAAATTACAAAATACTTTTATTTATGCAATGCGTGAAATAGACTTCAGATATAAAGAAAAAATTTCATTCATGGCAATAAAAGTTTTGGCGAAGAATAGGACGGCCACGGGTTGGTGAATGCTAATTCACCCCAGCTGTGACCGTTTGAATTTTGGGTGATGGTTAGTCACACGCTCCAAGTTTAGTCTCCAAACACAAACAGATATCTCCAGATCATGAGGATGATCGGTGTATAATCCGTATAAAGCGTTGGTCTCTAAATTGAAATATTGAGTGCTCTACTGTAGCAGGTAATCCTGTGACACTCTTCTCACACGTTCTACAACTAGAAAGAATATCATGTGAGTAACAAATACAAGGTTTTCTAAGGGGGGATGGAGGGTTTCAAAAACTCGAGAGTACAGTGCAACCTTGCCTGAGGCAAAGAAAGGAAAGGAAAGCTAATGACCTTTGCCCAACGTTAAATATCCTGATGTTCGGCCAATCAGAATTCAGACTTGCTTCAACAACCAAACTGTGAGGAAAGCCTCATTAAACATGAGAAGCCAACTCATAAATACACAAACAATGTCAATCTAAAAAAGCCATTTCTTACAAAATGTTTATTATTGTTGTATGGATTATTATCCAAAGCATCCTGGTTCACAGAAAAGATGCAAATAATCTCTTCATATCTCTGTACTTGTTTATGTATTTGCCCTGACTGTTGGATAAGACATGTCCTAATGTCTATATATTGAGCCAAGCTTTGTCAAAAATAGGATGGATTAATACAATGATGTTCGTAGGATGAGTTGAAAGTTAGAGGCAAACAAAGATTTGAGAATTCAAAGACTTTGTGGCTAAATCTAACAAATGATGCCATGATCTCCAAGAATAATCTCCTCTGTATTCTAGATTTACCTGACACCCCAACAAGATGACGTTCAAAAATAGTTATTATAGCAGGAGATAGATACACCTGAGGGTGCTGGAGGTTGGAACAATCTCACACGGTACCAATCGCCTTGCAGTGAATGGCATGTACACAAACAGATTGCGACCGATCTCACCATCACTCGCAGTAGTCGACAATTGCTGGGTTCTCTTGTAGGGTTTTCAGGTGTCATCCCAACTTGTAAGCATGTTTTACATGATGAAAATAGTAGGCTACCTATAAAATTCAGATTGCAGATTTGTTAACCCTAAAAACCGGTTGTGTATTTATAATTAAGGGCTTCTGGTGAAACAACCATGAACTTTCATCAGATCTTTTCGATATTTCTAATTCTCCATTATCAAAATATTAACAAAATCTAGAAAAAAAAACCATAGTTGTCCCCTTAATGTCAATGAGGGGACAAACCTTAAATGTTTATTCATATAAACAACACGGTAAGATGCCTAGAGATTTCACATAGACCAAAATGCGGAGTCTTGGTTAATAAAGCCTCTTATGATAAAAAAACGAACGCTCAGCATTATGACCTAACTCTAGCTACCCATGAATTTTGAATTAGGATGTAATAATATCATCTTATTCTATTATTTTTGACATTTTGATGTCTGAGTTACCAAGAGATCATATTAAACCGAATTCTATCTTGCAGGTTCATTTACAAAAACCCAAATTGTACCACTGTAGGCTAGATCAAGCTACTTACATTCGAAATTGCTCCCCCGCGTACTATATGACGTACACAAGCAGGACTGCTACTGATCACTGGAGGGGAATAATTCTAAATGCAAGCAAACTTGGTAAAACTTGATCTCGTTTATGCCTTCTGGCAGCCATTTATGAATCTTTTTCAACTAGGCTAATTTGTAACAGAAGTTCGAAAAAATAGTAATCAAGGAGAATTAATCTTTTTTTGAATAATATAACAGATTTTATATACAAAATCAAAGCTCCTAAACAAAGGACTAAGCAATCCAGATAAGAAGAGCTCTGTCATGAGGCAAATCTCATTTCCTGATTTAATTCCAATTTTGATACTTCTTTATTTGGGTAACAATTTCAAGACATTGAAGCAGGGCGTGTCATTTTTAATAGTTTCATCTTGCCATTTTCGACAGGGATTCTCTTATCATATCCCTGTCAAATGCAAGGGCGATAGCCCACAGGACAATTATCTAAGTAGGTTTCTTTAATTCTGTAAATACTTACCAAGTGATCTTCAATTTTCGATCCGTCCATAAATCTCTAAACTTGTTGTTACAAGCCCCCCTCAGTTAGCAATGACTGTCATAAGGGGTATGTCATTTCAAAAATTTTAACTCAATTTTTAAATTAAAAATTTGGTGAACAATTTCAAAATTCTGAAGGCGTAAGAATCATTTTATTATTTTAATCTTGACATCTATTAAAAAGACATGGATTTTCTTATCATAACAGAGGCAATAGCCCACAGGCTCATTACTAAGTAGGTTTGTTTAATCATTTATACTCACTAAAGGAGGGTTATGGCTGAAATTAAGCTGGTTAAGTTTAGCAGGCTGAGTATCCACCTGAGGTAATGGCGTTCCTAACGAAATAACTAGCACCTGGAGAAACAAAGGAATGTGCAAGGTCAGTTTTTGTTTTGTAGGAATTACTCCTCTCTACATCATTAGTGATAAATGAATCTGAAACTTCTTCAGGTCATTATAGCCATAACTGATGATGCAACTGATATTACGATGTTTACACATGCAGCAAGTAGAAACTCGAAAGACCAGAGCTGAAATTTGAAGTCGATGAATTTATAGGTTCTATTTTTGTCTTAGGCGTGTTTAAAAAATACATCCATTATGCATTTTATGTCAATACCTGGACAATAGGTATTTTCAACCACGCCTAACACTGGAATGTCTTACTTTTGCGATTCCTTTCTAATACTTAACTGCGCAAATGCCAATTCTAAGGCCTTATCAATACCTGATCAGCGAAGAAGGAAGCTAGACAAACTTTGTTCTGAGTTTATTCGACCATTACCATAAGCAGCAATTTATTACCTTCGGAATTTCACCTGAGAAAGGTGATAAATTATTTGTTAATGTCATCGGTTTTATCAGTTGAAGAATAAGAATAATACTGTATTAAAACCTACTACAAGGGGTCCCAGCAATGGGCCATGTAAGGCCAATAACCCTAACACGTACGCTGTGTTTCATAGGGTGGCAATGGTGGATTGGAATGTGCTGTGGGATGAGAGAACACAACTCCGAGTAGTGAATAGCGGGTTATCTAATTAGCGCCATCGACCCATTCTTTTCTGGGGATGGTGAGATGGCGCAATCGGTTAGCGCGCTTGCTATTCACTGCCAGGCGATTAGTGCCGCAGGAGTTGTGGGTTCGAGTCCCACTGGGGGAGCTTTCATTGTCGATTGTTCCAGACCCCAGCACCCTCGAGTGTATACCTCTCCTTGTTTAGTTAAGATTAAAGACTCATGTCGTGCTTTGACCATGAGATTAATGCTGGTATAATATAATGCATTTGTTTTTATTGGTCAAACATCATATCAGCCAATTGTGCTGATTGAGTAAAAGTCACTGCTTAATATTGCTATACTTCCTTTTGTAATTTGATATTAAAAGTTTATGATCGATTAAGCAATCAAAGATTGCTACTCATTGTATTTAAAACAACAATATTATGGGAAAAAATATGTTGTACGCGGTTTCATATTCACAATAACAAAGAGCTAGTTTTTTTCTCAGGCAATGTAAATGATTGAATTTGTTGCAGAGCAATCATTCATCATTCAGCAGGGAAAGAAGCTTAGCCCATTTTTGGTTGTCAAAACTTAGCAGATGAATTCTATCGCAGAGTTCTGTGAGAGAGGTAGGTATGCATATAAATTAATGGTATTTAATATTCTCTGCAGAAAATTGGCCTTCTTCAGTTTTTTTTCACAAAAGTGGTTTGATTATCCAGAGGTTTTTCAAGTATATAAAGTAATATAACATCAGCATTGTTGTTGTTCCTACAGTCATTAAATATATGCATTTTCCCAATGCAGTTGGTGGAGAACAACAAATTTTCAGTACAAAAAATTGTTTCTACCCTTGCAACAATGCTATTCACTGCCAGGCGATTAGTGCCGCAGGATTTGTGGGTACGAGCCCCACTGGGGGAGTTTTCATTGTTGATTGTTCCAGCCCCCAGCACCCTCGGGTGTATACCTCTCCTGTCTACTTGTCTACTGACTGACTCATGGAAAGACATGTGACAGCATGGAAAGACATGCTGACAAGCTGGAAAGACAGCTAAACCTACTACAAGGGGTCCCAGCAATGGGCCATGTAAGGCCAATAACCCTAACACGTGCGCTGTGTTTGGCATTGGTGGATTGGAGTGTGCTGTGGGATGAGAGAACACAACTCTGAGTAGTGAATAGCGGGCGATCTAATTAGCGCCATCGACCCATTCTTTTTTGGTGATGGTGAGATGGCGCAATCGGTTAGCCCGCTTGCTATTCACTGCCAGGCGATTAGTGCCGCAGGAGTTGTGGGTTCCAGCCCCACTGGGGGAGCTTTCATTGTTGATTGTTCCAGCCCCAAGCACCCTCCGGTGTATACCTCTCCTTTTTGTCCTGGCAACCAAAAACAAGATATGACAAATATTATTGTGTTGACTAGAAATGAGGAGTTGCCTTTCCACAACCACTTAAGACAAGTGACCTTTAAACCGTTTTTTGCTAATATGCCACTATTCCATTGCAGTAGGAAGTAGGAAGTTCCCAGCAATATTGGCTGTTGCATTGTCATATTGGTGATTTTGTTTTGAGTAAGTATTGGGCCAGGACAGCACACACTCAGTTGCTGCTTGTCACCTCCACAGCCAACTTTATTTTTGCTAAATAGAAATGTTTCTCTAAAACATTAAAAGAATTGACACTCTCCTTTCCCCTACCTGCCCCCATACTTTGATTAAAATCCATCACCAAAAAAAGTTATTTTTTGACTCATAGCTTTCGGATAACCACAGTACCAACAACCACCACAGTACCAACTACCACAGTACCAACAACCACAGTCCCAACAACCACAGTACCAACAACCACAGTACCAACAACCACCACAGTACCAACAACCACAGTACCAACGACCACAGTACCAATAACCACAGTACCAACAACCACAGTACCAACAACCACCACAGTACCAACAACCACAGTACCAACAACCACAGTACCAACAACCACCACAGTACCAACAACCACAGTACCAACAGCCACCACAGTACCAACAACCACCACAGTACCAACAACCACAGTACCAACAACCACAGTACCAACAACCACAGTACCAACAACCACAGTACCAACAACCACAGTACCAACAACCACCACACTTCCAACAACCACCACTCTACCAAAAACCACAACAAATTCCCCTTCGTCCGAAACTACTACTGTCTCAACAAAGAACATCTTCAATTCTTCATGTGAGCAGTCAAATAACGTGTGTACACAAAATGCTGAATGTACCCAAGTGGGGGTATGTGGTTGTAAGGAAGGATATTTTGCTGAGTCTGGTACAGGAGATTGTATCCAAGGTTAGTGACTATTTCCTGGATCAGGGGATCATTTCTGACCCAGCAATACCATCATGGCTATTTATTTTTAGTTGCTTGAAGACATTGTTCTTCTTTGATTGGTCAACAAGTTCAATAAAGTAATAAAGCCAACCCCTTGTAAACTTTTTCAAGCAGCCAATAAAGTCATTAGAAAGCACCTTGCCTTTAGAAGGTTGCACTGATCGAATATCCCCACAAATGTATTTCACTATAATGCATTACATTCATATCAATGCTGCTGAGCATTATTATGGACTATTGAAATGCAATTACAATATTCTAGGTATTACATTTGATGAAAAAGAGATATTTGCAGCATCATGTTAGACGTGGATAGTCCGTTTGACAATCATGGTTCCTTTTTGTTATCAGATGTTGAATCTGAGTCAGATGGAATTGTTGTGATTGCATGTTGGTTCACCATTGGGCTTCCTAGGGGCTGTGACACCGATATAGAAGACCCAACAACAGCCGCCTATTGGGGAATGAGACTAACCTACCTTGCTGTGGTAGATATAAATCTTTCCACTAATTATAGTGTTGCATATTATTTTCTATCTTCAGAATTCTCTATTCTCTCTTTGAACACCAGTCCTGACAACCCGCATTCACTTTTGCTAATGTTGAATGTGACAGCGACATCCTGACTGATTAGAAATTATCATTTGCATGTATGTTGATCAAATAATTGCCTTGTGCATGAAAATCTTTTGAATATTTGCTATTTTTGCATAAATAAATGAGCAGAAACATATTAGTGGTGGCATGGATAAATATTGTTTCAATCTTTGTGGTAGATTTATGCAAACTTCGGAGAAAGCTTACAGAGGGGATTCATAGGTGTGACAGTCATACAGTTCAGGTAAACAGACTTACTTCTTAACTTCAGCCTTTAAACCACTGTTGACACAGCTTGGCTTTGCCCAGCAGAGCCACCAGTCAAAAATTTGAATAGAGAGTTGTGGCATCAAAACATCTAGCCAGTAGCTTTGCATGGAGTTATATGAACTCTCAAAAAGTAGTGAGTGGCTGTGGAAGAAGATACTCACTACTTTTTGAGAGGTCATATAACTCCATGCAAAGCTTCTGGCTAGATGTTTTGATGCCACAACTCTCTATTCAAATTTTTGAATGGTGGCTCTGGTGGGCAAACCCCAGCTGTGGCAGCAGTGGTATAAGATCATTCAAATATTATCATCAAGCTGATTATACCCTTATTCAATGATCTAGGTTACTATGATATGATAGTTTAATGCAATTCCTGAAATAGTACTAACTGCAAAATAAAACAATAACTTAATCTTCTTTTAAACACAGCTGTGTTCCACAAAATCGAGGGAGAAAAAGAAGAGCGGTGGAAGCTCAGAGTGATATTGGTGTCAGTTTTACTGCTGCAGTTAATTCAACAGTGCCGCTATCAGGAAGTGCTGCCAGTGAGCCTTCATTAGATGAGCTGACATCGGCTGTGGCTGATGCTACAGAAGCTGCTGCTAAACAACAAGTTACTGTGGACGGAGAGCAAACTACATTTGTAGGTGTTGATGAACCAGTAATTGCTACAGGTAAGCAAAAGTTACCTATGACCCTACGACTTCTACATTTTTATTATAATGTGACAATGGTTGATTCCATGCTATCAACCCATGTTAATCTCACATCATTAGAGCTCGATTCTTAATTTTACAATATGTTAGGCTTCGTCTAGAATTTAACATCAAGCACTAAAACTTAACAGTAGGTAGTGGACAACATCTTACTGGTAATCAGCTGTCTTGCTAGATAAAAAAGGTCAATCAACGATAATTTGTACTTATTCCATATATATGTTTGTAGTTCCTGCTCCTACAACAACAACTGAAGTCAACCCAACCCCAGGCTGGTTGCCTGCGGTAATAACTGCTATCTTCTCAGGAATTCTGCTGATTGTTGTAGTAGCTGCCGCTGTAATTGTATGTGTAAGTATCAACCGAGTGTGTAAATAAAATCTAAATAAACATTGTTGTATCTTAAAGAGTTCATTGTGTTACATCGGTATGGTACTAGGTCCTTAAAGAATCTCTCCTGTGCAGGGTTGCTAACTCAACTCAAGAGTTGATCTACTCTTTTACCAATTCTGCTTCCTACTCTTTTGCTTTTTTTCGAAAAGCATAGAAATCTACTCTTTTTTAAAGTTTGAACTTATGCCACGGCTACTTTCATATTATATCATTGTGTTTTTGTTGATTGGTATAATTCTGGCTTCAGAGTCCTTAATTTTTAGGGTCATACGCAACCAAAAGATTTCCACGGTGGATGATCTGGGGTCCCGCCCACATCCTACATCCCACAGACCTTAATATCCGCCAAACCATCTTCATCTCCAACAAAAACTACTCCTTCTCCACGAAAATTGTTGGCAGCCCTGCCCATGTGTACTTGTTTTCTGAATGATATGTAGATGCTTTTTTGATTAGCGCAATCAACCGATTCTATATTTACAGGATGGTGGGATATCGCGACCGGTTAGCACACTAGCTATATAGATAGATAAGATAAATTAAGAACAATTTTTGATATCTCCTACAGGTATGTAACATGTCCCCTTTTCTGATTTTCCAGTTTCAGAAAAAACGCAAGCCCAAGCCACAAATTCACAGATATAACACGCTCAAGTACACACATCCTGCACTAAGATTTCACAGTAATGCTGTTGTGTCAGGACACAGGTTTGCTGGTGGTTTTGCGGGAAGTGGAACAAGCTCATCTGTGTCTTCATCTGATCAGGGACAGAGACCGATAGGTGGAGCTCATGGTTGGTGGCCTAGTAACCTATACCCGTAAGTTAATATGAGAGACAGTATGCTTCATACTTCCGTTTTTTTTGCAATTTAATGTATAACAAACAGTATAATAG
This sequence comes from Membranipora membranacea, assembly GCA_914767715.1. Lineage (NCBI taxonomy): Eukaryota > Metazoa > Bryozoa > Gymnolaemata > Cheilostomatida > Membraniporidae > Membranipora > Membranipora membranacea. Next base: position 13,324,258 of record OU612073.1, on the reverse strand, counting down.
AATGAAGAGTATTGCAGTATACATTATGTCTTCACCTGCTTGTAAATGAGATTTTGATAATTGTATATTATGTCTTTACAGCGATGGAAGAGGTCCTATTCCAGGGAAGCTAACCAGACAGAAATACAGCGAGTCACAAGCTTAGAAAATGGAGTCAGATACAGCTTAAAATTGTACCAGGTACTACAGCGTTAATGAATCTCAATAGTCTTCAGCGGTATCTTGATAAATATTTCCTTTGCTATCAAATATGTACCCACTGAACAAATGGCCAGTTGGTTGCTAAGCAACGTATTTTCTTGGAGGTTATAATTTTGTCCACACAGAGGCATGCACTATATGGATGCACATACAAAGGACCACAATTTTTTGCGGGTCAATTACAAAAGAACTATAGCGAAGCTAAACACCACCAGAACTTGGCCTACTAATTTTATAATTTTGACCGTCATACGAACCCAACCTCAAGTCTAAATTGTACTGCTAGGTCAAAGACCAAAAGATGTGACTGATCATTTTTGTTACAAATTTGAATCTGATCCTTGGATTAAATGATTAAACATTATGTAAAATGTTATCCCTTTCTTCATCAGGAACGAATGGAGTAAAGATCTCAGACACTGGAGAGAATAGTGGAGATTCTTTTAATTCTGTGTTCAAATATATCTTCCCTTAGTGATATCCAGTTTAGAACCCCATAGAATGCACTGGACTTATTGGTTTCGCTTGTTATTACCTTATCATAAGCTTTAAATTTTTGTTCCCTATTTCATTGCAATGATGAATAACTGATAACGCTTAAAGAAAATGGTCTCAATATGCTGTACAGGCTCTCCTGTTTCCAAAAGCTTAAACTATATATGGCCACCATCAGGAAATCATATTTACCGTTACAGTATATAAAAATGATAAAATGCACTAGACTCAGTATTACCTTTAGTTTTCAGTACAATGATAGAGTATGCAAGGTACACATCGATCGTTTTGTACTGTTTACGTTTTGTATCATATGTGACAAATAACAAGACAATTATATTGTGGTTCAGTCACTGCTGCTATGTGCAGACCCTTCTCCCACCCCTTGACCGATGTAAATGTATTTAGCAGTAAGTTTTTTCCCAAGGGTCCAGGTACAGGCGAATTACTTTCTTGTAAGGTCAACCAACATTTAATGTTTTTTTTATCCATTCCTTTTTTTATTTCAATGATTTATTTTATATCATTTGTAGGACAATTTAGCCAAAAAAAATGAAAAAATGAATTAGAATATCAAAAAAGTGTTGCTAGCATAATTCTGTATCTATAAGTGCTTTGATAAATTTACAAATACAAGTCAAATTAAGATTATTTTGCCCATAGACCAATTGAAAAGTATTTGGTAAAGTACCTGATGTTTAGCAATTAGTGAGAGATTGAGCATGAGTGAGACTATCTGGATATGTACATTTATAAACAGGACTGACGATTATGAGGTCTGTCAAAACCAAGACTGTCAGGAGAGTTTTGAACTATATCCGTCACAATAGCAGAATTATTGCCCCTACAATTCATAACTGTCCTGATCAGTCTGCTTTACTGATAGGGGTATATACAGTACAGGGTTATGTGAAACCATTTTAAACAAATGAGATTTATGCCAATAAAATTAAATATATATATATATGTTAGGCTTTGTGTATATGCTGTGGTGTCATTTCTTAGTTCCAGCAAAGCAGGATTACTGTCTGATTGAAGTCAATTATTTTGGTTCAACATGCATTGCAAATTAGTGTTAAAAGCGAAAACATGGGAATGCATTTTGGATCATCAGTTAATGGAGTGAGGAAAGATAAAAATCTTATCAAACAAGATTTGCTTTATTGAGAGCCTCTGAGAACTGCTATTAACTTAAAAATTTTAAACCTGCTTACCCCAAATCAGATTCTCATTTCTTTGGGTTACATTCCTTCATTTAAATCTTGCTAACTCACATCATATTTGTAAGCATTCGCCCTCTGTGGCATCTTGTAGTGGAGTTTTTGTTTCTTGAGTAGAGTAGGGCCAGCGTATGACAGTCCAGTATATTAACATAAGTCTATGGGGGCGTGGCCTCGTGATCACATGTCAGTGTATATGACCAGCTCACACAGTGCTGTCTACCAAAACACATGTCAGAATAGGCAGATAAGGGTGAGCCCAATAGCAGTAACAATTATGAAAAAAGTCATCTGACATATTTTTTGTCAGTGTAACATCATTGACTGTCCTCCCCTCTAATATTACTTATATAAGCTTTTACTATGAGGGAGTTGATGTTATCGGCATCTTGTGGATTGTATCTCTGAGTCAGCGTTCTACCTGACCTTGAGGTCGTAGGTCGTGATGTGACAGCAGCAGACACAAACTTCAGATCTGTCATAGGTTAATATGGGTGAGGCTGTGTAAGATAGTCTGGGTATGCTGGTATCTGAAATACTCTAAAAAAGGAAATGTCCCAGTCATGTTAATACAAAACTATCTTTGCATATTCATTTGGTTGTGATTCATGATTTTAGTTAATTAAGAAGGACCTGATTCCTCTGGTGAATCATATATAGGTTAACAAATTGAAAGCATAGCCGATGAGTAATCTCACCAACGTCAATGTCATTCCTGAAGAGCTGTCTTACCAACATCAGTGTTAGGATAACTCGAAAATATCATATTGGTGTCTCATCCAAGATACCTGGAGAGTTGTCTCCCCAACATCAATGTCAGGATAGCTCTTAACTAGCAGCTAAAGCACTCCATCGTAAATCCCTGAAGAGTTGTCTTATCAAAATCAGTGTCAGCGTAACTTTCCATTAGCACCTAAGTGTCTTCTCCCAAGTCTTCATATTAGAGGTCATCTGATATCAGTCGAATGTCCCTGTTGTTGCCAATAACTTGGTACCCCAACAAAACAAAAACACAACATAAAGCTACAATACATACCGGATCTACGGTGTATTAGCCATCAAGCATGAGGGGTTGAGTTCTACTGACCTTTATTTTCCTTAGAACATATCGTAGAAGCTACAACATTATTTGCAAAAATATACAAAAAATCAATGCAAATACATCACAATGTGGGAAGGATAATTCATGGTATTCATGAAACTTAATGATCATGGAGTTGAGGTACTGCAAGAAAATGTACCATGTTGCGCGATCATCGCCTGGGCTGATAACAACACATTGATACTATATACAGTGAGTCTAGTTTAGCCACGGAACCTTGTAGAATATGCCATTCTCCAGTGATGTATGAAAGTTGTACGGAAACATTTAGAGATATTTGCAGCGGCAGAGATACAGGTATTGAGATAATGTAGCTCAAGTAGCGCGACGAATATAACGACAGCAGTGTTGAGCATCTGAAACGATTTACGATGTATCACATTAATAGCATAAGAAAAATATTCCATGAATTAATGATCCTTTTTAGTAGCAGTACTTTATCCAAAACAAGTCGCTGTGTTTATGGAAAATAATATTATGAAAATATGCAGCAGAAAAATAATATAACATACCTTTAAAAAAGACAGAAAAGGCTCAAAGAGCTGATGCACAGTCGAGTTAAACAATAAAATTCTCGATTACATCAGCATGTTGCTCTTGATCATCACAACTAGATTGATCACAGTATCTAAGCTAAGCTATAGCGTGGGTCAATACTAAACTGTGAACAAAAGAATAAACAATGGTAAACAGTAATTTAGCACAATTCACACAATAGGTGCTATCGCTCACCACATTGGCAAGCCAACCGACACGGAATGTTCTCCTTTCTGGATAATTTGTCCAGAAACTGTTTCATCAAACATACTACTACCCTTCTCAGTACTTGTACTGTCTATAGGCTCAATAATTATCCCTTGGACCAATTATAAAAGACTTTCAAAAACAGCTATAAAACTCAAAGTACAAAATGGAGAGTATGCATTGCTCATAGACTAGTTAGTCTAAGTGATCAGACTGCATGCATTGCGAGTTAGTGGAATTACAAACACTCAATTTCAGTTTTTAGTTTTCTTTAGCTAAACTATGAAATTTCATGTGTGATAACATTGGCCATGTTACACATTCATTATTTTTTACTTTGTTTTTTATAAATTTTTGGAACTTTGTCAATTAAAAAGAACATCACGATGTGGTTCAGTCACCTTTGGTATGTGATCTTTTCTTGTAAGTTTTCTAACGATGTACTAACAACGTAGGGAGTTCCCTAGATCTAGTTTGATCCAAACTGCCTGCTTTTGTAATTGAACAAGGAACAGGATCTAGATGTACCCTGAATGAATCATGAGCGCTGACATATTTATAAAGGCTACTGTCAATGGAATGCGAGCACTGACCTGCCCATTGCAACCTCGCAACAATAGTTTTTGAAAACTTGAAATACACTATGCTTCCATGGGAATTCGAGCACAATCTTTTTCAAGCTGAGTTGTCACCTCTCAGGTTGCCCTAGGGAATGGCTACTGTTTCAGTGTTCAGATTTCGAGTTGAGACTCAGAAATAAACTGCTACGGATGAGACGTGAACTCATAACTCCTGATTATCCATCACACTCCTAACCAGCTCGTACTGATCAGTGCATCCTCAGCCTTTGCACTGAACCCAAAACTATCAGTGTTATCATTCTATCATAAACTCAGCACAGCCTTTAACATAGCAAAAAATGCCTACGACACATGGCGAAAATGAGGATTCGCGGTTCCCTCAGCCTTCTAAGTCTCAGCAACAAAAGGCTCATTTTTTAAATCATGATTAGCGACCTTTCATAGCTATAAATATCACTACACATCTAATGTCTCTATGAATAAACGCCCATGTATGACTTTAACCCTTGCACTGCAATTACTGATATGCAATGTACTTTCGTTTTCACATTTATGCCGGAGACATGATATATTATCATTGGTCAGGAATAGTGAGTTTATTTAAGCGGATAGCGAGGCAGTGATATGTAGATTTATTACAATACACATTTTTTGAGACATTCATTACATGCCATAAGTTACAATACAACAATATTTTCGAATCTAATTGACCACAGTCTTTTGTGTTTGATTAGAGTGATTAGTCTCCACACTTGTCAATAAGCTAATCTATGATCACCATAACCTGATAATCAATTAAATACAGTAATTAGTAGCCAATCACATACCTGTAATTGGGAAGTGAGAAGTGATGGATGAATGGCTTAAGCAGATTCCATTTGCATTGCAATGAGTTCTTAGCCTGGTTTGTTTGTAGGTGGAAGGTCAGCTTGGAATCAATTGTGATTTAAAGAACTTTGGTCTCATTTGTGTTATTAACGTTTACTCCATTTACCTGTAGTGACTGAATTTGCGATGATAAATTGACTAAATCAGTTTTCGAACAATTTGCTCTTATCCTCCATCTGTTCATCCACACTGACACTTTATCACAGTTGCTCTGATGGATCAGCCCTAGAGCTGTATTGTCTTTGTGAGCCGCTAATATTTTTCTGATATGAAATTTCAGGTGTGAACAACCAGACAGCATGTTTTAAGAAAATGCTTATTGCGGCCTATGAAATTTGAAATCCGGCCTTTCCTTACTAAACCTGTGAAGTCTGGCCATGAGATAACAAGCCACTGATGAGACAAGTGCCCATCCCTCAACAAAGATTTGGTGATTGAAGAAAAATGATGTTTTTTGGACATTCATTAGCTCCAAGCTTCAAATTATGAACTTTCAAGAAAAAAGTGTGGGCTTTACAAGTTTGGCTGATGATATTATCACTAAGTTGGTCAGCATAGGAGCTGGTATGTGGTATAAATTAATTTCTTCTCAACAAAGATACTTTCAACGTTATTCAAGAGACAAACATTGGTAAAACTCTTACCACATTTAACTCTATTGGTAAAACTATTTACTTACATGGGTTAATCTACAGATGTTACTGTTAAATGTTGCCATTTAAAGAGGCACATAGGCATTGAAACATGGATACATGGACACATATACACATGCGGGGGTAGGTACACATGCAGGGGCAGGGGCAGGTGAAGGGGCAGCGGCAGCAGCAGGGTCAGCGAAAGGGGCAGCCGAAGGGGCAGGGGCAGCGGAAGGGGCAGGGGCAGTATCTGGGTCATGTTCAGGGGCAGTTGTGATCAACTTTGGTATCAATCTTTAAAATATCTTTGAGGTTTTGAATTGTTGCTGGAACGGGTATATGGCATACAGGTGCACATGCGGGAGCAGAAGCAGAAGCAGGATCGGGGGCAGGATCAGGGTTATTGTCAGGGGTCATGGTCAGGGGTAGTTTTGATCAGCTTTGGGGTCAAACTTTAAAAAATCTTAGAGGTTTTGAATTGTCATTGGAAAGGGTACACTTTGGTGTCAAACTTGAATAAATTTTTACATATTTTGAATAGTATGCAAAGGTCATTGATGATCACAATATATTGTAATTATATGTGTGGGTTCTGTTTGACATGGCAATATTGGCAAACCTTCTTTTTAACAGAGTTTCAAGTCAGTGAATTGATTGTGCTTGCACAGATTTCTCTGTTACTAGGTCTCAATTTAATGATGACCCATGACCCACGGATAATTGGGGCTGCCGACTTATTGGTTAACTGTCTGGTTTATCTCATGCGTAGTAAATGAACACGGGGTTATCACAATCCCACTTTAAAATCTGCATTCAATCCCAACAAAAACACAAATGTACAACTGCCAAATTGAGTCTTACAATTGAGACCAAAACGTTTCTAGATTTTATCAGTATATATGTGGATATATATTATAGAAAGACAATTAATAGAGATTTATCTGTTAAAGGGTTCTAAAACACTGTGTATTTAGGGCGCTACCTAACCATCAATCATTGTAAAAACAAGATAACGTAAGATCTCATAGTTGTATCGTATCGAGAAGTTTGGCAACAAATCATTTTATTTATTGTACCCTGAAACATAGGTAAATACAGCAGTCAAAGAAAGTACATAAAAATTGACAAAATGAAAGCCACAAAAAATGCCATGGATAAAATTCTCAGAATTAAATAACAATTTAAACAACCAATCAGGCAAAAAACACTTCACAAAAATTGTAGCCTTCAGCAGCATTAATTAACCTATAATAGAAGGGGTGATAATTGCACTGTTACGATACAAATATTACTTAATTAATTCTTAAAACTTAATTCAACTTACAAATGGTGAATGGTTAGGTCACTTTTCGATCTAATAAGTGTGCGAGGCATACTAGTTGATCCATCAGGTTTCTACAGTGAAAAGTAACGAAAAATAAATAAAGAAAATTGTCACAATTAATTTCAGTCGCCTTTTCTTACAAAATTGATTACAATAATACATAGGTAATAATAGTAAAACAAGTAAAATAAAACTTTGAACCTACATGTCCTCTTGAAAATCCAGTACTCTGAATATAATATATACTACATCTCCCACGTAAGTCAGTATTGTAGTGAAGATGAATTGATAGCTGATTAACTTTGTAAATCAAACTCTGGCTACATTTTTCCGATTAAGTGTGCAGAGAGTAAAATAACGAGAGAGAAAATGCGTCCTGCTTTGACTTGCTTCTCTAAGGTAATGACAATATGACTAAGGTAATGACAATATGAATTCTGCAGCAATCTGAATGAGGTCACAACAAATTTGGCCTCATGGTTTTGCTGGCGACAATTCTCACCGGAAAACCTTATCCATTCTTTTAGTACCAGTCTGACCTGATGCCACAAATTTAAACAATTTGTCAAACTTTTAATGGATACTGATAAGATACTTGACAATTTACACCAGCAGGTTGCTGCATAACCACACAGGAGATAATAATAATTTGTTAATACAAACAAGCTAAATAAGTTTGCAGTTCAAGAAAACATCCCAATACAATAGTCAAAGATCTGTTCTTTTTCTAGATTGACGGTAAACCTTGTAGTTCTTCTAATCATCTTTTTTTTGCATAGATCAGGAGAAAACAGAGTACAATGATGTGAGCATATGCAGATTGAGTTCTTATAGTTCGCAGTGATACCAGTCGACAATCAGTTTATTGGCAAGAGATTAAACCTATCCTTGATATCAGCGCAATTATTTTCACAGATTTCATAACCCTTTTATCATTCATTGTCATCAAGTGTGTAGGTTAGCACTTTTGCCATGTTTGGGATGACAGCTCTTTTGCATCTGGACTCAAACATTTTCCAGACGAAGAACGCAAAAAATCAAATGAAAGATACCAATGGAAAGATAAATGAGATCCTAATAGTGTTTTCAGCCAGGAAACTAGGGGCTCCCTGCACACAATGCTGTCTTCAATTTCTTCAGAGGAAATAGAGCTATCTTCAATTTTAAAACTCTAATCTTCAGAATAAATTCTTCAAAACAACTGTACCCGAAACATGAACATGAAACTGCTTTACTAAAATACCTGTGAAAACTGAGCCAACAAGGTTATTAGTTAATGAAAGTACTCATTTTTTTCTAGACAAACAATGCACCTGGTTGAGCTCAAACCCAGAACCCTTTGATCCAAAAACAGTAACACTGATGGGTTTTGGTTTGTTGTTGTGTGGAGTTGTTTGTTCAAACAATCCCAACCTGAGTAGATAACTCCAAGTTGTTTGACTGAATCCAGTCTACTTGAAATTGAGCAATCTTCTATTGATTTTTCAATTAAATCTTTTCTTCAACTTTAAAACACTCAATCTTAAATCTTCAGTTAAATACGCGGGGAGCCCCAATCTAGGAGTGATGCAGTGATTGACACCTAGTGCAACAAGGTTGTGAAAACCACTTATTATGTCAACAGCAAAAAAAGGTGTTTCAACCAATCTGCTTTATCAAGTGTTTTATTGGTTTGATGCCTTTGGTTCGCATTAATCCGAAAGCAGATAACATAAACAAAGTAATTTGCACGGCAGAAATATGGAACATGAAAACTGTCTCTGTGAACCTTGTGAACCCTATGGGGGCGCTTACGAACAGGGCGGGTTACCAGAGTCCCAATAATCTAGTATTTTGTTGGAAGGAAAATTCAAAAAATATTGATTGCATTATTAATATTTTAGCCTTCTAGCTTGCATGCCATAAAAGCCATGTAAACCAGAATCGTAAATAATTAGGTTTTGGCCATCTGCTATACTATCATCGTTGATATTATGATACTTGAAAGACACCACATACGTGTAACCTTCTTAACAAAACCACAACGAGCACAGATCAATAAGTGATTACCAATGAGGGCCTAGGATCAGAGCTCCAGTGATATAGAAGTGATGGCAGGAGACGTTGTATATCACAACATGCTGTGGTCAATCATTGATTAGAATTGTTTATTTTTCAGCTTGAGTTTGGATTAAGTATGAGGGGAACTAGACTTATATTTGTGGTACCTCTTGCCATCATCTCATTACTGCATGCAGGAGCTGAAAGCATAACCAAACTCGGGACTTGTAATCGATTTTCTACTGAAAAGCCAGGTGAGTTTTCTGAGAATCGCATGACCTCCTTGACATGCGAAATTATCTATTTCTTCTTGTTAAAATTGCTTAACTTGTTATGTATATTTGAATGCTTTCATTGCTAACACTTTAGTGGTGCTGTCTTTTTTTTTCAATATTTTGAAGGAGCCAGTAAAAAATCGAACAGCAACAAATAATGTTGTAAATCTCTCTGTTTCCATGTCAATTTGAGATAATGATAATACTTTTATTTGTTTTTAGACATGTATTGGTTGGCCCAAACAGAAAAAGTATTTATATCACCTTGGCACTGCTTGGACAGTTGTCAAGACAATTTCGGCACCGATGAGATTAGGATATTTGGCTATCCAGCTGATGATGATCGCAGATGTGCCTGCAGACTCTGTCCAGAGGATTACATGCGTGGTAATAACCTGAATGTTTTGCTGGATCTTATGGGATCCAAAGATGCCAGTAGTATGGAAATGAATACAAAAGACTTTGGTGGCCTTCTCACATATTCCTGCAAGCCGTAGGGTGATGTTTACTTCAAACATGAAATTAATTACACTTTTTAGAGGACCTGTGTTGTTGAATTTCTTTTAAATTCATTTAAAAATTTTTTGATTCAATTTTTGGCTTTTCAGTCGTATTTCATGATAATGATTACTTGGAGAATTAAAGTACAATACAAAATGTGAGAACTACTATATGGCATCTGAGCTTGCTGATAAAATCTGCAAAATGAAACTAACATACCTTGTACTCTCGGTTTGGCCAGATTTTGCCAGGCAGTTACATAATCTTTGACCCTGGACATGAAAATATAAGAGACACAAAATGCATGATCAAAATCTTTTGAGGCAACCTGTTACCGATAGTACAATATGGATCCACATTAAAAGTAAATCCAGGTTTTTTTATGACCGCCAGACATTCCTACATCTCTAAAGTTCAAAAGAGAGTGTATCAAATAGTCAATTTTTTCCTATCTATTCAATGTCCAAAGCAGTAAGCTCCTGACTATCTGTGAGTATTGTTGATTTATTCATTCTTCCCCTTGTCCCAGTGATGTATTTCCAGTAGTATTGACATAGGGTCAAACAAATTGCTAGAAAATTGGAAAACTTTGAAAGCATTATAGAAATAAATTCTTTGCCCAACAATGCCTATGCAGATATTGTCAAAATTGTTAAATGTTTGAAATATCAGAACAATCAGCAGCATTTCAACAGCTGTCAACAAGCTCAAGGTAATTGCAATAATTGAAGAAATGGGACCTGATGATGAAGAGGTTGCATATGCATCCTTTTTCAATGAGGACTCAATATGTCTTTCAGGTTGTCCTCGATTCTTCACCGCACCAGAGATTGCTATTGCTGCATCAAAATCAATTATTGATCATTATTAAATATATTGGTATGTTGGCTACACCAAGTCTTAATTTTATTTGATAGCTATTCACTGATGAGTTTAGATAACCAACCCATCATATATCAAAGGAGTAGACCTATAAGATCGAAGTATGCAGTACTTTCTGTGATGAGTTCTCCGAAGTGAGAAAGTGCAGTAATTTGTAAAAAATTGAGTCTGAGAAAACGTCAGCTAATTCCAAAAATTTTTTGTTCCTATGCCTCAGTTCAATGATTTCACAAACTGACCATTGGTAGTTTGGGCGGCCCACTGATTAGTCAAGTGTTTGGTTCATCCCGCACACAATAAATGAACATAGAATTATCACAATATCAGTTGAAACTCTGCCGTCAACCCTAACACAAAACCAAACTTTATCAGAAGAAATTACATGAGTTCTTTGAGTATTAGTCAACCTGAATATGTGCATATATATGCTTGTGAATTGAAGAACAGTGTCTATTAGGGGCAATTAAGGGCGCTACCAAACCATTGAGCTTAAGTAAATTTATTGTAAAATCATGATTACGTCAAACACAAAGAGTACTGCTTGGTACCCAATTACGAAGACGGTCAAAGATCTTTTTTTGTATGAGGTAAGACCTTGACGTATCTCTAATCATCCTATTTTGCATGAGCAGGAAACCACAGCACAATGACACAAGTTGCAATACAATGATGCCAGTCAGTTCAAGGTTGGGCAGAACAGAGGATTAAACATATCCTCTTTTACAGCTCACAGATTAAAAAAAGTTTTATTATAAGATTGATGGTAAAAAAATGAGTAGGTTATTTTGCGCTCAGGAATGCAAAAAAAACCAAGGATATAATTGAAAGATGAATGAGATCATTATAGAAGTGTTGCAGTGATTGCAACCAAGTGCACCACAAATTGCTGGATTATCCAGATTGTCAAAAAAACTATAACATCAAATACAAAAGTAAAAATTAAACCTCTGGCTCTGTCAAGTGTTTTCAGGGTTTGATGCCCATGATGACAAATTTCTCTTTGTCTGTCTTTTATATCTGCTAACTGGATTTGTCTTGCTGGTCCAACTCATGCCGAATCATGCTTAAATCACCTTCCTTCATCCTTCACTCACCCCTTTCCCTTAACAACCTCCAATCGCCACGATCGACTTCTCCAAAAACCCAAAAGGGCCGGCTGTGGTCCACTGGCGGTTGAAAGTGTCAGTTCCTCTCTGCAATGAGCAGCTAGTAAGTGAATAGGGCTGAAAGAACTTTGTCATACCCAAGCCTGTCATTTTGATGAACACTTGAGTTGTTGGCATCATCAACAATGTGACACATTCAAATGGGAAAATGGCATTGCTGATCTTTGCAGCAGAATGCATGGACATCACTACAAAGTTAGACCTGTTCCAGACAGGTTATCTGTATCCTCAAGGGGCCATACTGTTTAACTTTTGCTTAATAATAGTCGTGTGTTGGTATTACGCAGCCGGATTATAAAAAAGAAATTCATTTATCACACTCATGCTTACGTGAACTGTGAAAAAAAGTCTGAATTTGCCCCCTGCTATGTTTTAGAAAGCTAACATCTTTCTTACAAGGATTAAGGAAAACCTCGACTAATCCTCTCAATTATCATAAGCGTGGAAAACCCAAGTTGCATCAATAAAGACCTCAAGATTTGCATCACCATGATATCAATGCAAATCAGACATGAGCAGCAAAAAAAAAGACAATTTCAACAAGTGCAAAGTACAGATTATTACAGAGAGTGGATCATCTCAAACCTTGACGCACAGTATTCTGGGTTGATTTGATTGGTTATACAATACTGATCATTTTATCCAAAATCATTTGGTTATATATGCTGCAGTTGTTTATGAATTGTCTTAATTTGATTCTCAACCCTTTTATTGTTCACTTTGTAAATTCCATCTTGCTAAGATGCTTCTGAATAATGTATAGTGTGTCTGTTTTAACAAAACTTAAACAACCGCATGTGTAATTGGTAATAAGGTATTGACTGTTGAGCTTTACAAAAGAGTATTCCATGTCATTTTTTCCGGAGGAGGGAAGGGGGAGAGGGGACATAACAAACTACCCCACATACATGATTGCAAATCATGAGGGTTTTGACATCATTCTGTTCAACAGTAAATCATACATGTAAACCAGTTATGGCAAAAAAGTTTAAAGACGTTATGAACTGAACTACCGTCATGTGAAAGGTTATGCACGATAATCGGCTTTACGTTACTTCATTTTTTTTAAAAGTGAGCACGACACATTATGACGCAAACTCACGCATCATGGAGATTATAGGGTATCCATTAAGGTAGAGACACGGGGGTGAGCAAATGTTGACTTTCTATACACCGTTGGAAAGCTACCGATGCTTCATAGTTCAATAACAAATTGATAAGATGACGTTGCGTCATTTTATCAAAGAAATGAGGCCAAAAATCTGTTTTTAGCAAATTGGCTGGCACAGCAAAATTGCCTGCAATAAATTTCCAAACATAAACTAAAATATTATATGATGAGCCTAAAGTGACTTTTTACGTCACGTCATACTGTGCCTGACTCTTGAAATTTGATGATAGAATGCAAAATTTAAACCAATTTATCCAGGGCAGCTAAAGATGTTGTGGTCAAAACATTTTCTAGGCAATTTTTTGATCCCTCATTGGCAAGTAGCTTCTGGACTCTACCTATTTTCCGCATCTTAACTGGATCCTGGAACTTTTTCCATATATTCCCATATCATATTTAGACGGCTTCCAGTTATTTTATAATAGGGTCTTCCTATAAAAGAATTATGAAAATCACATAAAAAGTATATTTATCGCTGTTATTCTGGAACGGTTGCGCAAAACCTATTTTCATGCCGCAACTGTGTTTGAGGGGTGTCTACAATCTGTCTGTAAAACGTTAATAAATGGATTTAGCAGTATGATATTTTCTCAAAAACTTCTCAAGATATGCATGATGTTGATAAAAACATTTCAATGACGCCGCTTCATTCTATGATCTTTGCCAAAAGAAGTTAAATGGTAAAAAACGCTCTATGTACCATGTTTCTTACTTGGATCCGCCCCCTTTGCCCCATTTGTAAAATAGTACATATGCGCCATCAGAACGGCCATAAAAAAACTACCCCAGACAAAAGCGGTGGATGCTCATGTTTGAAGGCCGATTTGCATTGTACCCAATTGTGTGGTTGCCTTCAATGCGACAATGGCAAGGACGACACAACACAAGATGAGTATGACCAAAGTACCAATGATGAAGACCTTGACCTTTAAACTGGTATGAATTTGCATCCTTTCTTTGCTTTGGTTTAGCAGTGATACTATGTGCAATTTAAAATGGCTATTAAATTTAAAATACAATCAGATAACACGCTTTACCAGAATAAACTTCATAAACGTATATCTGTTTTTCTCATATATTCCCAATTTATTATTACACTGCTACCAGATACTTTATAATGGGGTCTTTTTATAAACAAATCATGAAAAATGACATGAAAAGTATATTTATCACTGTTATTCTTGCACACTTGCGCAAAACCTATTATGATGCCGCAACTTTGTTCGAGGGGTGACTACAATTTGTCTGTAAAACGTCAACCGTTCGGTTTAGCAGTATGATATTTTCTCAAAGACTACTCAAGATATGCATGATATTGATAAAAAAAATTCAATGACACTGCTTCATTCTATGAACTTTGCCAAGAGAAGTTAAATTGTAAAAAAGGCCCTTTTTATCTCTTTTCCGTGTTTCTTACTTGGATTCGCCCCTTTTGCCCCATTTGTGAAATAGTACATATGCGTCATCAGAACGGCCATTAAAAACTACACCAGATACTGTCTTCAATTTCTTCTGTTTGAGACACTTACACGGATGTGAATTTTAGAGCCTTTCTTGTATAGCCGCTGCTGGCCTATAATAAGCTGTCAAAAGGATCATTACTGAGCTCACAAAACATTTTTCGGAAGTTCTCACATACGAAGCCGCTTTGTTCAAATATAACACATACAAGAAATGCCAACACAATTTGGCACTGCTTTTCAGTTTTCCTTGAATTGCGCACCACAGAATTCCCTTATAAACCCCCTCAATCTGGCTGTTTTTGGTGTTCTGTGGTGCGCTTTTCGTGGAAAACTGATACACAGTGCCAAGGTCTGTTGGCATTTCCTGTTTGTACCATGCTTAATCAAAGCGGCTTCGTATGTGAGAACTTCCAAAAAGAAATGGTGTGGCAACAATAGTGGTCATTTCAACGGTATGTTTGATGTTCTGTAAAATTGTTACAAAACCTATATCCGTGCTGATCTTGATACAATAGTTATACTGCTGAAAGTTTTTCCGGGCGTCATTTAAAAAGCAAGAAGAAACTAGCAAAAATCTTAACCACAACATTTTTATCTGCCCCAAATTGGTGATTAAAATTTGACATTTTATCATCAGATTTAAAAATCAGGCACATAATCACGTGACGTAAAAAATCATATTAGGCTCTTTATTTATTATTTTAAGCCATAAGCTATGATGAGCTATACCTCTAAGACTAAGAACTACCCGCTTAGAAGTTTCTTGCAATCAAATTGTCTTAGCCATCCACTTTTCTAAAAACAATTTTTTGGCCCCAATTCCTTGATAAAATGACGTAACATCCAATGAAATTTTTGATGAGCTATTAAGCATCAGTAGCTCGGCGGCTAAACTTGAAAAAAAAACTTGATTTCGTATTAACAAAGAGGTGTAAAGACTGACACCAACACACCACAATTTTGACAAAATCCCTGATTACGTGTGGTGCGAAAGAGAAGTAAACCAAGATTCTTGATCTAGTTGTGTCTGAGCATGCTATTATGTCATTGTCATTGAATGCACACCCAAACCATGTCAATTCTGTTCGGAGTAATCTGGTACAATTGGCCAAATACAAAAGCTGCCACAAGTTCCTGCTGAAAGAAAGCATTTCATAAAACTCTTGAAAATGCTACACTTCCATTCGGTATTTGTAAACATTTATTACCTTGAACACTTGTGTAAAGGCATCACTGCTGCATCCAAGCTGGATATCCCTTTGCTAATATTGGGATCTGAACATACCATAATTAAACGCTATCAATATTTTTCTAGCACAGCTTGGGATAATTTTTCTATTTTCAAAGTTTGCAGCTTATGTTATTGGGACGCTACAGAACCGTGAACTACGAAATTTTCATTGTGAACATACAGGATCATGGTGATTGAGAAGATTACTGAAACACAAGTCTGTTGCAGTGATTGAGGGGAAACCATGACGTCCTTTTAAGCCTCTCAATTTACGTAATCAGGAACACTGCAGCTAAGTTGCAACAAAAAACATTTAAAAACTTGCGTTACAATAAAACTTATAATAAGATGGAATAGTCAACTTCCATTCTAAGGATTATGCCATAATCATAGTCAATTTGCATGAGCAAAGTAAGTAATTCAGCAAAAAAGAGGTGTAGTGATTGACACAGAATAAACCACATATTTAAATTGCGAAAATCACTGATCGTGTCAGGTGCAAAAAATTGAATGAACAAACCTGCTTGGTCTAGAGTAGCTTTCAAGTATTAGTTTTTTATTAAGATCATATGGAAATGTATTGTGATCATTCCAAAATGTATTCGAATTACATAATAATGTGGAACAGCTTGACCATTGCAACCTGTGTTCAGACTCAGGTTGAAAACTTTGTAATCTCTACAGTACACATAGTTTCAGGGTCCTTTCCATGCTTTGTTAGGTTAACAAATAATCTTTTGGACAATATTATAGTGTCCTGTTATAACAGTCTACCTTCAACCTTGCTTGCCACTCTGGTTGTCAGTTTATTGAAAATTCATTCTTCCAAACATTATTTTTCACAGATAACATGATAATATCTTTTTTTTAATCTACTATCAATTTTTTTTTTCTTGTCAGGGCTAATATTGTAAATCATTCATTGAGAATGAAAATTATGCCAATAAAGTCTTAAAAAAGAGATAAAATAAAATAAAACCTCCAAAAACAAAGGATAACTCTGATAAACTTTCCAAGGATCCTGCAACACCTGCAAAAAAAGGGAATGTAAATCTTGAGGTTAAACTTTTCTTCGGACAAAAGGATACTTTGTTATTTCACCACAAACTCGTAATCATGATTATTCCTAACAACACCCAAAACATAAGGTAAATCATGACTACTACAGATGATCTAGGATTAGCCCTTCTGTAATATATAAGGAATGAAAAGAGACCAAGCAAATCAAAATCAACTGTGGCCTATCCTTGATCAGACATATCTTTTTCCAATGATTAGAAATTAGAAGAACTAGAATAATTTTATTTGCAACTCTTGTCATCATCTCATTGATTCATGCAGGCGTTGAAAGCATAACCAAACTCAGGACTGGTAATCCATTTTCTACTCAAAAGCCGCGCAAGTTTTCTTGTAGCCGTATCCAAGCCTTAAGAACCAAAGGCGTCTATGTATACTTGTTGAAATTGCTTAGCTTGTAATGTGCATTTGCATACATTCATTGCTATAATATAAAATTTGTTAATGTTCATCTTTCACAAGTTGATAATTTGAGATATTAATAATACCTGTTATTCGTTTTTAGAGAGGTATTGGTTGGCCCAAACAGAAAAAGTATTTATATCATTATCCGACTGCTTTGACAGTTGTCAACATAATTTTGGGACCGACGGGATAAGGATATTTGGCTATCCATCTTTTGATGATAGCAGATGTGCCTGCAGACTCTGTCCAGAGAACTAAATGCATGGTGATAAACTGAACCTATTGCTGAGCCTATGCGGAGATGTCAACAGTATGGAAAGTAATACAAAATACTTTCCTGCACTTCTCACATATTCCTGCAAGCCCGAGGGCGATGTATACTTCAAACATGTAATTGATTACAGTTTAATGGGAACCTGTTACAATAATTTTTCATAAATGTTTATTGATCAATATTTTTGCTTTTATGATAGTGAATTTTATGTGCAGTTATGTTGGTATTTTTTATAACTACACAGCACCAAAACTTTTATCGAGAAATTTTATTTCTTGTTTGAATAAATCAATCAATCAATATGGAGTTGTTTACAAAACAATGCATTATAATACCTGAACAGTGCAATTGCTATTATTTATCAACCTATTATTTGTATACTTTTATTGTCATTCTACATCATCTTTAGAAATTTTTTTCATGCAGTGACAGAACAAAAAAGAAAAAACTTAAGGGGAGAGAAAAAGAAAAAATACTCAAGTAACAAGAATTAATAGGATATAAAGTGCTCTGATAGTTGTTGTTTAAAATGAGTAAGTTTGGTTGCTGAGCGTATCTGAATTGGTAAAGAGTTAAAAGTTGTAGTGATTTTTTGTCTTAATTGATCAATGTGATAATGTAATAGGTATTTGTCTCTAAAAAAGGTTTTAGAGCTAGCTGGAATAAAGCCTTCCAAAAGAAAGTCAGGTGCAATCAAATGCAAAATTTGAAATCAAAAATACAGGTGAAATGACCAGCAAGGAGAGGAAAAGGAATCAGATCAAGAGATGTATGTTAATCTTTTGTATGTATTAGATGATATGGTATGTGGTTGACATTTGCTTTTAGGCGGAAAGCCCTCTTTTGGAGCAAGTATGTTCTTTCAAGAATATATTGTGGTGATAGGTTGCCATATATGCGGATGCCATATATCATATGACAAAAGACATACTGGAAATGAAAGTTATGAGATGATTTACCATCTAGGAATGCCCTGCATTTCTGGAATAATGCCAAACTTTTGTTTATTTTGGTGCAAATCTGGTCTACATGATCGTCCCATGTCAATGAGTCATTCAAAGTAAAGCCAAGGAGTTTGGTATTGGCATTTCGGTTTAGTCTTTTATGGTTAATTTTTAGATCTAAATCTAGAGATGTGGCTCTATGAGAGGAGTGTACAAGCATATAGTGAGATTTTTTTATGTTTATCAACATCCTATTATTCCTACACCAACTTTCTATCAAGTGTAGATCAGTATCACATAAATCATTAAGTGTATCAAAGTTGTCAGATTTTGATACGAAAACTGTATCATCAGCGTTGGCAAATGCCATGGAATGTATTTTGTAGGATAAAAGATCATTGACGTATATGAGGAATAAACTTGGTGCCAGAATTGAGCCTTGGGGGACACCAATGTCTATTGGAAGCATTTTTGAACTTTTTGCACCTTGTTGTATAGCTACAAATTGTGTCCTATCTGTTAGGAAAGATTTTATGAGAGAGTGCAGTTTGCCCGTTATACCGTACATCGTCAATTTTTTCAGAAGAATTTTATGGTCGACGCAGTCAAAAGCTTTTTTGAAATCCAAAAACATCATAGCAACAAAGTGACCATCTGATCTTGCTGACAAACAGTCAGAAATGAGTTTGTGTAGGGAATCAACACAGTAATAACCTTCTTTAAATCCGCATTGTAATTTGTGAAGAAGTTTGTTTATGGTGAGATATTTTTGAATTTGGGAATTCACATGTTTCTCAAAAATCTTAGATAGCATAGGAAGTATTGATATAGGGCGATAATTAGATGGATCTTTGATGTCTCCACCCTTATGAATAGGAATTACTCTTGCGGTTTTCCACTGTGAAGGAAATACACCTTCTATTAATGCTCTATTGAACATGTCAGTTACAATGTGGCCCGGGCCAAAGGTTTTTCTAACTTGGTTCATATCTTTGAAAGCTCCAGCTTCTGCCAAAGGGTAAACATTCTCATTTCATTTGATAGAAGTGTTCACCCAAGTTAATGTTTAGAATAGTACAGTAATTTATCAGACACTATAAACTTTTTAAGAACCAATCATGAATATGCTGATTTTAGGCATTATAACAAAGGTATAAGACGCTAGAATTGTTCTTTTGAATCAACAACAAAGATTTAAAATAACAGAGATACTGAACAGCTATTTTCAACAACATAGAGTTTTCAAAGCTCATATGAAAATGTCTTTAACTTGTGCTTGGTCTTATATATCTCAATGACTTTGATTATTATTTGTAAAAAAAGTTGATAAACTCAATTTAATTATACAAATATTCCTTGAGATCACATTAAAAATCCACAGTATTGACAGACAAATATTCCCTGAGAACATTTATGTTGAATAATACAATCGTACAAACCACATAGGTATGAATCTGATGTGCCAGATAAATTCTGTGAGATATGTAAAAATGAAAAAAAACTTCAGGACGATCATTTATTTTGCATGAAGATGACCGTGAGGTACCAAACAAATTCCGCACCAAGTGCTGCATTATGTAAAAAGTTCACATTCTTTCAGACTTCAATTGACTATACTAGGCTTATCGTAGAAGCTCCAAATGTCCTGTCCCAAAACCATTGGCCTTGGGGACTGAGGCTTGCAAGAATAAGTTAAAAGTAGGGGTCCAAAGTCAATATCGTTACTTTCCAGACAGATCAATTTTTGAGGAAAAGAATATTTTCCGCATTTTCCAAAAAAATTATTTTTATCACTTGATTCTTACCAAAAACGATCATATGATACAGTGGTGATGTCTCAATGTCTTTTTAGTATTTTTTTTTAGCATCATCATGAAATTCAAGGTGAAAAACGATTTTCCGCGTTTTCCATAAATGAAAGAACCTGAAATTTAGGCCGTTAAAAGATGGGGATGATATCTTAATGGGTTACAGTTCATTTTCTACGCATTGAGATCAATTTTTGAGGAAAAAAATATTTTCCGCATTTCCAAAAAAAATTATTTTTATTGCTTGATTTTTACCATAAACACTCATATGAGACAGTGGTGATGTCTCAATGTCTTTCCAGGAGTTTTTTTTAGCATCATCATGAAATTCAAGGTGAAAAACGATTTTCCGAGATGAATCTGATTTTCCGCCTTTTCGCGTTTTCCAGAACCCGGATCTCTGTATCCCATGTGGCTCAGCAACAAATTGGTTTTATCACCATGCATGTAGTCCTCTGGGCAGAGCCTAGAACTACATCTGAGGTCATCGAATGCCAGGTATGCAAAAATTGTCCTTCCATTAGTGCTGAAGTCTTGGCAAATGTCCCTGCAGTCATACCAAGTCATCCTTGTTCTCACAGGAGCTAACCAGTACATGTCTAGAAATGGAATTTAAAAGATTGGTTGTAACATATTTCACCTTATGTGTTCAAATAGATGTGCCAGGCAGAATTTGTAAGTGAGTGTGAGGGAGCAAAATTAAATTGAGGTTCCCTCATCACAACCCAATTATCTCATGGAAGACTAACCTGATTTCTTGGGATAAGGAAATTTGCATGTCCTGAATTTGACAGGTTCCAGAGTGTCAGCAGGAAGAAACCATGCTGTGGCAAAAATTACTAACAAAATAATTTGATCTCTCCTCATACTGTAGTCAAGTCAGAAAAACAAGCTCCTGTCAATGACTGATGTATCAAATTCTAATTTTCTGTGTAACTTTTCTTAGATTTATATCGCTTGAGCTGTAACCCAAGCCTTTTATTGGTCCTTATTGGAATTCATAGCCTTGATAATAATTATTTAAACAAGATTTTGTATAATGATTATCATAAATTGGCAAACATGTCCAAAATTGCAACACTCATATGTTGTCTGAATTTTTAATAAATCACAAAACACAACTTCCTAAAAAATAAGTAATGATTCGTAATATCACATATTTTAAGAACATGACTGGTGGAAATTGTGATGTCGATGATGCACACAGTGGCAACCAGTTTATACATTTGATAATCTCTGTATTATTTTTTGTATTTTATTGTTATAGTAGAACATAGGAATTGAGATTGAGTTTTTTGCTAATTTCTCATTATTCTGAACAGTTGATTGACATCATTGTGATGCAGATGCTAAGGACTCCTTTGACGTAATACATGGTGGTTTCCTGCTATGCAAACCATGAAGCTGAGACAAATGTCACAGAAATGAGAAGATTTGCAGGGATGGATTCAATTTTGTTTTGCATTTTCGACAATAGTAGTAATACATATGGTCTGCTATTTGGTAGCACCCGAAGCTGTGAATAAAGCCGCTTATCTCTGCCGGCTACTGCTGAATAAGTCGTATGTATGTATGTATGTGGCAAGATTTCTCTAGCAATGAAAAGAGAACAAACTATGGTGTAGAAAGGAAAATACCAGATACACATCCAATGCCGTGGGCTTATCGGGATGAGAGTCTTCTCCACGAGAATCATAGTTTATGTCTAGGAATGCTATTCCGAGAATTTTATCGCCCTATCATAAATAATTGGTTCTTTATTTGATTCAATGTGATAAAGAGGTAAAGCCTTAGCCATTTTGTGTTATTTTTATTATCTCTCCCCATTACCAGAAAACTAACCATCATATCAAATGTGCCAATGTAGATCTTAAATTTCCAGGTTAAGAGCTATGCAATGTTATATTATTGGACAAAATGTTACCTTCTATAAATCAAACTTGGGCCTCCCCTCTCCTCTCAATGACAATTATTCTTGGTAAGTGTTTTTAGTAGTCTTTGATAATGATTAAGGTGAAATATCACCCCATGGGGCAGATTCTATACTTATGGTGCAATTTTGTGAATTCTTTTTTTCTAATGTAAGATTTCAACATCTTGTAGGGAAAAAAGTAACATTGGACTATGTAAGACCATAGCAATTGTCCTAGTAACAAAATAATTGTATCCAATACATTGAAACTTATACAGATACTGCCATATAAATAGTTGGCAGCCTACTTGGCAGCAGAGTTGCATCACCTGGCTCAGACGCTGAGCAACACTTTTCTAGTGTGAATGCCTCACAACACAAAATAGTCTCAATGCACATAATGAATTAGATCATTGTTTTGACTATCGTGGATGGTTGTCTGTACAGAAGTATTGATTTCAAACTTAAAAAACATGGCATTGCTGTAATTAAGGCTTCTGTATTTAGGCCCTGAATGAATTATCAAAACTGCCATAATTGTGCGAAGACCAAATGTGTATTTCGTCATTGGGTTATAGCTCATAATTCTTGTCATTCATTAGTGTCATGCAGCCTGCTCTTTTTCATTGTATAGTCGCCAAAGACCTACCTCTTATGTAGGCTATGACATAAATTATCTGACATTGCAAAAGAGTGAAACTAAATTTAGAAAACATAACTAATAACTTAATTACAAATAATAATAAAACTCACTCACTCCTCGAACCTGGTAGTAGTAAGTGTGGCAAGGTTTTAGTACATAATTTCCCTCACTCACTACCTGAGGGAAGTCCTGAACCTTCTGCCAGATTGCATCATGTAGGTGAGACCAGAATCTACCAGATTCTTTGGGTTGTTGTATTCTACTGCAAAGCATGAATACAAGGATAAGATTTATCACCTGTTCTGCTTACCATTAAACTGATTAGCTGTATGGTGTTGTCATCATGCAAATCATAAGGACTTTTTTTGCAATCACTTATGACATTGTAGTGCTTGCTTCCTGCTTAAAATAAGAGGCTTAAGAGTACATCACAGATGAGAAAGTAAGAAGGTGTGGTAGATTTAGATTTTTTGTATGTGACTCGATTGTGGAATTTTAAAATACATGCATTAATACATTACTTATGTCGGTTGTGGTGTCTGCTTATCACTGCCCTATACTGCTGAAAGTGCAATCAAGGTCACAAAGTTTTTAAGTTATGGTCAACTGCAAAACCAAGAATTTCAATTTTTTAAGGGTAGTTGCGCTTGACCAGCGCCCCCTTGCCATGATGTGTTATTATTCAAGAACGAGGTAGTGTTCGACTATTTGGTTGTGAGAGTGCAATCTGATCTAATCATATGTTAGATCTAATTGTATGAGCAAAAACAGCAGGATTGTGTCCCCTCAAAATTATGGATTTAGTTAAAATAGAATTCTGTAGAATCAAGTTACTGGACTAGATAGAGGTTTAATCTATATTCCCCAGTGGCTTGTGATCATACTATTTAGCTGATTATCCCTATCACTATGGATTTCAGCTTTGATTATTCATTACTCAAAAAAGAAGCCTTTTAATGTTTTTTGTACTCTTTAGGTAAATACTTCAAATACATAAAAGTTCTGTGTTTTTATGCCACTGAAATGTTAAAACGTAATTAATATGGAAGTCATTCTGCACTTCTATGCGTAATATTGTTGCGTCTTTCCTACTTATCTGCATCATGAGGGGCTTAGATAGCTTTCTTAAACCAGGAAATTAAGCAGGGTGTAAATTCTTAAGTTTTTTGTATTGACGTAATCGTGAGTTGTCACAATCATGTTCTCTAACGCGCCATCCGCAATGTCGCCATGTCACAAAGTCTGGAATGTCCTCACATCGCCGTGTAAATTGATGGTAGGCTCTTCTCCACTTCATTCAAGAATTTGAACAGAAGCCTGATATGGTATGATAAGGAAGAATTATGTTTTTTCTCATGTCAATTATTGCTTCACAATCAAATAGCTGCAACTTTACAAATTACAAAATACTTTTATTTATGCAATGCGTGAAATAGACTTCAGATATAAAGAAAAAATTTCATTCATGGCAATAAAAGTTTTGGCGAAGAATAGGACGCCCACGGGTTGGTGAATGCCAATTCACCCCAGCTGTGGCCGTTTGAATTTTGGGTGATGGTTAGTCACACGCTCCAAGATTAGTCTCCAAACACAAATAGAAATCTCCAGATCGTGAGGATGATCGGTGTATAATCCGTATAAAGCGTTGGTCTCTAAATTGAAATATTGAGTGCTCTACTGTAGCAGGTAATCCTGTGACACTCTTCTCACACGTTCTACAACTAGAAAGAATATCATGTGAGTAACAAATACAAGGTTTTCTAAGGGGGGATGGAGGGTTTCAAAAACTCGAGAGTACAGTGCAACCTTGTCTGAGGCAAAGAAAGGAAAGGAAAGCTAATGACCTTTGTCCAACATTAAATATCCTGATGTTCAGCCAATCAGAATTCAGACTTGCTTCAACAACCAAACTGTGAGGAAAGCCTCATTAACCATGAGAAGCCAACTCATAAATACACAAACAATTTCAATCTAAAAATGCCATTTCTTACAAAATGTTTATTATTGTTGTATGGATTATTATCCAAAACATCCTGGTTCACAGAAAAGGTGTAAATAATCTCTTCATATCTCTTTACTTGTTTATGTATTTGCCCTGACTGTTTGATAAGACATGTCCTAATGTCTATATATTGAGCCAAGCTTTGTCTAAAATAGGATGGATTAATACAATGATGTTGGTAGGATGAGTTGAAAGTTAGAGGCAAACAAAGATTTGAGAATTCAAAGACTTAAATCTAACAAATGATGCCATGATCTCCAAGAATAATCTCCTCTGTATTCTAGATTTACCTGTAGACACCATAAAAACTTATGACACCCCCACAAGATGATGTTCAAAAATAGTTATTATAGCAGGAGATAGATACACCTGAGGGTGCCGGAGGTTGGAACAATCTCACACGGTACCAATCACCTTGCAGTGAATGGCATGTACGCAAACAGATTGCGACCGATCTCACCATCACTCGCAGTAGTCGACAATTGCTGGGTTCTCTTGTAGGGTTTTCAGGTGTCATCCCAACTTGTAAGCATGTTTTACATGATGAAAATAGTAGGCTACCTATAAAATTCAGATTGCAGATTTGTTAACCTTAAAAACCGGATGTATATTTATAATTAAGGGCTTCTGGTGAAACAACCATGAATTTTCATCAGATCTTTTCGATATTTCTAACTCTCCATTATCAAAATATTAACAAAATCTAGAAAAAAAACCACAGTTGTCCCCTTAATGTCAATGAGGGGACAAACCTTAAATGTTTATTCAAATAAACAACACGGTAAGATGCCTAGAGATTTCGCATAGACCAAAATACGGAGTCTAGGTTAATAAGGCATCTTATCATAAAAAACGAACGTTCAGCATTATGACCTAACTCTAGCTACCCATGAATTTCGAATTAGGATGTAATAATATCATCTTATTCTATTATTTTTGACATTTTGATGTCTGAGTTACCAAGAGATCATATTCAACCGAATTCTATCTTACAGGTTCACTTACAAAAACCCAAATTGTACCACTGTAGGCTAGATCAAGCTACTTACATTCGAAATTGCTCCCCCACGTACTATAAGACGTACACAAACAGGACTGCTACTGATCACTGGAGGGGAGTAATTCTAAATGCAAGCAAACTTGGTAAAACTTGATCTCGTTTATGCCTTCTGGCAGCCATTTATGAATCTTCTTCAACTAGGCTAATTTGTAACAGAAGTTGGAAGAAAATATTAATCAAGGAGAATTAATCTTTTTTTGAATATAACAAAGTGTATATACAAAATCAAAGCTCCTAAACAAAAGACTAAGCAATCCAGATAAAAAGAGCTCTGTCATGAGGCAAATCTCATTTCCTGATTTAATTCCAATTTTGATACTTCTTTATTTGGTAACAATTTCAAGACATTGAAGCAGGGCGTGTCATTTTTAATAGTTTCATCTTGCCATTTTCGACAGGGATTCTCTTATCATATCCCTGGGTTTGTCAAATGCAGAGGCCATAGCCCACAGGACAATTATCTAAGTAGGTTTCTTTAATTCTGTAAATACTTAGCAAGTGATCTTCAATTTTCGATCCGTCCATCAATCTCTAAACTTGTTGTTACGAGCCCCCCTCAGTTAGCAATGACTGTCATAAGGGGTATGTCATTACCAAAATTTTAACTCAATTTTTAAATTAAAAATTTGGTGAACAATTTCAAAATTTTGAAGGAGTAAGAATCATTTTATTATTTTTATCTTGACATCTTTTAAAAAGACATGGATTTTCTTATCATAACAGAGGCAACAGCCCACAGGCTCATTACTAAGTAGGTTTGTTTAATCATTTATACTCACTAAATGATCTTATCTGAGAAAAGAAATAAAAGCCATAAGGAAGGTTATAGCTGAAATTAAGCTAGTTAAGTTTAGCAGGCTGAGTATCCATCTGAGGTAATGGCGTTTCTAACGATTAGAGAGATCAGGGGAGCCCGGCTTTGCACTCCTATCATAGATTACCAAAGATTACCTGTGGCAAATCTCCTAAATAATACATATAGGTGTGAAACTTTGAGTGAAGGTTTAATAACGGCACCAAACAAATATGATGTTTTATATATTATTGGAAAGCTCTTATCACCAGGATCCCTAAAACTTACTTATATTTGCGCCGCAACATATGACGCGATGTCAGAGCCATCATAAATCCTGAAGATGCAATGCTGTTATCATAATACATTTTGAACTAATGGTGATAGAATCATAATTATTAGCATTCACACCTATATTTGCTCTAGAATGCATTTGCTACAATTATTTTTTCTTGGGTATATTCTTTTTGATTGGGACATCATAACTATATTTTAGTAAAACTAGGTATGCAGTGATCACAAATAAGCTGGAGGTTTAAAAATTGGTCATTTCTCTATGACAAAGTGTAACCGACTAATATTATGCATCTGACATTGAAAATTAGGTCGCAAGAAAAATAACTCATTAGGACATGTATTTTTTGGGACAAAACATTGTAGGTCTTTGAGTTATTTTTGTTTGGACATGATAGCTGTAGACTGTAGAACTTATCCCGATGCCTATACAAAAATATTCATGGTAACAAACGCATTCTCAAATGTGTTTTTTTTGCACAAATTCGCTATTTTGACACCGTCCCAAAAGTATCAAAGACTGTATGCTGTAAAAATATTCAAAGTCAAATTGATACAAGGAGATTATTGAAAGCAATAACAGAAAAGAATTCATATCTACCTTCATTTGTTTGAAAGGTATCCCCAGAACAGCCAAGTTAAAGAGGAGTTATTACATTATGTCATGTGACATGACAGTGTTGAAAAATGGTGTTTTGCGATCCGGACAGCCAGAGCTTTCTGATAGTATATTAAACAATACAATTACTCCAGAAACAAAATTTGACGTTTCTATTCCTTGAATAAATGAATTTTGCAACAAAGTCTTACCACGTCGTGATGGTATGATAAAGTAACATTGACGATTGTTTCCACTATTTTTATATTTGGGAATTTTTCCTCGATGTGGTAGCAAGTCACCTCTGCCGGTCTTGTCATGCGATCTAGACAAACTGTCTCATACCAGTAAAATTAACACTCATAATTGATCAAAGAGTTGAGATTTATGTAAGGAATGTAAATACTACTGCCCAATCATTCCAAATATACCAGCTACCAAGACCAATGCCCTTGTCCCTGCCAGGTGCCTTACTTCATCTTCAAGATATCACTTGGCTGTGAGAACTGAAGACCTCTCAGTTTCTGCCGCTCTTTCCACTTAGAGCTTTCTGGCTCATCCTGAAGTAAGATATACTATGTCACACAACTACAAAATGAGGTGCAAAATAACTAGCACCTGGAAAAATAAAGGAATGTGCTTTTTTTTCCGAGTCAGTTTTTGTTTTGTAGGAATGACCCCTCTCTACATCATTAGTTATAAATGAATCTGAAACTTCTTAAGGTCATTATAGCCATAACTGATGATGCAACTGATATTACGATGTTTATTCAAAGCAGCAAGTAGAAACTCGAAATACCAGAGCTGAAATTTGAAGCCGATGAATTTATAGGTTCTATTTTTGTCTTAGGCGTGTTTAAAAAATACATCCATTATGCATTTTATGTCAATACCTGGACAATAGGTATTTTTCAACCACGCCTAACACTCGAATGTCTTGCTTTTGCGATTCCTTTCTAATACTTAACTGCGCAAATGCCAATTCTAAGGCCTTACCAATACCTGATCAGCGAAGAAGGAAGCTAGACAAACTTTGTTCTGAGTTTATTCAACCATGACCATAAGCAACAATTTATTACCTTCGAATTTCATTTGAGAAAGGTGATAAATCATTTGTTAATGTCATCAGTTGTTGAAGAATAAGAATAATACTGTATTGTTTATTTAAGATTAAAGACTCATGTAGTGCTTTAACCATGAGATTAATGCTGGTGTAATATAATGGATTTGTTTTTATTGGTCAAACATCATATCAGCCAATTGTGCTGATTGAGTAAAAGTCACTGCTTAATATTGCTATACTTCCTTTTGTAATTTGATATTAAAAACTTATGATCGATTAAGCAATAGAAGATTGCTAGACGTTGTATTTCAAACAACAATATTATGGGAAAAGTATGTTGTACGCGATTTCATATTCACAATAACAAAGAGCTAGTTTTTTTCTCAGGCAATGTAAATGATTGAATTTGTTGCAGAGCAATCATTCATCATCCAGCAGGGAAGGAAGCTTAGCCCATTTTTGGTTGTCAAAACTTAGCAGATAAATTCTATCGCAGAGTTCTGTGAGAGAGGTAGGTATGCATATAAATTAATGGTATTTAATATTCTCTGCAGGAAAATTGGCCTTCTTCAGTTTTTTTTTCACAAAAGTGTTTTGATTATCCAGAGGTTTTTCAAGTATATAAAGTAATATAACATCAGCATTGTTGTTGTTCCTACAGTCATTAAATATTTGCATTTTCCCAATGCAGTTGGTGGAGAACAACAAATTTTCAGTACAAAAAATTGTTTCTACCCTTGCAACAATGCTATTCACTGCCAGGCGATTAGTGCCGCAGGAGTTGTGGGTTCGAGCCCCACTGGGGGAGCTTTCATTGTTGATTGTTCCAGCCCCCAGCACCCTCGGGTGTTTACCTCTGCTGTGTACTTGTCTACTGACTGACTCATGGAAAGACATGTGACGGCATGGAAAGACATGCTGACAAGCTGGAAAGACAGCTTAACCTACTACAATAGGTCCCAGCAATGGGCCATGTAAGGCCAATAACCCTAACACGTACGCTGTGTTTCATAGGGTGGCAATGGTGAATTGGAATGTGCTGTGGGATGAGAGAACACAACTCCGAGTAGTGAATAGCGGGTTATCTGATTAGCGCCATCGACCCATTCTTTTTTTTGGATGGTGAGATGGCGCAATCGGTTAGCGCGCTTGCTATTCACTGCCAGGCGATTAGTGCCACAGGAGTTGTGGGTTCGAGCCCCACTGGGGGAGCTTTCATTGTTGATTGTTCCAGCCCCAAGCACCCTCGGTTGTATACCTTTCCTTTTTGTCTTGGCAACCAAAAACAAGATATGACAACAGCTGTTCAAGAGTTTTGCAGTTTTACTCTTAATATATTGTCTACCTGTTCTGCACACTAGCATATATGCTAAGGACAAGAAATTACTAAGAAAAGTTTTCAACGATGCCAAGAATTTAGGGCTTGACGTAGGCGATCTCGATACCATTGTTAAACAGAGAACTAAATCCATTATCATGTGCTGTTTTTCTGATGAAGACCACTTTATACACAATTTTCTCGAGCATTGCCTTTCTGGTCGTCTTAGACATATTAAATATCGCAGCTCATGGGGCAAAGACTGTTTTCTGAGGCAAATGTGCATCACACTTAATGAGATTCTTTTTTAAAAAAGTCCATAGTTTCACACACTGGTAGCAAGCTCTTATTATGACAAAGTATATGCATCCATTTTTCGCAACATTTAATGTTTGTGATAGCTAATAAATCAATCAATCAAATATTATTGTGTTGACTAGAAATGAGGAGTTGCCTTTCCACAACCACTAAAGACAAGTGACCTTTAAACCTTTTATTGCTAATATGCCACTATTTCATTGCAGTAGGAAGTAGGAAGTTCCCAGCAATCTTGGCTGTTGCATTGTCATATTGGTGATTTTGTTTTGAGTAAGAATTGGGCCAGGACAGCACACACTCAGTTGCTGCTTGTCACCTCCACAGCCAATTTTATTTTTGCTAAAGAGAAGTGTTTCTCTAAAACATTAAAAGAATTGACACTCTCCTTTCCCCTACCTACCCCCATACTTTGATTTAAATCCATCACCAAAAAAAGTGATTTTTGGACTCACAGTTCTAGGTTGCATTGCAGCTTCGGTTTGAAAGTTTTGATATGCATCACAACCCTTTTTTTTTGGGCAGCCTTTTGTATTCATCAACATAGTATTTATCAAGGCTGGTTCAGACAACCTTTGTAAAGGTGAGTTCCTCAATGCTATAGCCATCATGAAAAAAAAACAGATAAGAAAATTTGAAAAATTATTCATAATGGTCCTGGATATTATCCATGTGCAAAACGCGGCGGCTTGTGCCTACGTTTGCAGTAAAAAAATGTTCAGCAAAAAATTGTTTGCAGTTCAGTGAGGTCCTATATCTCTTGTCAACAACCTAGAAGAGTATATGATAACTAGAGTTTAGTCACTAGCACTAAATGCTATGGATTTCAGAGGCGGAGTCTATATCAAGCAAAGGGGAGAGTGAATTTTAGCTAGCTTTGAAGTTTCAATGATGTGAAAAATGGCAATCTTTGCCTGCTGCAAATACTTCCAACAGGTTCAAGAATCTCCCAGGGAGCTGTAATATGTCATACAAATTTGCTTTGCAGGAAACATCTTTTCTTTACACAGTAATAACAAAATTAAATAATAATAATTTTGAGTGGTAAGGCATATGCTCAAATTGTTTTGATTCAGGCTTCTGGAGCAGGATTCATACACAATACTATCAGGAAATTCAAGAGTTTATATAATATTTTAATCCGTTTAATTTGCAATATGGTTTCGAGCTGGAATCTAAACCTTAAGGCTTAGCATAAATTCATAATGATCGACCATTAACTTATTTCAGATTGGATATGGCCTTTGAAAGAGGAAAGAATCGTCTAGTCTCTAGATATAACTTACCAACAATGGTTCTATTATCTTGGCTGATGATTCAAACTGATTGGATAACCTGTACATATGCTATGTCAACCAGCTCCACCACTATTGAGACAACCACCACCGATACAGAACGGGTAATGACCTCCACAGAGCCAGCCACCACCACTGCTGAACTAGCTACCACTACCGCAGAGCAATCCTCCACTACCGTCGAGCCAACAACCATTACTGCAGAGCTATCATCCACTACTGCAGAGTTATCAACCACTACTGCAGAGCCATCGACAACAACAGCAAAGTCAACTACATATCAATCCTCAACCACTGTACCAAAAGGTCAGACTTATTTCTAACCACAATAAATCATTGAAATTGAAGTTATGCCACAGGAAGAGCAAACGTTTGCCCGCTGCTTGTAGTGAATGGACATTAGTCTAGAGACATATAGATTTTTTTATAGATTTAATCATAGGTTTTGGTATGATATATCTAACTATGTGAGTTTGTCTAACATAAATATGAATTATGCATGTCTTCAAAATCTGTGAGGAGTAAAACTTAACAGCAGTGTCGACTTAAAACCTTCTATTTAGGAATCCATGTTTGGAATGACATAATGACCGGGGTTTACATTTTTCTAACTACTACACATTCAAGCTGAAAGTTAAGTCCTTCTGCTGTTTTCTCCTTGTTTTGTATTCCAATTATCTTCTTATCCCCAAAAGGCCTCATTGAAGGATACTACTATGAGAGGCTGCAAGACATAACATGTAACATTTAGGATCGAACTGTGTTATAGTGGTTGTTGAAGTGTCCATTTTTCTGACGCATTGGGGTTTTACCACATTGCAACATAAAATTGGAAAACAGATTATGAACATGATAAATAACCACAACCTAAAAAATTCTTTTTTAAATGTATCGAAATTCATGTAAATTCGTAAAAATGTATAAAAAGCAAATCAAACATCAACAAATTTCAGCAATGTCATATAATTATCATGGTACGGATGAATGGATTGAGAAATTAATCCTGAGCTAATACGCATCATTTCCAATTTGCAATATCCATCTGTGATTTGCTATAGAGCTGTGTCAGGAGAGGGCAGGAAGGTATTTAATTTATAAATTAGTTGTTGAGTGATGCAGACTTTTCTTTTGTTTACTTTGTTCGACACTTTTTTTCCTCTGAGTTAGGGCCCAGCTGTAATAAAAAACTTTCTTCAAACTTATCTATGATGTTAGGATGTAGCAAAGTGTTTGGCATTTCTTTATATATAAAATGCGAACACGGAAAAAAGAACGTTAATACCATTAAACATATGTGAGTGATTATATCAGTGGAAGAAGGACTGTAAACTTTTGGGGCAAGAATAAGAGAGGTACCATAAAACTATTACATCATAGCCTATTCCTATCTTGCAGATATTGATGAATGCGCTAAGGGGACTCACAATTGTACTTCTGATGCAACTTGTCTCAACACAATTGGCTCATTTGTATGCGCTTGTAACTCTGGGTTCTGCGGTGATGGAGTGGATAATTGCACATGTAAGTTAGTCATTTGAATAACGCTGTCATTCAGTAAATTTTTGCTGTGGATATGAGGCCGGTTGAGGCAAATCTACCTATAAATCAATTCACACCTGTTAGATGGCTAAATCACGCCAATTTAATTCATTTTACAATTCAGGAGTATAAATCATGTCAATTAGTAGTGGGCCAAATTTTATCCTGTTTTTCACACAATCCAACCGCAATCGATGCAAATAATTGAAAACACCATTGCATAAACTCAATTGAATGTGGTATTAATTATGAGTTTATGGTGTCCTGTCCTTGTTTGTTTTTGTAAGTCAATTGTATTTAACAATAATGCACCCGCAAGCATCAAAACCCCTAAAATGTTGCAATTTCAGTCATTATAACCAACGTAAACCCAAAACCGTTATTAGGCCACCCTCAATTTAGAACGAAGATAGCATATCACAGGATGAAAAATTTCATGGAACAAAAATTTGCGATTGTCTTCTCTCTACCAAGGTTTCACGGCATAAAAGTTTCGCGGAGTTGTCTCCTCGCGAAATTTGATTTGACTTGCTAAAATCTGAGCATTAACAGTTAAAGGTACATGAGGGGACAACTCTCAGAATTTATCATCTGGAAGAAAAAAATGATGGAACAAACATATCGCGAGAAGACAACTTCGCGTAATCGCGAATTATTTATTCTCATGAAATTTTTCATCCTGTAGGGTATAATTCCCAATTAGTATTTACATGTTTATGGCTTCCGATATGTTCCTCCAATTAAAAGACTGACAGGCTAGGTCCTAGGATGAATGAAGTTTGAGTTTATAAGGCGTTTCAGGTATCCTTTGACAGTTAATGGGAAACAAATTTTTTGTTGGCCATTCTTCCACAATTTGTTTTGCAATAAAATAATGGTACCCAAGTTCATTGATAATATTTTGGGGGGATTACATGGGGGTTACAAGATATACAAGATAAAATGTTGACTTCATACCTTGCAATGGGACAAACTCAAAATTTCCGTTGACCACATTGAGTTATTCTTCGACTCATTTCAAAGCATTATAACTAAAGGAGCTACCTCCTATTATTTCAGCTTATACTCTCTTACTATACTACACACTATAATTTAAATGCTATTGTTGATGAGTGATGAAAGAGCAATATGAACGGTTTCTTTTGATTTAAATATTTTATTTTTTCTCTTTCAGACATCGGTGGCTGTATGAATTATTTGTACCCATGTCACGAGAATGCATATTGTACGCACTTCACTGATGAATCATCTACCTGCATCTGTAAGCCAGGTTACTCACCCTGCAATGGTAATTTCTTGTTTCACCAACATGGATAAGTATTGTTCAGTATTATTATTGATGTCGTTTCCAGTGTGAAAAAAAGATATAAAAAAAACTAGCATAAAAGACAAGGATTTATAAAAAAAATGAGTGTCGATAAGTTGGTGCCAACACAGAATATTAAATAACAGCGTTTTTGTCCTTCATTATCTTATTTGAAAATAATTTTTCAGAGGTATTTTGAGTCAATCTAGCCTCGATTAAAAGATTCAACAAGATAATATCAATTAGCTTAATCAACTAAATCAAGTCCTAAAACTATCTCAATCAGAAGAGGTGTTAGAAAATGCAAAAACCTTTCTCTCATAGAATATTCTGGTTTGTTAATGTTCTTGTGAATTGTCACATTCAGCAGCAAGTAGTCACATATCATATATATAAGATGTTTCACTTGTCACTGATTGATGATAGTCATATAATAATGTTTTACAGTCACGACTACCACTGAAGGAATATCCACCACTCATGCAGGGCAAAATAATACCGCATGCTGTGCAACATCAACTACCGAGGACCCAAGCACCACTACTGAAAAATCAACCATCGCAACCACCACTGCTCTAACAACCACAGTACAAACAACCACCACAGTATCAACAACCACAACAGTACAAACAACCACCGCAGTATCAACAACCGCAACAGTACCAACAGCCACAGTACCAACAAACACCACTCTACCAACAACCACAACAGTACCAACAACCACCACAGTACCAACAACCACCACTCTACCAACAACTATTACAATACCAACAACCACAGTACCAACAACCACCACTCTACCAACAACGACAACAGTACCAACAACCACAGTACCAACAACCACAGTACCAACAACCACCACTCTACCAACAACCGCAACAGTACCAACTACCACAACAGTACCAACAACCTCCGCAGTATCAACAACCACCACTCTACCAACAACCACAGTACAAACAACCACAACAGTACCCACAGCCACCACAGTACCAACAGCCACAACAGTACCAACAACCACAACAGTACCAACAACCACAGTACCAACCACCACACCAGTACCAACAACCACCGCAGTATCAACAACCACCACTCTACCAACAACCACAGTACCAACAACCACAACAGTACCAACAGCCACCACAGTACCAACAACCACCACAGTACCAACAATCACAACAGTACCAACAACCACAGTACCAACAACCACCACTCTACCATCAACCACAACAGTACCAACAACCACCACTCTACCAACAACCACAACAGTACCAACAACCACCACTCTACCAACAACCACAACAGTACCAACAGCCACCACAGTACCAACAACCACAACCGTACCAACGACCACAGTACCAACAGCCACCACAGTACCAACAACCACAACAGTACCAACAATCACAACAGTACCAACAACCACAGTACCAACAACCACCACTCTACCAACAACCACAACAGTACCAACAACCACCACTCTACCAACAACCACAGCAGTACCAACAACCACCACTCTACCAACAACCACAACAGTACCAACGGCCACCACAGTACCAACAACCACAACAGTACCAACGACCACAGTACCAACAATCACAACAGTACCAACAACCACAGTACCAACAACCACCACTCTACCAACAACCACAACAGTACCAACAACCACCACTCTACCAACAACCACAACAGTACCAACAACCACCACTCTACCAACAACCACAACAGTACCAACAGCCACCACAGTACCAACAACCACAACAGTACCAACGACTACAGTACCAACAGCCACCACAGTACCAACAACCACAAGAGTACCAACAACCTCCGCAGTATCAACAACCACCACTCTACCAACAACCACAGTCCCAACAACCACAACAGTACCAACAGCCACCACAGTACCAACAACCACAACAGTACCAACAACCACAACAGTACCAACAACCACAGTACCAACAACAACAGTACCAACAACCACACCAGTACCAACAACCACCGCAGTATCAACAACCACCACTCTACCAACAACCACAGCACCAACAACCACAACAGTACCAACAGCCACCACAGTACCAACAACCACCACAGTACCAACAATCACAACATTACCAACAACCACAGTACCAACAACCACCAATCTACCAACAACCACAACAGTGCCAACAGCCACCACAGTACCAACAACCACAACAGTACCAACAACCACAGTACCAACAGCCACCACAGTACCAACAACCACAACTCTACCAACAACCACAACAGTACCAACAACCACCACTCTACCGACAACCATAGCAGTACCAACAACCACAGTACCAACAACCATCACTCTACCAACAACCACAACAGTACCAACAACCACAGTACCAACAACCACTACAGTACCAACGACCACAGTACCAACAGCCACCACAGCACCAACAACCACAACAGTACCAAGGACCACAGTACCAACAGCCACCACAGTACCAACAACCGCAACTCTACCGACAACCATAGCAGTACCAACAACCACAGTACCAACAACCATCACTCTACCAACAACCACAACAGTACCAACAACCACAGTACCAACAACCACAACAGTACCAACGACCACAGTACCAACAGCCACCACAGTACCAACAACCACCACTCTACCAACAACCACAACAGTACCAACAACCACCACTCTACCAACAACCACAACAGTACCAACAGCCACCACAGTACCAACAACCACAACAGTACCAACAACCACCACAGTACCAACAACCACAGTACCAACACCCACAACAGTACCAACAGCCACCACAGTACCAACAACCACAACAGTACCAACAGCCACAACAGTACCAACAACCACCACTCTACCAACAACCACAACAGTACCAACAACCACAGTACCAACAACCACCACTCTACCAACAAAAACAACATTACCAGCAACCACAACAGTACCAACAGCCACCACAGTACCAACAACCATAACAAATTCCCCTTTGTCCGAAACTACTACTGTCTCAACAAAGAAAATCTTCAATTCTTCATGTGAGCAGTCAAATAAAGTGTGTACACAAAATGCGGAATGTACCCAAGTGGGGGTATGTGGTTGTGAGGAAGGATATTTTGCTGAATCTGGTACGGGAGATTGTATCCCAGGTTAGTGACTTTTTCCTGGATCAGGGGATCATTTCTGACCCCGCAATACCATCATGGCTATTTATTTTTGGTTGCTTGAACACATTGTTCTTCTTTGATTGGTCAACAAGTTCAGTAAAGTAGTAAAGCCAACATCTTGTAAACTTTTGTCAAGCAGCCAATAAAGTGATAAAAAAGTAGCTTGCCTTTAGAAGGTTGCACTGATCGAATGTCCCCATAAATGTATCTAAATATAATGCATACATTCATATCAATGCTGCTGAGCATTATTATGGACTATTGAAATGCAATTACAATATTCTAGTTTTTACATTTGTTGAAAAAGAGATATTTTGAGCATCATGTTAGACGTCGATAGTCCGTTTGACAATCATGGTTCCTTTTTGTTATAAGATGTTGATCCTGAGTCAGATGGAATTGTTTTGATTGTGTGTTGGTTCACAATTGGGCTTCCTAGGGGCTGTGACACTGATATACAAAACCCAACAACAGCCGCCTATTGGGAAATGAGACTAACCTACCTTTCTGTGGTAAATATAAATCTTTCAACTGAATTTAGTGTTGCATATTATTTTCTATCTTCAGAATTCTCTATTCTCTCCTTGAACATCAGTCCTGACAACCAGCATTTACTTTTGCTAAAGTTGAGTATGACAGTGACATCCTTACAGAAATTGTCATTTACATGTATGTTGATCAAATATTGCCATCTGCATGAAAATCTTGTGAATATTTGCTATGTTTGCATAGAGAAATGAACAGAAACATATTAGTGATGGCGCGGATAAATATTGTTTCAATCTTTGTGACAGATTTATGCAAACTTCGGAGGAAGCTTACAGAGGGGGTTCATAGGTGTGACAGTCATACAGTTCAGGTAAACAGACTCCCTACTTAGCCTCAGTTTTTAAACCACTGCTGACACAGCTGGGATTTGCCCAGCAGAGTCACCAGTCAAAAATTTAAATAGAGAGTTGTGGCATCAAACATGTAGCCAGTAGCTTTGCATGGAGTTATATGAGCTCTTAAAAAATAGTGAGTATCTTCTTCCCCAGCCATCCGCCATTAGGGATGACAAAAGTTGACACTGACCAATCAGGTGCCTTTGAAATCTGGCAGAGATGCAACATTGATAAAAGTGTTGGATCTAAGCTAGATTTTAAAGTCACCTGATTGGCCAGGGTCAACTTTTGTCATCACTTATGGTGGATGGCTGGGGAGGAAGATACTCACTATTTTTTGAGATCTCATATAACTCCATGCATAGCTATTGGCTAGATGTTTTGATAACACAACTCTCTATTTAAATTTTTGAATAGTGGCTCTGCAGGGCAAACCCCAGCTGTGGCAGCAGTGGTTTAAGATCATTCAATTATTATTGTGGTGGATTTTCCACCACAGCTGAACATTCAAATATAAATTCATGAATCATGAGTTGTCTTCCCCTTTCATCATTTTTATAACTTTTCTAATTTTAATAATAATATGCTTTTAATATCTGAATTTAACTATAACAATCCATCTAAAATATTTCATCAGCCAGTATTTTAATAATGCTTTTAATTACTGATTTTAACTCTTACACACCCATCCAGAATGTTCCCTGTTTCCTGCTGTTGCATCAGCCAGTATCATATTACATTATGCTTTTTATAACTGAACATCAGAAGAGTCCAGTCAGTTAGTATGTAGCAGCTGAAGCAACAAGACCTTATATTTTCAAACTAGTAAACAGATCACAAATAAAGTGCCTTACTAAACACAACCTATTGAAGTAAGTTTCTTGAGTTCTGCCTGCTGGCAGACCTCCCTGCCTTGACATAATGTTGCCTTGTTTGTACTCTGTTGTTAGACTGTAGCCTCCCTTGGGTAGTAGGTAGAGGCCAAGTGAAAACCCCCATTGCACCACTGCATCCATTGACCTGATTGCCAGTCAAGTTCCAGTCCAGTTCAATCTAGTCCAGTTCCAGTCTAGCCCAGTCAAGCAATCTCGCAAAGATAGTTGTAAATCCAGAGCCATTCCCTCCCCCCCATTTGGTTATTTATTTTATCTATACCCCTTCCCTCCCATTGATTATATTGTCCAACCCTCTTCCCCTGGCCCATTTGCTTCCTTTTGTCTCGCCCGTCGAATAAGTAGTAATAATAGTTTGTCCATATCCCTTCCCTCCCCAATTTATTTTGCCTGATAAATATGTTAATAGTTTGTCCATATCCCTTCCCTCCCCAATTTATTTTGCCTGATAAATATGTTAATTGTTTGTCCATATCCCTTCCCTCCCAAATTAATCTCGCCAGATAGATAATCCTACTATCTTTGTCCACATATCCCCCCCCCCCAAAGCCAGCCCCAAAGTCAGGTCAATTATATTCCCAGCCCAGATAGAGTCGTCTTACTCGTTACCCCCCCCCCCCCTCAGTTAGAGTCGTCGTACTCGTCACCCCCCCTCAGTTAGAGTCGTTGTACTTGTCACCCACCCCCCCTCAGTTAGAGTCGTCGTACTCGTCACCCCCCCTCAGTTAGAGTCGTCGTACTCGTCACCCACCCCCCTCAGTTAGAGTCGTCGTACTCGTCACCCAACCCCCCTCAGTTAGAGTCGTCGTACTCGTCACCCCCCCCCCCCCCTCAGTTAGAGTCGTCGTACTCGGTATATTTCCAGGCAGATAGAGTCGTCGTACTCGTTTTAGAGAGTCGGCGTACTCAGTATAAATAGGCAATGGGTGTGGTTGTAGTGGCGGGTATCGCCGCCTTAGGGTAACCCCCTCAAAATCCTCTACATTATCATCAAGCTGATTTTATCCTTATTCAATGATCTAGGTCACTATGATATGATAGTTTAATGCAAATTTCTGAAATAGTACTAACTGCAACATAAAACAATAACTTAATCTTCTTTTAAACACAGCTGTGTTCCACAAAATCAAGGGAGAAAAAGAAGAGCGCTGGAAGCTCAGAGTGATATTGGTGTCAGTTTTACTGCTGCAGTTAATTCAACAGTGCCACTATCAGGAAGTGCTGCCAGTGAGCCTTCATTAGATGAGCTGACATCGGCTGTGGCTGATGCTACAGAAGCTGCAGCTAAACAACAAGTTACTGTGGACGGAGAGCAAACTACATTTGTAGGTGTTGATGAACCAGTAATTGCTACAGGTAAGTAAAAGTTACCTACGACCCTACGACTTCTACATTTTTATTATAATGTGACAATGGTTGATTCCATGCTATCAACTCATGTTAATCTCACATCATTAGAGCTCGATTCTTAATTTTACAATAATAGGTTAGGCTTCGTCTAGAATTTAACATCAAGCACTAAAACTTAACAGTAGGTAGTGGACAACATCTTACTGGTAATCAGCTGACTTGCTAGATAAAAAAGGTCAATCAACGATAATTTGTACTTATTCCATATATATGTTTGCAGTTCCTGCTCCTACAACAACAACTGAAGTCAACCCAACCCCAGGCTGGTTGCCTGCGGTAATAACTGCTATCTTCTCAGGAATTCTGCTGATTGTTGTAGTAGCTGCCGCTGTAATTGTATGTGTAAGTATCAACTGAGTGTGTAAATAAAATCTAAATTAACATTGTTGGATCTTAAAGAGTTCATTGTGTTACATTGGTATGGTACTAGGTCCTTGAAGAATCTCTCCTGTGCAGGGTTGCTAACTCAACTCAAGAGTTGATCTACTCTTTTACCAATTCTGCTTCCTACTCTTTGGTTTTTTTTCGAAAAGGATGGAAATCTACTCTTTTTTTAAGTTTGAACTCATGCCACGGCTACTTTCATAATATTATATCATTGTGTTTTTGTTGATTGGTATAATTCTGGCTGCAGGTAAACCTCAGAGTCCTAAATTTTTAGGGTCATACACAAGACAAAAGATTTCCATGGTGGATGATCTGGGGTCCTTCCCACATCCTACATCCCACAGACCTTAATATCCGCCAAACCATCTTCATCTCCAACAAAAACTACTCCTTCTCCACGAAAATTGTTGGCAGCCCTGCCCATGTGTACTTGTTTTCTGAATGATATGTAGATGCTTTTTTGATTAGCGCAATCAACCGATTCTATATTTACGGGATGGTGGGATATCGCGACCGGTTAGCACACTAGCTATATAGATAGATAAGATAAATTAAGAACAATTTTTGATATCTCCTACAGGTATGTAACATGTCCCCTTTTCTGATTTTCCAGTTTCAGAAAAAACGCAAGCCCAAGCCACAAATTCACAGATATAACACGCTCAAGTATACACATCCTGCACTAAGATTTCACAGTAATGCTGTTGTGTCAGGACACAGGTTTGCTGGTGGTTTTGCGGGAAGTGGAACAAGCTCATCTGTGTCTTCATCTGATCAGGGACAGAGACCGATAGGTGGAGCTCATGCTTGGTGGCCTAGTAACCTATACCCGTAAATTAATATGAGAGACAGTATGCTTCATACTTCCGTTTTTTTTGCAATTTAATGTATAACAAACAGTATAATAGAATGAAGAGTATTGCAGTATACATTATGTCTTCACCTGCTTGTAAATGAGATTTTGATAATTGTATATTATGTCTTTACAGCGATGGAAGAGGTCCTATTCCAGGGAAGCTAACCAGACAGAAATACAGCGAGTCACAAGCTTAGAAAATGGAGTCAGATACAGCTTAAAATTGTACCAGGTACTACAGCGTTAATGAATCTCAATAGTCTTCAGCGGTATCTTGATAAATATTTCCTTTGCTATCAAATATGTACCCACTGAACAAATGGCCAGTTGGTTGCTAAGCAACGTATTTTCTTGGAGGTTAAAATTTTGTCCACACAGAGGCATGCACTACATGGATGCACATACAAAGGACCACAATTTTTTGCGGGTCAATTACAAAAGAACTATAGCGAAGCTAAACACCACCAGAACTTGGCCTACTAATTTTATAATTTTGACCGTCATACGAACCCAACCTCAAGTCTAAATTGTACTGCTAGGTCAAAGACCAAAAGATGTGACTGATCATTTTTGTTACAAATTTGAATCTGATCCTTGGATTAAATGATTAAACATTATGTAAAATGTTATCCCTTTCTTCATCAGGAACGAATGGAGTAAAGATCTCAGACACTGGAGAGAATAGTGGAGATTCTTTTAATTCTGTGTTCAAATATATCTTCCCTTAGTGATATCCAGTTTAGAACCCCATAGAATGCACTGGACTTATTGGTTTCGCTTGTTATTACCTTATCATAAGCTTTAAATTTTTGTTCCCTATTTCATTGCAATGATGAATAACTGATAACGCTTAAAGAAAATGGTCTCAATATGCTGTACAGGCTCTCCTGTTTCCAAAAGCTTAAACTATATATGGCCACCATCAGGAAATCATATTTACCGTTACAGTATATACAAATGATAAAATGCACTAGACTCAGTATTACCTTTAGTTTTCAGTACAATGATAGAGTATGCAAGGTACACATCGATCGTTTTGTACTGTTTACGTTTTGTATCATATGTGACAAATAACAAGACAATTATATTGTGGTTCAGTCACTGCTGCTATGTGCAGACCCTTCTCCCGCCCCTTGACCGATGTAAATGTATTTAGCAGTAAGTTTTTTCCCAAGGGTCCAGGTACAGGCGAATTACTTTCTTGTAAGGTCAACCAACATTTAATGTTTTTTTTATCCATTCCTTTTTTTATTTCAATGATTTATTTTATATCATTTGTAGGACAATTTAGCCAAAAAAAATGAAAAAATGAATTAGAATATCAAAAAAGTGTTGCTAGCATAATTCTGTATCTATAAGTGCTTTGATAAATTTACAAATACAAGTCAAATTAAGATTATTTTGCCCATAGACCAATTGAAAAGTATCTGGTAAAGTACCTGATGTTTAGCAATTAGTGAGAGATTGAGCATGACTGAGACTATCTGGATATGTACATTTATAAACAGGACTGACGATTATGAGGTCTGTCAAAACCAAGACTGTCAGGAGAGTTTTGAACTATATCCGTCACAATAGCAGAATTATTGCCCCTACAATTCATAACTGTCCTGATCAGTCTGCTTTACTGATAGGGGTATATACAGTACAGGGTTATGTGAAACCA
Organism: Membranipora membranacea; assembly: GCA_914767715.1. NCBI lineage: Eukaryota > Metazoa > Bryozoa > Gymnolaemata > Cheilostomatida > Membraniporidae > Membranipora > Membranipora membranacea. The sequence continues at coordinate 13,280,441 of OU612073.1, read as the reverse complement.
TTTTAAACAAATGAGATTTATGCCAATAAAATTAAATATATATATATATGTTAGGCTTTGTGTATATGCTGTGGTGTCATTTCTTAGTTCCAGCAAAGCAGGATTACTGTCTGATTGAAGTCAATTAGTGTTAAAAGCGAAAACATGGGAATGCATTTTGGATATTCAGTTAATGGAGTGAGGAAAGATAAAAATCTTATCAAACAAGATTTGCTTTATTGAGAGCCTCTGAGAACTGCTATTAACTTAAAAATTTTAAACCTGCTTACCCCAAATCAGATTCTCATTTCTTTGGGTTACATTCCTTCATTTAAATCTTGCTAACTCACATCATATTTGTAAGCATTAGCCCTCTGTGGCATCTTGTAGTGGAGTTTTTGTTTCTTGAGTAGAGTAGAGCCAGCGTATGACAGTCCAGTATATTAACATAAGGCTATGGGGGCGTGGCCTCGTGATCACATGTCAGTGTATATGACCAGCTCACACAGTGCTGTCTACCAAAACACATGTCAGAATAGGCAGATAAGGGTGAGCCCAATAGCAGTAACAATTATGAAAGAAGTCATCTGACATATATTTTTTTGTCAGTGTAACATCATTGACTGTCCTCCCCTCTAATATTACTTATATAAGCTTTTACTATGAGGGAGTTGATGTTATCGGCATCTTGTGGATTGTATCTCTGAGTCAGCGTTCTACCTGACCTTGAGGTCGTAGGTCGTGATGTGTCAGCAGCAGACACAAACTTCAGATCTGTCATAGGTTAATATGGGTGAGGCTGTGTAAGATAGTCTGGGTATGCTGGTATCTGAAATACTCTAAAAAAGGAAATGTCCCAGTCATGTTAATACAAAACTATCTTTGCATATTCATTTGGTTGTGATTCATGATTTTAGTTAATTAAGAAGGACCTGATTCCTCTGGTGAATCATATATAGGTTAACAAATTGAAAGCATAGCCGATGAGTAATCTCACCAACGTCAATGTCATTCCTGAAGAGTTGTCTTACCAACATCAGTGTTAGGATAACTCGAAAATATCATATTGGTGTCTCATCCAAGATACCTGGAGAGTTGTCTCCCCAACATCAATGTCAGGATAGCTCTTAACTAGCAGCTAAAGCACTCCATCGTAAATCCCTGAAGAGTTGTCTTATCAAAATCAGTGTCAGCGTAACTTTCCATTAGCACCTAAGTGTCTTCTCCCAAGTCTTCATATTAGAGGTCATCTGATATCAGTCGAATGTCCCTGTTGTTGCCAATAACTTGGTACCCCAACAAAACAAAAACACAACATAAAGCTACAATACATACCGGATCTACGGTGTATTAGCCATCAAGCATGAGGGGTTGAGTTCTACTGACCTCTATTTGCCTTAGAACATATCGTAGAAGCTACAACATTATTTGCAAAAATATACAAAAAATCAATGCAAATACATCACAATGTGGGAAGGATAATTCATGGTATTCATGAAACTTAATGATCATGGAGTTGAGGTACTGCAAGAAAATGTACCATGTTGCGCGATCATCGCCTGGGCTGATAACAACACATTGATACTATATACAGTGAGTCTAGTTTAGCCACGGAACCTTGTAGAATATGCCATTCTTCAGTGATGTATGAAAGTTGTACGGAAACATTTAGAGATATTTGCAGCGGCAGAGATACAGGTATTGAGATAATGTAGCTCAAGTAGCGCGACGAATATAACGGCAGCAGTGTTGAGCATCTGAAACGATTTACGATGTATCACATTAATAGCATAAGAAAAATATTCCATGAATTAATGATCCTTTTTAGTAGCAGTACTTTATCCAAAACAAGTCGCTGTGTTTATGGAAAATAATATTATGAAAATATGCAGCAGAAAAATAATATAACATACCTTTAAAAAAGACAGAAAAGGCTCAAAGAGCTGATGCACAGTCGAGTTAAACAATAAAATTCTCGATTACATCAGCATGTTGCTCTGTGATCATCACAACTAGATTGATCACAGTATCTAAGCTAAGCTATAGCGTGGGTCAATACTATACTGTGAACAAAAGAATAAACAATGGTAAACAGTAATTTAGCGCAATTCACACGATAGGTGCTATCGCTCACCACATTGGCAAGCCAACCGACACGGAATGTTCTCCTTTCTGGATAATTTGTCCAAAAACTGTTTCATCAAACATACTACTACCCTTCTCAGTACTTGTACTGTCTATAGGCTCAATAATTATACCTTGGACCAATTATAAAAGACTTTCAAAAACAGCTATAAAACTCAAAGTACAAAATGGAGAGTATGCATTGCTCATAGACTAGTTAGTCTAAGTGATCAGACAGCTGCATTGCGAGTTAGTGGCATTACAAAGACTCAATTTCAGTTTTTAGTTTTCTTTAGCTAAACTATGAAATTTCATGTGTGATAACATTGGCCATGTTAAACATTCATTATTTTGTACTTTGTTTTTTATAAATTTTTGGCACTTTGTCAATTAAAAAGAAAATCATGATGTGGTTCAGTCACCTTTGGTATGTGATCTTTTCTTGTAAGTTTTCTATTGCTAACAATGTAGGGTGTTCCCTAGATCTAGTTTGATCCAAACTGCCTGATTTTGTAATTGAACAAGGAACAGGATCTAGATGTACCCTGAAAGAATCATGAGCGCTGACATATTTATAAAGGCTACTGTCAATGGAATGCGAGCACTGACCTGCCCATTGCAGCCTCGCAACAATAGTTATAGAAAACTTGAAATACACTACGCTTCCAAGGAATTCGAGCACAATCTTTTTCAAGCTGAGTTGTCACCTCTCAGGTTGCCCTAGGGAATGGCTACTGTTTCAGTGTTCAGATATCGAGTTGAGACTCAGAAATAAACTGCTACGGATGAGACGTGAACTCATAACTCCTGATTATCATCACACTGCTAACCAGCTCGTACTGATCAGTGCAACCTCAGCCTTTGCACTGAACCCAATACTATCAGTGTTATCATTATATCATCAACTCAGCACAGCCTTTAACATAGCAAAAAATGCCTATGACACATGGCGAAAATGAGGATTCGGGGTTCCCCCTGCCTTCTAAGTCTCAGCAACAAAAGGCTCATTTTTTAAATCATGATTAGCGACCTTCCATAGCTATAAATATCACTACACATCTAATGTCTCTATACTGTAATTGTAACTGTAATTGGGAAGTGAGAAGTGATGGATGAATGGCTTAAGCAGATTCCATTTGCATTGCAATGAGTTCTTAGCCTGGTTTGTTTGTAGGTGGAATGTCAGCTTGGAATCAATTGTGATTCCAAGAACTTGGTCTCATTTGCGTTATTAATGTCCACTCCATTTACCTGTAGTGACTGAATTTGCGATGATAAATTGACTAAATCAGTTTCCGAACAATTTGCTCTTATCCTCCATCTGTTCATCCACACTGACACTTTATCACAGTTGCTCTGATGGATCAGCCCTAGAGCTGTATTGTCTTTGTGAGCGGATAGTATTTTTCTGATATGAAATTTCAGGTGTGAACAACCAGACAGCATGTTTTAAGAAAATGCTTATTGCGGCCTATGAAATTTGAAATCCAGCCTTTCCTTACTAAGCCTGTGAAGTCTGGCCATGAGATAACAAGCAACTGATGAGACAAGTGCCCATCCCTCAACAAAGATTTGGTGATTGAAGAAAAATGATGTTTTTTTGGACATTCATTAGCTCCAAGCTTCAAATCATGAACTTTCAAGAAAAAAGTGTGGGCTTTACAAGTTTGAGCAGAAGCAGAATTATGATCGAGGGGCAGGATCAGGGTTATGGTCAGGGCCATGGTCAGGGGGCAGTTGTGATCAACTTTGGGCTAAAAAATCTTAGAGGTTTCGAATTGTCATTGCTGTCAAACTTGAAAAATATTTTACATATTTTGAATAGTATGCAAAGTTTATTGATGGTCATGATGTATTGTAATTATAGGCGTGGGTTTTGTTTGACATGGCAATATTGGCAAACCTTCTTTTTAACAGAGTTTCAAGTCAGTGAGTTTTTCTGTTACTTGGTCTCAATTTAATGATGACCCTTGACCCACGGGTAATTGGGGCTGCCGACTTATTGGTTAAATGTCTGGTCTATCTCATGGGTAGTAAATGAACATGGGATTATCACAATCCCACTTTAAAATCTGCATTCAATCCCAACAAAAACACAAATGTACAACTGCCAAATTGAGTCTTACAATTGTGACCAAAACGTTTCTAGATTTTATCAGTATACATGTGGATATATATTATAGAAAGACAATTAATAGAGATTTATCTGTTAAAGGGTTCCAAAACTGTGTATTTAGGGCGCTACCTAACCATCAACCTTTAGCACAATCATTGTAAAAAACAAGATTACGTAAGATCTCATAGTTAACGATCTGTTCTTTTTTGATAGATAGATCAGGAGAAAACAGAGTACAATGACGTGAGCTTATGCAGATTGAGTTCTTGTAGTTCACATAACAATGATACCAGTCGACTATCAGTTTAATCATATCAGCGCAATTATTTTCACAGATTTCAAAACTCTTTTATCGTTCATTGTCATCAAGTTAGTAGGTTAGCACTCTTGCCATGTTTGGGATGACAGTTCTTTTGCATCTGGACTCAAACATTTTCCAGCCAAAGAAAGCAAAAAATCAAATGAAAGATACCAATGGAAAGATAAATAGGATCCTAATAGTGTTTTCAGCCAAAGGAAAGTAGGAGTGATGCAGTGATTGACACCTAGTGCAACACAAATATCCGAATTTTTCAGATTGTGAAAACCACTTATTATGTCAACAGCAAAAAAAGGTGTTTCAACCAATCTGCTTTATTCAGTGTTTTCTGGGTTCGATGCCTTTGGTTCGCATTAATCCAAAAGCAGATAACATCAACAAAGTAATTTGCACGCCAGAAATATGGAACATGAAAACTGTCTCTGTGAACCTTGTGAACCCTATGGGGGCGCTTACAAACAGGGCAGGTTACCAGAGTCCAAATAATCTAGTATTTTGTTGGAAGAAAAACTTTAAAAAAAGTTGATTGCATTATTAATTTTTTAGCCTTCTAGCTTGCATGCCATAAAAATCCATGTAAACCAGAATCGTAAATAATTAGGTTTTGGCCATCTGCTATACTGTCATGGTTGACATTATGATACTTGAAAAACACCACAAACGCTAACCTTCTTAACAAAACCACAAAGAGCACAGATCAATAAGTGATTACCAATGTGGACCTAGGATCAGAGCTCCAGTGATAAAAAAGTGATGGCAGGAGACGCTGTAGATCACAACATGCTGTGGTCTATAATTGATTTGAATTGTTCTTTTTTCAGCTTGAGTTGGGATTAAGTATGAGGGGAACTAGACTTATTTTTGTGGTAACTCTTGCCACCATCTCATTACTGCATGCAGGAGCTGAAAGCATAACCAAACTCCGGACTTGTAATCGATTTTCTACTGAAAAGCCAGGTGAGTTTTCTGAGAATCGTACGACCTCCTTGAGATGCGAAGTTATCTATTTCTTCTTGTTAAAATTGCTTAGCTTGTTATGTATATTTGCATGCTTTCTTTGGTTCTTCTCTTCTCTCGTGGTGCTGTCCTTTTTTTTCAATATTTTGAAGGAGCCAGTAAAAAATCGAACAGCAACAAAAAATGTCGTAAATCTTTCTGTTTCCGTGTCAATTTGAAATATTAATAATACCTTTATTTGTTTTTAGACATGTATTGGTTGGCCCAAACAGAAAAAGTATTTATGTCACCTTGGGACTGCTTTGACAGTTGTCAAGACAGTTTTGGCACTGATGAGATTAGGATATTTGGCTATCCAGCTGATGATTATCGCAGATGTGCCTGCAGACACTGTCCAGAGGATTACATGCATGGTAATAACTTGAATGTTTTGCTGGATCTTATGGGATGCAAAGATGCCAGTAGTATGAATGAAATGAATACAAAAGACTTTGGTGGACTTCTCACATATTCCTGCAAGCCGGAGGGTGATGTTTACTTCAAAAATGAAATTAATTACAATTTTTAGAGGACCTGTTTTGTTGAATTTTTATTTTTTTTAAATTCATTTAAAAAATTTTTGTTTCAATCTTTGGCTTTTCAATCATATTTCATGATAATGATTACTTGGAGAATTAAAGCACGATACAAAACTGTGCAATTGCTTTTTGAAAAAAAAGTTCAACCAATGCACAATGGCTAACGATGAGTGTGAGAACTACTATATGGCATCTGAGCTTGCTGATTAAATCTGCAAAACGAAATTAACATACCTTGTACTCTCGGTTGGGTGTTTATTTGGCTGGCAGGTGCTGTATTGCTGACACTAGATCTGGGAAGGATATTTTAAAAGAATTGCTAAATTTGAGACAATTTCTACGCTATAGTTTGCATAACCACGTAAGTTTATAGAACCAAACTGGAGGAATATAAAGACATGTTGTTGGTGTCTTGGTGTTATTTCCTCAGTTGTAGTGACTGATGGTGTCCCACTTACAGTTACCTCATTAACTAATGCAGAGGCACTTATTAGCACACCAATTGCTTACAAACTGAAACTGCCAAAAATGCAGAAATATTCGCTCTATAGCCATTTTGTGATAAGTGATTAGTAAAAAGATAGACTAAGTAAATCATAACACTTCGTGGTCTGTCATTGATCAGAATTGATTTTGTTAAAAATTCAATTAAGCTTGTAGAATGAGGGGAGCTAGAATTATTTCCGTTGTTACTCTTTCAATCATCTCCCTGCTTCATGTCGGAGCTCAACGCATAAGGAAAATCCGGACATGTAAACAACCTGATACTAATTATCCAAGTAAGTGTACTATGACCATCTGCAAACATCCTGCAGAATGCAAAGAAAAAATCACCAATTTTCCATTCAGTAGATTGTTGTACTTATAATGCAGGGCTACTTTCTCTCATTGCTATCCATATCAAAATTGGTTTTGTAATGATCTTTAACTAGTTCAGGGTTGTTATTGTGAAAACATAACAATAAGTTTTCCTTTCATTTGAGACATGTATTGGTTGGCTCCAGAAAAGGGATATATAAATATCTTTGTCTGTCTTGACACTTGTCAACAATATTTTGGCACCATAATGAGACTAATGTATTTGCCTATCCAGGCGATGATCACCGCTGGTGTGCCTGTAGACTAAGTCCAGATGATCACATGTTTGGAGATAAACTGAATTTGTTGCTGGGCCTTATGTGATGCCGAGATGTTGGTAGTATGAAAAGTGAGATGAATGACCATAACAGCCCCCTCCTTTCACGTAACTGCAAGCCTGAGGAAACTACTATTTACTTCAAGTTTTATCATTACTCAAGAACATTTTTCAGGAACCAGTAACAGTATTTTTTTTTTCAAATATGCATAAATCAATTTGAATTTTACACACCATAGTTTTTAAAAGCATTATAGAAATAAATTCTTTGCCCAACAATGCCTATGCAGATATTGTCAAAATTGTTTAATGTTTGAAATCAGTCAATCTATCAGCAGCATTTCAACAGCTGTCAACAAGCTCAAGGTAATTGCAATAATTGAAGAAATGGGAGCTGATGCTGAAGAGGTTGCATCTGCATCCTTTTTTATTGTAGACTCAATATGTCTTTCAGGTTGTCCTCGATTCTCCACCGCACCAGAGATTGCTATTGCTGCATCAAAATCAATTATTGATCAATGAATATTAAATATTTTGGTATGTTGGCAAGACCAAGTCATTATTTTATTTGATAGCTATTCACTGATGAGTTTAGATAACCAACTCATCATATATCAAAGGAGTAGACCTATAAGATCGAAGTATGCAGTACTTTCTGTGATGAGTTCTCCGAAGTGAGAAAGTGCAATAATTTGTAAAAAATTGAGTCTGAGAAAATGTCAGCTAAATTTTTGCTCCTATGCCTCAGTTCAATGATTTCACAAACTGACCATTGGTAGTTGGGGCGGCCCACTGATTAGTTAAGTGTTTGGTTCATCCCACACACAATAAATGAACACAGAATTTTCACAATCTCAGTTGAAACTCTGCCGTCAACCCTAACACAAAACCAAATTTTATCAGAAGAAATTACATGAGTTCTTTGAGTATTATTCAACCTGAATATGTGCATATATATGCTTGTGAATTGAAGAACAGTGTGTATTAGGGGCAATTTAGGGCGCTACCAAACCATTGAGCTTAAGTAAATTTATCGTAAAAACATGATTACATCAAACACAAAGAGTACTGCTTGGTACCCAATGATGAAGACGGTCAAAGATCTTTTTTTTATGAGGTAAGACCTTGAAGTATCTCTAATCATCCTATTTTGCATGAGCAGGAAACCACAGCACAATGCCACAAGTTGCAATACAATGATGCCAGTCAGTTCAAGGTTGGGCAGAACAGAGGATTAAACATATCCTCTTTTACAGCTCACAGATTAAAAAAAGTTTCATTATAAGATTGATGGTAAAAAAATGTATAGGTTATTTTGCGCTCAGGAATGCCAAAAAAACCAAGGATATAATTGAAAGATGAATGAGATCATTATAGAAGTGTTGCAGTGATTGCACAAATCGCTGGATTATCCAGATTGTCAATAAAAACTATAACATCAAATACGAAAGTAAAAATTAAACCTCTGGCTCTATCAAGTGTTTTCAGGGTTTGGTGTCTATGATAGACGAATTTCTTTTATTCTGTCTTTTATATCTGCTAACTGGATTTTGTCTTGTTGGTCCAACTCATGCCGAATCATGCTTAAATCACCTTGCTTCATGCTTCACTCACCCCTTTCCCTTAACAACCTCCAATTGCCACGATCGACTTCCCCAAAAACCTAAAGGGCCGGCTGTGGTCCACTGGTGGTTGAAAGTGTCAGTTCTTCTCTGCAAGGAGCAGCTAGTAAGTGAATAGGGCTGAAAGAAATTTGTCATACCCAAGCCTGTCATTTTGATGAACACTTGAGTTGTTGGCATCATCAACAAAGTGACACCCCGCTTCCACCTTCAAGTTTTCAAAATTGCAAAAATAATTTTGTATATTCATTTTGTTGTGATTCATGAGTATATTAAGATGGACCCGACTCCTCTAGTGAATCAGATACAGGTTAACAATTGAAAGCATTTTTATTGCCCGTAGAGTTGTCTCACCAACATCAATGTTTGGATAACTGTAAATTAATTTTCCATAACGCCAAACATGCAGTCAAAATGACCATTACTTAGACCAGAAAAATTATTTTTGAAAATTCTCACATACGAAGCGGCTTTAATAAAGCATAGTAAAAACAGGAAATTCCAACAGAAAATGGCACTGCGTATCAGTTTTCCTCGAATAGCACACCACAGAATGCCCAAAACGGCCAATTTAGGAGGCTTTTTTAGGTGTTTCTGGGCATTCTGTGGTGTGCAATTCGAGGAAAGCTGGCATTTCCTGTTTTTTACTATGCTTAATCAAAGCGGCTTCGTATGTGGGAGTTTTCAAAAATAATTTTTCTGGACTGAGAAATGGTCATTCTGACCGCATGTTTGGAGTGATGGAAAAATGACGCAAAATGTATCTACCTTTGACGGTCTGTGCTGATCTTCATAAAATCTTTTATACTGCTGAAGATTGGAGTGTGTCTCATTTAATCAGTCCTTCAGTGAAAAATAGCAAAAAATTGGCTATTACTTTTTTAATCTATCTCAAATCGTTGCTTAAGATTTCACATTATTTCCTCAAATTTAAAAATCACTCACATCATGACGTGACGTAAAAAGCCACTTTGGGGGCATCATATATTATTTTCAACCAAAAATAAGGATCAACTATACATCTACAAATAAATATAATCTGTTTTAAAATGTCTAGCAATCAAATTAGCTCAGCCATACGCTTTGTTAAAAACAGCACTTTTGGCCTCATTTCCTTGATAAAATGACACAACGTCGTTCATTCAAATTTCTGATGAGCTCATGGCAATCAGTAGCTCGGCAGCTTTCAAACTGTGTATAGAAAGTTGATATTTGCTGACCCCCGTGTCTCTACCTTAATACCTAAAGTGCTTCATCCCAAATGCCTGAAGAGTTATCTTACCAACATCAATGTCAGGATAACTCTTAATTAGCACCTCAGTATCTCCCAAGTCCCTGTCCCAAGTCCCTGTCCCAAGTCCCTGTCCCAAGTCCCTGTCCCAAGTCCATTGTATCAGGGAATATCTGACATTTGACATCAGTCAAATTTCCTTTTTCTTCTCTAAAGCCTAGTACCTCATCAAGTTGAAGTAAAAATATATAAGGTCATGATATTTACTGGACAGAATGTTTGATTACCTTTACATTGGAAGGCACTTTTTTCACTTCAATAATTCATGCCAGGTAGAGCATTGAATTGTCTTACCATGCGTATCTTACAAAACTTTATTATATGTAACTGCCTGACTATAACATGCATACCCTTTAAATTATGTGCACAAATATATCTGTGCACAGTGATATCCAAATTACAGCGATTACCTATGATGTAACTCTTCAGAAAGATCATATTAATTCCATCAATATACTATACAAATGTGATAACATATGCTAGACACAGCATAACTTTTAGTTATCTACAGATAAGCTATTATGGGAGTTCATACCTCACATCATCGGCTATATTACACATCCATTATTTTGTACTTTGCTTGTCCTTTCTCAAAGTTCTTTGGCACTTTGATATTTACCAAAAAGCAAGAAAAATATGAGGTGGTTCAGTCACCGTCAATATGTGGTCTTTTCTCGTAAGGTTATCAACAATGTTGGGTGTTCCCTAGATCTAGTTCAATCCGAATTGCTTGCTATTGAAGTTTAAGGCAACAGGATCTTGGAGTAACCTGAATGAATCATAACGCTCACATATTTTATAAAGGCTTTATAAAGGCTTTTTGAATGTGTTTGAGCACCCACCTGTACAATGCAACCTTCAGCCAATGGTGTTCGACAAATTAGGATACACTGCGCTTACATGGGTATCTTGAGCTAGATCTATTTTAAACTGAGTTGTTAATGCTCAGTTTGCCCTAGGATTCGGCTACTGTTTTTAAGGTCAGATATCGAGTTGAAACTTTGAAATAAACTGCTACGGGTTGGACGTGAACTCCTAACTTCTGATCATTATCACACTGCCAGTTCGTAATGATCAGTGCAAAAGGCTAATTTTTTAAAGCATGATTAGCGAACTTCCATAGCTACAAATGTTAATATACATCCAATGTCACTATGGATACACGCCCTTGTATGACTCTAACCTCTCCACTGCAATTACTGATATGCAATGCACTTTAGTTTTCACACTTTTTGCCTGAGACATTATATATTATCATTGGTCAGCTATAGCAAGTTTATTGAAGCCGATAGCCAGACAGTGATATCAATGTGAGTCAATACAATACACATTTTTTGAGACATTCACTACATGCCATAAGTTACAATACAACAATATTTTCAAGTCTAATTGACCACAGCCTTTTGTGTTTGATTAGAGTGATTAGTCTCCCACTTGTCAATAAGCTGAACTGTGATAAGCATTACCTGATAATCAATTAAATACAGTGGTTGCAGAATAATGAAACAACCTGATTTCTATCAATGCTTTAGCATGCATCATGTACGAATTGAGATACCAATACATCATACATCTATTCATCACTGATTTGTAGTGGAGACAACATTATCATTTTGTGGAATGTTAGCAGAGAATTAGGCCACGCAACCCAGCCAGAGATTATCAGGGTCTAATCCTTCTAGGCACAGGTAAGTGTTATACAAGGCTACTTGACTTAAAGTTTTTTGATAAAGTCTTCATTACTACATTGGAGACTGATCTTGTTTTAATACACATTATTGACAAAATTAAACTTGCTAAGTTCTAATTTCCCTCAATTTTGATGCAAGGCCGAACATTTTGAAGTTAGCAGCAAATCACACCTAGGTAGGGTTTGTCTATGTGGATAAGCTATCATGCTGTAGAGCTGTCAGACCGTGTGTTTATGCGTACTGATGGCAGCCATTGGCATTTAAAAATCAGCCATAAGTGGTTTCACATCGGCCGAAAAAATGCTTCAACTGACAAGGAAGTCTTATTGGGTCAATGTGCTCTTTCATCAATAGGCGGACCTTATAATGATTCACTATCAGCCTCATAGAGCATGAAGGGTGGGGAATTCGCAGTATACTAATTAAGGAACTTCCATTCTGATCCCAATAAATGTGTACTGAGTTATTAATATGTTTCTTGGTCCTGGACTGAATTGAGTCGTAAAACCGTTTTGCTCTCCTGACACAACGTTACCATGGTTTCCTTTATTTATTGAGAATTTAACAATCCATGTTTGTTTTACCCTATCAGACGCTAAGATTGATGTCAACAGATATTGACTGATATTCCTTTTCCAGCAACATGCTGCACTCCAAGGAGATCAATTATAGCCTCACATTATTAAGATGCATTCTAGTCTCTAGGGGGCATCACACCCTCAGTATGAGGATTTGAAGGCTCCTTTAGAATCTTTTGTCTTTTCACCAAACTTTTCACCAAATAGAATTCAAAATTTTGTTGTCTTGCTTAAAGCAAACAACAGAATATTAGGGTACATTTTTGTATGAAAAAATTCCTTTAATCTCTATAGAATTGATTGACTATCATTATTCCTGTATGGCCAGGCCTTTTATTGCTTGCACACAGAGGCAATTATACCTGAAAAGCCTTTTTGGTAGGGAGCCTCCCAGTTTTTAGGGGTATTTTCAACCTCCTCCCTATCTCCCTATTTCCTCCCTTTTTTCAGCTTCCTTCACCCAGACGACTTTTTAAGCTTCTCGTTGCAAGAAAAACTATGTTTTCCTACCCCCACAGTACAAATACCTATATATAATTGCCTATTAACATACAATCTCTCCTCGTTCGTATAAAGTGCAACAATATAATTTGTAAAATCAGGTAAAATTACGCATTTCATAATACAAACGCTCTAGTTTTGGCTCAAAATAAATGACAACAAGGGCCAAATTACACCCTCACTGCTTGACACGCAGAGTGGTACTCCGGGTCGGGAGTTCGTCCGCGGAGACCTCCTGATTTCTGGGTCTACCAACTTGTCATGTATGGAGGCAATACTTTTATTTCATTTGTAAAACATGGTTAAATTGTTCAGAACAAGAGGGGAAACCCCACTGACTCTTTAGATTATGCCTTAAGTGTAAGCGGAAAAGCAAGCACTTATAAAGCATCAAGCACTTATAAAGCACTAACGAAGCATCACCTTTTGTATTCAAAGATATGTGATATTTCATTCAATCTTAGCTAACAATGATATTGTTTTACAGATATGGCTGGAAATGAACGACATAGACGCCTGAAACTACCCAATGTGGATATGATGATCATGATATCATTATTAGTCTCAGGTATACAATATGCAGCACCATCATCAGATCCTATAGGCCCGTCACCTTCTACAGGACCAACCACTGCTGCAGCACCAACCACCACTGCAATCCCGACCACTAATGCAGGACCAACAACTTCTGCAGCCCCAACCACTGCTGCAGGACCTCCTGGAGATGGGACACCTACTCCTGGAGATGGAACATCTACTCCTGGAGATAAAACACCTACTCCTACAGAAGAAACACCTACTCCTACAGAAGAAAGACCTACTCCTACAGAAGAAACACCTACTCCTACAGAAGAAACACCTACTCCTACAGAAGAAACACCTACTCTTGGAGATGGAACATCTACTCCTGGAGATGGAATATCTACTCCTGGAGATGGAACACCTACTCCTACAGGAGAAACACCTACTCCTACAGAAGAAACACCTACTCCAACAGAAGGAACGCCTGCTCCTACAGAAGAAACACCTACTCCTACAGAAGAAACACCTACTCCTGGAGAGGGAACATCTACTCCAGGAGATGGAACACCTACTCCTACAGAAGAAACACCTACTCCTACAGAAGGAACACCTACTCCTACAGAAGAAACACCTACTCCTACAGAAGCAACACCTACTCCTGGAGATGGAATATCTACTCCTGGAGATGGAACACCTACTCCTACAGAACAAACACCTAATCCTACAGAAGAAACACCTACTCTTGGAGATGGAACACCCACTCCTACAGAAGAAACACCTCCTCCAACAGAAGGAACACCTGCTGCTACAGAAGAAACACCTACTCCTACAGAAGAAACACCTACTCCTACAGAAGAAACACCTACTCCTACAGAAGAAACACATACTCCTACAGAAGAAACACCTACTCCTACAGAACAAACACCTAATCCTACAGAAGAAACACCTACTCCTGGAGATGGAACATCTACTCCTGGAGATGGAACACCTACTGCTACAGAAGAAACACCTACTTCAGAAGAAACACCTACTCCTGGAGATGGAACATCTACTCCTGTAGATGGAAGACCTACTCCTACAGAAGAAACACCTACTCCTACAGAAGAAACACCTCCTACAGAAGAAGCACCTACTCCTACAGAAGAAACACCTCCTCCTACGGAAGAAACACCTACTCCTGGATATGGAACATCTACTCCTGGAGATGGAACATCTACTCCTGGAGATGGAACACCTTCTCCTGGAGATGGAACATCTACTCCTGGAAATGGAACACCTACTCCTACAGGAGAAACACCTACTTCTACAGAAGAAACACCTACTCCTACAGAAGAAACACCTACTCCAACAGAAGGAACACATGCTGCTACAGAAGAAACATCTACTCCTACAGAAGAAACACCTACTCCTGGAGATGGAACATCTACTCCAGGAGATGGAACACCTACTCCTACAGAAGAAACACCTACTCCTACAGAAGAAACACCTACTCCTACAGAAGAAACACCTACTCCTACAGAAGAAACACATACTCCTACAGAAGAAACACCTACTCCTACAGAACAAACACCTAATCCTACAGAAGAAACACCTACTCCTGGAGATGGAACATCTACTCCTGGAGATGGAACACCTACTGCTACAGAAGAAACACCTACTTCAGAAGAAACACCTACTCCTGGAGATGGAACATCTACTCCTGTAGATGGAAGACCTACTCCTACAGAAGAAACACCTACTCCTACAGAAGAAACACCTCCTACGGAAGAAACACCTACTCCTGGAGATGGAACATCTCCTCCTGGAGATGGAACATCTACTCCTGGAGATGGAACACCTACTCCTACAGGAGAAACACCTACTCCTACAGAAGAAACACCTACTCATACAGAAGGAACACCTGCTGCTACAGAAGAAACACCTACTGCTACAGAAGAAACACCTACTCCTACAGAACAAACACCTAATCCCACAGAAGAAACACCTACTCTTGGAGATGGAACATCTACTCCTAGAGATGGAACACCTACTCCTACAGAAGAAACACCTACTTCAGAAGAAACACCTATTCCTGGAGATGGAATATCTACACCTGGAGATGGAACACCTACTCCTACAGAAGAAACACCTACTCCTACAGAAGAAACACCTCCTCCAACAGAAGGAACACCTGCTGCTACAGAAGAAACACCTACTCCTGGAGATGGAACATCTACTCCTGGAGATGGAACACCTACTCCTACAGGAGAAACACCTACTCCTACAGAAAAAACACCTACTCATACAGAAGGAACACCTGCTGCTACAGAAGAAACACCTACTCCTACAGAAGAAACACCTACTCCTACAGAACAAACACCTAATCCTACAGAAGAAACACCTACTCTTGGAGATGGAACATCTACTCCTAGAGATGGAACACCTACTCCTACAGAAGAAACACCTACTTCAGAAGAAACACCTACTCCTGGAGATGGAACCTCTACTCCTGGAGATGGAACACCTACTCCTACAGGAGAAACACCTACTCCTACAGAAGAAACACCTACTCATACAGAAGGAACACCTGCTGCTACAGAAGAAACACCTCCTCCTACGGAAGAAACACCTACTCCTACAGAACAAACACCTAATCCTACAGAAGAAACACCTACTCTTGGAGATGGAACATCTACTTCTAGAGATGGAACACCTACTCCTACAGAAGAAACACCTACTTCAGAAGAAACACCTACTCCTGGAGATGGAACATCTACTCCTGGAGATGGAACACCTACTCCTACAGGAGAAACACCTACTCCTACAGAAGAAACACCTACTCATACAGAAGGAACACCTGCTGCTACAGAAGAAACACCTACTCCTACAGAAGAAACACCTACTCCTACAGAACAAACACCTAATCCTACAGAAGAAACACCTACTCTTGGAGATGGAACATCTACTACTAGAGATGGAACACCTACTCTTACAGAAGAAACACCTACTTCAGAAGAAACACCTACTCCAGGAGATGGAACATCTACTCCTGGAGATGGAAAACCCACTCCTACAGAAGAAACACCTCCTCCAACAGAAGGAACACCTGCTGCTACAGAAGAAACACCTACTCCTACAGAAGAAACACCTACTCCTACAGAAGAAACACCTACTCCTACAGAAGAAACACCTACAACTACAGAAGAAACACCTACTCCTGGAGATGGAACATCTACTCCTGGAGTTGGAACACCTACTCCTACAGAAGAAACACCTTCTCCTACAGAAGAAACACCTCCTCGTACGGAAGAAACACCTACTCCTGGAGATGGAACATCTACTCCTGGAGATGGAACACCTACTCCTACAGGAGAAACACCTACTCCTACAGAAGAAACACCTACTCATACAGAAGGAACACCTGCTGCTACAGAAGAAACACCTACTCCTACAGAAGAAACACCTACTCCTACAGAACAAACACCTAATCCTACAGAAGAAACACCTACTCTTGGAGATGGAACATCTACTCCTGGAGATGGAACACCCACTCCTACAGAAGAAACACCTCCTCCAACAGAAGGAACACCTAATCCTACAGAAGAAACACCTACTCTTGGAGATGGAACATCTACTTCTAGAGATGGAACACCTACTCCTACAGAAGAAACACCTACTTCAGAAGAAACACCTACTCCTGGAGATGGAACATCTACTCCTGGAGATGGAACACCTACTCCTACAGGAGAAACACCTACTCCTACAGAAGAAACACCTACTCATACAGAAGGAACACCTGCTGCTACAGAAGAAACACCTACTCCTACAGAAGAAACACCTACTCCTACAGAACAAACACCTAATCCTACAGAAGAAACACCTACTCTTGGAGATGGAACATCTACTACTAGAGATGGAACACCTACTCTTACAGAAGAAACACCTACTTCAGAAGAAACACCTACTCCAGGAGATGGAACATCTACTCCTGGAGATGGAACACCCACTCCTACAGAAGAAACACCTCCTCCAACAGAAGGAACACCTGCTGCTACAGAAGAAACACCTACTCCTACAGAAGAAACACCTACTCCTACAGAAGAAACACCTACTCCTACAGAAGAAACACCTACTACTACAGAAGAAACACCTACTCCTGGAGATGGAACATCTACTCCTGGAGTTGGAACACCTACTCCTACAGAAGAAACACCTTCTCCTACAGAAGAAACACCTCCTCCTACGGAAGAAACACCTACTCCTGGAGATGGAACATCTACTCCTGGAGATGGAACACCTACTCCTACAGGAGAAACACCTACTCCTACAGAAAAAACACCTACTCATACAGAAGGAACACCTGCTGCTACAGAAGAAACACCTACTCCTACAGAAGAAACACCTACTCCTACAGAACAAACACCTAATCCTACAGAAGAAACACCTACTCTTGGAGATGGAACATCTACTCCTAGAGATGGAACACCTACTCCTACAGAAGAAACACCTACTTCAGAAGAAACACCTACTCCTGGAGATGGAACCTCTACTCCTGGAGATGGAACACCTACTCCTACAGAAGAAACACCTACTCCTACAGAAGAAACACCTCCTCCCTCGGAAGAAACCCCTACTCCTGGAGATAGAACATCTACTCCTGGAGATGGAACATCTACTCCTGGAGATGGAACACCTACTCCTACAGAAGAAACACCTACTCCTACAGAAGGAACACCTGCTCCTACAGAAGAAACACCTACTCCTACAGAAGAAACACCTTCCCCTGGAGATGAAACATCTACTCCTGGAGATGGAACACCTACTCCTACAGAAGAAACACCTACTCCTACAGAAGAAACACCTACTCCTACAGAAGAAACACCTACTCCTACAGAAGAAACACCTACTCCAACAGAAGGAACACCTGCTGCTATAGAAGAAACATCTACTCCTACAGAAGAAACACCTACTCCAACAGAAGGAACACCTGCTGCTATAGAAGAAACATCTACTCCTACAGAAGAAACACCTACTCCTGGAGATGGAACATCTACTCCAGGAGATGGAACACCTACTCCTACAGAAGAAACACCTACTCCTACAGAAGAAACACCTACTCCTACAGAAGAAACACCTACTCCTACCGAAGAAACACCTACTCCTACAGAAGAAACACCTCCTCCTGCAGAAGAAACACCTACTCCTACAGAAGAAACACCTACTCCTACAGAAGAAACACCTACTCCTACAGAAGAAACACCTACTCCTACAGAAGGAACACCTGCTCCTACAGAAGAAACACCCACTCCTACAGAAGAAACACCTACACCTGGAGATGGAACATCTACTCCTGGAGATGGAACATCTACTCCTGGAGATGGAACACCTACTCCTACAGGAGAAACACCTACTCCTACAGAAGAAACACCTACTCCAACAGAAGGAACACCTGCTGCTACAGAAGAAACACCTACTCCTACAGAAGAAACACCTACTCCTACAGAAGAACCACCTACTCCTACAGAAGAAACACCTAATCCTACAGAAGAAACACCTACTCCTGGAGATGGAACATCTACTCCTGGAGATAGAACATCTACTCCTGGAGATGGAACACCTACTCATACAGGAGAAACACCTACTCCTACAGAAGAAACACCTACTCCAACAGAAGGAACACCTGCTGCTACAGAAGAAACACCTACTCCTACAGAAGAAACACCTACTCCTACAGAAGAACCACCTACTCCTACAGAGCAAACGCCTAATCCTACTGAAGAAACACCTACTCCTGGAGATGGAACATCTACTCCTGGAGATAGAACATCTACTCCTGGAGATGGAACACCTACTCCTACAGAAGTAACACCTACTCCTACAGAAGAAACACCTACTCCTACAGAAGAAACACCTACTCCTACAGAAGAAACACCTACTCTTGGAGATGGAACATCTACTCCTAGAGATGGAACACCTACTCCTACAGAAGAAACACCTACTTCAGAAGAAACACCTACTCCTGGAGATGGAACATCTATTCCTGGAGATGGAACACCTACTCCTACAGAAGAACCACCTACTCCTACAGAAGAAACACCTCCTCCTTCGGAAGAAACACTTACTCCTGGAGATGGAACATCTACTCCTGGAGATGGAACATCTATTCCTCGAGATGGAACACCTACTCCTACAGGAGAAACACCTACTCCCACAGAAGAAACACCTACTCCTACAGAAGGAACACCTGCTCCTACAGAAGAAACACCTACTGCTACAGAAGAAACACCTACTCCAACAGAAGGAACACCTGCTGCTACAGAAGCAACATCTACTCCTACAGAAGAAACACCTACTCCTGGAGATGGAACATCTACTCCAGGAGATGGAACACCTACTCCTACAGAAGAAACACCTACTCCTACAGAAGAAACACCTACTCCTACAGAAGAAACACCTCCTCCAACAGAAGGAACACCTGCTGCTCTAGAAGAAACACCTACTCCTACAGAAGAAACACCTACTCCTACAGAAGACACACCTACTCCTTCAGAAGAAACACCTCCTCCTTCGGAAGAAACACCTACTCCTGGAGATGGAACACCTACTCCTACAGAGGAAACACCTACTCCTACAGAAGAAACACCTACTCCTGGAGATGGAACATCTACTCCTGGAGATGGAACACTTACTCCAACAACTTCTGCAGGACCAACAACAACTGCAGGCCCAACAACTACTGGAGGACCAACAACTTTTGCAGGGTCAACCACTACTGTAGGACCAACTACCACTGCAGGCCCAACAACTACTGGAGGCCCAACCGCTACAGGAGGACCAACAACTTCTGCAGGACCAACCACTTTTGCTGGACCAACCACTTCTGCAGGACCAACTACCACTGCAAGACCAACCACTACTGGAGGACCAACTTCCACTGCAGGCCCAACCACTACAGGAGGTCCAACCACTACTGGAGGACCAACAACTTCTGCAGGACCAACCACTACTGCAGGACCAACCAGTTCTGCAGGACCAACCACTACTGCAGGATCAACTACCACTGCGGGTCCAACCACTACTGCAGGACCAACAACTTCTGCAGGACCAACAACTACTGGAGGACCAACAACTTCTTCAGGACCAACCACTACTGCAGGATCAACAACTACTGCAGGACCGACCACTACTGCAGGCCCAACCACTACTGCAGGACCAACTTCCGCTGCAGGCCCAACCACTACTGCAGGACCAACCAGTTCTGCAGGACCAACCACTACTGCAGGACCAACTACCACTTTAGGCCCAACCACTACTGCAGGACCAACAACTTCTGCAGGGCCAACCACTACTGCAGGACCAACCACTACTGCAGGACCAACTACCACTGCAGGCCCAACCACTTCTGCAAGACCACCTATTACTGCAGGACCAAGCACCACTGCAGGACCAACAACAACTACAACATCAACAATTACCACAACGACAACAACGCAGACGACAACTACTCCTTCAATATTCACTGCATGTGGGTCTTCTGGTGCTGCTTGTGGTGACAATGCAGAGTGTAGAGAAGGAGCTTGTGATTGTAAGGACGATTTTTTTGCAGAGTCTGACTCAGGAGACTGCATTCCCGAAGGTTAGTTATCATAATAAGTAGCAAATGACTGAGTTTACCTTAAAAATGATTGGGTTATAGAAAACAAAATAAATGTCAATGAGTTTCAAAGAAAATTAGAACAGTGAATCTTGCATATTCTTTAAAGGCCATAGTTACTGTTAGAGCACTGTATGTACATACGCTGACATAAAATTGCCTTTTGTTCTTAAAAAATCACTTATTACCGTATATCATTCGTCAATATGGGCTCATTTTTTTTGCGTATTCACAAGATGACTTGTCATTTAGTCCCTGATAATTTAATAGGTGACAGTTGTTAGCTTAACCTGCCAAAAGTTGCAACATACACTCGAAAAATGATTCTTAATTTTGAAATACTAAAAGAAATGGCATACTATTTTGGACGCTCTGCTGTTTAATCGAGTATATGACAAACGAAACTCTTTCATTGAACCATAGATCAAAACTGTCGCGATACATGCATTTGCTAGTTTCGTACATGTAAATTTTGTATAACTTAGCATGATAAAATCATCTTTGGTGCTTACCCTGTTGCTAGGAATACAAATGGAAAGATTTCATTAGAGCCATATCATATTCAGATCTTAAGCAGACTTTGTTCAGCAGGGATTGAGGATTTTATGCAATGTTCAACAAAATATTGAGAAACTTCAAACTCATACTCTGTAATTCCTACATACAGCTAGTTCACCATTTTCTATTTCTAGCTACTGCTGATGATCCTGATGTTGTCGTGTCCAGAAACGGTTTCACAACCACTTTGCCTAGTGGATGCAACACAGACATAGCGGACCCATCCACAACAGCCTACTACGAAATGAGGCGCGCCTTCCTTGTGGTGGTAAGCCATCCAACTACTCTATATATCAACAGCTTGTTAGCCTAGTGTCATTATAATTTCTAAATTGCAGAATTGAAGAAGTTTCAGTGAAGCGCTTTATATGTCGGAAATTTTCTTCTTGTGAGCCAGCTCAACAATAGTTCCATTGATTTAACAAGAACTATTTAGCTTCCATATAGTAATTTTATCTTCACAGTAACCATTAATTGTGTAAATACTTCCTTTACTAGATATATCAGAGATATGGAGAGATATTTCAGAGTACCTTTATCGGAGTGACCTTTATCCAGTTCAGGTATTGTATTTTGTTACATTAGTGTTTTTGATATTGTTGCCTATTTTATTGTCAGTTCTATGTTTAGACATGTATATTTGCTAAGACTAAGTAACTAAAACTGAAAACGTTTAGCTACCCTCACAAAACTTCTCAACACTAAATTCTGGCGTTTGGCCAGGTAGCTAATTATGGTTTGCTCGCCAAATCATACTCAGCATAATATTTTGAAGCATTTTCTTTGTGTGCCACAAATTGCAAAAGGAGTAAACGCAACTGGTTCAGTGTATGATAGTAATTCCCCTGAGTCCTGAAGATTCAATGCTTGAAAAGCAGATGTTAACAGAGTTGTGCACACGAACCTGACATCTTGCCGTCAGCCTCATTGACACCGTTACAATTACACTATTTCCCAATGATGATAATAATTAAAATAATAATGATAATATAGAGTGGACATATTTGAGCAAGATAAAAATATTTGATCAGTCCATTTATTTTTGTCAAGGTGTGTTCCGAGGGTAAGTGGGAGGCGCAGAAGAGATGTGGAAGCTAACAGTGACATCATTGTTGACTTCAACGTAGCATTTGATACTTCGATACCTCTGCCTGGGGCAAGAACTGTATCGTCAGTGGATGACCTGCTTGATGCTGCATCTCAAGCTACAGGGAATGTTGCAGCCCAGACGATCACTGTGAATGGTGAAGCAGCAACTAGCACAAACGTTAAAACACCAGTAATTGTAACAGGTAGGTTTGAAAATCAATCGGGAAAACTAGTTAAAACCACACCTGTCCACAAATGAGAGAAAAATATCCATTAGTGATTGTTACCCTCAAGGAGTGATTGGATGCAAGTAAGAGTCACCTACTCCATCGGCATAATATTTGCTAATCTCAAGTAAAAAGTAAATAAAATTGCGGTAAGGCCAATTGTTACCATCTTCTTGAGTTGGCTTACCCGTCAGGTAGACCTCCCAAATGATTCCCTCTTTCAAGCACGAAAAATAGTATTACAATGTACAAATTGATGTTTGCTATTTTATATGAATCTTTGAGGGATGCAATGTGCTATCCTCGATAATTTGTCACCAAACAAACAAAGTGTCTTTAAAAAAATCACACAAGTTTCTTCTTTTTAATTATTTTGTTTGTGTTCTATTGCAGATGCACCAACCATTTTAACAACAATGGCTCCGAGGTGGTTACCAGCAGTCTTAGCAGGGACATTTTCAGTCATTATTTTTTCAGTGGCTCTTCTAATTGTCCTTATCACATGTGTGAGTATTCTCTGAAGTTTGTAAGCAGTGTTATTTTTGAGCTGAGAAAGTAGTGTTATACAATATCAGTGACCAACCTCTTCACTTATGATAAGGCAGGCTGACAGCCGAGCGTTGTCAATAAGATCAACAAGAAGAAAGACAAGTCTGACAAGAAGGGGCATCAACAAATAGGTTTCTGCAAAATAATTTGGATGTTTGCCCCGACTCCCAGTACGTAACATTTCGCTGCACATGGCCACATATGACTTTTTTAAAGCGAAAACATTATGAGATTTAAAGGAACTCTTTTGTACAGGTGAAGAGAAAAGGAAAGCGTGAGATCCACCGATATGGAACCCTCAAGTCTTTGCATCCAGCATTCAGATTCCAGAACAACACAATATTGTTAGGACGCAAGTTTGCTGGTAGCTTTGCGGGAAGTGACGCTGGCAGTGACCATGGAAAGAGCAGGGGCGGACCAGACACGATGAGAACTAGGTATTGGCCTGGCACAACTCCCGAGTAAGTGATGTTACATCTCTTTTTGCTTGGCTAAACTGATATACAATAAACAAATGAGTGAAATTTGCCTTGGCTTCCAATAGGCAAACCAGGCTCATTCTACTATATGAAATCTCAATATATTGACATCATCATTTCTAAGTTTTACATCTATACCATACCCACTGAGGTATAATCTTATTCCTTATCAGTGAGCATTACACTAAATTAAAGGCTAGTTCTTCTTGTAAGCCAGTCAGTAGTTCCTTTTATTAGGTCTTGATCACTAAAACCTAAGTAAGTGAAATAAGTTTTTACGTCGCCCAAAAATTAACGAGATGATAATCACTGCAATCACTAAATTCTAAATTTTTTCAGATTATCCAATCATTCAGAGTCAAAACTGGCAAATCCAAAAATTCTTGATTTGTTGACATACCATGATAAGTCTTTGTTTTATTTAATATAGTTATCAACCAAGAGGTTATCCTGGAAATAGCTTCAGGCAATATCAGAAGGAATCCATAGCATAGAAGAGATAGATGCCGATGTAACAAGTCTACCGCTACTATTTTTTGTTCTATATCGGAAGGTACAAGAATCTACCTACAACCATCCAATGTATCAAATGCTGCTCAGTAATAGGAAAGTTATATTCAGTTATATGTATAGTCCAATTCTAAATTTTGATCAGAATAACGGCAATGTAGTCATTTGGCACTACATGAAAATCACTCACATTGTAACTTACCATATTAGCATTTCGCTCACATATTATATTGGTGTCCATCAAGGGGTAATGCTAGCATTGGTGCTCATTATGAATTCATACTCACAACTGCAGGAAACTTTCCCGGCCATTTTTACACCAACTAACTAGTAATGTTTTTTTTTTTATAATGAATAACCGCTCATAATGCATTACTTTATTGATGACATCGTATATTATATTTTTCATTGTCGCTAGTATTTAGTTGAATGATATTATTAATATATTTCACTAATTAGTACATAATATATTCATATTTAGGTCTATTTTGTGTTACTCATAATTCTCAAATATAGAAACTGTTGATAGACTGATCCCATATACCTAACGTTAGACAGACAGAATTATTTCCAACAATTACCCCATTTAAACATGATGGTTTAGTGGGAGAACAGTGATGATTTGTAACGGAACTGAACCTTAAAACTTTAAATTGATTCTTAATCATTGTTAGACATTTAGTCAGAGACCTATAGGTGGAGCTCATGCTTGGTGGCCTAGTAACCTATACCCGTAAGTTAATATGAGAGACAGTATGCTTCATTCTTTTGTTTTTTGCAATTTTATGTATAACAAACAGTATAATAGAATGAAGAGTATTGCAGTATACATTATGTCTTCACCTGCTTGTAAATGAAATTTTGATAATTGTATATTATGTCTTTACAGCGATGGAAGAGGTCCAAAACCAGGGAAGCTAACCAGACAGAAATACAGCGAGTCACAAGCTTAGAGAATGGAGTCAGATACAGCTTAAAATTGTACCAGGTACTTCAGTGTTAATGAATCTCAATAGTATTCAGTGCGTATCTTGATAAATATTTTCTTTGCTATCAAACATGTACCCACCGAACAAAATGGCCAGTTGGTTGCGAAGCAACGTATTTTCTTGAAGGTTAAATTTTTGTCCACACAGAGGCATGCACTATATGGATGCACATACAAAGGACCACATTTTTTTGTGGTCAATTACAAATGAACTATAGCGAGGCTAAACACCACCAGAACTTGGCCTACTAATTTTATATTTTTGACCGTCATACGAACCCAACCTCAAGTCTAAATTGTATTGCTAAGTCAAAGACCAAAAGATGTGACTGATCATTTTTGTTACAAATTTGAATCTGATCCTTGGTTTAAATGATTAAACATTATGTAAAATGTTACCCCTTTCTGCGTCAGGAACGAATGGAGTAAAGATCACAGGCACTGGAGAGAATAGTGGAGATTCTTTTAATTCTGTGTTCAAATATATCTTCCCTTAGTGATATCCAGTTTAGAACCCCATAGAATGCACTGGACTTGGTTTCGTTTGTAATTACCTTATCATAAGCTTTAAATTTTTGTTCCCTATTTCATTGCAATGATGATTAACTGATAACGCTTAAAGAAAATTGTCTCAATATGCTGTACAGGCTCTCCTGTTTCCAAAAGCCTAAACTACCTATGACCACCAACAGGAAATCATATTTTTGACATCACCGTTACAGTATATACAAATGATAAAATGCACTAGACTCAGTATTACCTTTAGTTTTCATTACAATGATAGAGTATGCAAGGTACACATCAATCGTTTTGTACTGTTTACGTTTTGTATCATATGTGACAAATAACAAGACAATTATATTGTGGTTCAGTCACTGCTGCAATGTGCAGATCCCTCTCCCACCCCTTGACCGATGTAAAAGTATTTAGCAGTAAAGTTTTTTCACAAGGGTCCAGGTACAGGCGAATTATTTTCTTGGAAGGTCAACCAACATTTATTGTTTTTTTTTTATCCATTCCTTTTTTTATTTTAATGATTTATTTTATATCATTTGTAGGACAATTTAGCCAAAAAATGAATGAGTGAATTAGAATATCAAAAAAGTGTTGCTAGCATAATTCTGTATCTATAAGTGCCTTGATAAATTTATAAATACAAGTCAAATTAAGATTATTTTGCCCATAGACCAATTGAAAAGTATTTGGTGGAGTACCTGATTGTTAGCAATTAGTGAGAGATTGAGCATGACTGAGACTATCTGGATATGCACATTTATAAACAGGACTGACGATTATGAGGTCTGTCAAAACCAAGACTGTCAGGAAAGTTTTGAATTATAGCCATCACAATAGCAGAATTATTGCCCCTACAATTCATAACTGTCTGCTTTACTGATAGGGGTATATACAGTACAGGGTTATGTGAAAACATTTTAAACAAATGAGATTTATGCCAATAAAATTAAATATATATATATATGTGTTTGGCTTTGTGTATATGCTGTGGTGTCATTTCTTAGTTCCAGCAAAGCAGGATTACTGTCTGATTGAAGTCAATTATTTTGGTTCAACATGCATTGCAAATTAGTGTTAAAAGCGAAAACATGGGAATGCATTTCGGATCATCAGTTAATGGAGTGAGGATAGATAAAAATCATATCAAACAAGATTTGCTTTATTGAGAGCCTCTGAGAACTGCTATTAACTTAAAAATTTTAAACCTGCTTACCCCAAATCAGATTCTCATTTCTTTGGGTTACATTCCTTCATTTAAATCTTGCTAACTCACATCATATTTGTAAGCATTCGCCCTCTGTGGCATCTTGTAGTGGAGTTTTTGTTTCTTGAGTAGAGTAGAGCCAGCATATGACAGTCCAGTATATTAACATAAGGCTATGGGGGCGTGGCCTCGTGATCACATGTCAGTGTATATGACCAGCTCACACAGTGCTGTCTACCAAAACACATGTCAGAATAGGCAGATAAGGGTTTGCCCAATAGCAGTAACAATTATGAAAAAAGTCATCTGACATATTTTTTGTCAGTGTAACATCATTGACTGTCCTCCCCTCTAATATTACTTATATAAGCTTTTACTATGAGGGAGTTGATGTTATCAGCATCTTGTGGATTGTATCTCTGAGTTAGCGTTCCACCTGACCTTGAGGTCGTAGGTCGTGATGTGTCAGCAGCAGACACAAACTTCAGATCTGTCATAGGTTAATATGGGTGAGACTGTGTAAGACTGTCTGGGTATGCTGGTATCTGAAATACTCTAAAAAAGGAAATGTCCCAGTCATGTTAATACAAAACTATCTTTGCATATTCATTTGGTTGTGATTCATGATTTTAGTTAATTAAGAAGGACCTGATTCCTCTGGTGAATCATATATAGGTTAACAAATTGAAAGCATAGCCGATGAGTAATCTCACCAACGTCAATGTCATTCCTGAAGAGTTGTCTTACCAATATCAGTGTTAGGATAACTCGAAAATATCATATTGGCGTCTCATCCCAGATACCTAGAGAGTTGTCTCCCCAACATCAATGTCAGGATAGCTCTTAACTAGCAGCTAAAGCACTCCATCGTAAATCCCTGAAGAGTTGTCTTATCAAAATCAGTGTCAGCATAACTTTCCATTAGCACCTAAGTGTCTTCTCCAAAGTCTTCATATTAGAGGCCATCTGATATCAGTTGAATGTCCCTGTTGTTGCCAATAACTTGGTACCCCAACAAAACAAAAACACAACATAAAGCTACAATACATACCGGATCTACGGTGTATTAGCCATCAAGCATGAGGGGTTGAGTTCTACTGATCTTTATTTTCCTTAGAACATATCGTAGAAGCTACAACATTACGTTTTGCAAAAATATACAAAAAATCAATGCAAATACATCACAATGCGGGAAAGATAATTCATGGTATTCATCAAACTTAATGATCATGGAGTTGAGGTACTGCAAGAAAATGTACCATGTTGCGCGATCATCGCCTAGGCTGATAACAACATATTGAAACTGTATACAGTGAGTCTAGTTTACCCACGGAAACTTGTAGAATATGCCATTCTTCAGTGATGTATGAAAGTTGTACGGAAACATTTAGAGATATTTGCAGCGGCAGAGATACAGGTATTGAGATAATGTAGCTCAAGTAGCGCGACGAATATAACGGCAGCAGTGTTGAGCATCTGAAACGATTAACGATGTATCACATTAATAGCATAAGAAAAATATTCCATGAATTAATGATCCTTTTTAGTAGCAGTACTTTATCCAAAACAAGTCGCTGTGTTTATGGAAAATAATATTATGAAAATATGCAGCAGAAAAATAATATAACATACCTTTAAAAAAGACAGAAAAGGCTCAAAGAGCTGATGCACAGTCGAGTTAAACAATAAAATTCTCGATTACATCAGCATGTTGCTCTTGATCATCACAACTAGATTGATCACAGTATCTAAGCTAAGCTATAGCATGAGTCAATACTAAACTGTGAACAAAAGAATAAACAATGGAAAACAGTAATTTAGCGCAATTCACACGATAGGTGCTGTCGCTCACCACATTGGCAAGCCAACCGACACGGAATGTTCTCCTTTCTGGATAATTTGTCCAAAAACTGTTATATCAAACATACTACTACCCTTCTCAGTACTGTCTATAGGCTCAATAATTATACCTTGGACCAATTATAAAAGACTTTCAAAAACAGCTATAAAACTCAAAGTACAAAATTGAGAGTATGCATTGCTCATAGACTAGTTAGTCTAAGTGATCAGACAGCTGCATTGCGAGTTAGTGGCATTACAAAGACTCAATTTCAGTTTTTAGTTTTCTTTAGCTGAACTATGAAATTTCATGTGTGATAACATTGGCCATGTTACACATTCATTATTTTGTACTTTGTTTTTTATAGATTTTTGGCACTTTGTCAATTAAAAAGAAAATCATGATGTGGTTCAGTCACCTTTGGTATGTGATCTTTTCTTGTAAGTTTTCTAACAATGTACTAACAACGTAGGGTGTTCCCTAGATCTAGTTTGATCCAAACTGCCTGATTTTGTAATTGAACAAGGAACAGGATCTAGATGTACCCTGAATGAATCATGAGCGCTGACATATTTATAAAGGCTACTGTCAATGGAATGCGAGCACTGACCTGCCCATTGCAACCTCGCAACAATAGTTTTTGAAAACTTGAAATACACTTCGCTTCCATGGGAATTCGAGCACAATCTTTTTCAAGCTGAGTTGTCACCTCTCAGGTTGCCCTAGGGAATGGCTACTGTTTCAGTGTTCAGATATCGAGGTGAGACTCAGAAATAAACTGCTACGGATGAGACGTGAACTCATAACTCCTGATTATCATCACACTCCTAACCAGCTCGTACTGATCAGTGCAACCTCAGCCTTTGCACTGAACCCAATACTATCAGTGTTATCATTCTACCATCAACTCAGCACAGCCTTTAACATAGCAAAAAATGCCTATGACACATGGCGAAAATGAGGATTCGGGGTTCCCCCTGCCTTCTAAGTCTCAGCAAAAAAAGGCTCATTTTTTAAATCATGATTAGCGACCTTCCATAGCTATAAATATCACTACACATCTAATGTCTCTATGGATAAACGCCCATGTATGACTCTAACCCTTGCACTGCAATTACTGATATGCAATGTACTTTCGTTTTCACATTTTTGCTGGAGACATGATATATTATCATTGGTCAGGAATAGTGAGTTTATTTAAGCGGATAGCGAGGCAGTGATATGTAGATTTATTACAATACACATCTTTTGAGACATTCATTACATGCCATAAGTTACAATACGACAATATTTTCGATTCTAATTGACCACAGTCTTTTGTGTTTGATTAGAGTGATTAGTCTCCACACTAGTCAATAAGCTAATCTATGATCACCATTACCTGATAATCAATTAAATACAGCAATGAGTAGCCAATCACATACCTGTAATTGGGAAGTGAGAAGTGATGGATGAATGGCTTAAGTAGATTCCATTTGCATTGCAATGAGTTCTTAGCCTGGTTTGTTTGTAGGTGGAATGTCAGCTTGGAATCAATTGTGATTCCAAGAACTTGGTCTCATTTGCGTTATTAATGTTTACTCCATTTACCTGTAGTGACTGAATTTGCGATGATAAATTGACTAAATCAGTTTCCGAACAATTTGCTCTTATCCTCCATCTGTTCATCCACACTGACACTTTATCACAGTTGCTCTGATGGATCAGCCAAAGAGCTGTATTGTCTTTGTGAGCGGCTAATATTTTTCTGATATGAAATTTCAGGTGTGAACAACTAGACAGCATGTTTTAAGAAAATGCTTATTGCGGCCTATGAAATTTGAAATCCAGCCTTTCCTTACTAAGCCTGTGAAGTCTGGCCATGAGATAACAAGCAACTGATGAGACAAGTGCCCATCCCTCAACAAAGATTTGGTGATTGAAGAAAAATGATGTTTTTTTGGACATTCATTAGCTCCAAGCTTCAAATCATGAACTTTCAAGAAAAAAGTGTGGGCTTTACAAGTTTGAGCAGAAGCAGAATTAGGATCGAGGGGGAGGATCAGGGTTATGGTCAGGGTCATGGTCAGAGGGCAGTTGTGATCAACTTTGGGCTAAAAAATCTTAGAGGTTTCGAATTGTCATTGCTGTCAAACTTGAAAAATATTTTACATATTTTGAATAGTATGCAAAGTTTATTGATGGTCATGATGTATTGTAATTATAGGCGTGGGTTTTGTTTGACATGGCAATATTGGCAAACCTTCCTTTTAACAGAGTTTCAAGTCAGTGAGTTAATTGCGCTTGCACAGATTTTTCTGTTACTAGGTCTCAATTTAATAATGACCCTTGACCCACGGGTAATTGGGGCTGCCGACTTATTGGTTAAATGTCTGGTCTATCTCATGGGTAGTAAATGAACATGGGATTATCACAATCCCACTTTAA
Organism: Membranipora membranacea; assembly: GCA_914767715.1. Taxonomy (NCBI): domain Eukaryota; kingdom Metazoa; phylum Bryozoa; class Gymnolaemata; order Cheilostomatida; family Membraniporidae; genus Membranipora; species Membranipora membranacea. The sequence goes on along the minus strand of OU612073.1, from coordinate 13,249,008 downwards.
AATCTGCATTCAATCCCAACCAAAACACAAATGTAGAACTGCCAAATTGAGTCTTACAATTGTGACCAAAACGTTTCTAGATTTTATCAGTATACATGTGGATATATATTATAGAAAGACAATTAAAAGAGATTTATCTGTTAAAGGGTTCCAAAACTGTGTATTTAGGGCGCTACCTATCCATCAACCTTTAGCACAATCATTGTAAAAAACAAGATTACGTAAGATCTCATAGTTAACAATCTGTTCTTTTTTGATAGATAGATCAGGAGAAAACAGAGTACAATGACGTGAGCTTATGCAGATTATTATGAGTTCTTGTAGTTCACATAACAATGATACCAGTCGACTATCAGTTTAATGATATCAGCGCAATTATTTTCACAGATTTCAAAACTCTTTTATCGTTCATTGTCATCAAGTTTGTAGGTTAGCACTCTTGCCATGTTTGGGATGACAGTTCTTTTGCATCTGGACATTTTCCAGCCAAAGAACGCAAAAAATCAAATGAAAGATACCAATGGAAAGATAAATAAGATCCTAATAGTGTTTTCAGCCAAAGGAAACTAGGAGTGATGCAGTGATTGACACCTAGTGCAACACAAATCTCCGAATTTTTCAGATTGTGAAAACCACTTATTATGTCAACAGCAAAAAAAGGTATTTCAACCAATCTGCTTTATTCAGTGTTTTCTGGGTTCGATGCCTTTGGTTCGCATTAATCCGAAAGCAGATAACATCAACAAAGTAATTTGCACGCCAGAAATATGGAACATGAAAACTGTCTCTGTGAACCTTGTGAACCCTATGGGGGCGCTTACAAACAGGGCAGGTTACCAGAGTCCCAATAATCTAGTATTTTGTTGGAAGAAAAACTTTAAAAAAAATTGATTGCATTATTAATTTTTTAGCCTTCTAGCTTGCATGCCATAAAAATCCATGTAAACCAGAATCGTAAATAATTAGGTTTTGGCCATCTGCTATACTGTCATGGTTGACATTATGATACTTGAAAAAACACCACAAACGCTAACCTTCTTAACAAAACCACAAAGAGCACAGATCAATAAGTGATTACCAATGAGGACCTAGGATCAGAGCTCCAGTGATATAAAAGTGATGGCAGGAGACGCTGTAGATCACAACATGCTGTGGTCTATAATTGATTTGAATTGTTTTTTTTTCAGCTTGAGTTGGGATTAAGTATGAGGGGAACTAGACTTATTTTTGTGGTAACTCTTGCCACCATCTCATTACTGCATGCAGGAGCTGAAAGCATAACCAAACTCCGGACTTGTAATCGATTTTCTACTGAAAAGCCAGGTGAGTTTTCTGAGAATCGCACGACCTCCTTGAGATGCGAAGTTATCTATTTCTTCTTGTTAAAATTGCTTAGCTTGTTATGCATATTTGCATGCTTTCTTTGGTTCTTCTCTTCTCTCGTGGTGCTGTCCTTTTTTTTCAATATTTTGAAGGAGCCAGTAAAAAATCGAACAGCAACAAATAATGTCGTAAATCTCTCTGTTTCCGTGTCAATTTGAAATATTAATAATACCTTTATTTGTTTTTAGACATGTATTGGTTGGCCCAAACAGAAAAAGTATTTATATCACCTTGGGACTGCTTTGACAGTTGTCAAGACAGTTTTGGCACTGATGAGATTAGGATATTTGGCTATCCAGCTGATGATGATCGCAGATGTGCCTGCAGACACTGTCCAGAGGATTACATGCGTGGTCATAACTTGAATGTTTTGCTGGATCTTATGGGATGCAAAGATGCCAGTAGTATGAATGAAATGAATACAAAAGACTTTGGTGGACTTCTCACATATTCCTGCAAGCCGGAGGGTGATGTTTACTTCAAACATGAAATTAATTACAATTTTTAGAGGACCTGTTTTGTTGAATTTTTATTTTTTTTAAATTCATTTAAAAAATTTTTGATTCAATCTTTGGCTTTTCAATCATATTTCATGATAATGATTACTTGGAGAATTAAAGTACAATACAAAACTGTGCAATTGCTTTTTGAAAAAAAAGTTCAACCAATGCACAATGGCTAACGATGAGTGTGAGAACTACTATATAGCATCTGAGCTTGCTGATAAAATCTGCAAAACGAAATTAACATACCTTGTACTCTCGGTTGGGTGTTTATTTGGCTGGCAGGTGCTGTATTGCTGACACTAGATCTGGGAAGGATATTTTAAAAGAATTGCTAAATTTGAAACAATTTCTACGCTATAGTTTGCATAACCAAGTAAGTTTATAGAACCAAACTGGAGGAATATAAAGACATGTTGTTGGTGTCTTGGTGTTATTTCCTTAGAGTTGTAGTGACTGATGGTGTCCCACTTACAGTTACCTCATTAACTAATGCAGAGGCACTTATTAGCACACCAATTGCTTACAAACTGAAACTGCCAAAAATGCAGAAATATTCGCTCTATATCCATTTTGTGATTAGTGATTAGTAAAAAGATAGACCAATCATAAATCATAACACTTCGTGGTCTGTCATTGATCAGAATTGATTTTGTTAAAAATTCAATTAAGCTTGTAGAATGAGGGGAGCTAGAAGTATTTCCGTTGTTACTCTTTCAATCATCTCCCTGCTTCATGTCGGAGCTCAACGCATAAGGAAAATCCGGACATGTAAACAACCTGATACTAATTATCCAAGTAAGTCTACTAGGACCATCTGCAAACATCCTGCAGAATGCAAAGAAAAAATCACCAATTTTCCATTTAGTAGATTGTTGTACTTATAATGCAGGGCTACTTTCTCTCATTGCTATCGCTGCATCAAAATCAATTATTGATCAATGAATATTAAATATTTTGGTATGTTGGCAAGACCAAGTCATTATTTTATTTGATAGCTATTCACTGATGAGTTTAGATAACCAACTCATCATATATCAAAGGAGTAGACCTATAAGATCGAAGTATGCAGTACTTTCTGTGATGAGTTCTCCGAAGTGAGAAAGTGCAATAATTTGTAAAAAATTGAGTCTGAGAAAATGTCAGCTAAATTTTTGCTCCTATGCCTCAGTTCAATGATTTCACAAACTGACCATTGGTAGTTGGGGCGGCCCACTGATTAGTCAAGTGTTTGGTTCATCCCACACACAATAAATGAACACAGAATTTTCACAATCTCAGTTGAAACTCTGCCGTCAACCCTAACACAAAACCAAATTTTATCAGAAGAAATTACATGAGTTCTTTGAGTATTAGTCAACCTGAATATGTGCATACATATGCTTGTGAATTGGAGAACAGTGTGTATTAGGGGCAATTTAGGGTGCTACCAAACCATTGAGCTTAAGTAAATTTATCGTAAAAACATGATTACGTCAAACACAAAGAGTAATGCTTGGTACCCAATGACGAAGACGGTCAAAGATCTTTTTTTATAAGATAAGACCTTGACGTATCTCTAATCATCCTATTTTGCATGAGTAGGAAACCACAGCACAATGCCACAAGTTGCAATACAATGATGCCAGTCAGTTCAAGGTTGGGCAGAACAGAGGATTAAACATATCCTCTTTTACAGCTCACAGATTAAAAAAAATTTTATTATAAGATCGATGGTAAAAAAATGAATAGGTTATTTTGCGCTCAGGAATGCAAAAAAAACCAAGGATATAATTGAAAGATGAATGAGATCATTATAGAAGTGTTGCAGTGATTGCACCACAAATCGCTGGATTATCCAGATTGTCAAAAAAAACTATAACATCAAATACAAAAGTAAAAATTAAACCACTGGCTCTATCAAGTGTTTTCAGGGTTTGATGTCTATGATAGACGAATTTCTTTTATTCTGTCTTTTATATCTGCTAACTGGATTTTGTCTTGTTGGTCTAACTCATGCCGAATCATGCTTAAATCACCTTGCTTCATGCTTCACTCACCCCTTTCCCTTAACAACCTCCAATTGCCACGATCGACTTCCCCAAAAACCTAAAGGGCCGGCTGTGGTCCACTGGTGGTTGAAAGTGTCAGTTCTTCTCTGCAATGAGCAGCTAGTAAGTGAATAGGGCTGAAAGAAATTTGTCATACCCAAGCCTGTCATTTTGATGAACACTTGAGTTGTTGGCATCATCAACAATGTGACACCCCGCTTCCACCTTCAAGTTTTCAAAATTGCAAAAATAATTTTGTATATTCATTTTGTTGTGATTCATGAGTTTATTAAGATGGACCCGACTCCTCTAGTGAATCAGATACAGGTTAACAATTTAAAGCATTTTTATTGCCCGTAGAGTTGTCTCACCAACATCAATGTTAGGATAACTGTAAATTAATTTTCCATAACGCCAAACATGCAGTCAAAATGACCATTACTTAGACCAGAAAAATTATTTTTGAAAATTCTCACATACGAAGTGGCTTTAATAAAGCATAGTAAAAACAGGAAATTCCAACAGAAAATGGCACTGCGTATCAGTTTTCCTCGAATAGCACACCACAGAATGCCCAAACGGCCAATTTAAGAGGCTTTTTTAGGTGTTTCTGGGCATTCTGTGGTGCGCAATTCGAGGAAAGCTGGCATTTCCTGTTTTTTACTATGCTTAATCAAAGCGGCTTCGTATGTGAGAGTTTTCAAAAATAATTTTTCTGGACTAAGAAATGGTCATTCTGACCGCATGTTTGGAGTGATGGAAAAATGACGCAAAATGTATCTACCTTTGACCGTCTGTGCTGATCTTCATAAAATCTTTTATACTGCTGAAGACTGGAGTGTGTCTCATTTAATCAGTCCTTCAGTGAAAAATAGCAAAAAATTGGCTATTACTTTTTTAATCTATCTCAAATCGTTGCTTAAAATTTCACATTATTTCCTCAAATTTAAAAATCACTCACATCATGACGTGACGTAAAAAGCCACTTTGGGGGCATCATATATTATTTTCAACCAAAAATAAGGATCAACTATACATCTACGAATAAATATAATCTGTTTTGAAATGTCTAGCAATCAAATTAGCTCAGCCATACACTTTGCTAAAAACAGCCTTTTTGGCCCCATTTCCTTGATAAAATGACGCAACGTCGTTCATTCAAATTTCTGATGAGCTCATGGCAATCAGTAGCTCGGCAGCTTTCCAACTGTGTATAGAAAGTTGATATTTGCTGACCCCCGTGTCTCTACCTTAATACCTAAAGTGCTTCATCCCAAATGCCTGAAGAGTTATCTTACCAATATCAGTGTCAGGATAACTCTTAATTAGCACCTCAGTATCTCCCAAGTCCCTGTCCCAAGTCCCTGGTATCAGGGAATATCTGACATTTGACATCAGTCAAATTTCCTTTTTCTTCTCTAAAGCCTAGTACCTCATCAACTTGAAGTAAAAATATATAAGGTCATGATATTTACTGGACAGAATGTTTGATTACCTTTACATTGGAAGGCACTTTTTTCACTTCAATAATTCATGCCAGGTAGAGCATTGAATTTTTTTACCACGCATATCTTACAAAACTTTATTATATGTAACTGCTTGACTATAACATGCATACCCTTTAAATTTTGTGCTCAAATATATCTGTGCACAGTGATATCCAAATTACAGCGGTTACCTATGATGTAACTCTTCAGAAAGATCATATTAATTCCATCAATATACTATACAAATGTGATAACATATGCTAGACACAGTATAACTTTTAGTTACCTACAGATAAGCTATTATATGGGAGTTCATACCTCACATCATCGGCTATATTACACACCCATTATTTTGTCCTTTGCTTGTCCTTTCTCAAAGTTCTTTGGCACTTTGATATTTACCAAAAAGCAAGAAAAATATGATGTGGTTCAGTAACCGTCAATATGTGATCTTTTCTCGTAAGGTTATCAACAATGTTGGGTGTTCCCTAGATCTAGTTCAATCCGAATTGCCTGCTATTGAAGTTTAAGGTAACAGGATCTAGGAGTAACCTGAATGAATCATAACGCTCACATACTTTATAAAGGCTTTATAAAGGCTTTATAAATGTATTTGAGCACCCACCTGTACAATGCAACCATCAGCCAATGGTGTTCGACAAATTAGAATACACTACGCTTACATGGGTATTTTGAGCTCGATCTATTTTAAACTGAGTTGTTAATGCTCACTTTGCCCTAGGATTCGGCTACTGTTTTTAAGGTCAGATATCGAGTTGAAACTTTGAAATAAACTGCTACGGGTGGGGCGTGAACTCCTAACTTCTGATCATTATCACACTGCCAGTTCGTAATGATCAGTGCAAAAGGCTAATTTTTTAAAGCGTGATTCGCGACCTTCCATAGCTACAAATGTTAATATACATCCAATGTCACTATGGATACACGCCCTTGTATGACTCTAACCTCTCCACTGCAATTACTGATATGCAATGCACTTTAGTTTTCACACTTTTTGCCTGAGACATTATATATTATCATTGGTCAGCTATAGCAAGTTTATTGAAGCCGATAGCCAGGCAGTGATATCAATATGAGTCAATACAATACACATTTTTTGAGACATTCACTACATGCCATAAGTTACAATACAACAATATTTTCAAGTCTAATTGACCACAGCCTTTTGTGTTTGATTAGAGTGATTAGTCTCGCACTTGTCAATAAGCTGAACTGTGATCAGCATTACCTGATAATCAATTAAATACAGTATTGAGTAGCCAATCACATACCTGTAATTGGGAAGTGAAGTCCGTCTGGACCACATTTGAAATGTCACCGTAGCCGGTATCCTCTAGCCCTGTTCACACGGCCACTGGTTTTGGTTTTTTGTTTTTTTGGGTGAAAACCAAAAAACCAAAACTAGTGGCCAGTGTGAACAGGGCTAGGTATCCTCTGTCAACTCAATATATTACTCAATATATTACTGATTAATTCACCTTTCCAGTGTGTATTCTATCTAGTTCAAGAATTTGATGACATACAGATAAGTACAAGGGAAGGCCTCAAAAGTATAAGTTTCAAAAGCGAGATTGAGTTATTGATAGTTATGTCGATACTGCAGACTGTTTTTACAATAATATAAGGATGAATTCTTACATCAATGAAAGTTGAAACTATAGTAGATGATGCTCCCAAATAAAAATGTTTATATATATATATATCCAATGGCTAGATGACCCCATTGTTAATCTGATTAGTGGCAATAGTTTTTCAAAGAATAGAACAGATCTCCGATCATGGAGCTGGCTGAAGTATGTATATTGTATACTCTGCTTGCGGTATTAATGTAACCACCAAATAGGAAATATTTTGTTGACTTCCATTATAGGTATATATGCATGTATTTAGTTTCAATTTGCATACCTCCAGGAGACATTGTCTGAATCGTGCTCTGTCTATACCATGACATTATAATACATTACGGTTATGGTACATTTATTTCACTCATTACATTGTCACACTGTGAACTTCCGAAACACTACTACAATGCACCTAGGTTAGATCAATACTAATGAGTAGCCCCAACGCCACGACAATGTTTTTTTATCAAGCAAAAATGAGAAGGTAGGAATTTGTGTATAAGCATTATGAACGCTTATAATAAAGGGCAAAACTACTGAGAACAAAAGAGGTTGTATGTTAGGCGTGGTTGTAGTATAATGAAACAATCTGATTTCTATCAATGCTTTAGCTTGCATCATGTATGAAATGTGATACCAATACATCATTCATCTATTCATCGCTGATTTGTAGTGAAGAGAACACTATCAGTTTGTGGAATGTGAGCAGAGAATTAGGCCACGCAGCCCAGCCAGAGATTATCAGGGTGTAATCCTACTAGACACAGGTAAGTGTTATATAAGGCTACTCGACTTTTGGGTTTTTAAAGGGCAACCAATGTTTCAAACAACATCTCATTGAGGGCCATTGGTTAATAGCAGATTGCACCTTCTGCATGGGGAAAAATACAAAATATAATTTGGATGATTATTCAGCCAGAATTCTTGTGAAACATTTCTTCCATCAGGTACTCAAACTCAGCTAAAAGAGAATACCACATAGCAGTTTCCTGTTCCTGTTATTATTTAGCCTGTGCTCTATAATTATTACAGCAAAGTCTTGGAACCTCCCTTAAACTGAAGTGTTACCCAGCTTAGAGTCAGCAACTACTTTGAGTTTTGCATCGCGTAATGCACAAAGCTGATGCTGCCCAGCACATCATTTGCTACCCATTAATGCATTGCTGCGAAACCTTGGTTGCCCTTTAATAAAATCTTCATTACTACATTGGAGATTTTTTGTGTTTTATTTGGATGTTACTGAAAAAACTAAACTTCTCAAGTTATAATTCCCCTTAATTTTGATGCAAGGCCGAACATTTCAAAATTAGCACACATGGGTAGGGTTTGTCTTTGTGGACAAGTTATCATACTGTAGAGTTGTCAGAAAATGAGTTTATGTGTACTGATGGCAGCCATTGGCATTTGAAAATCAAATATAAACGCTCGCTTTTGCAACAGCCTCTTAAATGCCTGGCTGACAAGGAAGTTTTGTTGGGTCAATTACAAGTGCTCTTTCATCATCAATCGGACATGATTATGATTCATTAACAGCCTCATCTAGCATGAAGGGTGGAGTATTCGCAGAATTCATGGTACAATTAATAAGGAACTTTCAATTCTGATCCCAATAACTGTGGACCGAGTTATGCAAATATGTTTCTTGGTCCTGGACTGGATAGAGTAGTAAAACCCTTTTGCCCTCACAACAGAATGTAAGCACAGTCTCCTTCCAAAAATTGACAATGTGATCATCAATGTTAGTATTATCCTACCGGAGGGTAAGACCAAAATGTGAACAGCTTTTGGCTTATAAGCAACCTATTTGGGCATCATGGTGTACACTCAAGGAGATCAATTATGGTCTCACATTGCTGGGATACATAATAGTTTCTAGGATGCATCACACTCTCAGTAAGCATTTTTGTCTCTAGGACACAATCCATCCCGAGGATTTCGGCTCATCTTTACTCCTTTCAAATCAAGGTGAAACCTTGTTCAAATCTTCTGTTTGCTTTATCAAAGAACAATGATTCATAGGATTTAAAATTATTTTAAATTGCTTAGTATAAACTTTGTTAAACTAAAACTTTGGGAACAGTTTTTACAACAAATTGCTGTATATGGCAAAAGTATGCAAAACTTCATGGCATTTCGAATTTGGTTGCCAAAGATAGTTCAATCGCAAAATAAAGAGGGAAAACGCATTATAAAAGGTTATGCCTAAAGTTTAAGCGGAACAAGGACTATAGACGTGCTGAAGTTTGCGTATTGTAGCCCTAACTAAGCAAGTATTTGTGCACAATGACACAAGACATTTCATTACATCTGTTTTATTTCTGTTTTGCAGAGATGGCTGGAAATGAATGGTATAGACAACTGAAACTATCAAATATGGACTTAATGATTGTGATGCTATTATTAGTCTCAGGTTTACAACCAGCCTCTACTGCAGGACCAAATACCACTGCAGGCCCAACCACTACAGGAGGCCCAACCACTACTGTAGGTTCGACCACTACTGCAGGACCAACCACTTCTGCTGAACCAACCACTACTGCAGGACCAACCAGTTCTGGAGGAGTATCAACCACTACTGGAGGACCAACCAGTTCTGGAGGAGTATTAACCACTACTGCCGGACCAACCAGTTCTGCAGGAGTATCAGCCATTACTGCAGGACCAACCACTACTGCAGGACCAACCAGTTCTGGAGGAGTAACAACCACTACTGCAGGACCAACCAGTTCTGCAGGAGTATCAGCCACTACTGCAGGACCAACCACTACTGCAGGACCAACAACGACTGCAGGATCGACCACTACTGCAGGACCAACAACTACTGCAGGACTGACCACACCTACGACAGGCCCAACCACTACTAGAGGACCAACAACTTCTGCAGGACCAACCACTACTGCCGGACCAGCTACCACAACAGGCCCAACAACTACTGGAGGACCAACAACTTCTGCAGGACCAACCACTACTACAGGACCAACCACTTCTGCAGGACCAACCACTTCTGCAGGACCAGCCAGTTCTGCAGGACCAACCACTACCGCAGGACCAACTACCACTTCAGGCGCAACCACTACTGCAGGACCAACAACTTCTGCAGGACCAACCACTACTGCAGGACCAACCACTACTGCAGGACCAACTACCACTGCAGGCCCAACCACTACTGCAGGACCAACAACTTCTGCAGGACCAACCACTACTGCAGGACCAACCACTACTGCAGGACCAACCACTACTGCAGGACCAACTACCACTTCAGGCCCAACCACTACTGCAGGACCAACCACTACTGCGGGACCAACTACCACTGCAGGCCCAACCACTACTGCAGGACCAACCACTTCTGCAAGACCAACCACTTCTGCAGGACCAACCACTACTGCAGGACCAACCACTTCTGCAGGACCAGAAACTACTGCAGGCCCAACCACTACAGGAGGCTCAACCACTACTGGAGGACCAACAACTTCTGCAGGACCAACCACTTCTGCAGGACCACCTATCACTGCAGGACCAACTACCACTTCAGGCCCAACCACTACTGCAAGACCAACCAGTTCTGCAGGACCAACCACTACTGCAGGACCAACCACTTCTGCAGGACCAACCACTACTGCAGGACCAACCACTACTGCAGGACCAACCACTTCTGCAGGACCAGCCACTACTGCAGGCCCAACCACTACAGGAGGCCCAACCACTACTGGAGGACCAACTACCACTTCAGGCCCAACCACTACTGCAGGGCCAACTACCAATGCAGGCCCAACTACTACTGGAGGACCAACCACTACTGCAGGCCCAACCACTACAGGAGGCCCAACCACTACTGGAGGACCAACAACTTCTGATGGACCAACCGCTACTGCCGGACCAACCAGTTCTGCAGGACCAACCACCACTGCAGGACCAACAACTACTGCAGGCCCAACCACTACAGGAGGCCCAACCACTGCTGGAGGACCAACTACCACTTCAGGCCCAACCACTACTGCAGGGCCAACTACCACTGCAGGCCCAACCACTACAGGAGGCCCAACCACTACTGGAGGACCAACAACTTCTGCAGGTCCAACCACTACTGCAAGACCAACCACCACTGCAGGACCAACTACCACTGCAGGCCCAACCACTACTGCAGGCCCAACCACTACAGGAGGCCCAACCACTACTGGAGGACCAACAACTTCTGCAGGACCAACCACCACTGCAGGACCAACCAGTTCTGCAGGACCACCTACCACTACTGTAGGACCAACAACTTCTGCAGAACCAACCACTACTGCAGGACCAACCACTACTGCAGGACCAACTACCACTGCAGGCCCAACAACTACTGGAGGACCAACAACTTCTGCAGGACCAACCACTACAGGAGGCCCAACCACTACTGGAGGACCAACAACTTCTGCAGCACCAACCACTACTGCAGGACCAACCAGTTCAGCAGCACCAACCACTACTGCAGGACCAACCAGTTCTACAGGACCAACCACTACTGCAGGACCAACCACTACTGCAGGACCAACTACCACTGCAGGCCCAACAACTACTGGAGGACCAACAACTTCTGCAGGACCAACCACTACTGCAGGACCAACCACTTCTGTAGGACCGACCACTTCTGCGGGACCAGCAACTACTGCAGGCCCAACCACTACAGGAGGCCCAACCACTACTGGAGGACCAACAACTTCTGCAGCACCAACCACTACTGCAGGACCAACTACCACTGCAGGCCCAACAGCTACTGGAGGACCAACAACTTCTGCAGGACCAACCACTACTGCAGGACCAACCACTTCTTCAGGACCAACCACTTCTGTAGGACCTACCACTTCTGCGGGACCAGCAACTACTGCAGGCCCAACCACTACAGGAGGCCCAACCACTACTGGAGGACCAACAACTTCTGCAGCACCAACCACTACTGCAGGACCAACTACCACTGCAGGACCAACAGCTACTGGAGGACCAACAACTTCTGCAGGACCAACCACTACTGCAGGACCAACCACTTCTTCAGGACCAACCACTTCTGCGGGACCAGCAACTACTGCAGGCCCAACCACTACAGGAGGCCCAACCACTACTGGAGGACCAACAACTTCTGCAGCACCAACCACTACTGCAGGACCAACCAGTTCAGCAGCACCAACCACTACTGCAGGACCAACCAGTTCTACAGGACCAACCACTACTGCAGGACCAACCACTACTGCAGGACCAACTACCACTGCAGGCCCAACATCTACTGGAGGACCAACAACTTCTGCAGGACCAGCCACTACTGCAGGCCAAACAACTACAGGAGGCCCAACCACTACTGGAGGACCAACAACTTCTGCAGGACCAACCACTACTGCAGGACCAACCAGTTCTGCAGGATCAACCACTACTGCAGGACCAACTACCACTTCAGGTCCAACCACTACTGCAGGACCAACCACTACTGCAGGACCAACCACTACTGCAGGACCAACCACTACTGCAGGACCAACTACCACTGTAGGCCCAACCACTACACCAGGCCCAGCCACTACAGGAGGCCCAACCACTACTGGAGGACCAACAACTTCTGCAGGACCAACCACTACTGCAGGACCAACCAGTTCTGCAGGACCTACCACTACTGCAGGACCAACTACCACTTCAGGCCCAACCACTACTGCAGGACCAACAACTTCTGCAGAACCAACCACTACTGCAGGACCAACCACTACTGAAGGCCCAACCACTACAGCAGGCCCAACCACTACAGGAGGCCCAACCACTACTGGAGGACCAACAACTTCTGCAGGACCAACCACTACTGCGGGACCAACCAGTTCTGCAGGACCTACCACTACTGCAGGACCAACAACTTCTGCAGGACCAACCACTACTGCAGGACCAGCTACCACTGCAGGCCCAACCACTACAGGAGCCCCAACCACTACCGGAGGACCAACAACTTCTGCAGGTCCAACCACTTCTGCAGGACCAACCACTTCTGCAGGTCCATCCACTTCTTCAGGACCAACCACTTCTGCGGGACCAGCAACTACTGCAGGCCCAACCACTACAGGAGGCCCAACCACTACTGGAGGACCAACAACTTCTGCAGCACCAACCACTACTGCAGGACCAACCAGTTCAGCAGCACCAACCACTACTGCAGGACCAACCAGTTCTACAGGACCAACCACTACTGCAGGACCAACCACTACTGCAGGACCAACTACCACTGCAGGCCCAACAACTACTGGAGGACCAACAACTTCTGCAGGACCTACCACTACTGCAGGACCAACTACCACTTCAGGCCCAACCACTACTGCAGGACCAACAACTTCTGCAGAACCAACCACTACTGCAGGACCAACCACTACTGAAGGCCCAACCACTACAGCAGGCCCAACCACTACAGGAGGCCCAACCACTACTGGAGGACCAACAACTTCTGCAGGACCAACCACTACTGCAGGACCAACCAGTTCTGCAGGACCTACCACTACTGCAGGACCAACAACTTCTGCAGGACCAACCACTACTGCAGGACCAGCTACCACTGCAGGCCCAACCACTACAGGAGCCCCAACCACTACTGGAGGACCAACAACTTCTGCAGGTCCAACCACTTCTGCAGGACCAACCACTTTTGCAGGTCCATCCACTTCTGCAGGACCATCCACTTCTGCAGGACCAACCACTTCTGCAGGACCACCTATCACTGCAGGACCAAGCATTACTGCAGGACCAACAACAACTACAACATCAACAATTACCACAACTACAACAACAGCGACCACGACTACTCCTTCAATATTCACTGCATGTGGGTCTTCTGGTGCTGCTTGTGGTGACAATGCAGAGTGTAGAGAAGGAGCTTGTGATTGCAAGGACGATTTTTTTGCAGAGTCTGACTCAGGAGACTGCATTCCCGAAGGTTAGTTATCATAATAAGTTGTAAATGACTGAGTTTACCTTAAAAATGATTGGGTTTTAGAAAACAAAATGTCAATGAGTTTCAAAGAAAATTAGAACAGTACATCTTGTATATTCTTTAAAGGCGATAGTTACTGTTAGAGCACTGTATGTACATACGCGGATGTAAAATTGCGTTTCGTCCTTAAAAAATCACTTTTTACCATATATCATTCGTCAACATGGGCTCATTTTTTTTGCGTATTCACAAGATGACTTGTCATTTAGTCCCTGGTAATTTAATAGGTGACAGTTGTTAGCTTAACCTGCCAAAAGTTGCAACATACACTCGAAAAATGATTCCTAATTTTGAAATACTAAAAGAAATGGCATACTATTTTGGACGCTCTGCTCTTTAAGCGAGTATTTATGACAAACGAAAGTCTTTCATTATACCATAGATCAAAACTGTCGCGATACTTGGTGCTTACCCTGTTGCTAGGAATACAAATAGAAAGATTTCATCAGAGCCATATCATATTCAGATCTTAAGCAGACTTTGTTTGGCAGGGATTGAGGATTTAATGCAAATGTTCAACAAAATAATATTGAGAAAGTTCATACTCATACTCTTTAATTCCTACATACAGCTAGTTCATCGTTTTCTATTTCTAGCTACTGCTGATGATCCTGGTGTTGTCGTGTCCGGAAACGGTTTCACAACCAGTTTGCCTAGTGGATGCAATACAGACATAGAGGACCCATCCACAACAGCCTACTACGAAATGAGGCGCGCCTTCCTTGTGGTGGTAAGCCATCCAACTACTCTATATATCAACAGCTTATTAGCCTAGTGTCATTATAATTTCTAAATTGCAGAATTGAAGAAGTTTCAGTGAAGCGCTCAATATGTCGGAAATTTTCTTCTTGTGAGCCAGCTCAACAATAGTTCCATTGATTTAACAAGAACTATATTGCTTCCATAGAGTAATTTTATCTTCACAGTAACCATTCATTGTGTAAATACTTCCTTTACTAGATATATCAGAGATATGGAGAGATATTTCAGAGTACCTTCATCGGGGTAACCTTTATCCAGTTCAGGTATTGTATTTTGTTATATTAGTGTTTTTGATATTGATGCCTATTTAATTGTCAGTTCTATGTTTAGACATGTTGATTTGCTAAGACTAAGTAACTAAAACTGAAAACGGTTAGCTACCGTCACAAAAATTCTCAACACCAAAGTCTGGCTTTTGGCCAGGTAGCTCATTATGGTTTGCTCACCAAATCATACTCAGCATATTTTGAAGCATTTTTTTTGTGTGCCACAAATTGCAAAAAGAGTAAACGTAACTGGTTCAGTGTATGAAAGTAATTCCCCTGAGTCCTGAATTTTTAATGCTTGAATAGCAGATGTTAACAGAGTTGTGCACACGAACCTGGGCATCTTGCCGTCAGCCTCATTGACACCGTTACAATTACACTATTTCCCAATGATGCGAATAATTAAAATAATAATGATAATATAGAATGGACGTATTTGAGCAAGATAAACATATTTGATCAGTCCATTTATTTTTGTCAAGGTGTGTTCCGAGGGTAAGTGGGAGGCGCAGAAGAGATGTGGAAGCTAACAGTGACATCAGTGTTGACTTCAATGTAGCACTTGATACTTCGATACCTCTGCCTGGGGAAAGTACTGTATCGTCAGTGGATGACCTGCTTGATGCTGCATCTCAGGCTACAGGGAATGTTGCAGCCCAGACGATCACTGTGAATGGTGAAGCAGCAACTAGCACAAACGTTAAAACACCGGCAATTGTAACAGGTAGGTTTGCAAATCAATCGGGAAAACTAATTCAAACCACACCTGTCCACAAATGAGAGAAAAATATCCATTAGTGATTGTTACCCTCAAGGAGTGATTGGATGCAAGTAAGAGTCACCTACTCCATTGGCATAATATCTGCTAATCTCAAGTAAAAAGTAAATAAAATTGCGGTAAGGCCAATTGTTATCATCTTCTTGAGTTGGCTTACCCGTCAGGTAGACCTCCCAAATGATTCCCTCTTTCAAGCACGAAAAATAGTATTACAATGTACAAATTGATGTTTGCTATTTTTATGAATCTTTGAGGGATGCAATGTGCTATCCTCGATAATTTGTCACCAAACAAACAAATCACACAAGTTTCTTCTTTTTAATTATTTTGTTTGTGTTCTATTGCAGATCCACCAACCATTCCGACAACAATGGCTCCGAGGTGGTTACCAGCAGTCTTAGCAGGGACATTTTCAGTCATTATATTTTTAGTGGCTCTTCTAATTGTCCTTATCACATGTGTGAGTATTCTCTGAAGTTTGTAAGCAGTGTTATTTTTGAGCTGAGAAAGTAGTGTAATCCAATATCAGTGACCAACCTCTTCATTTATGATAAGGCAGGCTGACAGGCAAGCGTTGTCAATAAGATCAACAAGAAGAAAGACAAGTCTGACAAGAAGGGACATCAACAATTAGGTTTCTGCAAAATAATTTGGATGTTTGCCCCGACTCCCAGTACGTAACATTTCACTGCACATGGCCACATATGACTTTTTCAAAGCGACAACATTATGAAATTAAAAGGAACTCTTTTGTACAGGTAAAGAGAGAAGGAAAGCCTGAGATCCACCGATATGGAACCCTCAAGTCTTTGCATCCAGCATTCAGATTCCAGAACAACACAATATTGTCAGGACACAAGTTTGCTGGTAGCTTTGCGGGAAGTGACGCTGGCAGTGACCATGGAAAGGGCAGGGGCGGACCAGACATAATGAAAACTAGATATTGGCCTGGCGCAACTCCCGAGTAAGTGATGTTACATCTCTTTTTGCTTGGCTAAACTGATATACAATAAATAGATGAGCGAAATTTGCCTTGGCTTCCAATAGGCAAACCAGGCTCATTCTACTATATGAAATCTCAATATATTGACATCATCATTTTTAAGTTTTACATCTATACCATACCCACTGAGGTATAGAAGTTGAAGTTTGAAGTTTGTTTATTGCCTAAATTCTAATATCCATCCTGTGATAGGTTGATAGCATCGAATGTACAGCACATACATGGAAAAAAAAAATAAAAGGAGTCTGAGCTGCATTAGTTAAAAGATCGCATATGAAACTCAAAAAAGGTATTTTGTCTTTTGGTTGTTCTTCACTTGGATGGCCTATATTTATCTATTTTTGCTCTACGAGCAGATGTTCTGTTTGTGTTTATTTTAATACAAGAGTTCAAGGGGTGATTATCGTTGTCAGCTATTCTAGTGAAATGTTCACTGCAAGTGGTGTGCAGGAATTTTGTGATGGGTGGCAGTGCTAGATGGTCCAGCCTCTGCTCGTAGTTGTCAGAGAATGGCAGCACAATCCAAGTAGCAGAGCGCTGGATCCTCTCGAGTCGTGTTTTATCGGTGTCTGATAGTAGATTATACCATGCAGGGCAGGCGTAGGAGATTATAGACTTAATGTAGCTATATAGAAGGTTTTGAGGCCATCACTATCCATGCCCATGCGTTTTAGCAGTCTCATCAAGTATAATCGTTGTGAGCATTAAGATATAATATAGTCAACATGATTGCTGAAAGTTCGTGTGTTGTCTATGAATACGCCTAAAACTTGGTATGCTCAGAGGGAGAGATAAAGAGGTTATCATCTCCATAGGATATACCAACGTGCATAGCAGGTTTGTTTGTAAAAGCTACATTCAGTATCACAGTTTTGCTGGAATTCAAAATCATGTTGTTTTGCTCAGACCAGGTGTTTGCTAACAGTATTGCATCAGATATGTTCTCAGTGGATGGATCAACGATAGGCTTATTTATAAAAGGCTGTATCATCAGCATATTTGATACATTTTGTATCATAATCAAAAGATTTTAAGTCATCAACATAAATTAGCCAAAGGATGGGGCCCAGTTTGGTTCCTTGAGGGGCACCTACTTGAATGGGGTTGTAGTCAGAGAAATTATCACAGTATTTTACACATTGTTGTCTTGACTCCAAAAAACTTTCTACTAAGGCAATGACATTAGCGTTAAAACCAAGATGATTCATTTTATATATCAGTATGGGGTGCTGCATCCTATCGAAGGCTTTGGAAAAATCAAGGCATGCATTTTGTATTGGTTTCACATTAGTATTTGAGTCCAGAACGGATGTCCAGTCATCTATCAACTGCAGTATTGCATCGGTGGTACTGAGTTTCTGTTGGTAGGCATATTGATAAGCGTTAAGTACTTCTGCTAGGTGAGATTTCATTTTGGATATAATTACTTCCTCCAGTAGTTTGCCGAGATGGAATAATAAGCTGATAGGCCGGTAATCCTTGTATGTAGATGGTGTTTTGTTTTTAGGGATTGGTACTACTTGCGCCTTTTTCCAAATATCAGGGAAAGAGTTGGTATCCAGGGCACAGTTAACAATGTTGTGTAGTGGAATGGCTATATCTTCTATGCCTTCCTTAGATATCCATGTGGGAAAGTCTTCATTTGATGTAGCTTTTGAAATATCCAGTTTTCTCATGAGGAGTTTGACTTCTCCTATACTTAGATGGTCTAGCTTGTTGGTGTTAGTAGTTACATATGCAGAGCTTGAGGTAGCTCGTATTCCCCCGACTTCTACATAGTAAGAGTTGAGATTTTTACAGAAAGTGTCATTAGATAGTTTGGTGTCGTCGATAATCACATGTGTTGATGATTGTTGTTGTTTAGTTTTGTTTGTCAGCTTTTTTATAGTGTCCCACCAGGCTTTAGTGTTTTGGTTTTTGTTGAGGGTTTCCCGGACAAATTTTCTTTTGTTTTGTCTGAGGAGTCGTTGGCGGATAGTTCTCAGTAGTTTGTGCGATGGGCAGCCTTTACGGTACGCCTCATTTTTGGCACAGATTACTTTGTCTAGTGTGTCGCTCATCCAGGGAGGTTTGTCGATCCGGACTTTGGTGGTTTTTATAGGGCAGTGATTGTCAAGAATCTTAGATATAGTTTCGTTCATTAAATGAACTTTGCTGTTTATATCCTGGGTATTTAGTACTGAGGACCAAGACTGTTCAGCTAATCCCTTCAGAACCATAAGCTTGCGAGGGTGGGTGACAAGCCTCTTTTGTCTTTTGACATAGCGGCTTGGTAGATTCCCCTCTCCCGCAGCAGGATGCAACAGTGGTCATTGTGAGCGATCGGGGCAAGTTTGTCACAGTATTTGTATGATGGTATGTCAGTCAGAATAAGATTTAGCATCTCCACGAGAGTTAAAATTGACTACATTTGATAGTCCAAATTGAGTAGCGAGTTCATCTATTGGCAGTCTGTTGAAATCACCACATATTAGGAGTTGTGCGTTCGCATGTCGTCTGGATAGTTTGAGGATGGTTGATTGGATATATTCTAGTGTTGTCTCTTGGTCTGCACCAAGGGGGTGATAAATGCCTATGGCCTATGATGTCCTACACTTGTCCAGACCCAGAGTGCTGACACAGTTTTGGTTGAGTGAGAGGCTATAACTTTGGTTGTAAAGCTCTGATTGATGAAGATAGCAACACCTCCACCAATGCGATTTTTACGGTTGTAGAAATAGTTATTGAATCCATTAATGTTTGCAGATTGTTCTTTAATATCATCAATCCAAGTTTCAGTCAGGCAGATTATATCAGGTTTATGGGTGTGTGTGTAGAGAGTTAATTCATCAAGTTTCCAATTATTAAGTGACCTGCAGTTTGTGTATAGAACGACAGGATGGCTCTGCGAAGTTTTCTTAGCAATCGGTGCAGGTATTGGATCTGGTGTCGATTGTTGAGTGGGTTGTCTGGTTTTATGTTTACCAGCTCTGCAGCCTCGTTTAGTATTCTTTGAGTGTAATCCATTCTTAGTTATTGTGTATTGCAGTTAGTGGCTAATCCTTTAATTGCACTAGTTTGAGATATAGTGTCTAAGATCTGTTTGTTGATAATTTGAAATCCATTGCTGTTGCAGTTTGTTAAATTGAGTATATCTGCTCTGCTGTAGCTAGTATGTTTATCCGACATATATGAGTGGATCGGCAGCGTCAAGATCTATACGCTAGTATGTTTTGAGAGTTATAGTCCAAGATTTGAGCAGCGAAATCAACTAAAAGCACAGAGCACCGTTTAGGTGCAGCCTACCCCGGCGCAACCTATTCTATTGCTTATTCCTTATCAGTGAGCATTACCCTAAATTAAAGGCTGGTTCTTCTTGTAAGCCAGTCAGTAGTTCCTTTTATTAGGTCTTGATCACTAAAACCTAGGTAAGTGAAGTCAGTTTTTACGTCGCCCAAAAATTAGCGAGATGATAATCACTGCAATCACTAAATTCTAAATTTTTACAGATTATTTAATCATCTCAGAGTCAAAACTGGCAAATCCAAAAATTCTTGATTTGTTGACATACCATGATAAGTCTTTGTTTTATTTAATATAGTTATCAACCAAGAGGTTATCCTGGAAATAGCTTCAGGCAATATCAGAAGGAATCCATAGCATAGAAGAGACAGATACCTATGTAACAAGTTTACCGCTACTATTTTTTGTTTTATATCGGAAGGTACAAGAATCTACCTACAACCATCCAATGTATCAAAAGCTGCTCAGTAATAGGAAATTTTTATTCAGTTTTATGTATAGTCCAATTCTAAATTTTGATCAGACTAACGGCAATGTAGTCATTTGGCTCTACATGATAATCACTCACATTGTAACTTACCATATTAGCATTTCGCTCACATATTATATTGGTGTCCATCAAGGGGTAATGCTAGCATTGGTGCTCATTATGAATTAATACTCACAACTGCAGGAAACTTGCCCGGCCATGTTTACACCAACCATCTAGTAATGTTTTTTTTTATAATGAATAACCGCTCATAATACATTACTTTATTGATGACATCATATATTATATTTTTCATTGTCGCTAGTATTTAGTCGAATGATATTATTAATATATTTCACTAATTAGTACATAATATATTCATATTTAGGTATATTTTGTGTTACTCATAATTCTCAAATATAGAAACTGTTGATAGACTGATCCCATATACCTAACGTTAGGCAGACAGAATTATGTCCAACAATTACCCCAGACATGATGGTTTAGTGGGAGAACAGTGATGATTTGAAACGGAACTGAACCTTAAAACTTCAAATTGATTCTTAATCATTGTCAGACATTTAGTCAATTGGTGATAGTATAATTATACTATAAAACCAAGCGAGATTTGCTGAAGAAATATAAAATAGTTCCTAATTTTACCAATTGTACCACGACACAATCGCCAGTTCTGCAGGTTATTACAGCCTAGACCTTGTTGTCATCAGAGGCAAGAATGATGAGGATGTTCTGTTACATCTACAAACGCTACTCATGATGAAACGGTATATGTTATGGGCGAGCGCCGCTAGGCACTGACCCATCGAGCCCTGGTCATGTGCCTGTGTCGACCAGTACAATGCTGCTAGCACTGAAAATAAACTGCATCCAACGCGCACTTGTTGTACAACAATAATACTATCATAACATGAACTTTTTGTGATTGTCTTTCCTTTACTTATTTTTCTCAGGCTGCAAGAACATTGCTGGCAGACCAGCCAAGGAGACAAAGAAATGGAGTGAGATCTGTCTATCATCATATTTTATTATGTAGGCCTAAATATGGCATGGTTGGCAATTATTTGCTCCAGACAGTCAATCCGATGCCAAATAGTTGATGAAATTACTATTAGATATATATAACCCACTTCATTTTTTTAATACTAAAAAAATGAAGTTGTTGTCTACCAGGGGTGTCTTTCAGCATCAACACAAATATTGCTAAGATAGGTTACCCCCATACAATACATAGTCATAGCATCTACTATATATGGCTTCCATCCCAACTGACATAGTATAATGCTAAAACAGTCAATCGCAGGTATTTCTAAATGAAGTTTATTTGTTAAAATGTTATGCTGTGATTTCAACCTCAGAATTTGCGGGTTATGTGTCATAAGGTAAACAATCACATCTCATTATCGGATTATATTGTATTATTACGATTTTGTTGACACTAATTTTGACATAACCGGATACAGCATTGGGATCCATTGGCAACGTGAAGGCATCAAGATGGTGGACCAAAGAAAAAACTGAACAATTTCATAATAAAAACTGATCACATTATAGGCATTTAAGCCTGTAACATCTGTTAACTTATTCAAAGTGTAGTATTAGGGGCGAAAGATGAAGGGTGATGTCTCTGGTGTGAGAATTACCCCTAATAAGATCAATTTCTTGGACACACAAATCAATACTGTTTATACAGTGAATATCACAGTCAAAAACATCAGCACAATCAGCAAGAGTATTCGATACTACGCACCACAGACCAAGGTAAGCCTCAGTGAAATACCACTGTGTTATATGTAGAACAGAGAAGTGTGGCCGTAGTTATCATAGAACGTTGACGTTTGAATATAAAAGCATGAAGAGCAAAAGGCTATAACATGTTAATTGGAACACCCAGTCCTAAAACTTGTGTCTGACATTCTTTCTTCCCTCACATATAAGCCTTTGAAATATTACCTCACCTCAAAATAAGCCTAAGTCTGAGCTAGCTGAGTGATTGTTGTAGTAAGTGGTGAACTATGGTCCAGCAATTTTGTTGCTATAGACAATTTGGCATCACTTTTTGATGACAAACACAGATAGGTATTTTGTTTATTCTATCAAACGGCAATGAATCTGTATATTTTAGTTATAGCAATATTCACACCAACATTAATAGCTGTAAGGGGACGATCTCCGAGTCATTTTAACATACCCTTTTTAGACCTCTCTCATTCTGTTGATGTGTTGTGTGCATTCTTACCTAGCATTTTGTACTCCTACATCTCTGAATAAAAATATATAACTTCTGTCTGTAGAAATTCCGTTTGAAAGTTAAGAATCTTGAGGCACCGGTAGCTCCAGGATTAGAAGTGTCTGCTGTTATTGAGTATGAGACAGCTGAAGCAGTAGATGCTAAGGATAGAGTTGTGGTAACTGTGGACGGTGATGTCATTGAAGTGCCCCTTCATGGGTAAGCCATAGTATCAATAATATACAAATCAGTAGCATGATGATGATGATGAGTTGTAATTTTAATTTGACCTTTCAGGTTGTGTAATCCAAACTATCGAGTGATTGATTGTTGGCCTGAATGAATGCATATTTCTAAGTGAATGGGGTGAACAGTAATATTTTGAATTTACAGCGCTCCTTCCGCTGTCAATAAGTTGTGTATTTTGTGTTTTCAGAGAGCCTGCAAGGCCAAACTTTGTACTGGAGACACCTGCTGATTTTGGCAATGTGGTGCTTGCTGCCAAAACAATACAAAAGGAGATCATGCTGTGCAATAAAGGAGCAAAAGCTGGTGGGTACTAAACAATTTTGTTCGAACTACCTCTAAAATTTTGTCCCTACACCATGAATTACCAAATAATATTCTAAGTATTTCCACTATATGCATTGACTTTGACAAGATTTACTGAAGGGAAAAGAAAGAGTAGAAACTGGAGGCAATGTTGACTGCAAATTTTTGGTTCACTCCCATAGTGACTTGCAAATCGCTCCAACAATCACAATTTGTCAAACATCCTCCATCTAAACCACAACAATGAGTAATCTCAAGCTATTAGGTAGATGTTGATGCATACTGGGGACCATTGGTGTGTTACATAACTGAACCACACTGCAGAATACATCCACACATGGCACACAGGTTTCATAGTACGGCCAGTAACTCATTCTATATCACAATTAGTAACATAGGCTCATGCCACACTTCTGTCTTCAGTTGACACTAATCCTCAGTAAGCCTGAATAATTGACCCTGAAGCTTATCTATCTATTCATAGTAAGATACTCAGGTACACCTTGCTATAATCCCCTGGATAATGATCCTCCAAAGTAGTCACAATATACCACGTTGATCATTTGACAGGTAACTTTAAGATCAGTTACACAGGAGATGAGCCTGTATCGATCATCCCGAGCTCAGGATCTGTCCCTGCTCATTCTGAGCAGCCTATCAGAGTGGAGTATGTGACTAGAGTACCCGGCTCATTCTACGAGGAGGCTCAGTAAGTTACTTCTAAGTTGACTCATACTTCAGTAGCAAGACACCCCGTACTTAATGAAGAAAAGTTCTCATTGCAGCTCTACTACTATACTTCTTGTCTGTCAGACATCACAATTGCTTTGCTCAATCTGAAATGAGTTGGATAGACAGATCTTTTTCAACTGTGCTGTAAACAAATTTCTGTAAATCTCTTTCTGCTGAACCATGAAAAACCTTGCCTGACATTCTTACGATAGGATTCCTCATCAACATACGCTCCTAATCACATCCCCTTTTTCCAGAGTTGAGTTACAAGGTCAACCAATCACAAAACTTCCTATAAAAGGCTGTGTAGTTGAGAGAACACTGGAGTTACTGGACCAAGATCAGAGGAAGATTGAATGTCTCAGATTCGGAGCTACTTACTACGGAACAGACAGGACAGAGTGGGCGTAAGTCTTCGCTAGCTACCATCAGTCAAAGTTTTAACTCCTAATATAATAGAGGGATTGCTTTTAATGCAACCCGACTGTTTCAGGAACAACCACAATCAATGGTTCGATTGTCTAAAGGAGATGGTGCAGCACTCTCTGGGCTGGGCTGGGCTACAGACAGTATTAAGCCAGAATTGAATTGTGATCATATTTCAATTGATGTAAATAACCTTACTCCCTTTTCTGATAATCTAATTGCAACTATTGAATAAGGGATTTGCAAAGCAATAATTTGATTATTATTGTTAACTTGAGACAGTTGGCCTCTTCTCACAATGTAATGTGCTTATTTCTTGTTAAGCACACCTCTTCACCATCTCGCGCAGGTACCTATATAACAACTCGCCAGAACCTGTCAACTTTGTCTGTGTTCTTGATGAGAATGCTGTGGGTCAGGAGTTGGGCGTTGACCTGACAATGAGCACCGCCGCAACCCTTGCTCAGAAAATGCAGCCAAAGAACCCAGGCCAGCTGAATGAGATGAACTCATTGGTCAGCGTAGTTCCTAATGAAGGAGTCCTTAATCCTTATGATAGAATGATGGTGTGCTTCAGATTCTCCCCAAGGTAAGACAACTCCAATACCATTGATGCACCATGAAAAAAGTAAATTTCTGTGTTTTCAAAATGGAAATACAAGATCTAGATGCAGTCATTTTCAGATAGCAGTTATCCTAGCTTAGCTTACTGATTGTTGTATATATGACATATAACAAAACGGAAAGGATTGCTTTTCCTATGAGTGGCTAATTATTGTACGGGACCCAGCAGATTTTCGAATATTATTGACCAGTGTTAGAAATACCTTCAATTTCTGTCACCCTAGGTGGACTCCGAGTAAGCAGGGATTCGCCTGTTCTGTGAAGCCTCCTCCTCGCCAGGACTTTGCCATATTTATAAGATTTCTGGTGGTCGGAGCCAAAGAGGCGTTAGCTGAGAGGGAACAGAACAGAAAGGAGAATATGAGCAGTAAACCACTTGGAGGTAAGATTATTATTCATTTATAACATACCTACCATACCATACCATACTAATTTGTGCACATCATATTGGGTTGTATGTAGCAGTTAGCCGCTGATAAGCACAGCTATCAATTAGACCATAGGTTGAATGACTTAGCTGTTTAGTCCAGGTGTGGTAGTGGGTGCCAATATCAAACCAAAGAGTCTTGGTCATGATCATACATTACCGCACCTGATCAAAACAGCTAGGAGGCTCACTTGTGCTCCTAACTTTTTTGGTATACCGTCTGAACTGGGGCTTTACAAATTTTGATTTCAATAAAGCTTTCATCACTGAATGTGCTTTATTGCTTGAATACACCTCCAGGAAAAGTGTGCATTTGGTTCATCGATTAGCCTACTAGTACATGTTAATGCACGCATATGTATATTTGCTCATTCAATAGCCACTGGACACTTCAAAGGTTCGTCAGTAGCTAGCAAGAATAATAACTCACATGATGTGATATGACACCTACTCATAACAGGCAGCTAGTCAATTATTTGTGTTGTTGAGAATTGCTGGCCTGCAGCTTTTTTATATGTTGCGTTGAGAATTAAAAACGTGTGCATCACTTACTACTACATCTCTGAATCTAGTAGCCTGGGTTCTATCTCTCCAGATCGAGTGGTGTCAGTGGCGTCATGTTATCAAACAACGGAAGTAGATTGATTATTGGTCACACTGCCCTCACTTGTTTTAGAGACTCTGTTCTCAGATGAATAAACTTGCTGCTCTTTGTTATGCATACAGCTCTCAAGTGTGGCATTGTGACTGTTGTTAACATTATGCTCTGTTTACGCTGTTTGGAAGGGAGCAAAATTTGATATAATAATATTTTGTGTTAAATGCCTTGTAGTGATTAACTGGTTTTATCTCACTTTGAAATAGGACTGACATCAGTCGGAATTGATCCGGCAATCCTAGGTGATGAGCACTACACTGTATTTATACTGTCCTTTGTCTATCCCTCTGCATTGTGTTTCGGAGTTGCTTGCTCACAACATATGAGCTGACAATTCCCAAAGCATGAAACCACAAACGAGTTCACCATTTCTGTCTTTAAATGATTCTTATCACTAGAAATTCTCTATGGTTATGGTGTGTCATGATGAAGATATGACAAAGTCTTGCTCGCAGCCTATCATTTTCCACACACACATTTTACACTCATTTTTCTATTGCTATCATTTCCGACAGAATTTACTGCATTAAGTGCTATAATTTCAGGTTTCCACAAACCCATTCTTACGGTTAAAAGTATGTGCACTTTGCATGGTGTTCATCATCTCAAATGCTTCGCATTGATTCATGGATGGTTTGAACGTTATTTATTACCCTGCATGATTTTTGTGTGTATGTTTTGATGATCTAACGCAAATTGGCAGAATGGAAGCGCTTGCAATAATTGGGTGGAACATTTTTTATTAGCACGTCGATTGGTTAAACTCAAACCTGGAAATGGCACTAAGTTCAAATTTTGATCAACATCTTAGTTTCTTACAAATCAAGCCCAAAGTCTTTACTGATTGTAACCTATCTTAACACAGATGTACATGCTGAGGTAGCATTGATGGCTACAGCCTTACCGGTTCTTCTCTCCGTTAACCCGATCGGCGAGTTTAACTTCGGCGACTGTCCACTCAATGAGAGAGTAGACACACTGTGCTCGGTGACTAACAGCTGTAATATTCTACCTGTGAATTATCAGTTCAGAAGGATCGCTCATTTCAGGGCCCACCCTGCCTCAGGAAAGATCAACCCTGGGAAATCTGAGAATGTCATTTTCTCATTCCAGCCTAATCAGATTGGTATGTTGGTTAAGAATCTTATTTTTCTTAATTACAGAATCAGGGATTATATTTACATGGCAAGTTCTCCCGACAGCCCTAGTAACTTGCCGT
The DNA here is from genome assembly GCA_914767715.1 of Membranipora membranacea. NCBI lineage: Eukaryota > Metazoa > Bryozoa > Gymnolaemata > Cheilostomatida > Membraniporidae > Membranipora > Membranipora membranacea. The sequence continues at coordinate 13,221,528 of OU612073.1, read as the reverse complement.
GGTCGACTTTGAATATCCCTTCTTACTTTTAAATCAATAGACAGTATATTTTGAACATATTTATTTCTTCTATGTTTTATATGTTGTAATCACTGATATATATTCATACCAATGGTTGTAATCTATTTTTCTTAACTCATGCTTGTAGGTCAGTTTAAGGTGACCCAGTTTATAGATGTACTAGGCGAGGTAGCAGACTACTCTAACCCATTCCTAGCTTATCTCGAAGTAATAAACTCAACACCTGTATTCTTTGTGGCTCGGTGTGACCCGGAAAGTGTATCACCAAAACCTCGACTCAATCTAGGTAACGGGTGCAAAAAAGAGCACACTGCCACGTGATATACTATTGCATGCATATTTCTGATTGATTGAGAGTGTATTAATTCACTTAGCACGAGTACCATCAGAAGAAATAAGGTGTGACAACCCGAGGTTGATTTAGTAAGTTAGGGGTTGGCACATTTTAGGTGCTCATACTAAATTGACTCTAATGTTCAGTGATATACATGATAATAGTGTAGTCTCTATGGCACTGTGAATATGCTGTACACTTTGTCAATGAACCCTATTGAAATAAACATGTTCTATCTGGGGCTGCACTACTTTGCACCTCAAGTTCACTGAATTTCTGTTTAGCTCATCATAAAAGTACAGTGTAGATTACCTTCTTCATCTTGTCTCATGTGTAAGTTTATATGTTAGTTATAACATCTTTGTTTGTCCAGGTATCACACCTAAACTCACCAATGAAGTGGGACTGAACAGTGAGCTGACCTTTCAGGATGGAAGAACCTTGAACCCTAAAGGTGCACTGGCCGCTGCTCAAAAACGTAAACTCCTCCCAGGTATGATCCAACACTACTCTGAGCAGCTAGTTCAACTGTCTCTCACAGGGTTAGGGCTGATGTAGTCTAAGTGCGCAGACTCCGAGGCGCAGGGAGTTACTGGCGCAAGTAACTCCCTGCGCCTTGGAGCCTGAGCACTTAGACTAGGGCTGATGTAAATATATGCCTATCTGTGGAAACTTAAAGTCAGATGGAGTTGTAGCTTACTGTTAAAAAATTTCTCCTCTCATAAATAGGGTAGTTAGTATTGATTCAACCTATTTTTAGTTCAGAACACTGCGACCTTAGTTGCAAACATTTTATCAGACTGTTTTAAGTTAATATCCTACCTGTCCCGCAAAATGCTTCGTCAGCTGCTGATTTGTACCATTGAACTCATTCTACTTTTGCTGATGATCAGCTTGTTTAATTTATCATACAATCAAAAAAGTTTTGCCTTTGTCTACGTAGTTCCTTATTCTCTAAAGTCTATTTTCACAGGTCATAGATCAGCACCGACAGGAACTAGAGACAGGGGAGATAATAACTGTGATGTAGAGTCACTCATCGCCTTCCCTAATGATAGATATGCCAGCATCCGACCTTCTGACCGAAAAAAGAAGTTCAAGTATGTCCTATGATTCCCCACAGGAACAATAAAGCAAACTGATTTGTATTCAAACAGTTGTATTGGGAGCAAAAACTTGCTTATACAATAATTATGTTATTTTATCCTATTGTTTTTTCATAAATATTACCATAGAGCATGCGCTAGCTGTTTTGTTTTCCACTTCTAATCACTGCATCATTTGCTCTAACGAGTACTGACAGGATATTGAAGTAAATACAAAAACAAATTCTCTCTCTTTTTGTTCTGAATCATGGTATAGCCCTACAGACATCTGAAGCATGTTGATCGTCTCTATTCTCTGAACTGCTGGCAAACTTGAGAGGAATTTCAAAGACCACACTTGTCTTTTGAGGGAATTCTCTTACATGCTTCTCTTTATTTTGTCAGGACGATATTCACACGGACAGGTAGACATAACTATGCTGATCCTGACTATTCATATACTGATGAGGAGATGGCAGCGATAGAGGCTCACAAGAAACATTACAAGCAGTGTATCGATAATCTCCGAGAGGAGCGCAGAGAAAAAGTTAGGGTCAAGGAGCATAAGCAGTTTAATGATGACACTAATATCGGTATCAAGGTAGGAAAAAATCGACCTACTTTCATACGCTTCCTCGCTCTATTAGAAGACTAAAAACCGCTGAAGCTGCTAATCCTCATGTTTCCAGAGTCTGTTTAACCTTTATTGCATCAAATTTTTTCAATTTTTTTCAATTCTTTCCACTCAAGTCGGTTAAGTTGAAATGTTCCTCATTATTGATGTGCCTGTTTGTCTTTGCGCCAAAACTACTGCCCCGAGTGAGGAGCGAACTCACGACCTTCAGATTATGAGACTGACGCGCTGCCTACTGCGCTATCGAGGCCCTGAAATCTATGGGGAAGGGGGCCTGAAATTGTGCAAGATAGCGATAACACACCCAATTCTGGCTAATTAGACCCAAGAATTGGCCCCAAACAAAATTTGGGGCCCTCCCCCTTGAATTTCAGTGCCTTGATAGCGCAGTAGGCAGCGCGTCAGTCTCATAATCTGAAGGTCGTGAGTTCGATCCTCACTCGGGGCATGTGTTTTGCCCCCTGGTGAATCTGAAGGTGAGCTGTGAATGAGGCTTAGCTCATGATCCTCTGAATGGATTTTATTTCTCTTCATCACAGCAACTTGTTGCATCCTGTAGCACATTTTGTGCTTATATGACTTGATACATACAGTGCAGTTCACTTAATTCAAACCTCTGGGGACCACAAAAATTTGTTCGTATAAAGCAGAGTTTGAATTATGTGACATTAGAATGCATTGAGATCTGGCTGAAGGGACCAATTTTCCTTGTCTGAATTAACAGGAGTTTTGAATTATAAAGTTTGAAATAACCAGCTTACACTGTAGTTTCAAATGTTATTTTGCTTTGCAGGTGGCCGCCGGTCTGAAGCCAAAGAAGCTGCTCATGACAGATATCAAGGATGACCCTCGACCTCCAACCCCTCCCAACTCTAACTGGAAATTGACATCCACAAATCAGTTGGAGGAGCTAGAACAGCGTACCGTAACAAAGCCTGTGTGTGATGGTCTGAAGGCTATACCTCAAACTGACCAGGAGAAAAGAGAATGCTCAGCATATCTCACTCCATCTGACCTGCATAAGATTGTCATCGGTATGTCTATCAGCATAGATCATGTTCCTTCTCTAACTCATCTTGATAAAGTTGAGTTAGAGAAGCCTAGATAAATAGTTCAGCCTGATAAATCTGCCTGCAATGTTACCAGCAGATTGATATATTTTATATTATATTAAAATATTAACCTATTCAAATTAAACTGTTTGATTAAAGATTGTGCAAGCAAAGTATCAAAGGAGAAATAATTATCCTTTTATAAAGAGGTATTGTTATGACTTATGACTAAATTTTCCCTCATTTCTAACAATTTGTTGCCTAAATGATGTCACTAGATGTTTAGTGTACATGATCACTTTGGTTTTTATTTTGTAGGTCCAGCATTTATTGACTTCAATGATGTTTGTATGAGATCGATCAACACCAAGCACATCAACATAGTGAATAATATGGAGTCTCACATCCATGTGCAAGTCACTGTGAGTTTCCATTGATTCCCATGTAACTTCACACACTGTATGTGATGAATTGTCCCCTCTCTGACATTAGGGAGATAACTCCCAGAAATATCGATGGTTGCTTGTGTAGTAAATTTGTTTAATATCGAATGATTAAGTTTATAGTCTTTTCATTTTCACATAAACTTTCCTATTTTCTCAACTGAAATAGCATGATGTTCATATGTATCATCAACACTACTGCAATGGCGGTACAAAATACCACAATATTTATTAATAAGGCAATCCCTCCTTATTGCTCACGAGGCTATGTATATTTCTGATTGTAGATTGACTGTAGAGAGTTAAGGCAGACGAGTCCTCTCTCACAGGTTATACCACCTATGAGTAAAGCTGCTGTACCTGTTATATTTGAGTCTGCTACTAAAGGCAAATTCCAGAGGTATTATACTCATCATAATTCATCATTCCCTATTTATGCACAATATGATACTAGCTAACGAGTGAGACATTTCTGTGATTGGCACTGTCAAAATTTACATGTGAAATATTTCGGGTGGTTAAGAATTAGTAGATAGATATTTTTGATGTTGAGTTCTGAACTAATATTAAGTTTAAAAGAACTTTCCCTTGATATTGAATTTATACATTTATGCTTGTAATTATTATACATATTGATTGAGACGAGACTCATTACCAATCTGCTTTCCAATATTTCAGGTCGATAAACTACTCTATAAACTCATTCTATAAGAACCATCTGACTGTGATGGCTAATGTTGTACCTCCGATGTTAGATATGAATACTGATTTACTGGAGGTCGGAGCCACTGCTGGTCTACCTGCTGAAGCTGGTATGAGAAGTATCATCACTCTGACCAATCCGCTCAACTACCCGGCTGATTTCACATGGTACCCTATGGTAGGGGAGAGGGGTACCGCCTTCTCTATACGACCCGCGAGTGGTATGTCAACTATAGTGATTATACACCTTTTATTTCAGAAAATAATTGTATACTGGTAATGACTAAATCTTAAATTGCATAAATTTTGTATGAAATTATAGTCTTAAATCGAATGTTATTTAGGAATAACAAAGCACTGCCCATAGACATCATGATAATTGTGAATAAACAATGAAGAAATAAAATAATAAATTGACCATTAATAACTACATTGTTCTGCACAATATTTGACTATTCTGAGTACTTCTGGCATTGAATATCTCTCAATATAAGTCACCCGTGTCACATATTTCCATTTACTTTTGAATTTAAAGTCTATATTTGTACCAGACCAACATGAAAATGTTTATTTGGGTTGGAAACATACAGTGTAAATCATAGCTAATTCATAATTCTGATATCTCATAATGCTTCTTGCACCATAACTTTTTGTCCTAATTAAATTTTCACTGTAACTCACCTGAATTGCATATTCATATGTTTCCAGGTACAGTGGAGGCCCACCAACAGTTGGATTGTGAAGTTGTGTTCCATCCTTCCTATCTCGCTCCAGATGAGGGAAAATTCTCACTCAAAGTATGTAATCATTTCGCTTTAACTAGACAAGGACTTGTTAAATATCTTTAACTTAACTGTGGCTTGTTAATAAGCTTTAACTAAACTAGGGCCTGATATTTAGAAAATGGGGTAGTTTTCCCTCTCAATTCATGTGTCCATCAAATATTGAATGAAACTTTCAAAAGTTGTGGAATGGCTTTCAAACACTGCAATAAGTTGAAAAAAATTAAGTTATGTTCTCCCGAGTAATCAACACTCATCCGTCTATCCTAAACAAAATATTGAAATTAGTTGAGTCTTTGAATAAAATTAATTCAAATCTCAATATAATAGTGTCATGAAATGCATCGGTACACCTGGATGTATTTGTAGCCTATGTGTAATGCGGATCCGACTCACCATACTCCTGAATGTTTGCTTTGAAATATTAGTGCTGTACTTATGAAAAAACTTTTGATTTTTTATCATATCGTTGCCATGAACCAATTTATAATTCCATTTCATCACAATTTGGCACCGAAAACTTTGACTGAGGTCATCAAACAGAGACAGACGTTGCGATTTTAACCAACAATAGCTTCACGAATGACCCAGATTTGAGCCTTGCTTAATTTACTTTACTGCAGGTACACGGTGGAGCGACGAAGATGCTCGACTGTAAGGCTAAATTTGGAGCAACCAACGTCCAATTCATTGAGAGAAGAGTAATGTTTGGTGTTGTCCCTCTGAATCTAACAACAACCAAGTCAGCCCTCCTATTCAATGAGAGCTCTAACCATGCATATTTTCAGGTTAGTCAAATATTCTTTATTATGGATGTGCCTGTTATCTTGGGCCAAAATGACTGCCCCGAGTGAGGATCGAACTCACAACCTTCAGATTATGAGACTGACGCGCTGCCTACTGTGCTATCGAGGCACTGAAATCCAGAAATAGGAGCCCTAAAATTGTCGGGGCCAATTATTTGGGCCCTTTGCAGGTTCAAATAATTGGCATTATTTATGGATATATCTTGGTGAGGAGATTTCACCAAATTTGGGTAATTAAATACGAAAGTAAGCCCATGCTAAAATTTGGGGCCTCTGCCCCTGGATTTTAGGGCCTCGATAGCGCAGTAGGCAGCGCGTCAGTCTCAAAATCTGAAGGCCGTGAGTTCGATCCTCACTCGTGGCAGTTGTTTTGCACACTGGTGAGTCTGAAGGTGAGCTAAGAACAAGGCTTAGCTCAGGTAGAATTTCCATTTTCCTAAGTCTCAAACACCCAAGACATTGTATTCTCACGATGTAATCAATGTATCAACTTGTTTATCCAAGGAAAATATTCATCTATTAGGTGATTCCAGTAAATGCTGTAACACTCTAGGCTTTGTTTCATAGTCTGTGGTGTCCGGATAAGGCCCTGCATTGAGTAAATGAAACAAGTCAACATCATTGCAATATTGTTCAGACCAACATATCTCTATAATTTGGTTGTTCTGATTTTTGCTCTGTAGGTTTTAGACCCAGTACCATTTCAAGGTCTGGTAGTCACTCCCGTACAGGGTATAGTACCTGTAGGTGGTAAGGCAGAGCTCAAGATAATTCTATCTCCTAATGCTCTCATCAAATTTGACACAAGGATACAAGTGGCCATAAGAGGCTGGAAAACACTCGAGCTCAGAGTCGGGGGCTCTGTAGAGCCACCCTGTGTTGATATTGACCTGGTAAGTTCCAAGCTTATATAATTTTTCTTGTTTCATTATCTGGGCTGCAGCTTTAATTTCTCTGTTTTGTCAGTCTCAGCTCTCATATAAGCCTTCAGGAGAATTTATTTGCAAAAGTGTATCCATCTGTCAATATGTCGGCTTAATTTCTAAGAATGCAAAATTTACATTTTCTTTTGGTTATAATTTTTCTCAAACTTAAAAACTGTTCACTTGGTCACATACAGTTTATGAATGGAGTATATATTTGCGATCAGAAGGTAACCATACTAACTGAACCACCGTTAATTAACACCAAACTATCATTTAAAATTCTCCCCAATTTGGCAATGCATGCTCAAGCAGATATACGAATAATAATTCAGGAAATCCCGATCCCCTCTTCTCTCAGGCTGATAGCCAGAGACATCTCCAATTTTATGATTAGCCTAACTTGACTGTTTGTTAGGATGTGGCATCTTGTTTGCCGAAGATAATTCAAATTAACAGTCGAGTTTTGGCTCACTGACTTCTTTGTGTGCCTTGTCCTTTCAATCTGGTTTCCGCGCTCTCTATGATCACCCTTGTTCTAGTGTTGATTGCTTTGCTCGCACCTCGATTTTACAAATTTTGTAATGCTCCAGATGCTCAAGAAACAATAGAAATGCTGGTTATTCATACAACATATGAGTCTCAATTTGTGAACAGCTTCATTATGTAGAAGACACGGTGACAGTAATTGTCAAAAATCAAAGACACAGCAAATCTTTATACAACGAGTATGCTTCTATAATGAGAAGAAAATATTAAGTCTTTTATATACCATGGACTTGAATTAAATTGATAATAAATAGCCTTTACTGATCATTATTTTGGCAGACAAACTTCAATCTTGGAGGTGTACACTGCAACTCTAAGAAGAGGCAGGAGTTCCGTCTGCTGAATCGTACCAAGACTAAGACTCGATGTGAGTTTGACTTGACTCGCTATAAGGACTTTGGCCTGGAGTTTCCTTCTATCATGACACCAGAGGACCTTACATATCAGGCTCGTAATCCAGGCAGATACTGTGTGCTACTGAACGGTGAGGAGCAGACTACCGGGTACCTGGTATTCACCCCGACTGAGGTGAGTCTCTCTTTGGCATCCAAAATCAATGATTTTAGTGTGTCCTCAAAATGTTCCATCAAATCATAAAATAGTTTCAGAATGAACGATAACACCAATAGTAACCATGTTGTGTTTAATAGTCCCCAAATGATACCTGGTCTGAGGAAGATTATGAGTATATACTGCTAAATGATTGCAACATGGAGGACTTCAAATTCTTCTACACATTGTGGCTTCTGAGACTCCAATTAGGCTTACTAATAAATAAAGTGCTAACTAGTATAACTTTTTCTATAGTTTCAAGCAAGAATCACACAAAATTTGAAATTAATTATTGAATTTAACATTCAAAATTCATGTTTAGGTCGCTGCCTATGACTTTGTGCTGCCGGTATCAATCAACTCAGTCGGAGCACCGACACCAACCCAAACACCAGTACCTCCTACACCAGCTCCTAGTAACAAGAATACTATACACAACATCATCAATCCCAAACCTATACCCGTATCCATAGCAACACCCAGGAAACGGGTGATATGTACAGCACTGAGACAGCCTCTGCAGATTAGCTCTACATCTATAGATTTCACCTTAACCTCTGACTACTATGATATTGCTGCAGATAGCGGTGCCAATGCTACCCAATGCAAGGTAAGCCTTTTCTCTTAAGCCTGAGCAAAAGTACGGGTTTCTGTACACGCCAACAGCCGCATCATAGACTAAGAAATTCTTTTCAAACTAGAGAGTTTGGTTACAGGGTGTCGCAAACGCATCCAGAGTCTGTGCATTTAGACTCGCCAATTCCTGGTTTGCTAACAGAAAATAATCACCCATGCTCTCTATCAGAGATCAGTTTCTAACTAGAGAGTTTGGTATGGGACGTCTCAACCTGAAAGAAGTCGGGAGTCTGAGTACTTAAACTAATTGATCCCTGGTTTGCTAACCAGAAAAAAAAATCTATGATACCTGAAAATAACCATCACTACACATAATGTTCAGCTCAGGTCACTTAATTTCTCTCACACATTTCTCACTGTTTTATGCACTACAATCTATGAGCACTTTGAATTTATAGAAAATCACAGGGGTAATAGATCCCTATCCATACATGACAGGGGTAAGGAATGTAAATATTAACATAACAATGCGGTTACTAGCAGGCAGTGAATCGCTTTATGAGACTTTGTGTGTGTTGCAGGGACTTAAAGCTTCATGGGAAATTTGTGTGAATAATGTCTTACTAAGAAGGAACAGTGTGTGAAACGTTGTATGTATGAAACACCGGTCTACTCCAAAATTGACTAGAGTCAATCATTGCCAGAGGCCCAGGTTTTGGAGTAGATCTGTATTATGTAACAAAGGGTTTTACTAATCATGTTGAAAACTAATTTATAAACATGACACGTGGTTTTTTTACGCTATACTTGAGATCGCATATTTGATTTTGCCCACTGTTTACCCAATGGTGATGTATTTTACAGAAGACAATGTTTGCTAATGTCAGTGACAGAGTGCTGGAGTGGTCACTGGATCTGGATAGCTGTGGTCCTATTATTGATGATGGCCACTTCAGATTTGTCCGAGAAAGTGGAGCCCCCTTCATCTCACACAACGGAGGAGGTGTCTGCGGCAAACTTGACCCTGGAGAGACATTTCAACTCGGAATATTCTTCTGCCCAGGTAGTTTACATTGGGTCAATTACAAAATTTGAACCCTGTTTGTATACTCAATGTAGCAGGGTTGCGTGATATAAGTTTCATGCTTCTATCTTATGTGAAAATTATGATTGGATCGAGAGATGTGGGGTTATCTCATATTTCGAACCATATCATTAACATTATCAATTTTGATACCACAAGATCCTATGTAATCATCAATTTAGATGCCACATGACTCGAGATCCAATTTGGTCGGTTGTAGAATTTATATTTGCTTCCAAATATTCATTATGCTAGTATGACCACTCTAGTTGATTCTTTTGTTGCAGAGACGCCTAAGATTTATAGAGCCAAAGTACCAGTGATCATAGATGGGGACGTAGCTAACCCATTCCTATTCCTTGCATTGACTGGTGAATTAGAGAGACCTATGGTTACATTTGAACCTAACACAGTGATGCTGACTCCTGTACCACTAGGTGTACAATCCAGTGCTAAATTCACTTTATCTCTGGCTGGATATAGAAGGTGATAACATATATGCAACTTATCTCTGACTGACAAGCAAACATACATGACTGTTACAATCTTAATCTCTTTCTGGTAGAATAAAAATGTCAGATCATATACTGTCAATAATAATTATGAGTATTGGTTCTACGGGAAGAAACGGCTCCATCGAAACACTACGCAATATATGACGAATATAATACATAACATGTAAAGAGTAGTTATCTTCTCAACATCAGGGAGGAGGCAACCCAGATAAACCATTAAATATTTAATTTTTATTGTATTGGAGTTGTTCTCTTCCTGATGTTAAGATGACAACTGCCGATAATGCTAATGTAATTCCCATAATCATGTAAATCTTTCTAAAAACCACTTGGCGATAGGAAACATGATTAAAATACAGATAAACAACTTGGAAATCTTGAACCTGAAATTATATCCCTGCAAAACAACAAACGGCAACCAAAAGACATGGCGAGGAAATTTTGTACTCATAGATTAACGCATTTACTTTATCACATATTGACAGGGCTGCTGAACTAAGGCTGAGCTTACCTGAGGTCGAATGTGAGGATGGAAGTCTGATATCGCCGCTCTTTGTGAAGAACGAGGATGGCTCTATGTTTGACAGTTATGATATACAACCATGTCAGGACATCAATCAAAAAGTTACCATCACCCTCAAAATCAAGTTAGTTCACAGTAATTAAATACTTCTAAGACTTAAGAAGAAGTCTTAAGTAGCCCTTAGATTGCGCTCTAACAATTTATAGTAGTTCAAGTAACACCTCTGCTAAATATTGATATGGATGCCTAGAATAAGAAATAACCTACCAGGTAGTACTTTGGTTTGTCGCTAGTTTTTAAAGCGAGTTTAAGATCATGTCATATCTCGCTGTATAGGTATGATATTCTCTTGATATATATTTAAATTTTGTAAAATTTTGTAGGTTTGAGAGTGACAGGCCACTATCATTTCAAGAGCCGATAGTGTTTGAGGATAGTTTGGGTAACAAGTACCCACTGAAGATCACAGCTACAGCCGACAACTCACTTCTTACCTGCTATCCATTCGTAGCTCAACACCGTATGGACCATCAGATCGTTTGCGAAGAGGTGGGTCACAAACCAGAAATACCTACTTGATTTCGTATACTGTGTTCAAAGTTTTTGACAAAATTCCTTGTCCCTTGCCATCCCTTCCAATATGTGGTCATAGCTTTGTGTTGCTTCATACCTCTCCATAATGTTAGGCGAATCTGTATGTTTCCTCTCAAATTGAAAATAGTTGATTTTATTAACAATGAGTCTTTGAATTCCTCCACTGCTTCTCCTCCCCCACACTCAAAAATCCTCATGCTTTTGATGTCCATAAGAACATATCATTCAACCTCCAAATTTTGTACAGGATATTCCACTTATCGTAAAAAGGGTGAGATTTGTTTCCATTCTACTGAGATATTTGTAAGAAATAACAAAATGCACCTGAAAGAATCTGTCTGCAATGCAAGAAAGCTTATTTTGCTGACATATAATTTTATCACATACTGCTTTAATGTCAAAGAAGTCGTATCAAGTCTCCGTGTCTAGGCTTGTGCAAACTTTGTCCTGTTTACTCAGCTCTAGCGCTAGGAACAGAGTTAAGCTGCATTTTCAATGCAGATTTTTCCATCAGAATTTTATGTCAGATTTATTATTGACTTTCAAATAAACATGCAAAGATCCTGAAACTGGAGCTGAATTTACCCTGCAGATTTTACCATAAGTTTTTTCCATCAGATTTTCCAAACATATTTGACTATTATATAAGCTATCATTGGGAGCAACCAAACATCTGGATTTTGTGATAATGTCACAATACGCAGTTTATTTGTCGGTTCCAATGGTGGCATATAAAAAAGCAGAATATGATAGGAAAATCAGGCGGAAAAATCTGCAGTGTAAAGGCAACTTTAGATTCAGGATTTTTTCGTATGGTCTTTTTTTAGTCAATTTAATTAATTCCCTAATTTAGTATGACACATTTAGGATTTGTGCACCCTTGTCTGTCAGGTGATGGGGCGATCTTACTATCATTGATTGTTTGCACATATTTTCAGGATCATGCAAGCTTTCACGGACCATGCATTGTCTCAGTGAGATTACTATACACCCGTTGATATCGTTTGTGTTCTTGTTATATGTTACAATTAATTGTTCGAAAATGAAAATGAAGTCCTGTAAATCTAGTTGTGGTCATGATTCCCGTGTATGCGTATGTGATACAGGTGCTTCTACTTATGTGTATTTTGTGACATCAGTTACTAATGGTACCTGTATGAGACCTAGATAGTATGTAATTTGCAACTTCCCAATTCTGTTCAAGTTTGCATTATGACAAAAAAAAGTATTTGGGGATTTGCATTTGACCGGATGACAATGGTAAAATATCATGCATGAGAATAATTCATAATTATTTTCAATATTTGTTCTCAATTTGCAGGGTAAGACCCTTAGATCTCTGAGAAGAGCCAGTGCTAGCAGCCGAAGTGCCGGAGAGCCAGTCATAACCAGCATAGCTACACCAACTAAGAGTAGACCAAGTACCAGCGCTACTGTATCACAGTTTGAGGCTTCCAGCTCTAGCTATGAATCTGAGGCTAGCATGGGTAAGGCTGAATACATCCGGATGTGTGTTGCAATCCGTTATAAAAACTATTGACAGTGTTGGTCAATTCACTCGGCATTATAAAACAGAGTCACAATATTTGTATATACTCTGTGATTACAAAGTGCAACTGACGGGTTTTTAATATGTGGTAAACCATCCACTGGCTGGCCATGCTTATCAATCGTGGTTGAGGGTGTTTTATCTCAAGCAGTAATGTTACCTAACTAACCGACCTCTGAGGTTCAGTCGACTGTCATGCCCGTTATAAGCGTGATCAATCACAATAATTGGAAAACAAAGAGGTCGACTATGCAGTAAGTAGGACAACCACAGTGTACCGCAGACAAAGATAAAGGGTCTCAAAGCGCAAACATTACTTGTCCCTGGTTCCCTTCTAAATTTTTTCCCTTTAGCTAGCATTTCATGTGCCTCGATAGCGCAGTAGGCAGCGCGTCAGTCTCATAATCTGAAGGTCGTGAGTTCGATCCTCACTCGGGGCAGTAGTTTTGTCCTCCTGTCAACACTAAAACTCAAGGCAGATGCACTGGATATTGGGGATAGAAACTCGGGCCCTTGCCTTCCAGGTGATAACCTTCAATATGGAGCATGACCAAAATAGCACTAGTAAATAACAACATCCTACAACAATGGTGACAATTAGCTTTTAAAATCTTTACTGCTCCTAACTTGAGCCATTTTGGGACCTAATCTTTTTAATTTCAAGGTTATGATCATGGGCACACAACTCCATGTTTTAATGATGAACCATGTGCCTCGATAGCGCAGTAGGCAGCGCGTCAGTCTCATAATCTGAAGGTCGTGAGTTCGATCCTCACTTGGGGCAGTTGTTTTGCTCTCATGTGACATAAATACCCCTGGTTGACCCAATCTTCAAATCCTACATATACATGAAACACCATTCAATAAGCTGATGCCAAAATGTTTTTAAAATTAGCATCAGGGCTGCCAACACTAACTATAGCTAACAGCACAATAGACTTTGCAAGATTGACTATAGGTTCAACACCTGATTACCTTTAAATACCAGGTCAGCTAAGATTTACCTATATCAAACACAAGGTCAGCTAAGAATATGCATGGTTAACTTAGATTAGCATATTTCCAATGATTGATCTCTCTAGGGAGCACCACGGAAAGTTTTTTTATAATTCAATACCTCGACAGTCTGACAGTCCTTGTAGTGAATAAAATCACAGTTATCACTTGATATTCTCTGATTAGAGATTCAGAATTATCCTACCGCTGGTAATAAGTGACCCGATCCTCGGAGATAAAAATGAAGAATAATAGAGGAAGTCAATTTGAGGTGAAGACATTAACTGTTTATTTGGACATCTCTGCATAAACTATGACCTTTAACCTCGGTTTTTCAAAGTTTATTGAACACTTTTGGCCTCCGCGCTGGGCATGCATCTTAGAGAATCTGCAATCAGTTATCAACCACGATCTTAGTAGTTCTAAGATTATTGTGCAACTACTGCAAGACCTTTAGAGGCAGGACCTTTAGAGTGAAATCTTATGAAATTGTGAACCACAAAATCTCAAGACTGGTAGGACTATTGCAAAGGGCCCCCCTCTCCAGCGTAATTTTGGGCCCTTTCCCCTGGATTTCAGAGCCTCGATAGCGCAGTAGGCAGCGCGTCAGTCTCATAATCTGAAGGTCGTGAGTTCGATCCTCACTCGGGGCAGTAGTTTTGTCCCCTTGGAAACACTAAAAGCTCCAGACAGAATAACCAGTAATCATTCATCCGAACTATATAAAGCAATAACCACTAGGTTTACAATGACAAACGTATGGATACGAATAGGTGATGCCTCATATACCTATCAAATTATTTCAATGCTGCCAAATTTAGGCAACTAGTTCAGTACTAGTTTTGAAATATTTCAAAATATATACAAATTTCATAGCATTTCTAGGTTAAAATTATTCTTAGTTTAAGAAATTTGCCTTGCTCATCTATGATGTAAACATGCGTTGTGTAATTTACAAGCCCATAAAGTTTCACATCTATAGATTTCTAGTTGCTGATTCTTTCAACATAAATTGAAAATAAATATATTTTCGTTGTCAGGAGACTTTGTACATATGTATATGACTTCATTCAAAAACCTTTGTTGAGAATTTCAGCCTTAACAGTTCTCTAAAGTAGAAAGTAGTGGCAGTTTACTGGGCTTGTGCAGAACATACCCCACGTTTACGTCAGAGATGAGAAGGGGGGATAGTTTCTAACTTTTTTTCAAAATGTTATACCCTGAAAAAAGATGAATTAACAGAAATAAATCAAATTAATAAAGACTTATTGAAAATTTAATTGATAAAACTATAGATTTGGAGTAGGAGGTGGCTCAGTTGGTTAGAGCGCCGGACTTCAACACGCAAGTGTTGAAGGTCGTGGGTTCGAATCCCACTGCAGTCCATCTTCTACTGGGGATTGGTTGGCCCCCAGGTGTGCTCCGACCTGCCTGCAAACTGAGAGCAAATTGGCGCAGATATTGCGGCCTTGCCATTAAGGCATTGATATTTCGCCGCCCATGCCTCGGGATGGGCGAGTGATATGCCACCGGATTTTAATCAACCTTTTAAGATACTCCAGGATGATATTGAATGCCAAATTCAATAGCGTTTATATATAGGAAAATAAAGCAGACGATAAAATGTTTTAAGGTCTGTAAATAGTCATTCACAAATACTTCCATTAATTTTGTTCTAATTTATTTTTCTATAGTTTTATTAATCTAAATTTTAATCTGTTTTTTTGATTTAATTTTTTTTAATCCATTGTTCTTTATAAGCCATCACCCGCCGTACACATCTCATTATCAATTCTATTCAAAAGGAGGCGCCTGACTTGGCTGGTTGCTTTGAGTTCACTGTAAATGTAGGTGATAACCCCAAAATCTGGCCTCTTGCGCAATTTTAGGGCACCTTCCCTTGGTTTTCAGGGCCTCGATAGCGCAGTAGGCAGCGCGTCAGTCTCATAATCTGAAGGTCGTGAGTTCGATCCTCACTCGAGGCAGCAGTTTTGGCCACATGACAAGCTCATTCTGTACTCTTCCCTACATTTTATGATCCTAATTTTATCAAATACAAAAACATAATGATGATATAATATATTAATGAAAGAAGTGGAAACAACCTTGCCAGACAATCCTGTTAATCAGTAAATTAGCAGGCTATAGATAGGCTATAACCTAGAGACTTGTTTTAGATTTTGGGGTTTATCCTCCGAATATTGCTGTATGCAACGTGCTGGCCTCATGTGATGGTCGGGATAACTATCCTCCCTTGAGACTATATCTTACCGTCTTAGCAACACAGTTTGTGTTTGTTTGCAACATAATTATATATATATGAAAACCTCAATAAAAACACATTAAAATAATAACAATTAACAGATTTAAAGGACAACTCCCATAAGACAACATCATGATGTGTTGCATTTAATATTGTGACCCTAGATTTGGTATATTTTGTGTAGATTCTGACCCTTATGATGTCGGACATCGTAAAGGAGCTGTAAACAAGGCTGGTAAGTCAGATAGTAACGCTGAGGCAGCTCGGAGGTCACTGGGGTCAGCGATGTTCCCTGATGAGGAATCAGAGGAGGGAATATTCCACCAGGAGGTTCTCTACTCAGTACAGAGATGGTTCTCTGCTCATGGCTGGCCTGGAGGATCCTATCCCATCAGAATACCAGAGTCTCTCAGAAGGTATGCCATTATATTATATTCAACTTTTCAGAAAATATTGTTATTCGTACAAATAAATTGACAAACACTATAATCTTTAGATTACAATCAGGATTGAATTCCATGAAACCTCAAACAAAACTTAAAAACGCAATAATAAGTCAACAAGATTTTGATTTGCTTACAACAATTGAAAGAAATGCCAAAACCATTTGTATAATAATTTACTATGCTTCAGTGCCGTTATGTCCCATATTGGAGTATAATTCTAATTTTGACTTTTAGTTTAATTTTATATTAAATGTGATTTCAAAAAATGTGTCCACAATATGCCATAACTTTGCGATAATATTGCTTGCCCTTCCATCAGAAATCAATGTAGAAATGAAACAGACTACAAGCTTTAGTAAGTAATTCCTGCTCAGAATTCCACACAAATAGCCTGAGAGGCCTCCTACACACCGGCCGCCTGAGAGGGCTCCTACACACCGGCCCTCATTATATTCTTTATAAGCACATTGGATCATACTGAGACTAGAAACGGCTTCTGCTACTATTTCCAAGCACTAAAATATATGTTATCTTAGTTAGCTCACCCATAGTCGGAGCCATGAAGAATGAGGAAAGAAAATTTTCAAGTCAGAATAAACTCAAATGGTCTTAATACTCAGATCTAGAGCACTAATTGACATCGTCATCCTTGCTATTACTCATCAGAAATATCAGCAATTGGGTCATCTACATGATAATGAGCTATTGCTTACTTGACCTCAGCGGGGGATTTTCAAGAGTTTTATGATTGTAATGTCACCAATCTATGAGTCAAGTCTAAGTCATGACTTGACTTGAAAACATAAGTCTGCATTATCATACAACCTAAGTTTTCTTGTAGGACTTATATCTTTGTTTCAAGTCAAGGTAAGTACTACAGTGGTGTGAAAGTATCCTAACCATTACAATATTTATTTTTTAGTGGTGTTACCAAGTCAGGCGACAGTGGTGGTAGCAAGGGAGGCTCTGATAGTAACAATCTGAGAAAGGATCTCAAGACCATCTATGATATGGTGGTGCACTTAGCTGGAAGACCAATACCTGGCATACCTATGAATGGTCCTCTACCTAGCGACCCATCAGAAAGGGTCAAGCAGGTCTACTGGCAACATAAAACAATGCTCACATTTATCAAGTAAGAACTCAGCAAGTTAACATGTTTAAATATTTCAACAAGATGTTAGCGGCACCAGATGTTGGTCATATTTCATTATCAAAGGTTTCTCCATTCATTTCATTCAGAAAATCTATGCAGCTACAAATCTAACTAATTTTTTTCAAACATTTTTGAATTAAGCTGACAACTTAGAGCTCTAGTAGTGCTAGATTCTTGTGATATTTCCTGGGGCAACAAATATGCAATAGTGCTCTTAATTAGACTGAGACCTTCATTGTGATACCAAATATGGGGAGGTGCAACTAACTTATTAAACTATCATTGCCTCATAGGAACCAGGGAGGATGTATAGCCTCAGTACACCCCGAGTACCTGATGGAGCCTCGAGATTATAAACACTGGAGATGGCTCAGAGAAGTAGAAGAGGCTGGAGGTGATATCGAGGTGGTGGCAGCTAAAGGTGTCCCCTCAGAGGAGGAGGTCATGCTCGACGACGCTATATTTGAAGCTGTCAGTAAACGTGCATGGACCGATGTTCTATTACAGGTAACTGAATTCCGATCCATTGACATAAAGCTATAGAAGCACTTTCGGGTTAGTGACATCAATGCTTTTGTAAAATAAATGGCGAATCACATACCAATAAAAATATTTTTAAATAGTTTTTCCCAACTTCCGAAGAGCATGCTCTGAAATTAAAGCATTTCAATCATGTTCATATGATATCTGAATTTTATTGCCACTCAACATTGATATGAAATCGGTGGTTTGCTAATATTTTGTTGTCTTCCATATCGATGTCTTTTTTTTTCTCACAGCTGTGGAAGACACTGGTTCTGTCTAGAATCACACCTCGTCAGCTGAAGAGTAGTCGTCTCCCCGATAGAGACTTACCCTCCCCTGATGTGAACGTCGATCCGCTCTGTAGTAATATATACAGTGTATCTGAGAGGATAGTTCTAGCCTGGATGAATGATATGTATAGTAATTACAAGGAGAGAGTGTGGTCTAACAACCAAAGAGGTATGATGATTTTTATCTCTCACCCCCCACCTGCGCCTCCCTTCGGATATCGACTATTTTGCAGACATGATAGTCAAGAATAAATATGAATTTACGGTTGCAAACCATTGCTAACTGGAAACTTGAGAGAAGCAATGGGGTGCCGATGCCAGGGTTTGAATGACCATATCCATGGCAAGCTCCATGGACTTCAGATTTAGCTGCTTTCCCAAAACTACTGCCCCGAGTGAGGATCGAACTCACGACCTTCAGATTATGAGACTGACGCGCTGCCTACTGCGCTATCGAGGCACTGAAATCCAAGGGAAAGGGGCCCAAAAATTATCGGGCCCTTTATGGTGAGAAGGTTTTACCAAGATAGCATTACCACACAATTTTTTTTTAAGTAATAGGACCCAAGATTCAGCCAATGGTAAAAATTGGGACCTCATATCCCAAAAAATAACTGGAGAGACCTAATTTGATGCCTCACTATCAATAATTCTGATGATCTGCTACTTTAATATTCATCGTTAGCAGCTGGGGCCTTAATTTGTGCATGGGTCTAATCTTGGTCTGATCACCCAGATTTGGGTGTGTTACTGGTATCTCTATTTGTTGATATACCCATAAATAATGGCAATTATATTTCCGCTCCAAGGGCCCAAATAATTGTCCCTGATAATTTTGTGGCCCCCTCCCCATTGAATTCATGGCCTCGATAGCGCAGTAGGCAGCGCGTCAGTCTCATAATCTGAAGGTCGTGAGTTCGATCCTCACTCGGGGCATTAGTTTTGGCCCCTAGGCATAGCTAATACCATAGACAGTAGTATCAGATGTCGAATTATTTTACAGGTGGTGTACCTAACTCACGTTGGCTTGTGAACTATGACTATGACCTGTTAGACGGTCTAGTACTAGGAGCTTGTCTCGGGGCTTACTGTCCATTCCTGATAACCACACATCTCAACGATATGTACACCAAACCTGAAACTGCTGAGCAGTGTCTGCACAATGCTATCAAGGTAAGCTGTGTTTTAAGAATTAATAAAATCAAAAGTTCCCCTTTATACCAGCTTTTTTATATTAAATACTACTGATTCTTGATAGGGTCCACAACATGTGGTCAGAGGCATCCTGATGACCTATGAACAGAAGTAAGTTCTTTAATTCAATCAATTTAAGAAAGTGAAATGAAAAAAAAAATTAAAACGATAATTAAAGAGAAATAAAAACATAAATATATGAAAATATATTAAAAATTTGTTTTTAATGTTTTGAATTGGTAAACAAGGTATACTAGTCAACTTGGTTTATCATGACTTGGCGCAATCATCGGCTTGCTCCTTCAAAACAATTATTATTGTGTTGTCATCTGAACGGAATATATTTAAAAAAAATTGTTTAATACTGTAATAAAATGCCATGGAAGTTAGTCAAACTGCTGTTTGCATATTATTTTCTGTTATATATTCATTTTTATGTATTATCCAACGAGCGTTTTTCATGCCATTTTTATGGTACCAATAATAGACAGTTTTCTGAGCTCTGATTTAGGCCTCAGCTCGGAGTTCTCCTCTCTCCAGTTTGGTACATTTAACCCACGCCGCATAGGAAAAACGTGCTGAAAGAGGGTTATCTTGAAAACGTCTTATGTTAGGATAAAAATGATTTTTGATTCAGAATCTGCACCATTGAAAGCCCTGTGAGACAGACTTTCCAAATCATTGTGGGCTTATAAGTTGATAAAATCCTACTTTTAGTGACGCAATTCATGAAAAACTCCATGAAATTTGTCCGCAAAACTGGCAGAAATTGATATAATTGACTATCCGAATACCAAAATTAGTTCCCAAACTATGTCCCTACCAGTTTTCAATGGTGCAGATTCTGAATAAAAAATCATTTTTATTCTAACATAAGCGGATTATAAGATAACCCTCTTTTCAGCACGTTTTTCCTATGCGGCGTGGGTTAAAAGTACCAAACTGGAGAGAGGACAACTCTGAATTGAGGCCTAAATCAGAGCCCAGAAAACTGTCTATTCACGCACAGCTAAAACACATTGATCCTTTAATTTAATATACGAGGGCTTGATTTCCTTGCCATCGAACCCGTCATCTATACCTGTGAAAATGACTTCTCTCTTCTTAACAGGTTGTGAATGCCATGAGATACATCGGTTTAGACTACGATATACAGGCTATAGACATCACAGACCCTAACCCTATAGCTCTGATGATGCTCTCTGTATACTTCTACCAGAAGCTACCTCTATATCTACCAAAGAGTACCGTCACCTTCGTCGGAAGTCTTCATCAAGCTGTGCAACGGCAGGTAAGAATCACTGTATTAAAAGTTTAATTGTCCAAGCCGATATCTGAGTATTCACTTATTAAATACCTTCCAACATCTCTGATGCATGCAAATATAAATCTCGACACGTAGGACACATAAGTTTGATTTGATGACATATCAGCATTTTTTTAATAGGGTAAATTGCTTTCCAAGTTCAAATCGCACCATGTCATCAAATCACACGTTGATGCGCTGGCAAACATTGGGGGTGTTTCATGATATTTTGTAAATGTTGATACTGATTTTACATAATCTAATTAATTATTAATTTATGATAATTATACTTAATACTTTAATTATATGATGTTGCTAACTTTTCAAAAGATCTCAGGCACCCGATCAAGCATTTTCATCTTTTCCCTGTTCATTTCATACCCACTCCCTTAAAATGTCGCATTTTGGCGTCGTACATTTCACCATCTATACTCCCATACGTCAACGCTTGAGGTTAACGCTGTCTCAGATCATAGCCTTCTGTGCTGATAACAGCATGTCTCTCACATCTCATTCTTCCTAATAACACCTCTTCCATGCAGATACTTGTTGATAACAAAGGAAAAGTGACACCAATAGAATACAAAGTGTTCCTTCAGGGCCGAGATTGTGAATGTTTTAATGTTCAATTGGTCAAACAACAACGGCAGCGTGTAAGATGTCACAATAGACAAATTATAAAATTATCTTTGTCTATGGATTTCACTAACTCATTTTCTGCATCCTTACCTACTTCTGACACATTAATATACTTGCCTTTCATATTGACCATGGGATATATTATTGCTTGTATATCTCTGATCGACAGAGCTTGAATTGATTCATGTAGTCTAAGTATCATTACAAAGGAATTGATACCACCAATGACTTTGAACTCTATAATTAAGGGGCGTGCGCACGAAGGGTGCAGAGATTAAAATATATACTCTAGTCTCTAATGATCAGAGAGAAACATGCAAATAGTGTCATCTCAAAGCCAGTGTGATTTCCTTTACAATGTTCATAACCCTAACCCAAACTAATGAACTATCCGTCCAAGTTCATAGCCCAGATCGTTAATTTCTAACAAGACTTTCAATCCAATCTTTCACTTCATCGTTCTCGTCTTCAATAATACCCATAATCCTTCAGTACTATGTTCTCATATGTTTAGGTATCTCTACCTTTTTAATTTATGTTCTTCTTTTGTCATTTGATTAAAAAACATTATTTATTTAGTATATTTAAATTCAAGTAAAGTTATATTTATATTATCAGAGCATTTAAAATTGTGCTTATTTTTATTGAGTTCTTATTTGTTATCCGTTAAAATATATATCATATTGATATTGCATTCCATAATCAGGTGTATATTGCCAAACATCAGCCTCTTCATTTGAGATTCTCTTGATGGTCAGCATCGATTTTTTAACCCTTTATTTGCAGATTAAACTGAGTAATCCAAGCAACACAAAAGCTTTACAATATCAGCCCATCATCAGTGGCAAAGATTGTACGGATTTCAAAGTCCACAAAGAAGGCAATATGATCATCATACCACCAAAAGGTTAGAAAAGTCTCCATCCCAGTATTTGAAGTATCTACATCTACACGAACTTAAATTTGGACCTAAACAAGATTAAAAGTCTACAGCACCCAGCATTCCCAGGCGGTCACCCATCCAAGTGGGCTCGACGTTTTCAACGTGATATGACTGTAGACAACTTTGGAAAAAAATTTATCCTGCCACATCAATACATCTAGTGTGATAACTGTCGAATCACCTCATAGACATGAATCACCTACTGTTGTATTGACCCTTGAGAAAGCCTCAGCCAATCATACCTCACAGAATGGTCTCACACCCTTCGGCTCTTGGCTGTAATGCACCAAATTGTCCTAACATTTAGCCTTATGTGATGCTATATGCTGTTATTCAATCTGTAGACGAAACCACTAACTTCGAAGAGAGAACCCTTAGATATCGTATAAGCCACAGTAGTGTATTAAAGGATAGATTTATGGGTAAAATTCTTGTCTTGGTCATGTCAATAAATTCGTATGGTACATGGACTTAATAATAATATTATAAAAAATATTATTATTAAGTCTATGGTGTATTATGGTCGCTAAAATGTCTGCCAGTCACATTTGTATAAAATAAACCAGCTAAGCTTCTTAAGGCTTTGTAACCCTTTATGACAGCCGATCAAATCTTTTTCTTTCTCACACAGGTCAGGTGAATATGAGTGTTGAGTTCAAATCTCGTTTCCTGCGACCCGCCGAGGCGATGCTCATACTTGTTGGTCACAGAGTTGGCTCTGCCAGCGGAACTACCATGGTGTTCAAACTCGTCTCCCAGATCGACGATGTTATCCCACTGGTAAGCAATAAAGTATTTTCAAACTGATATTAGATATGCATGTCTTACTAGCTGACTAACCCTAGAACTCCTCCTGCCCCATAGGATTGAAAATTACCCTTAACCCATGTATCATCTCTAACTGATTTAGATCCCTTACCTGAAATTTTGTTCCACAGTAGAGTTAATGATTCATGTAAAAATCTTTGCACTGTGACCATTTTATAGTCAGCACTCTGCAATCCCTACCGCTACTTGCTGAGTTTAAGATCAGAATACTTCAATTCAATTTTTTCTCAAATCCACTGCTGTTCAATCTACAATAATGTTTTATTCATACAAACAGTGGAAGCCAAGAAAATCCGCTCCTGCAGGATCTGAGGTTTGATTTTTTTTACACCTGCCTAAAGTCTGATAACTTCTCTCTCTCTATTTATTTAAACTGCACCGCGTTTGTTCTCAGTGCTTTCAATCTCATAGACATTTCCACCATTGATATGCACAGATAATTCGTAGCACTGTTAATTGTCTTTCAACGCTCAATTAAAAAAGTGGTACGAATTTTCTGAGGGAAACAAATTTCCTGACTTGCACATATAATTCAATTGACATCGTATATTTGCAATTGTGATTGCACCATCACTTTGAAGCTAAACATGATGTAAACAGTAACCATATGGTGTAATATATACCTGGCAGCAATCTCGTATAACTGGTCATCATAATTATTATGTTGATAATACCCCCAACAATATTCCACTGGTTAAAGTGCTAACAGTTTTAAGAACAATAATATCTAGCAAAATGTCAACCATGCTTTTGATTTTACATGACAATTGTGAAATATTTGGAATCAGATTCTTTTGTTAGTTGTTAGAAATTTCCATGAAATTAATATAACTCTATATAATTTTACACATTTATTTATTCTATTCGCAATAGCCTTGGCACTAGATTCCTCACACTGCACTATAATGGGAAAGGGAAGCTAACAGGCGATAATAAAAAGTCTGTTTTATTGTTTTCAGGGAATAATCAGGGAGGAGTCTGCGTGCTATGAACTACATAAGATAGAGGTAGACATCACCAACCCATTTGATAAGGAAGGAGAGTTCAAGGTCGTCACCATAGAAACAATGGAGGATCCTGAGCAGCTGAGGCAGGCACAGCAGGCAAAGTATGGATTAGAGTTGTTTTTATGTATAAAATCCAAACTTTCATGATTGTGTTTTATCTCCTCTTTCCATTACACCCATAGAGATCAGTTTGGATGGACAAGATGTAAGGTTATCATCTTTTCAAGGCTGTGAACCTCAATTTAATTGGTATAATACTAAGTAGACAGCAATTTGTACATATTATGGGTGTTGAAATTGAAAGGATTGCGGAGTTGTCTCCCGAAAACAAGTTTTTGTCTTGTGCACACAACTTCATATTTCGTAGCTGCACCATGTGCCTCGATAGCGCAGTAGGCAGCGCGTCAGTCTCATAATCTGAAGGTCGTGAGTTCGATCCTCACTCGGGGCAGTTGTTTTGCCTAGTTTTAACCATCATATGGTATAATATTGGATGATTATAATTTTAATTAATCTTGTGACTAGCTCCTAAAATTGAAATCGCTACTAAATTACAAAACCAACTTAGCAGCTGCAGCCTGTAACGGTAATTATTTAATTTTTACATGATTACAGGAAAGATGCAGCTCCTAAATCTAAGAAGAAGAACAAAAAGGTTCGCAGTAAGATCAATCACGGTCAGAAGATGATGGATACACCTTCTCCTACTCCCCAGGAGAATATTGATCCAGTCGATTTCGCTAAACAAACTGTAGCTGCTGCAAAATCAGGTAAGCGCTTGTATTTTTTCATGCCGTAGCTTAAATTATTAAACAAATATAGGAGGGAGGAGGATGAAATCAAAATGATAGAAAACATGAAATTCGTACTAATTAAGCTGAAGGTTTCAAGAACCTCCGCGCAAGTCTCACTTGTATAAATAAAAAGCAGCAGAAGTTTTTTTAATGAATTAAATTTAATATTTTCCTGAAATGATTCAATTTAAGTGGTCAAAAAAATTTATTTCAATAAATAATGATAATATGTTTTGGTATCTGTTATCCATAAAATTATTTTGGAATTCAAATTGTAACTGTAAACAGTATATGACTGGAAAACACAGTGAGAGTTCATTCTGTCAGGAATACACCACTACAAACGGATCTAGCGTCTCTAAAGAAAATGTTGAGGCCAATATCGTTGGAGAAGAACCATATAATTTGTCTCAGAAATGAAGATTCCTACATATTAACTGAGGAAGGTAGTAAATAATACTGCTGCTTTTACCTCTATGGGTGTTGCTAATTTTTCTACAGCTTGTGGGCATAGCTAAATAAAAAAAAGTCTACAGCACCCAGTATTCCCAGGCGGTCACCCATCCAAGTACTAACTGGGCTTGACGTTGCATAGCATCAGTGATCGGACGAGAACTGGCGTTTTCAACGTGATATGGCCGTAGACACTTTCAACAAAACTATAATAGGCCACATTGGTGCTTACACTGTGAATCCTCCAATCAGATTGCTAGATTTAAAATGATGAGCCAATTATATCCAATTGTGAAATACTTACCGTAAATCACCAACATTACCCTGATATATTATTGAGCCATCAATATCTCAGTGGTTAGCAATGATAAACAGATAACAGATTATATGTTATTATCACGCTTGGCATGCGTGAGAATAGTTATTATAATAACATAGTCTAACAAGCAAACTGTAATCTCCCTAATTATGGCGCATAAGCCAGACATGCTGAATAAACACAGGCATAATCATAATGTGCATCTACAGTTATTAAATTATCAGTCTAGGCACAGTACCCGTAACACTTTTGGTTATACTAGAGTATCTCACATCATGATAATTGACAACCGGAAGGCATAAAACAAGAATCCTGGTGTGATAATGTCGTGACAAGTGACATCAGGTACAAATTATATTTATAACCCACAGGTGTAAACTGAATGACAGCTTAGTGAGGCTAGAAATAACGTGCTTCAGAGAATTTAATATAAGCATGTGGGAATTATGTCAACTTTGTATTATATTGTGGAAACTATACACTAATATGAGTTATTCAAAATGACAAATCATGTTAAATAAGGTTTAATAACGAACAGATTTACCATAATCTCTATAATTACCCCAAATTAAATTGCTGATGAACTAACATCTTTCCAATTATCATTTAATTCACTAAGGTAAATTAAATGGTGGTTTTGGTCATATGCATATAGCACTAAAAGAGACCAAAACATTATCTCCCTATTTATAGAGAAACAATCAAACATGCAGAATAATTATAATAATGATAATTATAAGACGCTATCAAAATAAAAAAACTACAGTCCTCACTGCCTTACATTACCATATGCTGAGAAAACTTATAACTCAGCTGTTATACTATGTCGTATTACTATTTATTTTAATCAAATTATTTATTTGTTTCTAGCGACCGATACATTTATGCATGACTCAATTTTATGAGCAATTTTATTTCAGATAGTAGGAAAACTGAAAATGATGATATCAATTTTACTCTGAACTTATTAAATGGGGAACCAGCAACAATAATTATGGATCAGTGTAAACTAAGATATAAAAACTCAAATTTGTAGCTTGTATGAAACCATTTACGTATACTGTCTAATGTGACGCTGTCACAATTTTTCATGTTTTAGTTGAGAACCTACAGAACGGATCTAGTAAGATGAGCGCTTTCTTCTGCCCGTCGGATACCGTCCACTTGAAGGCTAACGAGACGAGAACTATACAGCTACATTTTCTACCATTCAATCTAGGTTTGATCTTCTCTCAGTTTTATATCACCAGGAGTATATTAGCACTTACCCATAATATCTAGGTTTGATCATGTCAAGTGTTAGAACATCATTCCCAAGTGAAGTTTTCGTGTCACATGTTGAAACTTACGGAATACCCTGCGAGTTGTGAGCAGTACAATCATTTTGCTAAATATAGAAAATGACAGATACTGTATTTAAAACATTCTATAATTCTTTAAATAACTTGTTTAACATGCTGTGGTGTTTGTTTTCAATGCCAAAGGTACAGATAATAGGAAAATCCAAGCCTCTAGAGAATAAAACGATTATTTCCGTACTAATTCCAGACCTGGGCAGGTCACCAGTTTCTCTTGTTTGCTGGCAAAATATTTTGGGATTACTATACCCTCAATATTATATCATTGTTTCACAAAACTATGTTCTTATTGCAGGAAAATACAGTTGCTCTCTGATACTAATGAATGAGGATATAGGAGAGTTTCTATATACAGTAGAAGCTAAAGCTGTATATCCCCAAGTATCAGCTCTGCCCTTCAAACCTGGACCTAACAGTGTGAGAATAAGCAGTGCGGCCGCAGCAAGTAAGTGCGGGAAACAGGTTTTGCAATAATCTGCCAGATTTGACTTGAAATTGGTTTTTGCTTTTGTGCATTACAAAGTTGTAGGCAACATGTGAATGCTGATGAGTGTTTGTCCTGTCCAAAACATTTAAGTTCATTTTTGGGCTGTTTGGACTTACTCAATGTGTAAGCAATGTCTTTAGTCTATTTTGTTGCTAGCTTTTGTTGGTGATTTGTTTTGTTGTGTTCGCCATGTTTATGATTTAACTTTGAATTGTTGATTTTCATTGCTTTGATTGCTTTTCAGGTGATATCGTCGAAAAATGTGGTACATGCAACATGATTTATCCAATAACAATGCTATTTGGTACAATGTAGTTTCACTGATCGGGAGTTGTCTTGGCTCAGACAGAAATAGGATAACTCTCTATCTAAATCCATGAGGAACATTTTTATGTGTCTTTTCTATCTAGCAAGATGTATCAGCATCTATACATCATCACGTACTTGAAATATCTAACATGTGTGTTTTGAAGCTTTAATCCAAACCTGCTGTTTTTAAACAGGTATCGCATATCATGTTAACATAGGTGTTATAGAACACCAGAATGTTTGCTACTAATTGGATGACCTGTACTGAATGGTCTACAGCATGCTAATGCTGTCATGAGTTGGTGTCAAAAACTACTGATATGTACGGGCACAGCATAATGTGTTTTCTTTTGTCTTTCAATATGGCTTGTCCAGCATAGCATAGATTGCAAAACCAAAACGTACAACAGGCCGAAATTTTGAACAGAAGGAATATTTTCCTAAAATTAATTATATATTTTCCTGATGTTGGCAAGCGTGAAATTCCATACACCAAATTTGAAGCTTGCTAATATAATTATATGCAATTTCATCATTATGAACATCATCATTATTGGAACTTTTCAAGAATGCACACACTAATTTGGTAAGTCATCTGCCAGTCTCTATTTCCTCAAAAACCACACCGCATATCTCTCATTATCAGGTCGAGGCCTCGGGCAGTTCGGAGGTAGAGATGATGTAATCTACTGGAAATGTGAGGAAGGACAGATATTAGAAGAAGTGCTGACTATACCGATGACTAATATAAGACGAGAGGAGGCTCTTATCACAGCAGCTCATCAACAGATGACTGAGATGGAATATGAGCGACGTCGCGTCACCGGCACACTCAACAGTTCTACTATAACTACTAAAGCTGTGGAGCTACTAACTGTGGGAGGCAAACCCAGCAGTCAACAGAAACAACCTAAGGTAGGTTATAGGTAACACAAACTTCTTATAATAGCGGTCGTCTGCTAAAGCGGGATTAAAAGAACAAAATGTTGTGGATAAATTATGAGACTGTGATGAATGATTGAGGTAATAATCATGTTGTCGTTGGTCATATTTTTTAGTCTGTGTTCAATGTTAAATTAACTTGTTTGGCTATCTTGTTTCTTAATTCAATGTTATATTGATACTTTTACGACTGCGATTGTATGCTTGTTTCTAGATAAGAAGTCGTGTTGAAAGTGATTTCCAGGTAGACTAATCTTTATGTTGATGGTTTGGTTAAGTTCTAACCATTCTGAATTCTGTTACATTCTTTCACCGGAAAATTCTCTCTTTTTTTTCAAAATTTCAATATTTGTTATTCGGTTACTAAGAATATCACGTATTTGTGACCATCATGTATAAGTGTACGGCACAAGATATGCTTCATTCAAATTTTGGCATTATTTTTTGCTTTGTTAGGCTCGCCATCATAAGGGTACACAATTTACGATTACACTGGACTCTAAGTACTACTCGGCACCTACTAAGATCAACCTACCTCATCCTAACAGCCTTCAGAATAAGCAGAACGCTGCAAGCTCCGGCAATAACGGAGGTATGTATTCTACCTTCCTATGTGAACATTTTATTTATATCAATGAATTCACTGCGCTAGGGGTTGATTCTCCATTAAATCTCAGTGAACCAACGAAACTGGAGAATATTATTGTGATAGAAGGAGAAGCCCATTGCCGAGTGTCTATATTGCTGGGGGTCTTTCAATTAGAATGAGCAATGCTGTTGGAAAGCGAATTATAACGATCACTTCGCTGAAAGTTTTCGCTCATTTGGTCTTTCAATTGGACAAAATCATTTCCAAATTGCTCACTCAGTATGTATATAGTTCTATCAATGAGTGGGCGATACATGATCAAGACTCCAGCAACTGAGTAAGGGGTCAGATAGCAATTTCTGTCTGTTTTTAATTGAAAGCCAAAGGTTATAGGCTATTTATAACACTAGTAGTCTGATGTGTGTAAGAGACAAGTTCTCAGATCCAAATGTGAAATTTTGAATCCTGTTTTAGTGGCGACTGGTCAGCGGTTAAAGACAGGTATAGATAGAGTTCCCATAACATGATGATGCATGTGATTAAGTCCTGATTTTCTGTAGCTGAATTGTTAGCTTTAGTTAGACTAAGCGAATTTCAAGTGCATGTAGTTGCTTCTGATCAAACAGTTTTGATAGTTTGATGAAAGTTTCACTAACTTTATTGGTAGTTTGAAATTTCTAACCTTTAACTTAGTCAATCCAGATAAAAGTTATTTGGAGAAAGGCTGGCCATATGTGATTTTGTTTGAATTTATTTTTTCTGTGAATGCAGATGATGTTGGTAAGATTCTCACCACAAAAGATCTGTAAATGTTTAATGGTCTTGTCCCTGTCTCCTGTCTCTTTTTATTAGCTATCCTCTGTAACATATATGTTCACTTGATCTGACAAATTTTCAACTCTACTGTAGGTTTCTACAAGGGTAAATCATTCTTTCTGTCGCTCCTTTAAATCTGCTCTGCTGATAAATACCCCTTGGGGTGATGTAACAAACAGAGTACCCCTAATATGGTCGAAAGTTTGGTCCCTTTTTCAATCAGAAATTCAAAGAAAACAAACAGCCCTCATGCAAATAATCAAAGTCAAATAGGGGTGCTTCCAGTGGAGTGCAATTGCAAACCTGTGTTAAACTCTGCTCTACGTTATGTCGTCATTTGCTGCTTCCAACCCTGCCATCGTCAATAATAATTCTTTCTTTTATCCTAATACTGAAAGCTTATGGTTGACTCATGGTGTCATGCATTGCCTGTCTTGGCAGTGAATCTATTCGGAATCTGGTACCTCATTGCTATTGATACTTATTTGATTGGTAATAATGGTCTATTTTTGTTGATGTTTTGTAGGTATGGTGTTGGATGACGGAACGATCGAGTTACCGATTAAATTCACCGCCGAGAAATCTGGACATTATCCGTGTAAGATTATACTGGAGGCAGCGGATGATATCAGAGTCTATCAAGTAGAGTGTACAGTCAACCCTCCTGGCTGCAGGTAACTCTCATTACTTAATACAGTCAACTCCTGTGATTATATAACAATATTACTTAGTTTTCTTCGTCATCATAATATGTCATGCGGTGTTAAAGTGTTGTTACCCCCCTCCTTTTACATGAAAACGACATAATATTATTTTCATACATCATTATAGCTTGCAGCGGTAATAATAACAACATAAACAATCCCCCCCCCCCCCCTATGTTTGGCTTAGTTTCATCAGTTCACTAAAATATTGGTTTAAATAAAAGCATTGAAGTTGATAACACAATTTTTAGCTTATAACAGCCAGACGCTTTTGCATTGGTATATTTTTGAACTGTTAAATATGAGGTGAAAATACCTGTGACTATTTTCATAATTTGCTTGTACTGTTTCTCATTATTCCATTCTCAGCGCACAGATAGAGTTGAGCGCTCCAGTACACCAGAGTGTTATACAGAATATACCTATCATTAATACAAGTAAACACGACTGGTACCTTGAAGCTATCATTCAAGGTAAGTCTGAAATCGATTCTCTACATAATTATGTTCTTTGTATATATGCTTTAATATATCTTGTTACAACACAGAAATATAAATGCTTTCCCGATAGGGGAACGTCAGGCGGGGCAGAGTCTGGGTGGCCCAAACTATGTAAATACATGACATAGACATACTCAAAGATTTCATGTTGATTCCCTACTACAATAGTTCCATGAACTTTTCATCAATTTATAAATCTTGTCAAGTTAAGGATACTTAAGGTTTTTTGGTTTTTTTTAAGGTATGGGTTTCTTTGGACCACCATCAATTATTGCCAAAGCTATGCAGATGACCACATACCCTCTCACATTCCGACCTGCCTACGAGGCAGAAATCGATGGCAGCCTCATTCTCGAAAACAAAGCAGACTGTCATGAGCACACATTCGACCTAATCGGGAAATCCACTGAGCCCCTCCCACTAGATAAGATCATGATTAAGGGGGCAGTGAACAGACCGTGGTCCAGAGTGATCGATGTACCTAATGTCACCAAGAAGAAACTCGTCTACAGGGTAAGTAACATTGTATGTGGAACTTGTGACACTTGTGTCACTTGTAACACTAGTGACACTTGCCGCACTCTGTTTTCAGCCACCTGCAAAAAATACCAATACATTTCTATTTGTGAACCAAAACTATGATAACTTTAGTTACAGAGCATAGTTTCAGTCATGATCCAATACTAATGGGGCTTTTTTCATATTTGGTCAAATATTAATAAACTAAACTTTTTGTCAATCATTAAGTAAGTTGTCTTTATCAATTGATAATATGACTGTAGGTGGAGACAGATCTATCCTTCCTTGGTGGTAAGCCTGTTCTCACAGTGCTGGAGGGACAACTCGGAAAATACGAGCTCACAGCTCTGCCTAGAAGAAGAGGGAAATTCAACGGAGTTGTCTCATTTGTAGCCGGCAAAAATCCATTAGTGTGAGTACTTCTTAACTATTTTACTCTGATGAAATTGCGCTGCCTTCTCTTTTCCCAGTGATCCTCAGATCCAGCCTGCAAAGACATCATTTTGGGCTATTGGCCACAGAATTAGTCATAAAATACGTTGCTCTATCTTCTTTTTTGCCTCTGACTTCAAACTTGATATTCGCTCATCCTTGTTTCCTCTTGTGAACATCAGTCAGGCTACAAAACATTCATTGGCTTTGATTATGAGATCCTTATGTTGATTTTTTGAGTGACCTTGGTATAGAAAGGTTTCGGTAAGCATTATTTCTGTAGCATGCTCTTTAAGTTCAAAAATATCTAACCTTGTACGCTCATAAATATCATTTCAACAATGCGACAGGGACATTAAGTTAATATTAATGATATTACCGTTGACCTAACACTGCATTACAGCAAACACCTTTAACATGGCCTATTGCCTTCGCTCATACATCTATGATCACTACTGGAGTATCTCATCATCCTTGTTCCAAGTTCATTATATACTAACTTCACTAAAATTCAGTCTACAATGCAAGCTCATCTATTATTATTTACAATCTAATTCTAACCTGCCTTGAAAAGCTTGGCAAGATGGCTCAAAGCCTTTTGGCTGATTGATCACTAAAGATCTCAACACGATTGTGTTTTACGGTTGCAATATCTCAAGTTTTTGCCACAAATGACAGTCTGAAATCTTAGACTAATCATTAAGTTGTCTCCTCTGTCCTCTAGGGATCTGCAGTCTGTTCCTCCGAGCAGACAAAGCCTTTATCAGATGTTAAGAAAAGACTACATTTTCCTGTAATTACCAACTGGTTCTGCTCTTGCTCTTAGTTCTGTTGCTGATTCCATGTTCTCTCCCTCTATTTTAAGTTAATGTCTGTCCTCTCTCTCTCTCGTTCTCTCTATCATCTGGTCAAATCTTACTTTAGTTAGGCGTTAAAATATCAGTCAGTATGAAAAAACTATGATTTGATATTCCGTGTCTGAATGATTTAAAAAACCAAACCACTTCACCATCTAAAATCTTCATAATTGACAATAATTTACAATTTATATCATTGCATCAATATAGTTTTCAATAATTAATTAATACAAAAAAATACATGCCCACCTACAAAAAATAAAATCGATATCACGGGTAAATCAACAGAAGTCCCTAGAACAACGGTGAACACTTCTACTTATAAATTCTTCCGTGTTGCATTACATTGATGACACCCTGCTGTTCTCATGTTATTAACAGTCAGTATGACTCTGATGGTGATGAGATAGTAGGATCTGATAATGAGGATGATGAGTATAATGGATACAAGGTCTGGTACGGTACGTCATGTGATATCGCTCCAGCACCTCCGGAGAGAAATATCTCCATCAAGTGCAACTGTCAGGTATGTGTAACGTTTACTCTCTTATTATGGTCCAAGAACATAAACAGCGGCTGCAACCGCAGCCTCAGATCTCAACCTCAGATTTAAAATACACATTAATCCTTTGAGAATCCGCTGAGGCTTATATGATAGCAATGTGTCATCATGCAAACCGCTCTGCACTCTGCTGAACAAACTGCTGAGGATCAGTTCAGGAGGATGTCGACATACATGTTTAAAATGCCGAAGTTGTGCAAACTTCTGAGGTGACAACCTCTAAATGTGTTTTGACCATTACGTCTTAAATGTGATGAATATCCAGTAATGCTGTGGTCTGGATATCCTAGTAAGTATAGGTCAATGGTACCACTTTGCAGTTTCCAGGCTAAACTTACATTTTGAGATCACTTTACGATTCAATACAATTCAAAAGTATTGAATTCACTTGTAATTAACATGATATATTTATCTCTATATAATGGTTACAGAAGCGAGCAATTGTTGAGATAGGTGTTAACAATCCAACAGATACAGACATTAAGCTAGAAGTAGAGATACATGGTATGGGACTGTCCGGTGATAATCAGATAATTGTACCAGCAAAGGGTAAGTCAACTTTACCTGAGAGAAGATTTACCCCAGAGTTTTATGCTAGTATTGATGTGTAAACCTTCTTTTCAGGCCCTCATGTTTTTGTCTAGAATGGGTAATGGTAACGCATTATACGTTGTAGCACACTCAAATTGACAAGTTTGGAAGATTTTGGATGTTGCAAGGAAATTGGATGGAGCATTTCGTTGGTGAGAAAAGCTCTGATTATTCTCTTCTCTTTGTGACATAGACATAGAATGGGTAGCAAAAACAGATCTAAAACCCTTTTTTTCCCTAGTGTGACGTTACTTGATGTCATATTGTTTTTTTTAATGTAGGAAAAGCAGCGTATGAGTTGGTGTTTTTCCCGACGTGTATCGGAGAGACAAAGGGTAGTATTATCTTCTATCATGATGCGACAGGAGAATTCTGGTACGACATCGACCTGATTGCTGAGAATCCTTCCATCTCAAATCTCAAGCAGATGGTCTGCGAGCTTGGAAGGTTAGTGGAGAAACCGTCTTACTAGAGAGCAAAGTTTTTCACTCAGTCTTTTTTTACTTATTTTGTCAATTAATGTTTTTACCTATTAATTGAATGTCCTTGCTCATGAAAAATAAACCATAATTGACAAATCTCACATTCATCAGCTTCTTGTGGAAAGATTTCACTCGATTTGCTAAAAAGTGCCAATAAAAGTATTAATAATTAATTAGGGCAAAATAATTTAACTAAATCAAAAGTTATCCTCTATTACAAATTTTGTAAGTAGACAACGCCCATGTATTTTTGATAAACCCACTGCCTAATGATGAATACTAGTTATAATGTCGCAAGTGGTCAGCTTGTTTTATATGAATATACATATATCAAATTTTCATGTAGTTTATAAGTTTTTGCTGGTTAGTTAACAGCTAATAGCTTGCCATTTAAATTTTGTGGATAGATAACTCCAATATTGATGAGAATTGATCTAATGTTTGTCATTCTAATTTTATTAGACCATAAACCATATTTTCATTGTCTTCATACTTCAGATGGACACAGCAGTCAATATCACTGACTAATCCTACAGATAGGACCCTGGAGTTTGTACCAACAATCTCAAACGCCAATAACTTCTCACTCGAGAGAGATGACCAGAGGCCAATCGCTATCAAACCAGGCGCTACAGTCGAAGTACCACTCAACTTCATGCCTTCCTCACTGGGAGAGGCTGATCATAGAGCCAAGATTACATTCCACAGTGAAGAGGTATGTCAAAATGTCTTCTAGGAATTTAGTTTTAAAACTTTCCATACATAAGTTAACAATATGTTTTGAGTGTCTCACGAATGTGTGGCTGTTTGAATGTTCTGTGCAAAGTTCAAACTGTTTACTGTCCTCAATTTCAATTTAACGTTTCACTGCATTTATCTCAACGAGGAAAACAGTTACAACACCAGTACCACCCCTTTATTAAGGCCGCCATTGTCGGACTGAATTTGTGCAAATGCATCTCTTGAATGGCTTGTCTATATTAGAAAGAACCCAATGATTTGACATTGTTGGGTTGATTATTAGTGCGATGATATGGGACGTAAACATGTAAGTCACGTTCTTCAAGTTTATCAAGAAAGGATGAGTGTTTCTTGCGTTTCTTTTCCCCTATTATTTGTGTGGTTTGATCATTGATATTGTTATTGTTAGCTTGAGGGCCAAATCTGTATTTCTGGAACTGCTGAGCCATTTCTATCAACCACCCTCCTCAAACCTGTGGCAAAGTTGAATTTGGGGATTGGTTGATATAGCAGCATTAGATCTCAAGCAATGCAGTTGTACATTCCATAACACCCTCATAGAATAACTTGTATCACAAAGTTAAGGTTGTTATGAAGTAATCAACTCAGCTTGAAAACTTAGGCGCTTCGATCAGGAAAATAGTGGTGCGATCTATCATGGTTGATAGTGGATGAAGTTTAGTCCAATTTCTCTGCATTTGGAGTTGCTCCCCCTACTAAAGTTGCCGGCGTGGTAGCAGTGGGATGGAAGCAACTCACGTGTAGATAAATCGAAGAAAACTTCATCCATTTGAGCGTGTGAGCAATTTACCCCCTGGACAAATCTGCCTGGGTACTCAAGCTGTACTCAACTTAAGTTTTCCATCCTGTGATGTAAATTCCGCATACATGGATATTTCACTTTTCCTTTTTCAAGACATAAAATCTACTTTGAGTACCTACTGATTTTAGACGAAAGATTTAGATTTTCTCAGGTTTAAATCTGGGTTCAAGATGACGGCCTTTTCTGTATGAAATGAAGTCCTGAGATATAAAATGATGAAATAATGATGCTATAATAATAATAATGTTAAAAGAATATATATTCACGACGTCATATGTTATGTCAATCAGAATTATGATGATTCAAGGAAATTTGGAAATGGCCCCATGTTTACCAACTGCAAGCCTCAATATCTCAGATTATTTATACTCTGTTGTAGTTTGGTGAATGGGTATTCACTGTGACTGGTAAGGGTACCCTCCCCCAACCTCAGGAGCCTGTTAGCCTGAGTGCTCCAGCTGGAGCTAACACTACAGTCATCATACCATTCAGAAATCCTCTAGATTGTGCTGTCTCTGTCGACGTTGTGCTCACTGGTAAGTATTATAGAAACGTGAACTTTGTTAACTGATTTGACTTTTATCTGCATCATTTTTATTTAATCAAACTTCAATGCTATGTCGTTTTGAGGTTCCTGCCTATCTCTCTCTATATTTGACACTCAATCTATCATAAGCTCATCATTCTCACCTACACTACTAATACAGTCAGTTGAGGGGATAACTCCTAGTGCTGGACCATGAATTAAGCTTGGCTTAATTGCCAGCATTCTATTTCACTTCTTTTCTCTGTCTCTTTCCTCCATCATAATTATTATTGTTCATCTCATTGATTATATTCTGAGTTTTTACTTTGTCAAACCCAGATCCGGGCAAACATCCATTCATCATTGATCATCACACCTCCTTCACCACAACCACCAAACTAGCGTGCCAACAACCAAGTTCTAAACCACAGGATAGAGGAAGCACATGCGCAAGTGATTGCTCTAACCATGATATTTTGCCGGGACTCATGAGGGTCTGCGAGAATAGCTATGACTGCCGGTCTCATCCTACTAAACCTCTACCATCATACAAATCCAAGCAAAGTGAGGCTTCATCCAACTACTATGTACAGGTTTATGATTTGCCTACAGATTATGTGAAAGTCGCGCCGAAGTATTTCTCTATAAACGATTACTATGATAATGTGCAGGTTGAAAATCAAACCTTGTACAGCCCACCTACTCACGGCTATGCTGCTGGGCAGCATGCTCGCTCTTCAGCCGCATACGAGCACCCATACAGAAACTTCTCCCAAAATGCATCCGGACCGCTTCCTAACATACCAAACTTTCCAGCTAGCAAGAAAGTCGCTCGCTTCGCTGAATGCTCTGCTTTAGATCAAGGCTCCCCATTCAAACATCTTTGCGGTGGTGTGAGCGAACAAGGATTTAAGCAGACACGCCGCTTCGCTGGTAAATCCATTTATGGTAATCAGACAAAATTCCCTCTGACTAATACGCATCAACTGACTAGTTAAGACTTCCTACTTCTCCTTCTCAAAATTTGTTTGTTAGTTTGTTCAAATTTCCTCACCGATGTTAAACTAACTCTTTTTAGATTGGGACGGACAGCCACTGGCCGGTAATTTTGTTTTGGGGAATTCCTGGTCATATTTTAGTGTAGCTTTAGTATCTATGATCCACCGAGCATCTTTCCAATCTTATGCACATTATTCAAACTCTGTTAATGCACCAAAACACGTTAGCATTATATTAAAACATCTGTTCTTCAGTGTAGCTTCAAATCTTAGCCAGCCAGTAAACTCTGCCTTGCACCCACCATCAATATCCATGATCTCTGACCATCTTACTGGTCGAACTGTTATCAAGCATGGCACAAATATATTGTTTGTCAACCATTACAAATATATTATCTTTGTTTAGACAAGGACCAGCAGTACCATAAGATCTTCCATCCCTCCGACTTACCAGCGGACTCCCCGTTCCGACTTCTACTGAAGAAAGCAGCCTCTGTGAGGATAGGACCTAAGTCTACTATAGAGATCCCAATATCATTTGCTCCTGAAGAGATGAGAATGTACGAGGCTTTGTGTGTTGTATGCGTTAGATCTCTGGACGGCACTGGCTGGAAATACACGCTGCCCTTAAACGAAGCGGAGGACATGTGAGTTAGTGCATTTCTCCCCAAAGAAAAGGCATTTGTTTTTCTTCATTGTGGGGCAAAATACAATTTGTTTGCCATATGATCATGATATACTTTGCAATGCCATTTCTTGGATACTTATCTGTCCTCAGTGGACAAAGAACTTTTCGGTTGACCTTGCCAATGGCATTTAATGACGCAATTATATGTCATCTTGTTTAGTTTCGACAATCTTCATGAGAGTGCTGGCTAAGTTTCCTTGTATT
This sequence comes from Membranipora membranacea, assembly GCA_914767715.1. Lineage (NCBI taxonomy): Eukaryota > Metazoa > Bryozoa > Gymnolaemata > Cheilostomatida > Membraniporidae > Membranipora > Membranipora membranacea. The sequence continues at coordinate 13,182,517 of OU612073.1, read as the reverse complement.
ACCAAACATTGCCAGAAGACAAAACCTGAAAAGCATAATTAACGTCTGCTTCACTTTATCAGTATCTAATTAAATCTGATCTGATAAGAAGAGTAGCTGCCGTGGAGCCCACTCAGAAAAAACAACCCCCAGGGCAGCTGTAGATTGTGATCAGCTCACCTTATCCTACCAAATATATTATGCAGCTATGAGCCGATGTTTTGCAAAGGGTTTTTGAGCTGAACTGTTTACAACAAAGTTAATAAACTTTGAAAAATTATGCTGCCCTATGTTTGGTTTGTCTGGCTGAGTTCTGGTGCCCAACTTTCTCCGACAAACATCTGATGAAATCAATATATTATCATATTTGCAGTGCCAAGGCTTCAATCTTGCCACGAGATGAGTTGTACGAGATAAAGTGGTTGTACCCGATACACGGAGTGACTGAGGCTATAGAGCCAGGAGCAAAGTCAGCGGTACTGGAGTGTCAGGCTAGAAGTCGTGTGGAGGAGAGGTTAGAGGTATCACTTACAGGGGTCGCGCCCTCTGCAGCAGGTCAGACGAGATCAATCAAAGCTCGAGCTGTGACACCTAAGGGAGGAGAGCCAGCAGTACCTGATGGTGTGGTAGTCGCTGAAGGTAAGGAACTAGCCTCTCCCTTTCACATGAGAGGCCACATCGTTTTCCATTTCTCGTGCCTACACGCAGAGATGATTTGACACATGATCCTGACATACTTGCCGCCCCTTGGTGTAATTTTTAGCAAAATCTAAAATGATAAGACAGTTGAATCAAAAAACAAATTTTTCCAACCGAAACTCCACTCTTTTCACTGCCTAATTTTTAATGTATATGGAGATTTTTCGTTTGGTATTTAGGTAGTTAGGTGTCTGAGTTGCTATCCTTGCAGTTCATGGCTATGTTATATTGAAGTATAAATTCCTGAATACAGTTTTTGGCTTTCTCTTTATCACTGGAAAATACAAACAAAGGTTATATTGATTCTTGGAATCCGATATGGAAATCTTATAAGAGCATTGATAGAGCCACTATTGCTGATGCAATATTAGGGGAGTTACCACTGACATATATTATATATATATATTATCAATCAATGGGAGTTACCGATGCTCCGATAAGCCCGAGGCTAGTGGCAGGACTACAGCTTGTAACTGATACAGTTGATGTTGATGTTTTGCCATGTGGAGAATAGGGTGTAATTAACACGCTGTGTACGATTCCGTGCTGTGATAATGCGGATATCTTGATCTATTTACCCAAATACCCAGATGGTAAAAAATTGTATTCAAAATCGTGTCAGGGTTACCATTCTCTATCTCTAGAAACTTTTTATCAGCTCTTACTATCCATTTATTTAATCAACTTTATATGCATGAGTATTGCAAGTTGTTCGGTGACGATATGCTACTCACCATTTATGTAAATAAAGCTTTCTTGTCGCCAAGACATATCTTTGTAGTACTTTTGACATCATCTGTTGGTCCTTAACCCATCAATTTGTTTAGTTGTGTCTCACTTACCTGAAATTCTATTTATTTTTTAGGTATTTTGGTGGCCAAACAATTCTCCTACCATCTGGAGTTTGTCTCGGCTGAGCAGAGGAAAGCTCTAGAACACTGTGTAGCTCTCTCATTGGTCAGGCAGCAAAGAGACAACCAATCAGGGCTCGTCACTCTTGTGTTCAACATTGTCTATGCTCCATACATTCAGATGAGGTATTATAAATATTATAACTGTTTACCAAACCATCATGAGGTTAATTAACCTGGCTATCAAAAACATACAAATTAAATCTGACTCAGCTCAGCTTTTTGAGATATGAAAAAAACTGATCCAATTAAAATTTGATACACAAACCAAAACTGTGGAACCTTCTAGTGCTTTGAAAGTTTTATTCAAATCATTTTGAAAATTGCTCTCCATTAACTGGCCCTCACCCCATATTTTAATATTTATATATTCATTAAAACATATATATATATAGTAACAAATAATTATCTTTATTATCAGATATGATGTGATGCTGGTTATTAAATCTGCTACTGGAGGTATCTGGAAATTCCCTGTCAGATTTATAGCCTCAGAGCCTACACCTGATGATACTATAACACTGGAGGCGGCGGGTCTAAATAAGACCTCGAGCGTAGGAATCAGGCTAACCAGTCAGACAAAGTAAATCGCTCATTATCATTTGTATTCTCTATTCCCTGGTCACCTTAAATAATAATTCAGTTGTGATTATTTTTATGATAATTATTATTTTCCTGTTAAATTGAAATAATCATGCTTCATTCAGTCGTATTGTATCGCGTGTAAAGAGTATTTGTTGGTAGAGATTCCTGGGATTGCAGCAAATGTCAGGTCAATAACAATATGAAACAGTTTGATCTTAAATTGTGAAGACATATATGTCTTTCTTAATAGCATTGTGTAGGTCCTTTTGAGTTACCTTACCTTATATTTGCAGGTCACCTACATCGTATCAGGCATACTTACTGGGTACCAGCGATCGTGAGTTCTCAGTATCTCCGAGCTCAGGAGAGTTACCACCCGTAGATAATCAGGGTACTCTACTTATCGTATCCTTTACTCCTAATAAATACGGCAAAGTATACAGAGGAAAACTCGTCGTACAGGTAAGAAATGTGAATAAGTGTTTTTTGAGTTGAAACTATAGATTTAAATTTGACTTAGTTACGATCTGATAAAGATTAGCCGATCGGCTATAATAAATTAGATTGTATATGTAACTAATATCGCAATGGATGGGTTCCCACTAAGTTTAAATATTCTATACAAAAATGGAGTTGTTGATTTGCCCTTCAACTAGAGATATAGTTGCTTTATACATTCACAAATCAGTAGTTTGATATAACCATGACAAATACGTCGGTTAACATGAGCTGACTCTACCTCCACTATTTGCTGGCAAAATTATATTATATTTAATTATGTTATTCATATATATATATATATATGTATATATATTATTTTATAACAGACGTGTGATATGCAGTGGACGTATGATGTCATAGGTACCCTACCCGACTACACCCCACCCAGATCTCAAGCGTCTAAAACTGCTAAAGGTATCATTGAACGATCTGACAGAAAAAACTTTGTACTTGACAATCTAAGACTTACCACTACTGCTGTGAGCTCACCGATGAAGGGGGCACCAGTCGTCCAGCGTAAATCTAAATATAAGATCTGAAACCTGTTCTGGTTTCACACAAGTGCTTTGTTTTCCCATACCAAAATTTTAGTTTAATGGGTTACGATTAAGATCCATCCATTGGGATATGGCTGGTTGAGACTTCACAATATTCTTCATCAAATGTGATAATCCATTCATTGACGTTGATGCTCATGTGATAACTTCGCTATTTGACTCCGTCCGAGCATGCGTGGACAAAAGATACTTACTTTATTTTCTGTGATACACGTTTAATTAAATCTTCCGTCCAGGCCAAAACTCAAGAGTGTATTTTTTGTGATTTATTTTATATCGATAATAAAATTACCACTACATACATTTACCATGTTGAATTTCGGTCTAGATTGGATAATTTTGTGAAAAGAACTTGGACATCTTCCTTGAATCCACAGCACCAACAGTTATAAGCTACACCAGTGTGACAATAATATGAATACTGGACTTGAACATCAGTTTCACCTTCAGGTTAATTTCAGGATGAGCTGGTGATGAAATGATAGTAATAATATCATAAATATATAAATATAAATATATGTAATATATTGATAGAAAAATTAAAATATATAGTTTTGTGTCGCAATGAGAAAGAATTAAAAAATATGATTATGAACACGATCAGCTGCTGGTAGTGATATGATTTTGGCCTTTTGACAATATCTGAATCTGAAGCTAGTCTGGCTCTGAACATGGAATTATTATGTAGGAGGACAGTGGTTAGAAATAGAGTGGGTGGAAATAATGAGAATGACACAATGCAGCCCCTTGAGCATAATTTATGCATCCTTATATAACCAAACATAATATATAATATAATATATGTGTTAAATAATGATGTCCATTTCCGTGCTGGTAATTCCCACAATGGTGACTGAGGTGTCTGCCCCTGACGCGCCTCTGCAGATTTCAGGCCTTGGGGGTTGATGGTTGTCAGATTATTTTGGCTCCTGGGTGGTAAGTACTGACGTCTCCCAGATGATAATTATGGCCTGATCCTGTTTATTATGTGTTGAACATCTATCTCTGCTCGGTGTTCTTTTGTGAAAACACATTTGGCAGTGACATTAGTTATAAACTGTTTAGGTGACAAGGTGTTGCCAACAGCGTACAGGGTCTAGACCGGTGAAAAGAAGCTGAGACAATTAAATTTCTCTAGGCTCATATAACCTGGATAACAGTAAATCATCTCGGTGAACCCTGTAACACGATAGCTCTAGAGGATTAAAAGTATTATGAATATTTGATTAGATACAACAATACAGTGAGAACTATTTGCTGCACCAAATGAGGTAAGACTTTCAAGCTCAAGAACGGTGGTTCTTCTGAGATCTACACATCTTCTTTCTTCTCCATTTTAAAAGCCAGTTTATATTCTGAATCTGTCACTTAGTGTTTTGCTCTCATAAAAGTTACTTTCATACCTATTTCTGGTATTTCTCTTTACCTCAAAGGAGTCCAATAAATATCTGTTAGAAAATTCCTTTCCAGTTATATTATGCCTTAGATTGGCCACTCTAAAAATATGGTAACTGTAAATTGCTGAACAGGCTGAACGGACTGAACAGCTGAACAGAATTTCTCAGACTCTTTTTTGTTTGATTTTTTGCATGATTGGCTAATTTTGCATAAGCGTGGACATTTCCTATATTCTGCTCATTAAATTGTTTATTTTAAGTTCCCATCCCTTGGTTTATTCCGATTATTCGGCCTTACACTAGTGAATTGATGGAAAGTAGCTTGTCTTGGCAAGCTTCGTTCGGGTGAAACCTCCGCCCCAACCCCCCCCCCCCCCCCCCAATAACAAAGCTTGTCAAGACTGGCAAGATGGAAGGTTAAGCTGGATAATTTTTCTGGTTACCTGAACACCATCTGATTGTGTCAGAATTGGCACATTGATTGCTTCATTTGCTTTCCCTTAAATTGGTTTTATTAGGATCCAACAGGAACATAGTTACTTGTTAAATCATTCGCTAGGAGAAATGTGTTTGAGAAGTGATAGTCAGCCAGAGGAAAGAATACAAATAATAATTTTAGTCTGAGAAATTCTGTTCAGCTGTTCAGTCCGTTCAGCCTGTTCAGCAATTTACAGTTAAAGCTAAAAATATGCCAAATCTATCCAAAATTGTGACCTTCATTACAAGTCCGAGTAAAATAGAATTAGTTTCACTATTTCTGGTCGACTGAATTTTGGCTCACACAAAATTCCAGCTGGGATGGGAATTATGTATTGGGGTTGATTCAGCCAAAAACTCCACTTTTTTAAAGCCTGGACTCAATTGCAAACTCTCCCACTTGCTTTATACTTTACTCCTACAGGGTATTTCCTATAAAAATACCATAGCGCCACTGATATTTCAGATTTTCATATAGGCACATTTTATGTTATGGCAAAACTTAATATTTGTCTCAGCGTCCTCTTCGAAGTCCTACTTTTAATAAGTTAAATTAACTTATCTCACTAATATGTTCATTTTTACATTTCTCACAGATGTAGCTGGATTGTCTTATACCCCAGAATAACTTCAAGGATACCATGATGCCTTCCTTTCAAATAATGTATCTCCACTACACAGTTATAAGTGCCATATCATTCCTTTTCTTGTGTAATAATTCTGTATTTGCACAACAAACAGGTGAGATTACTTTGATAATTGACTGTATTGGTTGGCACCAATTGTGTGTACATGATCGTTATATTATTAGCATGACCCACTCATGCACCACAGTCATTATTATCCTGTAGCTCTCGGTCTAATACTCTAGCTTTTTACATCAGAACAATAGATTGTCACCAACACAGTTAGGAAATCATAGGGCGACACATAGTGTCTTACAAAATATCTTCAGTGCAAAAGTGCAAGTTCCATCACCAAGTCTTGCTTACTTTACCACTCAAATGGAGACAGTTTTATCTATAGTCAACTTACTTTTACTCCAGCCTACATTTCAGTATCAGTTCATACTTTCTTTCAACCTACATACAGTCAACATGATATATTCTACTCTTCGCTCATTGTGACTGAAGTGCACATATAAGGCTGTAGATTTTAAAATTTTATTTTACAGGCGATGTGGTTTATTATTCCACTCAGAGGGTGGCGTGCTCCGGGACTTCCTATGAGTTTCGCTGTGGGGATGGTTATGTTATGTGGATAGGTCAAGGAATGAACTGGGGTGTCATGCATGACGATAGACAACCCTCGTCACAATGTCGCATTTCACTACAGGACTGCTTCATACATGAGACAAAGAATGACTTTTTGGATGTGAGTCTGATGTTTTCTTAAGTAAAAGCGAGAAAAGATTAATGTGCTTTTATTATTACGGACAGATCTAATTCGTGATGTAAATATGCCATGGTTAATTTTAATGAGCTGTAAACTACAATTGTTATTCAATATAATTTTAGTTGTTGGATGACGAGCTTAAATTAATTGTATAAACCCTTTACCTGGTGAATCTGTCTGTAGCTCAGATTACTGATATCATGATAATCCTTGATGTTTCTGATTTTGAATTTTGAAAGTGTTAGAATTTAGAACTTTCACTTATACACATCTTGTAGTATTTGATGGCGGAATGTAACTACAACCCTTCATGTACAGTCACAATACCGAGCGTACCACTAGATGGGTGTGAAGGAGATATGTCTGACTTTGTGTATCTTCTACTCAAATGTGGAGGTGAGCTGTACAATAATTCAATTTAATTCATGTCAATTTCATTTTGACATGAACAGTTTATTATTGCTGATCAAGGTCACTAGGCAAAAATCATTGATAAGGAAACAAATGCCGAAGCATTGCTATTTCCTTTCCTTTGATTTAACCCAATTAACTTAAGATGCTGGTGATAGTACCAGGCTTTTTATGTAGGACATCGATTCCCGCCATCCAATCTGGTTGCAACATAGATAAGATGATATGTCATGCCGAGCTGTCAAGTTTTCTAGAAATGTACTTCTGTTCATAAATTAGAGACCATATCCGTTATAATAATGGTGAGAACAAGAACCAAATAGTTCACTATGGCCTCAAGTGAAATAGATAATGATTGTTGTGCATTGACATAGATACCCAGTGATTAGCGTGTTATTTGTTGTGTCTACCATATTTGATCTGAGAGCTAAGTAATTGGTGGCATTCAGTTGTCCCCAGGCAAAGCCTGTCACATTCTTTGCAACTTAAATACATTGCTATCTCTATGAGGGGCGAAAACACCTGACCCTCGTATTGAATATTAATTACAAGAGTAATGGGTCCCGTCCTGCACACTTCTTGTGTTTGTCATACAAATTTATAATCCAAATATTAATACTATAATTATCGCTTTGATTGGTTTGACACAAGGTAAATTTTGGTTCTATAATGTGTAATGGTTAGCACTCCTAACAAAGGACTTGAATGCAACCTTGGTTAATTGTGACTTGATTAATCTTGTCTGGTTTACAGATCTAATTGATATTTAATTTGTTTGAGCTACGAGCAAGTCAAGTGGTAGCCCGTACCATAGACTTAATAATACTACCTAGACAGGCCAATAGCATTCAATACTGTCCCACTTAAATAGCACGACATGACGTAATTAGTTTGTGCTGTGAGCCATAGTTTACTATATACCATTCAATGAAATAATGTGAAGAATCAAGGGACGCCGCGCATGATATCAGCTCTTGTCCGGCCCCTAATTATTTAAACACAGAGAAAATTTGTGAGTTTATGTAAAAGACCTTTCCGCACGAGATGGTATAAAAAATTGACTCCTTAGGCGAATCCAAAGCGAGAACAGACCTGATAAGTTACAATCATTAGCCAATAAATATTGAAACAAATACAGCCGACTACTCTTAACACTTCTACCACTACTATTCAAATGCACAGAATACCCACAACACAGTATCACAAATATTTTGTTGGATGAGCCAGATCAAAGCACCACCACCATCATCATAGATTTTTGCATAAATATTCCTAGTCATGACTGAGCACAACCTGCTCAGCTTGGATTCCTTGTTAAAAGATTTTACTGCAAATTTTATTGTCGCTTCATGAGGAAGAATAGATCTGTGCTGTAAATTGAGTATGCCAACTCCAGATATGTATGTATGATGAAGCTAGGGTAAGTGACATATATATATATATATATATAAAGTCTTTGGTAATCTCTCATCCATGAAATAATATAGTAAATCAAGACACGCAGGGTATAATACCAGCCAAATTATATTAGATCTGTTTTAATTTATGACATAAAAATTATCAAAAAAAAAACAGCCCTGTACTTAACCACTTTTATCACTACATGACAAAACAGAGGGCTGTTACTGCGGGATTATACTAATTTATGAGGGCACGACCAAGGCTAACGGCTACCACTATTGCTGTTGTGGGCACGACAAAAATTAAAAATACTACCACTATCAGCGAGCATTGCAAAGTTAGATATGACTGGTTGCAGTATACGTTAAAATTAATCAAATTAGTAGAGCAATGTAAGCTAACCACTTCTTATACCTACTTATCAAAAAAAATATATACTGTGGGATTATACTGAATTTTGCGGATGGGTCAAAGACTAGAAAACTACCACTATCGGTGATTGCTGCAAAATTTCCAAACGAGACACTATCACTATCAGCGATCGCTGAAAATTAGATATGACTGAGTCACTGAACACAATAAGCCTGCTCAGTTTGGAGCGCTTATTGCCAGTGTTTGCTGCGAGTTTGGTTGTTTCATGGTGTATTCTGACCAGCGTATATCTCTTCACTTTTAGGGGTTTGTAGATAGTGTTGGAAGGATTGGAAAATTGTTGGGATAGCATCCTTTTTGAGCAAAGCTCTCCCACCCACACCAGGAGGCCTTCTAAATGTATCTCGTTTCAAATGTTCGCTACATAGAACAGCATATTTGGATGGAGTCCAGTTCTTGCGTTTAACGGCCGAAACCCATACCTTTAGTCTCTCCTCGTTATTTCTGGGGAAGGCGTGGAAGCTTAAATTAGGATTTCCTGCCGGGGTATTTCCACAGCCGTAGGCAGCACACCAGTTTCTAGATGACTTTTTTAAAAGCATCACAAATGATAACATATACAAATAATTATCATTAAACTACAGCTTTTGATATGATAAACAGAAATTGTAAAATCAATTTCATAGGAGCATCAGCATGGCCAAGAAAGATTTGCGAGATCACCGATTAAGTCTACTCACACTTTTTGACTGCTGTGCCAGTTCTGAGTTAGATATTTCGGGAGTAAATCAGAATTGTCATCTCAAATAGTTTCCCTCCAGCCCCCCCCCCCCCCCCGCCCCATCACTATCGTTCCACCTTTTTTTTCTTACATTCAAATTTTATCACACCCATCGATTATTATTTACTATGTCTATAGCCTTAAATTTATGTGCATGTATAGAAGGATGTGGGTATTATTATATGACAATATTTAATTGATTTAGATCTTAGATGGATGGGACAAGCAGAAATTATGCCAAAAAATTCAATCCAATAAAGACGGAAATATGACAATGCATACATGAGAGCCACCACTGGGCTGTTTCTTACTTTATCATCTTGTGAAGTGGTAGCAGCAGGATTTTCATCTTGTGAAGATGAGGCAGCAAGATTATCATCTTGTGAAGATGAGGCAGCCAGATTATCATCTTGTGAAGACGAGGTAGCAGGCTGTAGGCTCATTTAAAAATAGTTTTCCTATAAACTGAGCGGCGTGGGTATTATATCCAGAACTTCTATGTTTGCCTTGTATCTCGCAACTGATGATAGTAAAATTGCAGCTGGGCTTACTTGTGAAGATGAGACAGCAGGCTGCAGGTTCATGTTATATAAATAAATAATCTCAACGAAGTATGAATATTAAAACCAGTAACCACTTTGTTTACATAGTATCTTTCATCTTCTGTTTCAGTACAGGGCTGTATTTGTTTTGATAATTTGTATCTCATAAATTAAAACAGATCTAATATAATTTGGCTGGTATTATACCCTGCGTGCCTTGATTTACTATATTATTTCATTGATGAGAGATGTCCATAGACTTAATATATATATATATGTGCCACGTACCCTAGCTTCATGATACATACATACATACCTGGAGTTGGCATACTCAATTTCCAGCACAGATCTATTCTTCCTCATGAAGCGACAAAAAAATTGCAGTAAAAACTTGTAACAAGGTATCCAAGCTGAGCAGGTTGTGCTCAGTCATGACTAGGAATATTTATGCAAAAATCTATGATGATGGTGGTGGTGCTTTGATCTGGCTCATCCAACAAAATATTTGTGATACTGTGTTGTGGGTATTCTGTGCATTTGAATAGTAGTGGTAGATGGCTGTATTTGTTTCAGTATTTATTGGCTAATGATTGTAACTTATCAGGTCTGTTCTCGCTCTAGATTCGCCTAAGGAGTCAATTTTTATACCATCTCGTGCGGAACGGTCTTTTACACAAACTCACAAATTTTCTCTGTGTTTAAATAATTAGGGGCCGGACAAGAGCTGATATCATGCGCGGCGTCCCTTGATTTTTCACATTATTTCATTGAATGGTATATAGTAAACTATGCCTCACAGCACAAACTAATTACGTCATGTCGTGCTATTTAAGTGGGACACATTATGATCAGTGAAGCATAAGCATTGTCCTGTCTAGGTAGTATATTAAGTCTATGGCCCGTACTAATAGAGATTATGGATACTACTATTATATGGATAATAATGGAGGGGAAAATCCAGTAAAATAATGGCTGGAATAAAACGCGAAATTTAACAAGCGCAAAGATTAAGAATATAGCTAGCTTCTTTGGTTATGACTTTGACCAGGAAAAGTGCCAACAGAATGGCTTCCTCTATGATTTTTAGATCCAAGATTTAAGTTTGATCCTCCGCGGGAAAGTTGCAATTGACTGCTTTGCCAATAACAAGTGGAGCTATAATGTTTTCGACGATCAGTCGATAGAGCCAGGGACTTATCCTTGCCCTGAACTGGAGCTTTATCAATAATTATTTGGAATGGATTCAACCTCGACTATTGCCTTGCAATAAGAATTAAAAGTTTTCAACAACGTGACAAACTTCTCTCGCCAATATAATGGCGGGCTGCTCCTTGCTCCCTTCGGCCGGTATTCGATATATGTGATATCGATTAATCCAATAAATTGATTCGATAATTTCATCAAAATAATTAGTTTGTACTCTGTCTTTATTGAAAGTATAAGTCTGAAAATCAATATTCTTATCAGATGAATCAACGTTAACTAATCCTAAACTATCCCTAAGATGAGCTACTGCTTGTGTTTTCTGCTACTCTTTATATAGTCACAGGAATGAGGAGAGGGGGCTGATTGGTCACAGCAGGGGTCGATCCTTAATCGTTTCAATCGGTCGCTTAAATGTCGACATTATTGCGACACTTTCTTTGTGCCTGCATACAAAGGTCTTGCTACCTTTCTAAAGGGCTCTCGAACATTCTTATAGAGTTCTCGAACGTTCTGACTCTAGTTTAACTATTGTCCCTCATAAGATAATAATCTTTTCATCATCCTGGCTGTTACGATTTCTCAATAGCGTCGGCGTTGAATGATCTTATTCAGACGTTAGCTTTTAAACCATAAAATTTTGGCCTCGCAAGGGATTTTATTGTACCTCTATCTATATGTAACTAAGAATCTAAAAATTATTGAAGCTAAGAAGTGTAATATCATGCAGTGAAAATATAAAACATAGTAGCGGCTGGAATTTAAAAATCATGATAATCTTAAATAATGTCATTACATAAAATCATAAAAATATTAGTAATTGAATCTAAAACTATAAAAATGGTCAACCTATAATATATCTAATAAAAAATTGTTGTTAATCTCATCTTGTCATTGTAGCAATTGGAGTTTAAAAATCATGATAATCTAAATAATGTCATACATTTAAATCATAAAATATTGGTAATTGAATCTAAAACTAGAAAAAATGGTCAACCTATAATATATCTAATAAAAAATGTTTGCATTAATCTCATCTTATTCTTGTCATCTTGTCATCTTTAGTCCAAGCTCTCTATGTCGTCATTACTTCTCTTTCGTTTCTATAACAAAAACACACATATATTAATTACCATGTAGAACAATAAAAGATTATAAATGGGTTATGATTGCAATTTTTAATTATTTTTTTGTCATCATTTTTTTATTTTTTTTATTTTTATGTTGATACCATTTCGCCTACTTACATCTCTAAGCTTTCATATTAGGCTGGATTTATTGATAGTTTCTGCTTTGTTCCGCCGGGAAAGGGAGGGAGTGCAAGGTAAGGGGACAAGAGTTTGGGGAGGCTTAAGCTAATTTTCTGGCAGTTTACACTGAGTAGTTCGCAGTACATTTGAATATGATTTTTCTTATTGATTTCAGTTGCTGGTGCAGCTACTGAAGCCAACTCTACAACTGCTGTTCCAGCTCAGGAAACTGCAACCACATCAAATCCGCTGCTGACAGGCGCAACAATACTACCACCATCAGCAAGTATTGCCTCAACACCTGCATCAGTAAACACACAAGATACATCTACAACTCCTGAGACAAATTTGGTTACTACTACTGTGGTCCAGCCAACTGAGGGACCTAGAGACCCTTCATGTGAGTGTTGAGGGGCTTGTACCATACCCCGTCAGAGTTGTGTGTTTATAACAGTATGTTTGTTAAACAAAGGAAATCACGCTTATACTTTCAGTTGCAGATTCAACCAATCAATTCATATCCTCGGATATTCTTTCTTGCTAATGAAAAAAACCTTAGACGACCGTGTACAATAATTCTATGTTTGCTCACCTCGTTTAGTGGATCTGCTGTTGTACAAGGACCAGAATATTTACTGCGCTCCGGGATGTTACGAATACAAATGTGATCCTGGTAAGGTAATATGGATTGGCCAAGGCCTCACATGGGGAGTTAAGTCTTATAAAGATCCAGCGGAGAGAGCATGCATAATAGGATTTGATGACTGCAGATACGATGATCAGGACAGCGACTTCTTGAGGGTAAGTCATATTAATTTAGTACCAGATCTGATCAGTTGTTTTTGTCATAGAAAATTGATTCTGGAAATTTAAATGTGATCTATGTTAGAGTGAGTGATGCAGGATATCACAGCTCTTTGTGGCTTCACACTCTGTTTCTTTCAACTATGATAAAACTTAAAATGACTATTTCCTATCTGTCTATGGTGTTTTGAGTAAAAAGTTATAACTATGTTCACTGGCATCAATTGACTGATGTGCTTTTCAGGATTTGACAGTTAGATGTAACTACAGAAACTCTTGCTGGTTTAACATACCGCAACAGACTACTGGTACCGAATGTGGTGCAGAAATAGCTGACTGGGTGTTTATTCTCTTCAGTTGTGGTAGTAAGTATGATTGTCTGTTGATTGTTTCTTCTCTTAGCTGGCAAGACATGAAGTTAGCGAAATTTTACACAAAAGTGATATATTTCTAATATATCTCTGAACTCATACACCAACAGGTTTTCCTTAGGCCTTGCCCAAAGCTTGTTAATAACATTTCCATAACATATTCATTTGAAATCCAGTCGATGCGTTGAAACAAGGAAACACACACAATAATGTCTTGGCATGAGACGTTATTTTAGAGAATAATACTTATAAATTAATGAATGAATAAATTCCAATTTTTAACTTCTGATTAATTCTAGCAACTGACAACCATGAGGCAGACCCTCTACCAGATCCCACACCTGAAACTTGCCCAAATAAGAACATACCTCCCCAGCGCACAGTATCATCCCCAGAAACAACCACCACCACTATCTCAACAACTGGGCCAACAACCGGGCCAACAACCGGGCCAACAACCATTCCAACAACAATCACAACTGAGGCTGCATCAACAACTAAGACATTGCCACCCCAACCCACAACCCAAACTGTACCAACTACAACAACTACAACTACAACACAACACTACACTACAACACCAATAACTACAACAACACTGCTTACAACTACATCTCAAACAACACCAACAACTTCAATCACAGTGCCCACAACTACAACTCAGACAACACCATCAACTACAACCACACTGCCTACAACTACATCTCAAACAACACCAACAACTTCAACCAAAGTGCCCACAACTACAACTCAGACAACACCAACAACTACAACCACACTTCCCACAACTCCAACTCGGACAACACCAACATCTACAATCACACCGCCTACAACTACAAATCAGACAACACCATCAACTGCAACCACACTGCCAACAACTACAACACAGACAACACCAACAACTACAACCACACTGCCCACAACTAAAACTCAGACAACACCAACAACTGCATCCACACCACAAACAACTACAACACAGACAACACCAACAACTGCAACTACACCGCCTGCAATAACGACCAAAACAGTACCATCACAGAGTAAGTAAACATGCTTTAACGTGATATATCGCCTTTTCAGTTTCTCAGGAACTACTTGTCCCATCTCAAAAATTATTTCACTGACTTATTTTTAATATCCCAAATTATGTAAAACTGCATGTTTATAACTTGATTAATTGTACATTAGCTAAAATACATTGAAAACATATAGGCAGCAATGGGCAAAATGATGCAGTAAATTACGTTATGCAAAAGCGTGATGAAAATCTGTGCAGTATTATGTGCAAAGAAAGCACATTGTGTACAACAATGCATCACCTTTTTTGGGTGATTGTTTAGCATCGAGATAGAATGTTTATGCTCATAACTTCTCTACTATTGAATTTATCATCAAACACCACGATCAAAACCTCGGAATACTCTCTAGTGTAATGTAAGCTGGTGTGTATGACATGTTGTTTAACCTATTTTCAGTTTTTTGGCTGGAAAGGAGTGCATGTTTTGGACCAAATAAAGCTAATTTGGCCACAGAAATCCAAATATCTCAGGATGTAAAGCCTTAATCAATAATCGCTTCGATCAAAATCTAGACAATCTCCTGCTGTTCATCATGCTGACAACAAATTTGACTGACATATTTCTGAATTTCTGATTTTTGGCTTGAAAATTTGGTCCAAAATTAGTGAAAATTTGGGTTATTATTTGTTACAGTTGTGACAACCAGGATCTGTAGTCTGGTAAGATCATTGATGGAAGTGACAGTGCAAGACCAAAATGGTATAATAAATTGGAAATTTTAGTTTCTGCATTATTGGGGTCACATGTAATGATGGGTCAGAAATGGCCCTTTTACTATTGCAAAAATCAAGTTTAAGTTTTGAAGACAGGAGGCCAAAAAATCTGAAGTTTCACTAAAATGTCACTCCTCTAGTTAGTGCCATGCCTCCTCTATATTGTGAAAGCAAAAACTAATCAAATACCTCAGTAGCAAGGCACAGAGGGCTCAATTTAAAAAGGGCACTTTTTGCCCCAAAATGAACTTTCAGTGGTCATTGCGACTCAACGTCAAATATTTGGGAGGTTTCAACTGTGAAAATAACTATAAGACATGATCCCCAATACAATATTAAAAAGTTTTAAAAAGCGATATATCACGTTAATATGTGAAGAAGGGGATGTCATAACAGTTTCAAATGTTTTGCAAGCTTTTGTATACCCAGATATACATGGAGTGTAATAAATGAAGTGCTTGATCCGCGATAGTCAATCGCATCCACTCTACAACTTTACAAAAAACTGTGTTGAAATCGAAAAATAAATCTTATTTTTACACATAGTTGACATTGTGAGCTACCGCAGACGGGAGTTGTTATGTAGCCCAGGATGTTATGAGTTTGCCTGTGACCCTGGTAAGGTGATATGGATGGAGAAGGCCATAGAATGGGGCGCACATACTACCATCGATATAACACCTAACACAACAGCTAACAGGGATAGACAGTGTGATAACATGCCTGGTGACTGTACTTACAAAGAATCAAACGGGAGGTTTATAACTGTAAGTAAATAATCTAAAAAGTGAGACTTCTTACATTTATTTGGACTGGCAATGTAGATTAGGCGGATTGATGATTTGTATAGATAGCATATTTGGTTTACAGGATGAACGAGTGGATAGTTCTCTGTCATTAGTATTTCTCTCTATTAGACTCAGCATCTGTGAATTTTTGAGGTTGTTAAACATCCATATTTGGTTTTGTTGCACAGTATTTATCCAGTCAGTGTGATTATCGGAACTCATGCTGGTTTGAAGTGCCTGAACATGTGATGGAAGATCCCTGTGATGAGCCTCTGGCAGATTGGGTAGCCACTGTTTTTCTTTGCGGAGGTAAGTGGTATAAAGCCGCTACTTGTGTTTTGGTTAGAATTATTTTTGCGGACGCATACTCACACTGAAAGTACTCTGTTCTGTTCTGTTCTGTTCAGCGAATACCTAACTATGTATTAATGTTCAACATTGTTTACAAGATTCTGAGATACTGCCATCAGATGAGCTGGCGCCACCATCTCCTGGATCCAGATGCTATGATGAGGTTAACATTGAGACAACTTCTCGACCAGATACCGTAAA
The DNA here is from genome assembly GCA_914767715.1 of Membranipora membranacea. NCBI lineage: Eukaryota > Metazoa > Bryozoa > Gymnolaemata > Cheilostomatida > Membraniporidae > Membranipora > Membranipora membranacea. Next base: position 13,165,749 of record OU612073.1, on the reverse strand, counting down.
ACCTTCTGAAAAGACACCTGGTCCAGTATATACCTTAGTGTCTGAGGTAACTAAACCAACAATCCAGGCTGTTGAGACAACTGCCCTCCCAGAAACCATCAAACCTCAGCAAACAACCAATCAGGTTTATACCCTAGTTGCGAGCAAGACCACTGGACAAACATCACCAGTTAATGCTAAGACGACTACCACACCATATATCATGATACCCGCTGGAAGGACCACTGATGGATCAACTGCATCTTCGCTGGGACAAGAACTGTCATCATCAGCAACACAGTCTCCAGTTACCACTTTGAAGCCAGATTTATGTAAGTGTTCTCAATAGAGTTATTCATAATGGTATAAAATAATGATACATTATGATATAACTTTATGTTGTTCTCCCTTCAATTTGATATATCATGGATAAATGTTACGCATGATGCGCATTAAAGACGTCACATGTTGCGATCATAACTTAACACGCTCACAATGCCATTATTTTATTGTCTGTTGCGATCCGATTTTTGACAACCAACCACTAGTGGAGCTAGCCTTAAGTAGAGACAGCAAGTATCCATATAAAAGATAACAGATTGAAGAGTAGGAGGTGGCTAAGTTGGCTAGAGCGCCGCCCTTAAGCATGCACATGTTGAATTGAGTCCTACTGCAGTCCACCGACTACTGGAGTTTGGCTGACCCCCAGGTGTGCTCCGACCTACCTCCAAAAAAGAGAGCAAATTGGCGCAGATATTGCAGCCTCGCCATTCAGGCACACAATTTCGCAGCCCATGCTTCGGGATGTGGCGAGTGATAAGACATCCGATTTTAATCAACCTTTAATCAATTTCAATCAACCTATGTACTTTGCCTGATGAATTTCAGTGGATATAGTACAGTCTACAGAGTTTAGCGAGTACTGCTCACCGGGCTGTTTCTATCACCAGTGTCAGCCTGGTCATGTTATGTGGATCGGAAAGCAAGGATTGACGTGGGGCATCAAAGAGGACACAACACCCACACAGCTTGATGAGGAGCAATCATGTTCGCCAAGTCCAGGAGATTGTATTTTTCGACAAACTCAAGGTCAAATATTAGAGGTCAGTGGAAGTATTCTATTTGGATTTCTCAGTGCCCAAATGAGAGTTCACATGTTCAATATCTTTTTTTTCCCTCATCTTTCAAGGCAGTTTCAGTGTGCCCAGGGGAGGCTGTCTACCTGTCTGTAACCTCTATTGCCACCACAACTCGCTACATTGACCAATGTCTCTGCCATACCATCTCTTGTGATCTCTACAGGGCATCAGTGATGACTGATTAACCGGACAATAAAGACCAAAACCTAGATGTTGTGAAGGCTCAACAATTTAGTTCTGTAATCAATAGCTGTTAGAATTGTTGTTGATGGCCCAGGGACATGAGAATATAACTCTCAAAGCCCTTTCAACACGCATAGACAGGATGAGCAACCGTAACCACAAAAAGTTGTTTTTTATGTTTTTCCAAGAAGCATTTTTCAGCTTTTGAAATTCTGTCGCTATTCCTGCTTGCTGTTAATTGCAGGCAATCAGCAGGAGATGTAACTACAGAAATTCATGCTGGTTTGAGATTCCACAGATAGATGGAGAAGGAGATTGTCAAGGAGCTATTACTAACTGGTTACTGATTCTTATTGAGTGTGGATGTAAGTCACTTGGTTTATCAAACTGACACTGGTAATAATTGGTTAGTCTTTGTGATGTCTAATAATACAGATAAATAAATATTAACAGATATCTGACTTCAATTTGAGCTCAATATCAGCCTTAAAATTTGATAGTCAATTATAGTCCAGTAGGCTTGCTCAATAGAATGGTGTGGTGATATTTCCCCGATGAAGGGAGTTCATTCTCAGTTGTCGACATGATTAGTAGTGATTTTCAGAAACCTTAGGGTCTTCTTCTGAGGACCTCATACATGTTACTGTGCTGAGTAATTCATTGATTACATAAAGGGAAACATCTATCGCCTGTTTGAGCCAAATTTGATAGGGATTGTGCATACATGCTCTAGAGATATTTCTTGGTCAAGAAACATAATTTAGCGAAAAGCTATGTGACTCGAGAATAAAACATTAAGTTCAGCTGAAAATATTCTGTTGCATTGTACATTGATATTTGTGTAGAGTAGAAAAAAATTGAAGTAGATCAGGGAGAATTCTCCCTGAGTAGATGCTTTCCCATGTCATAGGTTAGGATTACAATTTAGTGAATAAGCCACCTGACCAATACAGTAGGGTAATACTGTTTTGTCACTACACATAATCACCAAAACTTCAACATCATAATTGAATGTGCAAAGAATTTATATTTTTAGCCACCTATAACCAAGTGAAGTCCATACTGCCGTCCCCGGAGCCTGATTCCATCTGCTATGGTGAAGTTCCTAATTCACCAGCTGTACCAAGTACAACAAAAATAACCTTAACATCAAAATCTGAACAACTTACTTCAACACCAATAACAGCTAGCACTGGTAGAGGAACAACAACGAGTGACCCTAATGACCCTACAACTAATGAATCGGCTGATACTTCTTTCCCATCCACAATGACAACCAAACAGTCAACATCCGTAAATACACAGGAAAATGAAACACCTGGAATCTCATCTGATGGTGGTCAAAGAACCGCAGATTATTCTGGGACGGAAACACCAAAAACAGTAACAGTTGATGACCTCGACGTCAATAGTACCTCATCCAACATGTCTTATTCAGATCCATTCACAATGATAGTAGCATTTAATCCCACCTTACCACAGTCAACAGCTCAAACCATACGCACACCAACGAATAATGTAACTGATGCCGAAAATTCTACCACAAACGCATCCATGAATTTTAGCTCAGTAGGCCCTGATACAGAGAACTCAACTGACGCTGATGCTATGACAACTGATGAATCACCGATGGCCCTCAATGCGTCAACAGAATACAGCAACATAGACCAACCTGGGAATTCTCCTCCCGCGACAGACGTTAGTGATATTGTCACTATAACAGTTGATATGTCAACACAATCAGAAAACTTGTACACCAATGATCATGGTGGTGTGATTGATAACATTACAACAGACAGTGTAACAGCTGGTGGTGTAGGTTCAGCTGAAACTACTGCATCAAAAGTAGCAACAAAAACGAGTGCTGATCCTAGTCTTGAATCACTGTCAAAGATCACTCCGCCTAGTTATGCAAGCACAAACAACTTTTGGAATATCAAAGCTAGAACTAGTACAGACAAACCCGCTTCTGCATCTGCTCTCGCAGGTAAGCTTCATCTGCCAACAAACACCCAATCAGCTGAGCTAGAGCACGCTAGATTTTCTACACCTGGTGACGGGATTGTGTCACGCCACTTTTCAGGCTCCACATTGGAGTACCATTCCCATTTGAATGATCATGGGTTTTCTCAAACTACACCCAGTGTCCTTCCCAAAACAACAAGAGGTGATGGCGAAGAGTTGATAACACAAGGCATTATTGAAACAGCTGCTGGAGATACTGTCACCACAGAGTCAAGTGAAGTAGGTGGGAAAGCTGCAGAGTCTACAACTGGGCAGTCCGAAATGATCACAGATGGTACATCTGAAGATTATCAGGATTTGAGTGTTATCGGAGATCGTGTTACCACTGAGTCAAGTGAAGCTGATGAGAGAGCTGCGGAGTCTACAACTGAGCAGTCGGGAATGACTACAGATGGTACATCTGAGCTTTATCATGATGTCACTGTTAGCAGAGATCTTGTCACCACTGAGCCAAGTGAAGTTGTTGATAGAGCTACAGGGCCTACAACTGAGCAGTCCGGAATGACCAAAGATAGTATTTCTGAAGGTTATCAGGATGTCACTAATAGCGGATATCTTGTTACCACTGAGTCAAGTGAAGCTGATGACAAAGCTGCCAAGACGACTAAGCATTCCGGAATGACCACAGATGGTACATCTGAACTTCATAGGGACGTCACTGTAAGTCGATATATTGTTACGACCAAGTCAAGTGACGTTGATGATAGGGTCGCTGAGTCTACAACTGAGCAGTCAGGTATGACAACTGATGGTATGTCTGAGCATTATCAGGATGTGACTGTTAAGGGAGATCTTGTCAGCACTGAGTCTAGTGAAATTGATGGGAGAGCTGCAGTGTCTACAACTGAGCAGTCAGGATTGACCACAGATGGTACATCTGAAGATAATCAGGATGTCACTGTAAGTGCAGAGCTTGTCACCACCGAGTCAAGTGAAGATGTTGATGAAGCTGAAGGGTCTACAACTGAGCAGTCTGGGATGACCACCGATGGTGGGTCAGATCATTATCAGGATGTGACTGTTAGTGATGATCCTGGTCCAACAGAGTCAAGTGAAGCTGATGAGAGAGCTGCAGCGTCTACAACTCAGCAGTCTGGTATGACCGAAGATGGTACATCTGAAGGTTATCAGGATGTCACTAATAGAGTAGATCTTGTCACCACTGAGTCTAGTGAAGTTTTTGATAGAGCTGCAGAATCTACAACTGAGCAGTCAGGAATGACAACAGATGGTGCGTCTGAACATTATCAGGATGTGACTGTTAGGGGAGATCATGTTACCAAGGAGTCAAGTGAAGTTAAAGATAGGGTTGCCAAGTCTACGACTGAGCAGTCAGGAATGACAACAGATGGTGCGTCTGAACATTTTCAGGATGTGACTGTTAGCGGAGATCATGTTACCAAGGAGTCAAGTGAAGTTAAAGATAGGGTTGCCGAGTCTACGACTGAGCAGTCAGGAATGACTACAGATGGTGCGTCTGAACATTATCAGGATGTGACCGTTAGGGGAGATGTTGAGTCAAGTGGAGTTGATGATAGGGTCGACGAGTCTACAACTGAGCACCAAGGAATGACCACAGATGGTACGTCTAAGAATTATCAGGATGTGACTGTTAGGGGAGATATTGTTACCACTGAGTCAATCGAAGTTGATAAGATGGCTGCCGAGTCTACAACTGAGCAGTCCGGAATGACCGCAGATGGTATGTCTGAGCTTTATAAGGCTGTGTCTGTTAGTGGGGATCTTGTCACCACTGATTCAGGTGAAGCTGATGAGAGAGCTGTAGAGTCAACAACTGAGCATTCCGGAATTACCAAAAATGGTACATCTGAAGATTATCAGGATGTGACTGGTGGCGAAGGTCTTGTCACCAGTGAATCAGATGGAGCTGGTGATAGAGCTGCAGAGTCTACAACTGAGCCCTCAGGAATGACTACAGCTGGTACATATGAGCTTGATAAGAATGTGACTCTGAGTAGAGATCCTGTTACCACCGAGTCAAGTGAAGTTGATGATAGGCTCGACGAGCCTACAACTGAGCAATCTGCAATGACATCAGATGGTACATCTAAACTCTATAGGATTGTGACTGTAGGCAGATACCTCATCAACACTGAGTCAAGTGTAACTGATGAGAAAACCGAGCTTTCCTCTGAACAGTCAGAGATAAGCACAACTGAGCAGTATAGGGATGAGAATGAAGACAAAGACTTGATGACCACTGAGTCAAGTGAAAGTGAGAAAGATGTTAGGCCTCAAACAGGTCGACCTGAAATAGATATAACTAATCACCATAGTGATGAAACTGTCAGCAGGGAACTTGGGGCATTTGAGGAAACCACCGAACCTCTAAATGAGAAATTTCAATTTACACAAGGTTTACCAACTGATTGCTATCTTGATGTCACTGTTGATTCTGAGAAAATACGATCAACTGATGATGACTACAACCAGGAGACTACTGAAGTAACAAGTGCTGGATTTATGTTTAAGACTGATGAAGGAGTTTTCTATCAATGTTCTAGAGATTACAGTTCAGAAATACCGCCAGTTTATTTGACTATTCAAACTCTTGTGCAACTATCAGAGAAAAAAACAGGTGTGTAAAATCAAACATCTCACAGTGTAGTTCAGGAGGTTTGAAGAATGGTCAAGGTACTACTAGATCCATTATCATTCACAAACACCCTCAGTCCTTAGGAATTGTGTTTCAGCCGGATTTTTGGCTAAAAGGCTACTGCCGAAAAACCACAAGTCATAATGCCAATGTCCAAAAGGCTGCCACCAATAATGCCACTACCCTAACAGGCCACTACCCATAATGTCACCGTCCAAAAAGCCACCACCTATAAGGCCACAACCCAACGGGCCACAACCCAAAGTGCCACTACCCATAAGGCCATTTCCAAAAAGGTCACTACCCATAAGCCACTGGTTAAAAGGCAGGGTTCTAACGCACAAAAATTTCATATTTCTTTTCCCTTGACAGGTCTTCAGTGTGGTTGGCAATAAGGCTAGATCTCAGTCATAAATATTACAAGCTTTCACAGAAATATGCTTTTCATTCCTCCAATGTTCAAATTATTGGTGACCAACCACCTTCAACCAACTCAACTCGGACTCATATATCCTCGTTGTTCCTGCATTCTGTTGTTCAACCATTGTCCTTATTTATTGGCTTAGTAGGATTTGTGAATCATACTCGGTCTGCATGTGTGATGTGCAGACATTTGATTTTGAATACTGTAGTGGACTAAATATTAGCCAATCCCGAAGCATGGGCGCCAAAATCAGTTGATTTAGTGAAGAGGCCGCAATATCTGAGCCAGGTTGCTCTCTGTTTGCAAGCAGATTGGAGCACACCTGTGGGCCAACCAAACCTCAGTAGACCTACAGTTTCAGGGTACCTTTGTATACCTGAACCAAAAATGATTAATATTAATTCAATTTTAATTTGTTTCAGGGCCCACAGAAAATCCATCATTTAGCACCGCTTACACAAACGCCACATCAGTCAATAAGAATGGCACAATTGTTGTTCTTCCAGCCCTCAACGATGATTTCGGCAAATCTGGAAACAACACGATTTCGAGTTCAACTCAAGGTATGCATTTGTATGTTGTGTTAGAATTTGCTAGCATATTAGAGATTCATCTTATAACATTTGTCTCTGTAGATGTGATACTAATCTACTCATACACATTATTAAAAATTTACACATCGCTGATATATTTTACATTGTACCCATAACAATCTGACTGTAGATCCAACACTAGATTCTCAGCAAAACGAAGAAGATGCGAGCAAGATGCCTGGATGGATGGTGATAGTTATTCTTCTTTGTGTTGCACAGTTCATAGCCCTAGCTATAGGATGTCTAGTTGTCTACAACTGGAAGTATGTTATTCAATAATCATGATTATTCCTGTTACAAGCAATCATATCAAGTGACATTGTTGATGATGCCTACAGTGAAAAGCATACAACTTGAATCACAACAGTCCAACTCGCAACTATACTGCCCTGCACAATATTTGAGATAACGCAACAGCCGATCTTGCAATGCATTTAGAACAATGTTTCGTTCATCTGGCAGAATCTATGTTCATCTGGCAGGATCTATGCCAGTATATTTCCCCAAACGCTGATGTTGATTTTTGTTTGTTTTATGAGCAATACATGTTTTGTTTTGAGCAGTACAATATTTTTTACAGGAGGAAAATTGCAGTATACAACAAGAAAAGAGCAGAAGCGAAAATGAGACATATACAGAATATGAGGAGTGGTAAATATGAAAAACGTAGACCGTCCAACATGGTCTGATCGCACCGCACCGCATATGTTTAGCTTTATTTCGGGTATCTCTGCTATTGGTGGTCTGTTGTTCGATCCTGCAGGTGATACTATGAGAAAATATATTTGATGAGTGTCTATCCGTATTGCCAAATATAATTATCAATTTTTAGCAACAACAGAATATTCAAAAGTTTCTATATCCATTGGCTCCGTTGCTTAGATTTCCACCAATATCTCGATCTAGTCCATTCTTTAAAAAAACTCGGTATAGTTGACAAGCGACATTGATTCCGGATTCAGCAATGTGACTGTTCTCTATCATTTAATCTTTTAATCTGATCGATGCAATGTTTTTTAGCACAAAATATCAGCGTAGAAACTGATAGATTTACTCTAACGAGAGCATTTATTTCCAATCCTATTTATTAACTTTTTTATCTATACTGCTAAATTAATTGGTTTCTAGGGTTTCAATCGAAAATGAAGACATTTTTGTTACAATCCTATATTTCGGCTATTATATGTGAGTATTGATAGTGTTTCAACACAGTGTAGCCTCGCAAATTAAATAAAACTATAAACCACCTGAATGCCTGTCGAATAGCTGAACTGAGACTCTGAGTGAATCAGGTAAGCGATGTTATCAATATCTTGCCTGGCATGTGGAGCGCCGATAGATATGAAAGTGTTTTTATCTCTATGGAAGAGGCACATGCCATACCAAATTGTATTTTAATTGGCCGCATATATTAAATGTATTGTATTGTATTAGGTAGTATTAATTTACTGCCACGAAATTGCTATTATGTGTAGAACCCGTTTAGATCATTGATTCAAGTGGTTTCTTGAGCTGCCTAATCATGAATTGGCGTAGGAGTAGGAGTAGGAGGTAGCTCAGTTGGTTAGAGCGCCTGCCCTTTAATGCGCAAGCGTTGGAGGTCCTGGGTTCGAATCCCGCTGCAGTCTACTGACTACTGGGCTCATATGACGCCCCAGGTGTGTTCCGACCTGCCTGCAAACTGAGAGCAACTTGTCGCCGAATACGGCGGCTGTGCCCTTAAGGCACTGATATTTCTCAGTCCCCGGACGGAGACAACACCTCGCTTGTTTTTGGCCTTTTTTGTTTGTAAACTGTTTGATCTAGTATTATAATCATGGTCTGCTTTTATAGGGTTGATAAATTCATTGGAAAATGTCCTTAAAATAGTTTTAAAGAGCAGTATTGGAATGACATATTCAAAGGCATTATATTTAAAGTTCATAAAAAGGGTTGAAACATGATCGCTGGTTTTATTCTTTCAAATTACTCTTATACAAGCCTTTTGGAGGACTATAACTCGTTTTAGGTCATTTTCAGAAGCATGGCCCCAGAACTCTATTCCATAGAGCAGGTGCGGGTAAAAAAATGAGTAAAATAGTTCAATAAGTGTTTTCTTACTACACGCATCATTATTACAACCAATTCATTTATGTGTGACTTAAAAGTAATATTCGAATCAAGAATAAGACAATACCTACAATCCATCATTTATGAGTTGTGATTTACAGGTTGGCTGTCGTTATGTTGACCTACTAATCTGAGTGGTATCCATAAACTCAATCAAAAGAATTGAAAGATATTGTATCAATTATTGCAATAGATATTCCATTTTTTAACATTCAAAATCAGAAAAAGGCAATCAATACATTTTATAGGGTATGAAATATCGAGTATAATCCATACTTTTTTCAGTGTTGATTTTGAGCCCTGACCAATGCGATATTGACATAGTTTAACTATCGAATACTGGCAGGTCATCTAAAGAAATGGGTTTATGTTGACATACTAGTCACTTACCATGATCTTCCCTCATCCTGTCGGTAGGGGCAGCATCAGCAATTCCATTAGATCCTCCAAAGGGTGACCAGGGCGACCATGATGTTTCCCCGCTGTCTGTCAACAAGATAACATTCGAGGTAAAAATAAATTCCACAAGAGACTTAGGCCACAGTCTGAGACTCATCAGGTTGAAATCGCTTTGAGAATTATTCAGAAGTATAGATCTGGATAGTATGAGTAGTGTGATTGATCTGGTCAACAAAGAGGCCTTTCCACACAGTTTTTTTCGGCAGAATTAAGAAGGAGCTGTTTTTTTATACGCCCGCCCCCTCTATATTTCTTTCCCACTCACTTCTAACACTGGACTTAGGTTATCTAGAGAAGTTTCTTCTTCTTATCCCTTTATTCTTCATTCATAGTAAACTTTTCTTTTTTATAACTTTATTGTGAAGAAGTCTTTATTTATCCTAATGTAGAGTCATATACTGAAAGGCTGGGCTTAGCTGCTACGCTACGGCTTAATGACGTTCTATCATCTGCGTGCACTAAATATGCCGCTTCTGTAGAAGCTGATCGTGATCATAGGCTACACAGTCTCATTCCAAATCTCCAGACCTCTAACTGACATTGCGAAAGACTCTCTAATACCTACATAAAGCACTCGCGCACAGCTCTCAAAAGCAAGTCGTTGTTTTCTGCATATCTTAGTTAATTAATGTTTTCAATTTATGACTGACCACATAAGATTTTTCCTTTATCATACTGTGAACTTGGTCTCATTGGTGCCTCACCATACATTGATCAGTAATAAAGTTGATAATGAATAAATAAATAGTAAATAAAGTCTAAATGGTTGTAATAATACAACACCTCAAAGTTTATACTCAGTTATAGGTTTAGCCTCAATAACCCCTAGCAGTATATAAATTGGAAATATTTATGGATCAATCAATTTAAATCTGCTTATTATAAATACAAATCATATGATCACGTATTGCTGTGAAGTCCAAATTGTTATAAATGGACTGCAAATGCAACTACTTACTAAATGGCCGATTAAAAATACGAAAATCAGACTTTTTTCTTGTAAAGGGGCAATATTTGAAACCCCCGGTGGATGAGTTTTTTCATCTCAGCATGGGAAAATTTTTTTTAACTTTGTGTATTTGCTGAATTAAAAAAGTAAGCTTCCAGTTTCAAGGAGGAATATTTATTTGAATGATGATGTCCCATTCATCCAATAATATCTAATAATACCCAATAATTTCCAATAATTTCCAATTTCTAATAATTTCTAATAATTTCCATTAATTTCCAATAATTTCTAATAATTTCTAATAATTTCCATTAATTTCCAGTAATTTCCAATAATTTCTAATAATTTCTAATAATTTCCAATAATTTCCCATAATTTCCAATAATTTCCAACAATTTTCAATAATTTCCAATAATTTCTAATAATTTCCAATAATTTACAATAATTCCAAATAATTTCCAATAATTTCCAATAATTTCCAATAATTTCCGATAATTTCCAATAATTTCCAATAATTTCCAGCAATTTCCAGTAATTTCCAATAATAACTCTCACCTTGACAATCATTTGGACATTCGACAAAGGCAGCGTGGTTACAGACGTGGACTTAGTAGTCAAACAGAGTTCCAGGTCCACATTGCTGTGTTATTCCATTCTGGGTAAAAGATTTACAGCCGTCAGCAGACTGAGCTATGGAGGTATTACCATTCTGGTGGCACTCACAGGCTGAGGGAATGAAAAAATACTTTTGTAAACTGCGGAAAATGATAAAAAGCAACAGAATGAGGAAAAATGGAAAGGGAAAAAACCACCTTCTGATTTTTGCTTTTGCTGACTTATTTTATACAGAGATTTTTCAATCATTTAATAGAGGGTCTGGGAAACAAAAATGACAGTACTCATACATGGGCTTCAAAGTGCACAGGGCACAGTAGTTATGATTTCTTGAAAGCTCTTGAGGTAAACATTAAATGAAATTGTTCGCTAAACTTATTTGAAATATTATCATCGTCCCTGAAGCCCTTGATGGTTCTGCTGCAAATTATCATCTGAATTAAATAAATTCCATCGCATAAGCATTCGGTAGATTTATAAATACTATAGATCACTTTAGAACTCACAAACTAATACTCCACACTCTGCTACCAGTAGATACAATCGAAGAAGATAGGATCCTTTTATCAGCGGTTGTTGTGGCCCTAAACCATGCTACACTGGACCATTAGAACTTGTTAGGGGCACAGGAGCGATCGTGGCAGGATGCTCTTCCTGACATCATTGCCATCTAGGAATTGTACCTCTTGCATGAAAGACCCGTGCCTTACCCATCGAGTTAAGGTTGCTCCCTACAACTATTCCGTGACTATAAATATGAATTTTTCAATAATCCGTGCTTCTAAGGGGTAAGATTGAAGAGGAGGGCAACAAGGCCTCACTGCCAATTTGTGTACAATACTTTTATAAAAACTTATTTGTTTAGACTGGCAGCAAAATAACTCTTGCTGTGAATAAATGATAAATTGTCAGTTAAATTAAAGGCTAGCTATGTTTTTTTTGTTCTCGATCAGTCTCATACCAGTACATCCATACCTTTATTGACACTTAACAAAGTTTCTGCTACATACAATTCATTACAATTACATTTGAGATCTAAAGAGAAGTTCAGTTCATTGAAAACATTACTATTCAACCATATATTATCGACTTGACCAACATCATTGATGGTATTATTTCCTTTTTGTTTCTTCTTTTTGTTTTAAAACTTTTTTTCTGGCACTGAGTGCAAAACATTTCGAATGAGATGACTTTGGTTGCCAAAAAAAAGATATGTACTGTAAATTTGTCACAATTGACGTTTTACTTCTGAATTTCTGAATGGATCTTCAAAAGACTTGTCGTGCGGGGAGCGAACAATTTCTTTTAGGCAATTACTTGCCATGATGTTTTGTAAGCATTATAAGCATTTTGTAAATTTGCGGAGCATCTTGGAAAATCAAGGTTTGCAAGTCTGGTATTCGGCCTCGTGAGTTATCCAAAAGCTTTGGGCAGATACCCAATAATCGGTTCTCGCCCATCTATCCTGCACCAAGGAGTTAAATCCTTGCCTACATAGATAAATTTGGTCATGTTGTATTATCCCCCCTGTTAAAAGTAAAACATACTCCTGTGTACAAGAAAAAGAAGAATTGTCCTCCCAACATCAGTGTGTGGGCAACTCCTATCGTTATTTAATGTAAGCCACTCCTACATAGAAAAGTTGTCCAATGACAGTGCAGTTCTTGTCAGTTAGTTAGATGGTAGTAATTGAAAGTTCAGTAAAACATGTGAGTAGCCGTCACTAGTGATTCTCCTACTAACATAAGAAAGCTGCAACTATGGGTTTTGGATGAACATGGAGTCAGTCAGCACTCAGGTAAAAGGATTTTAATTGTTAAAAATACTTTTCACTGCTTGGACAGAGAGTGTAAGTGTGTGTTTTCTCTCTCGCAGAGTGAGAGAGTCAACACATATAGCCTATGGCTATAGATAGATAGTATTGGTTGTATTTTCTTTACATGTAATTAACACACTGTCACTGACTGTCTCTGCATTTGTTTTACTATTGCACTAGTAGTTCGGTGGCGGCGATCCCCTCCTATCTTGTCACATCCATTTACGATTTTGGGTGGATAGTAGGGTTTGACAGTTGTTTCTGGTAGAGTTTTTCATGCTGATCGCAATGGTAATATTGTGCTTTACACTGACTGAGTCGCAAAATAGGCTGCTAATTGCCAGAAACGCTGCCTGCAACAGGGAAAGTGATCGAAAGTTAGTGATCATAGGCCTATGCTATGGTTTCAAACCATCCAAAGTCTGAAAGAGCATGTCATAATAATGGATCTACAATTATTCATTGGAGTGCTGCAGTGGAGTGTTATAAATAGCTGAGATGTGGCCAATCACTGTTTCAATACCCCCTTTTAACACCTAGGCCTATAGATAACCATCATTGAAGCAAAACCACTTTTTTTAGTTTTGCTGCCGCCTCGAAAATTGTCTTCAGACGTTCTTAGAGTTCTGATTTTTTATGGTGGTTTTGTATAATTGTCACCATCGATGACCACAAATAGTTGTTTCATCACTGCGCACTTTTTTGATGATATTTGAAGGAGTTAATTTTCGCTAAACACGCTATATTACCTTGTAAAACTATTTTTATGAAACTATAATGGAAACTTAAAAATACATACCATTTGAAAAGCGAAACACTCAGAGCATTGAAAACTGGTGTTATGCGATGGGAGGGTCAATACAAGGTCACCATAAAAAATCAGATCTCAAAGAACATCCAAACTTCTCTCCTTTATGTAAATGTATAAACAACTATTACAAATTAAACATCTTATCATCATATTAATCCACAATTAGGGATGGTTAGCTGGCTGTCTGAAGGTTAGCTGGTGGTCTAACGGTTTGCTGCCTATGAGCCTGTCACTGTCATAAATACAGTAATTTTACTTTTAATTTGTCTCCTCTTTTTTTTGTGTGGGATGAGATAGCGGTGCAACTATAATAATTGCATATTGCATCTATACAAAATAGCCTGCATGAGTTGGGTACAAAAACAGTCAGGCATAAGTTCGCTAACATTTTGTATTGTTGTTATCCCTGTAATGGCAGTCATACCTTTAGTTGAACTTTGAAATATAATTGCGACACCTGAAACAAATTTTATAACAGCCGATAGGCTGCTTAGAAAGATTGATTTATTAATCTTTAAACTGTTGGAGCCAAAACTTCGAAATTTAGAGTTCATTATGTCACTACAGTGTCAACAAGCCAGGCAGAAAATCTCAGAGAGCTCTCAATACCATCAAGACACATCTTTATTTAACCTAACTCCTTAATTTAACTCATCACCCTTTGATTCCATTATCACTCTCATCATTTTCATATATCATTATCTTAGATTAGATCATTTAGTCATTAAAACCATGTAAAGCTACATGAAGCGATTTTTACATCGATTTGGGGTCACGAGTGGTTAATCGGTGGATCTACACGACTAGAGTAGAGTGGACAACGAGTTGGTTGGTGTTTTGCCCGAGTGAACTGGAGGATCCTCTATGCTGATTGGTTGTTGATTGTTTATTACATATCACAGACAATAGTACATGTTGCGAAATTCGGTGTAAATACTGGCCTTAAAAGTAGACATGAACAAAATTGGAAAAAAGTCAGAACTCTGTAGGATTGTTTAAAAGAAAATATGATTTAAAGTACAAGGTGGCGTAAAAAACTATCTCTGCCCCATGCTCCTCTATTTTTAATGGTTCGATATCTTCCACCGAGGGGCATTGACTAAAAAATTCATTAATGAAATGGTCATGGTCTTCTATATATTTGATGGCAAGTGTTTTAGTTAGTGTCTGAATGTGTAAATCTATGTCATGATACTCAATACCAAGCTTAGAACAATCTTTAAAAATATTTCTGATAGCCTTTTTATCACTGGCATAGATACAGGTAAAAATAATAGGTAAACAATAGGAGATGAGGGACATGATAAAACTTTTGAATAACATATTGGCTAGATAGGCCAGAAGCAGCTATAGCATAAGTTGTTATGGCACGGACAAAATTTGATGGCAGGATACTGATCACATTTTATACTTCATTGGTGTATGTTCTGTAAAATTCACCGGGTGTACCCAGTTGTAGTGGTCATATTTAGAAATTAAAAGGTGTTTTGTTTTGGCATTATATGTGTGGGGAAATAACTCCTATTCTGTGTAATCTAAGTAATCTAATCATCAGGGAATTCCAGGTTGAAATTGCATTGTGGGATTTTGTTGACATGGCAATTAATTCACCAAGTAAAATTGGAGAGAAGGCTGCTCATATCAGACCAGCACAAATTGAAAAATTTCAATTGAATTATGTCAAACTTCTTATGGGACTAGTATCAAAGGTTATAAATACTTGATGGCAGGATACTTGATGCGAGTATGATATTGTTTGGTCTTAAAACCACTGTCTTGGGGCAATTACAAACAACATTTTTGACGATTCAATTGCCTCTTATGTCATTTTTTGGCTGGATATCTTTTGCATAACACATGAGCAGAGAGTTCAATGAGTGCCTCACTTTTCAGAAAGAAACCAAACTGTCAGAGTCTGAAAAACTTAGATATGCCAGCTTCGCATACTTTCCTAACATGCTAATGACATGATATGGGGATATGCGGTAGCGCTGTCTCTCATCGACCATCTCATGCAATGATAAAACATATACAATGTAGAACCCAGTACTATAGTCTTGACTTGTGCCAACTGCATCAAACTCTTGACTTCCCACTAATCACATATCTATAGTGTGAATATTTGGGATATGCAGTATTGCTGCAGCTGACCTCTTCAACTGGGTACACACGTTTTTCCTACATCAAATTTGTATCACGCTATGATGTTTTGAGCAGTCTTATGTCTAGGCTGCTTTTTGTCTTGTTCTCGTTGAGATGTAGTGCTGTCGCTGACCACCTTTTAAAATGATGTGTTATAATACATTATCTTGTTAAAATCATACATATAGTCGTGTTTCCTGCTGACCATATTAATCACTTATCATTTCACTTACCTAACCGATTGTGAAGAAAATTGCAGGTATGCTGCCGCTGACATGATTGCTACAACCGGGTACACTCTCAGTTTTGGATTCAGCACGTTGTTCTACCCTAGATATACCCTTGTTTTAAACTCGTAACATTTCACTTATTATTAGCGATTTTGAGAAAAATTGCGATAAGCTGCCGCGCTGCCGATCTTCTGCTGACATGATTGCTACGACTGGGTACACTAGACCAAGTTTGATCCATTTGCCTGCATTCCGAGCTGTGGCTCCCAGTGACCAGTGAATTCGGAGCAATAGGCATGCAGGCAATTGGATAAAACTTGTTCTAGGTTACACCCTATTTCTTTATATTCAGCACGTTTTTATACCCTTGAAACACCTTTTATTTAAACTCTTAATATTTCACTCATTAAAAGCAATTTTTAGAAGAAATGAGGATATGCTGCCGCGCTGCCGCTGACATGATGGCTACAACTGTGTACAACCTTAATTTTGGATTCACCACATTGTTCCACCCTAGAAACACCTTTTATTGCATTCTTAACATTTCACTTATTATATGCAATTTTGAGAAATATTGCGGATATGCTGCCGCATACTAACCTCATAAAGATCTGACATAATACTTATTGAAAATTTTTAATTTGTCCTGATCTAACACGAGCAGACCTCTGCAAGTTTACTTGGTAAATAAATTGGCAAGTCAACAAAATACCCACAATGCAGTTTCAACCTGGAATTCCCTGAAGATTAGATTAGTAAGATTACACAGAATAGGAGTTATGTCCCCACACATATAATGCAAAAACAAAACACCTTTTAATTTCTAAATATGACCACTACAACTGGGTACACCCGGTGAATTTTACAGAAGAAACATCAATGAAGTATAATATGCGATCAGTTTCCTGCCATCAAAAATTGTCCGTGCCAATATTTTATAGAGCAGTTACAGCTAGGCTGCTTCTGGCCTAAGAGGTTTAGAGCTAAAATACACAAAATTCTTGACAATACACATTCTTCTAGCTGCTGTTGTAGCCACTGATTGTACATGCTCATGAAAGGTAATACACCAAGGTACTTAACTTTATCAGACAGTACAATATCTGTTCCATTCAATACAAGTGTAGGGGTATGAGGTTTAACAAGTTGGGTTGAGAACATATTTCTTGGGTCTTGGTTGGGTTTAATAAAAGATTTAAATCATCACATTGTTTAGAAATTCTTTTAATCTCATCAAAATAAGTATTTAGATCAGACTGATTGCCAATGCAGCCGATAATGCAGGTGTCGATAATGCAGGTGTCGTCTGCATATTTAATTACAGTAATATTGCTCAGACTTGAGCTAATCCTATTAGTATATATAGAGAACAAAAGTGGAGATAAACAACACCCCTGGGGTGTTCCTGTGTTTGTTGTGATTGGATTAGATATTATGCCATCCGCTATTGTTCTTTGTACTCTGTTGGTAAGAAAGCTATATATCTACTGAGTGACATTGGAGTCGAGATGAGTTAGTTGTGTAATGAGGTCTGGAACAGATATAGTATTGAAATCTGAAGAGAAGTGACAGCAGAGACACCTTGCATAGTTGGATGCTTTCTCGTCGATGAAACTTGTCACAGTTGAAGTAAGACATAAGACTGCATCTTGTGTAGAGCTCTGCGCACGATATGCCCGGGGGGCCGTCGGACGAGGGGCAAAAGTCTTGGGGGGGGGGGCCTCAGACTATATGCAAATTGATGTTTATCCATGGGTGTATGAGTTATTATGTAGTGTTTGATAAGTCTTTCCAGCATTTTACATATATTGATTAAATATGGCATCTATCATCACGTGACAGGCTCTCAAAAAACGGAGGAGTTGATAATATCTGTAGTAAAATCACATCCTATTTATGATAAAAAAGACCATAACTACAAGGACAGGAGTGGTGCTGTAGTGAACATATAGGAGGTAATAGCTGTATCACTTGGAAATGGAAGCTGTCCTGACATGACATCCATAGTATAGCATAGGAAAATCAATTTTTCAATTTTTATTTGGTGAAGATCCAAGGTGACAAAGGCCCGGACAATAATGTGACATCAATATCTGGTCCTTTGATAGCCCGCCCATTAAATATCATTGGTCAATCTAGCCCCTATGACCCCATCTAATTCACCAGACCATTGCCTACTAGCAGTGTGAGATTGCCCGATCCTCTCTATAGATTCCCTCGACCCGCTGTGTATACATTCCTCGACCCGCGTCCTATAAATCGCTGTGTATACCCACAGCTTTAGATAGCAATGTTAGATAGCGCTGGCGTTAAGGGTTGGGTAAATGGTATTATAGATAATGCAAGAGACATTTTCTGTTACTATTTTAAGTAGATAATTACCTAAGTATTCTATAAATAGACTATAAGCCCTCAATCTGACAGAGTTGTAAACAATAGAAAGCAATATTCTTAATCCTGTCATCCAGACCAAACAAATTTGTGAAAGTGAACTTTTCTAATCACTAGTCATTGAGTTTCCAAACTGTTAACACCTCAGCTGAGAGCAATCAGTTAAACTGTAAGTGTATCTTTTTACAATGCCTACACAAAACTAATTGTAAATGTATAAACATATCCTCATTATTTAATTATTGTTTGTAGTTGATGTACACAGGACTTGTCACTTACTCATATTGCTATAGCTCATGATATGTGAGTCTTTTTTTTGTTGCTTTTTAAGTTAAGTTTTGGATCATGGAGAAAAAAAGACTTGTATATTATAAATTATCCTTTTTAGTGGCACAGCTTAAGTCTTTACCAACCTCTCCCATAGAAGCTGACTTATGAATTCGCCATATGTGTCTGGTGGGCTGATGTGGAACTTGAAACATTACCCTAAAATTTCTGATGACCTGGACTGATATATGGAAGTGTCAACATTTCATTTCGCAAAGTAAGTAAGCACAAGTAGCAACTGAGCAGCTGCTATAGTAGGCGATTCTTTTGACCAATACCATGGTACAATAACTAGTAAGTGTCTTTATTATTTTTGACCTGCAGTATTGAAGCAGTGAATGTGGATGAACAATTAACAATTACTAACAATGTCAACACAACACTGCTGTTTGTGTGCTTAAAGTGATTGATTTGTAATAAATGTTCTATTCCATTTGGCCTATGGATATTCTAATTTATAATCAGCATTACATGCTATCTCATCGCCACACAAGAGCCCATCAGAATAGCTACTTCATCAGCACTGCTAGGATCTATGTGTATATCAATATGCATGGTATTCACTGCGATTTATAATTGTGACTATTGTTTATGATAGAAGGGTCAGCCCCTCCTTTACTGTCTCACTAAATTATTCTGTGTGTGTTCAAAAGCCCTAGATTACCAGAAGACTACAGAAGGTACTGATAGTTATGAATATATTACATATTAAAACTTGAAAAATCAAACCTAGTAGTTATATCACATACATAACGCACAACTGAAAACAAAATTGACTAAATACCATATAAAATAGGTTAAAAAGGTGCGCTTTCATCAAAAACAGTACATAGACATGTAAAGACTATGAGGAATATCATAAAAGCTTTTCTGGTGCAATAATTACCATCACGGTCATCTCTGTCACGATGTCATCGTTTCACAGCCTGAGATGCCGTGTTAAGCAGAGTTGATACTGTTATTGTTTGACTGTTGTATGCATCCCAAAGCTCGATCAAATTACTGTTTACCGGTTTTTGTTGACCTTCTGACCCGCTTCTTCAACTTTCCCGCACAATTATAATAAAATATACCACCAAATATAGAACCTTTGAGCTTAAAGTAATCCCTTTTATGTTTTAACAGATCTTTGAGACGCTTCTACCTGTGTAATGTTGTTGGTAACAGTCTCAGAATGTTACTGCTCTCCATTTTTAGAGCACCTGTCACATTTTTTTTTCGAAAGCTTGTCACACCTTTTTTTACTGGGCAGCGCTTTTTGAGAGGCTTTTATCTGTGTGACTTTGTTGGTTACAGTCTCAGGAGTTTGCTCCTATTCTTTTTTTTTCAAAGCAGCTGTCATAGTAAGCCGCTTTGCACCCCTTTTTTTTTAATCAACCAGCTCTCTTATGATAAATAATAATTTGTAATTATGTTATTGTAACAATTTCCAAACAAACTACATAGTCACTAGTCAGCTGTTTGCTGCTTTTTTTTACTGTATAGCAGCTGTCATAGTCAGAAACTGTCCACAACCAGTTAGCTTCCTAGGTGTATGTATCATGTTTTAATAATCTGATTTAATTGGGCTACTCTCCTCCATTTCCTATATCAGCAACTACAAAAGAATCCCTTATTTATACACAATTACGCCTACTCTGTTGTCTCATGGTGACTGTATCTTTGCTACCAATTGTGTTTGTCACAATCATAATGTATGCCGTTTTATTTTACTCCTCCATTTTGAGATAAGCTAGCAGCAATAACATAACCACAGCATCAACCTATATAACTTAGATAATAACAGGTGTAGTTATTTATGTCTTGGTAACTATTTCCAAACAGACTGCATAGTCCATAGTCAGCTGTGATTTGGATTTTCAGAGGTTCGCCACGCTTCTCTTTCAAGACAGTCCTCTACCTGTACAAACAATAAGATTCTATTAATTTTCCTTTTCATCATGTTCCTGAGCATGGCTTAGTTTTGCTTCATAGTAACCACCATTGTTCTTTTTTTTCCAATGCCTAGGTATAACAAGCGGGGGTCGCAACACCAATTTTCTCTTTTTGTTAGGTTATTTTTTTACATCACCAAAGACAAAGTTATCTAGATTGTAAGTAATGTTAGGACTGGCATCCTTCTCTGCCAACAGGGACGGGAATTTCTTATTTTCCAAGAATGGTTTTGGTACCTGCCAAAAGACGGAGGCGCCTTTTCATTGCAGATTATTTGTCCTTGATTCTCAGATATAACTCACAAAATATATATATAATAGCTCATCATCAGATTCTGATGGCTCAATTGTTATAGCTCGTACAAAGTTCAGCCAGTGACTTATGCTATCCGTGGGGTCCCAATCCTGCTCTATTTCATTAACTTTCTTGTGGGACTGGTCTGGTTCACGGTAGTATCGTTCTTCTTTATTCATCTGAGCAGGATATACTTGTGCCTTTAGCTTTAAATCAGCCATCCTTCGTCTGCATTGGTCACAATTGCTTCTAATGTCCGTCGTTTGGTCTCCTTTCTCTGGCTGGTTCCCATTTCCTTTGGGTTATAAGACATTTCATTTGTTCCACAAGGAAATCAACTTTCTCCGAGCCTCCTTTCCTTCAGGCTTATCAGCAGTCCTTATTTCCATACCATGTCGTGGTATAGCTGCATGTAGTCCAAAAGTTGCTGGGATGTGAGTCCATCTATTGCTGGATTAGTCGGATATCCTTAATACCGAGAAAGGGTGTTGAATATCAATGCATGCCGAACCACATTGGCTACCGAATGTGAGACTCCAAGTCTTCCTGCCATTGAAAAGGCCAGAGCCTACAGTCTCTCAACATACATCTGTATTGCTACCTCCAGACCCTGTTTTAAACCATAGATTTGGCCAACTCCCAACTGGGTAACAGAAGCTGGGAACAAAGTTGTCTGTTTCCGATTGTTAGAGCGTTAGTGGAGCGCCATTCACCACTAGCCACCTCAGCCATGTACCGTTTCAACACCGTCAAAGCGTAACCCTCAACATAACCTTGTAGCAGGTTGGTGGCCTCACTAAGATTGCCCATCCGGACATGCTTCAAGTAGTTCTCACGAAAAAAGTGGAACTCCCCTACATCTCTGGCCCTATGAGGAGGTATGGAAAGCGACAACAATTTCGATGACTCACGTGGTGGCGCCTGAGGAGGCTCATAAGCTCTAAACATTATTCCTTTCATCCACTCTTAACTTAAGCATAATCCCTGTTAACAGCCATTTTTCAACTACATAGTGATCTCAATAGTTAATGAAAGATTTTGTCAAGCAAACATACAAAATATGTCAATGCAGGTATAGGCAATAGTAGTTCCATACATACAATACACATTCAATGTTTAGAAGATCCAATGGTACATTGCTGCTGATAATTTGAGTATTTGTTTATAGAATATCGTTCCGAGGTTACCACACTTTGTGTAAATCTCATCAAATACCAGGTCACTGGGAACATTATAATATCCTGGACATGCGAAGCATTTATGTACTGGATGCTCTAGTCTAACGTACTCTTGATTGGTGGTGGGAGTTACAGGTAATCCTTGTAGCAGTGAGCATGATATTGCTGTTTTCTTGACATAACTAGTCCAGAGACCATCTTATGTAAATCTAAGTGTAGGATTTATTTCATCATTTCCATAGAATATATAATCTGAGTAAGCTTCTTGTCTAACATCATGTCTATTTTTCGTAAGCTTCTGTTTTACATGTAGATGGCGGCTGTAAGTTGGCATTATCTGGCTGGCCACTTTTAGGAAGTGCTTGCTGTACTTATAACAGCCACACTGCCTGCTGGCTCTCACTCAACAACTGATGTTGATTTGTCATCATTTTCCAAATATAGATGACTTTTCGGTGGTAGCGGCGCAATCCCTTCGGTCTATCCGCTTTTTCATGGTTGTCATATGATCCAGGAGCAAGTCTTCTAGGGCTACTTTCCGCTTCTTCACTGATGATGGTTGTGGTAATGTGAAGCTGGAAGGTGAAGGATGAGATGCACTAGATTTTGCAGTGCGGCTTGGTGTGATCTGGTTAAATGGAAAAAGAGCGGCTTGGACAGTAGATGATGATTTATGAGACAGATGATTGTATGATGTTGATGGCTTTGGATGATAATCGGGTACATGGTCGGGTGAAAAAAGAGCAGGAGATGGTGTGGCATTGTTCCGAAAGCTGCATTCTGATGACGTGGGTGATGATGAAGGGGTTGATCCACATAAATGAAAAACAAGTTTCAGACTCCCTTATCCAATTTTTGTACACGCTGTCAAAAATCCTTTTTTGTTTCAAGTATCTCAGTTTTAATCATTACTGAAATTATGTATAATGATATTATCATCAACTACCAACTGCTCGATCATATTTCATTTTCCCCAGCTACTCGCTCAGCATATATCGTATGGTTACAATCTGCCCACATATCCTCATCCATACGGTTAAACTTCGCTTTCACAAAAAGATACGCATATGATGGAAGTGGGCATCTTTCCCCTTTCTCCAATTCAGCGTAGGCCCAAAATACTACTGATCTGTAAGCCGTCAGTAGCCTATCCATGTCTCAATTTTCTGCTCAGAATATCTCCTGACAACCAATTTCTCCACATGTTCATACACAGGTCTTAAAACAATATTGAAATAAAACATGAGTACTTCCATATTAGCACCAAGCAATAATATCCCAGCAAATATTCATTTTAACATGTAGACCAGATGAGAGAGCATTGTGTAACACAGCGTTCACAACAACTAATGAAAATGATGATGCAACTGAGAACAAGGCATGAACTAGAAAGGGCTTCAACGGTTATGATGAGTTTTAGCTTTATTGCAATGTTTACAGGCATACCCTAATGTTTTTCTTGATCGCTAACTTTCTGGCTCTGCACTGTGCTGATTGAGATCGCTCGTGTTCAGTAATAGGCACCCTTCTTACAGCAGTCGCTGCTACAGGTACATTCGTAAACTGGATAGTAGATGTAGGTATGGTAGGTACCCTTCTTACTGCAGCAAGTAGTTCAGACGGGGCTATTAATCCCTATGGCGGTAATACTGTTGCTGAGGTGAGCATGGCCGCATTCAGTCTTTTCTGATCGGCCACTTGCCTATAAATAAACACATTTAAGTTATGCAATGTAGTTAATACACAAAGCTTCAGAAGCTTTCTAAATAACTGATCTGATCATAGTAGTGTGAAAATATCCACTTCAATCAATAAAAAGATTCAGTTGCTAGTTATTATGCACCATGGCACGTATTTTCACGTAATATTTATTAGCCATCAAATAATCAAGAAATGGTAACAGTGGAAAATGTAAATTACTTTACATTGTCCCGTCACCTGGCGAGTTGTCCTGCTCTGTATATATTTCTCTAAATCTGACAATGCTCTTCCCATTACTACTCCTACCTGGGTTCCCAGCTGAACCACCCCAATAATACCCATAATGTTCTCTTGACTCACTCTTCTACAAGAATCACAGACGAATTACATAATATCAATGTGATCAGTTAATTTCTCAGCCTGTAAAGTGTAAAAGATTTTATGGCTTTAGAAATAATATATTACGATCACCTGGTAAAGATTTATGATGAAAGATATATTATGATATGATAAAGATATAAAAAAATCTACACAGGGAAAACTAATAGTTGTTCGGTTTCAGCAAATCACAAAAACACTCATCAATTAAAGATATAAAACTCCAGAAATTATAAATAGTTTTAAAAGATACCGATACCGGCTCCATAAACACAGCAGCACCCTCTTTTCCACTTTTCAAATGTGGGTGTGTCAAGGGTGACGGTACAACCACTATTTATGAGTGCAGGCGACCATGCAATCGCAGACCAGCACAATTACTGGTACAAATTTACCTGTGATGCATTCCGCGTCATATCATCTTGCTGACGTTTGGCCAGCCTGGCCCCCCTTGACAACTCTGTCCATTTTCTGTTGATAATTGTTTTCATCAGCCAGCTCTCTGAATCTAGCTCAGACCACCTCCCAGTCGAAGTTGTAGTTCTCCAAACTCCCGGTGTGACTCTTACTGGGTTCTTCCTGTACCCTGAGCATTGCAGCATTCTCTGTTCTCTCTATGTTGATATCGTTCCAAAAACCCTATCAAAGTCTCCTTCTCTTAACACTTCTGTCCTATCAACAACATCTTCTGTGTTTATATTATATCTTAATTTATGCATTACATGAGGATGTCAGAACAGAAAGGATTAATAATTGTTATGTACAATATATATATATATATATATATATCTCAACTCCAGAGATGCACGTGTAATAAAAAAATATTTGACACACAGAATGTCCACACCTAGAATCGATCACTTGGTATACATAACTTTTTCACATTGGCGGTGGAATTATTGATGTCAGAACAGACAAAAATCACATATTTGGCAAGGGTACAAATGACATTTATTCTACATCCAAGAAAGAAAAGTTACCAACACGCAAGTGATATAAGTGTTCTCAAGTAGTTCTAAATTGTCCTATCAACAGCATCTTCTGTGTTTATATTATATCTTAATTTATACATTACATTAGGATGTCAGAACAGAAAGGATAAATAATTGTTATGTACAACATATATATGTATATATCTCAACTCCAAAGATGCACATGTAATAAAAAAATATATCTTAAAATTTTTTCACATTGGCGGTGGAATTATTGATGTCAGAACAGACAGAAATCACATATTTGACAAGGGTACAAATGACGTTTATTATAAATTGTCCTATCAACAGCATCTTCTGTGTTTATATTATATCTTAATTTATACATTACATTAGGATGTCAGAACAGAAAGGATAAATAATTGTTATGTACAATATATATATGTATATATCTCAACTCCAAAGATGCACATGTAATAAAAAAATATATCTTAAAATTTTTTCACATTGGCGGTGGAATGATTGATGTCAGAACAGACAGAATCTCTGTTCTGCCTCCTTTTCGTATAATGTGTCTGACTTGCAGCAGCAGTACCTAATGGTTGCTGTCTGTCTGCCAGTTCCTTAATCACTCTGAAGGGGCACCCCAGGTAGTTTAATGGTCCCGGTAGACCAAGCACGTGTATCTGTGAAAAGAACAACAACAAATAACTTCTTTATTTCGCGGAAATGAGTTGGACGTCTTCAAATTATATTCTATTGATTGGCTTGATATCCTGGTGAAGGATACCTCCACTGTGGAGGAACTGAATGGCTCCTACTATATCTCTTGCGATATTATGTTTTGAGATGAAGTCCTGTTAACAAAATTAACATACGGAATTAATTTAGTAATTTTATACTGTTCTTTAGCTTGGCAGGCTCCGTCTTTCACTTGTTTGATTACACAAAGCCAAAATGTGAACCTACATGTCAGGAGATGGCCCTGTGGTTGCTGACGCTTGCTATTGCTACGGTTTAGAGCTGCTATGTTTGTAAGTACTAACAACTGGAAGGGGTTGCAATTTAGTCGTTAGTTTATAGATCAATTGACCAGTCAACAAAAAATTGATCAGCCTTGGTCTGTAATACATTATTATTTAAGGACGTCCATTATCGAAAAATATCTATCGTATCAAGGTAGATGAAAACGGTTTGGTTACCTTTTTAATGCCATCATTGCATCTTGTGGCCTTATGATGGATGTAGGCATACATATTGTCCCTGTCAGCCTTTTCACAACCACACCTACATACTCTCCTAGCTGAACCAGTCCATACAGAGACACAATACATGGGTGTGAAAGTCTCTTGAAAAAAATTTCCGACATAGACACACAACACAACACACAACTAATGCAATTCAATCTTTAAGTTCATGCTCAGATTTTTTTCTTATAGCACCATGAGCGAATGTGCAAATTGGTAACAACCCCTCTGGGGGCTCTCTCACTACCAGTATCACACAGTTCCAAACTAAGAAATCTATATAGCTGCCACCTATGAAAATTAATCTGAATGTCTGCGATTGGCAATCTTGCTGTCAGGGAGTGTGACGACTCTCAATGGTCACATGCCTGCTTGCCTACATGCCTTATACCACATCTGCATTTGCCTATCATCGGCTAGTTGCACCTCAGTTCATGAAATAGAATTCACTTCAAC
This sequence comes from Membranipora membranacea, assembly GCA_914767715.1. Classification (NCBI taxonomy): domain Eukaryota; kingdom Metazoa; phylum Bryozoa; class Gymnolaemata; order Cheilostomatida; family Membraniporidae; genus Membranipora; species Membranipora membranacea. The sequence continues at coordinate 13,138,819 of OU612073.1, read as the reverse complement.
AATGAAATGACCATGGTTTAGAAGCGATGATTAGTTTAACTTACAACAACATTTGCACTTGGCTATCATCAGCATAACCCTCCAGTTGGGCAGGCTCTGAAAATATTTTGATAGCTACATCCATACTGCCCTCTGCGGGTAAAACTCGTTATCACCACATTTTTAATCTTTCTGATAGCCAGGACAGAGTTTTCAAGTAATTGTGAAATGTTTCAGTGCTAAGGTGTATGTCAACAACGCTAACAATATGATGGCAATTAAATTCATAATTGTTAATCTGGCTTCATATTAATCCATCCCAATGAGTTATGCTAGCATTTAGTGTAACAATGGGGCAGTCGTGGCAGCATCACCACCTTCTGCAAATCCACACTCCGCACTATTGTGTCGGGCTCTACAGTTGCTCTGTCTAGTAGATAGGCTTCTCTGGAGTTTTTGGCTTTGTCTAGATGAGTTGCGTAATCACTGCAAGGCTGGCAGTTTCCCTTAGAACATTTATTATCAACAAATGGTGGTTCATGGATTGGGGAGTTTTATCAGAGCAGAGCACACTTCACATTCCTCCTCACCTAGCTTAGCGAATGATATGTTCATGGAGTTAACCCTTCTCATATATGTGGTGTAGTTGGTTTTGTAGTCTGGATAGGGCTTGAGAAAATCCTTGTGCATACTATTTATTGTTAGTTTATGTGGTAAGTAGAGACGATTCGGAGCATGAGCCCTTCGGTAATGTGAGATGTAGGGATTATAATGATCGTATATGCGTGTCTATCTTGACGTGGAGCTCATTGGATTCAAGTTTCTTGCGGCCTCTCTGGTCTGGGGAGGGTTAGTCTTTGCAGTAGCGGCGACTGTGGAGGTGACATTGTAGCCAAGTGTATGGAGATAGAACTTCTTACATACATACATACAACTTCCTTATCCACTGGCTGGAAAAAATGATCATGGTATGGCAGCTTGAAAGAACCAAGATTTTCGAATGGGAAACAAGTGGAGAGGATGGGAGAGAAGCCTGACCATTAACAGTTTAACATTTTTCTCACGTACTAGGTATACCAAAGCTGACAAGAAAAATACTTCATGAGTTGACAATACTGTAATAACAAATACCTTTGTCATTTATTTGGTAGTTTTTGGCTCGATCCTAGTTTTGATACTGGTAAATAATAAAAGAATTACAATCAATTAGTTCAGAATTATTCAAAATTTCTTTCATTTTATTCACCTCACCTACCTGTCTGTTCCGCTCATCTAACTAATTTTTTCCCTGGCATCCATACAAACAGTTTATGCAGGAAGTTCATACCGCATCATGTGATCAGAGCTTGACTTGTTGACCTATGCACCTGCACCTCCTACCTGCATCTAACACTCTAAAACCCATGAATACTGCCCTGAAAGTACACCTAAATCAAATTAATTGAAGAAGTCTTCAATTCGGATTGACAGGTCGACCAAATATAATACCCTATTGACGGAATTAAATTAACTAACTTTTGATCACCTTTGGACTTCTCCGACCACTCAATAAAGACTCGAGTGCCCTCTTGTTTTGATCTAGCCTGGCATGGTCGGTGGTGGTTTGGTCAGCTTGGACATCAGGTTCCTTGTCAGAACAAACATATTCACCTGTATATCAAGATTGTACACTGAGATGGGGTTGCCACTCATATTTTACCGTTCAATAAATGATCAGCGTACCAATGTTCTTTTTAGTTGGCAGTTAATACATATTTTGTGTTTAGCAACTGTTCCGCAGATGTATGGCTTTAATACCTTCATTAGATTAAGCATGTCGCAAATATATGGTCATTCATCAGCTTTACATGGACTTCGAATGAGTTTTATTGGTCGTCCCAAGTGAAGGCATCTTTCTAATGGTACAAGATGCTCACATATGGGCCAATCCGCAGTCTCCTCTTTGCTTTTTGGTCATCCCTTGCTGCGAGGCATGAATTTCTATTCTCCTCTATTCCGTGCTGTAATACAGAGATATATAATCATGACTGATTAACTATTCTCAACCTGAACTTGATGGAATTCAATTTAATAGAATGAAATGCAGAGTGTATTAAAATAATTTTATTTACGCATGGATCCATCATGCCCGCCACTTCTCTTTCTGGCCTCAGAAGGTTGTTCAGAATGTACGGCTTCTCAGTGCTAGTTCTTTTGTCATGGGGCTTAAAAAACTTTTGGGTTGTTTGATGCACCCTCTTTTCCACTCATATTTCAAATGTGGGTGTGTCAAGGGGGACGGTACTACCACTATTTATGAGTGCAGGCGGAATTCATGGTGATTGTGTGACTGATAAAATTATTATTTATCTTGGGTTTGAGCCAACTATATTGAAGGTTGATACTTCTATTTTGTATAGTGAAACTGAAACAACATAAAAAACGTAAATACACAAAAATAGTAGACGTAAGTGCTCACGTCAAAGTTCAGGAAGTAATGATACAAACAAGCTTTCATAATTCCTCATGAATAAATGCAATTGTGTAAAATATTTTCATATCCAAAAAAGGGAACAATGAAAACCATGCTCACCTCAGCGCTCCATTCTGATTCTGTGGAATAATAGCACAGCAGTTTGTTGAGATTCAAACCCGCACTACCAGTCTGCATTGCTCACAGAGCACTAGCCCCCTGGTTGTAAATAGCCAACTCATTATGCACTCATTACCACTGGGTGACCATGCAATCGCAGACCAGCACAATTACTTGACACAGAATAAAGTGTGTTTTGAGCAAATCACAGCCACAGCTACACATATTATTCTGCTTTTCCTGTCCCGTGATGCATTTAGCGTCTTATCATCTTGTTGACGCTTGGCCAGCCTGGCCCCCCTTTGCAACTCTGTCCATTTTCTGTTGAGTGAGCCTTCTAGATCATTGTTTTCATCAGTCAAAGTTGTAGTTCCCCAAACTCCCGGTGTGACTCTTACTGGGTTCTTTCTGTACCCCGAGCATTGCAGCATTCTCTGTTCTCTATATGTTGATATCGACATGTCTGTTCCAAAAACCCTATGGAAGTCTCCTTCTCTGAACACTTTAGCCTGCTGCTCATCCTGAAATTCCCTGATTATTTTCCTTCCAAATGCTTGGGGATATCACCAGTTGTTAGTTGTTTGGTTGGGGATTTGCAGGCTCATTCTCAAGAACCACAACATACTCTACACGCTCAGGCTCTTTATCTGGAGATCTGTTCTATTGCTGCAGCATAAAGTCTACATATTTTTGGTTTACACATTTGAGTGAAAACTCATCTTCTCTCGCACAAAGGTCACACCTAACTAATATGTGCTTTTGTTGTTCGGCTGAGGACAACTTCTCCCATTCCTTTGTGTCAAAGTGGTCTTCAAACTGTAGTACTTTGTACTTAGTACTGACGATTTTATTCTGGCCTGCCAATATACATAATTATTATAAATCAATCAAGTCGAAGCCATGGTAAAAAAAAACAGCAATAGATAACTGTTTTTCGAGCATTGAGCACATCTGTAGATGTCCTCAGGACGAAGAAGCATGGTACCTGCTGCTCGCTGGGTGAATGGCGCCTTTGCTGCACGGAATGTTGAATCTATATACCATGTTTTGGCTCTAGCCAACATGCCAAGCAGTACATCACATAACATCACATCCCCTCCCTCTAGTCAGATTTGACTCGTACAAGCTATATGAGACTGCATAGGGGAGACATCCCCATATAATGACTGATAAGTCATAACATCAACCCCCCTCCCTCTAGTCAGATTTGACTCGTACAAGTTATATGAGAGACTGCATAGAGGAGATGTCCCCATATGATGACTTGTAAATCATAACATCACGCCCCCTCCCTCTAGTCAGATTTGACTCGTACGAGCTGTATGAGACTGCATAGGGGAGACAACCCCATAGATTGACTGGTAAATCATAACATCACGCCCCCTCCCTCTAGTCAAATTTGACTCGTACAAGTTATATGAGAGACTGCATAGGGGAGATGTCCCCATATAATGACCGGTAACTCATAACATCACCCCCCTCCCTTTAGTCAGATTTGACTCGTACAAGCTTTATGAGACTGCATAGGGGAGACGTCCCCATATAATGACTAGTAAATCATAACGTCACGCCCCCTTCCTCGAGTCAGATTGACATGTACAAGCTATATCAAGACTGCATAACATCACTGCCCCTGACTGTTTTAAGCATTGTAACTAATCGAGTTGATAAATATTTTTATACAATTCACGTAATTCGGTTTAATTAACTATATCTATATTATGAGGTAGCAGAAGATATTTACAATTTGCAAGAAAAAAATGTGGTATGACAAAAATTGAAGATATAATGGATGATTTAAAAATTTAACGTTTCGGAGTGACAAAAATGTTGAGGTTAGCATAAAGTTGGGCATATGAATAAAAGTTATTAATCAAGTTCATGGCGCGTCCTACCATCGAGCTTGTTGATTGCATATTAGGATTCGTGTACATTTCTAGTACTTCAAAAATATCTATTTGGCATCGCATTCTCTGGTGAAGTGGTACCCTTTGAATTGCTTTGTCGATAGCCAGTGCCATATGGCTTGCTTGGGGTGCCGTAGCTGCTGGTGACGACGATTGTGTATTGAGTTGTGTAGCTAAGTCCCTAAATACATCCTTCATTTCATGCATTTGCTTGACTATCGGATTTTCTATGTCAGTTTTTGTTGTTGTTTTCTTAGCTTTTTTTGGCGTGGGTTCTGGAAGGTCTGTCTGTGGTGTTTTTGAGGCCGGGAGCGTGCTGGAACTGCAAGGTTCCTCCGTACTGTAGGCCACATTACTGGCAGATTGGGATCGGATACTTGTCTCTGTGCTGTAAAAAGAAAATGCCAGAAATGAAACTAAATTTATCATGATTGAAGCTCATAGTCATGTGGAGGGTGAGTCATGTTCATCTCCACAGCCCCCATTACCAGTATCCTCATTTGCAAGAATGAGTAAGCTTGATATGTAGGAATGTGTGCAGTATGAAGTAGTGCAGTATGTATGAGTCAGTCATGTGCAGCTGAACTTGCAGGTCATGAGCTTAGCATTGGCTTGCAATGAAATTTGTTTAAAGATCATCGGCATTTAAATCCGCAAGTTGTAGGGCGACGTGGCTAATCCGTTCTCTCACCTGGTTTGTCCTTCTTTGCTCGAGAAACTTTCTCAGCCGTTAGATTATGAATACAGCACTCAGCAGTGCTAACAAGCTAAGCTGATAACAATGGCTTATACATACCATGGTACTGCATTCGGTGGTAAGAAATAACAGAGTTTGCGTTACATGAGTGGGACTGAATGATGTTTAGTATATGGCTGTGACCGTTAGTATGCGGTTAACATGGTGAGGTTTATGAATTATACTCACTGCCAGTTTGGGTCATCTCGGATGACTCGTCTATCACAGACTTGCCAACCTAATTTTTCCAAAATGAGTACGAAAATTTGCAAAATGCTTAAAAATGCTTACAAAACTCCAGGGTGCCTCAAATGACCAGAAAACGCCGCAAAAAATTTTTCGCGCTACGTGCGAAAAATGCTGTTTTCACAGTAAGTAGTCCTTAGTAGCGTAGAAGTGCAGATCACTCAACATTAGTCTTTTTCCCTTTGCATTGTAAGGTGCAATCTGCTAATAATAAATGAGAAGTTGTTTGTAACCTAGCCTGTCTGGACAAGACAGGCTATTTGAAACCCTGTTTTATTTATTATTTATTATAATGTTTTTATTGAGGTTTTCATATGCATAAGTATGTCATAAACAAAGGAAAATAACAACTTTTTGACCTCATAAACAAAACAAAAAGAAAGAAAAATATTTATAGATATGGACAGAAATGATAATCAGTTGGGAGAAAATTTTTTAAAGTATGTGATTGATTGATATATATTATTACGATTAAATAAATGAAATGAATTGGTTTAAAAATCTTGTTTTACCATATTTAGTCCTATATTTTGGTTTAATTATTCTACGTCCTGACCGCAAAACTCTATTGTGCATTTTGCAGGAATTGATTAGTTTAAGGATGAAAAATGATGTGTTCTTGCCTAGAGTGGCATTAGTTTGCCCATCCTCCCTGGTTTGCCCTTGAAACACTGGGGCAGCTTTGTTACTCTGATTAAAGAAAAGTTGAAGTTGGCAGAACCACCACATTCTACAATGGATTACTAGTTATGTTGTGTCTCATTGAAGAAAATTTGCAATTTGGCTCATGCAAAACTTGGACAGGTAAAAAGTCAACTGTAAATCAACATCATGGTTTTCTGCAGCCAATACCAGATTTTTAGACTATTATTTAACCATGACAACCAAGTAAACACTAAAGAAAAAAGATGCGTTTTTGATTGCCTAATTAGATAAATTTAGATCAAATAATGAACAAGCTTCACTGCAAAATTGAAGAAGTCTTCAATTCGGATTGACATATCGACCAAATATAATACCCCATTCTGATTCTGTGGAATAATAGCACAACAGTTTGTTGAGATTCAAACCCGCACTACCAGTCTGCATTACTCACAGGGCACTAGCCCCCTGGTTGTAAATAGCCAACTCATTATGCACTCGTTACCACTGGGCGACCATGCAATCGCAGACCAGCACAATTACTTGACACAGAATAAAGTGTGTTCTGAGCAAACCACAGCCACAGCTACACATATTATTCTGCTTTTCCTGTCCTGGTACAAATTTACCCGTGATGCATTTAGCGTCTTATCATCTTGTTGACGCTTGGCCAGCCTGGCCCCCTTGACAACTCTGTCCATTTTCTGTTGAGTGAGCCTTCTAGATCATTGTTTTCATCAGTCAAAGTTGTAGTTCTCCAAACTCCCGGTGTGACTCTTACTGGGTTCTTTCTGTACCCCGAGCATTGCAGCATTCTCTGTTCTCTATATGTTGATATCGACATGTCCGTTCCAAAAACCCTATCGACGTCTCCTTCTCTGAACACTTTAGCCTGCTCATCCTGAAATTCCCTGATTATTTTCCTTTCAAATGCTTGGGGATATCACCAGTTAGTTGTCTGTTGATTGGTTGGGGATTTGCAGGCTCATTCTCACTAACCACAACATACTCTACACGCTCAGGCTCTTTATCTGTTGTTTTTTTGCAGCATAAGTTCTACATATTTTTGGTTTACACATTTGAGTGAAAACTCATCATCTCTCGCACAAAGGTCAGACTTACTAATATGTGCTTTTGTTGTTCGGCTGGGGACAACTTCTCCCATTCCTTTGTGTCAAAGTGCTCTTCAAACTGTATTACTTTGTACTTCGAAGTCGAAGCCATGGTAAAAAAAAACAGCAATAGGTAACTGTTTATCGAGCAGTGAGCACATCTGTAGATGTCCTCTGAGATGTCCTCAGGGCGTAGAAGCATGGTACCTGCTGCTCACTGGGTGAATGGCGCCTTTGCTGCACGGAATGTTGAATCTATATACCATGTTTTGGCTCTAGCCAACATGCCATGCAGTTCCGGGGTGGCTAATATAATATGTACCTCATCTGCGATTTCAAACTATCCGCTGCAAATTATATGGTCTCTTTTTGGTTTATTTTTGACAATTATTATTTATGATTTTTGAAAAAGCCTACCTACTGTTTGTCATCGGTTGAAATTCACTGTTGCAATCAAATCATATAATTCTGCTTTGTGATAAGATAAAATAACATTGAATGACATAGAATTGTGATGACATGACAGATTAACAATTACCATATCATACACCCGGAATACTAATTACGATGTATCCCGTGCACCCCCTACTTTGCTGAAGATTTTAGTAAAAACCTTCATTTGTTATTCTGATTAGACTTTCTTTGCTACCATTCACCTTGATTCCTTCTCCTGTCTGGTCTATCATTACTTCATCCACGCTATGACTCCCAATTGCAAACTTCTCTTGGCGAGCTTTCTCATGTATGAGACGATGGTGAAATCTGGTTAGATTGATAGTTCTGCTGTAGTCTGCAATGTAAATAATGTGTAATAATAAAAACAGTTTAAGTGAGCGTAAAAACACACCACACTTTCTTAATTCCTTCAAATATGTTTATCAAGCCAATTCATTGGTATTGTTTTATCAACAATAATTAACATTTATAGATAAGTCCTAATTCATGATTATGCAATGGCTTTTAGGTGAAGAGACCTTTGCTCGCTCACTGATAGTTTTTTCTCTCATGATGAATATGTTGGTTCAGGTGAGGAAGAATAATCTCAGCTCTTACTAGACCTGAATCATCCAATTCCGCACTCCTGATCATGGTATAGCGTTCCAAGATCGCATCAAAGCGTAATAAGTAGAACTATAAAAAAAAAGTTAAAATTATGTAAATATAAAATATCGATGCAAGTGTAAGAGACTTAAAGGCAGATGATGAATCAATATTAAATTTCATCAATGAATGAGCAACAATGCATTCCTCAAGAAACTGTGTCAGTGACTCTCAAGTTATATCTTTTATCAACAGCAGCATGGTATATATCGAGTTTCACCTTGTTTCGCAGGACTGCTCCAGTGTTTTGCTAAGTTTGGAGCTCAGGCCTTACATCTTTATGTACAACCGATTCGCACAATGTGTATCAGGTCTTTTGCGTCTTTTGGGCCTTACTTGGTACAGTACTTATGATGGTGTTCTGGATGTGGAGATTGCATGGCGGGCTTTTCTGGTCACAGAGTTTTCTGCAGTTTTTTGGTCAAATTCAGGTGTTTTGAGAACACAGTTGGTTAGCTTCCACCCACTGTCAATATAATTAATGGTTATGGTTATATAAAATGTCGGACCCATTAATTGGTAAGTCAATATGTCAGTGGTGACCCCTATCTTTGATTTCTGTCATTTAGCTCCGCCTTCAGATTTTCCCTAGCTTGGCCAGCCTGCAGGGATGGCTCTCGCTGTACCGTCCATCGAGATGAAAGAAGCTTCTTTGCAGAGAGGGGAGGAGTATTTGCATTTTGTATCTGGAGAATCTGCGATAAAAGACCATGGATATAGTTACCAAGCAATAATATTTCAGCAGAAAATTATTTTTGTGTAGGCCGTAGTATTAGAAAGAAGTTAGGGATAGAAAACTGATACATGTTTTCCATATCTCTATGTAGGTTGTCAGGTTTAGATTATCTTATCTTACCTGGGCAGCAAGACTGACACCCATGCGGATGTGGCTTGTGAGAAGGACTTGATTGTGATTATTTTATATACTGTAACATAGGTTGACTGGTCCAGTATCTCACTGTAGAATGTTCTGATGTCCTCCCATAGTATCTGCTTACCATCGTCCTGTTAAATGCAAAACAAAAATTAAATAACTGGTTAACGCTAATTTTTTGCCTAATTACTAAAAATATATAATATATCCGGCTCAGGCCAGGATTTCTGCATGCAGTTAACCAATTGTTAGGCTAAATAGGTTAATTTTCCGTCAATTGATCACCCTCTGCCTGGTATTCTACTGACACAAAAATTTAAGGTACAATATCATAGACGCAGGGAGAATGGAAGGATCATGATAAAGTTTAACTGTTTTTATTTTACTTTCTTTGAGCTCAGAATGAGAGAAAGAACTGATTTTCCTATCATTTTTGCATTTTGAATTACCATAAGATTTCTAGATTTGAGGTGGCTTCCGGAGTTTTCTAGGCAGTTCCTAGTTGTTTTGACCAGATTGGGCACATCGCTGATGAAATACACCGGGCGCTCAGCAAACTTGTTGAGGCAGCGAAGTATGATTGTATCTTCAGGAAAGTGGTCACCGTGAAGTTTGAACATTTTTCTGTTTGATGAGGCGCCATCGCATATAAACGATCTGACACGAAACACAGCCAACTCCCGACTTTCTACACACTCCCAAAATGTGTTGTATATTTGGGGGCTGGTCGCATTCTTTGTTCAATTAATTGCTACATGGTAGTTAAGCCATTCCCTCTGTCCTTGAGCCATGACCGCCAGAGCTTGGGTAGCTACTGCCGATGACTGTTCTGAGGTGATCATTTCCTGCATGACATTATCCAGATCATCGAGAGTAATGTAGCTTGATATATATTTATTCTTGTAGAGGATACCATCTTCAATCTTTATCTCGTCAGCTATAAGCGCTATATCCATTCCATGACTATACCGTTGAGCGGGCTCAATGAGGGCATCGCTATCTCTCTATCTCTCCATCTCATCTCTTTATTAAGCACCATGGCACTTATTTTCTCATTAAGTTTATTCGTAACTTAGTATCCATCAACTTACCGAGGAGATACTTTCGCGTGTAAAGTACTCGTCTTCGAAGTCATCAGCGGACAGTCCAGGGTCTAAGCATCTGAGAGGCTGGCTGAATGCAAACTGGACGTGGAACTTTCTGCGTTGGGAACAAGGGCCGGCGCTGTAGTGCTGAGCCTCTTCTGGTCCGCTGTTGTGGTCTCACTTGTTGAATCTGCCCGTGCCAATATTTATGCCACATTCAGCAAACTTAATGAAAGCCAGTGCATTGGACGTGAATATAACTCTTTGGTGAAAAGTTATTTTTACCTGTGTAAGGGGCAGGGAGATGTGGGATTGACTGAACAGATCCTCACTGGCTGGCTGTTTCATTCTGACATCAAAACTACAGAAGACTACACCCCCTCGCTCAGCATTGGCAGTTGTTCCTGCAAAATAAATTGTTGAAACAATTAAGAAAACATTTAATGACACATAACGATACAATAAGCCTCAACACAAGTGCCCATTTGCAGCATGTGACACTTATAATCATCAGTACTTATGTCATACAGTTTGTAGCAAAATCTAAGTAGCTGGACTAACCTTGTACAAATCTGTTGAGATGGAGATGGAAAGACTCTAACGATGAAGGTGATCTACCCTATCTGTATGTATCAAGTGACTTTCTTCAAAGATCCGGTTTGGTGTACAGAGAGATACCTGGAGGATCGACAGTATACACTTTACATGCTTGGGATGCTTTTCCAATATGGCATTGGCTGCTTCCTGGTCTATTAGTGGCACAACTAAGGAGTCGTCATTGACCGATTCCTTTGGTAAGACACCAAGTTAGGTAGTTAGGCCTATTGAATCAAATAGAATGATTTCATTTTTTTGATGCCGATAGGAAGAATCACTTACATCTGGGTCTGAGACTTTTGCTCAAAGAGAGTAGAGGGTAGTCTGCATCGCTCTGATAAAGTTGGCCATATCCTCAGGGTCCCACTAAATCCTGAAGTGGAGGATGTCTAGTCGTATGGATGTTGTCCAAAGATGGAACATGGTGCTGAGTGGTTAGGTTACAAATTTCTACAAGATCCCTGATCCACATAGATCACATCAGGTTGTTCTATGTGAGCAGACTCAAATCTGTAAACATGGCAGAATGTGAGCGGTTTAGCAAGTTCGATAAGTAGATACCACATATTTGGCAAGTGTACAAATGACATTTGTTCTACATCCAAGAAAGAAAAGTTACCAACACACAAGCGATATAAGTGTTCTCAAGTAGTTCTAAATTGTCCTATCAACAGCATCTTCTGTGTTTATATTATATCTTAATTTATTCATTACATGAGGATGTCAGAACAGAAAGGATTAAGGATAAGTTTTTCACATTGGCGGTGGAATGATTGATGTCAGAACAGACAGAATCTCTTTTGCAGATGGCCTCTGTTCTGCCTCCTTTTTCGTATAATGTGTCTGACTTGCAGCAGCAGCAGTACCTAATGGTAGCTGGTTGCTGTCTGTCAGCCAGCTCCTTAATCACTCTGAAGGGGCAGCCCAGGTAGTTTAATGGTACCGGTAGACCAAGCACGTGTATCTGTGAAAAGAACAAAAACAAATAACTTCTTTATTTCGCGGAAATGAGTTGGACGTCTTCATATATTCTATTGAGTGGCTTGATATCCTGGTGAAGGATACCTCGGCTGTGGAGGATCTACATTTGCCTATCATCGGCTATGTCCTGCCTTTTCACAAGCAAAGAGTTGACCATGGTTTAGAAGCCGACATTTGCACTTCGCTATCATCAGCATAATCCTCCAGTTGGGCAGGCTCTGAAAATATTTTGATAGCTACATCCATACTGCCCTCTGCGGGTAAAACTAATTATCACCACATTTTTTATTCTTTTTGATAGCCAGGACAGAGTTTTCAAGTGATTGTGAAATGTTTCAGTGCTAAGGTGTATGTCAACAACGCTAACAATATGACGGCAATTAAATTCATAATTGTTAATCTGGCTTCATATTAATCCATCCCAAAGAGTTATGCTAGCATTTAGTGTAACAATGGGGCAGTCGTGGCAGCATCACCACCTTCTGCGAATCCACACTCCACACTATTGTGTCGGGCTCTACAGTTGCTTCGTCTAGTAGATAGGCGTCTCTGGAGTTTTTGGCTTTGTCTAGATGAGTTGCGTAATCACTGCAAGGCTGGCAGTTTTCCTTAGAACATTTATTATCAACAAATGGTGGTTCATGGGTTGGGGAGTTCTTCAGAGCAGAGCACACTTCACATTCCTCCTCACCTAGCTTAGCGAATGATATGTTCATGGAGTTAACCTTTCTCATATATGTGGTGTAGTTGGTTTTGCAGTCTGGATAGGACTTGAGAAAATCTTTGTGCATACTATTTATTGTTAGTTCATGTGGTAAGTAGAGACAAGTCGGAGCATGAGCCCTTCGGTAATGTGAGATGTAGGGATTATATGATCGTATATGCGTGTCTATCTTGACGTGGAGCTCATTGGATTCAAGTTTCTTGCGGCCTCTCTGGTCTGGGGTGGGGTGAACCAGTGCAGGGTTAGTCTTTGCAGTAGCGGCGACTGTGGAGGTGACATTGTAGCCAAGTGTATGGAGATAGAACTTCTTACATACATACAACTTCCTTATCCACTAGCTGGAAAAATGATCATGGTATGGCATCTTGAAAGAACCAAGATTTTCGAATGGGAAACAAGTGGAAAGGATGGGAGAGAAGCCTGACCATTAACAGTTTAACATTTTTCTCACATACTAGGTATACCAAAGCTGACAAGAAAAATACTTCATGAGTTGACAATACTGTAATAACAAATACCTTTGTCATTTATTTGGTAGTTTTTGGCTCGATCCTAGTTTTGATACTGGTAAATAATAAAAGAATTACAATCAATTAGTTCAGAATTATTCAACAATTCTTTCATTTTATTCACCTAACCTACCTCTCTGTTCCGCTCATCTAACTCATTTTTTCCCTGGCATCCATACAAACAGTTTATGCAGGAAGTTCATACCGCATCATGTGATCAGAGCTGACTTGTTGACCTATGCACCTGCACCTCCTACCTGCACCTAACACAAGCTTCGCTGCAAAATTGAAGAGGTCTTCAATTCGGATTGACAGGTCGACCAAATATAATACCCTATTAACGGAATTAAAATAACTCACTTTTGATCACCTTTGGACTTCTCTGACCACTCAATAAAGAACTCGAGTGCCCTCTTGTTTTGATTCACGGACTGGTTCTGCTTACTGTGCTTAGTGCATGTCTGGTTGGCTACACGCTGGGTGTTAATGTGGGCCAAAACTGCCTCACACATCATTATTGAGAAAATTGTATACATATTCAGATTGCAGAGAGGTAGTTTGCCATCGAGTCTGTGGTGCCATCCTTCCAGAGCTTTGTTGGTCCTGTTAGCCATTTTGAATACTGAAAAGTTGTTGATGACCAGATGCTGCTACCTAGCCATGTCTTTTCCACATAGGTGACCAAGTCATCCAACATGCTATACTGTTCTAGTCAGCGCGCAACCTCAAATCCTCAAATATTGTTATCAACGATGAAATGCCAGATAAGATTGATGGCATAGTTTAGCAAAGTGAAGGTGCATAAATTTAAAACAGAACTGTAATTTTCCTGCCTTAAGCTCAAAAGTGAATAAATCGCTCTAATGCTTTAATTTCATTTTAAAAACTGGTTGTTGGTTGTTAGATATTGACGGCGTATTAGGAGTTATGAAGCACGCTTATTGATGCTGTCCCTTTCTAGCTTTTTGAGCTGGCTCCTAAGTATCTTCACTGCTTTTCTTATGTCTCCGATTACTTTGGTCGTGGCTAGTTGATACTCAGTCTGGAGCATGCTCGCTGTTCTCTGTTCGGCACTGTTCCTCAGTATTTCTTTAGAACCAGTTCTGTAAAATATCACAAATGTATGAGCAAATGTGCTGGATCAGCTGTAACAAAGTGATACTATTTTTTTTTGGGATTAGTGGCTATTCAGTCGGTTCACAAAACTCAATTTTTGAATAGTGTAGAAACCATTGAACTTTTATCGGAGATAACTATTTAATAGGCATATCGAATTCTTTGGTCTAGGCTAAGAGAGTCTCGACTGTTTCAGTCAAAGCCTTCAGGTCATGGTCTGCAAACAGTCTACACTTTAACTGAGATGGTGTATCCAAAGTTGGATCTGGAGGTGCACTTTTGTCATCACCTGGTGATTCTTTGCTCCTAAAAGCAACTCTTTGTTGTGACTCAAGTCATTGATAGTTTCCAGGTCAAGATAGTAAAAAGAACAGGGAGGGACAGCAGTATAAACCTAAGTTATGGTCAGTGTCAGAGCTATAAGGAGACATAAGGAACAACAGCAAATATTTAAATCTTCGGGGTAATTGAGCATTCAATTCAATTGATGTCTTCTATTTTTAGCTCGGCTCTACCTGAACCTGTAATGTAACCAACCTGCAAACCCTACCAGAATATACCTTTCCATCATCAGTTTCACGCCTTCATCACCTTCATAATCTGAATGCAGCTCTTGCAACAACAAATCAACATCTACATCTACTGTCTCAGCCACTCTCTCCCCATTTGACCAGACCAAGCTGTACTTCAAAATCAAATGCACCTCAACCTTTACCGTCAATGCACACATTGCCACAGCCACCATCAGAGAAGAAACTGCAAGCAGCCTTGAAAGATACTGTCCTCGAACATTGTCACCGGAGAAGAAATAATAGTGGTGCACCGGAACAACGCAGCAATTACCGATAAACCAATAATTTTTGTTTAAATCATGTCCAACCGAAATTGGCCATTGATATAGAGCAAACAGGTGGAGTGGCCTCCAAAAAGTACAGCTGGCATACTTTGAGGTGATCAATCCACCTGCTACTTCACTCGCTGGTAATGTGAGCACCTTGCAAGCTGACTATACATTCAGATATTCTTCTCAGGTTCTCTGATATCATTTCAAATCAAATCATATACTTATGCATAATATATTTATGCATGAGTTTCTGCCACACACTTGTATTATATATTTATACACTTGATAACTCTACCTGTGTACTACATATTTAAACTCATTGCTTCAAGTACTCAGAAATGTGTTTACATCACCGCCCCCTTCCTCGAGTCAGATTTGACGCGCACAGGCTATATGAGACTGCATAGGGGAGACAGCCCCATATAATGACTGGTAAATCATAACATCACGCCCCCTCCCTCTAGTCAGATTTGTCTCGTACAAGCTATATGAGACCGCATAGGGGAGACATCCCCATATAATGACTGATAAATATGAGAGACTGCATAGGGGAGATGTCCCCATATAATGACTGGTAACTCATAACATCACGCCCCCTCCCTCTAGTCAGATTTGACTCGTACAAGCTTTATGAGACGGCATAGGGGAGACGTCCCCATATAATGACTAGTAAATCATAACATCACGCCCCCTTCCTCAAGTCAGATTTGACTCGTACAAGCTTTATGAGACTGCATAGGGGAGACGTCCCCATATAATGACTAGTAAATCATAACATCACGCCCCCTTCCTCAAGTCAGATTTGACATGTACAAGCTATATCAAGACTGCATAACATCACTGCCCCTGGCTGTTTTATGCATTGTAACTAATCGAGTTGATGAATATTTTCATACAATTCACGTAATTTGATTTAATTAACTATATCTATATCATGAGGTAGCAGAAGATATATACAATTTGCAAGAAAAAAATGTGGTATGACAAAAATTGAAGATATAATGGATGATTTAAAAATTTAACGTTTCGGAGTGACAAAAATGTTGAGTTTAGTATAAAGTTGAGCATATGAATAAAAAACACGGAGAATGTACTGACAAATTTGTTATGATTAGATACTGGAGAAAAAAATATACAAGGGAAAGTTATTAATCAAGTGATATATATATATATATATATATACAGCTTATTCATAATAGTTAGTCTAATACTTCGAAGTTCATGGCGCGTCCTACCATCGAGCTTGTTGATTGCATATTAGGATTCGTGTACTTTTCTAGTACTTCAAAAATATCTATTTGGCATCGCATTCTCTGGTGAAGTGGTACCCTTTAAATTGCTTCGTCGATAGCCAGTGCCATATGGCTTGCTTGGGGTGCTGTAGCTGCTGGTGACGACGATTGTGTATTCAGTTGTGTAGCTAAGTCCCTAAATACATCCTTCATTACATGCATATGCTTGACTATCAGATTTTCTATGTCAGTTTTGGTTGTTGTTTTCTTAGCTTTTTTTGGCGTGGGTTCTTGAAGGTCTGTCTGTGGTGTTTTTGAGGCCGATAGCTTGCTGGGCTGGAACTGCAAGGTTCCTCCGTACTGTAGGCCACATTACTGGCAGATTGGGATCCGATACTTGTCCCTGTGCTGTAAAAAGAAAATGCCAGAAATGAAACTAAATTTATCATGATTGAAGCCCATAGTCATGTGGAGGGTGAGTCATGTTCATCTCCACAGCCCCCATTACCAGTATCCTCATTTGCAAGAATGAGAGGCTTGATATGTAGGAATGTGTGCAGTAAGAAGTGCAGTATGTATGAGTCAGTCATATGCAGCTGAACTTGCAGGTCATGAGGTTAGCATTGGCTTGCAATGAAATTTGTTTAAAGATCATCGGCATTTAAATCCGCAAGTCGTAGGGCAACGTGGCTAATCCGTTCTATCGCCCGGTTTGTCCTTCTTTGCTCGAGAAACTTTCTCAGCCGTTGGATTATGAATACAGCACTCAGCAGTGCTAACAAGCTGATAACAATGGCGTATACATACCATGGTACTGCATTCGATGGTAAGAAAATTGCATTTGCATTTTGTAATCTGGAATATCTGCGATAAAAGACCATGGACATAGTTATCAAGCAATAATATTTCAGCAAAAAATTATTTTTGTGTAGGTCGTTCTGAGAGAGGAAATAATTGAAATTGCGTTTTCAAGAACATCTAGTATCAAGACTGACACTCATGCGGTTGTAGCTTGTGAGATGGACTTGATTGTGATTAATTTTTTATACTGTGACATAGGTTGACTGGTCCAGTATCTCACTGTAGAATGTTCTGAGGTCCTCCCATAGTATCTGCTTACCATCGTCCTGTTAAATGCAAAACAAAAATTAAATGACTGGTTGCAGCTAATTTTTTGCCTAATTACAAAAATATATAATATTTCGGCTCAGGCCAGGATTTCTGCATGCATTAAACCAATTGTTAGGCTAAATAGGTTAAAGTCATCAACAGTCATATGCACCATGAAGATGTTGTACGCCATTATCAGCTGCCATACATCACAGAGTTTATAGCTCACCTGTCACATAACGCCATATCCAATATTTTTAATAATGAGGGACACCCACTCAACAAGCTGATAATAAGGAAGAGTGGGCGACAGACTCGGGTGTCACTCGCCACCCAGATGCCCCGCTGTCGGACTGAAAAACTACGAAACACTTTTTTTTTCTTGCTGTAGGGTATTCTTTTTATAGCTGATAGTTAAATATTTGTTATCTAGTATTTCATTTTTCATGCTTTCACTGTATTGTCATAGTAATTTTGTGTGTAGGTCGTCAACAGTAGTAGAATATTGATAGCAGTGGTAATGAATTGAGGTCTTTTAACAGAGAATAGAGAGGTTCTGGGGATCACTTTACTTTTATATCAAATCTGAATTCTTGAATTTTCTAAAATATGCTGTATTACGGTTGGCTTGTGGATCCCTGCACGCCTTGGTAACCGAATCCTGGTAGAAATACATGTTATACTTTCCAGAGTAACATTCACAATCACATTGAATAAATCTATGAAAATTTTAATGTAGCCTACTATATCACGTGGGTACATGTAGATGAGCCAAGTCTTTCTGTCGGTTATGTCATATGTAGTACTAGTGGCTCCTTCTAAAAAAGACAATATCCCTTCAAAGTCTGGTCGCAATATGCAAGGTGGTAGACCAGAAATTTTATATCTGCAAGGTAATTTGCTTTCTGTGGGTTGTCATTGTCACTATGGAATGAAAATACTAACATGTTTTGGTAGCTTTATTTGGCCAACTCAATATTGTTTTTTATTTCAAGATTCCTTTTTGTTATTATGCATGCTATCATCTGACTTGTTGCAGATTAATTCTAACAAGCCACATGGTTGACTCTAATGATCTAGGACCCCAGGAGGTAAGCTCTCATATGAGCTACACTATGCTAAAGTCTTTTTTTCAGCGTCAATGGGGGTTCCTGGTACTTGGAATTGTGCCCACAATGTGAATGAGT
Source organism: Membranipora membranacea (assembly GCA_914767715.1). Lineage (NCBI taxonomy): Eukaryota > Metazoa > Bryozoa > Gymnolaemata > Cheilostomatida > Membraniporidae > Membranipora > Membranipora membranacea. Next base: position 13,120,265 of record OU612073.1, on the reverse strand, counting down.
AGTCAACGCAAAGAAAGTGTTATAGGGGTGGAAAATCAAGAAAGACTTGAGCATGGTGGATGCTTATCTGAGAGCTGGCTCCCCTGGGTCTAAAACTAGTCCTAAAGAAGTTTTTGTAACATAGCAGAAATTCTCTTCAAGTTTGTCTTCAGCTTACCCTATTCCAATATTGCTATTGGGATTAGTTTGCGCCAGCATGCTCTTCCATTTTGACAAGGGGGCTCTTTCAAATAGGAAATAACTAGGGATTTTGCCAAGTCGCACACTATTTGCTTGTTCAAAATCCTCGTTTGTTGTGAGTTGTCGGGTCTTTCAATTAGGCTTAACTGAACTGAGCTTGCTCGTTGTTCTATATTATGCAACAATGTGTTCAAGTGCGAGCTCAGCTCTGGGCCATTCTCTGATTGAAAGACCCCAAGGATAACTGCTGTTCATGAAATTTTTATATTGGAAAACAAATTTTCTAAATGATTGTTTTTTTTAGCTCCTGTGAACAATCTCATGGTTGTATCTCCCTCCTTCTTTGGTGCTGTTGAGCATCTTGTCACTACTGTTCCTGATGTTAATCCGAATTTTGCTGATGCAGCCGAATCCTTGCTTGAACATTTCACTCCATGTAGTCAATTGTGGAAAAGGCGATGGGCTGGGACACTAATTAAACATTATATTGCAGTGAATTGATATTGGGCATAGGATATAATATGTTAATGTTACTTTTATTATTTTAACTTTATCTGTTCATACTTCGGCATTGGAGACATTGGTGTTAATATGGATCCTCCTGAGAGGAAAATTTTAATTCAAAAACGCTATTATTACAATACATTATTACTTTACATTAGATCATTAAAAGATAACATGATTTCAACTTTTATTATATACAAGTGGCAAAAATCGTTTATCATCACTGGCTTGGTATAGGCGGGCCTAATTTGAACCAGTTCACTTCCACTGCGATATCAATTTACTCTCCCCCAGTGTAAAACTTTCTTTACCTGGCCAACAAAGTGTGACTAGGTTATGCATTTTTCACTATTACTATGTCACAAGAAAAAGCAGACTTTCACTTGCATAATGGTATAAAGTTCTGTATATATAATTTATACAACCCTTTCTGTTAATGCAAAAAAGGGACGATATCATGGGCCCGCTAGTCTCGTCAATGTGTGTGGAAGTACAGTGAGTCACCCAGGCTTTTGTCTTTTTTTTTACTTGTTACAATTACAATCACAGCAGAACATTAATTTGCATTATTTCACTATTTGAAGAAACGAATATGGACGATTGGAAGGATGGCAGCAACCTGGAAGTTGAGAAGTTACAGTCTGCTTTGCAGGTACATGTACTGTTTATATTTTGGTGGCAGTTAAGTTTGTGTGTTGTGTTGTTATCATTTGCATTTGTTAGGTGATGGTAACTTATAATGTGCTCAGCTTGTACTACACTGTATTACCAGGGAGTTACAGAGAGGGAGTGGAAACGAAATGTAGCCTGTGACTTAACAAGGCTGTTTCCAAGGGTTGTACTAATATGGTCCCTCCATTAAAATTCATTTAAGTCCTCAGTCTTTTAATATGTCTGTCTCCAGTTGAAAATTATTAAAATATTTGAGATGTTTACTCAATGGTATATTCAGACACCCAGAGACAATATATCATGATGTAAATCACCACTAGTGTAGATGAGACATAGCTAGTAATATAGTAACCACTTTTGCAGGGTATTGAATTATAATTCCAATGCAAATGTTTGATGGGGGATAGAGATGCTGAAAATAAATCATTCATTCACCATTTGAAAACCATGTGAGGAACTTAGACCAGATAAAAGTAGTGAAAGTACTTGAATAATTCCTTTCTAACACCTAAGTGACAATGGGAGGCATAACATACCACGTTTGACTGATGAAAACCGCCATTGATTACCAAAATGTGAGGCAAATTTATGGCCATGTCTGCAGCTGAACTTTCCCTTCCCATATGAGTAGCAGAGGGCTTTGGAGTCCCAGGTAAAAGTAGACCATAGTTTGAAACATGGACTATACCTGAGTGCTATCTATATCTCTCTGCTGCTTAGTTTAGTTTCTTTTAAAGAGGTTCAAACACTTTAGGAAATTTGTGGTAGAGCCCATCTTGATAAATGGGATTTCACAACTATGCTCTTGCTGATTGGACAGTTCATCAAAATTATTACAGCAACTCAAGTTGTACTTCTTTTTGGCAGGAAGTCATTCTCTGCAGTCTCTGCTCTGATTGGCTGTGGTCATGAAAAAGCTTTGCTGATAAAGAGAGGACAATTACCAGTGGAGACAAACAACAATTTGAAATGAGAGGCCGTTTCTACTCCTTTTTCAAACTCCTTGGTATTACTAATAGTCAGTCAGTCAGTTAGTCAGTCACATGCCCAGCCCTATGACCTGCGCGGCGAGGTTGTTGCTGCTATGAGTGCGCCAGTTTTCTCTCAGTTTGCAGGCAAGTTGGGAGCACTCCTGTGGCACAAAGACCCAGTAGTTTATAGACGGTGTGTATGAAACCCAGGACATTTAGTGCTTGCATACTGAAAGACAGACGCTCTAATTATCCGGCGCTACCCTGAGTAAGTATGCAATCGTTTTACTAAGTTTGCACACGTATGTTCTTCAGTCGTGTTACAGTTGATTTGCATGTAGAACTATCAGCTGTAGGTTTGATACGAGTGTGAAAGTTGGAAATGTTAGCAAATATTATACGTATTGAAGTTAAATATAAACCTCCTTAACTCTTCCCCCAGTGTAAAGCCATGGCTACATGAGCCGATTTTTACATCGATTTGGGGTCGCGAGTGGTTAATCGGGGGATCTGGACGAGTGATTACTCGTGTTAAGTGGACATCGAACTTGTAGGTCTTTTGCCAGAGTGATCTGGACGATCCTCTATGCTGATTGGTTGTTGATTGCTTGCTTCAATAATTACGCGGTTAAACACGTCATCTATCAAATCGTGCCATATCACTCGGGCCATAGCAGGCGCCACCTCTTCTGCTAATCTTTCGATCACTGACTCGGGAAGTCGGAAACTCTCCAGCCATAGCCTGTACCATGTCTTTGGGGCTCTTTGAAAATATGGAAGGTAATAGCTGTATCACTTGGAAATGGAAGCTGTCCTGACATGACATCCATAGTATAGCGTAGGAAAATCAATTTTACAGAAGACTGAAATTTTATTTGGTGAAGATTCAAAGTGACAAAGACCCGGATTTAATATGAAATCTATATCCGGTCATTTGTTAACACGCCCATTAAATATCATTGGTCAATCGATTGAACTGAGGGAGTTCATTGGTCAATCTAGGCACCTGATTTATTACCCCACTATGACTCACTAGACCATCGAGTTCTAACTCATAGGCCTGTGTAGCAGTGTGAGATCGGCAGAGCATGTCTAGACATGCCATCGGCCTGTGATTACATCGTCTCGTGGAGCTACAGCTTAGGGCTCAACGATTATTGTTGATCAATAATGGTTATTCCAGTGACGCTTAATTTTACTTCTTGAGCAAAGCGTGCCATATACAGAAGACATCCAAGTGTTGGAAGACTTGTATTTGGCGCAGAAACAGAATTTAACACCGAAGGAGCTAGCTGTGGCAGGGGTGTCCTCTCAATACCCTATTATTTAGGGTTGACTGGTCGAGCCCAAAAAACACCATAACAATTCAGCTTTCATTAATCATCAAATTTTAGGGTGGCGGGAATCCAAATCTGGCATTACATTCACTATCAGATGCGCGGGTATTAGTGCCTTATCATGCGGATATTCGACATGCACCATTAAGGGACATAGGTGAACAAGATGATTTTTCAAAGCTTCAGCCTCCCTTTGTCAATGATTTTAGCAATTATCGAATATTTTGTGGTAGAGTAAAGGCAACTTGGACATGTTTGTCTCATACATGACAACATAACTCCAAACACACTGCCTGATGTTGTATTTCCAATGATAATTCGCATTTTTTATTACAGGTACGAAAAAGACCCTCAAAAGAAAAACAAAAGACATCAGTGACAAAGGTTATTACACCTTCAGAAACTGTGTCCGAAGTTCTCGAATATCTAGTGCAAGACTTCGGGCTGGAGCAGGATTACCCCTATAGGCTTGGAGACTTTTCGGGAAAAGAATTTGACTTGGAGAGGACAATGCAATTTGTCAAAGCTCAGCTTCCGGCAAACACTAGTGCGCGTCTTTACGTTTACTGTAAAGCGTCTAAACAGGTAAATTTTATTTGTCTTATAAAACTCGTTTATGCAGTTGCTGAGTCAAGTTACAATTACTATAATACTTCTTCATTTGTCATGAACGGTACTGTGCAAGCTCTAGCATTGCCATGCATTCGTCGTCTCAGCATGTTAACTTGGCTAATCCGATGGCAACCTACTATCTTGTCACTTCCATTTACGATTTTCGGTGGATAGGTTATGAAAGTCGTTTCTGGTAGAGTTTTTCATGCTGTTCGCAATGGTTATGTTCTACCTTATGCTAAGTTGCATAATGGGCAGTCAATTGCCGAAGATGCTGCCGGCAAAAGATAGAGTGATTAAAAAATTATGATATGGCTTTCAAACATCCAAAATCTGAAAAAGCATGTCATAATTAGTTGCTCTACAAGTTTGCAGGAGTCTGCTGTCATAAATAGCCCAGATGCGGCTAACAACAAGATCTAAAGTGTCGGGTCCAAATAGCCTTCAAACTAATCGGCGAAAAACTAGCATCCAAATCAATAAATGACTTTTACGAATCTCGACATAAAAAAATGCCTTTGGATGGTTCATCTATGATTTTAGACAAATACCCCTCTGGACGCTTTATTTGACCCAAGCACAGAACAAGCCTGCGGAAGTTCTGTTTTAGAGACCAAGCTGTATCTTTTTTAAACGGATTATTTGAGTAGACATTATAGTTTTGTTGTTTTATATCTTTATTTTTACAACAAATGATTTTATGACCAAATGATACAATATACAAACATAAAATATCCCCTATATCACCTGTATATAACCATGGTTAAAACGAAAGCACTTTTTCGATATTGCTGCTGCCCCGTAAACTGGCTCAGAATGTTCGTATAGATCTGATTTTTTTGAGACCATATCATCATTTTTTGATCACTTTCCCTTCTTCCAGCAGCATTTTTGACAATTAACCGCCTATTGTGCAACTTCGTGAAAGGTACAACATCACCATTGCGATCAGTACGAAAAATTTTGTCATAAACAACTGTCAAACCCTATTTATCCGAAATTGTAAATGAATTTGCATTTCTAGCTACATTTTGCATAGGCTGCCACCGGACTATATTGTTTCCTAGAATAACACACTTGTTGGATGATATTTAGAATTACAACTACATGTATGCTGTACACTAATTTTTCAGAAGTCACATGTACCCCAAACTATGACCACTGGCCAAAGGAGTTTTACTATGAATTGGTAAGTTATAGCATGGCATATCAGGCTATATTATAATATATACAGAAAAACCCTTGTTGCCACCCTCTGAAGAATGGTCCCCCTTCTTTCTATTCACTCATTCAATACAAGTGTTTTAGAAAGTAAAAAGAAGCATTGCTCAATATCAAAGCTCATGATGAGCAACAAAACCAATACTTAAGAATGTGAAATTACTGTGAGGGAGTATCGTTAATTTCAAGCCGCACATTTTTTACAATTGCTCTATTGTTGTCACAGCTTAAATACTATACCCATAATACTTATTATTTTCGCTTGTATATTGTGAAAGGTCAAAACACCGATAAAACAGCCTTTCAGTCTTACCTTGCTGCAATATCATCAAACTCATTTCATGGCTCACGGTAGGTTTTTCTCCACTCCTAGGTGAACTTGCCTTTGGCACCACGCATGATGAGACCGAGCGCTTCCTCAACTGCGGTAAGTCAGATATCTATGGTTGTGTTAGAAATAGTAGAGCCAACCTTGTACTTGTATGTAAATATTTGATTGATGGTTTCACTGTGATTTGTTCTCTTAGTTTTCTAGAAATATTTACGTTGCCAGAAACTTTTTGTGCCTACTATAAATGTATAACTATTGTGTTTCATAAGCTTGTGATACTTTAAGTTCTCAGTTCTTTTAGGCTTGTCACACACAGGCCTTAACAAAAACTATGATTTCATGTAAATGTAAATGAACAGACTTTTGACGCACTAAATTATTTTGATTGCTCACAGAAAAGCTTTTACATTACTATTTCTGGATCAATCATGGAATTCTGAAGATTTTTAAGTTGGAAATATTGAATAGATCAATGAGCACGAAGGGACTGAAAACATCATAACGAGGCAACATTGTGCAAGGTGGAGCCACTCCACAGAATGGTCACATTTAGAGCATGTTAAATGATCATACTTACAATGACCGTTCAACAACGATGCTTCCTGTGGTTAAATATGACGTGGGTCGGAACCACGGGAAACAATAATCCCATGTGCCTTTAGAAAAGCTTAAAGCTTCGTTTTCTTGAATTTTGTAGACAGCACCGAGTACACAGAGCAGCAGACAATTTGAGGTAAGTTGTGATATAGAGGTCTGTTCCATGTGAACGTTTCATCGCTCATCAGATCGTTACAATGTGTTTGTAGCAAACATCTTGTCGTCAATCACAGTTGGAGTATCACCAACTGCATCCAGTTATGCGAAATAACCTCTTCTTGCAGTACTACCATGTGAATGCAATGGCTGATACATTGTTGTTCTGGCTGTCTACACTAAACAATTTCATGTTATTGGTTTAGGTTCCACAGAAAAGAAGCCGGATCAACCCTGTGATCAGCACAGAATCACTGACAGATCACTGGTAAGCCCTACCATTGGTGTGTTTCCAGTATGATGTACCAATAAAAATGTCGTGAGAAATATTGTATTGTGTTTGCAAAAATATCTCAATTGAAGTCTTGTTTGTAGCACTGGAATTATCATCTTATTGCTCAATCTGTCAACTGAATTGAGTTGTTGCTGTAGCACAATCATTCCCTTCATGAAGATGGCAGAACCCAATAACCATGAGCAGGTTTTTTTAATCATGCAATGGCCGCTATGAGTAGTGAAAGCAATGTCGTCGCTGGTGCAAGTCATTGCTCTCCTGAGTGACTTATCATATACAACGTTGGATGGGTGCTACCTCAACCAATGTTGCCAGGTGTTCTTAAAATTTAATACAATAAAGGTATAATACTTTCTGTGACTAATGTTTTAAGGACGATAGACAGAAAGAGAGCACAAATAAAGAGAGGCAAAGAGAGAGGAGATATGATGATAGGCAAGAAGACATGAGATATGGATATGAGGAAAGGCCGAGAGAGAGGACGAATGAGGACGGGCGGAGAGAGAGGACAAATGAGGACGGGCCGAGAGAGAGGACGAATGAGGAAAGGCCGAGAGAGAGGACGAATGAGGACGGGCGGAGAGAGAGGACGAATGAGGACGGGCCGAGAGAGAGGACGAATGAGGACGGGCCGAGAGAGAGGACGAATGAGGACGGGCGGAGAGAGAGGACAAATGAGGACGGGCCGAGAGAGAGGACGAATGAGGAAAGGCCGAGAGAGAGGACGAATGAGGACGGGCGGAGAGAGAGGACAAATGAGGACGGGCCGAGAGAGAGGACGAATGAGGAAAGGCCGAGAGAGAGGACGAATGAGGACGGGCGGAGAGAGAGGACGAATGAGGACGGGCCGAGAGAGAGGACGAATGAGGAAAGGCCGAGAGAGAGGACGAATGAGGACGGGCGGAGAGAGAGGACAAATGAGGACGGGCCGAGAGAGAGGACGAATGAGGACGGGCCGAGAGAGAGGACGAATGAGGACGGGCCGAGAGAGAGGACGAATGAGGACGGGCCGAGAGAGAGGACGAATGAGGACGGGCCGAGAGAGAGGACGAATGAGGACGGGCCGAGAGAGAGGACGAATGAGGACGGGCCGAGAGAGAGGACGAATGAGGACGGGCCGAGAGAGAGGACGAATGAGGACGGGCGGAGAGAGAGGACGAATGAGGACGGGCGGAGAGAGAGGACGAATGAGGACGGGCGGAGAGAGAGGACGAATGAGGACGGGCCGAGAGAGAGGACGAATGAGGACGGGCCGAGAGAGAGGACGAATGAGGACGGGCCGAGAGAGAGGACGAATGAGGACGGGCCGAGAGAGAGGACGAATGAGGACGGGCCGAGAGAGAGGACGAATGAGGACGGGCCGAGAGAGAGGACGAATGAGGACGGGCCGAGAGAGAGGACGAATGAGGACGGGCCGAGAGAGAGGACGAATGAGGACGGGCCGAGAGAGAGGACGACTGAGGAAAGGCCGAGAGAGAGGACGAATGAGGAAGGGCCGAGAGAGAGTACAAATGAGGATGGGACAGATCTAGAGGTAGGGGTTTTGTGACTGTGATCTTTGTTGTGTGCCACCTGCATTTGTTCAAACCGATGGGACATGCCAAAATGAATAACCTATATAATTTTGTGTCCAAAAGAAATAATACTGCTTGAAACAGATATTTTTCGGCATTGAAGTCTATACCAATAATACAATATTTCGATATTCACTTCTGGTCCATTTCAAGGCGTATATTACAAAACAATTTTGGTTCATAGTACAGCACTTTTCGCTGAGCCCCTCTGGTCAATTACATTACATACATTACATATGTTTGACCAATAGTACCTTCATAGCTGTCATGGGCACAAGCATGTATAAGGAATTGCCAGACAGGAGATAAAGTCTCTGGAATCTCAATTTACTTTTTACGTTAACCTGAAACATTAAATGATTGATATTATTTATTGATTCCGCTTTCGTTACTTTGTAGCCAGCACAGGGCACAACTAGCAGCACATCTTCCGTGGTGAGTCCTGATTTATTGGTTATATAATATTGTTGTGACTGTCTCCTATCTCCCCCTTTCCCACATATTCAATAGACAATTTCATGTTGTTTTTTTTTGTTGGTTTGACCATGAAAGCTATCAATAAATTATATGACATCTTCACAAATCACTCGGTTCAATAGAAATTTTGTAAGTGTGTGTACGTGTAATGGCGCTGGCACTACCAACGGGTCGGTTGTTGATAGCGCTAGTGCCACTACACCCACTCACGAAATTTCGAGCACTTAAACTAGTAACTTGGGTAATTGACTTTCATGTAATATAAATATTTTTTATATTTTTAGCTACAATTTTTGGATTTGTTTTGTTATTGAAATTCTGCAAAAATATTTTTTCCTTTTTGTTTACTTCTGTAAACATTGTCTTGAATTGATTGTCACTGACCGATAAAAATAAAGTTGATAATGATATATAATATATATCACTATCAACTTTATTTTTACCGGTCAGTGACAATCAGTTTAAGACAATGTTTACAGAAGTAAACAAAAAGGAAAAAACTTAGATGATATATTTGTAGGTTGCAGTGAGAAAAAGGCTGGACAACAGTACTCTGTCTAAGAGAAAGACTGATGACAGTTCATTGGTAAGGCCTAGCATTAGAGTGTGACCAGTATGACATACCCATAAGACCTCACCTATAAGGCACGTGCCTTATTTAAGTTAGGACGTCTCAAATGTGAAATCCACCGAGTCATCGGATGTGGAGGTATGAATTTGTGTCTGCATCTGTGATGTGTGATATCCTTTTATATCCATAAATTTTTTAAATGAATTATCGAGAATTTTTTGATAAAATTCAATGGTCAACAGTACCGGTACCAATAAAATTGGTCACAACTAGTATTCAATACTATTGAAAGTTTATATGGAGCGGTATTCTATGAGTTTTATGTTGGCGGGAACTATAAGGTTTTATTATATGTTTAAGGGTGGTTATCTGACCGAAATGTTTGGTGGGGTACACTTCCGAATTCCCTCAACCAAAGCATTTTGCTCTAAGACAATGACGTTATTTTTAATAAAATCATTGAGAAGGTCCCCAAACACACAGTAGTTTCCACAAATTCTTAGACATTTTACATGACGTCAACAATTCTGTTTTTAAATGCGGTTTTTATCAAATTTAAAATGGTGCTAGCTAAGAGCCTACAAAGATAATCTGATGATTTCTAATGATAAATGTGCACTTAAATGGTTCCCAAGGTGATTGAAACTTTATTTGTACCCCTAATAAATTGTAACACATGTAAATTAATGTTTGAAGTTTGCAATTTTTCCCAAAACTTGTGAAAAAAAAGTGATGTTTTGATATGATTCAAATATTTATGGCAAAATTCTACATTAAAAAACCTTCGTACGGTTCGTAAATTGCCATATTGCTATTTTTAGTGCAAACAGGAAGTGTTTTGCTGAGCGGAAAAAATGCAAGGACAAAACCTGCGAAAAACGTAAACGTAAACGTTAACGTAAACACTTCATTATTTTATATTATAAAACAATGTAGGGCAACTGTACAGCAAGCTGTCAAAACATTCTCATAAACTCGTTATAATACTCCCACAAATTTTACTGTAGGCAGTTTAAGTGGTACAAATTAGTAATACTGCCTAAACAAATTTTCCAAATGTTGACAACACTCTTTTATATGCTATTACGTCAACCCTTGTCACAGTCAAAAAAACCACTGGTTTTCACTCAAATTCTGATCCATCTGATCCATGACAATATTATGTACATGTATATATGTGGAAGTTGGAGTTGCCTAACTCATAGTGACTATTGCGGTTGAATATAATTCCAAATTTTATATCATGGTTAATGATTAACATATTATTTTGAACAGGAAGTGTGGAGTTTACCAAGCATCGACGGAGATCACACCCTACTCACAACGGTACGGTAGTATGATTAACATGTACATATACACAGTTATCTAACATGTATTTCCCAAATCACCATTGCAAGGTAGTGCAGCACTGCATCACACCAGGCTTGGTGTATACATTACTGTATTATTCTAAGCCCCTCTGCAATTATAAGTTTTACCATAGATCATATGGCTACACTCCCCCTTGCAAGATTATGTGCACTGAGTGTTGCAACTGATTTATCATGAGTACATTCATGGCTATCGTGGACAACATTGTATCAAGCTGCGATGAGCTGTGACATAGTTCAAACTGAATCAAGTGTAAGCTTCCGGTATTTCCAACACCGTTTGTGTAAAATTGACACCAACTAATTACCATCAATTACAATTTATATAGTAATTGTAATAGAAGTTGGTGTAATATTGATACTTGCTTGAATTACTACCTATATATAATTTATAGTTGTTTAAAGTTGTTTTATTCACCATTTGCAGTTGGCGAGTACTGAGGAGCACACCATCAAAAACACTCCGGTGGTAAGAATATTATTCCGTTAATTAGGAACCAAATACAGTCAGCGCAAGTTGTGTGGGTTTTTTTTATGGCGATGTAGTTGAATATCTAAGATAAAATTGATATTTTTCAAATAATTCTAAGGGACTCGGGGAAATTGAAATTTCAGTGTCACTGGTAGAACTTATATTGCTCCCAAGATATCCCACCCAGTACATATTGCAAATAATGGCGACAATCTTTTAGCGGTGAGTATTATGTCACATATATAAAAAGAGCTGTTCTTTATCAATATATTAAAAGTTGAGGGCAATATCCTCAGGAGCCAATCAAATTTGGTTCTAAACCGATAGAAAAATGGCAACTTCTCAGTTGATGTTGAAGTACATTTGCAACTAAACTGTCTACTGTGTACAAATATGCAAGCTGAATATTCAAATACATATTGTTACAGTTGAGCAAGTCGCCCACCACCCGAATCAGACCCGTCGGTGTCAACACCAGATCGCAGCTCAATATGTGTGATCGGTATACAGGGGATGCAACAAAACAGTTGTTATCACAAATAGATCATGACATAGAAGTAAGTGTTTTCTAACATTTGCTGGGCATGCATTTATTTATCAGCTTCACAACCCCATAGCAAGTAGGGCCAACAAGACATACTGTCAAATCAACCAGATCTGGGTTGTCTGTCTCTGTATACCTTGCCAGGAACAGGCTGATATGTGATTATATTAGCTATTAGCTATTAGCTTTGACATTCACTTGATTTTATAAATAGATAGATAGATGGAATGCTTTATACCAGCAGACCATTTCCCATGAATATCAACAAGCAGATAGTTGTAGTAGCCTCTACCATTTTTCGGATGTGGTAGCCTCTGACTGCTCAGGGTAATCTAATGTATTTATTCATCTATTCTATTTCTTTTTACCCAATAGAAAATCAAGTTCAATGGCTTAAAAGATGGTACAGACTCAAACAACTGGCATAGATATGTAAAGAATAAAATGACTGTAAGTGTAATGTCATTTAATGTAGATAAAATCCTATGTGAACATTACTAACCGATCATATGCTTTAACATAACAGTGAAACAAAAACTGAATGCGGCATTCTGACTTTTCTGACCCCTTCTGGAAATAAACTGTGTTGATCTTGTTTTGTAACAGGTACAAACTAATTGGCCATGATTTTTGGGCGTATTTTGCTCTCCTATGATAAACCTCATACAGACAAAACTAAATCCTGGTCTACATGTACCTTGGAAATGTGATATAAACAATAGTTATAAATATTTGATCCATTGTATGTCTCTGTATGTGTATATCTATGCATTGTAATTTAAATGGTGACGTGAGTCGCCATAGATAGATATTTTGTGTGTCGAAAATGAACCACCCACCCATTTTTTTACAGTGTCACTCAATTAGTGGGGGAGGACAAGAAAAATATAATCAACCTATTCATATAATAGATGGTGTTACAAAATGTTTGTCATTCAGTATGTCAATAACATTTAAAACCCGAAGCTTTATTTGAACTTGATAATGCTCGGTAATGATGTTGGTATATTACTCAGTTAGGGATATATGAGCTAACTTGCATACCCTTAGCGATCGACTTTTCTATGAAATAACTGATGGATATCTACAATTAAAATAATGTTGAAGAGGTGTTATGGAATGAATGTATTGTTTAATGTAGCAAAATATCAGAAGGGATCTTGCAGGGCGTGGTAAGTGTGGTTCATAAAAATGAAGCTCTGACTATCCTTGATATATTGATTTTGTGAATCTTTAGCTGATGGTTTTACTGGGAACAACTTTTAGTGAAATAACAAAGAACTAATACCTATCAATGGTTGAGGAACTAAGCACTGACGATATGTATGAACATCCTTTTAGTCTAACATAACTTTCACATATGAGCGTTAAATTTGAAAGTCTGTCTCGGCCCTATGGGCGTGGCCATGATATTCGGCAACAAGTTGCTCTCAGTTTGCAGGCAGATCGGAGCACACCTGGGACGTATTTTGAGCCTAGTAGTTGGTTGTCCGCAGTGGGATTTGAACCCGGGATCTCCAACGCTTGCACAATAGAGGGCAAGCGCTCTTACCAACTGAGCTATTACTTACTCCTGATGAGAAAAAAGTTGGGATCATGAGTCTTACATAGGATGTTATGTTATGGCTATTTTCTTGTTCCATTTAGTATATAACTTCATGGCCAGCTCCAGGTATACCAGTTAAATTATGGCAGAAACTAATTATATATTTTATCTGTGTCACATGATGCTCTTTGGAACCATGAGGGATGGAGGGAGCCATTTTATTTAATAATTTTGTAAAATAGACTTAAAAAATGACGCAGAATTTTCTCATCTTGATGAGTCAGGTTGTTTATGGGGTTATTTAAGAATGAGAGATGTAGTCAACGGACAGATCATCTTTTTTTTGACGGTTCGTGATATCGGAAGGAACAAAGCAACACCATACATCAAATCGAAGGGAATTGTCTCCTGAGTAAGAATATCAAGGTAGTAAAGAAAAAAATTTTGGGGGCGGCCATTTTTTTAAGCAAAACAAATTTCTTTTGGACTTTTTTGGGCCTGTTTTTCCCCGGGATGATAAATATATACTTCCAATGCCTCAAAAATATGCATTTAGATGACATTTATCCATGTTTAAAAAATAAATTTTGTATCTCTAAAAAAATCACCACAAAACCCTTAAACAAATTTAATTTTTGCAAAGTGGTAGTTGTCTCCCCCGTTTCGGATTTTTCACTTTTTTGTAGTTTAACAAGGTTTTACTTCAACCAAATATTACACAAAAGGGTCATGAGCAATCTGCCATATCCCAGAAGAGGTACAGCAGTCATAGTCACCCCAATCTGAATATACAGCCTTGTTTTAAGCTGGAAAGTCGAAGCAGACATCGCACCCACAGCGACAAGATTGCGGCAAAAGTTCCCCCTCATATATGGCAGCTGCAAGCTTACAATCTGCATTGTGATGACCGGTAGTTGGTCGCTGTCAATTCCTCTAGATCTTTTAGAGCTGGGGGTTGTGCGGTGTATACAATCTTGCAGGCAGCCCCGGTAATCTCCCGCCCATGATTGTTGTTTACAGATGGATTTTTTTTTTTTATTCTAGCTGGGCAATCTCCCATTCGCTTGCCTAATAGCCAGAGAGACAGACAGAGGATGAAAGTATCCTTTGTGTTCATCCGTCCCTGAGAATAGTTGGTGTCTGACAGACAATATGACAGGGTATTACAATTTTTAGGTACATGAGACTTGCACCACCGTTTCATGCAGTGCAGCTCCCTACAGGATGAAAATTTACGTTGAATCTTGAATTTGGTTTTTTTTCATTTATAGAAACCTGGTACATTAATTTGATTATTATAAGATTTCGGTGAGGTTGCCAAAGAAGCTTACATCAAGGAATTTTATATAGATTATCACATATATCTTGACCCCAAAATTCAGCAATAATTCGTCAGAACGCTAAATTAACTCTTGAAGCACTACAGCTATAGCACAAACTGGGTAGCTGCTGAGTTGTTTAATTGTCCGTCTCCGATGATGCCATGGCACCATTGAGCAGTTCTTAGCCTGACTTTGACTTGCAGTCGCCCCTGTGTATTTGTCTCAATGACAACTCATGATTAGCCAATTCGTTCAGCCGATGTGTGATGAAGAAACCTGTGTGACATGTAACAAACCACCTGGCACAAGTTTTATCCCTCCTTGCTATCCCTCCCCCACACGTGCATTTCACATAAAGGGCAACTCAAGCACCGAAGCAACAGCATTGCATAGTATCTCGTCTGCCATGTTATTAGATGATTGAAGACTTCTCTGCTTTGCATTTGTTCGCTGCTTCTGCCAGAAAAGCTTGTCTTGCCATACTTTTAGCAACTTACATGAGCTCCATCAAGGCGTCCGTTCTTGGGAGATCGAGCAGCTTTTCCCGCGGGCAGAGCGTCTTTTTTGGCATCGCCAATGAGTGCAGCATGGTTAGCTTGTTCGGGACCTATTTCAAAGCTGTATCAGCAGAAAGTCCCCACTCTTTGCGACTCAACTTTTGAATTCAATGATGGCGCACTGCAGTTAAGGGAATATATATCAACCAATAAGGCACTTTCATTGCTAGCTCACAAAGTTTTGACAGCCATGAGTGAATGAACTCAGAGTTTTGATACCCTCCACCGACATGTCCTGCTCTCAGAATTATCCCATATGTGTTTAAACCATGTTCAATTGAGCACTTCAGGTCCTGCCTTGCATATTACAGAAAGATTTAGGTGATCAATAAGAATATGCTCTGAGGCAGGTACTATAAACGATTGGGTTCCTCAGTTTTTTAAAAGTTCTGGGTACGATTTTATCGCCATTTATCTTAAATTCAAATTTACACTGCCCCTTTTATCTGTAACAGAATGATGGGATAAAATCGGAATAACAATTATACTGTTTTCAAAAATTGCCAAAAACCATGTGTGTTAACGCTAAACTGTATTATGATTTTTTATCAGCCTTTGGAATGTGTGAAACTGTGATGGTATTTGGATTATATGGAACATATTGAGATGTCAGGCAAAGCAGATACAGCCAGCACAAGTTATTATAACTATTTAAAAATCAGAAAGATTGACTTCATCCCAAACCCTTTTAAGAGAACCAACATTATAAATTGAAACTTTAATCTGCTCACAGAGCACATTTTAACTCATTTAATCTAACTTCATTAGCAAACCGACACCCGTGTGCCTCCTATCAAATGTCGGCCCTGTGGAACAAACTGTCCAACAACCTGGAATACAAAAAGACTCAGGCCAGACTCAGGTGCTGACTTTTTTCATCATGTATTTCTGCCACATCTCGGATGGTGTATGGACTGGTACCTCAAATAACAAAAAAACTTAACACGCTGATTGCGCATGTTGGCCTTATCTCTGCCGAACCCAAATACATTCTAATTTCAAAATTTTTAATTCGTTGATGAAGTTGAAAACAAACAACCAATACATGTAATATCTGTATTTGAAAAATTTGAGCATTGATCATATTTGCAAAAACTCAGCGGGCTTCGTGTGCTAGTATATGTTTCAATGAAGCTAAATCTGACCCAATTAATCCCGCCTGTGATGAAGTCAAGGAGTAAGGTGAATGTATATGTTTCCTGGTTGTGAGATGTTCATTTATTGTACCCATTGTATACATAATTAAAAAAATCCTGTTACATTTCAAAGTTACATTGGTAGAGCTCCACATCAACACTGGTGACTTCTTATGAGGACTCCTTAGTTGCTGAAGGATTTATTTGATAATTGAAATGATTAGTTAATATGAATGTGTGCAGGTGCACTTAGATCTTGGGCAAATCCATTTTCCTTGCCCATACGCAAGTTTGATTTTATTTGAAAATATAAAATAGTGAAAATTTTAACAAGGGTATAATTTTTAAATTTACTTAACTTTCATGCTTACTATTGACAGTGCATGTCCTCTGCTAACATTGCACATATTCTCTTTTTCTATTTATAGGACGAGTTGGCCAACAAGATGACTGACGAGTTCTCTAACACCTGTAAGTTATTTGTGTGCCTTAGAATTTTTTTTACAATAAATGAAGGCATAAAGATGATGTTGATGTCAATTGAAGACTATTGAACATAGATCAAAAGTTCTTTTTCCATTGTACCTCCTAGTAGTCATCTATATTTAGATATATATATAGGTATTTAGATATATATCTATAGGTAGTCATCTAATTATTTCACCTCACATGCCATTCACAGTTGACACAGATAAAGGAAAAAAGTTGAACATTCCAATGGGTTTTTTTTATCCAAAAAACTGCTATTACGTGATTCTATTGGGTACTGTACATATAAATTGAGAAAGAAATTTAATGTTTTGCCCCCATACGCTACTAGATAAGACATGGAGCAATTTACCGCTTCAATTCCCTCCCGCCAGATAATCAATTGCCAATATTATCTGGCGGGCGGGAATTGAAGCAGTAAATTGGTAAAAAAAACGGGTATTTCACACCTTTACCCAATTTTCCACTTTAATTACCCAGATAATATTGGCAATTGAATTCATCTCCACATTTAATAGCTCCATGCCTTATCAAGTAGCGTATGTGGCTGTAGTTTTTAATTTCCAACTCAATTCTTTCCAGAGGGCTCATTGAATCGCTCTACCGTGCTTGTATAGCTTTCTACTGAAAAGTCAAGTGTATTCAGTGTGAGGTGACCATAGATTGTTGTTCTGTAGATGTGGTAATAGCTGACAACAACCACCAGTTGCAGTGGGCAGTTCAAGTGACGCCAGTCGAGAAATTTAAAGCTGTTATCTTTAGCAGAAAAGAGAAGGTAATTTCTCATTCTATACAGTGTGTACTTGCTGGTGGCGAGTTAGTTTAAGTGATTAAACTTAGTGGGCGGTATCAAAATTATGAGATGAATGGATCAGAAACTGCTAGAGAAATTTCGGATCTTAACATTATTTTGTTGTATAATCATATTTTCACTCATTATTTTTCGTCGAATTACAGCAGATTTGTCACGGTATTCTTATGTTTTAATACGTTCATATGCGTACCTCTGATTTCTGTGTGGGAATACATATGCAGGTTGCATATGTTAACAAGCCATTGTCTACATCAAAGTACATTAATCATATATTTTCAGATAGAGAAGGTATTTGAGATGGAAGGTGGTGGGGAGTTGGTGGCGTGTTTAGCTAGAGACAAAAAAAGGAGATGTGGTCAGAGTGTACAAGAATGCCAGCAAGCAATGGTAAATTACACTGCTTCATTCTAGTATTCTTGTGAGATTTTGTCATTAGTATTTACATGCACATGGCTGGTTATTTTAAGTTCCCAGCAACTTATAGGCTTATACTCATCTTCAGCCATTGAACATTGCATTGAAAGGGATCCAGCTAAATTTTAAATGATGCCTAATTGATTAACACAGAGTTTTCTATGCACAAATATGTTGAAAATATTTTAATTTTTCAAGTAAGTCACAACAGAATTACTAGTGAAATTGTCAGTGTTGTACTCAAGAGAGAGAATGTTGAACCATTGTTTGTAGGAGGAAAGATGGAGATGCAGTAACCAATGAAGAGCTGGAGTACTGGATTCAGTTCCATGGATGTATCCTTTTGAAAGTTATAAGCGGGGAAACATCAGCTACCACATTGGGTTTCAACTACCAGTAGAATGGAGGGTGACAATCACAGTTAGGCCTAGTTATTCCATTGCAATAATACCACTAAGACTGTTGTCTCGTATGGCATTCTTCCATTCTTAACTGAAACCAGTGCCCAACATCTCATCACAAATAACTATGATTTAACTGTAGCGAACGTTCACCGGTTTAAATTATTTGCAACTTTTTTGCAATAACAATTAATCGAGTGTCCCAAATTATTCAATGCTTTGGCCTAAATTTGAGTTTATGAAGCATTTCAAGCCATAATATGTTTGCAAGTCTCTGAATTTGGGCCCAGTTTTGCTCTATCCACCAAATATTGGCATTGTTCAAACGATAAATACGCCCCTGTTTCCACGGCCTCTTCTGGTTGTGATTTCATTCAAACGGCATCGACAGCCATGGGTTCAACCAAAAAAGTTGAACAATACACAAAACATCTCTAAACACTAGCAAAAATTGACAAATCTGTCATTTCATTACAAGATGTTCACTGCACTCACGACGTTTCGCTATAGAGCAGCAGAAATTAGCGCTCGTAAACCAGACAATTAACTCCATAGGCTTGGTTGCAATTCAAAAACTGCGTTAGCTTCCATAACCATCAAATGTTCAGTCTATTATATATATAAAAGAGTGAGCATGATGCAGGTGACAAAACCAAAGGAGGTAAAGGATGTCAGATTAAGGAACCAGTACAGTGACAAGCTGAAGAAAAGAATTATGGGTCTCATTGCTGAGGAGAATGAGATAAATACGCAGTGGTTAGTCAAATTAACATATTTGGTGTACAAATAGTCAGTGAATATTAGGTTGCCCTAGTGGTCTAGCGCCGGTCTTACAAACATTTAATTTCCTAGCTTGCCACTTTGTTACCTGAGTAGCCGTGACCGGTAGGGTGTTTGATTGGGTACCAGCCCGATATGCGGTGTAGGTGCTCATTGGGCTGTGCTGTGTTTGGAAGGCTAGAAAGCCAATTGACTGACAGGACCCAGTAACAGGGCAATAGTAATCTAGTGTCCACCTCTTAGCAGTCATGTTATGTTTCAATGCAGATGTTTCTCTTTTATACCTTCACTACCTGAGGGGAACCAGGAGAGTGAAGAGAAAATAGGGTTCAACCATACAATGACCTCTTTTTTTTATCGTGTTATGATGGGGTGCCAGAAACAGCATCCAGTATCAGGATAACAAAATGCTTGCCACAATCATTTACAAGGTTGTCAGCCCACTGTCTGGTTCAATGAAAGAGTCCCATAAACAAAGGAAATCCGGAACGACATAGAATTGACTCTAATAAGCTGGCCCAATGGATTTTTGTCCCGGCTGAACGCTCTGAACATCTATCTGACTGGGAGAAGCAAGTTTTGGTAGTGATCAGCGAATGGACAAAACATTGACAGACTGGAAAATTGACCGCACATAAGAATGAAAAATTATTATCTATTGTAGGGATGACATTATTGGTTTGGAAGATGTTAAAAAGACGATACGGGCTATGTTTATAAACCCTCTAGTTCGACCAGAGTTGTACACAGGGTTTTATTCTACTCTGAGCACTGTGAGTATTATGACAACATGTATTTTATTAGAAAGTATTTATATTTTACTGCTTTGACATAGTTTACCAATAAAAGCTATCTGATGTTATAAACAAGCCTGTAAAGTTACAATGGAGTCAAGGAAGCTCCTTTGATGTTCATACAATCTTCATTTAAAATTTGAATGCTAGTGGGAATAAAACTGTTTAAAAATCTCTCTGTTCTGGTCCTCGGCATGCGATAGAGTGACCTGGCTGTCTCATAGCAGTGATGAAAATTATGAGTGTCATAACTAATAAAATTCTTAGCTGTGTTTTCAATGGAATTTCTATCAAAAAGTTGACAAAGTCTTTGCTGTAGGTACTTGGTGCATGAATAAAACCATAATTCTACATTATACACAAAAAATTATAATAGTCAGAGAGGAAAAACTAGGTATTTTTATTGTGATAACTGCATCTACAGTAGTTGCCACTTTCACAGGAATTAAATGTGAAAAGTTTTTTCAGGTCTAAACATTATGCTGGAACTAACAGACAAACAAGACAGAAAATAATTATTGATTATCAGGGTAAATAAACCTGAGATGTATCCAGCAGTTACCTGCGGATAATTGTCCGTTGATCCAGCCAATTTTTGTGAGTCTTATTATAAATATCTGGTGGTGATAACCCTTTGGGCTTGTAGACTGGAGGAGAATACTATAAGTTTAGATCATCACAACTGCACGTTCATACGGATCTGTAAATAAAAAAGCATGTCCAGCTATTTCCACTCCAAATCTCACGCATTCCTCCGGTTTTTGTGCGGTCGCCTTATTTCTATCTGCGAAACAAGACTCTAGCTTCTTAAGTTAGCAGCTTCTTAATGTGTCCCTCATCGGTGGAAGTTTTGGTCCTTTCGGTTTGAGGTGTCGAGCATGTTGTATGTTCAAACGGTACTAATCAGATCGAGCTTTAGTATCGACTCAACTAAAATGAGGATAACTTGTAAGAACAGAGTGGCACTTCTTCATATCTTGAAGTACTGGACATCCAGTCCTATATGTACCATGAGTTCTCAGGAATAATAGTAGAGTTCATTGCTCCATCTGATGGAGAAATTTCGTCCAGAATTTGTAATTGCTACTACGTGACCCTTGCGGCCACTTATCACCGTCATGTGGTAATTAATGATGCTTGATACAATGATTATATGGAATCTTAATAGGGAGACTGCACTATCTCAACTTGGATATAAAGACGACAAAGCGGAACAACAATTTATATAACAATGCCTATTTGCATTACTTAATCAATTGGTAAGTAATCAGACACTTGTCTTATCATCATCATGCCACATCGTGGTCAGTTGTGTATATGGATGAGTGCTACTCATAATAGATTCTATATAAATATATATTGCTCTGACTCTCAGTAAGTTAAGTAAGTTAAGAGTCATAGTATCATAAAAGCAAGTTGAGACCACCTTATTGTGATTAGGCAGAGGGTACATGAACTATTTACCACAGCTTTTACAGAGTCTGATCTTTAGACAGGTTTATGGTGTTATCGACCTGTATTTGAATTTGATTAATAATACGGTTGTATGTATTTATGACCATTTTATTTGGATTTGAACCATAAATAGAGAACATTTGAAGCATAATGAATAATCGATTCCAGCAGATCTGTCTGTAGTCTAGCTAGTACCTCGGGTTTGAGCAGCGCCCGATCCTGGACGTGGTGTCAGCCATTGAGGGTCTCCCTCCATCAGTGTTGTCTCCATTGTAGTGGTGGAGCACATGGAGGCGTATTGAGAGCTGGGCATACCGCCCTGTATCATTGTTATCTGACCCGCCTCGTACTGTTATAGTGGTGTCGATTGCTTCATGCCGGCTCTCCTGATTGATACTCTCTACCTCGGCAGCAGCTGTCCCTGGCACTTAGTGCCAGGGATACCCAAGCCGTCCAAGGTATACTCAGCCGTCCAAGATATACCCACGCCGTCCAAGGCGGTAGACTACCGCCTTGGACGGCGTGGGTATATCTTTGGGAGGCCTGTTCTTGTTATTTCTGTAAGAGCCTGCAATCTTTTTGGCGATGCCTGTCGATTTGGCTCGTCCCCCTCGACCTCTTCCTCCTCTCTCCCTCGGTTGCAGAGGGGCCTCTTCCCTCGGGATTAGGATGGCTGCTGTCCTGGACGGCGGCTGGCCCGTTTTAATTGCTGGTTTCTTGGTCTGTAAAGATAACAATCCAATATAAATTTTGTTAACTGGTTAACAGCCACAGGGAGCAAGATAACAGCTGCATAGACACTTTTCTTCTTTCAGCAATTCGACCACAGGGTTTGGGTGTGTGATCATAAACAACTCTTACATACCTCTTTTGGTGGTTTTACTGGAGGGATTGGTTTCCCTTTATCAAGTGAGTCCCGTACGTCTTCCAGCTCGACATCCACTACATTGGAGGCTCCATCAATATCAATTTCCAGCTCAAAACCATGGTCTAGCTCCCCTTGACGTTCTCCATAATGCGTCGCCATGTCAGACAAAACTCTGTTTTCATAACTGCAATTCTCGCATTCAAAATGTTTACCCATTTTTAGACTAGTCTGGTATCACGTAATTGACCGCTAAACCGCGGTGTGTGTGATTTTATAATCTTCAATGGAGGCGGGGCTACCAAGCCATGGTGTTGCCCCCACCTGTATGCAGCATATGTCTTTACACTGGTGAACCCATCAGGAATTTGTCAGGTTGAAGGTGAATAACACCAGTAGGAAAGTTGGTGATAAATACTAGCGTAATGATTGTGTTATCCTAGGAAAAGATGACTGCTGTTAGTGGATGTTTATAGGGTTGTAATGTATCTTACTTTACATTGTTCCGTCACCTGGCGAGTTGTCCGGCCCTGTATGTATTTTTCCAGGTCTGTTGAAGCTTTCTCCATGACTATCCCTACCTGGGTTCCCAGCTGTACCATACCAATAATACCTACAATGTTCCCGTGACTCACTCTCCCACAAGAATCACAGATAATTTACATAATATTGATGTGACCAGTAAATTTGTCAGCCTGTCAATTGATGTTTTTGGTAGGCAATTCACTCAAAGCACTCATTGATAAACGTTATAAAACTGCTAAACTTGTAACGTAAGTAAGTAAGTAAGAGATCTTATTCCAAAAGGTGTAATGTTTTCCTGAACCATAAAAAGAGCCTGAGGTATTTTATGAAGTTCTCGGCATTCGTATAGGAGAGCATACTTCGGAGACGACCTATTACTGAATTTGTCTGCTCTGCCACCTGTAACAATTGAAAATTAATGATGTTATGACTGAACCTGGTCCTATTATTTTTACTTAAAGTTATTTTAAAATGTCCATTGTTATTGCTTCCTACGCTGCTATGATAGATGATAGAATGATAGATGCAACTGTTTGTCAAATTTCAAAACTGATATTAATTGTTATCTACCTTTGTGATTGTACCAATGAAATCTATCAACTACAAATCTAGTATCCTTAAAGAATCCGGGGTCACAGTTGAGACAATACTCGTGAAGATTATATGCGTTGTCATGAACTATGAGCCTGGGTCCTGTAAGAGAAAATAATGTGATGTCAAATTAGGCATGTGATGCTTGCTTGCATGATGATTAATATATTATGCAGTTGTCCGAATAAACCCAGCAAGCCGTTTTTGACTTGTATGTTTTAAGCCCAAAACTAATCTGATTGCCATTGCAGTGCTTGCCAATTGAGATGTTTTGTGATTTGAGCGTGTTAAAGATGCTAGTTGTTCCTAATTTCTAGTGTCTAATGTCAAACTATTGTTGCCAACCGGGTAAGATTATTGTCCGACATTTAGTCTTGTAATTGGTGACATACCAATGACTGTGTTTAGGATGTGGAGGATGCACGGCAGGCTTGTTTTGTCGTGGGGTGCTGTTGTTGATATTGTTTTCCTCCAACACGGTTGGTTAGCTTCCACATACTGTCAGAAAAATGAATGGTTATTGTTAAATAAGATTTCTGGTGCATTCGATCAGTCCACATGTCAGTGGTAACCCTATTTTTCATTTCTCATTTACTTTAGCCGTTAGTATTCCCTAGCCACAGTGATAGCTCTCGTCGTACCGTCCACCAAGATGGAAGAATCTTCTATGCAGAGAGGCTGTGAGGATCTGTATGTTGCACTTGTAGTTAGTACTTTTAAGCTTGTCTGCCAACTAGATTCAGCTTGACAGTCCGATAAGTACAAGCAACTCCGCATCATCATTTGCTCTGTGTATTGCTCAGACAGAGAAGCACGTGAATTCGATGGTGGATTACACAGAGCCCTGTTTCTGAGGAAAGTTATGATCTTCATGTCACATGCGTTAGGTTGCATTTTCCTGTTATCATATCTCAATCCGATCCGATAAATGTCTTTTTTCTGTCTGTGTGCAGGCTGACTGTACAACAATCTAAGATTCTAAGGCAAAGAAAGTTTGTCAATTTTCAATTAACATTGATTTTTATAACATAGTATCAACAGATTGTCCTGAAACAGAATTACAGTTTTCATTGTCTTTTTTTTGCAAAACTGCACCTTTTCCGGCCAGGCTGTGATGTTTAAAAATTTTCTCAATAGTGTTATGGACGCATAACAACATGGTACTTCATATTCATTTGTCTTTTTAGGATATTGATCATACGCTCATATCCTCATATCCTCAGAAAATGCAATTTTCTAATTACTCTCAGCAGCTTTGAGCAACAATCTTAAAAAAGTATTTAGCCTTAAATTCAGTGAAGGGTCAGCTGGAATCAAATCTGGTACCACCTCCATTATAAAATTATAATTCACAATGGACTTTCTTGAGAAAGAAGGCCACTTGAAACTTCACCCATTTTTTCACTGTATACTGAGAATCACCTACACTCAAAACCTCCGCCAGATATAACCTGTCCTCCTAGGCCACAGCTATTATGCTGCCTGTTTCCCCTTAAATATAGTTGTGGTTGGTGTGAATTCAATGGTATGGGAGGTCATTGCCTCAGATGACCCAAATCGTTAACTCGATGTGTAGCTTTTGGTTTTGATGTGTTGTGATTGATGAGGACTGTCATTGTAGTGAGATCTGATTGGTCACCCCGGAATATATGTGAGGTGTTGATGTTGCTGATTTGGTTTGGGGTCAGCAAACAGATCCTCAAATTTCACACAAAACTCATTTATAGCTGATTCTATGCCTGTCATTATCCATGTATCCCCCATCTTATCTTCTACCAAGGCTGCAGAGTCTGATTGATCTGTATTCCTATTCCCTGAGACCCGGCAGTAGTCTTGCGCAATTTGCTTGGCTGTTCCCCCTATCCCATCAACCACCCCCTTCCCATGATAGGATGCAAAGTAACACCACTCAATATTTATGTTGAAAGTTTTTGATTTCATAGTAATATTCAGCATAGTTAAAAAACCCAGGTTTACATAGTTCCAGAATTTCAGCTGCCACCCTATTTTTTAAATCCCTACAGGACAAATTAAGGGCCTCAACTGTGAATTACCCAGAGTCCTTTTTCTGAGGAAAGTTATGACCCTCCTGCAACCAAGTCACAAATTATATCTAGCAATCACCAAATGCTAACCTTAACATGGATTTCCATAACAGAACTAAAGTATCAACAGATTGTCCTGAAACATGTTTCTTGCTTTGCTTACTATATATAACCATGAGTCTTATTCCAGAGAAATATAACCATGGCTAGGATACTAACTTCGCCCAGACACATCTTGATTTTAAAATTAAAAGTTAAGTATTGCCAAGCTTATCAAGGCCACAAGTGGTTAGTTGAAGAAAGCAGAGCTATATTGTAAGATATCAGACAGCTATGTATTTACAAAGATATTCCGTAGCCATGAAATAACACCTATCTACAACTGCTACTTTTCAAAATGTACAGTTAATCCCTTTCTGAGTAAGACTAATCTTGCACTCTGGACATTTCAGGTCCAAACTCCATATTCTCCTAGGCATCAACAAAAACAGTTTATGCAGGAAATACTGATCAACCTGATATATAGTCGAGAGTTGAGACTGCATCGTGTGATCAGAGCTGACTCAATGACCAACACATACAAGCCAGAAAATAATGATAGTTACACAAATAATCTTTCAATTACCTGAAACTGCTTATCTTGAGGGTGTTGGTGCCTTCCCGGCCCGGTTCACTCTTCTGATCAGATACTCACGGTCTCCCTCCCACTGCAAGGCCATCTCGTTGGGGTACATTGCGAAACTGATCAACAATAGATGCTGCACTGAGAAAAAGATCGGTTTCAACAATTTCGATGACTCACCTGGTTGTGCCTGCCGCAACTCATTAACTCATCAACTCATCAAGTTTCTGTCACTGCCTCCTATATGCAACTCTTAAACATGTTAAAGTTCCCAAAAAGGTGGTACCAATAACATGAAGGCTAACGACTGTGTGCAAATGCACTCTGTATAACAACCAGAAGTTGAATTGTTAAATGAGCTGTACATGGATTGGACATCTATTTGGTTGTGCTAGCTTTAAAACCCTAAGCTAACAAGTTTATTTATTCTTAACTTATTAAACAAAGCATCTTCTTTGTTTAACATCTAATATACCACTAACAAAAAGGATGCAGACGAATGATTAAAATAGGCAATGGTGTCCCAAAGAAAAATTTCTTACCCCAACTGTAAAATATACTGACATTTTGAGAGCGCGTAGCGCTCGAACCGAGGCCGCGCAGCGGCTGAGCCATAACAGCTTGGGGGTTTGGGGGGGGCGCTGTAAGCCCCCCCCCAACGCCAGCCGCCAAAGCTTTTCAGTTGCAAAATACTGAAAAAATTCATGCTGTAGCTGCAATAAATATATAGAGACTGCCCATGCCCTACACTACAGGCTAATAGATGGATTATGGATATAACTATCGACTATCTTTTCATGCTGATAGGGCCACTAGATTGAAGGAGCCTCTCCATTTACATCACCAGTTCTATAAAACATAATAAAGTTTACATCTTTACATGCATTCATAACACTGTATCAACTAAATGAGAAGGGTGATGTCAGACTGCTTCATAAGGTCGGATACATTTACAGGAGACAGGTTTTGCTCTGACGATAAAACTTAAATGACGCTGCACCTGAAAAATGATATCATGTAGCGAGCCTAGTCTTGTTGGCTCTTTTTATTATCACTGTGCATCTATGTACTTACTGTCTTATTTGCCTCACAGCACTGAAGGGTAATCAACGTCTTTACAGACAAAACAAACTCGCTGGGCCTGGCCAAGCATATGGACAATATAGTTACTTATCCAGGAAGCAGCGGCTCAACTGTGGCATCATCAGCCGGATCATCAGCATCAGCTGTCTTCGCTCTAAGAACAAAAATATCAATTGTGGATTCAATTAATATGTGCAATAAGTAACGGTGCAGCACAGGAAGCTCATCAGTATTATCTATTGTAAACCTCCAACCTAACCTACATCTGAAAAGATATAGGAGGCAATAATAAAGCATATCTCTCTACACAAATGAGCTTCATTCGATGCTGTGTGTCAATCAATGCAGCTTTGCATCAATCAATGCAGCTTTGCATTAAATGATTTTGTGTTCTTTCCCAGTGTAGTGTTTAGGTGATGGAATATAAATGAAAGCATGTATCTCGGCGAGGATTGATTCAAAGAAGATAGCATACGTAGGCCCACATGATCGCGGGAGAACTGCTTTGTTGTTAGTTATTCCTCATGTGACATTCATTTCTAATTCTGCAACAGCAGGAAACCATGGCCATGGACAGCAATGGTTTCAGAAAACTTGAGCCCAATCAAACACTAACTAATGGACTACTATCTATCAAAGCCTGTCAGTCATGTCAAGATGACAGACCACACCACAGAACACAGGCTCCTTGCATTGGAAGGATGATTATCCTGTGAGACAGTCTTCCTCCCTTTTTACCATGATGATAACATTGAAAATATGATTATGATTGGTGATCCCAAAGCAATGGCTCAGTAAGTGTAGTGTGTCATGTCCTTCGGCCAACAGTTGTCAATTTTCATTCTTTATTGTTGTTTGTATGCTCAGCCAGGGAAGATTGTGTAAGTAAACACATACCCCATCATGGAATAGAGATGAATACTAACCTTTTAAAGAACCTAAATAAACCCTGTTGTTTCTTCTCCATATTTCATGGGGAATGAATGAATATATGAAAGAAAAAATCTTTCTTTTCATGTAAATATAACCTTGACCTAGCCTCCGTCTCTAAGATTCATAACATAAAAATATAGATAGGTCTTGATCAGTGCTCAGCAGAACTTTCATTTTGTTGGAAAACCCAGGCTATACAGTGCCCATACCACAATAGGTACCTACTCACTACTGTACTTCCTTAGTAACAGTTGTAGTTACGGTCAGGAGCTTGTCAGCTGCACAAAGTGACCACAAAAATGATGATAAAAAAATGAATAATAAACAAATTTCTTACCCCAACGACCGTTGGGGTTGTGTATGGGCCAAAATCTCTTTCCCCAACGGCGTTGGGGGTCTTGGGGCCTTGGGACTCCACTGAAAATAGGCCAATAAAAAGAGCCTTATTATGATTGTTTGCTGAGCCAATATTCAAAAGACACAAGTGACTAAGCAATAAGAATGTTGCCGATTAAAAAATTAAGATCAGCAGCAATATCATATGACAAGGTGTTAGTTAAATTGTTCAATCACTTCAGTGATATATCTATCAAAAAGGAACCGAAAAAAAGAAAGAAACCAGTCAACTCCATCACAAAGCTCAGCCATTGTCTGAAGGACAGCAAATAGTAACTCACAATCCGCACTCAAGAGCTTGGAAATTTCTTGCTATCTTTGACATCGCTATGATGGTAGTTTTTGTGTCCAAGATTATGCAATCCCTATCTCTCACATGCTTTATTTTATTATCAGCTCAGTCTCAGATTTTTGTTTGTTCCATATAATCAACATATTTAAAAAGTTTGATTTTGTCATGTCCTGAGCAAATAAAAGCTTTTTTCCCCTTCCCTGCTTCCTACAGGACTATCCATGATGTGAAATTGCAAAGGACTACAGTAATCTGAGTAAAAATGGATCGTTAGGGCCATTGGGATAGCAAGGATTGATTTGGATAATAGCTTTACCTCATTCCGCTGGACTAAATAACTATTTTAACCTCCGTGTCCGGCATTAAAATTACTGAAAACTGTGAGGTATGATGATCGGTCATGTATAGCAAGATGCCTCTCGTGCTGATTGGGGAGACATCATTAGCATTGATTGAATCCTGAATGATATCAGATTCAACTTGGAATTTTGCATCACAAAGTGATGAATTGTCAAGAGGCTCGCTGCGCACATTGGGATACAACATACAGTGGTGCGCGTACCACTGCACAACACACAGGTCTTCAGCTAGAAACCATGAGTCAAGCGCTGTTTCGAGGCCTTCTCTAGTACAACCTCCTCATGGCCGGCCCCAGCAGCATGAAGCCACCCCTGTGTGTTGATGAACATCTCAATCAATCTCATCGATCCCTCAGTGCATTTTGTCAGTTTCGGTGGTTTGACATAATTGGTGTGTTTACGCTGTTGCGCAACCAGGGAGGCTGCCAACTCGTCATTGTTTCAGTGTAACAATGTTCGCCCCATCACTCTCATGCTTATACTCTAAGTCAAACCAGTGCAGGGAGGTTTGCTTTCCTTCAACTCATCGGCGCAACACTGCTAATCGTCAAGGCACCCGCCCCTCGTGCCATAGTTCACTACTCAAATTCACCACATTGAGCATAGTACAACTCATACACAAGTCAGAGAGATGACTTGTTTGCGCTACAGCCAGTGGGCTGACTGTGATCTCCTGTCTCGCTCTGCCTGCCTTTTATGCGATGGCCAAGCTTTTAATCCTATGTTTGTAATGCCTTAGATCTAACTCAGACTCACTCTGGTTTTTCACCCTGCAGAGGTTAAACTACTTTAATTTGAGTATTAAAGGCATAATCCCGCTTAGCCTTCTACCCCGCTCAGTTTGCTAATCATCACTTAATCCCCTCAATCTAATCCTTACAAGGATTATAAACACAGGAATTAAATGCTGGCCAACTCCATAAAACAAAGTGAGTGTGTTAAACCCCAGCTTACAAGCAATAGGATTACTTAGCTTTTGTCTTCACACAGTGCTTTTTGTGGCTTGTTTGAGTTCTCTGCCCGACAGCCCAACTCTAGTCAGAAATTTGGTAGCTGATCTAGCCATGAATCCACGGCAGCCAACTTTTACTGCGAATAATTCGCAATTCCAACCTTTGTCTTGGCATTGTGTCACCAGATCTTCGTATCTTGTCAGTTTTCTCTCATGCGCGTTTGAGAGATTTTCTTCCCAAGGCACCGTCAATTCCATCAGTATTAGTGCTTTTTCTTTGTCAGACCAGACAATTAAGTCTGGTCTTTGGTTCGTGATCACAATATGCTGTGGCATGCTGAGCTGCTCTGTGAGGTCGCATCTCACCTGCCATTCTCCGCTGTTCATCAATCCCTTTTTGCGCAAAATCTTTTCACGCGCTTCACCTCCAGCATTAGCGTATTCACACTTCTCCGTGACATATTTATACAACACTTTCAGGACTTGATTATGCCTATATGTGTATCTTCCAAGGGTCTGTGGGCAATTCGACAGAATATGTCGAAGTGTGCCCCTGGCCGAGCACTCGGCGCACTTCGAGTTCTCGGTCAAATTCCAGCGTTCCAGGTTCGCCGGGGTCGGTAGTTGATCATAAGCTGCACCAACCAGAAAGCTGATCCTTTGTGGCTCCATCGACCACATTTCTGTCTGTTGAGCCAACAAGTCCACCGGCCTTGTTGGGCTTGGCCTACAGCTTGTGTCTGGCGGCGCACCTCTTCCATCTTGCGCACCTCATCAACTACCATCTCCCGTCTAACCTTTGGGCTTTCCTTTGAGAACCACCGGTTTGCTTCCCAGCCGATGCCATGACGTGCAGTTGTCACAGCACCCACAATCTCACTTATCTCCAGTCGAGACTTGGCATCTCTGACAGTCTCTGTGACAGATCACTTTTTACCAGTGTCAAGTGTTGGAGCACATTCCCTTATCACCTGGTCTGGTGACTCGTTCAACATCATATCCAGTCTCGCCTTTGATGTTTTGTACTCTTCCACAAGCGATTTCATAGGTAGTGAAAGAGTAAACGAACTGGCATACAGTGCATTAGTGTTGAAGCTCCTTGGAACTCCGAGCCACTTGCGCATGTGCTTGTTAATCATTTGCTCCATTCTCTCAACTGGTGTAAGCGGAATATCATAAACTGTCAGAGGCCACAGAATTCGAGGCATGAGTGCAAAGTTGAGAATCCAGGCTGGACGCGATTGAAAAATGTGGTCTGTCTGGTAAATACAATCGCGTCCAGCCCTGTAATGAGTTGCTTTTTCACCTCGTTTCCGCGGAACCTGTCTGTGATTGGTAAACTATACCATCTTCCTAAGCTATTCACAGGCTGCTCTGCAAGCGTGGGAATACGCTCTGTTCCTATGAAGTAGTTTTTTGGTACAGGTTTGCCTTTACACAAAGACAGGGACCGGCTCTTGCTAGGTTTGAATCGCATCGCACATCTCTCTATCAACTCATGCAGCCTATCGATTGAAGCTACAACCTGAGCCTTGTCTGGTGATATTATTGTAATGTCATCCATAAAGGCCCTCATCGGCGGAAGTATCTGGTTTGGAAGTATGAGGCTCGCTGCGCACATTGTGTCAATGGTCATGATCAGAAGAGCTGCATAAGCGACAGCTTTGAAATTGGCATGAGCAGGAAATTGGTAGCTGTAGCATTAAGCATGTCCGTGTAGTAAGTTGTAGTGGCCTGTTCAGCTTTAGAGTGCTGTCCATGTTAGCCAACATGTGCTGCTTTAAATCAGGTATTTCATCCATTTGTTTTGAACAGAGTTAAACCTACAGAAGAAAAAATGAAAAGATGGTATTTTGAGCATCTTTTTTTCGGAGTTTCCTCTTCTCTTCTCTGTTTGGTATGGTTTTAACGATCTCAGGCTGAAAAGTCATTGGGACATATGAAATAAAACAGCCTGTGCTCCTAGTTGCAGTAAAACTGCTGCAAAGTCTGAAAATTGGGATCATAGTGGATCATAGTGATTAATTGCCTCCCCCTGGCCACTATGATCCACTATGATCCCTGCTAAATTATTTAAAAAAAAATTAAAATGCTATTTTCCACAATCTTAATTTTTTTATAATTTTTATTTGCCCTATGAACTCACAATATTTGATTTACTGGGATAACCATACTGGAATATCTCCCTGAATACACTTTGCGGATATACAGGTTCCAAACATGCTGAGTGGCCGATTACGTCTTTTGTTGGTAACACCACATTGAGAGAAGACCAATTATATCTAGCAATTAAATGCTCGAATGTAACATGGATTTTTTTAACGGAGCTTTCTATGCTTCCTAAATAACTGATCTGCTCATAGTATTGTTAAAATATCCACTTCAATTTATGGGACGTTTCAGTTAATAGTTGTAACGCATGATGCCTCTTATTTTCTCATAAAGATTATTCATAATTTAGTATTCAGCAATTTACCAAGATGGTACTTTCGCCTGTAAAGTACTCATCTTCAAAGTCATCAGCAGATATTCCAGGATCTAAGAATATTATCGGCGGGGAGGCTGGATGAGACCTAGCTGGCCTTATTACCATCTGACTGAATACGAGCTGGCCGTGAAATTTTCTGTGTTGAGAACAAGGGTGGGCGCTGTGGTGCTGACCCTCTTCTGGTCTGCTGTTGAGGTCTCACTTGTTGAGTCTGAGCTTGCTCTACAATGACGTTAGGAGTGAGGGCTTCTACTGCGTTGTTGGTATCAATATTATTAAACCTTTTATCCACTTTATTTCCTCAAGCTGTCATATATGTATCATCAAAAAATAAATCCTCTTCTCTGCCCAGTTTAACAACAGAGTTGTTAGTGGATGTTTGTAAGGTTGTGATGTATCTTCCTTTACATTGTCCCATCACCTGGCGAGTTGTCCGGCCCTGTTTGTTTTTATCCAGGTCTGTTGAAGCTCCTCTCCATGACTATCCATACCTGGGTTCCCAGCTGTACCATACCAATAATACCTACAATGTTCTCGTGACTCACTCACCCACAAGTAAGTCCGTTTCTCTGCAAAGTTCAACAACAGGGTCTCCAGTCTGTGACAACAGATTCTCCATCCCGATTAACTCTCCTAAAACAAGACGATTGAAAAATAATTATGCCACATTTCTTACCTGTGTAAGGGGCGCTGAGATGTGGGATTCGAAAAACACTGTGACCGAACAACTCCACACCCTCGCGCTGTTCCTTCTTAACCTTCTAGCAAAACAAATCATTTTTTCTATTACATTCATTCGGAAAGAAAAGGGAGAATGATCCTCAAGGATTAGCTTTAGATAAGTTTATCATCAGATCCGAAATGTTCAACTCATGTGGAGACAATTTAGGGAAGACAACTCCGAATACACCGGAGGGATAACCTTGGCAAAATAAATCTTCTACCATTATGTTGACAAAAAAAACTACATAGATACTACCAGACTCTGTTCTGTTCATAATGTATAAAACAAGAATGAGAATGATAAGATGAACAGAGCGTGGCATGTAACGCATGATTACACATCGCCAGGTACTTCATTACCCTCTCCCTCGACAGGAACCAAGAGTGCCAATTGTTGGACAGCCCGAATGATTCTTATGGGCTTGCTGACCCTATACTGAGTGGCACCTACTGTGCAGCTCCTATACTGCAGAGCTACCCGCCTATTTTCCCATCTCCTCCCTGTAATAATTTTACCACACTAGCTATCTGATATTTACCCCTTAAATAGTTCGAGTCAGTCACTACTACCGCGTCCCCTATCCATACCTCACGCTGAGCTTGCTTTCTCCACTTATTCTTGGCTAGGTAAAGTGAAGTGAATTTATTTTTTGGTAATTGTGTTAGAAACACATTACAATTTAGGTGTGAACCATATCTCTCTCAGTTATTTAAAAGACGAATACTAAAAGGCACAAAGCTGCACAAAAATCTTGATGTTCTAGTTTTTGGCATGATAAAATATTTACGATTACTTTTATAACAATTGCATAAAATGTGTCTATCATCAGCGATAAAACGTTGAGCTAAATTAAAAATACTCATGTCAACAAAACAGGCAGCGTCAAAAATGTAGCTGTTTTTTAAAAACGGACTTAAAAGCATATTCTTTTGTCTTTCTGTAGCACCAGTGTACCAGAGTTCAATATTATAGGTAAAAATGGGTTGGATCAGTGATTGGATAAAATTATGTTGTTGATACTGGTTAGGTTTAAAATGTTTGAATCTAGAAAAAGCGTAAAATCTTTTCTTTAGTTTACTATAGACATATTCAGTGTTTGAGCACCATTTAAGATCACAGTCGAAAAATGTACCTAGGTATTTAAAACTATCTACCTTCTCTATTGGATTACCATTTATAAAAATATAGTCGTATAAGGCACAAGATTTGCTAAAATTCACAACCATCTCTTTGGTTTTCGCTGTGTTAAGAATAAGATTCACAGAGGAACATTGCTCAGTAAAATGTTGTATGGCATTAAAATAATTTTGAGATATAGTTGGCTGTTTAAAATTCAAAAGTCCTATGATGGCCATGTCATCCGCATATTTAAAAATCTTCACATTATCACAGTTAGATTTGATAAAATCAGTGTATACAGAAAACAAAATAGGAGATATAACACAGCCTTGTGGGCAGCCAATATCACAGCTCAGCTTTTTAGATTTGGCATTTCCAACATTTACAAATTGCTGGCGGTCAACAAGAAAAGCTTTAATAATTGACAGTAAATAGTGAGGAACATTCATGGCTTTCAGCTTTTCAATTAAAATCTTAGGTACAATAGTGTTAAAAGCGGATGTAAAATCAACAAATAAAATTCGAGCATAACTTGATTGTTGTTCCAGGTGTGACCATAAAAAATAATCAATACTAATACATGCGTCTTTGGTACTTCGGTTCTTTTTGTACGCAAATTGACAGTCATCTAGGGCTATAATACTTAAAAGTCTTGATTTTAAGATTTTCTCAAAACACTTCATCACCACAGATGTCTGTAATCATTATTGCACGATGGATTTGGCTTCTTAGGAAGTGGTGTGATTGCTGATAGTTTCCATAAATTTGGAAGAGTACCAGTCTTTAAACATAAATTAAAAATTTCACAAAAAATAGGAGCAAGTTCAAAGTAACAGTCTTTTAATACTCTGATTGAGATGTTGTCTGGACCTGCTGCTTTGGATGGATTACACCGTCTAAACTGCTCTCGTACTTCGTCTATGCTGATATCAGGTGGTGGGTCAGCATCAGGTGGTTCGGGATCAGGTGGATCAGGAGGCTCAGCTGCCGCTTCAGTTAGATCAGGATTGTTGAATCTCGTGTAGAATTGATTGAGGTCATCTGCTAATTTGGTCTGCTCAGTTGGTTGCATCAGGTCAAAGTTACTGGTGGTTTTACTGGATAGGTTTGACATAGATTTTATGCCCTTCCACGCCAGCTTGATATCTGTTGACATTTTATCCAGTGTCTTGCTTTTGTATTTTAGTTTCTCTTTTTCGTATGTAGGAGCATACAACTCTACCCAAAGTCTATCAGATGGGGTAACCTTCAGATCAAGACCACCTGGTTGGTCAACAATAGACCTACCGATGAGCAGACAGTTAGGAGTAAGCAAATTGACTTCTGAATCTGATCCAGGAAGTCTACCTGGCTATGTTTTTTTTAAAGTTGTACACTGTGGGGAAAATTATGGAACAAATTAAATATATATTTTTGTTCATAAAAAAGGTGTAGTAGAGTCAATTCAGAGTTGCCGAAATCAAATCCGGCAGTGAAAAGGCGCTCAGACCATCCGCTGCCGCAATAATGCGGTGTCGGCAGCGAAATCACAGAATTATAAATTAATCTATCTACACGTTTGAATAATCTAACATGGGCAATTTGATGGAGCTGACGTTGATTTTGAGGGTTAAAATGTGATTAGACCACCCGCTGCCGCAGTAACGCAACGTCGGCAGCAAAAACGCAGAAGTTTTAATTTATCACTCTACTCGCTTAAACAGTCTAGCATGGGTAATTTGATGGTGCTGACGTTGATTTCAGGGGTTAAAAGTGTTTATACCACTCACTGCAGCAATGTCATAGCTCCGGCAGCCAAGTCAATACATCAATTTGTATGATTACCATGTTTTATCGAGGATGTTGATGTTGAATCTAGGTGTATGTATGGATATACCTACAGGGACCCCTACTAGTGACCTAGTGTAAAATACGACAGTAAACTTTCTACTGTGAATACAAGGCAAGATTATCACTTTAACAAATTTTATAATCATTTTAATTAATTGCAATAAACAGTGGGTCAAATTAAAATACGAAGAGTAAAACCAATAATAAAGCGTAAAGTATAGAAAAAGTGTCATTTGTATCATTTCAACAAGTAAATGCAAAACTAATATTTAACATAAATACAAAAAAAGAATAGGAATAAAACATTCTATACAATACATCACAATATTAAATCCTCAGTGTCATAAACGGGGTTGAGCTCGTAATTGTAAACAAATTAACACGTGTTGGGAAATTCCAATATTCAGTTACTTTTGATTGGATGAGCTATTTTAAATGCCATGTCAAGCGACTAATAATATTATGATTTTGGATAACAACATGCCTGTGGTTTATTGAACTTTGAACTTTGATGCCTTGCAACATTGTGTCGATACTTGCTGCAGATTTATATTCACTGTTAAGCAGCC
This sequence comes from Membranipora membranacea, assembly GCA_914767715.1. NCBI lineage: Eukaryota > Metazoa > Bryozoa > Gymnolaemata > Cheilostomatida > Membraniporidae > Membranipora > Membranipora membranacea. Next base: position 13,083,280 of record OU612073.1, on the reverse strand, counting down.
GTACTGGCTGGCTGGCTGGCTGGCTGGCTGGCCGGCCGGCTGGCTGGCTGTTAGTTTGAATAACAAAATGCTATGGATATTTATTCCTGGATTTTCACTAAACAGCTTTGGATAAAATACTCTTAGCAGTGAAAAACAAGCAACATTCGCTCTTCGAGTCTGGAATAGGTGAGTAACTTTATAACACAGTAGATATAAACTTGGCATTGAATAATGAAGGTAGTGGTTGATAGCTCTTATTTCCCGATTGCAAAATTCTTTCTCTGTGAAGGCTTGTTCGTCGCCCATGGCTCTTATAAACCCAACTTCAGTTATGTTTTTTAACTCAAATCTTTTTATTTACTCTCTTGTTTTCTCTTTTGCAGTCTTGAGTATCGGTACTATTTTAGAGCGGACATCGTAGTAGCTCCGTTTGTTGGAAGGTGAAGATTTAACCTTATACTTCCACCGCTTCGACAGAAACTGGTCTGCTAATTGAGTGCCAACTATTCTCCTACTCAAGGATAAGCTCTGCAAAAGGTTGAATCTGTCATTAGTACCATTAGTCATCATAAAGTTACAATATTTCGCTTTTGTTTAGTATGTCAGGTTGGGCAAGGTCAGGTAGGCAGTATATAGGCTTTTATAATGCAATCAAATTACGATTAAATTACAAGACGATAGTGATGGTAATAAACAAACATACCATCTCCACTCAAGTGCTTCGCACTCTTCTCACTTGTACCTTTGCCGTCTACAATCGGTGTTGAGGTGCTGAGCAGACTCAAAAGGTTTTCAGCTTACATATACTATTAAATGTACTTCTACAACAGGGATAATAGCGCTCAAATTTCGCCTCCGTCACTGTTAGCAGTATTCATCATCACTCACAAACACTAACAGCGACCTGGGCAACATTTGATTTGCTAATGATGTGCTACTTTAGTTGTGGTCAACTTGTATTAATTTAATTCAGTGTCCTTTTATTTCGTTCCTGGCTTCAGTCCTTGTAATACCTGAAGGGTGTATCATGGAAACGGAGAGGTTGGTGATTGGTGTCTTCCAGACATGCGATACATCCAGTCTAGGTTTCTTGAATGGAGTACACAAAGCGCTGCTGAGCGAAAGATCATTCACACCTTCAAATATAAATTCCAAGGTATGTGTTATAACATCAATCATTACGAGTATTCAATACAAAAATTTGGTTAATACCTGCTAGTCTTGTAGAGGAGATATGAGAGTCACTGTCAATATCTGTTTCCTGACATACTTCCTCATCTGGAGGCACTGAAATTATTGAGACAAGACTATTATTATTATGAGATCATGCCAAGTAATTATCCATACCCCATTCACCCATCGTGTAAATGTGTAGATCGTGCAAACTCATCTAAAAAGTATCACCAGTATTATGAGATCAGCAAAACTTTTCATACCAAATTTACCCCAATCAAAACTTACCTATTTCTGTGATCATCTCTGGCTCATCTTCGTCATCCTGTTGTTGCTGGTTTGATTCTCCAATATCCTCCAGCGATTCAGCACTTTTCTCCCTGCCATCAATTTCGTCTTCAACAGCAGCTATATCACAGCTTGCCAGTCGTTTAGCTTTGTAGGCTGAGAAGCAGCTAGTGATATGGTCCCAAACATCATTAATATTTTCATCACTGTAAATACCGAGAGCGTGATAACATGCCATTAAAAACTTCAATATCCAATGATATATGGATGATCGACTTTAATAAATCCAACTCTGCTCAGTATGCAACAGACCAATACTCTTTTGGATGTTAGGCAATATTTACCGGAAATGCGTTAACTGTACATAGTTTCCTGATCTTTCTTCGGCCTCACCTCTCCGTCCAAAAAAATCCATGATCCATCTTCGAGTTCCTCATGCCAGCATTCATCAAGGAGATAATCAGAGATTCTCTCCTTATGCGTAGCAAAAGCTGAAGGATCTTCATCAATCATACTCTGAGTAATGATGGTGATATTCCTCTTTGCAATCGCCAGGAGCTATTTCCTGACTCTTGCGACTTCAGCGACCTGCCGAAATCACCTTCTAACCGCTTCACATGAAGGTGTGTCATGGCGTTCACTTGTATATGGTCAGGTTAGTGCTATCCTCCGTTCCTTTAATATCTTTAAAGAAGCGTTCTTGGCACTCAGCATTGAGTGACCTCAATGCAACTATCCTGAACCACTCTGAATGAAATGGCATTCCGAACATTGCCCTCTGGGATACTTACCTAGGCGCACCAAATAGCTAAAAAATATAATAAAATGTCATTTGACAATTTTGCAAATGTCAGTAAAAGCTGAATAAGTGCTTCACATCATGTTTTAGTCTAGAAACAAAACTATATGTGAATTTTATTAAAATTTACCTTTTTGAAATCCAGTCCGAAACACATAGGTGAGCCCATAAAGTGATAAAATGTTCCTCTTGTTCCTCCTAAAGTCTTGAATGCCGGACAGATTTACTATCAGCCTATACAATCTCCTTCCATCGGGTTGTTCGTGTATCTCATTAGTATTGCACATGATGTCCCTGATTCCAAGAAGAGCTTTTCTGGCTTTACTTCCTGAGATTTCATGGCGGTGATCTAAAAAAACCCAAAACCATACTACAGTCTCATCTTTTATGATTAGTGCTGTTGTGACTAATGAAATTAATTTAGTTCAGGCCTTTTTACTGGTTGCCGATGCAATTAACTCAGGAGAGGCTAGATTAATTTTGCTGGATTGATAGTGCTCTGATGCTATGTGGCTTGACATACTTTGAAGCGCTGGTAGTACTGATTTTAGTAACTCTTGAAGCTGATGCGATACGACAAACATCATTTCCTTGAATACATCGCCTGCAACCAGAAACCACAACTAACCCACCCAGAAACCACAACTAACCCACATAGTCAGTAAACACTGAGCTTGCGGTCTGGTAATTGATAAAACTGGCAGAAAATGTTTGATGAACTATCATTCAATATCTACCCGCAAGACAGGGTGTGATATCATTAGGGAATAAATTTGTATTACATCCGGAGACTATAGATAATATCTATAGTCTCTGTTACGGCTGAAGCTTTGTCTAGCCAATGCTGAGATTTACAACGGCAACAGCATCCAAAATAAAAGAGATTTCAATCAAGCAGCCTCAAAAACTAGCATAGTGTAGGATTATAACTGATTTATACCTATCATTGCCTTGATCTAGTACTGCCCTGCTGATTTATATTTTGGTGATTGTATCTGTGAATGAATTGCACTCTGATGTATACAGGTTTCAATATTATCGCGATCACTGTTGTATTTCTGGGAAAATTCTGTTTGTTCTAGTGAATCAAACAAATTAGGAAATGGAAAAAAAGGGTTGATTTGATTTTGTCCCATACTATATATATTGAAGATAAATCATTCAAAAACGACTGTACCACAACAGGTGAGTTGATATTTGCTTGATCCATTCTGCCCTAAAGTTAATATCAACCCACGACCAAATTCCAAAGTCCAAAAAAACTTTGTTGATGTTGAAAGAACACATTGTATTCTGAATCGGTGTTCGCTCATTCCATTCTGTCCTGAAAATACTTTGAACCTGCGACAGTGAATACAACTGTGATCGAAGAGCTCCTCACACGTGACCTCAAGGTCTCACAACCAATTTGTCTATCATTCTCTTATAAAATGTGTTTGTACAAATGACTGGCAGAAAATAAGGCCTTATGATTCCTGTGCTCCAAGAACCGGTTGTGTGTCACTTAATGTGAATCCACAATAAAATAACAGTTGGTCCCCTCCCAGTTGAATTTGAGGCTAGCTACTGTGCTTTTTTTTCTCACTCAGTCTCATACTCGTACACTTTATTGTAAACTTACTTGTCATAATTAAAGTTTTGCTTCTGAATGGATCTTCAGTCCATGCTGGAAAGTCTAGAGACTCAATTGCAAAAACAAGACAGAAACAACTGGCTTATGATATTTCTATCTCCTGTCATATTTAATTCCGTGAATTGTGTACAAGCTCAAAAGGGAGGGGGGGGGGGGTGGTGGCTCTTGGCAGTCAACAATGAAGGTGGGTAATGACATACAAGGATTAGAGTCTGAACTTATCAGGATAAGAGATGATTAGACCAAGCTCATCGCTGTTCTTATATAATATGAACAAGATAAAAAAAAAGTTATATGTCTTTATACGTGTGTGTTCTCACTGCCTGGTAGTGTGGGAGGAAAAAATCCTTCCTACTGGGCCCCAGTAGGGAGGTTTTTCTCCTCCCAAACGATCTTGTATCTTGCACAGGTGGTAAGTCAATAATCAGTTCCTTCTCATTTATCTTGCACAGATAAATTAGGTCATTTCATTTTTATTCTCTCAAACTATCTAACACAGGTAGTACCCTGCTGGTTTGACCAGGGAGGGTGGGATATAAGTTTATGGGTCAAAGTAGCCTGTCCTGTATAAAAAACAAGAATTGTCCTCTCAACATCAGTGTGTGGGCAACTCCTAATATTATTAAATGTAAGCCATGCCTACATATAAGAAGTCATCCAATGAAAGTGCAGCACTGATGCTGCTAATTTTATTTTTCGTATAAGTGGTGGTTAGAATAGTTAGTAGGCCTGGAGAATTTTCCCTGGTACCAGTCATGAGAGCTGTAACTATGAGTTGGGGATGAGCATGATGGAGTCTGTAATCACTCAGGTAATATGATTTTAATTCTGATGATAAGCACATAAAGCAGCAGCGAACCGCTCTCAAAACTAAAAATGTTTTTTTACAAGTACATGTAACCAATGAGGAGTTCATTGATGTAACTGCTTTTTACAATTTCTTCAGCTGACCACACTATTTTTCTTTTGCCGTTGTTGTAATACATGGTCTCACTGATACAATTTTTTGTATACTGATTGATAAAACTAAAATGTTTACATACATACATATTCACTGGATGGACAGAGTTAGCCTAAGTAGGGGGTCTTTGAATTAGAATGAGCGATGCTTTACTCAAGCGAATTATCACTATCACCAGGGAGAAAGAAATGCCTGCTACCGCATCGATCAAAATTATCACTCACTTGGTCTTTCAATTAGACAAAATTGCCCCAACTTGCTCACACGGAATGTATATAGTCTCATCATAGAGTGAGCGATGTATATGGGAAAGATTGAGTGAGCGATCAGATTACGATTTTTGGTTCGACTTTTTGCAAGAAGGAAAACGTTGCACCGCTCAAAAATCCTATGCCATCTTATGATGATACTACATGTCATGATGCAAGCTTCGATTTCTCATAAACTTATGTCCAATCAATCGACCGTAAATGATTGTATTCAATCACCTATTTTAGATGACAGTGGAGTATGAACTGAAACAAGATACAAAGGGGACGAGGACATCAGGGCTTTTGTCAGAATGTTGGATGACCTTGCTTTTGCCCCAGTCAACAACATTAACACTGGGCTCGCAATATTCCGAAAATGGCGCTCCAAATGGTGAGTGCCAACTGCAGTGATTTAACGCTGACCTTAGGTCATGTCTTCTAGTGAGTAAAACCTGATGTTCATTGATATTGTTAATGTAGTCAATTGGAGCTAAATTGATAGATTGATTGATTGCGTAACATAGACAAAAATACATGTTGCAGAAGTTGGTGTAAATATTGGCCAGACATGAACAAAAATGGAAACAAAGTAAAAACTCGCTAGGATTGTTTAAAACAAAATAATATGATTTAAAGTTTGTACAAGATGGCATAATCTGATCGCAAGTGTTTTAGTTAGTCTCTGAATGTGTAAATCTAAGTCATGGTACTCAATAGGCCTACCAAGTTTAGAACAATCTTTAAAAATCTTTCTGATAGCATTTTTATCACTGGCATAGATACAAGTAAAAATAGTAGGTAAACAATAGGATATGAGGAACATGATAAAACTTTTGAAAAACATATTGGCTAGAGGTTTAGAGCTAAATACGCAAAATTCTTCACAATATACTTTCTTATAGCTGCAGTTGTAACCACTGATTGTATATGCTCACGAATCCTCAAATCTTGATCTACTATAACACCAAGGTATCTCACTTTATCAGACAATACAATATTTGTTCCATTCAATACAAGAGTATGGGCAAAGATTTGGTATGGGTATGAGGTTTTACATGTTCAGTTGAGAACATAATTTCTTGGGTCTTAAATCAACACATTGTTTAGAAATTATTTTAATCTCATCAAAGTAAGTAATAATCAAGCAATTGTAAATGCAACTTGATAATAATCAGTTGTGTCGTGTTTTTTACAGGATTTCAGGACCTTGTAGACTACTTTGATTGTCAACTATGTGACTGGGCTATGGGTTGCACAGTCTTGGCAGCAGGGAGAAGGCTTGAAGATGGTATTGCTGTGGGGCCTGTGAAGACTATACATCCAGGGAGATATAGAGTTCAAACTTCGAAAGGAGTTTTCAAAATGTCAGGATTCCTACATCAAGTGAGTGAGCAATTGGTTAGCTAGACCCTGGCATGTCTCACTTTCTCTCTGAGTGAGCGACCAAGTTGGGAACTTGGCTGTTTTTAATTGGAAGCCTGGGCAAAATCTTCTCTGAAGGGAATAACTTTGGCTTAAGGTTATGATACCAACGCTGACCGATTTGGACATTTTATATACCGTTGGAAAGCTAATCGATCCCACTGATTCTGAAAATATTGATTTCAGAATGACGTCATGGCGTTGCGCTATTTTTATATAAGGCACAATAATTGGCTTTCAGGAGGATTGTTTAGGAACCTCTGAAGAACCCATGAAGGGCACGAGAGGAAAAATCATCTTTTATGCATTGGTTATTAGCTCATTTAAGTCATAAGATAAGGATTCAATGCGATGCAAACCACATGCAGAAAAGACAAGTTATTTACTGCGGGAGACCCCATTCTACATGTCATGACTAATAAATAACATTGGTATCAATTATATTACGAGTTGCCCTCTCCATCAGAATGCTTATAATTCTAATATGTTGGCCGCTTGCAAAACTTCTTAGGTTGTACTTTCACCTATTGGAACCAAAACTGTGAAAAATGAAATTATCTTGCAACTTCATTGTCAGCATTAAGTCATCAAGATAGGCAGTAAAATTTTAGTGAGCATTTTACCTTTAAAGTACTAGGCTAATGAGGGGGTGCACGGGGATTAATCATAATTAGTATTTTCTGGTGACAAGCAAGACCATTGGCTGATCAGTGTAATTAGAGGCGGAGAATGGCCTTGGTCTCCGCCTCTTACAGCCAGTCCACGTTGCGTTCCCAAGTGGTCCAGTGTGTTATATAAGAAATTGTGATTCGCAGACACCCATAAATAAAGTTGAATAGAAGCCTATGATATAGCTATTGTTATGTTGGATCATCACACTTGGGATTATAGGATTTTATTACAACGTTCAATTTCAATCTTGACAACGGTATCTAGGCAACCTCTGAAACCATAAATCATAACGTCAAAATCGACCAATAAGAGCTTGTATAATTTGAAGCGGATGATTTGAAATCATTGGAACTGGGAGTTTTTGGATGACCTCAGATGTATTTTCACCACTTTCCGATGCAAATTTTGGAAGGAAAATTTATTGGGCATGTGTATCACACAATTCAGCATCTGCATAACTGATTCCTATTAAAGAAAATTCACTACTGCTCCTCTTTTTTTCTGAAAAAGCAGGAGGAATTTGAATGCCGCTAACCTAATTTGAATTTGATATGGCTGGGTGATCGCTTTACATTGACTGGCCCTTATATACCGGTCGAGCCACTTTGAGTATATTATGTTTATTTACTCATCACTACTTGCTTACTCCTATCATATTCTTTTCATGTATCACTTAGATTTTAGATTATCTAGTTATCTTAAAGCAGCGTCATAGGTATGAAATTTGAAAGCTGATTTACTTAGTCTTCTCTCCTTTAGCTAAGGATATCAGCAATTACAAAATAATCAAACTTATCATCATATTTATCCACAATTATCCAGTCGTCTAATGGTGAGATGCCTATGCGCCTCTCATTATCATAAATACGGAAATATATTGTGTCTTCTTTATTTGTGTGATTAGATAGCGTCGCGATTTTAATAATTGCATATCGCATCTAAACAATATAGCCTGCGTATGCTGGATTGCAAAAACAGTCGGCAATAAGTTAGCTAAGATTTTCTATTGTTTTTATCCCTGTAGTTGCAGTCATACCTTTAGTTAAACTTTGAAGAAAAAGTTCTACACCCGAAACAAATCTATAACAGCCGATATGCCGCGTGGAAACGTTCGTTTATTGAACTTTCAACTGTTGGAGCCAAAATTCGAAATTTAATGTTCATTATGTCACCAAGCTAACTCCTTGATGTCATTATGTCAACTAACCAGGCAGAAAATTTCAGAAAATCAAGACACGTCTTTATTTAACCTAACTCCTTGATTTATATGATCACCCTTTGATTCCATTATCACTCACATCATTTTCATATACCATTATCTTAGATTAGATCATTTAGTCATTGTAACCATGTAAGATAACAATGTTAGATAGTGTTGGCTTTAGGGGTTGGGTAAATGGTATTCTATAAATAGACTATAAGCCCTCAATCTGACAGGATGAATATCGCTATCTATTGTTTACAACTGTCAGACCAAATAAGATTTGTGACAGTGAACTTTTCTGATCACTAGTCATTGAGTTTCCAAACTGTTTACATCTCAGGTAAGAGCAATCAGTTAAACTGTAAGTGTATCTTTTTACAATGCCTACACAAGACTCATTGTAAATGTATAAACATATCCTCATTAATTAATTATTGTTTGCAGTTGATGTACACAGGACTGGTCACTTATGCATATTATCATCCTTCCATCATTGCTATATGCTCATGATGTGTGAGTTTTTCTTTTTTTCATTTTAAAGTTAAGTTTTGGATCATGTAGAAAAAAAAAACTATACAACATATATTATCATTTTTAGCAGCGCAGCTCAAGTCTTTACCAGCCTCTCTCATGGAAACAGACTTATGAATAGGCCATAGGTGTCTGGTGGGCTGATATGTGACTTAGAACATTACCCTACTATATCTGATGACCTGGACTGATATATGAAAGTGTTATAAATGTGGAAATACCATGAATAGAGAATATATTTCATTTTACAAGGTAAGTAAGCACCACAAGTAGCCACTCATCAGCTGTGATAGTAGGTGATTCTTTTGACCAACAACATGATACTTTAACTAGTCTGAGCCCCCCAGACTTTTGCCCCTCGCCCGACGGCCCCCGGCGAGGGAAAGTCTGAGAACAATGCAGGATCTTGCTTGAGCTGTCTGCTCTTGAGTGTTATAACTTAATCAAGGGGAACACTAAAACTGCAATATCTGTTGATTTCTATTCATGCCACCTACTATATTGCTCCAGGTATGAGAGTTCTCCAGTCAGACTCTGGGAAAAGTAGCCTCATGTTTGGGCAATACCCATGAGCGGAGATATTCATTGCCAAGTAGTGAGGAAAATGCCAAAATTTCTTTCATTTTGAATAAGGGGGGTCATTCATGACATTGACAAAATGTTCATACAATGTGTATTATTGGATCCTAGGCTATATGAAGTAAGATCAATGTAGAAGTAATGAGAGGAAAAATCCAAGCAAATCCTGCAAAGTGCATAGACTCGAAAAAAGTTTTTTTTTGCATCTTTAATAGGTGTCACATTTTTTAGTTAGGATATCAGCAACTACTGAGTGGTCACTTATTTATGTACAATTACTCTGTTGTCATACTGTGTTGCATGGCTATTTAATTTTCATAATCCCATGTAATGTGTACGACTTGGTAGGTTATAGTCTCGGAGGTTTGCTGCTCTTATTTCTCGAAAAAAAACAGCTGTCATGGTTATTTCAATATTAGCTTTAATATCAGATGAGATAAGCTTGCCAAAACTTCTAATTCCCAACCAACGCTCTTTGAGAGGCTTCCACCTGTGAAACTGTGTTGGTTACAGTCTCAGAAGGTTGCTGCTCTACATTTTTTAAAGCAGCTGTCACATTTTTTTTCGAAAGCTTGGCACAACTTTTCTTACTGGGCAGCGCATTTTGAGAGGCTTTTATCTGTGTGACTTTGTTGCTCTCAGCCACATAGATTTGCTGCTACTCTTTTTTTCAAAGCAGCTGTCATAGCAACTTGGCGCCCAATCTTTTTTACCCATCAGCTTTCTTTTTGATAAATGATAACCTGTGTAATTGTGTCTAGGTAACGATTTCCAAACAAACCGCAGTCAGTCGTTAGTGGATTATCAGAGGTTTGCTGCTCTTTTTTTCTGTATAGCAGCTGTCATAGTCAGAAACCGTCCACAACTAGCTAGCTTCCTAGGTGTGTGTATCATTATTTAAAAAAAAGCTGATCTAATTGGCCGACTCTCACTGAGTTCGTATATCCACACCGACAAAATAACCTCTGCGACTCCTGAGCTCCTGCTATATTGTGGGCCACCTCGTCCCATGCGAATTTCAATCTCATCTGTAGGCTGGCTCTGCAGCATAACTTCCCTTAGGTGTCAGCAACACCATGTCGAATGAACATCTAGCATCCCATAAGAATCCAGTATGCGCTCTCCTTGGTCAAAGGGTTAATTCCAGTGTTCAGCGCGATACAACAAGCTTGAAGGTAGGGACCCCAGTCCTCACGATACAACTAGCTGTTGATCCTATGCCACATAACATGTCCTCGAGATTGGCTGTGATAAAGTGTACCTAGTTTTTGGTCTGTTCATCACACTACTATCGTCTTTATAATATTAAGTCTATGGTCTAAGTTTTAATTCTGCCCTCCGCAGTTATCCATTTAGTATACGATAATGTCTACATCACGATCCATCAGGAGTGCATAGATAAAGGCTAAAGTAATATCATCGGCCTTCCTACCTTGAATATAATGGTTAAAAATATGATTCTGATCATTAAAAAAGTTCTCAGCAGTGGCCATGGCCATATAGTTACCAAACAACATCTCATTTTCATGAGAGAGCAAATAATTAAAGTCATCATGCAACTGAGAACAATGCAGAAACTAAGTGTATACCTCAACACTAGAGTAAGGCTTGATCCGATGAGTATTCAAAGCACCAAACAAACCAGTCGGTCAACCAGGGTGAGGGCTAAAATGTCTAGTCAGATCAGTCAGAAAAGGCTCCTGAAGTTTTTATCTCCTTGCTCTGTAACTCCAACCACATCGCAGCTAGTTTGGACTGTCTGCTCTTTGTGGCAATTGATCTTTTCCTTGATAGCTCCCTTCGCTTGACCAGCTGAATGTCATTGGTTATCGCCTGACTGTCGTTGTATAGAATGTTCTTGAGAAGGTACATATTTTGCTTGTTACAAGGTTGTTTCCTATTCACCTTGTGGTGGTATCCCTCCAGAGCATTGTTGGTTCTTGTCTCGACTCCAAACATGGACCATTCAGCTGGTTTCCATCCTGCTCTCCCAACCATCAATCTGGTAACCCCATCAATATGCTCTAGCTGTTTCGACTTAGCCTGCAGGTTGGCGAATCCCACTTCTAGGTGAGTCAGTGAGTCAGGTCAGTGGCAGAAGTGGCATAGCATAGAGCATCCTCACAAGCTTGTATACATCCTGCTTCTTCCTGTAAACAGATTGTAGCCCTTGAGACATGACGTTCCGGTGGATACCTTGGCTGAAATGGAAATGGCAGCCACAGATCTTCAGCCCCTCTCCGCCATTCAGGGTAGGCCCAAAACACTAACGATTTCCTGCTCAGAGTTCATCCTGACAATCAATTTCTCTGCATCTGTGTCCATCAAGTAAATGTGTCGCAGTCTCAGCAGGGATAAGTAGGAAATCAAAAAAACTGAGATTCTTCTTTCATCTAATTCAGAATTTTATAAGCTTTCCAACAACAAAAAAATCATGTTCCTAGCTTTAATAAATCTGAAATTAGAGCAAAATGATTGAGGGCTTGTCGGCCACTTCTACCAAATGCTCTAACTGAGAAAACGAGCTTCAAAGTTTTCATTGTCATCCATCCAGACATCAGTTTGTTTACTACCTAGCAACGCATACCTTAGAGTGAGATACACAAAATAGAAAAACTGTGTTAGGATCAGAAAACCCTGAGCTTTCAGAATATGTATTTTATGTTCATGTAACATCGATAGTTTGAGAGAAATTGTTTCTCGAAGAGCAACGTGTGTGGTGATGGGTGAGTTCTCGGCTCGACAAATTTACGACCCGTCAGACAGTAACAAAACAGTATATTTGCAGAGATCTAACCGATTTAAAATGAATACATCATTTATTGTTACCATGATTAATATCAACAAATAATTTTATGCTCTTTTTCCATAAAATAATGTATTATTTTATTTGTTGTATTACACATTATTTTAATCAACTGAAGTTGTCCTCTTTCGCACTTAGCACTTATTCTCCAGCTTTCGACTTCCCTTTCTTTTTTGTCTCCTTACTAGTCTTTGGCGTGGCACTCTTCCTGTTATCTGTAAACAAACATGCACTATGTTAACTCTCACATATTTATGCCAACCATTTAGTCCTACCCAACATGTATTGAAGATGCTTATACTTCGCTGGCCAAATCGGTTCATTTTCGTAAAATTGAAGTCTAAACGATCACTAACCAGATGCTTTTCTTTTGATGGCAGCTGGTGGTTTCGGCAAAGGCTTAGGGCACAAAAGCTCCTGGCATGTCTCCTTGCTGAACTCTCTGATCTCACTGTACAGATAGTTCTGTCTGTCATGGGAGAGTCCGGGTGGGGTAAGAGTCTCAGGGAGAACCATTTCGTCCTCTTTTGGCACCGGCGTGACTCGGAGATCGACTTTAGTCTCTGTGGTACTGTCACAATACATCTTCATGATTAGCTGTCCTGTGTGGACAAATAAGTCTATGAAAATGATGCAAAAATCTTGAAAATATGAAATTTACTCTAATAACATAGTAATAACCAGCTATCATATTAAATTAATGTTACTTGCCTGGATGGTCCTTGTCAAAGATGAACTGGTGTGGCTTTTTTATGCCTTTAAACTTCTGATAGTACATTTCCAAGTAACCAGTCCAGTTGTACGTTGGAACTAACACCTTGCCTTCCTGGGCACCGACAAGCACTGCCTCATTTAGGTGAGAAGAGTCTGCCACACACTAAAATGTTCGTAGGGAATTTGCAATTTTCAAGTCTTTAATCTATTAATCAGGGTCATGATTAAAAAACATCGGTTGAGATAACTGTGAATATATTGTTGTTTACCTGCCTGATCTCATCGAGGGAGGAGACAAAGGTTTTCCGAATGCGTCTCTTAAAAACTCCAAAAAACCAGTCTGGTCCAAACTTCGTATGGCCTGCCACCATGAAGTTCATCTCTACCCGGTCATGATATCCCTGTTCTACCCTCCATGCTAGGTACATCATCATTGTGTTATTCCTGTTTTGACCTCTGGAAACCAAAAAATATTATCAATCGGCAAAAAATCAATTTGAGTTACGAAATTAGAATGTACGATCAGAGAAAATTATTGTACAGTCCATTAGAGAGCAACCTACGTGCAGTTTTCAGCATGGATAACAAGGTTCTTGGCGAACTTCCGCTCCGGAGCTGAGAGGTAGTGATGGAGCCATGATATCACGTTAATACTCCCCTTCCCTAGGTTTACCGACTCATCAATTAGGTAGTTGGTCTGAAGCAGGAGTGCTTCGTTGGTTATACCAAACACTCCGCACTTCCGTGGGGTCTTGAAGTATATCGGCCCAGGCTGAAGAGGGTTAGTTAAGATACGACACCACACCAGAAACTTACCCTGCTCAGCAATCTGTACAAATTGATAAAACATAATAAAATTAACTTTGCGGTTGGGATCACAAGATTATCACCAGATATCTTAACAGTATCAATGGATTGTAAGTCTGTTTGAATATATTTTACCTGCTGTGCCATGTCAAATGAGATGTTTGTACAACGTCCTTTCTTTGCCTCCTCTACAACTGACTTGTAATAGAGGCGGGCACTTTTGGCGTGGGCTAGATGGGTCTCTTGTTCAACAAGAACTTCTGCCTTCTCTTCATCAGACTTTGTTGTACTTCTGTAAAATAAATAGAAACTGAATTTACAATCGGGGAACAAAGTTGTTGATGGGTGAGGTAAATATATCTCAGTATCATCACGTCATGACTTGTCAAACATTTGTCACGACGGTAATGCTCAACTATTGGTGATACATGATAATGATACTCACTGATAGATAGTTGTGTTGTTCTGCTGACATGTCCAGCACAGATCTGACATAGGCTTACATATAGCGACGGTAGGGAACTGAGTGCCTTTTCTCCAACTGGTAGAGACCTCATGTACAGCTCATTGTAAATATGAATCTTAGTGAAAGATGAAGGAAGGACCTCAGTGGCCTGGCGCTTGATGCCTGCAATTCTTCCTGGCAAGACAAGGCTATGCTGTTCAAGCATGTTAGTCATAAAAGATGAGAAAGCGATGGACTGTTCATAACTGATCTTGAGCTTGCTTTCTCTATTTTCTTGTCTTGGCACTACAGCTCGTGTTGATCTATAATGCTTAACCAGCTTCTCCGCTTTGAATGTCCTATTGTATGGAGATACCCGAATGCAGTGTGGCATAAAGGGAGGCTCAGGTGCCTGTAGTCAGTTCTTCCTTTCACCCTGTTTACCTGGGTTTCTTTTTAGTGGACATAGTTTGACTGCCTGCATGAAAACCTGATTCTATCTTGGACAGGATCATTATGTCTTTTGTGGTATTTGAATCAAATCCATCAGAGGCAAATCTGCAGAGGGATATCTGTTCAGGAGTGAACTGAGTGATGCATCTGGTATTATCAGGTCCCTTCTTACAGCAACACTTGCACAAGTTGAGATGGTCTGGTTATATAGACCCATCTGCACCACAATCTCCTTCTGCCTCATGTAAAAAAGTTCCAATAATTTCCTCTCTTCTTCTTGTTGCCAAATTATGCAACTGGGTTTGGATTCCTCCATAGTCAGCTCCATCACCAAAGTAGTCATTTAAAACACCAAGAACATCACTTTCATCAAATAAAGTGTTTGAGCTTTTACTTCCGGTCGCCATTTTTGTTTTCCTTAGTGAAGACTTTAAGCCAATGTTAGAGGGTCTTCTATTCAATTTTTGGCCAATCTGATTGGATATTCTGAAAGAGCACATTTTATTGGTCCTAGTATACCGATATTAGTAATGATAGAGTCCTCTGACAGAGTAGAATGTTGACAGCGTAATTGTAGCTCTTGCTTGGTCAGAGTTGTCATAGTCCACAACATGAAAACAATATAATTCTTTATTTTACCCTAGTAAATTTAACTTCAGTTTAGGGGTTAATTTTTGTTAGCTAACATTAATTTTGGCTAGCTGACCTCGGAGACGATCTTTGCCTTTTCTCGTCCAGTAGAAATGTTACAGCACAGTATCAACATTAACAGTAGCACATCAAGTTAGATATATATGCTGATTGAATTGAATAGAATAACTTGTCAAACAGAAGTGACTTTCATCTGGTTCTGACACTGATTCTCTCTGAGAGCTGAGAGTAGACCGCTTTGCTCTGATAAGGTTAGGCATAATATCCTCAAATGTCCCGATGGAAAATAGCTGTGGGCAGTCAGGTAATGAATGTTCCATTTAGTGGATGGGATTCTGTTGAGCAACCGAATCTGAAATGCATGATGAAGTGGAAGATGTCTAGTCGTACGGATGTTCTCCAAGGGTGGAACATGGCGCTGAGTGGGTAGGTCCAAGTTTTGTTAATCATCCCTGATGCACGTAGATCACATCAGGTTGTTCTATGTTAGCAGGCTCATATCTGTGAAGTGAACAAGGCAAAAGGTGAGCGGTTTAGCAAGTTCAATAGTTAGGTACGCACAATATCACATTTGTGAAGGGTACAAATGACATATTATATATCGGAAAAAAAACCAGTTAACAACACACAAGTAATATATGTGTTCTAAAGTATTTCTAGATTGTCCTATCATCAGCATCTGCTGTATTTATATTATATTAAACTAACCTGTTCACAATTCCTCTGGCGAGCCTTCACTGACTGTAAATACTGAGTTTAGCATCTGACCCTTGGCTGTACCTGCTAGCTTGGAAGCTAGGTATATCTATGCAAGACCTCAAATTTCAATTAGCATCTACCTCGTGCTGTTTTAAGCAGTTTACTGAACATGCTTGTAACCAAGTTTTGTCTCCCATACAACAGTAACCATTTATATCGGGAGAGATGGATGAAAATTAAGGGTTCTATATATCACAATATAACGCTAAATAATATACAACCGTGCATATGTATAAATGCAAAAAGCTCGACACAGATGCAATGCATGCTCTGGTTTTCGTTCGTTCGCCATTCTCTCTCTTCAATGTAAAACCCTAGCTCCTTGGCTAGCAGTTTCTCGATGTGTCCCTCATCAATGGCAGTTTTTGTCCTTTTGGATTCGAGGTGTCGTGATCTGGGAGTTCATTCTTTTGGTAGAGGTTTTGGCAAAAGTCTCGACGTGTGACTCTGTTGAAGAGGAAGGGCAGGAAACCCCCTCATCAGAAAAGATAAAGCTTTAATATCAGATGAGATAAGCTTGCCAAAACTTCTAATTCCCAACCAACGCTCTTTGAGAGGCTTCTACCTGTGAAACTGTGTTGGTTACAGTCTCAGAAGGGTGCTGCTCTACATTTTTTAAAGCAGCTGTCACATTTTTTTTCAACAGCTTGCCACAACTTTTCTTACCGGGCAGCATTTTTTGAGAGGCTTCTATCTGCGTGACTTTTTTGGTTACAGTCTCAGGAGTTTGCTCCTATTCTTTTTTTTTCAAAGCAGCTGTCATAGTAAGCCACTTTGCACCCCTTTTTTTTTAACCAACCAGCTCTCTTATGATAAATAACAACCTGTAATTATGTTATTGTAACAATTTGCTGCTACTCTTTTTTCAAAGCAGCTGTCATCGTTAGACACTTGGCACCCATTTTTTACCAACCAGCTCTCTTTATGACAAATAATAACCTGTGCAATTATTTCTGATGCATAGTCAGCCATTAGTTGGAATTTGAGGCGTTTGCTACTCTTTTTTTCTGTGTAACAGCTGTCATAGTAAGGAACTGTGCACAACCAGCTAGCTTCTTAGGTGTGTGTATCATTATTTTAAAAGCTGATTGAATTGGCCTACTCTCCTGAGTTCGTATATCCGCACCTCCGAAATCATCTCATATTTATACACAGTGGCTCTGTTGCCTTATAGTGAGCTTTCTTGGTGCCTGCCATTTGTGCCTGTCATTATCTATTGCAATGAAATTTGTCTCTTCCAATTTGAGATAAGCTAGCAGTAATAACATAATCACAGCATCTACTTGTTTAAAAATGTTGATTACAGTCACAGAGGTTTGCTTTTCACATGGTAGATAATAACCTGTGCAGGTCTCGGTAACTATTTCCAATCAAACTGCATAGTCAGCATTGGAGTAGACCTTCAGAGATTTTCTGCGCTCCTCTTTCAAGACAGTCCTCTACCTGTACATCAAGATTCTATTAATTTCTTTTTCATCATGTCCCTGAGAATGACTTTTTTTTCATAGAAAACACCACCTCTCTTTTTTTTGCCCAGTATTGCACTGAACCTCGCAGGTAGTTTCCCACGCTTAGGTGTAACAAGCAGGGGCTGCAGCACCAATCATCATTTTATTTGTCTTCGTTCACATGAATAATCGCTGAATCATTTAATCCATGTCAAACAGGATCACATCTCTGATAACATTATCTAGATCATAATGTAATGCCCCACCCTGGCTGTTCTGTCTGAGTTTGTACTCGTACTGGAACTGGCTGTTCTGTCCGAGTTTGTACTGGTACTGGAGCTGACTGTTCTGTCTTAGTTTGTACTAATACTGGAACTGGCTGTCCTGTCCGAGTTTGTACTGATACTGGCTGCTCTGTCCGAGTTTGTACTGCTACTGGAACTGGCTGTTCTATCCGAGTTTGTACTGCTACTGGAACTGGCTGTACAGTCTGAGTTTGTGCTGGTACTTGAACTGGCTGTACTGTCTGAGTTGGTACTGGTACTGGCTGAGACTGCAAATGATAAATAAAAAGTTGTAAATTAATAAAACTTATATAACATGTAGTTAATTCACCAAGCTTCCAAAAGGTTACAAAATAACTGATTTGCTCAAAGTACCGTTAAAATATACACTTCAATTCAACTTACCGAGGAGGTACTTTTGCCTGTAAAGTACTTGTCCTCAAAGTCATCAGCGAACAGTCCAGGATCCAAGGATATTACCATCTGAGAGGCTGGCTGAGAACTATCTGGCATAAATACAATCTGAGAGTGTGGCTGAATGTGAGCTTGAAGTGACTGTACCGGTATGTTAATATATCAGGAGAGTTTTAGCAACACAGACGTTTATTTGTGTAATATCACGAGCTGGTACCCTGAATAATAAAATTCAAAGTAAATAATAAAACTGGCATAGTGTGGTGATGATACAAAGCAAAGGTGCTATATGTATGAAAAATCAGCCTCAGCGAAATACAATTTGATATTATTAATTATTATGCTGTCAATAACGTTAGGTGTTGCTTGCTATTCGATTCGATTCATATTGAATGAAACATTTGAATGCAAAGAATGATGTTACATGATAATTATTATTACACTTACAAAAATACTGCCCCTCCGTTAACATACAGTAGGTAGGATAAATAGTTAAGATCTGGTCTAATGATTAACGTATAGATGTAGATCTTTATCTGAAAGAAATGGTTACAAATCCTAAATACATGCTTATTTGTAAGCGCAATAAATTTACACAGAAATACAAAGTGAATCTCAGTGTTTTAAGTGATCAATTCAAGTATCATATTATCAAACACATTGCGTTAATTGAAAAGCAACAATAATTGGTAAAGGTGAATTTACTGCTGACGTGCTGTCAATCTGTCCTCAAGTATTGAAGATGACAAAAAACCACTAGAGCAAAATAATCATATCAAACAAATATTCTAGCTGCACTTACAACTATTGTAGATGTTATCCGTTTGGTAGAATAGAAAACAGTACGGTTAAATAGAATGTTGAGTATGATCTGCTGACATAGTAACAAAGTCAGCGTCTGCTGTACTGATGTAAGATATTGTATCTCATAAAATCAGTGGTGTGATGGTGACGTACACACTAGAGTGCCCACTTCGGTGGCTAAATTGACACTAGCACATAATTGCCTTGCTGCATATGACTGGGTGTGTAACCGTGTATGGATAAAAGAAAGCTAAGTAATTATGGTGCTACAAGTGTTAAATGGTTAGAATCAGATATTCTGAATATACTGATACAGTGACACTTTCTGCGTTGGGAACAAGGGTGGGCGCTGTAGTGCTGACCCTCTTCTGGTCTGCTGTTGAGGTCTCACTCGTTGAGTATGAGCTTGCTCTACAATGACATTAAGAGTGAGGGCTTTTACTACGTTGTTGGCATCCATATGATAATACCCCTCTTCCACTTTATTACTTAAAGCTCAGTATAGGGTTGTAATGTATCTTACTTTACATTGTTCCGTCACCTGGAGAGTTGTCCGGCCCTGTATGTATTTTTTCCAGGTCTATTGAAGCTTTCTCCATGACTATCCCTATCTGGGCTCCCTATCTGTACCATACCAATAATAATGATAATATGGTCTCGTGACTCGCTCTCTCACCAGAATCAGTGACAGATAAATTACATAATATTAATGCAATCAGTAAATTTGTCATCCTTTAAAATAATGTTTTGTTTGGCTTAAGAAATTATATTACTCTCAATGGGTAAAGATGTATCATGAAACTAACTTCCAAAGTTGTTTGGTTCTGCAATTCACAAAAGCACTCATTGATAGATGTTATTAAACTTCAGAAATAATAAATACTTATCCACATAATGATTCCATACACTGTTGCTAAACTTATAACGTAAGTAATGAATGAATAACATGTAACTAGCTGAGGAAATTCAGCAATGATAAAACTGAAGAAATAGGGCAAAAATACAGGTAACATTGAAGTAATGAATGAATAGCATGTGACTAGCTGAGGAAATTCAGCAATGGCAGCAGGTGCAGGCAGGCAGGAGCAGAGAGTCACTGTTTAGTGAAATTTGTAAGTAATTCAGCAACACACTTCTCAATCTGATTCTTAGGAGATCTTATTTCCGAAGGTGTAATGTGTTCCTGAACTATAAAAAGAGCCTGAGGTATTTTACCAAGTTCTCCTCATTAGTATTGGAGAGCATACTTCTGAGACGACCTATTACTGAATTTGTCTGCACTGCAACCTGTAACAAATGAAAAGTAATGACGTTATGACTGAGCCTGGCCCTTTTATTTTTACTTAAAATTAAATTAAAACTTCCAATGTTATTGCTTCCTACGCTGCTATGCGATGGTCTCTTTGTCCCAGTGACTTATCATGACAGAATGATAGATGCACCTGTTTCTCAAATTTCAAAACTGATACTGATTTTTATCTACCTTTGTGATACCTTTGTGATTGTACCAATGAAATCTGTCAACTACAAATCGAGTTTGCTTGAGGAACCCGGGTCATGCTAGAGACAATAGTCTCGTGAAGATTACATCTGTTGTCATAAACTACGAGCCTGGGTCCTGTAAGACAAAATAATTTGATAACAAATTAGGCATGTGAGTTATAAGGCTGTTGGATATGCAGTTTAAGTGTGATGCTTGTTGGCATTATGATTAATATATTATGCAGTTGTCCGAATAAACCCAGCCAGCCTATGCAGTTTTGTACTTGTATGTATTATGCCCAAAATTAATCTAATTGTCATGGCAGTGCTTGCTTCTAGTTTCTCTGGGCCATGGGTCTTGATTTTTTGAGTGTCTTCTGTCTTGCATCAGTCAGAATATCTAGGCTAACGCATGTGTCCTTTCCAGTTCATCTTGGTTAGAGTTCTGCTGACATTCATTGGTCGCCTGAAGAATGAAATATTAAAGTTATTGTCAAACTATTATTGCCAACTGGGTAAGATTATTGTCCGATTTAGAAGAATCTACTATGCAGAGAAGCTGTGAAGATTTGTATGTTGTATCTATAGTTAATACTATTAAGCTTGCCTGCCAACTAGATTCAGCTTGACAGTCCGATAAGTACAAGCAACTCCGCATCATCATTTGCTCCGTGTATTGCTCAGACAAAGAAGCAAGTGAATTCGATCGTGGATTACCCAGTGTTCTGATTCTGAGGAAAGTAATGATCCTCCTGTCACATGCGTCCTATGTCCTTCGACTGACTGTTCTATCACCTCAGGAGACGATCCGATAAATGTCTTCACCTTTCTGTCTGCATGCAGGCTGGAAATCTAAGACAAAGATAGAATGTCAATTTTCGATAAGTCACAAATTATATCTAGCGATCAAATGCTCAAACTTAACATGGATTTTTATAACAAAGCTGAGACTGTAATTGTACTGGCTGAGACTGAGACATACAACGTTGTTAATATACCAAAGATGAAGATCCTCTACCCTATCAGTATGTATTAAGTTTAACAGTGCCTTTCTTCGGAGTTCTTGTTTTGGTGTATGTACCACAATATACCTGGAAAACTTTACGTGCTTGAGATGCTTTTCCTGTACTGCTTCCTGGTCTATTTGTGGCACACTCAAACGACTTACATCTGGGTCTCAGACTGATTCTCCATGAGGGGCGAGAGTAGACTGCTTTGCTCTGATAGGGTCGGCGATATCCTCAGGGTCCCACTGAAAAATAGCTGCAGACAGTCGGGTCATGAAGGTACCATAAAGTGGATGTGATTTTTTTGAGCAACAGAATTTGAAACGATTCATGAAGTGGAAGACATCAATTCAAACAGATGTTGTCCAAGGGTGGAACATGGCCATAGCATCTTCTTCGCTGAACCAGCGAGCCATCCTGGTGGTTCTATGTCCAAACTCCTCCAGCTACCTCACCATTTGGATTAACATTGTTGCAATTGAAGTGGCATTTTCTGCACCAGCATCTATACTATTGAATTGAACTCTAGCATAAGAGGTCTTTGGGGAGGTGTATTGTTAAACATTCTTACATGAGGACCCAAACTGGCTTCGTTCTCATATCCCAGTATCACTTGCACTTGCCATGAGAGTGATAGAGAATGTCTTCTTGTTGTTATAATACACAGTTCCTGTATTGTTGGTTACACGGATATGTACACGTTTTCCGTCGATAGCGCCGACACAACTGGGAAAGTTCCAAGTCTTATTAAATCTGCAAAAGAACGTAAATTTAATTATTTGTGCTAATCATTGTGGTGCGCACTGAAACAAAATTTACTACCATCATGCTTCTCTCCATGGGTTTGCACTCATAACTTTGGGGCTAATTAGCTACCTGAGATATAGCCGGACAAAAAATGCTACTAACTTCTAATGGAGGTATTGGCTGTTGCGATAATAGCATGTGAATTTTAAAATGTGCACAGAGCCAACTTCACAGTTGACTTACTTGAGAGCGTATATGTATGCCAGTGTACTGAAACTGCTCTATGTGACCAGGAAATGTAAAGTCACATATAAGCGAGTGTCCTGAGGGAAAGCTAGTCTCATCTGTGTATCCGTCTTGGTGGTTCGTTGTGTGATCATCTAAAATATGGTAACAATTGTGCACTAATATATTGCTAATGATCAACTGCAATTATTTTTAGAAAAGTATCTTCTGTTATTTGATTAATATTACAAATTTGATCCAATATGGATTGCTCTGAATAGGGCGTAGGATTTGACCAGTTTTACTAAAGCAAATGCTCACCTTATCTCATGAACCCAGACTCTGCTCAATCTCTCTCTACGCTGGGCATCTTGCAGCCTTCATTTCCTTATCCTTTTCCTCCTCAAAAGTAAAGCTAGCATAAGAATAGACATTATTTTGTGCTGCGAATAGCTGCTCTTGCTCTTGACTCATATTATTTATCCAGTTTTCATTGTCACCACAGGGTGTTAGGTTAGATTATTTAGGTCATCATGGCTGATCTATAAAAAACATTTCACTATATTGACCTGATAGTTTTGGACATTACCTTCTTCCTGGTCTTGTCCTGGAGTCTTTTCTTTGTCTATATCTGTCTCCCTCTCCCGCACCGCTTTTCTCTCCCTCTCTGTCACTTGTTCCGACTCCCTCTCTGTCACTCTCTCCGACTCCCTCTCTGTCACTCTCTCTGTCATTCTCACAAACATCTCATCTGAGCAATTCAACAATAGGGAGTGATGATTTTGTGTGAGCCTCTGTCAAACTACGATCTATAATATGCACTCACACACTCATAAATTTTGGTTTAATATTGAAACTTTTTACATACCACGGTGGTTTCGCCCCAACGGGTGCCACCGTGGTTTCAATGCAGTATCAAACTTAATTGGTACTGTATTGTATTTAATCGCACGGTGGTTTCATTTTAATGCTAGGTCATCATTGTACCCAGTCCAGGCTAGTCAATGGCCCAATGTAAACAAATGCACAATAGTACTAATATAATCGCACGGTGGTTTCAAAACTGTCTCAATTGCTAATTATGTGTATACACTAATTGATGATCTATAATCGCACGGTAGTTTCATTTTGATACTAGTTCATAATTGAAACTAAAATACTGTGTGTTGATTAGAAACCAACAAATGTGTAATGTAATAACACTGGTTTCATAAGGATTACAAAGAATGGTCACTCCAATAGTATCGTGGTTTCACTACCAAACCACTCTTGAGTGTAATTTGTTAGGCTGGAGGTTTCAGAGTAACTTTCTATATGATTTGTTCGAGTCAAGTAAGAGATGATTGAGACCTCGATTTGTCTGTTTACTTTTCTGCTTCCATGTAGTGCAAAATATTATACGATAAATTATTTGTAGTTCACACTTGCTTTATTTTTTATCAAAATTGAGTATGAATATGAAAAGAAAGAAGTAAAAATAAGAGATTTCGTAACAAAAGAAGGTATTTTAGGGCTATAAAATGTATAAAAACAATGCCTGAGTAAAAAATACAACTGCTGGTTAGCAGCCATTTTGGGAATAAAATTTGTGTATTATGTGAGATGTGAGAAAATTCGGATTAAAAAATTTAAAAGTGGATTATAAAAAATATTTAAAATGTTAGATTTTTAATTAGATGGACTCTCTCATTACACGGCACGCGGCATCTCTCGCACGTTGGCCCAGATTTATTCTTTTTTTATAAATGATCCGACAAAATTTGTCAAGTACTCCATAAAAAGATTTTATGCTGTCTGGGTATTCGATGTTACATACCCAGAACAGCATAAACAACAGCCGGACTGCCTCGGCCATGGTCCTTGCCTTGAGGACTGAGCCTCCAGGCACCACAACAGAGACCTTCCGGCTGAAGTATGTGAGCACTGGCACTTTAGTGCACAGCGCACTGCTGACAGGGTCAGCCTCCAAGATCAACTCTGTCTCCGGCTTTGCCTTCTGGCTCAGAAACTTCACCATCGTTATGAGATTCTCTGAAAGATAGAAGATTGCAAAAGATAATCTCACAATAATTTTGACAATTGTTAAAATGTCCGTATAAATCTTGCACTGAAATGCTATTTTCAGCTATGTTTAATATTGTCAATTAGAAGCTAACCGGCTGGGGGGAAGAGATACCACAAATTGTAAATGTCTATCTGCTCTACCCTGATGCGGGGAATTTACCAGCCAAATGAATATAACTTATAGATAGATGTGGTTGATGGGAGCAACTACAATGCCTCAGGGGATGCCACAATTTTTCTAGAAACAGGTACTATGGAGGGATGGCATTGAGACAGCGAGATATATAACTGTGTGGGTGAGATACGGCATTGAAATGTCTGGTGGCAATGGTGTTATCATTGATTTGCAGCCAGCAATTCATATTTTTTGTAACTCAATCAATCTTGATCCAATTAAGAATGAGAAAACTACAATAGGTTCAGCTGCTTGTTGTGATAGATTTGGTGGTATTGATCACTGCATTTTTCAGTTATAGTGCAAAAAATCATCAGATTGTTCATGACAAGCTGCTAAGTCTACTGCAATTCTTGAACTCGTAATCACAGATTGAAATTGAACCGGTTATCATCAAAGATCTGAACTGCGGACGGCAAATACATTTCTAGTACACAAATTGATATCACTACATATCCCACGTTGTACTCAAATGTTGTGCTTGGTAAAGTATCATGTCAAGGTTTAATACTAATATGGCTATCGCATCTCAACATTCATAGACGATTGAGCAGCAGTCGTCCTAAACACTTTGATTCGATTTATTGGTAGGCTGCAACTAGATTGAGTACACTAAGTTTTCACTTTAAGGAAAACATTGGCTTACCTGCAGTTTCAACTCTTTCTAGCCACTTTTCCACGAATCCTGTAAACTCCTCGAAGTCGACGGTGGGGAGAATGCGCCCAAATTCTTTATGTATCTAGAATTAAAAGGAAGTCTAGTCACAAGTCATAACATAACTTACTCAGTTTAATCACTGGAAAACTATTGAGAAATAGTGGCTGCATATCAAGTGGTATCATATTGACATTTGGCTGTCATCAACTGACTAGGGATTTGAAGCTTTGAGGTTACTTGGCAACTGATCATTTGGATGTTTTTTTTTTTCTTCATATTCAATTGGGAGTTGGCCCCTCATGTTATGGGAGAAGACAACTCTAGTATTGCTTTAGGAGAGTATACATTTTGAACACATCATTATTGGGGTATATCATATCGGAGATTTAACATATTGATAATGGATGATGTTATTCAGAGTGATATAAGTGGATGAACTTAAGTGTGCTAACATTCTACGGAGGGTACTAATTGTCTCCAACAGGTATCACCAAACAACAAAATCAAAATCAATCAAACATTGATGAAACTCATGAAGAAACGAACAACAGCTAGAAGCATCCCTTGCATCACATAGAAAAAAACTATTCAGGTTGAGACACAAGATAGACAGAAGCCTTATTAGATTTTAACTAAGTAGCATGATTTGATAATCACATATATGGCCACGGGAGTACTCAAATCCTGTAATATTCGCAGCAAAAGCTGCGCTATTTTATGCTGAACTGAGTATATTCTGGTAAGAATTCTCGATATAACATGTTTACCTCTATCGGATTCCGCATGAAGAGAGGAAACTTTTCGAAAACATCTGTCACCGTGATGTTAGGTTCTGTGGTGACCCATCGTCTGCGCTCATTAAATGTGCTTTCCATCTGTTTTTCCTCAGCTGTACTATATTCGGGGCTGGCTTGCATCTCCTCAACTGTTGAATATCAAGGTAGAAAATAGATTGGCATTGCCACATAAACTACGATTACTATGGTGGACAGAAATGTGCACACAATCAGCCAATAATGGAGCAAAGATTTAATCGTTCTGATTTTATTGCATACGATGCATTTGAGTCTTAAGACAAAATACAAACATCGGTCCTTACTCTTTGATTTCCCCAGTCACAAATTCGATTCGATCAATTGCAGGCCGATTGTGTGCACATTTCCTATACCACCGTAAACTAAGTTAAACAATTTGTTTGAACATGGCTAAGGTTAAAAGATAAGTGTGATGGTATATTCACACTATAGAATGTGCTTCCTTGCAAAACATCGGACTTACTTGCAATCCTGTAGTCGTCCACATCCATCACATTCACATCAATTGCTACAGGGTTATTTCCTCTGGTTTTTGGTGATGCAGGTAGCCTCTTCCTGTGCTTCCTGTTTTTAAACAGGAAGTGCAGCACCCCATCCTGACGAGGAAATTCCCTGAAGAGACTTTCCTACAAAGAAATAAAATGCCGTGTCAAAATAAATCAGAAGAGAAACTAAATGAATAACCATTCAGGTTAGGAGAACCAATTAAACTGTGATAAAGAAATGCATATTTGGCTGCATAATAATATACAGGGAGGCAATTAAATCATTCTGTTTACATATATGTCAATAGTGACAAAAGTAAAATTAAAATTGCACAGCAGTAGTTTTCTCCCCTCTGACTTCTTATAGACAACTCCTATCAGTTGTCGTGATAGTGCATTGTTTACATTTGTCACTGAACATAACTTATCATCTTAACTCAACTTACATGGCCAGACCTTGATGGATGTTTGTCACTCAGACATGGGAAGAATTCAACTAATTTCCGGGCAAGCACAGACTTCACCATTTTGTCGATCAAACTGTAAGAAATGAAGTAGGAGTTATGCTTGTAAGTTTGAAAGTGATTGAGAATCTCAAAACACAAGGTAGTAGAAACACCCAAGGTGCTGAAAGTTGGGACAATCCACTTGTTAGATTGCTCACCCAATAGGTCCCTTACTAACTACTGCAATTAATCTCCTGACAGTGGATAATAAGCTTGCTAACCAATTGCACTAGACCACATTGAGCTTGATTCTATCCAAAAACAATTCTGATTAACTAGTATAATATACATAAAATATAAAGATATATATACATATATATTTCATGTTGATAATAAGGTAATAGATATTGGTCGCTTGCTCTACGATTTGTTTTGCATTTTTCGTGGTTTCCAATAAATTCAAATTACAACAGAACTTTCTGATTGTCTACTGTCTACCTAAAAATTTACTCATGAAACTAAGTGGTACTTGTGCAGGTTTTAGCGGTGGAAGGCATTACTTGAGAACCACATATTTCCTTTTGTTATAATATCCACTCACTATGTGCCGAATCTGTCATACACTTGGTTCTCCACATAAGCTGCTGATTGGTTGAGAACGTGACGCTTCTCCCAGCTCGGCATCTCTTCCGATTTGGCGATATCCCTCAGCTTTTGCAGCTCCAAGTTAACAATGACGGGATCGAGAATGCTTTTGAAGTCTAATCGGAGACTGGAACACTGTAACAAAATCCCCATGATACTTGAGAAGACCAAAAATGAAAATAAAGAATTGGCGAATCAAATCTCAGTGGTATAATGAAGGAATCAGGTATTTAGTGACACTCTAGAGTTCTTAGCCTAATTTAGAAAGGTTTATCAACAGGAAGTGGCAAAGATTCCACTGATTTCAATTCAAAAGTTGAGATGGAAGGTACTAAAAGGGTACTATTTTGTATATACTATCATTATAGTAGTAACTTTCTAGTGCCTTCACATATCAACTTTAAGCGAAAATGGGTTTTCTAAATTAGACTGAGAATTCGAGAATGATACCAAAAATGTGATTTCTTAACAATAACTTTATCTCATGCAGTTTCTATTGCACAATCTACGAAATTTGAAATGATAAGTTCAGTAAAAATCCTTTATGCATAGGCACAATATGATTGCTTGTATACTAGAGTAACAACAGCTACACAGGCAGTGCACAGGTTGGAACCCTGCACTGACAGTCAATATCGAATATATATTTATTCACTCACACCACAGCTTTAACAATATGATAATGAGCGAGCATAAGAAAAATGGAATTAGCAACACCTGTGACTATCTTCATAAGTTATTGTTTATTTCTCAACGAAAACAGAACAAAATACTACTTACAAACTGTGAGAGCAGGAAAGAGTCAGGTTTTTTAGGTTCCTTTGGTGTACTGGGAGGAGTCTGACAAATCAGGGATGTCTTGGGCACCTTAGAAGTATGAGCTGCCTCAGTATTATGACTTTCGTTCGATGAGCACTGTAAGAAATACCACTTGCATTGAAGGTCTTTCAGAAAATATTACATTGATATATAATGAGAGGTTTATTTTGTCTGGAGTGTCTATGCTTGACAATACGTTTATCTCGGCAAGAATCAAACTGTTCGGAGTTATCCCCTTAATGTCAAGGGGGAAACAACTTTATACAGATATTCATTGTAATGCTTCTTACACCCTCCCTGCTTGCATAAAACCATAATTGTGATTTGATGGACAAGGGGGTGTTGCTTGTAGCGCAGGAACTCAGCAGTAATAATGGATAACCACCAATACATTGTAAACTAGACAATTTTTCCAAAATTTGAATACATGACATAAGTAAACAAAAGTTGGGTGGATTCAAGACTTTTATCTCACCGTTGTTGTTGGAAGGTTGGTAACTTTTACTTTGCTTTCTGACTCCATGCTCCATGATGCTCTGTAATGTGTCAGTAGTGAGTTTTAGTCTGCTGAAGTGTTAGATTCTGATTTCATGTTGGGTCTGTTGGGAATACTTTCATTTGTCACCTACATCCAAACAAAATAATTTGTGTACTAACATATTGATGACACAGTATTTTTTTAGTTGCAAGCCTTGCTCGACCATCCTGATTGCTAGACTGGAGACACTTCATGGACAATTTAAAACTCAAAATATCATAAACTCCAATGGTATTAGCCTGACCTGAGCACTGTCTCTTTGAAAACTGTTAAAGTAAAGACCCTGGAAAATGTTCTGGACACTGCCACTCGCCACATGTGGCATAAAAAATTTATATCGGTGTGTGTGCCACCAAAGGCAAACTGTTTAAATTGATCATTGACTATTGTAACTATATAAATGAGGTCGATTAGCTCTATGAATTTTACGACTGCTATTCACCCAGTCATAAATAATTTCCGAAATCGCCAAGGCTAATGAGCTAATAACTGTGAGAACATTTGATGCACCTGATATGAGATTGTAATTCACTTTGTACGAATGAATATTTTGTGACAAAAATATTCCATGTTGTTCATGTCATCAAATAGCCTCCCCCTGCTCTGAGTTGTGATCTAACAATCTCTAGTTCATCAGAAGCATGTTTGATCAATCAAATATATCAAGGGGTTTATTATGGTGCAAAATATATGTCACTTGAGTCAGATTGCAATATTTTCACAAACCAGCTTGTTTTTCCGTGGCTATAAAATATGGACGACATGAACCTCGGCAAAATTACTTCAGGTGTATGTGGTGCACTTCTGTCATACAGTTATTAATCAAAATCAACCATTGATCAATAACATGAAAATAGCACAAGTTACATACCTGCAAACCATTATCATCATCACTCTCATCGTCTTTCATAAGATGTGGCATCTAAAACGAACCCAACAACATCCATCAAGTCAGCATGAATAGGGTTTCCAGAATACAGAAGAATTTTTATTGACAGATATGTATCATCTTCTGTCATTGTGTATCAGTTACTGTAGTGGCAGAGACCGATGACAAAAGTGTATATAACGCTTGGTCAAATCAGGCTTGGGGAGTCAACAAACTTTTGGACCAACAGTAATTGATGTCATCCACTAAGTTGATCAAATGCTAGAGATTATGTTAAGTCTTCACAAAACAGGCAAATTTTGATGGCTGATTGACTCCTTGTGTTTCGTTTACAATCAATTTAAAGTCAGAACAGTTTTCCAGCCATACAGATGTTTTACTCATCATAATGGGTCATTCACTCACCATTGGGGTTGAAGTGCTCAGTCGTTTTGATTGAGGACCACTCGGTGTCAAAGTCGGTGAGCTAGTTCTTTTTTGTAAGACAGTGGAAGTCTGTTAAAGGAAGATTTAGATGGTTAGAGCTTCACATCAACAAAGAGTGTAACAGCTTAAAAGTGCCTGCTTGTTCAGTCATGGCCACATTTCCAATCATTCACATCATTGATCTACTGGTGATTGTGAGTTGACAAACTTGTTGGATAGGCTCATAGCCATATGGAGTTACAAGCATGTATACTTTGCCACTTTCTATGATCATAGACATTGGCAATGTATACATGCTTGTAACTCAGGTGCCTATGGATAAGCTTCTCCAGCATGTTAATTCAAGAAAAGTTTCACCTTATACTTATGGAAAGAAATGAGCCAAGAAAATGTCTGTACGGTAGGCTACTATTACAGTACAGGCAACTGTGCATGTCAATTCCACACTGTGAAGTTCAAGCTGTTAACATAGTAGCCTGCATGACAAGCCATAATCAAAGGGTTGTACCCAATGAACTAAGTTTAGTTCATTGGTGTACCTAACTGCTTGACAAATAGCACTGGTTGTCAGGAAAATCCCCGTTGTCATTGACTATCCACACATGGAAATCCCAAATAGTTATGTTCAAGGTAGTTTCAGTTTGTATGGAAAGTGAAACTACCACTTAAATCATTTTGGTGCCTTTTTTTAAAAGAGAGTCATGACCAATTGTGAGAGCTTTTTGTTCTAAGGAACCAATTAGCAGGATGTATCAACTATTGAACTAATCAGAGTAGTGTTTAGTGAGCAATAATTTCAGACAATACTACAGTTACAGACGAGGAACCTAAGGAGTTGCACTGATAATAAATTAAAGAAGGTGAGTAAGATGAACTAGTATGATTATTTTACTTGGAGCATTCAAACAGATGAAAGAAATGTGAACAGTTGCGCCTTATTTAACATTGATTCATGGCATGAACTTGCTTGAACTGTAGCTGTTTGTTGCACTGGCAAATGAATTAAACACCAACCATGAAAAAATGACATCTATTCCACAGGTCTACTACAAAACCTGGGATTTTGGAGTAGACCTGTGACCTATTAATTTATAGAGGTATAATATATGTATATATATTTCCAACAAACATCAGTCGGAAGTTATTCTTTACTCAAGTTGTTACTCCTTGGTTAGATCAATGGTTAGATTGGCAAGTAGGCCTTATTATGAAAAAAAAATTAACCCATACCTGTAGTGACTTGTAGTAGCTCCGCAGCTCTACTAATACTGAATAGTCAGAAGTAAACATGTTTAGATCTTGATAATCCAGCTTTCGGAATACTTCAACTGAGTTTATTTTGTGCTCTACAATTAACAGGAACATGATTAGCTTATCTTATCCACTATACTTATCCATGACATTTCTGCTGAGGGTCGCATCACAATGTCACTTCTGTGCTGGGGGTAGAATATAATGGTCGGTGGCTACTTAGGTGAAAACAGTCTGAAACTAACATTGTATGCCTAGTACAGCAATCATTCACTCTTGCTGTGGAAATTTTTCTCATCAACTACTTATAAACAAGTTTTAAACCAGTAGGCTTTTTAAGTTAGGATAAATCTTTCTAATTCCAGAACCAATGAACTTCATTCGAAAACCTGATGAATTAAATACCGAAAATGCACAGTCATTGTTCTTACCTTGAGCTATGCTGACAACATTCTGCCCAAATTGATGAAGTATGTGTTCATCAAATTCAAAATCCTCCTCTAGTAATGTTGACATGGCTCCTGTTATGCTCATCGTTGCAATGCGGGTGATGTAATGATTACACTTCTAGCAATGACTTAAACTATAAACAGTAACCAATTTTGTATGCTATTATTTCTTCACCTTAATCTCCCCATTGTAAAGGCTCCATCACATAAGTTCTAAGCAAAATATATTTTGCTCTAAAATTGTTATTACTTTTCTTTGAAGACTATTCTCTGCCACTGTTTGCTGTTCATGGTGTGAACAACTGATAGCATCTCTGAAGATAATTGAAGTTAAAGAAAGGATATTCTGTTGCAATAAACAATGGAGTCAGGTAAGTTGTTCTGAACCCGTTTGCTATGCCTGCCTGCACACATTTCCATTTTGCTTGCAAATGTAGGCCTATTCCCTACCCTACCCTTCCCTACCCCAATGGATGTTGATAATATAATCTAATACAGCAATGTTTTGGCTATAAATCTATTACCTCTTCACCTTCGGAGATCGTCTCAGATGCAGATCCAATAGTTGAGAATTTTGTCTGAGATTCAAAGAATGTGATGAAACTATAGGCTTAAAAATAACGAACTAAATTAATTCCATGGATAATATCTAGTTTTTCAGTGCATAGTGAAATATGAAAAGAGCAACCATTAAGTTAAAAGACTGACCATTTTCTTCCAATTGTGGAAGAGCACAGTAAATTGTGCAGGTTGTTCATTTAGTTTTGCAGATTTGAATGAGTACTGATGTAGGTCCTTCCATTTGACCACCTATTAAAACTATGTGTGAAATGCCCTAATTACCCATTATTCCTATATCTTCAAGGATCTACTGATTAAGCAGACAATTTTACATGCTCTTTTCAAGTTCAGCCATATCATTTTTTTAGCTTCTGTCACCGAAAACCAAAGTGCGAGTCCACTGAAATGCTCATATTGTCATCTTCAGTTCAGGGATCTTAGTGTGCGACGGTTGATGACTCATCTACGTGAGACACATCACAAGGGATACAGAGGTATTCCGGATCAGCTGGTGAGTTATGATCCAAGTTACATATTTATTAACAGTGACATATTACATACAATTTTCAAAGAGCGATATCATAATCACAATGGTCCCATGTTGCAATTTCGGGAGTAATTGCCATTAAAGTCATTTTCCGATTGTGAGGAATGACTTTTTTGAATCTAACTAAATCCAATTAGGTGTGGCTGAACGGTCAGCGAGCGCTTGCACAAAATGACTTCAAAGGGTGCTGACGAGGGAGATCCTGGTTCAGTCCCAGCAGCGGCAGTTGTTTTTCAGGTTTTTCCATCATGGAAATTGTTAGCATTCATCGTTCAAAATCGAATTAAACCACAATTTCGAGGCATGGGACCATAGTGAATGAAATTTCAAAACCATATTTTGTTGTCTCAGAAACACCCATCAGAATTGAATTGCTTAGCTATCGAATTCAAGCAGTAGGGTTTGGTCATTTGACTTAGCTGAAGGAGTTGTAAATATTTAAGAAAAAGACCTGGCTTTGAGCACTGCACTGTCAACTCTATAGTGTTTAACTCATGGTTTAGGAATTGGGTATTGACAATTAAGCATAGAATTGAGGGTCTTTATCAATAGCTCTAATTTGTAAGCTGATGCACTAGTTCTTTGTTTCATATTCTCATGTTCCCATACTTTCTAGAGAGTAGAGATATAGGTTAATTTTAAAACTTCGAAAGGCAACTGCAATATTTTGTCACACTAAAGATTCTTGCCTGGACCAGCTTTATGCTGCTAGAGTTATGAGTATTATAATTGGGCACGCAAACTTAAGTTTTGGTGCAGTTGTATCCCCTTTTTCATAATGATACCTTGCAATTGCAAGTCATTGCTCTAGTAGT
The DNA here is from genome assembly GCA_914767715.1 of Membranipora membranacea. Classification (NCBI taxonomy): domain Eukaryota; kingdom Metazoa; phylum Bryozoa; class Gymnolaemata; order Cheilostomatida; family Membraniporidae; genus Membranipora; species Membranipora membranacea. Next base: position 13,049,156 of record OU612073.1, on the reverse strand, counting down.
GAGGTAAAAATAGCTCAATGTTCTCCAAATCCACTCACGAATACATCTTAGTTAGCAACTACAGATGTTGCCGGTTTTTGCCACTGAGTGTTCTTTGTGAGTGAGTTGAATAGCTTAGCTATTGAATTCTAGCATTAAGTCACAGTAGGGTTTGGTCATTGAACTTAGCTGAAGGAGTTGTAAAAATTTTAGAAAACTAATTGTGTAAATCCATGACATAATGGAATCTGATTGTGCATGGCTAGTGTTTACATCATTAAGACTATTATCATTGGGCATGAAAATTGAGTTTTAGAGAACTTAATGTTTTTTGTAAAGGAAAATTTCATGTAATACAGTGTAGATCACTTGCAGATAATTTTTCTAGCAGTCAGCGGAAAAATATCCCATGGTCTCCCATTAAGATAGGCCAAAATCACAACCACATCCTCTTAAATCGCAATTATAGGGCTAGCTGGTTTTGCCATGGATAGTTCCTACCAGCTATATTTAGGTGTGTCCTGTCTCTGTTATTATATATTTGCACATTCAGCCAGATAATTCTATCAGTTCAGTACCAGCTTGTCAACTCTATAGTGTTAAACTCATGGTTTAGGGCTTGGGTATTGACAATAACCATAGAATTTAGTGCCTTTATCAATAGCTCTAATTTGTAAGCTGATGCACTAGTTCTTTGTTTCATATTATCATGTTCCCATACTTTCTAGAGAGTAGAGAGATAGATTAATTTTAAATATTCAAAAGGCAACTGCAATATTTTGTCACACTAAAATTACTTCCCTGGACAAGCTTTGTGCTAGCCTTGTTCACGTGACCACGGGTCTTGGTTTTTTTTGGCCGCATGAACAAGGCTAGCTTTATGCTGCTAGAGTTATGAGTATTATGCCAATTTAATTTTTGGGGTTGTTATGGCCACTTTTTCACAATGATGCCGTGCAATCGCAAGTCATTTCTCTAGTAATGAGTAAAAATTCTCTCTATGTTCTCCAAAATTCAACAGTGGAAACATCTTAGTAAGCAATTACAGGTGTTGCCGGTTTTTACCGCTGAGTGTTCTTGCCAATTATGATAGCTGTGTCGGGTGTCTCTTATTAAAGCTCCTACACACTCAGTGAGTTTATTTTATCCGTACAGTACCATGCAACTGACATTGATTACATTCTGTACAACTGTATTAGTAGCAATTAGCATATTAGAATGTAAGAGTAAAAGAGTACAAGTCTTTTACACCTTAGTAAAGTAGCAGTTGGAGGTGAAACTCATAAACTTCAAATGCCACATTTCAGTATTATGATAACAGGTTATCACTTAGTAAAGATATATATGAATATATTATATATATCCTTACTCTGTGAGGGTATGCTCCAGCACAGTCTCGTGGGTAGGTAGAATGTTGACTTAACCTGGTTAGAACCCAGTTAGTTTGAAGATTTCAATTCTTATTGTATACTAACAGTAACATGCAGCTGAGCAAAAATTGTATGACAAAAATTGTGTACAGTTGTTGAAAAGTTCCGGCACTACAAAAACCTCCAGCTGCCACCTGGGTAGCACTTGGTGACTGAATTGAATGCCATGTAATCAAAGCCCTAAATCTTACACTTGAATTGAATCAGCATAAAATCTGAATCTGAAAATTATGTAAATTGCTACTGCAAATCACAGAAGTAGCTGTCTTCTGTCGCGCCTACAATCAGTTTTTAAAACTGGCTACCTGCAACCCCTGTTATCTCAAGTCATCGTAGGTTGTATTGTACAGATGAAGCGAACTTGCTGGTTATGAAGGTATATCTTCAGACACAGGACACATACCTACCATGGCTGGCAAGGACAACCAGATAGCCCTGTAGTTGCAATTTAAAAGGATGTGTTTGCAGTTGAGATTTTGGATTATTTTAATGTGAGAAGACAGTGAATATTAATCCACTGACTGCTAGAGAAATGACCTTTTAGTGATCTGCATGGTGCTAAATACATGGGGAAATGGCTATGTGTGCAAATAATTTAACTTCATTGCAAATGATAAAGTCAATGATCTGCCTTTTAGCTTTTGCTAACCGATTGCGTTCTTTGTGCCATGAATTTTCTCATTTGAGCACTGCATTGTCCACTCTAGAGGTATTATAGCTCTTTGGATATATCCCTGTCGCCTGTCTGAATACTATATGGTAAAGCATGTAGATCTTGCGGCACCAGGCGATTAGTGCTGCAAGAGTTGTGGGTTTGAATCACATTGGGGGAGCTTTAAAGGTTGACTGTGCCAGCCCCCAGCGCCCTCGGGTGTATACCTCTTTCTGGTAAAGCATGTAGATTGTTCGATATGCCAGAAAAGTGCTCTTGAATAACTTCGCTTGAATTTTTCAGCTTGTGTGCCTATGCTGAGCAGCAAAATTTCGTTTACAAAAACTCTTGTGACGTTTTCAAAATTGTTAGAATTTTTTTCAACAAGTCATCATTTGGCTGCTCAAAGATAATATCGATGTCCTCCTCATTTGCATTGTTTTGATAATTGTTTATTTCAACAATGTGGAAACTGTACATTTAACACGACGGGTACAAGAAAGTTCACCAACCATGTCACAAGTAAACACGGGCCAAATTCTAAGATTCAGCAGAGCAATTTCCCAGGTATGCGTCCTAACTGTGGAAAGTGGAATGAGAACTTGCAGGTCAAGAAGTTTGTCTTAAATACTGACTTCAATATAATAGGAGGATTGAACTGAGATTTGCTATCTTGGTTCTAAAAACAATGACTTACCGATTGAAAAATAACTCTGTATGTGACTGGCATTTACATTGCGGAAAAGGACTTCACGATGCCCATGCTAAGTACCAGTGTTATTTTATAATTTATAGAAGGCAAATGTTCTCATGATTCAAATGTAGAAGAGACAAACTACACAAAAACTCCTGAGGACGTATCTCAGCCAGAACAAATGTTGCCGACTGCACTAGGTGAGCTGAAGACATGTTATCCATCCTCAATACAGTTTCATTCTAATCTTGATCTTGACTCTTAGTAAAATGATGAGCTGACTTCCCTTCTGTTCAAGAAAGCGTCCATGAGCAAGGAGACCCATTGTGCATTGGCTGGGCTTGAATGTGACATAAAAGTCAATGAATTTATTTTGGACCCTTTAAAAGCTGTAATTAATATGCCTTGATGAATGTATGCAGGTCGATGTCCAGAGCCTTCAGTAGATGATATGTGTCAGGAAGATGCCGACAACACATGTGCTGATATACAAATGGACGGGTCCGCTCACATAGAATCGTTTGTCTCAAGGTAAGTTCCCATCCATCGTTTTACTGGCGATTGATTTGCTTGTCCTTAATCAGATAAATGGCGATGATCGATGTGACCTGCAAATCACATTGCGTAACAATGCTACTCAATGTGGAAAATCTGGTGGAGTACCAACGGTGAACACATAAATTAAGTACAAACTCTGACTGGGCTAAGTTAGTACACAGTTACTCATTGTACACAGCAATAAATTTTATTCAGCAAATAATAAAAATGACAGTTGAAGTCTCACAAATACACTCTTATTCTGTCAATATGTCTGAGATGGCTAACTATAATAAAAAACTATGCACTGGCACTATCAGCTGCTAAATTATATTTCCCAGATTCGTACTAGAGTTATACAGTAAAGGAAGCACAACTCGGTCGACCATTCAACATGTTATAGAAGCAACTTCGGAGCTGATGAACACCATTTTGGAGGATGTTCGCCGAAGATCTGAGGAGCTAGTGAAAGGCTGGTTAATATTCTCTATTTCATCCATTCCTAAGCTAAAAACTAATGTGGATGAACCCGAATTGTTTTTGTCATAGTTTAATTGCTTCTAGGAACAGTTTTAATGAAAGTGACATTGACCATGTCGATTTTAGGGTTAATCGATACATGGGAACAGCATTTAGGTTTACTTCCGGTAGCATCGTCATTCAAATTCAGGAATCGTGTTGATTAGCTTTGGTAGCATATGATGGCGTAGATGAATGGTTAGTGAAAAAGACTGGCGGCAGTTCTTTTTTTAAGTTTTATCATAATAGAAATCGTAAGCATTCTTCATTTGATTCGTGAGCGGACAACTCATTCGAAGCATCAGAATATAGTGAATATAAGATTAGGCTTGTATTTGATTAATTTAGGCTAGTAAAACGGTAACACCATATTGTGGTTGTAAATTTCAATTTATAACCATATTCAAAATAGAGTTTTCGTTCATTAACATGACAAATAAATAAAAATACTGAAAAGCTCCACAGATTGAGGTTTTTCTTGCCCCAACATGACTACTAATGACAGGAGTAGCACTGACAGGATTATTGGCTGTACCTTGTGTTCATAAGCCAACTGCATGCAGTTGATCATGACATTGTTTTGTTCTTACTTAATTTATATTTTTATCTTTTTCAATTTTTTCTTGCTAGCTGATGACACTCTCTCGGTCAAAATGAGAAACATCTTTGTCTCTGTTGGCGATCCTTTTGTTAACTACAAGACTGAATACCATAGAATCAAAACACTAATAGCTCAGGGAATGGTTGGACCACATGAAGTTGCTGTAGGATCGCGAATTGACTCTCAGTCATCAGGGACCCAAACAGTTGCTTCAACAATACAGTACGTGCCTCTGACGGAAACCCTTCAACTGCTGTACTCAAAGCCTGAATTCAGGAACGCTGTAGTATCCAATCAAACTCGGTAAGAACTTGTACCTTTTTACATTTTTGATTAAACAACAGAAGTACGCTGAGAAATACTCTTTTCATTAAGAGTTTTGCTAAACATTAACATTCTATATCTTACCATCCTGAAACGCCAACATCTTTGCCAAACGAGGTGTAATTGTGTGCATCGTAAAACAGGTTAAGCCAATGGTTGCTTTAAATTTTGTCATATTTACCTTCAGTTGATATCACATCTGATTTTGGGTTCTTAAATTTACCTTACTTTGTTAATTCAGGGATCATGAAGCAGGTGTGGCGACTCTCATACAGACAAATGAGCTATTCCAAAACCATCCCTGTGCCCTCAAGATAGCAGTATACAATGACGATATCGAGGTTGGAAATCCTCTAGGAAGTAAATCTGGCATCAACAAGCTCACCATGTACTACTTCTCCATATTAAACTGTCCAAACAGGAGCAGTCTATCATCCATACACCTAGCTATAATAGCCCATTCAAGTGATGTAAAAGAATTCGGGCATGCTAGAGTTCTCCGGCCATTGATTAAAGACCTGAAGAGACTGGAAAATGGACTTGTTATAACAGGAATGCCAGAGAAAATATATGGTACCATTGTTCATTTACCAGGAGATAACTTAGCAGCAAACGAAAGTCAAGGTTTCATGGGTAGCTTTTCTGCCAACCACTTCTGTCGATTCTGCAAGATGCATCAGGCTGAGACCAAGCATGCTACAAGGGAGGACAAGTCTTTACTCAGGAATACTCAAGATCATCAAACTGATGTTAACAATCCCTCAGGATCATCAGAACATGGAGTCAAGGGGCCCTGCGTTTTCGATGAACTGAAATACTTCAATGCTGTGGAGTCATTCTGCCCTGATCTCATGCATGACATATTCGAAGGCATCGCTAAGAAGGAAGTTGCCCTCTTGCTAACTCATGTTATTAGTAGCAAGCTCATTTCTCTTAACGAACTCAACGGTATCATCAAATCTTATGACTACGGGTAAGCCATTTGCTTTCAAACCCCAATAACATGATCAATTGATAGGTATGAATCTCCATTTATGATCAATGTGGTTTAGGCGACGGAGACAAATGAATGATATTAGGAAAGCTACCTTATTTTTGTCAGCGCCATATAATCAAAAATTGTTGCCTCCAGCTGATATGCTGCCAACCACATAAGAATTAAAGTGTAGTTGATACACGATAGATGATTAATCAATGGTCCAAAAAACAGAGTTGCTTATGGGCTGTATTGTACAGATCTGTTCACGAATAAATTATTGCCGGACCCCCATCTCCGTCGTAGCTGTATCATATCGTAGCTTCTTATAAACCAAATGATCAGTGAAATTTGAATATAAAATTAAGTTTGTATATAAATGAATTGACTTGTGTTCTTGTAGATTTCATGATAAGAAGAACAAACCTTCAGCTATTTTGTTGGAGCGTGGGGAAGTCAAGGTCAGACAGACATCATCTCAGATGTGGTGTTTGCTGAGGTTGCTACCTTTTATGATCGGGAGTGTGATAGGCAAGGGGGATGAGAAATGGGAAGTGTACCTTCAACTGAGAGAGATTGTGGAATATATATTCAGTCCCGTGACAACTGAATCTTCAACCTATGTACTGGAATGGCTTGTCCAGGTTCACCATGAGAACTTTTTATCGGTGCGTTGATCAGTTTTATCATTGAGGGATTTATGTAAATTTGCCAGCATTCCAGTTGTCCCGTTTCTACTGGTGAGCCTGTGGTGGCGGGAAACGCATGCTTGATCTAGGACTGATGTACTAAATGAGCTCTTGTATCCTTATAATAAACAATGTTCCCAGTTGTCATCAAACCTGATTATTTGGCATGAGCTTATATATTCTTAACCCTATTAGCCATCACAGCTGTCCTTTTATTTACAGATATACCCAGGAGAGACACTGACGCCCAAGCATCATTTCATGACCCATTATGGACAGGCGGTGCGACGTAATGGCCCACTAAGTGATTATTGGTGCATCAGATTTGAAGCCAAGCATAAGATGGCTAAACTAGTCATCATCATCATGTGAGTAAAGAGAGTCTTTGGTTATGAGTACTGCTATCGAATATGATCAAATGATGTTGCCAATTTGAAAAATAGAAACCTTACGATATTATTGTTGTGTGTTAGATCGTGTATGCAGAAATCATATGAATCAGTTTAACAATTGTTGACCGCTGACCTAGAAGCAGTTTGATCCAGTGTGCCTACAAACCAGGTGGTCCTCTTCTATTGGTTAGTCGCAGCAATGGGACCAGTGGAGGGGGAACAACTCCAAATACCGGCAAATGGACCAAACTTGGACCTACTTGGACCTGCTTGGACTACCTCTGACCCAACAATCATTTTACATCGTTATATGCATGCTATAGATAATTAATAAAATATTAATCAGTCAGAATTTAACCATAAACACGAAAAAAATTATAATCAACCCCCCACTAACAGCTACATCCTCACACTAAATAATTCTATAACAATACTCACAACATCAGCGCATTCAGCATTCACAACAAACATTAATATTATACAGAGATTGTTTAACTCCTGATGCTTTTTGCTCCATCCACAGGTAACTTCATCAATGTACCTAAGACCGTAGCCACCAGATACCAGCTCAACTCATTCCACCACTGGAGCAAGCAGGTTGATTTGGTAACTCCGCCAACATCGTATCATCATAAAGGAGGGGTTGTCACATCAGTAGATTATAAAGGGAGTAGCTACCATGTTGGAATGGCAGTCTGCTTATCTGTGCTGGATGATGGTCAGCCAGAAATATGGATCATTGACAAGATACTCAATGGCCCAATGCTAGTGTGCTATTCTGCCAGCGTAGACTATGACCCCAACATAAGGGCATATCTAATATCTGACACAAATCAGAATAATGTAAGTAATATTATGATAAGTGCCCTTAGGAACAAAGCACCAATGGACATTCTTTACTATAAAAACAGTAAAGTTATCTCACAGCGAGGAGTATTTATTTAGTTGTGTGATGGTGCGATTTCCAATTTTATCACTGTCTTGTCATACAGATTTGAGGTTATGACATTGTGCCGCTCCAATCCCAGTTATAACATGTAACAACTTTTTATTTGGACTGTACTCCATTCATGCTGTATATACTCTTTATTATATAAAATTTGTAATTTCACTTGCAGCTGAATGCACTCAAGTTAATTTTTTCTATTACAACTTCAGACTGAATAAAATTATCCAGGGATTTACAGTATACTTACCTCGTGCCTTACGGTCTGTCAAGTCTTGAATTTTTATGAATGGCAAACTTCACACACACACAGCTAGGGTCTTAACAACCACTACTCAAACGCTATGTAAGTAAATATATTTTGTGACAATACGGCATGCTAAAAGGAGGACAACTCCTAAATAATAAATTAAAATCTGATTGCAATTGCTAGCGATTGGCTGTGATGGTAGGGGGTCTCAGCACACAGCACTGTTGCCTTAACTATAGGATATATATTCATATAGATCATCTCAAATCAAGTACCAAAATAAATAGGCTAATTCTACATATAACTGTGACAATGTATTGTGAACATGACAAGGGAAGTATTCATCAAACTATTCCCAAAAAAAACTGTGAGGAAACAGATACAAAGAACTTCGCATGAAAGTTGTTGTTATAACCAGGCGTTCCAGATACGAATCTAGTTGTGGCATAATTGCTGTTATACATGGAATCAGTCAGATTATAATTTTAAGATTTGTCTTGTGTATGAGCTTTAGGCCTACTGAGCCAATCTATTACTCATTCTGGTCAATGATTAAGTTTGCATGGTTGGGAGGGTCAGTGCCTGTATGTTTGTCAGTCAGTGGGAAATTCCACACGTGAAGATAAATCACGTTCTACATGGAAACAACGGAGGGGTTACTCAGGGATAAAGAATATAGGATAGAATATAATGTTATAATCTCCCTGTGCATCTCCCTAGGCCGTAATAGTGCTTTCTCATACCAAGGCTAAACTCTATGTAATCATACATTAGTTCACAACTAGCAGACCAGCTCTTTCTTGGAGGAGAGCATGTTCAGCTCATTATACGTTTGGGAGGGTTTTGAATTGATAATGCTTCAATATCAATCTTATAGTGATTAGAAATGAATCCACCGTGCGATTCATAACTGGTTTTAATATAGAACCGTTTATTGCATTGTTGTGAAACTACTGAGGATTCATCCAAATGATAATACCTGCTTTGAATAGAATTAATTGTTTGCAGGTAATCACTTACTACAATAGTGGTCTAGAACTAAGCGCTCCATGGTTTCAAATTTAGATGTAAATTGACACCTTCTATTGATTATATCTAGAACAACAATGTTTATCATTCAACTTGTGAAGGATCTCCCCTGATCTGACCATGGTTTCAAAATTAACCTGATTAGAATTTTACAGGAAAGAATAGTTTTGAAACTTTGTTCAGTTCATGTCTAATAGATGCAAGTGTTGCTCTGGGCATGTGGTCAATTAGAATATGTGCATTGGCTCAAAACAATATTTTAATTGGATTGAATGCGAGGAAGTTTAACTTGATACTTTCAAAGGATTATTTCAAGGTTATGATTTTTGAGTGTGCACCAACGCAACTCATTAATGTACTGCTCTAGTCCATTTGAAAGAGTACTGATTTGGCCTTTGGTTGTCAATTTTCACGATAGAGTCAAACTTACAGTCACTGTTGTCAGCGTTTAAGTTGGCCCTCTTGTAAGTTTGTCTGCTAATACCTTTTTCTGTCCACCAGAGGATTTGTTGCCCCAGATCTGTAACTTCTTCGGGCCTTGGATCGTTAACAAGATATTCAGGTCACAGCCACTGGCATGAGACGCCTACAACAAAGAGGAATGGTAATGATATGTTCCATATGTGCACCATTATGGTTAGACATTCGATGGAAGGATTTTGCTATACCAGTAAACCAAAAAAAGTTCTGTCTACTGCTGACCGAGAGAGTTGTTCAGAATACCAAAGCAATCATATTTGTAGAAGGTACTATGGAGCAACAAAAGTGAGTTTCGAGCTTGTGTGATGCTTGACCCCACTGAATCATTTCTGACTATGTTCCCAAATGAGACTACGTAAACCTTCAGGCAAGGTAACTCAACTTGGTCTTACAAATTGTGTTCACGAACCTCAGCTATCTGTTTATGTTACATATTGAGCGTTCAAAAGATCGTGCTCTGGGATTCTGGACTATGCTCAATATCCAAGGATGATTCAAAAATGTATTAACCGAAAAATAAAACGAATAATACACATACTTATTATAGTTACGTATTTGGTACACCACCTTTCAAGATGCTAAGATTAGGTTTATGTTCAGTACCAACTTACCGCCAGAAGAAGATCCTGGACTGCGCTCCACCTTGCCCTCGCCCTTTTGTTTATTTTATTGTTGGCTCCCCTCAGCCTCTCTTCCTCCATCTTAGGGCCCAGAGGAGGTTTCAGCATTCCAACTCCTATAAGCATTGTACATACGCTGATAGTAAGGTTTGTAAATCAACAGAAAATCTCACTATCATATCAAGATTAATTGTTTATGATTTTGTTTTGTCATATTATGGTTTCCTTAGGGAAAAAAATTTGATTTTGTGGTCACGACTGAGGTTTGACAAGTTCAGTAGCGCTTACCTGCACTTCACCCTAAAAGATTTTAACAAAATAAAAGAGCAGTTAAACTCACCTCAATTCCTGCATTTCCGCTCACCGCTCTTACACACTGTAGAGCAGTTGGTACAAGTTTTGTAACCTTTTGGCATGGTGTCTATTAAATAGAAGAAGATCGACATATAAGGAGATTTATCTGAGCGATAAAAGCATTATGCAAGGCTAAGATAGTCAAGTATTGATGTTGTCTCCACAAACTCAAAAAGGGAATAATCCCTGCATCATTAAATTGTTTCTAGCCAAGTGTATGCGGGCTTGCTTATCTACATAATGTCTGCACACACTGTCGCTAAACTTGTCATTGCATCATTCCACAACTCAACAGCCATTGCAGTTTAAGCCTTGTATGATTAATGCCTAAGACTAATCCTAGTCATGTAAGACATTGAGTGAGCAGTTGAAGCTTGCCACATGCGCTCTGGACATGACTTGTCCTCATCATACAGATGGGCATTCTTGTATATATGTGATTCAGTGACAGGGGAGATAACATACTGTCGACCCTTCTAGACCCTGGATTTCCACGTCTTAAATTACATTCATTGCAATGGCAAAGCTTTGATATGAACAGTGATTGTTTTTTGCTTTCCCAGACACTTTAATACTGTGATTATAATATGTTAGTGAAATTTGAAGCTGGGAAAGAGTTTTGAAACTATGTACAATAAGAGGTATGATGCTAACTTTCCTTCCAAAATATATCTTACCAAGCATTGACCATGCATTGTTGGATACAAATCATCTTTTAATCTCAATCAAAACCCACTGTCCTTGCTGCTGGACTATGAAACTGCTCTCATGCTGGTTCAAATTACTGGCATACCATAGACAACTACACAACGACATCGAACTATGAACAATACAGGGGAGGGGGGCATTTCACTGAGAATCTGTGTCAGTTGCGATAAATTTTCTGTAGAATCACCCTCTGCTCTTTAGTCCTCACGATAACACTGGGACATTGAACCTCTCTGTGATCATTGCAACTAAAAGATCGCAATATTCTTCCTTGCTCAGTGCTTTGATGTTTGTGGGCCAACATGAGCTTTTGTTAGAACCTGTCAATTATATTGATATTGTTGTTCAGAAGGTGGTTTAGTCAATCATAAATTCCAGGCTTTGTAGTATTTAAGACTGTTTCCATAAGATTCAATCCATAACCATATTGTCAATGTAAAATAAAGAGAGGCCACCTAACAACCCATAATCAAAAACATCATAGTACTTTTGGGATCAAACCAGTAATAATTCACCACATAGAACTTGAATCAGTGATCAATGGAATTTTTATTTTTGGTTTTCTGCAACAACTTATTATAGTTGAAATCAAGGGTTTAAGATGGTGAAATAAAATGAGGCAGCGGCATGGTCAGATTAGTCCGGGACTAATGTGGCAACCTTCTGATTGTTGGGAAAACAAAGGCTACCGTCACCAGGGCTAGCCCAGACACTGGTCTCGGTTCACTCTTCTGATCAGATATTCACGGTCTCCTACTGCAAGGCCATCTAGTTGGGGTACATTGTGAAACTGATTAAAAATAGATACTGCACTGCGAAAAAGATCAATTTCAACAATTTGATGACTCACCTGGTGGTGCCTGACGTAACTCGTTAGCTCTGAACATTATCTCTTCATCCACTCTAACATAAGCATTATCCCTGTTACCTTAATTATCTATGTTCCCAAAAGATTGTATCAACAACATCAAGGCTAGTGACTGAGTGCAAATGCACCCTGTTAAGAAACCGGAAGTTCAGATGTTAAACATATCACAATGGTCATCAGAAAATTCAGCAATAAGCAATAAGAATGTTGTCAAATAAAAAATTAATAACAGCGGCTATAAAATATGGCAAGGTGTTCGTTAAATTGTTCCATCACTTCAGTGAAACAGTTATCACTCTAAAACGAATTTTCTGAGTTTTTCGGCTTCGGCAACACAAATAACAATAACCAAATAAAGTTATAAAACTTCAGAAATAGTAAATTTCGAAAACAGAAATTGAATGCGTACAGGTTGATGAAATTTGAAAATTTCAGCTCTTCGGCTATTGGAGTGACATCAGCTCCTTCAGGATATTTTACTTTCAGATCTACAAGAGCGGAATATCAACACCAACTCCTGAATTCTGATAGTGGGTATACTCAGCCAGCGTCGACTCGGATGGTAGACGGAATAATTCTGACTTAGAAATGTAGCGATATGCTGTTGTGCTCTTCATTTTCATCCGGAGTGCCGATTTTACTTCAGTGGGTGCCACCTCATCCCATTTTTATGAGTGTTGTTACATTTTATCTGTTGATCAATAAACAGTTTGAGTAGTGGAGAGAGATAGTGGGTTCATTTTGTTCTGTTTCTATAGCTTCTTTACAGGAATTTTCCAGGTCAGCTGGCAGGATTTTGTCGAACTAGAGTGAAATCTCTCTCTTCTTCAGGTGTTGGCATCTACTTGTAAGTTGATTATTGTTTAGTTTAGCCAGCGGAGTATGCGATGTTGATTTGGTTCGAGTTTCAGAGACTTTGGCTTTGGATAAGGCTACGGCTGACCTTCGCGAGCTACGAAACAACTGACAGTTTTTGCATTTGGCGCCATGATGTATTAATATTGTACACTGGTCTGATCTGATTGTGGGAGTTTGAGGAGTTGGAGGCTTTGATTATCAACATATCCTTTCCTACCAGTTACGTCATCTGTCATAAATCGATCATCTCTTTTCCCTATGCAGAGTTTTGAACCATGAATGGTTTCGAGCAATCTGATCTTTCCATCAGCACTAGATAGCCTCTTGTGTATTGCTGGCAGTGCAGGTTCCTTCCCGTAGAATATATATATATAGGTCTTCCAAGTATCTTCAGGGAAGAATACTACATGATGGGAATTAGAACCTAGAAAAATAAGGATATTAATTCAGTTGGATAAGACTCAGAGCTTACGGATTTATATAAATTATATTGTCACGAGATATCAGATTTGAGACGACACTAATTATGGACATTTTGGCCTACTATCAGAGAAGGCCCAGCAATTACAGCTCTTTTGGCTCAATATGAAATAATCCCCATTGTTTACACATCCTAATCCAATTTTATTATTTGCTCATAAAACTTTCCCTGCGAGTGTGTGAGTGCGTTGTCGGCAAAGAGTAGTCATTGGAAGGAATACAATGTGACAACCACCTCTAATGAATACCTAATTCCTAACTCAAAACGATGATCGCACTAATAAATAATATATATGGTATGATATAAAAATTCTACTATAATATGTAGACAAAGCAAAAGCTGTAGTTAATAGAAACAAGCATGGCAGGCCTTAGTATGCACTACACTAAAGGCTGGTCTAGAATTGCAGAGTTGGTGGTAAGACGGTTGCAGTGAGTTGCAGTGTTGTTGCAGTGTTGTTGCAGGGTTTTAAAAATCAATGGTTCACAACTGCAGACCGCTGCAATATTGTAGAGTTGCAGAAGGTTGCAGCAGGTTGCAGCAGCCATTGCAGCAGGTTGCAGCCATAGTTCACAACAAGTTGTAAGGTATTGTCAAAACATTGACCAAAATTTCTTAGCTGGCCACTCAGTCAGTCTCATTCACTCACTCACTCTTGTCATATAAGATTCTGTATTCTTTTATGATATCCATCAAATCACAATGAACTATATATGAAGACATGCTGCTTTCTTGCTCCTAGAGAAAGCTGGAGTGAGTGGGGAATGTGAGGAACTTTGGTGTTCACACTACTAACTACTTCATTACTGATAAATGGCTCGCTCCTGTCAAGGAGTTGAAGACTTCAACTCCTTGCTCCTGTATTGGCATATTTACAAGAGAAAATGCATTGTGGGCTGGAAAGTATAAAGGTCAAGCTGTTGCAGAACCAATGAAATCGCACGACCATGGTCCACAATAAAATCTCAGGCTACCATCGCAGTCGGGGCGTCGCAGAATTCTGACACTGCTGAACTTCTGCGACAGGATTCGCGGCCACACGCAGAGGTGGCACGACTCCTGCGATACTGCGCTTTTGTGGTCTACAATTGCAGTGGTCGCACAACTCGCGAAATAGTGCGATTTTGCTGCAATTCTGGACCAGCCTTTAGAGAACACTTAATAAAATGCCAAACTGTATTGTAAGCACCGAACATAATCGCAGCATCTATCTGTATGACTAAGTCAGTTGCTGTAACTTTATCCATGCAAACTGCATAGTCAGCTTTGGTTTGGATTCTCAAAACAGTCCTCTACATATACAGCAAGATTCTATAATTTCCTTTTCATCATGTTCCAAATCATGGATTAGTTTTTTTTTCATAGTAACCACCATTGATATTTTTTTGCTCAGTGTTGCACTGACCCTCGCAGTTAGTTTCCCATGCCTAGGTTTAACAAGTCACCAATCGGCATAATCATAGCCTACTTCTCATAACTATCCACAATAATTCAGTTGTCTCATGGTGGGCTGCCTATGCACCTGTCATTGTCATAACTCTACAGTAATTTGTTTTTCCATTTGTGTCTTCAGAAAGTTTCAGAGAACTCTCCATACCATCAAGACATTTATTATTATCTTTAACTTTTTCATTTTAACATTTTCATATGCCATTATCTTAGATTCGATTATTTAGTTATTGTAATGATGTAAGATAGCAATGTTAGATAGCGCTGGCATTAGGGGTTGCGTAAATGGTATTCTAGATTATGCAAGAGACATTTTCTGTTACTATTTTAAGCAGATAATAACCTAAATATTCTCATCATCATCATCATCATTTGCAGTCCGTCGGTTGACAACGATGACTGTTCTATGTTTTCGGTTGAATGACTGTCCCCCATGATTGACGATCCAGCGCTTTGGACTGCCAGTCATGCGCTTTGAAGTTTCTCCGCTTCATGTTTCTCTTAGTCACATCTTTAAATTGGAGTCTTGGTCTACCCTGATTTTGCTGTCCCATCTTCAGCTGCAAGTAGAGGAGCTGTTTCGGTAGGCGCTCGCGTCCCATTCTGTGGACGTGCCCAGATCATCTCAGACTTTTTGTGATAAGCATATCAGCCATGGATGGCAGTCCGGCTCTCTTTAAAATCTCAACGTTTGTTATCCTGTCTCGCCATGAAACACTCATTATTTGTCTCAGATGCCTCATCATAAAAGCATGCAGCTTCTTTACTTGGAACTGATATATTGTCCAGGTCTCCGCACCATACAGTAGGGCTGACAGGACAACGACTCTGTATACCTTGCACTTGACTTTGATAGATACATGGTAGTTATTCCATAGCCTCTCTCGTAGTCTACCAAAGGCAGCACTGGCTTTACCCATCCGATACTTCAGTTCTTTGTCGAGTTTGGCTGATTCAGAGATGGTGTTTCCTCGATAGACGAAGTTCTTACACTGAACAAGATGGCGATGGCACCACTAGCTTGCTTGGTTGGTAAAGGCACTCATTTTTCTTGATGTTTATCGTAAGACTGAAGCTTCTAGCTGCACCTTCAAACCGGTCTACTAACGCTTGAATCTCCTCAGCAGTGTGAGCAACGGTGGCGCTGTTGTCAGCAAAGAGCATTTCCTGTACAAGTATACGCTCAGTTTTGGTCTTGGCATTGAAGTGTGACACATTAAACAGATCTGCGTTGTGTCACGTCTGTATATGCACTCCCTCCTCAGTGCTCCTAAAAGCCACTTCCAGCATAGCCGCGAGGTAGAGTGAAAACAGAGTTGGGGACAAAGTCTTTTGACTGACCATTTCCGTATGATACATGGGCTTGCATTCCATCGTTGAGAGATGCAGTCAGGTTTATGAATCTCTATAGCACCCAAACTTCCGGAGTTCTTGCCAGAGCCCCTCTCTAGACACAGTATCAAAAGCCTTGCTGAAGTCGATGAACACAGTATAGAGCGGCATGTTCTGCTCTAGGCATTTCTCATGGACTTGGCGAAAATGTCCTATCCATTGAACTTCGTCCACTACGGAATCCACACTGGGTCCCCAGTAGAACCTGAGTTGTCAGCAGGCTATTTAGCCTGTTTAGCAAGATTCTAGCTAAGATTTTGCCGGCTATCGAGAGTAGAGATATACCTCTGTAGTTACCACAGTCCACTCTACTACCTTTCTTGAACAGGGGAACTATACTGGCATCTTTCCAGTCCTGGGGGACTTCCCCTTTTTTCCATATCAAGAGTATGAGTTCAAAGAGCTTCTGCTGGATGGTTGGGCCACCGTGTTTCCAGATTTCTGCTGGAATCCCACACCTACCTGGGGCTTTGCTGTACCTGATCCAGTATGTTTTGTCCAATCTCTCTGGTTCAAGAGATGGTCAAAGTGATCTGCAAATCGGTCCAAAATCTCGGCTTTATCCTGCAGTACTCGGTCACCTTCTCGGTCTCTTCATATCATTTACGTCAGCTGATAGCTGAAGCTCTTGAGCTTTCGACTCCCACCAATCAGATTTTAACTTTCTTGTGTATTGCTGCAACTGATTCTTTGCTTTGTTTCTTTCCTCTATCAGCTTAGTCATTCCTGGGTCACTGTCGTCGAACCAGTCCTGGTGTTTCCTTTTCGGTTTCTCTAGTACTGCAAGAGCTGTCTGGTGTGCTATGTTCTTGAGTTCATTCCATGAACCTTCCAGGTTCCTTTACTTTATTGTTGCGGTTTCTCACTGTGTTGATCTTTGTTGGTGGTGCAGGGCCGGTTTTTGGACGGTGTCTCCTGAGTAAGAAAGCTAGCTTCGATCTCAACATGAGGTGATCAGTAGAGTAGTCTGCCCCTTTCATCACCCGTGTATCATGTACTTCACTCAGATCTTTCTTTCTTGTAATTATGTAATCCAACAAGTGCCAATGTTTGCAGCGTGGATGCAGCCATGTGTTTTTATGATGTTCTTTATGCCGGAAGATGGTGTTAGTAATGACGAGGTTGAACTCGGAGCACAGTGATAGTAGAAGTTCTCCATTGGTGTTGCATTTCCCATTTCCGTGTGGACCAATAACGCCAGGCCATTTGTCGGCCTCGCATCCTACTCTCGCGTTCATGCCTCCAGCTATTATGAATCTGTCATCTTTCGGAACTTTGTTTAGAGCTTGTCTCAAGTCACTATAAAACTCCTCTTTGGTTTTCTCTGGATTTGTCATTGTAGGGGCATACACGCTCAAAATAGTGACATATTATGTGGTACCCTTCAGCGGGAGTCGCATGGACATCAGCCGGTCGTTGATGGGTTCCGGGTCTTGCTCCAGTTGACCTGCAATTGAGTTCTTTATTGCAAAGCCAACTCCTGCTTCTCTGCGCTCAGCTTTTCCCTTGCCACTCCAGAAGAAGGTGTAACCTTGGTCTACCATACTGTCATACCCTGCTAGTCTAGTCTCACAAATTGCAGCTATATCGATATTGTATTTCTCCAGCTCCTTGGCCACCATTGCAGTTTGGCGCTCTGGTCTTGATGATCTGTTTCGGTCTGGGAGTGTTCGCACGTTCCATTCAGCAATTGTCAGTTTCTTACATCCTATTTGACTTTTCACTGGCCGCCGGAGTGGGAGCGGTACAGCGCGGACCTTGGTGTTCCGGGCGACGTCCGAGCCGGATTCCATTTCATTTCTTTCAACCATAATTTCACTCGCTCGGCAGGTCAGAGTGAGTACCAGCA
This sequence comes from Membranipora membranacea, assembly GCA_914767715.1. Classification (NCBI taxonomy): domain Eukaryota; kingdom Metazoa; phylum Bryozoa; class Gymnolaemata; order Cheilostomatida; family Membraniporidae; genus Membranipora; species Membranipora membranacea. The sequence goes on along the minus strand of OU612073.1, from coordinate 13,031,079 downwards.
GCAAGTCAGGCCGAGACATGCTGGGTCACTCTGTCTGCTGTAGCAGTTGGCCGAAGGATAGGTTTGTTTATCCTCGCCCTTTAGGACACCGCAATTTCCTTGGTTTTCTTTCAGGGTTTGCTCCCTTAGTCTTTATCTTGTAGGGGGACAGCTGCAAGGCAGCAGGGTACCGGGATGGTGGTAGATGAACACAAGACCCAAGGTGCATGCGCTCTTTAGGTAGGTATTGTTTTTGTCCTACCAGGTTGTCTTACCAGGTTGTTACACTAGGGCGAATTTATCTTTACCAAGAGAGGTCATCCAGCTGTAACCCACAGGCTCTGATAGAGAGGCTCTTGAGTTTTCTAGGAAGGTCCGGAAGAGACATTACATCAGTAACTTTGTTCTCTGATAAGGCCAGGATTTCCAGCTATATTCTTAACATAAATAAAAATGTGACATTGAACATTTCTCATCGCTAGTCATCGAATTTCCAAACTGTTTACATCTCAGCTAAGAGCAATCAGTCGAACTGTAAGTGTATATTTTTAAAATGCCAACACAAAACTCATTGTCAATGGTGAAACATATCCTCTTTTATTAATTTTTGTTTACAGTTTATGTACACAGGACTTGTCACTTACTCAGACTGCTACGCTACTCTACTTGTCTCAGACTGCCCACAAAACCTCAAAGCGCTTAGCTATAAAACACTCATACACCCACAGGTAGAGTACTGCAGTTCCATCTGGGACCCCATCATCAAAACCAGATAAAATAACTAGAATCCATCCAAAATCGGGCAGCTCGCTTCACCTGTAGTAACTATTCCCAATAGAGCAGTGTATCAGCCATGAAATATCAGCTCGGGTGGGAGAGCCTACAGGCCAGAGGAAAGATATGCAAAGTTGTACTGCTATACAAGATAATGAACCACCATATCGACATACGACTGGTACTACAACCATCTGCTGTCCATCCAGAGAAGCTTACTCAGCTCCACTGCAGAACATTGGCCTTTCAGAGATCATTATGATGTGCCAGACACCGTAGTGTTATGGAACAGCCTCCCTACCAGTCTGACATCTGTGGTCACCGTGGATGCATTCAGATCAGGTGCAACTGGCGCCCTGGTCGGTGCATTTCAAGAAAGAGCTATGCTCTTCTCTTTATTCCAGCACCCAGCACCTGTATTATGATGTATTACTCAGACGCACAAGCACCGACGCGCAGATGAGTGTAGATCAACGTAAGATGCACAGCAGCACAGCACAACTCTTTACGAACCTCTCTTCTTTTGAATTTGCCACAGGTGTCTGGTGGGCTGATATGTAACTTGGAACTTTACCCTACTATATCTGATGACCTGGACTGATATATCAAAATGTTATATATGTTGTTCCAGTTGTTCCAGTTGTTCCAGCCCCCAGCACCCTCGGGTGTATACCTCTCCTTTCCTCCTGCTAATGAACCTTCCTGTGGAGAGACCATGAATAGAGAATATATTTCATTTTAGAAGGTAAGTAAGCACTACAAGACGTAGCCACTTCTTTTGACCAAAAACACAATACATTCACTAGTAAGTGTCTTACTTCAATCAGCACTGCTAAGATCTGGAAATCTATATTATCATGTAGTCCCTTCCCTTCCTGATTGGGCTGGCTCATCCAGCCACTACTTGTGATATATAATTGTGACTATTATTTATGATAGAAGGGTCAGGTTGTGCTTGACATAAAACCCCTACCTTTACTGCCTCACCAAAGGTGTTTGTTCAAAAGCCCTAGAATACCAGAAGTAAATACAATCTTTTCAGGTATTGATAGATACATAACGCTCAATTGAGAACACAATTGACTAAACATATATCGGTTAATAAGGTGAGCTATCATGAAAAACAGTGCTTAGACATGTAAAAAGACTATGAGGAATATGATAAAGGAATTTCTGATGTGCAATAATTACCATCATGGACACCGCTGTTATAATGTCATCGTCTCACAGCCCGAGCTGCCTTGTTAAGCAGAGTTGATACTAGTCCCCCCAGACTTTTGCCCGATGGCCCCCGGCGAGGGGGGCTGTTATTGTTTGTCTGCTGTATGCATCCCAAAGCTCAAACAATTCACCGTTTACTGTTTTTGTTGACCTTCTGACCAGCTTGTCACCTTTCCCTCACTGAAGAGCTGACGGTTGATAGTAACCTCCCCAGATTCTATGTGCAGCTGAGTGATAAGCTGATAGACGAAATGTGCTGCATTTCCCTTTCTGGATTAAGTTTTTATTTTATTGCAAATAAACAAAATTATTATAATACAATAGGCCCCAAAATATAGAACCATCACCTGCTTGAAGGAATTCATAATATATGACTATTTGTTGTCACAGCTAGGACTGTATTGCAGCGTTGTTTTGTCAGGTAATTTAATATATCATTGACTGCTCATTCAACTTCCTAATACAGTGTATATAGAATTGCACTACCAATGAGCAAATGGTGCAACATCGCGATCTAAATAAATCGATTTCAAATAAAATGTGGATGTATAGTGTATCCCATTTCTCTGCTTATTGATGCACAACAAATGTTCCTGGACAAAAGATGGTTTTTTGCCATCTTTAAACCACTGCTGCCACAGCTGGGCTTTGCCCAGCATAGCCTACCAGTCAAAAACTTAAATAGAGAGTTGTGGCATCAAAACATCTAGCCAGAAGCTTTGAGTATCTTCTTCCCCAGCCATCCACCATTAGTGATGACATATGTTGAGGTTGACCAATTGACCTATAAAATCTAGCTGCGATCCAACACTATTAAAAATGTTGGATCTCAACTAGATTTTAAAGGCACCTGATCGGTCAACCTCAACATTTATGTCATCACTCATTGTGGATGGCTGGGGAAGGAGATACTCCTTACATTTTGAGAGCTCATATAACACCATTCAAAGCTACTGGCTAGATGTTTTGATGCCACAACTCTCTATTGAAATTTTTGACTGGTGGCTATGCTGGGCAAAGCCCAGCTGTGTCAGCAGTGGTTTAAGACTGAATATGTATCATATTTCCCAAAAGATCTCTGTGCGTGATTTTGCTTCCATTGCTAGTTTGAGAACTCCATTCCTGTAAATTGCGGCTGCTTTTTCTGAGCAAAGCATTATAAGGACACCTGACTAATAATCACTATTAGACACACAAATGATGATTTAATTAATCACTACGATTAATTTTCCTGCATCAACACTCCAATAGCCTAAGTAGGGGCTTTCGGTTTCTCGGTTTAGCTACCTGTGTAACGTTGTTGGTGACAGTCTCAGAAGGTTGCTGCTCTCCATTTTTTAAAGCAGCTGTCAGTTTTTTTTCGAAAGCTTGCCACAACTCTTTTTACCGGACAGCGCATTTTTAGAGTCTTATATCTGTGTGACTTTGTTGGTTGGAATCTCAAGGGTTTGCTGCTACTCTCTTTTCAAAGCAGCTGTCATAGTTAGAAACTTGGCAGCCATTTTTTTTATCAATCGGGTTTCTTTTTGATAAATAATAACCTGTGTAATTATATCTTGGTAACAATTTCAAAACAACCTGCATAATCAGCTGTTGGTTGAATGTTCTGAGGATTGCTGCTCTTTTTTTCTGTATAGCAGCTGTCACAGTGAGAAGCTTTCCACAGCCAGCTATCTTCCTAGGTGTGTGTATCATTATATAAATAGCCGATTTAATTGGACTATATCCGCACCTTCAAAATGATCATCATTTATACACAATGACTCTGTTGTCTTATGGTGAGCTTTCTTGGCGCCTGCCATTTGTGTCTGTCATTATCTATTGCTATGAAAATTTTCTCTTCCTCTTTTGAGATAAGCTTGCAGCAATTACATAGTCACAGCATCTACCTGTATGCAACATACATCAGATACAATCCAAGAAACCATGAATAACATGAATTTCTTTTTGTATTTTTGTATGTCTGTCTAATCATGCAAAATATAACAGGTTACACAAGATAAATGACTAACATCATTTTCTTTCCCTGTTGACCGCACAACTCTTTTCCTCCTTATCTTTTCTCTCTACCCAGTTCTTAAACTTCTCTTTCCGTCCTGCTAATGTCTTAAAGGCTGGTGTGGGTAGGTTGTCTTCCCGTCCTGGAATTGGTTCACTTTCTACTGTACTCCTTTCTTCTACTGTGCTAGTATGCACCAATTCATAATTATGTACAATAAACTTCGCCCTGGGATGACCAGTTGGCCATTTGTCATTCTCCAGTGTCACATTTGATGGTTGCCACAACCTCCAAAAGGTCTTATATATCTACGAGTTGGGGAGCGCAACCAGGAGGGCAGAAGTGAGCTCCTGTTTAATTGCGAGCCACCTCGTCCCATGCTAATTTCAATCTCATCTGTAGTACGCTGACTCTACAGCATAACTTCCCCTAGCATCCCTTCCCATAAGAATCCAGTATGCGCTCTCGTTGGTCAAAGCGTGAATCGTAGTGTTCAGGGCAATACAACAAGCTTGAAGGTAGTGATCCCGGTCCTGTTGATCATTCGCCACATGACATGTCAACACATCCTGTACTGTACTGATCAACATCTCAAACAAAACTCTTGCTCTTGTCTGGTCCCGGAGTGTTACCAAGATATTAGCACTTCTGTCAGTTGTGAACCCACATTATTATAACACTTTTGTTATCAATCCTCTGCAATAAAAGGCCTTGGATTTGTCTGCAATAAAGATGAGATAAGGTTTTTTTATCGGTTGCTTTCATTAAGTATGGAGCAGCATAAAGTGACTCATTTAAAGATCGAATACTAGTTGGTAAAAAAGTGCTCTGGTATCTAGTTGTTCTAGTTATGGCACCGATAAAATATCGTCTACCACGAACTAATCAAATCAAACCAATCAAAAAGAGATTTTGAAAATTTACCTCGTTGAGGCTGGGACTAACTCCTGCAAAAAAATTATAAAAGAGAGAGTGAACCAATCCAGCCATAAAACCATCAACAGAACACCATTCAATAGCTCTTGAGTTTCAAAAAATTTGATAAGAAGCTGGGTCCCTGTGTTATCTGGAATGTGATGGAAATGTCCATGTTAGCACGCCAACATGACATAGAGTGACTGTTGAATTTGTTTAGACACGGATCATTAATGGCAGGATGGACTGGTGATTGGAATAACGCTGTGACCAGCAGATCCTCACTGGCTGAAATTATAAACTGCTTCATTCTGACATCAAAACTAATTGAAGGTAAATGACTAGCTTGTTGCAAATTTAACACCTAAAGTTGTGTAGTGTGACGGGTAATTGCGCACGCTCGAGGTTTAGCCTATAAAATAAGTCGAATGAGCCATTCCCATAATCAGAAAATGACAACTCTACTATAAAAGGTAGTTTCCTATTCAGCTTGTGGTGGTATCCCTCCAGATCGTTGTTGGTTCTCATCTCGACTCCAAATATGAACCAATCGGCTGGTTTCCATCCTGCTCTCCCAACCATCCAACACTTTTCAAAATAGGCCATCAATCTGGTAACTCCATCAATATGCTCTAGCTGTATCGCCTTGGCCTGCAGGTAGGCAAATCCCACTTCTACGTTGTTCAGTTATTTAAGTGCCCTAGCATAGAGCATCCTCACAAGCTTGTATAAATCCTTTTTCTTCCTGTACTCAGATTGTAGCCCTTAAGACATGACATTCCGGTGGATACCTTGGCTGAATTGGAAAGGGCAGCCACACATCTTCAGCCCCTCTCCGCGATTCAGGTTAGGCCCAAAACACTAACGATTTCCTGCTCATAGTTTATTAATTAATTCATTAATTTCTCTGCATCTGTGTCCATCAAGTTGGCAAGTGGCCTTTAAAATTGCATGTGTAGGCATCGCAGAGATTATAAACTCGATCGGTGACCTATTCTAAAAAAATTCTAAAAAACTTGCAACCCAGAAACTTCAGATCCAAACTCCATATTCTCCTTGGCATCAGCACAAACAGTTTATGCAGGAAGTACGGATCAACCTATTAAAATATTGTTGAAAATATGTGTAAAAATATGGTATGATGAGCTCATGATAATAAATTTAGTAATTTTATATACAAGCCTGAGCCAGATGCCTGGCCCCGGTATGGCTAGACCGGAGGATTGAATCTTTGATCAAAGATAACCTGTCCAGCTATTCCCTCTTCAAATCTCACGCATTTCTCCGGTTTTTTTTCGGTCGGTATATATCTCTCTGCGTTTCAAAACGTCTTTCATCGGTGGTAGTTTTGGTCCTTTTGGTTTGAGGAGTCGAGAACTGGGGGTTCATTCTTTTGGTAGGGGTTTTGGCAAAATTCTCTCTGATACCGGCTCCATAAACACAGCAGCGCCCTCTTTTCTACTCATATTTTAAATGTGGGTGTGTCGAGGGTGACGGTATGTCCACTATTTATGAGTATGGGCGGAATGCATGGTGATTGTTTGACTGATATAATTATCATTTATCCTTATTGATTGATTGATTGATATTGAAGGTTGATACTTCTATTTTGTAAAGTGAAACTGAAACAAAATACATAAACGTAAATATCCCAGCCGGCAAACATGAACATGGGTGGGCAACCTTTTTTTGCAAAAGGCCGCATTTTGGCCAAGCTCAACTAAAAAGGCCGCAATTTTTATATAGGAATAATAAGGAATATGAGGTTTTAGTTGGTACTGTTTATTTGTACTGATTAGAACAGATTTACATATATCACATGTTTCAGTCAATGGGACTTTTGGAATTGGTCCATATCTTTCATGAGTGCATCAAAATCTGGCTCAATATCTGAATCGGATATGTTGAGAATGTCTCTTAGGTGTTCATCCGTCAGCCTTGACCTGAACTTGTTCTTAGCATACTTCATTGTCGAGGATAATTTCTCGCACCTGTACGTACTACCAAACATGGCTAGCCATTTAGCAGCAAAACCTCTTAGCCTCGAATATCTTAGCGGCAGAGATTGATATGCTTTCACTATATCTGACCCAGGTGTAAATAATGGGGAGTACACGAGATCGTGTTTCAGATCCATGACTTCAATGCTGAGCCTAGTAGGTACAGTGCTGACAGAGAGTGGTGCGGTGAACATACAGAGATCATCACTGTGCTTTTTAAAGTCGGCAAAGCGTGCCTCAAACTCATCTCTGAGTTTTCCTAAGAGTTGGGAGTAGCTGCCTAACTTCAGATTCATATCCTCTCTGCTAAACAGATGAAGAAATGAATCGCTGTCTAGCTCTCCGTCCATAAACTGGTCCATCCAGATACCAAGCTTACCGCTGAAACCGCCAACATGATGGTAAAGATCGGCAATGACATTACTGTTTCCTTGGAGTCCTGTATTCAAGGAATTGAGCTGTGAGCTAATGTCTACCGCAAATGCAAAATCGTTGATAAATTGTTCATCGTTGAATTCTTCTATATCGGACCCCTGGGCTCTATAGAACTCGGCTATCACATCTTTGAGATCATAGACTCTGTTCATCATCCGGCCCCTTGATAGCCAACGTACTTCTGCGTGATATGGGACATCCTCATACTCTGAATCAATATCCTCCAGAAACTTTCTGAACTGCCGATGTTTCAACCCTTTACGTCTGATGTCTTTGACGATGTTGTTTATGACACTCATAAGATTCTGGAACTCGAGGGTTTTGGCACAGAGATTTTCCTGATGAATGATGCAGTGGAACGTCTGAGGCAAAGGGGATATCCCGTTTTCTCGCATCTCATTCAGCAGCAGTGTAGTGAAACCATTTCTAACTCCTGTAAAATAAAGGTTTTTTCCATGATATATAAGTTTAAAATTATGCATCAAAATTGACATGTTTGGAAATTAATATGGTAATATAATAAGTATCTTGTTATCATGAGTCAGGATAAACAATACATGATGACTATTAACATCAGAAAGGGATATACTCTCCCACCCTCCCTATTAACATTATCAATATATTTTAATAGGCTAATATAATTTGGCTATCTATGCTATCGCCATATATACGTATAGTGCAGGTATAAGTGAGTATGTAGTTTGTACCTTTTATTGCTGGAGCTCCATCTGTGGCTATGGACACTAGTTTGGTTAAATCTAGCTGATGTTCTTCAATCACATGTTTTACCTCTCGGAGGATATCAGCCCCTGTGGTGGTATCCTTCATGCTTTGGAGTGACAACATCCGTTCTGTTACTGCAAGGGTACTGTCAACACTTCTTATAAATATTGCTAACTGAGCTGTATCAACGATGTCAGTGGACTCGTCTAATGCAAGAGAAAAAGACACAAATGTCCTGATTTTTTCTGCCAGCTGAGTTTGTAGGTTTCTGCTTAACTCCTCGGCCCTTCTTGTAACAGATCTCCGATAAAGAGAAATTGACTTCATCGTATCCTTTGCTTCTCCGTTCGGAAGAATTGTATTGCCAACAACAGTGATACAGTCTTTGATAAGCTCTCCGTCCATATATGGTTTGCCTGGATAAAATTTGAATTTGAAGTAGTAGTATGTACGTATTGTGTAAATTAAAAAGATGAAATATTATTTCATCTTTTAAGTAACAATCTGTGCAGAATTTTGATCGGTTGAGTATTTAGTCATCCCTAATTATGCATTAAAAAAACAATTACAATGCTGATAACATGGTCTTTGAACGGCGGAAATAAATATATATATCCATTAAGTATTTAAACTAGCTGTTACCTCTTTTCATCATCAAACGAGTGATTCTGTAGCTGGCTAGCATAGCCTTTTCATTGCTCTCTACTGGGCCCCTCATCATCGTCTGCTGACGCCTTCGTTGTTGAAGTAAGGCAGCAACTCGCTCCCGCCTGAGCTCTGGTGCCATCTGGTCATATGTACCAGCATATTTTGATGCGTAATGCGACTTTGCATTCACTCGCTTCAGCGTTTTGAGGACATCGTTGCAGACCAAGCACATCATACCCTTCCCACCATTCCCAATCATCAAAAACTCGTCTGTCCAATCGTCATTGAATCGGCGATTTTGCTCTGATATTTTTCTTTTGGCAGCTGCCATAATATTCGAATTGGCAATTCTTTGACTGCTGATCAGATATAGGCCTACTAAATCTAGTTGAAGTTTTGTGACGTCAAGTAATGTCACGCTTGGAGCAATTCTGATCAAGAGTAGTTGGTATCCCGCTGTGATTTGTTGAGTGGGGTGGCGTGGGAATTCCCCTAACATGCTTGTATCTTTGTTGCTTAGCTACACAAATGGAACAGAAAGGTCAAAAGTTTGGAGGTCCTAACAAAGTAGTGCTCCTATTTATACATGATGCGTACGAGTTATACAACATTTATACCTAATAATTTTTACAGACATATGGCCCCAATTAGGCCGCATAAGATTGACCATTAGGCCGCAGTTTGCCCACAGCTGGCCTAGAATCTAAGTCGAAACTAAGGAGACTGTCGACTCGAACTACATCGTGCTATGATCGAGAACCTCTATAGAAACTGCCAGTCATATCGACTTTATATCTTCTTAGATTCTATTGAGATCATACAAAGTTATCTGCCTCGATTCTTCTCATGCATGCATGCAGAGTGGAGGGAAAGCAACTCTGATGAGAAAGCAGCCAAATAGAACCCAGCTCAGTGATTTACCACAGCATTGTACCTTACCATAGCAGTGAAGCTATATATTAATTTATTTCATAGATTTAAAGACATAAAAAATGAATACAGGATACATGATATGTAGTCATAAACTTGATACACAAAGTAGCGTAGTAGAATTGGGATAAAAATTGCTATGAGGCTGAAAGCTGAGATACATTATGTAGACCGGATTGAATGTATCAAACAAATATGAGCTACAGGATATATGCAATATAAAACTCAAAAATTAAAATGTGGGTAGTAGAATGAGGTTTGAGTTGTTATGAGACCTGAGATTCAACAAAAATAAAGAGAGTGCATAATCCCGTTACTGAAGATTAAAAATTAAAATGTGAGTAGTAGAATGAGGTAAAAATTGTTATGACACCGAAGATTCAACAAAAATAAAGAGAGTGATAATCTCAAAAAGATACATACAATGATTAAAGTTACACTGCCCGGCTGAAGATATGCTGACTAAGATTATGCTGACTGCTGACACTGACCATGTACACACTGACTGCACTGACTGCATCGACCCTACTCACTCACTGCTGTTGTCTTTTGTTACCTGAAAAGAATAAAAACCCAGTCAACGCCAAGAATATTATCATGATGTCACTTATGGTGGAACAAAGCATGGTTGCTGCTATCTAGTACATAGTTGAGTTGCAGTTTGCCTAAAAAAAGTCAGACATGAATATTCCTAGAAGTGGTACGCCACTTACATGAACCGATGAACTCAATTAGGTTTGATTCAGCGCCTAAAGACTTATAACTATGGATTTTACTCCTTACATGCAAAATGTAATAGACTGAGCGGGGAAAAATTACTCGCCCTGTTCAACCTTCCTTTGGCATCCTTAAGGTGCTTCTGTATACATACTCGTCTAAAACAAAAGATTGCAAACATATGAATGATCAGCCCTAAGAATATTTTTGACAGCATAGCACAGTAGCCATCCCTGGTATGTAATTACTTAATGTATAGTTGATTAATTATTAGCTGAGAGCTTGTTGACTTATTAATGTGAGCTAGCAATACATTTTGACTTGCAATAAAATGATAAATGTCTCGCTCACTCACCTTTGCATCATTTTATTTATTTCATCATAAGAAACAACAGTCATATATATGTATGTAGGACAGAAAGTGATGGCTCAACAAGCTGCCCCGAAACCGTTTCTAAGGAGGTATATATAGTGTAGAATATATTAAGTGAATTCTTCTTAGATTAGAAATCGAGTTAGACTCGTTATGCCGACTGAGGCATTACGACATGTCTTTGATCATATATCGAGATGGAATATGAGTCGGCATCGATCCTTTGCCGGCTGGTATGAAAAAATAGAAGACGTAAATGCTCACGTCAAAGTTCAGGAAGCTTTCATAATTCCTCATGAGTAAATGTAATTGTGTAAAATATTTTCATATCCAAAAAAGGGAATAATGAAAACCACGCTCACCTCAGGGGTAACTGTAAATTGCTGAACAGCTGAACAGAATTTCTCAGACTATTTGTTTGATTCTTTACATGATTGGCTAATTTTGCATAAGCATGGACAATTCTTTATATTCTTCTCATTAAATTATTTATTTTAAGTTTGCATTCACCTTGGTTTCTTTCAATTTTATTCACAGCAAACTTTTCGGCATTACACGACTAGTGAATGGATGGAAAGTAGCCCCCCCCCCCCCATAAACAAAGCTTGTTAAAGAGGTAGGAATCGAAGGTGGTGCACGGGGATTAATCATGTGAAGTGACAGGCAAGACCATTGGCTGATCAATGTAATTAGAGGCGGAGAATGGCCTTGGTCTCCGCCTCTAACAGCCAGTCCACGTTGCGTTCTCAAGTGGTCAAGTGTGTTATATAAGAAATTGTGATTCGCAGACACCCATAAATAAAGTTGAATAGAAGCTATGATATAGCTATTGTTGTGTTGGCTCATCACACTTGGGATTATAGGGTTTAATTACAACGGTCAACTTCAATCTTGACAACGGTATCTAGGCAACCTCTAAAACCATAAATCATAACGTCAAAATTGACCAATAAGAGCTCGTATATTTTGAAGCGGATGATTTGAAAACATAGGAACTGGGCAATTTCGTATGACATCAGTCATATTTTCACCACTTTCCAATGCCATTATTCCGCATCAGCTTGTCTGATTCCCATTAAAAATAATTCACTGCTTCTCCTCTTAATTCCGAAAAAGCAGGAGGAATTTGAATGCTGCTAACCCCATTTGAATTTGATATGGCTGGGTGATCGCTTTACATTGACTGGCCCTTATATACCGGTCGAGGCACTTTAAGACTGGCTAGATGGAAGGTTGAGCTGGATAATGTTTCTGGTATCCAATTTCCAGAACACCATCAGATTTTGTCATAATTGGCACATTGATTGCTTATATGCTTGCCCTAAATTGCCAGCCAGCCAGAGAAAAGATTACAAATAATAATTTTAGTCTGAGAAATTCTGTTCAGTCCGTTCAGCCTGTTCAGCAATTTACAGTTACCGCTCACCTCAGTGCTCCATTCTGATTCTGTGGATAAATAGTATAACACCTTTTCAGACATATCTTTAACCAATAGCAGTATGATATATATAGAGGTCCACCTTGTTTCACAGGACTGCTTCAGGTTCAGAGTTCAGGCCTGAGTTCTTCATGTACTTGACAATCGATTTTCACACGTTGAAGTGTTTTTGGCCCTTACTTAGTGATGACTAATGACTGCGTTAAGGATGTGGAGGATGCATAGCAGACTAGCTCCTCTATCAGTTGTCAAGACACAGTAGTATTGTGTAAGTACAAGCAACTCCGCATCATCATTTGCTCCTTGTATTGCTCAGACAGAGAAGCACGTGAATTCGTCAGTGGATTACCCATAGGGGTGGAACGGGTCGGAAATTTTGACACCGGGTCGGGTATGGCACTTGAGGAAAAAACCGATACCGGGTCGGCACCGGGTCGGGTTTGCATGATGACGTGCAGGCGGTACAACTAAAGATCATCGTAATGACTCCTCACTAGGTTTATGGTTTGCCACCATGCCAGCATTTGATGGATATTGCAAATATGCTTGTAAATTTTATTCGTTACTTATTTCCTTTACATACCGGTGAGTGATTTTGATGTAAAATCAGTGTGCGGTTGGTCCCAGTAGATCAAACCAAAATTTTCATTCTCCACCGGACTCAAGTGACTGCAATAAGCACAATACAAACAACTGCATCTTGGTAAGATCAATTGTGCTAGTTTTGCCTGCAAGAGTTAGATCTAGCCTGTAGACCAAGCTTCCTCAACTCACAACTCTAAGAGATGGGCGTTACCTTGAGCTCCACATCTTATCATTGTTTACAAAGTAAGAAGACGACAGAAATCTAATTGCGTGAAAAGTTTGCAAATAAATGGTGTTATGACCTAGATGATGCAACAAAACAGTGAATACAGCCACATGAAAGGGCTCATGTTGCAGAGATATGCTAACTATATCGATCTTCATTTAGATGAAGTGAATTCATGTGATAAAAGGACATTGTAGTTTGCAAATACATAATGGCTAAATATCGACATAGTAAATGGCACTTCAAACAAGTCTAACCCGGCTTGGCCCGGTGTCAAACCCGAGATAACAAACTCGAGATTCAGCACCGGGTATGATACTCGTTCCACCCCTAATTACCCAGAGTCCTGATTCTGAGGAAAGTAATGATCCTCCTGTCACATGCGTTGTGTTGAGTTACGATAGCAGGAAACGTCCTTCGTCTGACTGTTCTATCACCTCAGGTTCAATCTACCTGGGCTGTTTTGGGAAATGGACGAATGTTAAGGGTTAAACTGCAAAAAACTCAACCCCGATGCAATAGCTCAGCATAATTTATGCCCACTACATTGACAAACAATCACAGTACCTAGACGTAAACGGGTGTAACTTCATGGCTACAGTTTAAGTTGATGTCTAGGTACTTTTCTAAGTGTACATAATATCACCCTCTGGGTAAGAGTAAACTTGCACTCCGGACATTTCAGATCCAAATTCCATAGTCTCCTTGGCATCTACAGAAACGTTGAAACACAAAAACCTCATGCAATATGGACATAAAAAAATTGCATAATGTAAAATATGGATATTTATGATGATCCTATGATAAGAGATTTAGTGATTGCATATACAAGCCTGAGCCAGTTGCCTGGCTCTGGTTGGGATTGATCTGAGTATTGAATCTTCGATCAAAGATAAACTGTTTGATCAGTTTCATCACAACTGCAGGTTCATACGGTTTTTGTTCGGTCGTCTTTTCTTTTTCTGTGATACAAAACTTTAGCTCCTTGGCTAGCAGCTTCTCAATGTGTCGCTCATCGGTGGCACTTTTGGTCCTTTTGGTTTGAGGGTTTGAGAACTGAATTAATCTTTCAAAACACAGATCACCCAACTGTTTATATAAGGCCTTCTTAGATCTTTAAATCCACTTGCATCTCTTTTGAAGTTAGCAAGGCAATCCCAAAAGTGTGTTTCATGGGGGTCACTTCCTGGATAGCAGCACTCCGAAAGCTCGGTGCTGCTACATAGGGGTAGCTCCACTTCCTCACCACAAGCACCAGACTCATCCTCTTCGTCTTCCTGGAGCAGTTTGAGCGTGGCGAGCAACCTACCTTCTCTTTCATGCTAAAATTATTTCAGCATTGGCCAGTGTGATTACCCAGATATAAGTATATATAGTTCACAGAGCAGTGAGACCATGTTGTGAAGCGTTTCAGAACAGAATACATGAACAGACCAGTGATTGTTTAGTTGAAAACTGAGATGTTTTATAACTGGTTACTACATCAGCTAGTAAAGAGGAGTCAAGCCCTTATGATAGTAGTTATTTGCTCTTATTAAATATTACAACTTTTGGGAAGGTTATTAATTAATAGTATATCAACATAAATCAGTTTTACCTATACTATTACATTTAGGCAGTAGAAACGGATACAAACCCATATGTAAAATGGCTGATACATTTACAGGGATTGAACATTGATAACAATTTACAATACTCGCGACACAGATACCATGCCATCATGCAGAACATCAAAGAATAGTAGGAAGACAGGTAGATCTGAGCTAAAAGACGTGGCAAGATGGGCAGTGCAACTAATAAATGCACCAATCATTTGCCACAACAGTTAGAAAAAATTAAGCGCATAGAACATTGCGCGGAAGTTGAGTGCACAAACATCAGGCAAATTGCTGCTTTCGACTGCTGTAAAATAACTAAGAACGTTCACAGATTATGCAACAGAACGAACAATCCCAAAAAGTGAAATATTTCATTACCTGAGAGGTGAACTCTTTACAGCAATGCAGACAGAGAGCATCAACATGATAACATTATAAACAGTGTTAGAAAAACTTCGTTAACATAATACTTGCTGTAACAAGTAACAAGATAGATTTGGATTTGGATTTAGATAGATTTTAAACGTGTTGAACTTGAGTTGTATCCAAAAAATGTTCACTTACTTTGACAGATTACGGTCCTGATACCTTTTAGTCTCTGACAGAATATGACTTTTGAGATCGAGATGGAGCCACACTCTTGACTTGTATACGTGCAGACCCTCATGACCACGTTCTAAATCCGGAACGGGGGGTAGCTGGTAAAAGTCTCCTGACAGAATCAGCTGCATTCCTCCAAAAGGCAAGTCAGTATCCTGAAATCATTGAGAACATCAGAGCACCCTAGCCATGTTTATAGCATGATAAGGACTCGCCAAATCATACTAACCACATGTACCAATTAGTACAGCATCCAAAATAAAATACGTTGTCAGTGTGGCTAATCTATCAATCTATCCACCACATCCATTTAGTATGCCCGCCAGCTTGTCATCAGATAAACCAGTATCTTGTCACCAACAGTCTCAAATTCAGACTTCACAATGGCAACTGCACATTGTCTTAAAATTACATGAGAGTCTTTTTCTCACTGATTTGATAAGACAATGTGCAACACGACATACAAAGTCAACAGCATCAAAAAACTTGGCGCTCAACATTCCTATCTCGTCGATGAAGAGTATTCGGTATTTCTGTGTAATAAAAATGGAATTTGTATATAATTGATGAATATGATAGTGGGTAATGCGGCAGTGAAAGCTATGTAGAGGGACTACCATAAGTTCATTTTAATCTCTACAATCATAGATCAGTCAATAAGATCAGCCAATAAAGGCCTACTGCTAGGGGAAGAACTGATAACAAGCCGAAAAACATCCTACCTATTCCGCATCAATAAAAAGTTTGTGGTCTTTACCAAGTCACAAATTTCTTAGTACCTTATAGAGTTAGCTTTCAGTGGGTTGACAGCAAGCATGCCCTGAATGGCTTTTTTAGAAACAGTAGGCAGGCTCATAATGCCACTAAACGAATGGATTGTCTGTCCTTTGATCCTAAAATACTAAATGGGAATTACTTTCTTACTTGCAAATTCTGTCACAATGTGCCATTTAACAGGTTAGAATAATCCAATGATCCCTGACACAGTGATACATCAACCATGGTAAGATAAGAACTCTTATCACCAAGGATGGAGTTGGGGCAATTCCACAAGAGCTAGGAAAATAATGGACTGATAAGGCTTGATAAAGGTTATAAATCCTTGGGTTGATGATTCAATTTTTACCAATATAATTGATGTGCTCAATTAAGCCAACCAACCTTATCGCTGCAATCCCACTTGATGCACAAATTGCTGTTCTCTCCGATCTAGGGACAGCTCCCAAACAGATGGTTGTCTTACCAGTACCAGTACCAGCAGCACCCAACACCAGCACACTAGATCCCTTCTTGATGGAGTCAGCGATCATCATGACTGCAACAGAGCAACTGACAAAGTGTGACTGTGAAACAAAGAAACACATTAGATAGAGGCTGGCTTTCCCTGTTGAGTGCAGTCAAGATAGTTTTAAATTTTGTGTGGGTATCTATATAAATATCTATGTTGTTGTTTGCTTTTCTATGGCCATCTATCTATGTTATTTTTCTTCTGGCAAGGCTTAATTATTAATTATCTATGGCTCAGAGAATAAAAGGTATAGCAGAAAATTCTTGTGTATGCTGATGTCCTTGTGTTGATTTGAGCTGCAAGTAGAAGGCCACTTACTTTCCTCTACTAGTCTACTCAAGGATTTAAAACCCTTAGGGGCTTTAAATCCTAGGTCTACTTCTTCAACTTCATTCAACAAATAATCATTAACTAAATTATTATTATTTATTATTATTATTATTATGAAGTCAAACAAATGTTGCCAAACTAGCTAAATATATGGATTCTAATCTTAGTTCTACTGATGAAGCAGCAGTACTTTCAGGTTTATAAACTTGATCTCAGCAGCAGGTATTTTCTTTCATTCACCACAAGTTTTGATAATAATAATCATGAAGAAGAGGATAATAATTTTTCTCTCTCTGCTGAACAAGAAACATAACAAAACCGGAAATAGAGGGAAATAAATGTGATTAATCCAGTTGCTGTGAAAAAAAACTTCTAGCTTCTCCTCTCCTCCTTAAAACCCAGCGAGTTCCACCAAGTTGCAAGGGTGATTTCCACCAATAAAAATCTGGTAAACAGGAAACTGCAAGACAAGTTGTAAGGTAGATTTCTACCAATAGCAACAAAGTGGGAATCCCTAAATGCACATTGTGTCAGCAACTGCTGTCAAATAAGATGAAGGAGATATCATAATACGTGCTTTTGTAATAAAAATAAAAAAAGTAACAAATTCTTAAATTCCACCACAGTATCATGAGATTACATTGGTGGTTCCCCCCTATACTCATTCTTCTCTTCTCCCCCACCCACTGACAAAAATCACAGGCTATATCAAAGTCAAATGGCCTTAAGTGAGTACCAGCAGTCACAGAGATTCTCCACACACTCATGAGAGCTGTAACTATGTAACTAAGGACCAAGTACTTTTTTTCTTTTCTTTATTTCATGGTCTGGCCATGGCGTATATATACCAGTCTATTTACAGCGGTTTTATCGCATTGTACTGCATCTACATCCTTTCCAACTGCGCAAATACTTCGTCAAAGTCGTCAAACTCAGGAAGTGCGAGCTCGGTGGACGGCAAGAACGACTCGACATCATATTCTGTTAAGTCCATCTCCTCGAGGGCAGTCAGATCGAGCTCTGGAGGCTCTGTCCATAGCGGGATGCCACAACATAGGATCTTTAGTACTGTTCTCCTCCGTCAGCCTGGCTGGGGCAGTTGTTGGGGTACTATGGATATCCCTGTCAGCTGGGACTACTGGATGATCGGCAGCCTGAGTAGTGTGCGGGGTCACGTTGGGGGGTGGCATGGCATCCCTGACGGCCCGGAGATCTAGCTGCAGTCTTCTTACATGTAAAGTCGGTATTGGCACCTCCCCAGCACTCTCCTGCCACCCTGGTAATAGTGGTGCACCATCTTTCAGTCTTCTTGATGCTTCAGCCGTGGAGACCTTGACATAAGTGTTCTCACATTGATGTTTCAAGATTTCATGCAGACGGGCTTTAGTGAGGCTGCTACACTGATATGCATGTATTTGACCATCACCTGGGCACAGCATGCAACCATAACTGGTAATATGGGATGTTTCATGGGATGTCCTTGCCCATATTCAACAATATCTACAGTTCTTTTTCCCTAGTAGCATTCCTGAGGCTGCCATGATGGTTCTCTCATTTGGTTTTTCCTTTTCACCCTTCTATTCTTTTACTCTTTTCTGCATGTTTAAACCCAGAACAGTGTTGTCCAATCAGAATTTTTAATCCCTCATATCCTCCAATCACCATAGGCCTTTTGCCTTATGGGTAGGTGCTCTTTTGACCTAGTTTGTGTTATCCAATCCAATTGGAAATCAGTCAATGAGTTTGTAATCCGGGTTGTCTACTCATTGTATCTTTTGCCATACAAATTGTAGTTGTGTGCTCCTGAATATGTTTTCTTAATTAACGAAATAATAAAAAGCAAATCCCGGTTTTGTTCAGTGCATTGTCATGCAAACTTGTGGTTGTGTGCTCCTGCATGATGCTGGGTAGTCTCCAAAATGTGTGTATTGGACTCGGTGTGGTTCCTGCTGATGGAGAGACTAGATAATTTAGCCAACAGTTGAGTTGTTGAACAGGGCACTGAAAGACAGTCACAGAGTGCTTCTAATCCTTTCAGCAGCTGTATTATCTGCTTTCTGACTGTGAGTATGAGTTCACATAAGTACAGTGAGAGCAAGTAGCAGGCAATGTGTGTAGTGCAGGTAGTGTTAAGTGACGAGTGAGTAGGCTCCAGCTGCCTTGTTGTCTGTATATATTATGTATATGTATCGAAGTAGTAGCTTTGATCTAAATCAACATCAGTGAAGTATTATATATATTACCAGTAAGTAGGTATACGTAGGCCTATAGTCTTGGCATCTTGTGAACGTATTGTTCGACTAACTAACGGAATACTGACTAACATAGCTCAACGGAGTAGTCAGCCAGTCTTCTTGGTGCTCCTCTCATTCGGAGTGGTCTCCTCACAGCTTTTTCATCCTTTTCATCTAGTGCTGTTCCTTGTTTACATGAGCTGGCAGGAATTGAACCACTGTTCTCCCAGTCTTGATCTTCATTTAAGTGTGCATATGAGCCCTGCTGTTGATTAGGACTGCATATTATATCTTCTTCGTTGGTTCTTCTCCCACCAGGCAGGTCTATGTCTATAGTTGGTTCTTTCTTCACAGTTATCAGGCTATTGGATGGTGGTATTTCCTCCCTGGGAAAAGTGTGTGGTCCTGCATTTGTGTGGATAATCAAGCCTTTTTGTAAGCCACTGCCAGCTTGCTATGCCGGGGAAAGTGCCCTGCTGTTGCTTCGGTGGAAGTTTTATCTTTTCTCGTGTAGAGTGGTCTGCCCCTGTCCACTTTCTTCCATCCTCCATGATTTCTTCTAGGCTTTCGTAGTCCTGTGTAGTTTGTTTTGTACTAGTCTTTTCTGACTCCCCAGGCGGTGTGTTGGTGGATCCAGCTACGAACAGTTTGACTCTGTGCTCGCGTTGTATATTCTCCTTGCCCTTGTACTTCACTCTATAGGTATGATAGGGGAAAACTTCCACAATATCACAGGGTCCAAAGTATTTTGCCGCAAGCTTTGGATTTTCTCCCTTCTTCTTTTGAAAGTTCTTGAGCCACACCCGATCTCCAGTCATAAATAGATTGGGCTCGTCAGTCCCCTCCTGTCTCTGTTGGTACTGGTAGCTCCTTAGTTGTCTACCACGTACAGACATTCTCTCCTGTAGTGCTTGAGCGTAATCGGTGATGATGTCTGTATGCATAGGTGGCTCTTCAAGCGTCAAAGCATCTGGTAATCTCAGTTCTCGTGCCAACATCAGGTAGTTTGGGGTCTCTTTGGTCGCAGAGTGCGGAGTAGCCCTGATTCCTCGCATTAGGGCTGGAAGCTGCTTGTCCCATTCAGTCTGTTCCATGCCTACCAACAGTGCTCGGAGGGAGCTGCCAAGGGTTCTATTCAAGCATTCTACCACACAATTACCTTGAGGTCGATATTGGCATGTGCGAGTTTTCTTAGTACCCCATATAGCACACAACTCCTGAAACACTCTAGATTCGAATTGCCTTCCTTGGTCACTATGTATCTCCTCTGGGATTCCTAAATAAGAGAAAACTCGTTCGTCTAAGCACTATGCCACTGTTTCAGCTCTGCCATCGCGAAGTGCCAGCGCGTCCTGCCACCTTGTAAAGTGGTCCGTTAGCACGAGTATCTGTGTGTTGCCACGCGGTGTCTGCGGGAATGGCCCGCAAAGATCTATAGCAACTATTTGCCAAGGTCGGCCCGCATATAGATGATAGTGTGAATCAACAGTTCTGCTTGAACTTGTCTTGGCCTTTTGGCACCTCTCACATGCACCAACAAAACGCCTTATATCCGTCAGCCTAAAATAGCAAAATGTATATTTGAAATGATGTACTCACAATAGTGTATCCCTGATTACAGACGAAAATTGTCACGTGACAGTCCTGTAGTGCAATCTCCATAATCCCACCCTAAGGAGTAAGCAAATCAAGACAGTTTTTAGTTTAGGTTGTTGGGGGTGACTTCATTTTAGCTAGCACTAAATTCTAGTTGAGGTGTCAGTATATATAAAGTAAAGAGGGTGTGGAAATTTTAGCTAGCTTTAAATTTGGCTATTGTGTGAAGCGTGAAATGGCGAACTTTCCTCCTGCAAATATTTAACCCCTATATGGTACTTGATGAACAAAAAAACATAAAATGATTTTCCTAATGGGTTTGTGTAATTGAGAAAAGTTGTGGTTACAAATTAGGCTCTATACAAGTACATAATTATTAGCAAAATACTTACTGTAAAAGATGTTTTGAATAGAAAATCCAGTAGATTCATCAGCGCATGAAAGTTGGATATTGCCATAATCAGCCCCTCAAGTCGTACTTCCGGATCTCCATTATCAGACTGTGTTGCGTGTGCCAACTTCCCATTGTTAAAGGACAGGTGATCTCCTGATAAAGAGAACAGGAAATTGGTGATGGCTGACACACAGTACAGACCTACCGCATGGCCGACATACATAATATGTGAGGAGTAGCTGGTTTTCTCACACTCTAAGCGATGTCCACATTCATTTGGGACACTGTAGTTTTGGAGCATCAGCATTATCTGTTAGAAGGAATTTTTTTTATTTCTTTTGGATAATACAAGACCAGGTATCAGTTACTGCATACTTTACTCACCAAAACAAAGTTTTGGATCCAGTTTACATTCATTTTTGGTGACAAAGGTCCGATAATATGTGTGTACTTCCAGGAGCTCATCAATTTGCTTTTTGTCTTTCATCATCACGCCCAAGTTGACCTGAAACAAAACTTTTTTATGAGTTCAGGGTCATTTCTTACCAACCAAACTATGGTAGAAACAGTTGAAAAGGCGATGAGTACTGCAAACAAAAGATTCCAGTAGATCCCTCCTTTTTTTTTATATTGAGTACAACCGACTGCCAAATAGTTATACAGTACATTCCGAGTTTTAAAGCCCTGAAGGTAAACCATCAATTATATTGTCTGCTGCACAATACCAATGTCATCTGACCGAGTCAGATTATTTACCGCAGTTCTTCAAAATACTCGGGTTAACCAAAAATAAGTTGTGAGTATTCCAACCCTCCTCTAACTATAATCTTATTACAATTGATACTTACAAATTCAGTTTTCTGGCGTGTATAGCTTGAGAATTTGTGCTTGAGTGTACCGGTGGCCATCCATGACAGGCTAGTGACAGAGGTTGACCAGGGCGAGCATAGAATCCTGATGAGCGATGCGTCGATGATGCACCTGTCAGATTCTGCAGGCATCATGTCGGTAGGGACAAGCTCCTCAGGCGCCTTGGCTGGTTCTTTAGACAGATGTGAAGATGGGACACGGTCTCGGACAATGAGACCGTGAGTCATATTGTATAGCTTGTTGACTTATTGGTATTTGCACTGTCTCTCTTCTCGATAAGCTTGTGTATAGTGCTCATGAGGGTGGGAAGCTTAGTTTCGAATTCAACAGTGAGGGATTGTAGCGAGAAATCAGCCAAACTATCTGCGTCTGACTTGTAGAGATAAGAGGTGTTGTCAGTGGAGTCGCGTCGTATCTCCTCGTTCAATATTTTCAGAATTGAGTCAATAAAGAACTGCTGGTATTCCTTATCAGTCAGATCCTTCTTTAGGAATACAACATCATCCTTTCTGAATGCACGTTGAGTGCTGAGTTGACTTTGGTGGTTAACAAGTTATTAAAATGACACTAAGGGTATTGTTCCACACTGTCCGCATATTTGATACTCAGTCATATTGTAAAGGAGACTATCTTGCTGAGAAAAGAAAACTTATTCTTCCTGACATACTGTTTGAGTAGAACATTAATGAAAAGACCTTAAAGACTACGGAAGGACCACAGCAATATATAGTCTGGCAGCTAGTTCTGCCAGTAATTATGCAGTATTTTATCATTTAGAAAATTCAGAGCACTTCTGGGTAAATATTATGTGTAGTGTTAGGGATTGTCCTCCCTTCTCATCTAAGAGCTATGAGGTATTTATGCGCCCTAGTGCTGTGCCAACCTAATCAGCTAATACTTCTATCTACTTGAGACAACTGTAAAAATTATTAAATGAAGTTATCTACTGTTGTAAAATGTCTCCTGACAATGGAACTATATTTATTTTGATCTTATGTGGGAAAGAATGGCCGTAAAATGTTTTTTTGAATTGTAGGCTTATTATGTTGGCACAGTACTAGGGCGCATAAATACATCATAGCTCTTAGATGAAAAGGGAGGAGAATCCCTAACACTGCACATAATTTTCACCCAGAAGTGCTCTGAATTTTCTAAATGATAAAATATTGCATAATTACTGCAGAACTAGCTGCCAGACTATATATTGCTGTGGTCCTTTCGTAGTCTTTAAATAAACAAATTATCTTGTAAAAGCAAGCATGCACAGGACTTCGAATTTTTTCGAAACAATGTTGAGGAAGTACAATATGATTTAATCTCCTCTAGACCTAATCACGACCATGATATGACCTGATAGCAATCTTAATTTGCTCTATGAAGTACTATGGGATGGATCACTATTAGTGAGGATAATCTTGTTGGTGAAAAAAAAATTACTGCTGTAATCTTTAGCTCCATTTAAACAAAACACAAGCTACACACTCTATACAATAGCCCACAATTATAGCCCTTTCAGCCTATATCATCAATTAATGACTTTTCATACCTTTGAAACATTCTGCGCATGCTCAGCTCTGGGCATGAGTTGATCTCTGCAAAATTGAGTCTCGGAATTCCGAAGCCATCTGATTGGCTACCTGCTCTGGTGACATACTCCCCAAAGCGTGCGGATTTGTTATTAATAGTTATCCTCTCTTGTCATTATTAGCTGATTTTGATTGGGAGTTTATGCAGGGGATATCCCATTTCCCCTTTCCAAAGTTGCAATCAGTGATCTACATGCCCAGTCAGATCACGGGAGTCAGTATGCCTTTGAAACACAAAAGAGATGACAGATACTGCAAAATTAGTCTATCTAAGACTGTGATTGTCATAATAATAGTCAATAAGAGTGGACTTGAATTATAGACCAAGGTGGTGGGAGCTTTAACAAAGTTTAACTTGTATCATATAAAACTTGCCAGGACTACAGAAGACAATTCAAAAATTGATGCATGAAGTTTGCCAGCATATTTGTATCAGTAGCCCATCTGGTTGCAACAAGAATACTTGTAGCCATCAGGTCAATCTAACGGAAAACAGATAGCCATTCGATTAAAAAATATATCACTGTCTATTATGTCAGCGACCATACACTATGATCATTATCAATGATGAAACACCGATCTAAAGTATTCCTATCAAATTTGAGAAAGATAACCGAAATAAAATCCGAACAGACATACATTACTAACCCAACGAGGAAAGTCTAGTAGGCCTACTGATACTGAGAGGCCTTCCAACATAATAATGGCTTTTACCAACATTACAAATAACCAGACCTGGGTCCAAGTCATCGCAAGTCAAGTCAAGTCATTGTCGATGCTAAGTCAAGTCACATTTACACCAAGTCAAGTCAATTGGTGTCTATTTTTTTCGCCGTCAAGTCATGATTTTTGTAAGTCAAGTCAAGTCAAAGATGGGTGACTTACAAGTCATGGCAAAGTCACGCTCATTAACCGTGAAAATCAACTCGGAATTTATTTCAATCCCGGGTGACTCCAAATCGTGGAGGATTTAGTTAGGTCCTCAGGAGTTGATCTACTAATCGGGATTTGCTCCCCTCCCCACAAACGAAAGAAGGTATGGGTGTGTGCGCAATTCAGCATTGTTACTTAGTTAGTTCACGATGGGTGGTGTATGTTATGGAATTGCTTGGAAGTGAATTTCAAATAAAGAAAGTCCAGCCTTCTGCTGTTGTGAGAAGCACAAAAAGAAAAAGTGTGAAACATCCTTAGACTAGAAGGATTTCTGTCTGATGATGATGATGATGATGTTGATGATGATACAAGCAGTCTTCTGAATAAACCTGCACTATATGATCAGACTATATTAATATTGCATCATGGGATACATTTTTCATTTTACTGATTACAAGACAACAAGAGAAGACAACTAATATGTAAGGCAGGAACTCTGACTACTTACCCATAGCTGAGAAGTTGGGTTTTCTGTTTCGGAGTTGGGGTTTCAGAGTTGGGGTTCTCAGTTATGATTATCCTTCCTATATCTCTTTCTACATTATGTTATAAAATTTCACACATTGACTTATGTTGACTTGACCAAAGTCAGGACAACTCCCAAGTCAAGTCAAAGTCAATTTTTCGTCAAGTGTTGTCTATTTGTTTTCGACGTCAAGTCATAATTTTGTTGAGTCAAGTCGTGACTTTGACTTGACTTGAAGATGACTTGACTTACCATGACTTGGACCCAGGTCTGCAAATAACCACTGTGGAGTGCACCATATAAAAGATGAAATTCAGCGCTTCTTGGGGTTTGCACTGAATGTAGAATGACAAGTCAAAGCCGGAGCCACTTGCGCATTGCTCCACTGATCAGTAAGGTTACATAATGAATTGAAAATTACTTACCCAATTATCTCTCAATATGTTGTCCTTTCACTCCCGAAAAGTAGCAGGTCTAACCCGTCAGTAAAGGTTGGTTGTTACAGCTGAGATGTAAGCAGAAAGACTTATTACATATTATATACACGGATATACAAACATTCCATAACTTGTGAAAATATTTATTATAAGTCTCAGCTTCTGGAGTCGTCAGTCAACATATCTTTTACCCACAGCAGCATGGTATATATCAAGTTCCACCTTGTTTCGCAGGACTGCTTCAGTGTTTTGCTAAGTTTGAATGGAGAGAACGGCTTCACTCTCTCTGGTACGTCCTCTAATTCTACCTTAACCTCGTTAAAGGCCCTGTCTATCTCTATATCCGATCCCTGTTCCTACTCTTGCTTACACTCGCCAATGTGTTTCACCATCTCTGACAAACCTCCG
Organism: Membranipora membranacea; assembly: GCA_914767715.1. NCBI lineage: Eukaryota > Metazoa > Bryozoa > Gymnolaemata > Cheilostomatida > Membraniporidae > Membranipora > Membranipora membranacea. Next base: position 13,005,376 of record OU612073.1, on the reverse strand, counting down.
CATTCAAAGCTGAAATGAACGCTGCAATGTTTCCCCATTCTGTATTATGACTGTTATTCGCTTAAATGACCACTGTGCTGTCTTGCAAGTAGTTTTACAATTCCTGATAGAGGCTTGGCTACCAAACTATGGTGTTGCCTTCGCCCGGGCCTTCCATTGCTATCCAAAGCCGTCGCTCTGCATGTTTAGTCCAGAGCTTTCACTTTCACATCACAAACCACCAAGCACTCTCTGATATAAAAGTTAATTGTGCCAGATAAAAGAATAAAGCCCACATGATGGTTGCAGCCTGGTCTATGTCTAACCTTGCATCACTGGCTGTCCTGTGCTGTTTTTTCACCATTGGCAATTTGTCATTGCCCCTGCAAAACACTTGATGATGTCGCATGTAACATGTTGATTTCCAAACTTCTCTGTATACTTGTCGACCACATTTATGGTACATATTATATTCTTTTTAACCTGGGTGTCTCGTCGAATTCTGCTCCTAACTTCAGACTACTCACCCGGAAATTTTGGTCAATCAGGGGTCTCATCGCTCATAAATGCAGCTGAAGAATCTGAAAAGAAAATAAGGTATCGTTGCAAATACATCTGACTTAGTTTCAACGCCCTGTGCTGTCATATTTCGACACCATTAAAACAGTGTAGAAAAAAGAAATTTTTGCAGCTAGGCAAAAATTGAATTTCCAGTCAGGACTGTAAACCAACCCATTATGTCATATACTCTTAATTTCAAGACATAAAATTATTTTTTTATTAGCATAGGGTAAAAATAGACATGGAATTCAGCAATTTCATCTAACCAGTTCCTGCCATTCCTCTGGGGAAGGGTCAAACTTTGTGACCTCATTAATTGTACTGACGCAGCCCCAACCTGTTTGCCAAGCATAAATATATTTTTGACATTATGATAATAAATAATAATAATAAAATAAAATCCAGCATTCCTTTCTTTTCAATTAAATGGTAGATTAGGCTACATGTGGATTCTGTGATTTCTATCATCATCAAGCATCATTTTTATGGTTTCTTGGATCAAAAATGACTAATGATTTATGACTTATGAACTTTTTTTGTCTGACAGCAGGGTTTTCCCTGCATATGGGTTTTCTTCACGGCCTGGTTCTCCCATATCTGGGTTTTTTCTAGCAAATCAGGGTTTCCCCCATATCCTGGATTCCCTTAAGGTATAGTAGTTTTTCCTGATAACCTTATTTTTGTTTTAGATCTTTCTTTTTTTGACAGCCACAACATTTCCTACTTCTCTGTGGTCGTGTTGGTTTCCCTACATCTTGGATTTCCCTATAGCTTGGTTTTTCCAACTGCAGGGTGTTTCCAACAGTCCGGTTTTCCCACATCAGGGTTTTTCCATATCCTGAATTACCCCATAGCTCGGTTTTCCCTATATCCTTGATTTGCTAAAGGTATAGTATAGTTTTGCCTGATAACCTCATTTCGGTTTTTGATCTCTTTTGCGGTCTTTTTTTTTCTGACAGCCATGACACCTACTTCTCTGTGGTCTGCTGTCATTTTTAACGATGAGATGATGATATGGTTATTGTTATTACAGTCTTTTGTTCGGACCATACGGATCAAGCATTTCAGCTTAGCTTTGCATTCCCTGTTTGTCACTGTTTTTTAGGGCTTTCAGAGCGAACTGCAAGAGTATCAACCGAACATACATTAGCGTCATGAAACTTTGCTTGTCTTATTTTCTTTCTACTATTAAGCTGACACCCTAGGCAGGATTTTCATACTGAGCTGTTTTTACTGACCTGACCCTCAAGATGCTTCTTACCTAATGTGTCCAGTCTGATTTTTTTGTGATTTATTGTAGTATATTCGAGCTTTTTCATAGTCAGCCTTAGTGTCATTTACCAGAGCCATGTTATTGTTGGAGCCAGACGCAGCAGGATGAGCTGAAGCCCTAGGCAGGATTTTACATGCTTCTTCACTTAACCATCCAGGCCAAGCCGTGAGTACGCAAGTGTTTTTTACCGAGCTTACCCTCAAGACTGAGTTGAATATTACTATGTCTAAGCTCGCTAGTTTCACCTGTAAAAAGCATCCACTAGTTTTGCCTTTCTTATATAGAATAACTCACTGTCATTGTCAGAGGTTATTTCGAGCCCCTGTGTATTGATAGCTTGTAAGTCAACAACACCATTGATAACTTTTGACCCACTTATAGCTATTTGTCATCAATCACTAGGATCGCACCTTGATTTAGCCACGCAAACCAGCCTTGACAGACAACCAGCTACATTGAACTTGCATCTAATATACTTCACGTATTAAGAAGATTTCCTGCCACTTGCAAAGATGATGCTCCTTGATAGTGATGCACATATTTGACTGCACCACCTTGTTTAGTTGAATGGCAAGCACTTAAAATGTAACCTAATAGTTCTCGATTCAGATTGGGATTTTCCCACAACCCAGTTTTCCGGAGGCTGTGTAATAAACATCATCAGGGTTGCCCTTTAGTAATGTTGTCCAGCGACAGCTTTTCTTGCTTCTACAGCGAGCTTCCATTTCAGCATCTGAGCCACTTGGCCCCTGTCACGCCTTCTGTTTTGAAATAAGCTTGTAGGTCAGACTCCCAGTACTTCCTTCAAATTTCTTTTGACTGTTGGCTGCTGCCTTCTATTCGCCGTTAGTGATTCGGTTAGCTGCTGGATCTGTGTGCCAAAAGCAAATAAGAAATCATAGTGGTAATGGCAAATAGGCAACTGCAAATTTCAGAAAATTTGTGTGTCAGCAAAAATACGAGGCAATTGAGTGTGTATAGTTACTTGGTACTGTAATGTACTGAAAGCTGCGAAATGACCCCACAATCAATAATATGCAACAATAAAAAAGTTTCCAGTGAGATAAAAAAATGTACCTTTGTTTTCATAGGTTGCTGGTAGTGGGGTTGGAACTGGGGTTGATATGATCAAGTAGTTAGAGGGAAGGAGGGCGGTCACGTGACAATAAGCATTAAGTTCAGACTGTTTCCTCATTTGCATATATAGGGGCGTGACGAATTTCCCCAATATGATTGGTCGAAACTAAATTAACATGAGAGGATAACTCGTTTTTAACTCCTCTCTGCTTTTGGAGGTACATGCTAAGGTTAGCAAATTTGAGAGGCTGATATGTTTGTGGGTCAAGAAGAGAATCACCACTTAAAAAAGCAGGGGTAGAACCAAGAAAAATGGTAATGTCTAGAGTGATCATGAGGTGTTTACCATTCTGGGAAAAAAAGTACTACCATCTTCACTGTAACTATGGTAAAGTTCACTTTCGACAAAGTTTGACTATTTAATGGCTGATTTATAAAGAACTAAAAAAAGATCTTGATACATAGTACCCCTGAGTATAGTTTGTTCATTTTATTTAGTTTGGGTAACCAATTAGAGTTTGCTCTTTCAAATGATATCAACAAACAATTGCTAGGTGCATGTGTTGGGATTTCCATAGAGTACAAAGGTGAAAATGGCGTGATTTGAGGATTTTTACAACTTTGGCCATGATAATCTTCTTAACAAGACAGTAATTCAGCTGGGTATACTTGGTAACAGAAAGATATAAGTCTTTTCTAATGGTGAGGATACTTTATTTGATAATATGTGCTATCTTAATGTGTTTACTGCCACAATATGCAATTGAAATTATTCAACTTGTTCATCCATTTTGTTTTTCATGTCAGTTGGTTGGTCGGTTGGTAGTTAGGTAATATATAGTATCATTAGATTGGTCACGTGACCACCCTCCTTCCCTCTAACTCCTTGATATGATATAGGGGCAGACTCAGTCACTTCCCCTTTCCTCTCTCACTGTTCTCAGGTAACCCTCTAGTTGAGTTTCTGAAGCAATCATAGACCGAGCCACCAATCAGGTATCTCTCATATTACTCTTCCTAACAACTAAATTGACAGATGAAAGCAGTGGTGTTGTGATACCGAAACCCTTACCCCCAACTATCCTCAGACTCTGATTACGTAGTGAGACACGTAACGTGAAGCATCGCAGCTCTAGATATAATGTTACCTGTTTTTAATGTGTTTTGTACACTGTGCAATTCTTTTATTTGTGGTATGATGTTCAACCAATGAAACATGTTAGTTAGTTAGTTAAATCTTTATTGCTTAAAGAACGCAGAAAAGAAGGAAAAATAAAGTGCCTATACTTGCAGGCATGCTGTTGAACTTAGAACATTTTGGTTCACAAGGAAAAAACACAAGGGATATTTATACTTCAGAACGTCCAGCTGCGCTACCACACACATTCCCAGACGGAGCTTATAAAAATAATTTAATGAGGTTTTGGAAGGCACACAACAAAAATGAGTATTATAGAGTGTATGGATTGCAATCCATGATTGTCTTTACAAATGATCTGGTTATTAATATTATTTTACATTATGACTTTAAGATTTAACATATATCGCTATTGGAGGTTTTTACCGGTAGGCTTGCACCATTTTCAAAGACTCCGTGTCGATGCTACTTAGCTCCTGAGTAGGAGTACCCTATGTCGGAACTCCGACAAGACTATGCTTGTATGACGCGGATATGTGTGGTGACCTCATTTGTCACCTTGTTTAAGTCGTATGAAGTACAGGTAGATCAGTTATGCGTTCAATCACGGAATTGCAAAATTTATGAATAACTTCAAGGGATTAATATTTTGTTGTGTACCTTGACTAGTTTTGACTGCTATAGTTGTATTATACACTTTTGTGAGTAAGCCAGGCGTACAGTGTGGCATGTATATGGCAGGGCAATGGCGTCTTACATGTTACATGAATGAATGACTGGTTAATAAAATAAACATATATACAGGTATAACAAAAAATACATTACACTGAATATTAAATAAAATAACACGGAAAAGATGAGGGCTACTGCCTATTATTGAAATGTTCAAGTTACGGATTTGAAGATCTGACAAGCTCGATAGTGTTGAAGTATGCGAGATACCACACCTAGGCTTGCTCCAGGGTCGGCATAGGGTTTGTGAACCCGGGAGCCCGACGGACATAATGCCCCGGCCCTGTCTGCGGAGCAGACTGATCCAATTCTACACCTTCGGTGTTGAGTAGTAATTGCGGTTGATGAGAGTTCGGAAGTTGCCAGGTATTTGTTGAGACATGGTCGTTACAGTGGTCATCTATATGTGTCACAATAGAGTGAGTGAGCTGCCACACCGAGGCTGACGCCAGGGTAGGCATAGGGTTTGTAAACCCGGGAGCCTGACGGACAATAATGCCCCGGCCCTGTCTGCATAGCACCAGATAATAGCATGGGTTATGGCAAATGCAAAAAGTCGTTTATGACAAAAAGATGAAAGAATTTAGAGAATGTATCCGTAATGTTAATTTCATGTAACCATATGGCTGCAAAGTCGTCTTGTTGAATGAAGGTATGCAATAGCGTTTTCAAATTCAGTGATATGCATATCAGGCCGTACTTTGTGGTAGGCTCTACTCTCCTTATAGATCGGGCACTCGAACATGAAGTGCCAAGGTGTTTCATCATCTTCTAGACACGCCAAGTAGGTGTGTAGGATAATCCTATCTTGTATCTAAAAAGCTGGAGATCACACTGTCCTGAGAACAGTGATAACATCTGTCCGATGACTTTAATTGGAGCAGCAGCTTCACCTGAAAACTTTAGAATGTCATACTTATGTAAGCTATCGTTCCAGACCGAGCAAGCTCCCCGCTGAGGTGACATCGCTCCTGTTTATATGGCTGTTCCATCGACGATGTGATTCCTTCACTATTACTGCTGCTATTCTTGACCGTTTTAAACATCCAGCTGTTGCTGTTGTCATGGTGACCTCTCTGACACAGATTGACTTGAGGTCTGTTAGACAGGCGATTGATAGCCTGCTCTTCGAGTTGGATGATAGGATTCCGATGTTGTCAGTTGTGATGAGTTGACGAAGTGTTGAGAGACGGTTGCATCTATGTTGTAAGTCCAATGGAAGGACCCTAGTCAGTGCATGTAAAAGCTCCTGTGCAGGGTGATATGGGACTCTTAGGAGGTCCTTGAGTTGTTGATATATTGAAAGCCGATGCTGTTGATCCCAGATGTGAGAACCGTAGCAAGCTTTTGGAAGTATTACAGTGGCTAAAATTTTTCTTGTGACTGTCATATTGAGTCCGTTGTTTATATAGGGATTTAGCATATTCAATTTTCGTGTAAGGCTGCCTCGGGCTATCTCAAGTTGTGATGTAAACTTCATAGAACGATCTATTGTGATTCCTAGGACCTATGTAGACATTGCCACTTGGATTGCAGTTTGCTGAATGGAAGGTGTCTCGAGACTGCCTTCAAAGATAATTAGATCTGTTTTCTGGCAATTTGCTGCCATCTGCCACCTGTTCAGCCATGAGGAAATTACATCACAGTTCTCAGTGACCATTCTTTGATAGGTGTGATCATCTTCAGCCCAAGAAATGACTGAGCAGTCATCGGCAAACTGAAGTGCTAGACCTCTTATGTTTTGTAGCAAATCTCTGGTATACAGGATAAATAGGAGAGGGGATAGTACACTACCCTGTGGAAGTCCTATTGGGCACTCCGACGCCGGTGAGATATGCGAGTTTATTTTTAGTTTGATTCTCCTGTTGACCAGAAAGTCTTTGATAGTGTAGAGGATTCTTCCGGTAATTCCACATTCTGCTAACCTGTATAGCAATCCGGAATGCCACACAGAATCAAAAGCCTTCTGAAGGTCTAGATATAGTCCTGAGACTTTGTTCTTCTTTTTAAGCTGATGTTCAATTGTTGAAACCATGTTGGTTAAGTAGGAATTGGTGCTTCTGTTACTGCGGAATCCATATTGACATTGAGGGATCAGCATTTTGTTTTCAGCAAAGTCTCTGATTCGGTACTCAAGAATGCGTTCAAGTGTTTTTCTAACATACGAACTGATGGTGATAGGTCTATATGATTTCGTCTCCAGGTAGTTGTCCTTTCCTGATTTCTTCAGGAAGATTACTACATTGTTATTCCAAGGCCATGATTGGCTTGTCAGCACCATGTTGAATATGAGAAAGAGGATTGCAGCGAACACAGGCGGTGAATAACGAAGCATAAGTGGGTGTACTCCGTCTGCATCTGGACTCTTGTTGGATGTTTTCAGCCCCTTGAGTGCCGCTATAATTTCATCGACGGAAATAGTTGTTGTAGCCGGTGTAGCAGGAATAGTTGTTGTAGCATTCATACGTTCACTGAAGGATCGTGGGATAACTAACGAAGCAAGCAAGAGTAGACTGTGTAAATGATATTACACAAAGTCCAGATTAGTGTTCGGTAAAAGAATTCTACATCACCAACTCTATTGTTGTGGATCAAAACAAAACACTTAATATAACACATAAATTATTACTATAATTAATAAACCGAGCTGATATAATCATTATGATAATCGAATTTGGCAAAGTGTTGAGCTTTTGAACCCCCATTTGGAGGGGGTGAGGTTGTAGTCTGCTGTTCAGTTTTGTCGACGTGGTATGCTTTGTTTTGGTGGTGCTGGTTGGTTGTTACCAAGGCCATTTAGCAGCTTTCAACAGTTTAATAATATAGATTTTTTGTGAAACATATAAAAGCTATATGAAACTGTTGAAAGCTGCTAATGGCCTTTGGTTGTTAACTCACACAAGCGGGTCAACAAGTAGTAGTAGACACAGAGGGCTTCAAACGACTGCTTTGTTGCTGGGAAGAGAGCTAGATAAAATATGAATATAATTTCATTCCTATAAATTCGAATCCACTACCCCCACCCACCCAAGACCCAGCCAGTGGCTCTCAGCTGACTGTGGTAGTAGATAACATCATCTACTATGTTAATAATAATAATAATAATAATAGATAGATGATGATGATGACAGATTGTTGTATTATGGTAACGGTTGTTTGTTTGAATTGTTGATTGATAGCTTGTTTTTAAGTTTGATTGAGTGAGTGTCCTTCTCAGCAAGCCAGTCATCACTCATCATTCCGGTATTTGCCTGGGACTATTGTGTGTAAGAAACTTAGATGTAACTCTCACCAATGAACTAAACGTAATGGTTCATTGGAGGTTTAGTTCATTGCTCTCACCTTGATATGTATTCTCTCCTGCTGCTGCCATGTTTGTTTTTGAGTAATGGCTGGTGACCTTGACGTCTTTGCTGCTGTCCTGTTATCATTTTTATCAGTTATCAGTTATTATTTTGACGCCTAGAATTAAATCTGTTAGCCACTTGTTAGGCGTGCTATTATTAAGGGGTCCAAAATTAACTCAAGCAGGTTTTATCACGACCAGGTTTTATTGAGTGCCTCTCCTTCAATAAATGCCTATAAATCATTTATTGATTTATTATCTTGGCCGTGTATTAACCAGCGAATAAGCTTACTATGTTAAGAAAATTGTGGTTATTGTAAAAATTATAAAACAAAAAGTATTTATTTTTGAACTAAGCTTGTGACAGATCAAATGAACAAATGGATTTCATGTTGTTCAGATATTGTGATGAGTAGATGAGTCGAAAGTCTCTCGCAAATGCGAGTTGTGTTTTGACAATTATAGATTATTTTATTGACTATCTACTCTATATAATCAGTTTCTGCTGATCTTGCTGTGATTGTTTTGAATTTGTACTGTATTTAATCAATGGCAGTTCATCAATCTGTCTCACCACAAAGTCCTTGTTTGCTGTAATTATTCGGATCCCTGGCTCTACACATTTGTCTCGCTCATGTCGCTCTCCTGTGCCTTCCCTCTCTCACTCCGGATCTCGGATCATGAGCCGTTTTCTCTCTCCCGATCTGTTTGGGACTTGTGCCTGGCTCTATCTCCCACTCTCTCTCCGGATCTCGGTTGTAGATATTTTGTTGAAATGAGCAAGGTTACTGCGCTAACTCGTGGATATCAAATATCATTGATTATTTTGTTCACAATCAAAAAGGACTCTAAAACCCAATAAAAACCAGTTGCATTCCTCTGTAATGTCATGTTCACCAGGTTATAATAAATGTTTGCTTCTTGACAAGAAAGTGAGAAATAAAGAGGAAAACAGAAATGCGATCGATATGTCAAGGCATTTGTGAATTTTTAGGCTTAGACGACCTGTCAGGCTGTCCATAATGTGTATCTTGTGTTTTGAGGAGCTGACAATATTTGTTGCAGAGAGCCAGTTGCTGAGCAACATCGTCATTGATGATCTGGACGAATCTATCGTTGTTTGCCTGAAGGTATTCTTTGATGTTTCTGTCACCTTGCTTGCATGAAATATTAAGTATGTGGTTCGATGATTAGTTGTTAGGAGCTTGGACATCAGGTTCTCTGTCAGTCAATTTTGTACATCGAGATAGGGTCGACCACTTTTATTTCACCATTCAATAAGTAATCAGCGCACCAATGTTTGTTTTATAGGTGGCAGTTAATACATGACATAAGCATGTCACAAATATATGGTCATTCGTCAGCTTCGCATGGACTTCGAGCGAGTTCAATTGGTCGTCCCGGGTGAAGGCATCTTCCCAATGTTTCAAGAAGCTCACATCTGGGCCAATCCGCAGTCTCCTCCTTGCTTTTGGGTCATCCCTTGATTAGGGGTGGAATGGATCAGGGTTAGGCAACCTCGAATCGGATATCGGATCGGTCCTTGAATTCAACCTCGGATCAGATCCGGATAACGCGTACAAGCGCTAAGTCCCAGCAGCTGTAATTTTGCACTATAATATACGGTTAAGGTAATTGAATACATGGATAAACAGCGTCAACAATCTTTTCCCTGAACCGCTACCCTAATTTAAATGTGCATATATCTGCTTGGATATAATACTTTACAAGGAGCAACTTATTACTCCAACAGCCACGGCGCAAGGATCACACAAACAGATTATTTGAAAGGGTCATTTAATGAGTACAAAGATCCCTTGACTACGAGCATTTGTGATTAGGATAAGAATTGTCCTCCTACTTTGAAGAAGAGGATAACCTTGCAAATCAAACTAGATAGTTTGTTACAAAGAACATCATTGGACAAAAAATAATGTCTTATTTACAGCGATCTGAGTAAAGATGTTTCTCTCAATTTCAGCAGGAAAAACACATCAATCAAATTTAATCAACAACAATATAGATACCTATGAAAATGAGATAGGTATTGAATTCCAATTGATCACCACTGAGTGCTTTCAGCCAAACTCAAGTATCTAATCTGAACTACAAATTAATGACTATCATACTTCCTCCCTTATCATTTTTAGTGAGATAAATGATGCTAAGTAAGTGTTGATTAAAAACGATCATCTCGGATCAGACATAACACATATCCGACCGGTTTATGGTTGAATCCGAGGTCAAATATCCGAAATTCAACTCATACCTCAAGAGGTCGTTCCACCCCTACCCTTGATGCGAGGCATGAGTTTCTATTCTTCTCTATTCCGCGCTGCAATGCAGAGATGGAATTCAATTTAATAAAATGAAATACAAAGTGTATAAAATTAAATTTATTTACAAATGGGTCCATCATGGCCACCACTTCTCGTTCTGGCCTATATGTCAAATAATCATGCCTCCTACAACGTCTGTTACTATAAACAACCATAAATGGTTTATAAAGATGCTCAGAGATCAATTAAAAACATGAGCTTTTCCTCTAACCATCCCTGCTCTCGCTAGAGATGAAATGTCTAATACGACATTCCTGATGCGGCAGTAGCGTTCAAAGATCGCATTAAAATGAGGCTGATATACACTATGTTTCTGGCTGAGATGATGAGCATGTTACACAGCCGAATCACCACCACTCCAACCAATCTGCTGCAGTCGGGTTTCTGTGACAAAACTCCGGATCCGATAAATGATCTAGAGAATAATAAGGATCAAAATAAGTTACCAGAACACGTCCATTTTGATTGATGATTGATAATGCTAGTTGAAATTGTACTGCAAGATGAGATGGTACTACTAGTTGAGATGGTACTGCTAGTAGAGATGGCAACGGAAGCACTTTTACAACGTAGTTCATTCACCAAGCTTCCAAAAGCTTACTGATCTGCTCATAGTATCGCTAGAATATCCACTTCAAATTATTGGACGTTTCAGTTGTTAGTTATTACGGACCATGACACCACGCCTGTAAAGTACTATTATCAGATGGGAGGCTGGCTGGCTTCATGTTCGTGTTTTGATGTACAGCGAGATACCTGGAGGGTCAACTACACACTTTACATGCTTGGCCTGCTTTTCTTATAAGGCATTGGCTGCTTCCTAGTCTATTGGTGGCACAACCAAGGAGTCGGTCATAGATGACATAATATTGTAAGAGAGCAGACAACTATATGTTTTTACCAAGATATTCTGATGCAATTCAGTGATACCCATATACATCTACTACTTTTATAAATGTACAACAGATCACCATATGAGTAAGAGTAAACTTGCACTCCCGAAATTTCAGATCAAAACTCCATATTCTTCTTGGCATCCGCACAAACACACAGTTTATGAAGGATGATCTGTACTGATCATCAGCTTGTTAAATATTCACCAAAACACAAAAACTTGTGCAATATGGACATTAAAAGTTGTATGTGTAAAAATATGGCCATGATGAGCTTATGATAGGAGATTTGGTGATTGCATATACAAGCCTGAACCAGATGCCTTGTTGGGATTGACTGGAGGATTGGATCTTCTATCAAAGAAAACCTGTTTGTTCTGTTTCATCCTAACTGCACGTTCATACAGATCTGTGAACAAAGAAGCATGTTCGGCTATTTTCTCTCCAAATCTCACACATTCCTCCGGTTTTCGTTCGGTCCCCTTTTCTTTTTCTGTGATATAGCTCCTGGGCGAGCAGCTTCTCTATGTGTCGCTCATGGGTGGCAGTTTGGTCCTTTTGGTTTGAGGGTTTGAGAACTTGAGGTTTATTCTTTTGGTAGGGGTTTTGGCAAAAGTCTCTATGTGTGACTCTGTTGAAGAGGAAGGGCGGTAAACTCCTCATCAGAAAAAAGACAAGATACTGATACCAGCTCCATACACACAGCAGCACCCTCTTTTCCACTCATATTTCAAATGTGGGTGTGGTCTAGGGTGACCGTACGACCACTATTTAATGAGTGCGGGCAGAATTCATGGTGATTGTTTGACTGATATAATTATTATTTATCCTTAGTTGGACTGATGTAAGGATGCTGTCGCAGTGTAGGTATGAGCCAACTATATTGAAGGTTGATACTTCTATTTTGTATAGTGAAACTGAAACAAAATAAAAGACGTAAATATACAAAAATTAGAAGACGTAAATATACAAAAATAGAAGACGTAAATATACAAAAATAGAGGACGTAAATATACAAAAATAGAAGACGTAAATGATCATGTCAAAGTTCAGGAAGTAATGATACAAACAAGCTTTCATAATTCCTCATGAATAAATGTAATTGTGCAAAATAATTTCATATCCAAAAAAGTGAATAATGAAAATCGCGCTCACCTCAGGGCTTTATCCTGATTCTGTGGAATAATAGTATAACAGTTTGTTGAGGTTCAAACCTACACTGCCAGTCTTCATTACTCACAGAGCACTAGACACCCTGCTGAAATAGCCACTTGACACTTGGGGATATCACCAGTTGTTAGTTGTCTGCTGTTTGGTTGGGTATTTGCAGGCTCAATCCCACAAACCACAACATACTCTACAGTCTACACGCTCAGGTTCTTATTCTGGAGGTCTGTTGTTTTGTTGCAGCTTAAAGTCTACATATTTTTGGTTTACACACGCACAAAGGTCACACCTTACTAATATGTGCCTTTGTTGTTCAGCTGGGGACAACTTCTCCCATTTCTTTGTGACAAAGTGCTCTTTAGACGACTTCCTTCCAACTTCTTTGCCCGCAAAGCTTTTCTACAATGCAAAAAAACAGTTCTGTAACGGTTAATAGAACCAACATCAGCAGCGGACAAACAGTTCGGGAGCAAAACACTATACCAAAAGTTAGCAAACCTACTCAGCTCAAAGATTACAGACCAATAGCTCATACAAGATGTAAGATGCTGGAGGGGCTCATCAAATATTATGTAGCGCAACACACACCAATGGACCCACACCAATTTGCATACAGAACGAACCGCTCAACTCAAGATGCAGTTATGTGCCTCACAACAACCATAACCAACTTCATTGATAAAGCTCAGACAAACTATGCTCACTGTCTCTTTCTAGATTTCTCATCAGCCTTCAATACAATAAGAGTAGAATATCTAATACCAGTACTGCAACACCTTGACTCAAACATTACACGATGGATTATAAGCTTTCTCAGTAATCGCAGACAACAAACAATATCAAATAATAATTTACTCTCAGACACGCTCATTACCAATACTGGCACCCTCGCTCTGCTGTTCCCTCTTAGGTTCCAGTGATGCAACCCCTCCGATAAGTACATCTGCATATGTGCAGCATTGGTTGTTGTTCCCCCAAAATATCGATGCAATAAGCCTCAACAGGCGGAAATAGCCCATTTGCAGCATGTAACTCTTAGAATCATCAACACTAATTATGTCATACAGCTTGTAGAAAAGATTATGTAGCGGGAAGATTCTGTACCCGATCTGTATGTATTAATTTAACAGTGCCATTCTTTATAGTTCATGTTTTGATGTACAGCAAGATACCTGGGGGGTCAACTGTACACTTTACATGCTTGGCTTGCTTTACCCATACAGCATGGGCTGCTTCCTGGTCTATCAGTGGCACACCCAAGGGGTCGGTCCTTGGGTAGCACATCAAGTTAGATAGATAGGCCAACTGAATTGAATAGAAAAAATGGACTGAAATGTCTTACATCTGACGCTGATGCTCCATGAGACCCCAGAGTAGACCTCATTGCTCTGATAAGGTTGGCCATATCCTCAAGAGTCCCACTGGAAAATAGCTGCAGACAGTCGGGTCATGAAGGTACCATACAGTGGATGTGAAACGCATCATGAAGTGGAAGACGTCTAGTCATACGGATGTTGTCCAAGGGTGGAAAATGGTTCTGAGCTGAGTGGGTAGGTTCGAGTTTCTACAACATCCCTGATCCACATAGATCATAGTTCTAAATTGTCCTATGATCAGCATCTTCTGTGTTTATATTATATTAAACTTACCGGTTCACAATTCCTCTGGTAAATTTTTCCGGTCCAGAGCCTTCACTGACTGTAAATACTGAGTTTAACACCTGACCAAAGTCATTTCTAATGTTTGTACACCAGTTAGCTTTTCCCTTGGCTGTACCTACTAGTTTTTTAGTGATCTTACAAGTGTAAAGACATCCATTGAGTTGGAAGTCTTATATATCAATATATAGACTCCTCATCAGAAACTATATATTATGCTCCATAAATACAGCAGCAGTGGGCCCCTCTACTTGAGGTCGAGTTCAGGTTAGATGCGGTGCTACAGAACTCCTCGCTCTAAGGACTTTCCTTTACTCAACCACCTGCATTTACAAAACCATAAAAATGAAATTATCTGAGAACCAAAGATAAAAAGCACTCATGGTCATCAAGGTCATAGCACCATATAGAAATTTGATTGTTTAATACAAGCGAAATTAAATTCTCTAGCTACAATTACCTCACACTGTTGTATGTCAGCAGTTCAATATACTGTTCATCCATTTCTGTCAGATATTGTCTGAGCACACAGCACTGATTCATGAATGATACAATGGCAGGCAAGAAGGTTAGGGCACTTGTCTTTCAGGAATTTTACAAATGCTGAATTTTTGCCAACCATTGCTGGGGCACCATCAGTAGCTACACCCACAATCTTATCCCAGGGAAGAGATCCATCCACCATAAATTTCTCAAACTCCTCAAAAATAATTGATCCTGTAGTTCTGCCTTTCAAACTAAGCACTGTTAGTAGGCGCTCATGGTATATGTCTTTTAGGGAGTAGCATACAAAGATTGCTAACTGCGCAGTGTCATTGATGTCATTAGTCTCGTTGAGGGCCAATGAGAAGCAATCTGATTCCTTGACCTCGACCAGGGTGCTCCGCCTTATGTCCTCTCCAATGATCTCCACTCTCCGAGTGGTTGTCATGCGACTGAGTGGCACATTGTTGATGGCCGCTTTTATCTCTGGTTTATTTGAGAACAGCGATTCAACTGTGCTGACCATGCACGTCTTGATAAGTTCACTATGCGTGAATGGTGCCATAGCCTTCCCCAGCTCGTAAGCGACTTGGAAACTGGCTACAGAAGCAGCTACTGCTGCGTCACTAGGCTTCCCTTTTAGAAGTTTCTTTCCCTGCTCAGCGTTTAAGAGCAATTTCTATACTCTGTCTTTACGTCTTCCAGACCCTGAAGGGAACCTACTGTCAAAATCGCTGTGTGCACTGTTAAAATGTCTCGAAATACTACTCTGCTTGTTATAGGTTTGCGTCTTGTTACATATCACGCATACAGGCCTCCCACCAACCTCTCTGACCAGGAACTTATCTGTCCAGGTTGGCTGGAAAGATATGGGTTTGTCACCCATCTCACATGTATCTTGACAAGCAGCACATGAAAATAGTTACAAATGAAAAAACTGGATCACCTGAGATCTTATCCAGTCAATTTTCATCGGTTTGATTGGGCTCTGTGAATGCCACAAGAAGACAACTCTACACACACATATATAATGCAGGCACCCAATGCAATGAACTTGTATACACTATACATACTTTTAATGTACATTGTACATGCATGAATTGAATGCATGAAATTCGCGCCAAAAAGCGCTTGAATTTTGCAAATATTAAAATGAGCCACCCAAAAAGCCAATATGAGCCGAGGTGGCTCATAAGCCATAGGTTGGGCACCCCTGATCTAGGGTGATGGTTGAGGGTGGTGCAGTGGACAACTCGTCGTTGGTGGTGACGTTTGATGCGCTTGCTGAGGACGTAAATATACAAAAATAGAAGACGTAAATGATCATGTCAAAGTTCAGGAAGTAATGATACAAACAAGCTTTCATAATTCCTCATGAATAAATGTAATTGTGCAAAATAATTTCATATCCAAAAAAGTGAATAATGAAAATCGCGCTCACCTCAGGGCTTTATTCTGATTCTGTGGAATAATAGTATAACAGTTTGTTGAGGTTCAAACCTACACTGCCAGTCTTCATTACTCACAGAGCACTAGACACCCTGCTGAAATAGCCACTTGACACTTGGGGATATCACCAGTTGTTAGTTGTCTGCTGTTTGGTTGGGTATTTGCAGGCTCAATCCCACAAACCACAACATACTCTACAGTCTACACGCTCAGGTTCTTATTCTGGAGGTCTGTTGTTTTGTTGCAGCTTAAAGTCTACATATTTTTGGTTTACACACGCACAAAGGTCACACCTTACTAATATGTGCCTTTGTTGTTCAGCTGGGGACAACTTCTCCCATTTCTTTGTGACAAAGTGCTCTTTAGACGACTTCCTTCCAACTTCTTTGCCCGCAAAGCTTTTCTACAATGCAAAAAAACAGTTCTGTAACGGTTAATAGAACCAACATCAGCAGCGGACAAACAGTTCGGGAGCAAAACACTATACCAAAAGTTAGCAAACCTACTCAGCTCAAAGATAACAGACCAATAGCTCATACAAGATGTAAGATGCTGGAGGGGCTCATCAAATATTATGTAGCGCAACACACACCAATGGACCCACACCAATTTGCATACAGAACGAACCGCTCAACTCAAGATGCAGTTATGTGCCTCACAACAACCATAACCAACTTCATTGATAAAGCTCAGACAAACTATGCTCACTGTCTCTTTCTAGATTTCTCATCAGCCTTCAATACAATAAGAGTAGAATATCTAATACCAGTACTGCAACACCTTGACTCAAACATTACACGATGGATTATAAGCTTTCTCAGTAATCGCAGACAACAAACAATATCAAATAATAATTTACTCTCAGACACGCTCATTACCAATACTGGCACCCTCGCTCTGCTGTTCCCTCTTAGGTTCCAGTAATGCAACCCCTCCGATAAGTACATCTGCATATGTGCAGCATTGGTTGTTGTTCCCCCAAAATATCGATGCAATAAGCCTCAACAGGCGGAAATAGCCCATTTGCAGCATGTAACTCTTAGAATCATCAACACTAATTATGTCATACAGCTTGTAGAAAAGATTATGTAGCGGGAAGATTCTGTACCCGATCTGTATGTATTAATTTAACAGTGCCATTCTTTATAGTTCATGTTTTGATGTACAGCAAGATACCTGGGGGGTCAACTGTACACTTTACATGCTTGGCTTGCTTTACCCATACAGCATGGGCTGCTTCCTGGTCTATTAGTGGCACACCCAAGGGGTCGGTCCTTGGGTAGCACATCAAGTTAGATAGATAGGCCAACTGAATTGAATAGAAAAAATGGACTGAAATGTCTTACATCTGACGCTGATGCTCCATGAGACCCCAGAGTAGACCTCATTGCTCTGATAAGGTTGGCCATATCCTCAAGAGTCCCACTGGAAAATAGCTGCAGACAGTCGGGTCATGAAGGTACCATACAGTGGATGTGAAACGCATCATGAAGTGGAAGACGTCTAGTCATACGGATGTTGTCCAAGGGTGGAAAATGGTTCTGAGCTGAGTGGGTAGGTTCGAGTTTCTACAACATCCCTGATCCACATAGATCATAGTTCTAAATTGTCCTATGATCAGCATCTTCTGTGTTTATATTATATTAAACTTACCGGTTCACAATTCCTCTGGTAAATTTTTCCGGTCCAGAGCCTTCACTGACTGTAAATACTGAGTTTAACACCTGATCAAAGTCATTTCTAATGTTTGTACACCAGTTAGCTTTTCCCTTGGCTGTACCTACTAGTTTTTTAGTGATCTTACAAGTGTAAAGACATCCATTGAGTTGGAAGGCTTATATATCAATATATAGACTCCTCATCAGAAACTATATATTATGCTCCATAAATACAGCAGCAGTGGGCCCCTCTACTTGAGGTCGAGTTCAGGTTAGATGCGGTGCTACAGAACTCCTCGCTCTAAGGACTTTCCTTTACTCAACCACCTGCATTTACAAAACCATAAAAATGAAATTATCTGAGAACCAAAGATAAAAAGCACTCATGGTCATCAAGGTCATAGCACCATATAGAAATTTGATTGTTTAATACAAGCGAAATTAAATTCTCTAGCTACAATTACCTCACACTGTTGTATGTCAGCAGTTCAATATACTGTTCATCCATTTCTGTCAGATATTGTCTGAGCACACAGCACTGATTCATGAATGATACAATGGCAGGCAAGAAGGTTAGGGCACTTGTCTTTCAGGAATTTTACAAATGCTGAATTTTTGCCAACCATTGCTGGGGCACCATCAGTAGCTACACCCACAATCTTATCCCAGGGAAGAGATCCATCCACCATAAATTTCTCAAACTCCTCAAAAATAATTGATCCTGTAGTTCTGCCTTTCAAACTAAGCACTGTTAGTAGGCGCTCATGGTATATGTCTTTTAGGGAGTAGCATACAAAGATTGCTAACTGCGCAGTGTCATTGATGTCATTAGTCTCGTTGAGGGCCAATGAGAAGCAATCTGATTCCTTGACCTCGACCAGGGTGCTCCGCCTTATGTCCTCTCCAATGATCTCCACTCTCCGAGTGGTTGTCATGCGACTGAGTGGCACATTGTTGATGGCCGCTTTTATCTCTGGTTTATTTGAGAACAGCGATTCAACTGTGCTGACCATGCACGTCTTGATAAGTTCACTATGCGTGAATGGTGCCATAGCCTTCCCCAGCTCGTAAGCGACTTGGAAACTGGCTACAGAAGCAGCTACTGCTGCGTCACTAGGCTTCCCTTTTAGAAGTTTCTTTCCCTGCTCAGCGTTTAAGAGCAATTTCTATACTCTGTCTTTACGTCTTCCAGACCCTGAAGGGAACCTACTGTCAAAATCGCTGTGTGCACTGTTAAAATGTCTCGAAATACTACTCTGCTTGTTATAGGTTTGCGTCTTGTTACATATCACGCATACAGGCCTCCCACCAACCTCTCTGACCAGGAACTTATCTGTCCAGGTTGGCTGGAAAGATATGGGTTTGTCACCCATCTCACATGTATCTTGACAAGCAGCACATGAAAATAGTTACAAATGAAAAAACTGGATCACCTGAGATCTTATCCAGTCAATTTTCATCGGTTTGATTGGGCTCTGTGAATGCCACAAGAAGACAACTCTACACACACATATATAATGCAGGCACCCAATGCAATGAACTTGTATACACTATACATACTTTTAATGTACATTGTACATGCATGAATTGAATGCATGAAATTCGCGCCAAAAAGCGCTTGAATTTTGCAAATATTAAAATGAGCCACCCAAAAAGCCAATATGAGCCGAGGTGGCTCATAAGCCATAGGTTGGGCACCCCTGATCTAGGGTGATGGTTGAGGGTGGTGCAGTGGACAACTCGTCGTTGGTGGTGACGTTCGATGCGCTTGCTGAGGACGTAAATATACAAAAATAGAAGACGTAAATGATCATGTCAAAGTTCAGGAAGTAATGATACAAACAAGCTTTCATAATTCCTCATGAATAAATGTAATTGTGCAAAATAATTTCATATCCAAAAAAGTGAATAATGAAAATCGCGCTCACCTCAGGGCTTTATTCTGATTCTGTGGAATAATAGTATAACAGTTTGTTGAGGTTCAAACCTACACTGCCAGTCTTCATTACTCACAGAGCACTAGACACCCTGCTGAAATAGCCACTTGACACTTGGGGATATCACCAGTTGTTAGTTGTCTGCTGTTTGGTTGGGTATTTGCAGGCTCAATCCCACAAACCACAACATACTCTACAGTCTACACGCTCAGGTTCTTATTCTGGAGGTCTGTTGTTTTGTTGCAGCTTAAAGTCTACATATTTTTGGTTTACACACGCACAAAGGTCACACCTTACTAATATGTGCCTTTGTTGTTCAGCTGGGGACAACTTCTCCCATTTCTTTGTGACAAAGTGCTCTTTAGACGACTTCCTTCCAACTTCTTTGCCCGCAAAGCTTTTCTACAATGCAAAAAAACAGTTCTGTAACGGTTAATAGAACCAACATCAGCAGCGGACAAACAGTTCGGGAGCAAAACACTATACCAAAAGTTAGCAAACCTACTCAGCTCAAAGATAACAGACCAATAGCTCATACAAGATGTAAGATGCTGGAGGGGCTCATCAAATATTATGTAGCGCAACACACACCAATGGACCCACACCAATTTGCATACAGAACGAACCGCTCAACTCAAGATGCAGTTATGTGCCTCACAACAACCATAACCAACTTCATTGATAAAGCTCAGACAAACTATGCTCACTGTCTCTTTCTAGATTTCTCATCAGCCTTCAATACAATAAGAGTAGAATATCTAATACCAGTACTGCAACACCTTGACTCAAACATTACACGATGGATTATAAGCTTTCTCAGTAATCGCAGACAACAAACAATATCAAATAATAATTTACTCTCAGACACGCTCATTACCAATACTGGCACCCTCGCTCTGCTGTTCCCTCTTAGGTTCCAGTAATGCAACCCCTCCGATAAGTACATCTGCATATGTGCAGCATTGGTTGTTGTTCCCCCAAAATATCGATGCAATAAGCCTCAACAGGCGGAAATAGCCCATTTGCAGCATGTAACTCTTAGAATCATCAACACTAATTATGTCATACAGCTTGTAGAAAAGATTATGTAGCGGGAAGATTCTGTACCCGATCTGTATGTATTAATTTAACAGTGCCATTCTTTATAGTTCATGTTTTGATGTACAGCAAGATACCTGGGGGGTCAACTGTACACTTTACATGCTTGGCTTGCTTTACCCATACAGCATGGGCTGCTTCCTGGTCTATCAGTGGCACACCCAAGGGGTCGGTCCTTGGGTAGCACATCAAGTTAGATAGATAGGCCAACTGAATTGAATAGAAAAAATGGACTGAAATGTCTTACATCTGACGCTGATGCTCCATGAGACCCCAGAGTAGACCTCATTGCTCTGATAAGGTTGGCCATATCCTCAAGAGTCCCACTGGAAAATAGCTGCAGACAGTCGGGTCATGAAGGTACCATACAGTGGATGTGAAACGCATCATGAAGTGGAAGACGTCTAGTCATACGGATGTTGTCCAAGGGTGGAAAATGGTTCTGAGCTGAGTGGGTAGGTTCGAGTTTCTACAACATCCCTGATCCACATAGATCATAGTTCTAAATTGTCCTATGATCAGCATCTTCTGTGTTTATATTATATTAAACTTACCGGTTCACAATTCCTCTGGTAAATTTTTCCGGTCCAGAGCCTTCACTGACTGTAAATACTGAGTTTAACACCTGATCAAAGTCATTTCTAATGTTTGTACACCAGTTAGCTTTTCCCTTGGCTGTACCTACTAGTTTTTTAGTGATCTTACAAGTGTAAAGACATCCATTGAGTTGGAAGGCTTATATATCAATATATAGACTCCTCATCAGAAACTATATATTATGCTCCATAAATACAGCAGCAGTGGGCCCCTCTACTTGAGGTCGAGTTCAGGTTAGATGCGGTGCTACAGAACTCCTCGCTCTAAGGACTTTCCTTTACTCAACCACCTGCATTTACAAAACCATAAAAATGAAATTATCTGAGAACCAAAGATAAAAAGCACTCATGGTCATCAAGGTCATAGCACCATATAGAAATTTGATTGTTTAATACAAGCGAAATTAAATTCTCTAGCTACAATTACCTCACACTGTTGTATGTCAGCAGTTCAATATACTGTTCATCCATTTCTGTCAGATATTGTCTGAGCACACAGCACTGATTCATGAATGATACAATGGCAGGCAAGAAGGTTAGGGCACTTGTCTTTCAGGAATTTTACAAATGCTGAATTTTTGCCAACCATTGCTGGGGCACCATCAGTAGCTACACCCACAATCTTATCCCAGGGAAGAGATCCATCCACCATAAATTTCTCAAACTCCTCAAAAATAATTGATCCTGTAGTTCTGCCTTTCAAACTAAGCACTGTTAGTAGGCGCTCATGGTATATGTCTTTTAGGGAGTAGCATACAAAGATTGCTAACTGCGCAGTGTCATTGATGTCATTAGTCTCGTTGAGGGCCAATGAGAAGCAATCTGATTCCTTGACCTCGACCAGGGTGCTCCGCCTTATGTCCTCTCCAATGATCTCCACTCTCCGAGTGGTTGTCATGCGACTGAGTGGCACATTGTTGATGGCCGCTTTTATCTCTGGTTTATTTGAGAACAGCGATTCAACTGTGCTGACCATGCACGTCTTGATAAGTTCACTATGCGTGAATGGTGCCATAGCCTTCCCCAGCTCGTAAGCGACTTGGAAACTGGCTACAGAAGCAGCTACTGCTGCGTCACTAGGCTTCCCTTTTAGAAGTTTCTTTCCCTGCTCAGCGTTTAAGAGCAATTTCTATACTCTGTCTTTACGTCTTCCAGACCCTGAAGGGAACCTACTGTCAAAATCGCTGTGTGCACTGTTAAAATGTCTCGAAATACTACTCTGCTTGTTATAGGTTTGCGTCTTGTTACATATCACGCATACAGGCCTCCCACCAACCTCTCTGACCAGGAACTTATCTGTCCAGGTTGGCTGGAAAGATATGGGTTTGTCACCCATCTCACATGTATCTTGACAAGCAGCACATGAAAATAGTTACAAATGAAAAAACTGGATCACCTGAGATCTTATCCAGTCAATTTTCATCGGTTTGATTGGGCTCTGTGAATGCCACAAGAAGACAACTCTACACACACATATATAATGCAGGCACCCAATGCAATGAACTTGTATACACAATACATACTTTTAATGTACATTGTACATGCATGAATTGAATGCATGAAATTCGCGCCAAAAAGCGCTTGAATTTTGCAAATATTAAAATGAGCCACCCAAAAAGCCAATATGAGCCGAGGTGGCTCATAAGCCATAGGTTGGGCACCCCTGATCTAGGGTGATGGTTGAGGGTGGTGCAGTGGACAACTCGTCGTTGGTGGTGACGTTCGATGCGCTTGCTGATAGAAGCCTCTGTGATGATATCCCTGCATTCCCTTCCTGTTTCCCGCCGTAATCTAAGTATAAGAGGCTTAACCAATTCAGGAACAGTTTACTGTATGAACCAGTGCCCTGTCTCTGATGAGGATATTCCGCCTCAGTATTTTACCCGTGACAAATTATTTGGCTGCGTATTGATGGTTATTGTTGTAATACACAGTAAAGTGTGTTAATGTATTTAGCCAAGTAATTACCAATGATAGATAACTATGGTTTGTACTGGGTAGTGAGAGCACTGAAGTTTCATGTCTTCACTCTTCGAAAGCTGAATGCTGATGATTGTTATGAAAACTTCAAGGCATCAAACCAGGAAGCTTGTTGAAAAAAAGGAGAGCCGCATTGATGTCCACATATTATTTCCAAGCTGCATAACCAACCTTACTAAAAATTGACGCAACACAGTACTGAAACAAAATGGTGGAAGAGAGTTTGTAATTGAAGTAATTAACATTTTCAAATTTGATATTTATTTATAACGTCAATATTAAGAAGTAGTACATAATTACCCATAAAATATCAAAATAAAGCTTTTGTGGCTGTATGCTACTTAAAATACGCGGCTTTCTACAGCATGTTCAATATTTGATCAAAGCAATTTTGGAAAAATAGTACATTATGATAACGGTTACAATTTGGTATGTAAAACCCTTTGGTTCAGTGATTTACATTAAGCAGCTCATCAGCTTTCTATTTTATATGATAAAAATGTTGATAGTTATGTAATAGTAAGATTATAAGTGCTTCGGTTATGTTATTAACTGCCTACTACGATTCACACTGAGGCCCTTGCACCGATAACAACTGATGGTCCTCTGCTTAACAATCAAGCAACTCCAGTGGTTACCATTCCTACAACATCTGAGAATATCAACACTAGCAGTCTGTAATAGTCAATTATTTATGTTGGATTGTAATTCTACGCACTGTTTTTACAGATGCAATCACTTCTGTAACTTTGCATGGGAGCACTTGACATCAGAAGAAAAACGAAGTCATCAGCTAAAGGACTGCTCAGCCTGCCTGAAACCCGCACACGCTCGGTACTACAAACTCCTAGTTAAGAACTCAAAACTCCACGATAAACTAGATGTAAAGCTCCTACAGTTCACCAATGCTATTGGTACATCTGATGAAACAAGTGCACGGATTGAGCTGCATGCTGCGATAGATGACTTGGTACGGAAAATGAACAACCTAGTAGCAGAGACAGTAATCAACAGCTTGTCAGTGAAGTTCTCGGTACAGTTGGTCATGAATCAACAGACAAATTGAATACTGCCATTCCGACATATGATCTCAGCTATCGGAACACAGCAAATATGCGGAGGGATATTAGTTTAATCCAGAAGGAGCCGAGGAGACAATACTTATAATACCAGAGCGGTTTAGCTTCGACAGAGAAGCTGTAAGGCAGCATATAGTGACTATCCAAGCAGAAGGGCAAAGGATCAACTGGCTCAAGCTTTACCGTAAATTTCCTGTCTTGTTGGCTGATAAGCGACCAGCTTCTAATGGTAATTCTGTACTGAAACAGTTCTCCATTGACCAAGGGCTTGTGAAGTCTAGTGAGACACCTTGGTATCGCCGCAGCAAAAGAAAACTAGATGTCAGTGGAGTTTTGGTAGACCTGTCACAGATCTTCCCAACTGATGGCGCTCTGAAGAAGATTTTCGTGAGAAAATATCATCTGGTGTCTGGAGTAACAGTACAACAATAGTTCCAATAACACTCCTTTATAAGAAAGTCAAAGATGGAAAGCTTGTCCCGCATAGATTGACCTTACACGGAAGAACTTTCACTCTGCAGTACATAATGGACGAAACACTCTAGTCACAGGAGGAAAGAGGACTGCTGCGCCCGGTTTATCCTGAGACATGTGACATTGGAAAGGCGTGTTCAGAACTGGAGAAAAAAGATGAGCATTTTGTACTAAACTGACCAACATGCCCGGATTTCAATGGAATATAATTTAAAAGCTAGGAAGCGGTTGGTGCAGTAGTTTCCAGTAAGATGAGTTTATTTCAGGAATTTGATCAGGTAATTAAAATAAAGTTAACTCATATGGGTCACTAAAGGGCTAATGGATTTAAGCTATTGGTGGATTGAGTGGTGCCTGAATTCCAAAATAATTATGGAACTGAATAATTATAATCATGCACATATTTACCTTGGAAATTATATTATTGCTTATCCCGCAACCTTTCCTAGTATTCACGCTTGTTTTCAATATTTCAGGTATTTATTCCAATGCCACGACCATAACAGACCTGAACAAACAGATTACTACCAGGATGTTCTCAGTGTGGTACGACCACAGTACGATAGCGAGCCACAGTTACTTTCTTGGTACTGTGTCATTGCTTTATGACCCGCTAGTTTATTTGACACCATCAGAGTACAAGGGGTGAGTGTCAAACATTAAAGCTCAAAAACTCGATTGAGCATTCATAAAAAATTTTGTTTTTATATCCGGTCAAGTTATAGCTGTTACACATTACACATTGGAATTCAGACAATTTAAAAATTAAATCAAGATTCTCTTCACAACTTAATGTGTACAGTAAACAAAACAAGTCCACCAGTATATTTTCTCTAAAACAATCTCTATATCTCAGCAAATTAAGCACACCGATCCATGAAACAGTGTGAAAACGCCAACATTCACAGACTGTTGTAATGTGAAAGTTAAAAGGAAATGTTTACATGCTCCAAAAGCTCGAACAGGGATCAAGCTCTGTATACACCAACAAGAGTGGAGCATATAATAGAGCTTGACGAATCACAGGGAACCACAGTAAGGTATTCTTCAAAGATGGGAGTTGGCATAGGTGACAAGCAAACAAATATAAAAAAATATATTTTTCCTTTACAAGAGGTTTTTCTCCCGTATAGTCATTAATTTTTGAATGAAACATTGCCTTCTGGTGGATCATGCTGAGGATGCTGAATTGCTCTCTTATTTGCCATCAAAACTACACTGTTGCGGTACCAAATGCCTGACGTAGCGTCTACAATATTTGCAAGATAGATGATCAGAACCCATGTCATATCTATCAATTTAATCTTGTTTTTAGGTGATTCTCCAGCAAGAGCCTTCGAGGCTGGGAATCAAGTGAACGGACACTACCCATGCTCATGCGGCATAAACATAGGCCTAAGGCTTTGCAGAACTCATGTTAACTTCCTCAAACCCAAATATCACGACCCTCTTCATCGGCAAGCTGTCATAGATAAGACTGACAGGTGGAAGAATAGGAGGAATGGAGAGCTTTCTGTCTATGACAACTTGGACGTGAGTGAAACATAATACATCTAATAGTATTACTTGGTTTAAAAAATTAACACTCATGACTGTAAACCCCATTTTCGCCTACTGTGACCATTTCAAGCGGCAGTCAAAAGAATAACGGTGGATTTCTACTACGGTTGCAAAGTAACTCCTGTATATAAAAGAGATCCTAAAACGCGCTTGTGTGTCCAAACTGAGATTCACTTGTCTCACCTCGGCATTTTGCTGTATGTGATGGGAGTAATTGCCTCTTCCTGAAATATACTTCGTCGTCCTGTGGCTCTCATGCTGACGGATGATGAAGAGATTAGAAACAAGTTGGGTGACTACACGATTTCTCAGTTGGAGCCGCCCCATGATCTCAAAATTACAATATGTAAGTTCAACCTAAATTTCGTTGAGACTGTTCAACCTCATAGAGTACATTTTTACTTATCATTAAGGATGGCCTGGAACCAGGGTTGCAAACCTAATTAGTTCTTATTCCTGTTTAGGGCACGCCAGAACATCGACAACATAATGGTCTATAAAGCCTCTTCGTTATCAAAACTATGATTATCAGGAGAACATTTTCAACCAGAAACTCAGAAAAATGGGGATTGAACCCATATCGCCCTCTTCAACTGTCTACTGAGCCACGGGAGTAATGTTTGTGAAGGGCAGAAAAATCAGTGAGATGATATTTGATTAAGGTTTGTGAATGGTATTAGATTTTGCTAGGTGTGCTGTGACTGACTCACCACAAATTCTCATGCAGACAGCGATTGCCTGAACACACACTAGCGGTAGAAATGGTTGTCCCGTGGCTCACTGAAAATCACTCATTTTCTCCGATGATATTGCTGAAAAAGGGTTTAACAGCAGACAGAAATCTTGATCTTAGAACATAAAATAAAAACCTCACTGTCAAAAATTATACGGCACGTCATGCCCCATATAACCTTGTTGAGTGCCACAACAAGATGCTGAGTTCTTATATTCATCGTAATTTGTTACTTTTAATAAATCAGCCTTTTCAATCATTTTTTTATTGTAGGTAACATTATTAAGGAACTCAAGATGAACCAAAGTGTGCCCAGGAGTTTTATCCTAATTCAATTGAACCTGGTAATGTGTGAGGATGCTCAATATTGAATTTGTGAATTGTATGTCATAATATACCACATGGTCTGCAAGGGGGATAAGTCAAAACTTATCAAGCAGGTAAATTATTTTCAAAAGTTGAACAAGTAGCTTATACATGACAAGTTTCCCTATGTGGTAGGGTAACACCAGATATTTTAACCGATTACCATATGAGACCATAAATGAGACCAGATGACCCTATAACCACTTTACTTTCGGACCCAAGAACTTAGCGTACTAAGCAAATAAAATTCACTGTCATGAGGTCTAGTTTTCAAAATGTTATTACCTACAATAACCAATTGCATCTAGTTTAAATTTTTTTACATAATCAAACTATGTGTAACATTTGCTAGAATCAGGAAAATTGTAGCTATCTCATGATAAAACAACAACAAAAATGAAACATGTTAAGAGCTTTGGTGGCTTGGGTCCTGCACCGTGCTGCCGGCGTGAGGCTTTCAGTGTCCCCCAGACCAACTCAGCCCGCAAGAGGATGCACAACCAGATATACAGCCAAAGGAAACTGTCACAAGGGATGAGAATTGTTATTATTTTATAGATCATAAGCAAGAGATTAATGGGTATCAGGCAAGACTCAGAATCAGAACATTGAGTTTACAGGCTAATGGCAACACTTGGCTATATCCAACATCTAGCCTACTCAAAAGAAATAAGGCGAACCCAGAAAAACATCCTAGCACTCCTCAATCTGACTTTCATCTTCTTTCTCGATAACAAGAAGGTAAGCTTCAACCCGCAGGTGTATATCTCTGTTTTTAAACAAATCTTTCATTAAATACTTCAAGGAATTAGTGGGTTATAAATATATTGTTTCACTAGATACCTTTTTCTCCTGCTGGAACATACTTTACATCACTTACATCTGTATTTCAAATCTCTGGATATTAACACATGATGGAAATTCAATGATCTTGGAGGAAATTTGTTACCGCGAAACGAATTATCCATTGCGTTGATTGCTTATTTAGTGCCAGTGTAAAACACTACAACTCACTGGAGTTACTGAAATATAATGCCTTTTTTTTTGTTCTCCAACTGTTCGCTGTACCAAAGCAGGTTGGGCCAAGAGCGATGTTCAGTATGCCGTTCCATTCAAACACCAGCCATTTTGGTGAGTGGTTTCGACCGATCGCTCTGAGATCCCTGAATGCTGAGAATCAGGAGAGGGTATTCAAGGATGTGAAAATCACTGAAGGAACAACCAACTTCCAACCAGAACACCTCTTCAGCAAACACTATTCTCCGAACTCAGCGTAAAGCCGATGAAGGCAAGATGGGAAAATGCTACACCAGGTAGGAAAATCATATAACCAAGGAATTGGCTCAGATGCCATCACGGCCATGCAGTACAATAACATCAGTAATGATTGAAGAAGATGTTGCTTCTTTCGCTGCCCACAAGCGACGTGTAAGTGACTATCTATTGGAGATTGTGTGGCACAGGATTGATGAAACTGGGAACTGGATTTTCCAGGATGGCGAAGCAGTTGATACAACTGACACAACAATCAAACCCGTGCATTTCAGGTATTTGAATTTAATATTCCATCCATAGCAGTGAGAAACTTTATCTTCAATCTCAGCATGAAAATAGGTAAACAAGCCAAACACTGTTGAGCGGGAATATTTATGTCGCAGGATCATTTTAAGATTATGAACTCATACATAATCTTGTTATCGAAATAATAGGAAGGCGTTTTATTTAACAGCTGTTATCACCTATCTTAATTTCTTTATTCCTTTTGTTCTATAAACATACCCATCATCCATTGTCCACCTGTCAATCCCGCAAAATGAGCGGTATCGGCTGATGAATATGAATCCTTTCCACAGCTGGCCGCTGGTACCTATTTATTCTTAATTATACTATATAAGATTGTTTTCTGATATAGGTCTCAGCGATTTGAGGATGTCCACTCAATGCTTGATGATATGCTCAACAAATACAAGCAGCAGCAGCTGACTGTCAACCAAACTGCATACGATGACCCAGAACTGCCGACCCTGGAGACTAGAGAGGTAGACGAATCTGACTGTTACTATAATACTGATGATGACCGAGTCATCAGCCTAGGTGAGATAAAATGTGTTATTAATTCCCAAATGGACAGGAAAAAAGAAACAATTTAGGCTGATGTATCTGGCGTCCCGAGATGGAAATGAGTTATTGAGCAACGTAAACCAGATAAGTAAACACTTGGCTATTCACTGCTATAGGTAATGAGCATATCTTGCATTCTGTATTTTAGAAGCGATGCGATGCCAGCCTGCAGTTGAGGATACCAGATTGGATGATGATGCATCAACAAGTGTTGTGGTGACAGGGCCTTCAACATCCTCGCTCTCCACTGCTATGACTGATATATCAATTACGCCATCAACAACTTCAGCACCACAGACTCCGACCAATAGGTGTGTGAGATAATGTTGATTCACCTGGATCACAGATATGCCAGCATTTGATATACCTAATACGTGTAACGCAATACCATGTTATGTGGTTTGTTTGCTTTGCCATCAAGGCGCGTTTACTTCAAGGCTTTTTTTATTACCCGTTATGCAATGTGGCAAAATCTAGTTGTGAGTTGTTTCTTGATTCTTTGCTTAGTGTTTTGAAAAGGGAACTTGACAATCAGCATATCAATTATAATTTAAACCTTATACTTTTTATCATCTTATAGTGGAAAGTGAGGGACCTAGGATACGTGTAAATTCAGTGGTGACGAGTCAACACCTCAAAATAAAACGAAGTTTCAGCCATCAAGAACTAAGTCTAGGACGCCTATTGCTTCTCAACAGAAATGATCAGATGGTGAGTATAGCTATTCATCAAGTCTTGTAATGATGAAGGAGCTGACCCTGCTTCTTGAATTTTCCTTCGTTCCTCCCCCCCCCCCCCCCCATATTGTCATAAACTCTATCATAACCTAGAAAGTTTGGATGCCAAATGGTATAGCGCTTTTAGACAATGACTTCAATGCGGGACGCCCGAGTTCAAATCCTGGCCGCGGCAGATCTCTTTTCATGATTATTCATCACGGAATTCGTAAACATTTATCATTCGATATCGGAGTGGACCACTCATTCGAAGCATGGGACCATTGTGTATGTCAACAATCTTGTGAAGACAAGCTCCAAGTTCCTAATTTCTTTGTTCTAATTTTTCTTGGCCTTTGTTATTACTCGCACTGACCTGTATCTAGTGCCAGTTGTTAGAGGTTTATTGAACCTGCATGTGTGATATCAAAGTTTCAAGACCTCTTAGTTAGGAAGACACTGATCTTAGCTTTTGCTGCACTGGATTTGGCTTAGCATTGTAAGGCCCTGAGATCCCCCCTTTTCTTAGTCATGTTTAGTGGATTTTACAAAGTTTATTCAGTTAATGCTTTTTACTCTTCAGCTGCATATTTTTAATTCTGAGGACTCGGGCAACAGCAGTTTAGCCATGTACACTTTTTTGGTCTCTTAGTTTGTACAAACATTTGTTCCTCTATGATATTGTGTATATTGTGTATATTGCGGTTGTCAAAATTGTACTGGCTTATAATGGCTCATTGCATAGATAAGAAGCCTTACTTGTCACAGTGTTACATATTTCAACACAATTCGACAATGACCTTTTCTTGAAAGATAAGGCAGTGATACTTTCAAGTGTTAATTTTATCTTTAGTGAGCTGAGCTCGCAGTGCTAAAACCCCATTGTGTTGACAGCAAACTTACATGATTTTGTGTTATCAGCGACCTCACATGACGATGTGTGCTGTATATAACCTCACATGACGGTGTGTCATTGGTAAACTAGTTGTGTTACTCAGCGACATTCAAACCAGCTGATCGGAGTCAATCACCAGTCACTATCTGCTACATTCATACAGAGGGAAAAACAAAACTATGATGGACACCTCATACTATGTTATTCTGGTGGTAAGCAATGCTAAGCTTTTTTTTATTCAATCAGGACACCTTGAAAGATCATGTGATTGGTCAGTACAAAGTGATTTTGGAGTTTAGTTTCATTTCTTATGAATATGTATTGAGCTAAAATCTAAACTACTACAGTAGTTGTAGTTTGTTAGTTTATTTACCCTTATCCCTATACCATTGCACTGTTAAAATCAGTGATTGAAATGAGTAGCCACTGGAAATTGATTGTCAAATGCAGAAGCTCACACAATTATCGCGGGTAGTTACTATCGAATTCCAAGGGGGGATACTTGGTAGATTATAGTGAAGACATGTTACACTATAGATATACACTCGGTCTGTCTGCATTGGGGTTAAGACAGAGATAATTTGTTTATAAGAGTTGTGTGTCCTGTGCTCTATGTTGGTAATAAATCTTGACTACTGCTGACTCTACTTTGCAACTGATCCATGATTCATTGTTTGCCAATATCTGGCTGTGTCCTTAAGTGAAGCGATGTGATTTGTACAAGTCTTATGGAATCATAATTTCTTTGGTAGATTTTGTTAACTTCCTGGCTTGCTGAGATCACATCTGGAGAAATCGATGTGGAGAATATTCAGGCTTATGATAACCAAATCCCAGGGTGAGTCTTCTATATTTACTTGCCTTTCAAGATGTATGCTGTTATTTACTCAAGCACAATAATGGATATCCTTGGTATAGGTATTGGTATTGGTATTGGTAAGCAGTAAATAGCCTAGCAGACCTCCAGTTTGAAGGAATGTTTGCTATGAACTTTAATTACCTGCAGGATCGCTGCTAGTAATACTTCCACCCCAAAACGAATCCATTCTTCTACCAAAACTTTGCCTTATACGGAAAAGGAAAAGAAAAAGGAAAAGAATAGGCCAGCCTCTCCTGCAAATTATAAACTGTGCAGTTTAACAGGGTTTCGTAGAAAACACGATAGAAAAATGTTCGAACAATATCATGGACTGATATAGCAAAGGTGCCTATTACCTTATTTTCCAAACTTCATTATCAGTCAGCCCCAGTCTGATAACCTTTACTTGGTAAGTTGCAGTAGATAATTATTTAGCGTCATTGTATATTACAGATAGTGTACTCCAGTGATCGTCTTGTTGTATCATTCAGTTGCAGTTTCCATATATCTTGTTGACCATTTGCAGATTTGAAATTGGCACCGTCGAGACCTATATTTCCGATTTGACTTCAGTGAGCCACATAGAAGTTGATCTACGCCAGCCTTCCAGTATTCTTATTTCTACTAGAACAAGCCTCATCAGTTTCAACACAAAGAGCAAACTAAACTCAAGCATCCCTAATTCCCCACGCGGTGATGTGGAATTCGATTTCATCACTGGCTTTACTCAGCTGGATGCTAATACCATAGTTGTAATTGATTCTGGCAGTGACTGCCTCAAGCTCATTGACCGCTCGACTAAACAGGTATCTGAATACGCTGGACTGTGCGGCACATATGGGTTCTTAGATGGCATCGGGGAAAAAGCCAAATTCAATACCCCGTACTCAATTGTTGTGGACCGGCGAGATGAAAGGAATTTGATTGTTACTGATCAGTCAAACAATGCTCTACGTGGAGTGACTGCTGTTGGTGCAAATGTCACGACTCTCATTTCGAACATGCCAAAGAGTCCAAATGCCATCGCCTGGAATGAAATGAAAAACTCCACCGTCTTCATAACTTGTCAATGCAGCCTTGTCGAGGCAGATCTCAACTCTGGATCTATTCTCAATCTCCGGTCAGTCTGCCTAGAGCAAAATATAATAATTCATCTCTTTGATGAAATATTGTTAATGGGAAATTACGATGATGGTAAACTGCTGATCTACAACATCAACAGCTCAGTTCACTCCTTTTGTCCAACTTCAAGCCTCTCGTCAAGAGAAGACCTGTCATGTGATACGATCCCAACACAGACCCTCCTACATGTCAATGATCAGATTTACATTGGCAATGCTAATGGAGTACAGAAAATGTCAGGTATTTTGGTGTTGGACATGTCTTTGGCGTGAAGTCTAAAAAAATGTTCAGTAGAAATATTTTGCTTGATTCCGCAAGTAGCTGCAGAATTCTCCCAAATAATTGGATCATCAATTTTCACTTGTAATTTTACTAATAAATCGTAACTTACTTGAACACACCAGTTGTCATAATGCTCAACCCAGCCAACATTCGATGGTTTTTGCCTCTACAGTTTGAGAGCCCAAAAATGTCGTACCATTAAGATGCAAATGCCGAAACCTGCCACACAACTAATCAAAACATGCAGTGTACGGTATAACACTTTTTAAACATTATTACACTGAACATTTTGTTATTGAGTTTTGATGAAAGTGATTTACTCCATTGCATGCTTTTTCAGTTTGGATAGATGGGGAGACATGTGTTTTGCCAGAAAGATTAAATGATGAGAGGCTTCTGCTGCATGACAACTTATCAGTAACCTATGAATGCCCTCTCTTATTGAGTGAGAAAAAGAATAATAAACTGACATGTGACTTGGAGACCTTAGAGTGGACTGGCAACATTGACGATCTGTGCAGTAAGTCTGTGATGAAAATCTTGTTTTTCTGTAAATTTATGCAACAGTCACAGTAGTGAATAGCAACAGCAGAGAACTTAGTACTAGATGTATCCGAGCTCTTTAGTTATCTAAACTTGAACTAGAACTATGTTCATATAGGAATCATCTTAGATGCATGCAAATACTAAAGCTGATATAATTATTGATCAAGCCACATGACCATTGATCAGTATTGCTAATTCCATCGGGGACTACACTATTTCTCCTGGTGCAAACTAACTTATTAGCACCACTTGTAATTTGCATCTCTAAGAACAAGGCACGGCTCATCTGATGACAACACACATGTTTCCTTCTAGGATACTGGAGCATGGTTCTGATCTTTCTTTCCTTGGCAACTCCTGCCACAATTGGGAGCGTCTGGTTATTTTGGAGACTCTTTCGTCAAGATGATTTAAAGGTATAGTACTAAGATATAAGCAGAATTGAGCTAGATCAATTTCCGAGTAATTTGTTATTGCTCAAATGGTCTGTGTAAATGGTCAAATCAAATAAAGTCAAATCATCATAGAATTTCTTTCATCAGTTAACATGTCACGCTGTTCAGCGCATGTGTCATCTCAGAAAGCTATTTAAGATTATGATCTTACAAGAGCCCGCCAGGCCTTACAATCCTGGGCAAACTCATCCACCTAATGTGGAAAGGTACCCATCTTGTTCAGGCAGTTGTCTATTGTGGGGCCTTTTATACTCTACCTACGCTTGCCTGACTGGTGTTTCTTCTGGCAGCCTAAGGACGTGCCCATAGAAACGCAATCCCCGCTGTTCAATTCGTTTACTTCACTCACATTGTCTGGTTTTCTTATACAGGTCATCGTTGGTTATGATGACAGGATATCTGATGTTTGAAATATTTCTCATAACTGTCTTCTGTGCAGATATCCACATTTTCTTCTATTTCCTGTGTAAGTGTCCAAGTCTCGCTATTGTACAAAAGACACTGGCTGCATAGGCGTCATATGATCGTAGCTTGATGTCCAGTTTCGATTTTCTGTCTTTCAATATTGGCTTGATTCTGTCAATGGCGGCTTTTGATGTACAATTTTGTGTCCAGTAGTGTCCGAGATATTTACATGTTTGCGAGTTTTCATCCCCATTCCTTGTTATGATGTAGTCTTCTGTATGTACTTGGTTGAGCTTGAGGATTCTGGCTGTCAGCGCAGATTATGTTTCTTCCATTACCTTTGCCACTCCCTCGCTGCTGTTCAAGCCTATGTTGGTACATGAGCAGACTGCTCCAGGGGCTTTTATAAGTAGAGAGTGAGCAGTAATGGAGAGAGACAATCACCTTTTGGAGTACCAATATTCGTAATGAATAGTGGTCCTCATGACCATTCACATTGATTGAGAGCTGTAAATTCTTGAGGAGTTCTTTGATGAGATGTAGTTCCTCTTGTTGGAGTTTTGGCTTTAGATATTGTATGATAGCGCCACGTCTCACTGTATCAAAATCCTTGCTCATGGTCATCATTAGAATATTTGTGGTGTAGTTCGTTGATGTGATAGCATTTTTTGCTAGGACTTTCATTCATGGCTGCCTGTGATAGTGGTATGCTGTTATCTATGCGTTCTCCAACTCTAGCCAGGATACAGATTGCAAGTATTTTCCTAGTATCGACAGGAGCACTATTGGTCGTAGATATGCTGGTGGTCCTTTTGATTTTCCTGTTTTCTGATTGATTGATGGATTGGTTTATTTGTCACTCACATACAAGTATGTTGCGAAATTTGTTGCTTCATACACTGCTGTTCAAATAGAGCGAAGAAAAAAAACAAAACAAACAGTACAAGAAGAAAAGCTGACATCTCATCGGGGATTGGGTTTAAATATTATTATTAAGGGATAAAATCATTGTTTTGTAAAAAACTGTCTTTCCCCCTTATAGTTTATTGTCCTGTATATTATTCCTGATGGAAGCTTTAGTAAAAAGGCATTTATAAAATGGTCATCATCATGTATGTAGTTCAGTATCAGTATCTTTTATCTATAATGCCATCAAGGTCACTGATGTTTTGAATATTCAGATTATTAGCGTCTTTGCAAAACTTTCTCATATCTTTTGCATAAATGGAGGTGTACAAAATAGGCAGACAGTATGTAAAAAAAGAAACAATAAAACTTAAATAGCATTGATGAGAGAAGTTTGGTACTAGTGTGACAGGTTCTTACAATATGCATCCTCTGACAGGATTTGGTAACAAGATTATCAACATGAGATAATCTCCCAGGTACTTGACTATCACATAGTTCAATTTCTAAACCATCTAATTGCAGAGTTGCACTGTCTGGCTTATCTCTTTTGGTTCACTAAAGCATTTCTTGAGATTTAGATGGATTAAGGGAGAGATCTAGTTGTTTACATAATATTGACACTCTGAAAATCTCATTGAAATATACCTGCATATCATTGTTATCTGAAATACATCCTATTATGCAGGTGTCGTCTGCATATTTTAGTATGGTGACGTCACTACACTCAGAGACTCCCTGGATGGAGCATGTGAGCATGATTTGGTCAGCAGTAAAATCTGCTAAACAAGCTAAATAAACCTTGAGGAAATCTGGTTTGATTTGGCCAAGGCCTATGGTTCTGTACTGCACAGCATAATTGACCTCACACTATCACACTTCTGGGTGCCCGACAGGCTAAGGGTTATGGTTGAGCGCTACTATAAAAAGTTCAAAATGCGATTCACTGCCAAGCACTTTACCCCGAGCTGGCAAGAGCTGGCAGTAGGCATCCCTATGGGATGTGCTATATCACCTTTGCTATTCGTTATGGTGATGGAGATAGTTATGCAGAATTCACAAGGCAGTGTGAATGGGATCCAGGTTGCGAATAACCAGATGCTACTGCCGATGAGGGCCTTTATGGACAATATTACAATAATATCACCAGATAAGGCCCAGGTTGTAGCTTCAATCGATAGACTGCATGATTTGATAGAGAGATGTGCGATGCAATTCAAACCTAGCAAGAGCCGGTCCCTGTCATTGTGTAAAGGCAAACCTGTACCAAATACCTACGTCATCGGCTGGGAAGCAAACCGATGGTTCTCAAAGGAAAGCCCAAAAGTTTGTCGGGAGTTTGTAGTTGATGAGGTGCGCAAGATGGAAGAGGAGCGCCGTCAGACACAAGCTGTAGGCCATGCCCAACAAGGCAGGTGGACTTGTTGGGAGTCTGTTGAGCTGTGTCAGCTCAAATGGGCAGAGTGGTCGATGGAGCCACAAAGTATCAGCTTTCTGGTTGGTGCAGCTTATGATCAACTACCATACCCGGCGAACATCAAACGCTGGAATTTTACCGAGAACTCGACATGCGCCGAGTGTTTGGCCAAGGGCACACTTCAACATATACTGTCGAATTGCCCGCAGAGCCTTGGAAGATACACGTATAGGCATAATCAAGTCCTGAAAGTGTGATGTAAATATGTCACGGAGAAGTGTGAATATGCTAATGCTGGTGGTGAAGCGCGTGAAAAGATTTTGCGCAAAAGGGGATTGATGCCAAAGCATATTGCGATCACGAACAAAATACCAGACTTAAGTGTTTGGTCTGACAAAGAAAAAGCACCAATACTTATGGAATTGGCGGTGCCTTGGGAAGAAAATCTCTCAAACGCGCATGAGAGAAAATTGACAAGATACGAAGATCTGGTGACTCAATGCCAAGACAAAGGTTGGAATTGCGAATTATTCCCAGTGGAAGTTGGCTGCCGTGGATTCATGGCTTGATCAGCTACCAAATTTCTGACTAGAGTTGGGCTTTCAGGAAGAGAACTCAAACAAGCCACAAAAAGCATAGTACATGAGGCAGAAAGCGCATCTGCACGGATTTGGCAACAGCACCGTGTGAAGACAAAAGCGAAGTAATCCTATTATTTGTAAGCTGGGGTTTAACACACTCACTTTGATTTGTTTAGTTGGCCAGCATTTAATTCATTTTGTTATAATCCTTGTTAGGATTAGATAGAGGGGATTGAGTGTTGATTAGCAAACTGCTCAGGTAGCAGGCTAAGCAGGATTATGCCTTTAATACTCAAATTAAAGTAGTTTATTC
The DNA here is from genome assembly GCA_914767715.1 of Membranipora membranacea. NCBI lineage: Eukaryota > Metazoa > Bryozoa > Gymnolaemata > Cheilostomatida > Membraniporidae > Membranipora > Membranipora membranacea. The sequence goes on along the minus strand of OU612073.1, from coordinate 12,967,182 downwards.
TCTGCAGGGTGAAAAATCAAAGTGAGTCTGAGTTAGACAACATAGGATTAAAAGCTTGGCCCTCGCATAAAAGGCAGGCAGAGCGAGACAGGAAATCACAGTCAGCCCACTGGCTGTAGCGCAAACAAGTTGATGGAAAGCAAACCTCCCTGCACTGGTTTGGCTTAGAGAATAAGCATGAGAGTGAAGGGGCAAACTTTGTTGCACTGAAACAATGAAGAGTTGGCAGCCTCCCTGGTTGCGCAACAGCGTAAACGCACCAATTATGTCAAACCACCGAAACTTACATAATGCACTGAGGGATCAATGAGATTGATTGAGATGCTCATCAACACACAGGGGTGGCTTCATGCTGCTTGGGCCGGCCATGAGAAGGTTGCACAAGAGAAGGCCTCGAAACAGCGCTTGACTCATGGTTTCTAGCTGAAAACCTGTATGTTGTGCAGTGGTACGCGCACCACTGTATGTTTTATGGATTTTATGGGTGTATTTGGCGCGAGATTTTTTCATTCCTTTGGATAGTTTCATTTTAAGTTTGTGATAAAGTTTATTTTTTCCGTCTTCATGTGCTTGTTGCTTTGTATCAATTAAATCTAGAAGTTCTCTTGTCATCCATGGTTTATGGTTTGCATACTTTTTGACAATTTTAACAGGAAGGCATGGATCAGTACAGAATTTAATATAATCTGTGATAACATCCGTTTGAGTATCCATGTTATCATCAGCAGTTATCAAATTGTCCCATTCAGTTTTCATCTGAGTATATTCTTCTGTTAATATAAGATGGTTTAGATTTTGACAGGGGTTTATACGAAGGTATCAGGTGCATTACATAATGGTCTGAGTCTCCATCCATGTCTATATGCACCCTTGAATCTGGTGTACCATTTATCAAGTGTTTTTATTCCACGGGTTGGTTTAGTTACTGTTTGATAATCCATTTAGACGAAGCGGTAGTTGATTGAAGTTGCTCATGACTAGAATGCATGAGTTAGCTTATTTGGTTTCCATATGTTGATTATGAGAAGAGATATATTTAGCTGTATTAGTGTAGCATCTTGTTTTAGTCAAGATTGTCCAGTGAATGGAGTGTAGCATGATAAAGAGATAATTGATGTAAATTCAAGTGGCAGCCAGTGTGGCGGGATTTATGTATGATTAAGTAATACTTGATTTTTTGTGGCCCATTTCCAGTCTATGTATACAACAATACATCCACCTTGACTCATTCCACTTGCATCTGCATCCCTGTTGTTACGAAATTGATCATAGCCCTCCAATTCAGTTTTACTTTTAGCAATTTCAGGTTTCAACCAGGATTCAGTTATACAGATAATCTGTGATTGCTTGTGTCGTTTTGTTTTCAATAGTCCATGCAGTTCGTCTAGTTTAAGATATAAACAGTATAAACAGCTGATAAAAGAAATAGATCCTGGATTAATACGATCAAGGAAGCGGGGCAAAAGAGCCGGATTTCGTGTTCGTCAGATCCCCTACCAGCAATTGTACACACAAATGCTCAATCTATGTGTCACAGTATCACTTTTTGAAAACTCTAAACTCATACAAAACCACCCATTTCAACACTATATGTCATATTGCTTGCCTCAGCACCATACTTCCCAGTTTTGAATGTCAAATGTGATATGATGTATGATAATGTAAGGTAAATTATCATTGTATCCCTTCTATGTGGGAAAGCGTGCTAATGGGTCATTTTAAATATCTTATCTTCTTTTGAAGATCTGTGGTCGTAGAGTGAAGCCGCGGAGAACTTATGGAATCTGTTTATTTATTACTATTTCGTTGGCCGTGCCGCAATACTACATCATTGCTAAGATATATCTCTCAATACCTGAAAACTGGCAAATCGTTTTGCTTGTGATCATCAGCACAGAGAGTTTTCTGATGTTATTTCTGATGTGAGTTTTCCAAAAAGATGTTCATGCAATTCAATTGCGAATTATTGCTCCAACTATTTACTATACCCTAATTACCTTCTTCTTGATAGTTTTCATGAAAATGAGATTATTTGCTATAGCTGGTGAGGTGACTGGAGAGATAATCAAGATTTATCCCTCTCATTTACATACCAGATGAATGCTAAATCTGGCCAAAATTGTAAACAAAAACATACAAAAAATTAATGAATAACCTAAAAAGAATTGGCGGAGGTGAATTGTGAGACAGCCCTCTGTCAAAAAATGTACTATGATGCTGTTACCTATAATCGTCAATTTTTTTACAAATTAACAGTTAGTTCTTGTTTGGTTAAAATTGTAAAACCAAAGCTTAAGCTCCATGGTTTTCTTGAACCGATTGAGGTATAGTAATGTGTAGGATTTGAAAATATGCTACCTGAAAAATCAAATCATTTTAGGATTGGCATATTTCAGTGTATCAAGTATTCAAGTATCAGCGACATTGGTTCTCACATAACCATTTCACAAAAATACAGGGCCCCATTCCTGCCTGACAACAGGATTAGGCTTGTTTTCTAGTTTAAACTGGAAATGACAGTTTGGCATTCATTAGCTTAATCGGATAGTTTATTTAATTTAATCTTCAGGAAGAAACCTGGTATAGGAATTGAGCAACAAGAGATTTCTAGACAAATATGTAGCAGGTATGAATTTTCTTAGTGACAATCAATCCAGTATCGGTGTGATATTATAATAAAATTATCATTTATAATTATTGTCCTCCGTATCATTTGTCAATTTTAAAGCAATACTGTTCCAAGTTTGACTGTTAATTACATTTAATTACATTAATATTCTAATGTTTGCTTTTGAATTGAATCTGAATGTGAGTGTTCACAAACAGAACTGATGCATCTTGTCAAAGTCACTGGTGTTACAATTAAGCTGACAAGTAAGATAATTTTGTTCAAATAAGATTCATTAAGTTTTGCAAAAATGTATTTGCATTTTGTTGGGTCGACCTAACCTGCCTTTGTTAGGAGCCATTTGCTTAGTAAATCATAATCCACTGAAATCAGATGTAATAATTGCCCGTTCCTCCTGTCACTTAAAATGAAGAATATTTTCTCTGTCAGTCACATCTTCGGTGGCAATCATACGGAGGCTCTTTACTTTCAGTATATTAGAGTAAAGGTCAATATGATAGTAGCTACTAAGGGGATAGGTAATGTACAATGGTTTCATTCAAATCTTCCGAAACACAAATGACAACAAATTGTAGTTTCCTAATGCTAGTTTCTCTTATTTTTGCAGATTATTTTTGTGTGCTTATGCAGCTTGTGGTTATGCATCGAAACTTTGCCCGATCAAAACAAGGAAGCCTAAACCAGGTATTGTAAGATTAGTTAAGTTTCAATCTTTAGTTTTCTAGATGTATGATATGAAAACCTGAATACCGATTATCAAGGCTATTATGGCATAACATGAGACATAAAGGCGAGAATCACCAATAAATAAATCAATGTATGTATCTTCTACTCATAGGACTTATGTATCAGTTTTACAAGACACATGACCTTCGTACCATAAATACTCCCTGCATAGGAAATGACTTTACTCATCCTACACCATTTTTGCCTCTGTTTTTCCGGAAAGGATAGGTGTTTTGATTGCTGCTACTTTAACAGATTGTAGGTTTATATTGGACAAAATATTAAATTCGGTCATCCTTGGCTTAAAGTGATATAACTTGAGGCGTAAGTGGTTTTCACTAAAAAATGCTCCAACAAAGTTTAGTGACATCTGTAAATCTCTGAGCCTTAGAATAAATTGTATGTCAAATCTTAGAGGTCAGGAAGTCAAAGTGATGCCTGATTTACAAAGGATGAATGAATTGTATATTTTGCAAGTATATCTTGATATCTTGAAATCGACACATTATTGACATTTAATAATGTTCTCAAATATTCAGAGAAAGATGAGAGTATTTTTGCGAAGCTCATAGAAGAGCATCCTCTGAGTCGAAAACATGTCAGCCAACTGTCTCAATACAGCCAAGAATCATACATTATACCATGGAGACAGGAACAAGTAAAAAGACGAGGATTGGTGCTATTTAACAAATATGGTAGAGATGAAGGGGAGTTTAAAGCAGTTGATGAAGCCAAAATAATGGAAGAGAGCTTTGAGATGGCAGGCATCAACACAACAACCAAAGAATGGTCAGATGCGAATGAGTTGCGAGGTATAATTGCCGAATCAATCGATCGGTTTGGGAAGAGCGGAATGTCCCTCCTTATTGTGTCTGTAATGTCACATGGAAGGGTTGGGATGCTGACTGGAACCAATTTCTCATCAGTACCAATATCTGATGTCATACATACGATAACGAAAGAAGTACCTTCGGATTTACCTTTGGTGAGTTCATTCAGGCATAACAATAGACAGTTTTCTGAGCTCTGGTTTAGGCCTCAATTCGGAGTTGTCCTCTCTCCAGTTTGGTACTTTTAACCCACGCCGCATAGAAAAAACGTGCTGAAAAGAGGGTTATCTTGATAACCGCTTATAAAATGCTAAAAATCATTTTTGATTCAAAATCTGCAGCATTGAAAACTAATATGGACATAGTTTGAGAAAAAAATTTTAGTATTTGGATAGTCACTTATAGCATTTTCTGCCTGTTATGCGGACAAGTTGGCAGAATTTTTCATGAGTTTCGTCACTAAAATTAAGATTGATCAACATTCAAGCCTCCTATGATTTGGAAACCCTGTCTCACAGGGTTTTCAATGGTGCAGACTCTGAGTCAAAACTCATTTTTATCCTAACATAAGCGGTTTTCAAGATAACCCTCTTTCAGCAGGTTTTTCCTATGCGACGTGGGTTAAAAGTACCAAACTGGAGAGAGGACAAATCCGAATTGAAGCATAAATAAGAGCTCAGAGAACTGTCTATACATGCTACATGCCCAATTGGCTCTATCACAGAACAAATATCTCAGCAATCTACTTTGGGTTCATATGTGGTGATATTTCATATTGTAAATTTCATAAGATGTGTCTAAGCCTTGGAACTGCCATCACAAACAGTCCAGTATAATTATATAAATATATGTTAGTATATGAACTCAACATGATGAAGATTATTACTGATGATAAATATTGATAATTTATTGTTCATTTGCAAGATTGATTTGTTCAATTGAGAGGTGTACCTATATGCATAAGATTACTGTGTACTGCTCTACAATATTTTATGACAAGGGATAAGAGGCATGATTGAAAAGCATTATTACTGAGCATGGATATTTGCTGCTATAACTACCTATGAAATTTAATCATATTCTTTTAGATCATTATAATACAAGCCTGCCAATCATATAAAGATCAACTGTTGGCTAAGGATGGTTATTTTGACGCCCGGAAAACTGGTGCACCAGAAACCCCCCAAATTGAAATGAGCAGACCTCACACACTCCTCCTTATGTCATCAGTGGCTGGAGGCCTGGCTGAGAGAGGAGTGTACACTAAAGCACTGGCTAGTCAAATCGCCAAGGCAGATGGTAAAATGACAATAGAGGAAATGGCCAAAAGTGCCAAAGTCATCATGAACAAAGACTCAATTGGCGATAGTTATAAGCAGACACCAGAGGACAGAAGCACACTGCTGAAGATCCTTAGACTTCCTCCAAAAGTGGGTAATAAGAAACCTGCACTAGCTTCCTCAACAGATGGGCTATTGCAGCAACTGGTAGAGGACAGGAGCGAGACTAAGGTTTGAAAACAAGTCTTCATTCACATTCTACATCCAAAGTGGAGACACTTGGTACAGATTCGATAGTTACAAAGCACATTTCATCCATTTTATACAGTGAAGGGCTGATATTGCTCAAAGCTATAGCATTGATAGAAGTTTTTCAATTAGTTTTACCACTCATCATTGATAATCATTGGTTTAGAAAGGCAATGTATAGAAGTATTCCGACAATATGTTTATATCGAGGCTAGTTTTGTTTGTGACCACTCACCTGGCTTTTTGAGGTTTTATTCCCTTTTGTTTTTACCACTTATTATTCTATTTTTGTTGTGATTGACCGACACACGGTTTGAGTCCTCCTTCTATACGACATGTTTGCTTCAATTCTTTTCTTTTGCGCATTTATTTGATTTTAATTGTTTCTTTTATTAGAAAAATGTTTCAACTTTAATCAAGCTAAGTAAAAATATGGGCACTAAAACACTGTATCAAGTTGCAAGCTGTTTCCCAATATTGGTATTACCGGAAATAGGACTTTGTTTGCTGATTATTCTGCCTCTTTAAACCACTGCTGACACAGCTGGGCTTTGCCTTTGCCTTTGCCTTTGCCTTTGCCTTTGGCTTTGGCTTTGGCTTTGGCTTTGGCTTTGGCTTTGGCTTTGGCTTTGGCTTTGGCTTTGGCTTTGGCTTTGGCTTTGGCTTTGGCTTTGGCTTTGGCTTTGGCTTTGGCTTTGGCTTTGGTTTTGGCTTTGGCTTTGGCTTTGACTGGGCTTGGCTTGGCTTTGCCCAGCAAAGCCACCAGTCAAAAATCTAAATAGAGAGTTGCATCAAAAACCTAGCCAGTAGCTTTGCATTGAGTTATATTAGCTCTCAAAAAGTAGTGAGTATCTTCTTTCACCATTAATGATGACAGAAATTGACCCTGACCAATCAGGTGCCTTAAACCTAGCTGAGATCCAACACTAATTTTTGGAGCTCAGCTAGATTTTAAAGGCATTACATTCCCAGCATTAGCTCTTTAATAGATGGTCGCCCGTAAAATCAACCCGAGACTCGTCAATCCCATTGAACTATGGGCTCAATTGGTTAATCCTGTTAGGTGTGATCAAGGAGTTAGTCTTCAACTTCTTGGTGTGATTCTCAAACTTGGTTACACAAGTTAATTAAAAATTAACATGAGTTCTCTTCCTTTTTTAATGCTGCCCAAAATCAGACAGTTGATGAGGAAAATGATCTCAGCATACAATAAGGATAATAATACTGATATGTTAGATGACACAATTACTCATTGATTAGCAATTTTTTCTTGCAATATGATTCAAAATAGCCCAAGTTTCTTGATCAATAAGTATACTATGTCGCTATCCAGATTTCCCCAATAGAGATGTTGAATCACAGCTATGTCAATTGAAGGTCGTTAGGACATAAAACATCTTGGTTAGCTTTTTAATTTTTAATTTTTGAGTTTGTAAGCTTGGCAGTACAAGTCCTTCTTGCCAAATACCTGAGCAGTGAGTCTATGGCTTGGCTTTCCAGTGACAACAAGCTTTCTTTAAGTTCGAAACTCACCAGGATCTCTTATAATACATGCTGAGTGTGTACATCAGTTAGAAGGATTTACTTGTCATTATCATCATGCCAATGAAGGGGTGAGTTTTTATTTTACCTGCTTTTGTGCTTCATTTAGTATGTGTCAGAACTTAACATGTTGACCATATGTTGGCAAAGTGACTGGGCTATCTCTATCTGTCGAGCCAGTTCTTAACAATGATACTACTCATCTAATATGGACATTCATCTGTGGTTTGAACTGAGGCTTGTAATAAATAGGTCTAGTCAAGCTAGTTAGTATAGAAAAATCCCTGTTGTTAAATCCTAGTAGGAACATGTAGCACAAAGAGCAATAATATTGCACTTCACCTGCTTTGTGCAGGTTTTTAGTCAAAAGCAATTTTTTCTCTCAAATATCCAGATCCCAATGGCTAGGTCCTTAATGTTTTTCCACCTTTTGTTCAAACTTGATTGTCCCCACTGTAAAATACTGGCAGGCCTAGCATAATATGTTCATTACTGGGATGAATTATCTAATTATTGTGAGTTTGTTGTTATTCAGAGTGCTTCAAGGGACCCAGTTAATTATGTACGTCCACAACCTTTCTGGCTAATAACATCGACCAGCTAGACATTGGGTAGTGGGCTGTGCGGCTACCTGTAAATATTCAACACAGTTAATCATGTATCATTTAGGCTAACTTTAAAATTTACAAGTATATGATATACAACATATACACCATAAAATGATTATATAGGCCTTTGTAGACCTGCCATAGTATTTCATTGCTGGTGTAATATGTTTATACTTTTGGACATGTCATCAGAAATCAGGGTAGTAATGCTGATGATCAATTGCTGGTCCCTGTGTTTTGTGTCAGCGTCTTCTGGGAGATCGTGTACACATAGAATTGATAATTTGCAAATAGTAGCTAGGCGGCCACTGAATTGATGAATACCGAACTCTTAGGTACGACTCAACATGTCTCAAAAATGCATATCTTTAATTTACTTAAAACAAACTCATGGGTGTTTGATATGTAATGCATCTGGTGCAAATAACTGGAGACTTATTCAACTAAGAGTTCTTCAAAAACTGATATATAGTATATTTTTGGGTCATATTAATATAGTTGAACCACTGAATTAGATTCTTCTCTTAGAATGGAAATAGTATCATAGCGTTATACGGTTAGGACACTAAACACAGGGACCCATCTGACTGTTATCTGATTGGCTGTCCCTAGTAGCATGAATAATTAGCCTGAGAAATTGTCTTGTTTACAAAATTGCAAACAGTAATTATACCCCATACAGTGTCGATGATTAGGGCATTTCTAGATTGCTACTAGGGACTGGCTATTTTTGCAAGCCCTTTGTTTTGCAAAAGAAAGCTAATGATGCTATTCCAGATATGGAATTCAATGAGTTGAACACAAGGGAGTAACATTGCATGTGTACGGCAACGTCAACCTTTTAAGTTTCTGAGCACAGGGAGAAGGATGAAGAGAGCGAGCGAAATTATAATAGAAAGTTTCTCCACTTTAGTTTAGGGTCAAAATATGAAATAAAAAATATTTTATCCCCGGCTGTTTTATGAGGCTAAAATTATAAAATAAAAAAACACCTCCCTCCATCTAGAAATTATATCATTTATATAAAGGTATCAATTTTGAGTGGCCCTGTGGAAGTTTAGGTGATTTTAATTAATGCTTATTTAGACGATGTAGAGGGAAAATTTGACCGTTCAACCATTTAATCAAAGATTGAGTTTCAATACTCATCATGAAAATATAGTATTGGAAACATTGCTGGATCACTATGTTACATATAGCAAGACAACAGCTTTTGCATGAGTTTTGTTGTGATATCATTATTTGTTGTGACAATAAAGCAAGCATTATATCGCCAAAGTTGTGCCTGTTAAAAATGAAATATAATGTAAAATTTAATGATTCAAATCGCAGCCAATCCTTCATTCCTCATGAGGCGCTGTATCGCTCACATAGCTAGATGACCTATGTACTCTCCTACTTGAGTTGCGCCCTTTTGTTCTGAGGGAAGACAACTCATCTCAACTCACAATATACACTTTATTCATTCCTGGTTGAAGTGCTGTATTGCACACAAAGCTAGATGTCGTGCATACATCTCCTTAAAAGTTTCAACTTTATTTATCAATGCCTCAAAATCAATGCTGGTCAGTTGCTTCAATGCAATCAGCATGGAAATTTAACTACAATCTACTGAGTTCATGTTTGTCATTGCTAACAGTCTTGCTTATCGTCTAACATAATAACAACTCAAAGGTTCTGGTTGCCCTAACCAATCCTTGGTAACAGCTCCCCCGATTACTCTTGCTTTGCCCTTAGTAAGTCGTGGTAGTCAGCTCACTACAACCTGCTAATCACCGCTCACAAACTCACTAACTCTTGTTACGCTATACGCTCTGCGTAATATACTGTACCATATATATTACTAGTATCGCTGTTGTGGAGCCTTGACGCATATCACAATCAAAGAGCGCCCGCCGCCCACCAGCGATTAATGAACGCAAGAACGCAAGAACTCTGAAGTGATATTTTAAATAGAATGTCATACTTCAATTGTATTGTCAATTCAGAATGTTGCAATACCATATGGTAGCCTTCAGATACTCCTTTTCACTTTTACCCTCATGACTCAGCTGATGATGATCTATCGTACAGTTTGACTTTGTTATTATTCAAGGGCGCACAATCACGCTGAATGTTTTTCATTATCCTTTTCAAGTGTTGATTGTTGGTGAGATTCAGGAATTTCAATATTGTTAGGCACAGTGCAGTACGGTAAGTTTCTCTTTGAATGTCTGATTGAAAAGACTTGAAAATGTGACTGCAACTAAGTCTAGTTGTTCATACAATAAGTGAATTTAGTCAAAGTTCCCATACTGGTGACCTAGTGAACTTTACAGCAGACTCTGGAGAGAAGATCAGGATGAGTGTCAACATACCGTATTCAACTTAGGCAGCACATCATAAATCTAGAGACACTCAAAGAAGATGAAAATGTCTATTTGAAGGTTAACAAAAACAGCACACTGAGGTTGGTCAAGTTATCAATTATGGCATCGCGTGTTTATCATGTTGAAGCGCACAGATGACCTAGTTGATGGTATCTTAGATCTCTGTAGTGGAGTCATAGGGTATCTAGGATATGGAAAATTCATCACTTATCTCAAACCCATCAATGATGATGTGTCAAAACATGTTCATCATGTTGCAACTACAAAGAATTCAGTATTAGATAACAAGAAAGATTCTGTGAGTGCTTTTCTAAATAGCTTGAATGGCTCTGAGAAATCACAAAGACATAAGCGAGGATTACTAAAGCGGAGATATGTGGTGCTTTATGTGGTAGCTGACTATGACTACTTCAGGTTAGCGTGTTATTCTGTGAAAGCTGAATGTATCAGAAGAGTATTTAGCGCCATACGAGGAGTTTCTAGCTTATACAAGAGAACATTTAACATAATCATGGTTATTACCTATTTTGACATATGGTCAGATGATTCCAATAACACATGGCACGATATCCCAATCAATAAAGTTTATACAACACATGAGCAAATCAGCAATTTGATGACAAATTTCACAACGAAAGAGGAAGTGGAAACGATGAGAAAAGAAGCTAGTCTTGACTTGATTGTGTTTCTTACCAAAGTAAAAGAGAGAAAACCTGGGACATCACTGGGAGAAGCTTCTCTCAAATCAATGTACATAACAATGAGTATTTATGTTTTTGTTAATTGCGCTACTGCATATACTTGTGCGTATACTCTTGCGCCCACACTTGCTCATGAGTTGGGACACACCCTTGGCTTGCAACATCTTGATAAAAATGACACGCATTATGATCAAGTAAGTATTTAACAATGTTTCAACTCTAGGATGTGGTAACAAATTTTGTGACAAGATATGCAAACTTTTTCTTATATGATTATCCAAATACACCACTTGATTGATGCTTGCTTGATTAATTTCAGCTACCGATGGCGATGACGGAACAGGAGCTTTCTCAGAATGTTCTGTTAAAACCTGACTACTATTTTGCTGCAGCCTGGATTTGAATGCATGAACAATTTTCCTGAATACACAGCAGATTACCAGAAGTAGTGTGGTAACCTAGTTCTTGACCCAGGTGAGTTTTTTGTTATTGTTTGATTATGCATTAAATTGAGTTTGATCAAAGAATGAGAGTTTGGCATAATAGTTTATGAAGCGATTTACGATGCAGGGGCTCATCCAGATAGTCCAAAAACTAGTGTGACAACTATCTTGACAGATATCCATAAAAAAACACCCACATAAGCCGCTAACTTGAAGCTAGGTGTGCGGTGACCGACTCACCACAAATTCTCATACAGCCAGCGATTGCCCGAACAAACACTAACGGCCCAAATTTCAGTCAGTCCTTGAGAGTGGCTTTTGGAAAAAAGACCATTAGAGACGAAAAAAACCAAATCTCCCTGGATGCAGGAAGACCCATATGATCATGAAAAATTACTTTTTCGTTCCATTGATACTGCTGAAAAGGGTTTAACAGCAGTCAAACATCTCAATCTTACAACATTCAATATAAAAAACCTCAATTTCAAAATTATACGACACCTCATGTCACATATAACCTTGTTAAGTGCCACAACAAGATGCCGAAGTTGGCGGTTTCCTCCTTATCTGAATTGATCTCCATATAAAAAAATGGTTGTGCACACCAGGTCGGGAGGTTACCAAGAGGTTTTGACTTCTCGTATCACATTCATACAGTTAACACAATCACAACTTCAGTAGCAGCTGGACTGTATATTTCCTTGTGAAAAAATGGTTGTGCACACCAGGTCGGGAGGTTACCAAGAGGTTTTGACTTCTCGTATCACATTCATACAGTTAACACAATCACAACTTCAGTAGCAGCTGGACTGTATATTTCCTTGTGAAGAGTATTCTGGCAATACATTTCAATGTCTGTGAGACCAGATAATGAATTTCTGTGCATCGGAGTGACAAACATTTCCTCTCTCGCAAGTACTATTGTTCAACAACCGCTCACCTCAATAGACATCAGACAAGGCAAGGGCGCCTCAAATGCAACATGTTTTGTAACTTTTCTTTTCCTAGCTATTGTTTATCAACTTGTGTAATGTTTAACTGCTAATTAATGCCCTCGTGTACGTTGTAATTTTACCTGTCATTGTTCTTGATTTTTAGTTACATGTCTTTTTAATTCTACACCATATTTTTATCAAATTTTCTGTTTTCTGGGTACAAGTCCTAAGGACTTATTCTTCTCCAGAATAAACATGGAATATATATATGGGGGACAAATGCTTGCAGTTTGGAGACTGGTCCCATACAAAGGTCAAACAAGCTATGTTTTAGCTCTTTCACAACAAAGTTGTTTCATACTACTTGCCACAGACAAATAAGGCATCCATGGCTTGTATTCCTATTTCTTTTCTCATAAAGGTGAAGAGTGCGAGTTCATTCCCGGAGAAAATATCTGCTGTTCCCTGGATTGTCGTAAGCTGCAATCAGCGGAATGTGCCTGGGGTAAAGTATTGTTAATTTGCAGCTCAATACCTTATTTAGTCTCTTTGTGATAAGGGAAAGAAGTTCATGCATGAGAAGACCTTTCACAGTTCTGGTGGTCGGGCAAATAGTATTATTTATGAAGAAAGGCTTCTTATATCGCAAATACAATGATTGGACTTTAGGTCAATTTGATCACTGCTTGTTATAGTATTGTTGTGAAATTATTTCATTCAGGAAATATGCAGAGTTCTTCTTGGTGTGAATGTTTCATGTCTGTACTGGTTTTCCCCATAATCTTAGCCATTTCTGTGTTTGGCTTAGGCGATTGCTTTTTGAATGTAATGACAACATACTATTGGCAACAAACCAGCTTGGCCAGTTTTGTTGGTAGAGGACCCAATATGTGTGTCATCCTATACCTAAACAATACGTCTTGTTCTGAATTCCCATACAAATGTATTGTATTGCATAAGTTTTGCCCTATTATTATTCTCAGAGTGAATTGAACCAACTACTACACCAGCAGTTATTCATTGCCAATCCAATTGCACTACCAAGGCTGGTTTACATATGACATTCAATATAATCGACAGTTGATATTTACATGCAATAACCAATTGTCTCAATCAATCACAACCATAGCCAAGTGACAACATAATGCAGAGTATTGGAGTTATCGTCCCTGATGGGGAAAACCCACCCACCATCAAAAGTCAATCATACGTAATGTAAACGCTGCAACATTTATAGCTTTATTTATATCCTGACACAAAGCTTTATACATATCTTCACAAATAGCCACGCTATGTGTTTTACCCCTGATCCATAAATCCATACCAATGAGGGCAAGCAAATGAAGCAATCATTATACCGAATCTGACAAAATCTAATGGTGTTTAGGAAACCAATTATTCAGCACAATGCCATCCTTTCATCTAGCCAGTCTTGACAAGCTTTGTTTGGGGGAGGGGTTGGGGGTTCCTCCCATCCATTCACAAAGTTTATTACCCAAAAGCTTATTATGGATAAAATAATAGAAAGAAACAAAGGCAATTGCAAACTTAGTATAAGCAGGGATAAGTAAAGTATGCATTAGAATATAAGGAGTTGTCATGGCTTGTGCAAAATTGGCCAATCATGTAAGAATAATAAAAAAATAGTAGTCTGAGAAATTCTGTTCAGCTGTTCAGCCTGTTCAGCAATTTACAGTTACCGTCTTAAACCCAGTGACTTCTACCTGAACATTACTTTACTCATTACAGTTGAAGAGCAAGAATGGTGGACAGATTGGTTACAATGGGCTCAATGTGCTTGTGCTAATGTTTCTGATGTTCTGCGACTGTGAGTGCTAGGCCGACCGGGTATGTAACAGTGGAGAATATGATGGTCATCAGCTAATATCTTATTGGCATACCGGAGGCATACTATATCTAGATACACATTGAGTTCCTCTAATTTGAGAAACGCCAACCTATCGGCGTAGTGTTCTAGTCGGGGAAGAATAATGAACAAGCACAGCCTTTGGTATCTCTCGAGCTTGTCTTCGTCATATTTTGCTATATATGGGTACCAGCTCGGTGCTGCATACGAGATGATTGACAGTATGCGAACCTGATAAAATAGCACAAGACCTGATGTAGCGACACCTGCTTTCTTTAGATTAACAAGTGCATGGTAGGCTGATCGAGATTTGGAGATAACATTGTCAATATGGTTAGTGAACTTCATGTGAGAATCGTATGTTACTCCTAGCAGTTTGGTGTGAATGCCGATTTGCACATTGGCGCTGTTGATTGTTACTGGGTCAATGGAAATCGACTTCTGGAGTGTAAAGTTCATAGCTGTGGACTTAGAAGCATTGAGTAGCATAAAGTTGTCATTACACCACTGTGATGCATAGTCGGCAGCTTTCTGTAGTTTGTTACTATGTAGTGATACAGTGGCTTTGTGTGCTGTTGCGTTGCTGACGAGAGCATCTGCTGATGATACGGCAGTGTATATGGTGGTGTCGTCAGCATACTTCACAAAGTCTGCATCTGGAGTCAGGTCATTTATGAAAGTGTTCCACAAGATCGGCCCCATTATAGTGCCCTGTGGTACCCCTATATGACAGGGTTGGTAGCTGGAGGTGTGGTCTTGATACCTAACACATTGAGAGCGATCAGTGAGAAAGCTCTTTACAAGGTTCACGATTGAAGGCTGGACATTCAGCTGACATATTTTAGTGATGGCATAATCTGGCCGCATTCTGTCGAATGCCTTGCTAAAGTCTAACATCTGCGCTTGAGTAGTAATCGTATTCTTATTGTCGAGATATAACGAGACATCTGTGGAAAACTTTACCAGAGCATCGGTTGTACCTAAGGATGGGGTGTAGGCATACTGATGTCTTAGTTGAGCCACCCAACCCGGTAGCACTTGCCCAGGAGAACCAGGAAAGCACAGACTATGCAAGGATCTACCTTATTCTCTGGATGGTCAATTGGGAGCTTGGGGAAAATGGCTCCCTTGTAATTGTTCTGGAACATTTCTGCAAAAGCGCCATAAATATCGCACTGATCCCTCTCCTACTACCATAGTTTGTCCTGAGTCCCAACCTACACAAACCAGGGCATGCCCAGAAAACGCTTGTGCCGGAGGGACAGTCACCACTGCAGCAGGTATAAGAACTACTAAACAAACACCTACCACCAGACTGGCATCATCGACATCACTATATGCGACAACCATAGACTGTCGAATCCAGTACGGAGTTTGGAGTATTTCTGTTTTTAGGAGTAAGTGATACACACCCTTATTACAAACTAACTTTGAGGCTGTTATTTTGAATTACATCTTTTTCTCCATATTTTATTCTATCATGTGAGCGATTTCCAGCTTTAGAATCCAAATATTGAGGAAGTTATGGTCTCTCAAACTTTCAAGGTTATGACCTTCAATTGGTATTGGGGATCAATCCTTGTGTCACGTCAGAACGCGTCATGCCTATTATGACTTTGATATACTAAAAGATCATACGACGATCAAAATTTTCCGGGTTCTGGGAATTATTAGTATAACATATTCATAATTGGTATGACATGTTGTAAAGTCACACTGGGATTTCCCCCTGATTCTTAATGCCGATTGACTGCCGTCATCTTGAAAGTTTGAGAGATCATAACTTTATCAATGTTTAGATTCTGAAGCTGGAAATCGCCAACATGATAGAATATAATAATCAGAATAAGATGTGTTGATTTTTTATCCTATAATATGAGGTTTTCATGAAAAGCGAATTTCAGCTCCCTTGTCAAATGCTGCGTTGGTTCAAAATTACCAAAGTGGAGAAGAGATAATTCTTAAAAGAGGCTTAAATTAGAGCTCAGACAACTTTTAATCGTTTTTGTATCATTATATTATTGTACTCAAATCCTGGCTACATGACAAACATCGAGGTTATGCAGGTCCCTCTCTGCGGAATACTGCATCAAAGCGATCAATAGTAACATATATATCACAGTTGTTAATGGTTTTCTGTTTCTGGGGTAATTTTTCTGGGGTAATAATTGCTATGATGCATGTTCTAAGCCCGATCATATGGTTGAAGCGATCAGTGCATCATAAAAGTTCACCTGCACGACCTGGCTCTTGAGCTATGGTCAGACTGCCTTCAGGACAGATTTGTCTGTCTGATCATTTTCAATGAGATTAGCTTATTATTGAATTTGAACAAGATTCTCACAGTGTCTATTTGCCAATTGTTTACCTTTCACTTGACATCAACATCTTAGCCAAGCATAATTGGATGTATTGTTGGTATCCAAGTTATTTACCCATGAAGTCATAATAAAGATAAGCCAGTAAGAATGTTAATTTTGTTTACACTGGCATCCTTAGGCGACCTTCAAAGAACTTATAAGGTACCAGTAGATTTAAAAATGGACAACCCTGTGGATAAACACACAGATTATCATATAATGCTGGCTCAACTCTTGAAGTTGACCAAGAAGCGCGGAAAATCATTGAAACTTTTTTGTAAATACTGGAGAATAAGGGCGCCAGAGAATTTAAGGTTTTTTTGCGAGGCAATCTCATTCTTGGCATATGATGAGCTTTGAAGCAGAGTTTGGTGTAATAACTTGATAAAAATATACAAATGGAATTTGGACAATTATTTAGTATTTTGCATAAAATGTTACAACTTCCCGCCCCCTCACTCTTCCGTCAAAGAATGATCATGATTGCATTTACACCCAAACAACCATCATTATAAAAATGAATATTCGCGAAATTAAAAACTCACAGCATTCATTATCAGCAGCAAAAGACAGGAAGTTAGGTCAGCTTACAATGACTCCTGCCTCTCTGATTCCACAAGTGTGTCATGATGACTTGCTACAAGTGCAATGGAATGTGTGTGAAGGATTAACAAACAGTGTTAATTATACTTAATTGGACAATTACAAATTTTGACAACAAAGATATCAAGGTAATTATGCCTGTTATTGGCCAACCTCCCTGCTTGTGGCACTCAAGCTGACAGATTAAAATTTATTACATTAAACGGTGTTGCAACTAGTCTATCATTTTAATACTATCTGTACTAGTGCCAACACCTACTAGGGGACTACCATCCAAGAGTGAGAGAGAACTGTGCCAAAATTGTTTCCTGTACACCATATAACTGAGATGGCTGAGAATGATACAGTATAACATCAAGAGCTCCTTTGTAGACAGGTAATGAATATATACCAGGCTTACAATAGTTGATTTACCTTTGCCTCCCTCAGCCCACATACCATAACATTCGGAGCTAACTCCATGCTCAGAGCATCTTTGGCTAACAAATAGAAATAGCTGAAAGTCATTCACTCTCAATAATCACAATGAGCGTAGTTTAGACTATGCCAATACTTGCTGTGACACCAAGTTTGAGTTTATTTTAGCATCAGTCAGCTTATTTTCAGTGGTCAGTGGTTCTGTGGAAACTATGGCCTCCTTCACATATCACTTCTCTCCACTTAGGCATGTAGGACAGTTGATACAAAGTAATTCCTTGCTCATCTGGTGAGCGATTTTGTACATTTTTATTAGTGATGTATTCTATTTATGCAGTTGCTGCCAATATTAACAGATTGCACAAAATATAACGTAGGGTATGGTACAACACAGAAGAATTGAAAATAAGTATTTTGTCGGGTCATCATACTCATTACTAAGAGTTTTCTGTGCTTACAAATATTGTGAGCCAACATTTAGAACGGAATGCTTTCGTTTTTTATCATAATGAAACGAAAAGAAAAGATTTGCCCCGGCGGGGATTTGAACCTGGGCCTCCCGCAATATAGATTTTGATGCTACCTTGCACAGCAATATCTATTCATTACAGCATATCTTGCCTGGTCATCTAAATACAAACTCATTGAATACAATGTCAATCCAATTGTATGATATTGACTAGAACTGTAAAGGCTTATACTATGTCTATACGATAGCAATAATGAAAGTAAT
Organism: Membranipora membranacea; assembly: GCA_914767715.1. Taxonomy (NCBI): domain Eukaryota; kingdom Metazoa; phylum Bryozoa; class Gymnolaemata; order Cheilostomatida; family Membraniporidae; genus Membranipora; species Membranipora membranacea. Next base: position 12,948,890 of record OU612073.1, on the reverse strand, counting down.
TTATTTAGCAGGCAGGGCTAATTACACAATAATGGTTGCTGGTTTGGTAATGATATATAGGTCAGTTTCGAACAATTCTAGAATTGTACAGAATTGTCAGACAATTCTTGGGTATGAAACGCAGTGTCAGTTTTATACGTGACCTCACAAAATGAAAATGATTTCAATAATTTTGGCTACTGTATTGCAATTGCTCTTCATCTAATGTATCACTTTTGAAGCAAGCAGACATGCAACATTTATACCTTGACAATGCAGGTAAGAGGTGTTATTGTTACCAATAATTAAGCAACTGGTATACAAAGTCATTGATACATCTTTCCATACCATTCAAAATATCTATAATACTATTGTTGTGATTTGGATTCATTTGTACATGTCCAGTGAAAGGCATGACAAAACACAAATGAATTTTACAGACCTTGGGAATATTATTCTACACAGTTATTGTTATTTTACACAGCAGTTTTTTGTTCAGTCAGATAAATTCAGCGTTGGCTCTTTTAGAGATGCGGCTTAGACAGTATCTAGCTGAGGAGAAAGCTGACAAGCTCCTAAGTGCCCGTCGAGCAACGAAACTGAATCCATGAAATAGCATACTACAAAAGTTACATGACTGTGCAAGACGAGAGGCAAGTGTGATACTGCAGGCAGCTATGAAAACAATTAGAGGGCATTGGGAAAGACAACATTCAAAAGTATGGTTTTACCCATGACATTAAGTCAAGCAGCATGTTGGATAATCTCAAAAAAGAAATCAGTGCCCTAAATCATTACATTTACTATTGATATATTTTAACCATTCCACCAAGATTCTCAAGGAATCTCGAACAATATGCGGATAAATTTAATTGTTAATTTGTTTCTCTTCTTCAATTTAAGTTGTGTATACTTTCATGTTGCTGTGTATGCGTGCAAGCAATGGTTTTCTATTTTGAAAACATAATATGCCATGCTGTAGCCTGTACTATTTTATACAATACTCTATCAGGTGCAATTATAGATTTAAAACTGATGTGTGGTAAAAAAGGTTTTATATTGTTTATGCTATATAGTTCAGGTGACAATTATCAAAAATAAACAATTGTCATATATACACTCCCACACAGCTTTGGCAGTAAATATATCATTATTGCAGCATCTATTTAGAGGTTACAGCAACAAAAGCCTAATTCTATAATTGCTACTCTATTGTGAATGCCTTTGCATTGACTGTTTATTCGAACATAGGATTGCCTTGATGAGTAGAAATTCCATGGGGAGACAACTCTAATTCAAAAACTAAAACAGGAAAGGAGCAGACGATTCAGAGTGTAGGAGGTATTTAATATCTCAATACCAGATCTGTAAATGATTCTGTAACTGCTGATTTTATGGAGATAATCATAGTTAGCATGCCTTTGAAACTAGGGGCGAAGATTTTGAAATTTTACCTGTCGCTGCACAGGGAACGCCCAATCAGCTGTTTCGGCTGTGATTTTTTTGTTTGTTCACTGAATAAGGCCAGGTTTGCAAAAATGAGGCCCCGGTGACAAGCAGTACCATAAAATTATGAAAAGTCCATGTACTTATATATAACATTGATTGTTCAAACATACGGTGGGGTCCAGTCTTTCGGACCAGGGACACTTTCATACTTAGCCATTAATATGCTACTTATTACAAATCGGCTGTTGATTCGCCTCGCACAAGAGTTGGCTTCATGTTTAAAACATCCAGATATAACTGAAGCAGACCTGCGGACCTGAGGGCTCTAATTAAGCTGGGTGTATGTACCCTGTGCTGTGTTTAGTATATGAATCGCGTCATGGTGCAGATAGGAGAAACCGGAATGTTAACCATCTTTTTTAAGGCTGGAGATTCTTCTATAGATAAAGCAACAAGGATCCACCTCTATCGTTGTCATTGAGCGTGTAAAATAACTCAATGTTGACCTGCAAAATATGCCGGCATAACAAATTATTAGTAATACAGGTTATATCACTTGTTATTATCAGTGATTTTGAAAGGACAAATTGAATCTGCATATATTTTATACCTTTTCCATAGCTTATTATGTTTTTATTTTATGTAAGAAATATCAAAGCTTGACAGGATTATTAAATTGAAGAAACTTGAAGCTGTTATTTTAAAGGCCAATGGGCTAGTTATTGCTGTTATTACATGCGAGGGGCACTGATAATGAAATGTAAACAAAGGCTTTGATAATTATTTTTGTTACACAGCGATTACCATTTGATTTTTGACTATGCTTTCTTCGAAAGTGCAGATATAGGGTTTCTGTAACAAGTGGCTAAAGAAAAATATATCTGTTATTATCTCTTTAACAGTATCAAGTGCCATTATTGTCTCTGACCAGCTATTAGCTAAATTGAGGTTGTAATCGATGAATTATCATAGAAAAAATATGTACTTTTCCTCATCAAAACACCAGTTGCTGAATAAGACAACCACTTGAAATCGAGTAGATATTGAAGTAGGACCAGTTGGTACCAGGCTGTGTGAAGCCGTCTAGACTTGTGAATGATTCAGCATGTGGTACCAGTACCAAAATTTCCCATTATGAGCTATTGAGGTGCAACGCCTCGATGCATCATGACTTTAACAATATCCCTGCAACGCATTGTGCTGAGCTTAATATTCTTGCAAAATACAGTTATGAAATATATGTTTTCAGTGTCTTGTAGCAAGAAAAATCTTAGTCAACCTTATGAAAAACCTGCAGTTATTTGGCCGTACTGAGATATACTCATAGTCAGCTTTAGACCTGGTAGTGAATGCAACATTAACTCGTGTTGTATTAATTGTCAACGAATAAAATTTGCGTGCGGTTCCTCAATTGAATAAAGTGTGATACTTTATTTATATATATATAATTAATTTATATACCAATAATGTATCGCTTCATATCTCATGAAATTTAAACATAAAGTGGAAATTGAAATTAGTTTGTCCCCATTCGAATCCCTGCTACTCTCACTACTGCCCCCCCCCCCTTCTTATAATAATATGAGATATTCCGTCTACGCTTTTCTTGGCTATCTTGAAGATTTTATATGCTTATGCTAATTAGTGACCGAGTCTAAAATTACCCTGCATAGAACAAGCAAGATAATACCAATAGATCTAGTAGCAAGTAGTATAAGCCCTAGTTTACTGGTAAGCTGTTTTGTCCATGGAGCTCTCATGGTGCTTGACTAACACATGGCGACTATTAATGTGTTAATATAACTCAAATTTTAACTGGTGTTGGCTCTTAAGTTGTGTTTGCTGCGTATCACATCATTTAGGATGTATAAATACTGCACAGTTGAGAATAGAGCACGGGTAAGTCTTATCCTGGTATTAATCAAGAAATATTAACACCAAATTTCACATTATTTGAATTTTGTGTGAATTTGCTCATATTTTTTGCTCTTGATTCATGTGCTTTTTAATCATTGAATCTGCGTTACCTATATGGATATTACTAGAGCTGCCACGAGGTGGTGGTCATGGAAAAGGCAATAGCTCACTTTGCACATGTGCAACCAATCAATGCAGGTTGGTTATCTTTTCACCCTAGCGTTTTATCAGTGAGTGTTCAACTCCTGACTAATTTGAAGATATTGCGATAAAGTTACGCATATCTATTATAAAAGGGGCCAGGGCCAAAAGACATAATTATTGTTCAATAGTTGCAACTTGGGCTGACTAGAAATCTCAGTTCAGGCTATTTGACAGGAAGACTGAGCACGTAAAGTGCGATACTGCATCTGGGTACGAATCAAGAAAAACTGGTAATATGCTAGAAGTTTTCTTTTCGAGTAAATATGAGAGGACAACTCGAGAGACACCAGGGTCCTTGCGCACATTCATCTTCTACTTATTTATTTTTTGTTTAACTAGGGTGTTAAATCAAAGAGTAATATGATTATCCTAGGTCACACAGTATGTTGGATAATGATGTTAAATTAACATAAACGATTAGTTTTAGCTAGTCACAGGGGGACTAGCTAGTTATTTACACAGTTGGGTGAACAACCCTATCACCCCCAGCCAAGGAGCAGACAGCAAGGCGTTATCAGCTCCTCTGCTGATGGTGATATGGCTGCGCTTATCTAACTTTGTCAATGAACACCAAGGAGGAAGTGATGAGAAGTGTAAATAAACATAAAGACGGGCAGTTGATATAACCGGCCTATGACCATTGCAGTGTTGCTGAAAATATTTGAATCGTTGCAGATGTGCTCTGGTATGGCCAGATTTTTCACACAGCCATATTGTGGTGACCATAAGTGGTAATTTGTGTGAGATGTAAGGCAGACTAATAGGCATGTGCATTTGCACCTAACCATATAAATCCTCTTTGCTGAGAAATGAAAATTTTGTAAATTTAAAATGACTTACCAACAATGTTTATTATGGCCGCCAATTTAATTTAATTTAATTTCTTAAGTTATAGATTTATAGATATTATCGTCCCATCAACTTATCTTCCAGTTCTCATTTTAAGATAAATCGTAGATTGTATAGATAAGAACAAGAATGTTCTCTCTGTGGAGTTGGAGGGATAACTATCAAGCTTTGTATCAAGGCGCCGCGCCAGAAGGCGACCTTTGTATCATCTCTACACAACCACAGAGGGAATAAACTTGTTCTAGTTATAGATACTTTTGTAGACTGCTTATTTCACAGGAATATAACAGTGGTCAGATGTCAAATTCAAAGTCCTGTTTTATTGAAAATTTAGATGGGTACTAACATTACCAATACTCACCAACTTTGAAACGATTTCGACTGAGAATGCCCAATTTTAAGTTACACATGAATTTGTCATAAAACCAGTTTGAACACTAAGTCAGCAAGTTGACAATACTTTAGAGCAAGATGACAGTGATTGACATTGGCTTTGAGGTTGACAATGTGCGAAGAACGGAAACAATCATACTCGTTGTAGCTAGAACCGATAAAACGAAAAAGTTGCTCAGCTTCATATAGTAAAAGGAATTTTAATTTGAAGATGGCTGACAATGTCAAATATTGGAAGTAACAGAAATTAAGATCAAAATAACCATAGTTTTCTTGATTCGTCATTTCTAAAATAGAAACACCCCTATACATCGTTATATATAGTTTTGTCGCTGTTATGATTCTTATAAAGTTTTCGGTCAACATTTTGCACTACAGCAGATGCCATTAACCATGTATGTTATTTTTACCAGCTGTTAAAAATTCTAGCTGGGATTAAATGGCATATGCGGCAACCTAAAATGGCAGTTTTGGTGTTCTCTTATATCTGTGCTGAGTGCAGACATAATTTTGACAAGTAATTTTTTTTATGTCCATAATGGTTCCTTCTGCTCCATGTTGGCAAAGTCCCCCTGTCCCCTACTACAGGGAGAGTGGGAGGGGTATATCCCACCCTTCTTACCTTATGTAACATCGAAGATGTTTTTACCAGAAAATTATGTTATTCTAGGTTTAGTGAATCGATTCCCTTTTCTTGTTTTTTTTTAACTTTATTGGCATAATTTTCATTTGATGAGAATGTTTTACAAAATCAGCCTTCCAAGAAAACAAAACAAGGGAAAAAAACCAAAAACTTTCAATAAAGATGACTTTCAATCCCTGTTACGTGTTTGTAAAAAAATACGAAGTCATGGGTAGTAGTTCAACGCGTTTAAAATCTATGTTTTTATGTTTGGCAGGAACAGAGGAACTTGCAGAAAGTTGAGACCATTACTTCTGCAATTGTGAGAGATTATCTTCTTAACAAAAATGAGAAGGCAACTCTTGTATATTAGAGAGATTCCTTTAATTTATATCTGATCTGATGTTGTTTTCATGACATTTTAAAGCCTGCAACATTATGTGAGACATAGCATGGCATTGTCTTATTATTATGGATTATTGTAATTGAAGTTTTAAAGATTTAAATTTTAAATTAAAGATTTTTAATTTAACCCTATATTGTATTACAATAATTATAACAAATAAATATGGATGACAAATAATTGATGACTGCCAGCTCTTTGTGCCAAAAAAGAATTCAATCTTGTGCAAGATAGTCGCCAATTTCTGTCCATCTGCTGAAACACCAAACATGACAATGTGGAAATGAGGCTCTTTTGTGTATTGAAATTAAATCAATAAACCATACATGTTTTGCCAAATTTGAGCAGGCATAAAATCAAGTGAAAATATCTCGTTCTTTTGATGAAAATGACCTGTCCTTTGTCAGTCTAGACCTCCCAACCAAAAAACCCCTAGTTCTTTTATTGGAGTGGAACATCTCAGTTATCAGATGGACTATCATGCTTGGTATGTTCAAGACGGTCTGAATAGCCTGGTGGTTAGCAACTTGCACTGGTGTTGTCAGCAACAGGAGTTCGAGTCTCGTTGTGTTCAGTAAATTTGTTTTAAGTCTAATTGACAAGATAGGGATTTAGCTATGACTAAGGACAAAACTGAATAGGTGGACACACCGGCCATATGGGCGGATGGTAGTCGTGGATGGACAACAAGCAGGAGAGCAGTGGTTCAAGATACAACAGCAGTCCGAATTCGAAGGAATCGGCGGAGCAGGCAGGGAATACCCGACCAGCAGTGGGAGCAGGTGAAGAAGGAACAGGGAGGCAAGAGGAACAGAGGCAGTTGGTGACCAAGTGCGGGCCCCATCCAGGACTTCAAAAACAAAAACAAAACAAAACCAGAATTTTGCAAATTTTAGAATAAGTATAACTATTACTCTGCAACAAAATATTATGTATTACAGAGCCTAATACTGCTATCATGTCGCGGCTGGGGATTGAACCCAGGTAAGCATTTGTACCAACCAAGTGTCCAACACTCTAACCACCACACCATATCTGATGTCGTGATAGCCCACATTCGAAACTTGGACAGGTTTTTAACTGTTGGCGATGTAAGAGAGAAAACGAATATATCAGGTTGGGATTGAAATAAGAACTCGTTGCCTGGTACAGAGTCCAACACTCTAACCACCACACCACATCAGATGTTGTGATTGCCCGCATTCGAAACTTGGACAGATTTTTAACTGTTAGCGATTTAGGAGAGAAAACGAATATATCAGGTTGGGCTTGAACCAAGATCTCCTTGCCTGGTACAGAGTCCAACACTCTAACCACCACACCACATCAGATGTTGTGATAGTCAACATTCAAAACTTGGACAGGTTTTAACTGTTGGCGATTTGAGAGAGAAAACGAAAATATCAGGTTGTGCTTGAACCAAGAACTCATTGCCTGGTAAAGAGTCCAACACTCAAACCTCCACACCATATCGGATGTTGTGATAGCCCTCATTCGAAACTTGGTCAGGTTTTTAACTGCTAGCGATTTAAGAGAGAAAACAAATTAATCAAGTTGGGTTTGAACTAAGGACCCAACAACTGGTAAGGTGTCCAACACTCTAACCACCACACCATATAAGATGTTGTGATAATCATTATTCAAAACTCGTACAGGTATTTAACTTGAAGTTAATCAAAACTCAGTCAGATATTTTCACCGCTAGGTGTATAAGTAAGAAAATCAACACACTAGGTGTTTCGAACCCAGGACCATCACAGAACCGTTATTTCTCACAGACCGAGCCTGACACCATGACCCCTACACCGCCGTGTCCATGTTGAGTAGCTCAATTCAAATCTGGGTCTGATAATCTTCTGTTGGGAGTTGAAACATGAAAACCAGTTCACCAGGTAGGGAATGAACCACCACCCTGTCTACTCACAATCCACTACTCTATCCACTACACCATTGGAGTAGTTATGATCTACACGCCTTAAAACGTGATCTGATAATTTTCACTTTGAAAAGTCAAAATAAATAACCAATACCAATTTTTGATATTGAGTTTAACTGCCTAAAAACTATATCCGTTCACATGTTGGAAAGGTGAAACACACATCGCACACATGCCAAACAGAAAGGCTGAGGCTTATTAGACAACTCTTAAACAACACTAATATGTTAGTTCATACATAGCATTCCAAACTTTTGTAAATTTTTCATTTTTTGTTTTGCCGATTTCACGTTTTTCAATTAAGTGATATCTCGTTCATAACAACACCGTCCAGTGACGTAGTTCACTCTCTTGTTCTGCAGTTGTATGAGCAGTATATAAAATAAAAGGATTATGTTGAAAAGCAATAGAGAGAGGGTGAGGGGTAAATTAATAATATGAGCGAGTAAAAAATAACATAAATCCAATAATAATATTTAATGCAATTCATGCACATATATCCAAATCACTCAGCTCACACAGAGTCATTATACAATGAACGTTCAAAAAATATAAATCAAACATTACACCCTATCGTACCATGTTCAGACCCAAATCATGTTTTATAATGAATACCAGTTTATGCAGGGAGATTAATCAAACCTCAGGGTTGTCCAACCAATTGTGTGAAGGACACAACTCAACCAAGAAATTTATTTCAATGATTCCGATTGTGATAAAGCGGTTTGAAAGAAAAATTTTGAAAACATCAGTGTACAATCAAACTATTGTGAATCTGGAAACTTTACAGCTACAACGGATGGTGCTTGTCCATTCTCGTTTGCAGATGTCCTACTCCTCACCGACCGGAGCTGAAAAATTGTCTCCTTTAGGAGTAAAAGAGTACTCCCTGGTGGTAACAGCCCTGAAAACAAATAACAGACAGGATCCATTGATTAAGAATGGATCAGGAAATTAAGTGTTTTTGATGGTACCATTAAAAGTACAGATCCCAACATTTGAATTAACATTCTTTGCAATTAGCGAGTTGTATACAAATGACAAACAAATATACAGCAGTTTTTTTATACTCAATAAACTGACAATAAAGAAGGTTGGGAAGAGTGAGAGGGCCAATGCCGGGTTATTTCGTACTTTATTGAAGGTTTTTAATGAGTTGGCCTCGTTCTGTAAACTGATCAACCATCTTTACATTACTTGCCCTGATATGAAGGACTTGAGATCGCAATTTTTTATTTTATACCATATCACAAATTCATCAAAAGGTACTTTTAGGAAAATATCCTAATAGCCTAGCATTTCCTCTCTTCACAACCCAACCAATAGCAAAACATTAGACTAACACAATCACAATCAATCTTGTACCAAATTTCCTGAAGAAAGCCATTATAATTTAATTCATTTAGTTAAGATAAAAGAAGTCACCATTACAGATGGTTAAAGAGGTGATGGTAGATTAGAGGAACAAAAATGACTTGTGATATCAACAAATTAATGCCTACCTTTACATACCCGTTTGTTAGCTACAGTCTCTTTTTTCCTAGAGGGATCAGACTCATCTGCATATCATAGGCCTGTCCATATTGTTAATGTTTGGTCCACGAGCTGATTTACTGAAACGGTGAAGAAAATTAACAATGTGAGCCTAGGTTAACTATCATCGTGACCAGTAGTTGTGACTACCCAGCGGGCACCCGGATGTCCGATTGACGTCCGATATACGTCAGTGGAAACGTCTGTTTGATGTTGATTTTAGGGTCTGAGGTGAATGGATGGATAGTTGTGATGTACGTCAGTTGGACATCAGTTGGACATCCGACTGGCGTCAACCTGACGTTGATGGAGGAGATATATGTAGGTGATTTGATGTCATCTCATGGGTACAAAATTGACTTAATATTGATGCTGCATTGACATCAGATGTGAGATCAATATGTAGTCAAGATGGGGTGGATATTTAGGCAATTTGGAGTCAAGATGTGATCAATATGTAGCCAATTTGGTGTCAATATGTAGCCAATTTGGTGTCAATAGGTGTAGCTTTTAGCCCAATTCATTATCAATTTGGAGTCAATAACTAGTCAATCTGAGATCAATGTGTGGCCAATTTGGTATTAAATAAAAGATAAAATTCATTTGATTATGCTTAAAACATATGGAAATATCCGTGAATAAGAAAAGAATAAATTTAGTAGTCCTTAAAAATACTGCTTGCATAAATTCGAACTGAACTAGCATTAAAAATTGATTATGATCATAGATAAAATGGCTAGAAGGCTTATTCGAAGTAGGAGGTAGGAAATATTAAAACATGAGATCTTGTGAAAGACAAAGATGAACAGTAAAATAAAATGGAACAAGTTGTGTATGAAGATAAAATGACTAGTGTACTTATTCAAGTTAAGAGGTAGTGTGTGAGATTACTAAAATATGAAATCTTTAAAAGGACAGAAAAATGACTTGTTAAATAAAATTGTGTAAGGTATACGTGTTAGCTGATACAAAGTAGTAGTAAGGACAGAAAAAATGAATGAGAGAGTGAAGAAAGAGGTTAAAAGATGTTTGAGTTGAGAGTTGACAGTTGAGTATTAAATAAATAAGGATTCGTACTTGTTGATGATTTGTGGATTGTGGATGGCTAGCTATACTTCTCTCACTCTTTTTCCGGTTTCTAAAAAACAAAATAAGGCTACATGTTTACGAGAATCACTATATGCTGCATCAACCTGTAGGCATTATAATGACAGACAAGTCATTATTTATAAAGAGAGAGTGAACCACTTGTATATCAAAACACAACAATTCAATTGACAGGTTTTAAGTCTATAATATTGCGCTCATGTAGGGAAGTTACCAACTCATTGACATAGAAATGACAACTACCATTTGTTACACTGCTAGCAAGCTTCTGCTCACTGTGAAGGATGTGACTTAGTAAACAGGCAAGTATGAATGTCTAGTGTGCGATCTGAGGAGTGAACTAATAATTCAGCACGAAAAATGTGAAAAGATCCAATTTAAACTGTCTCAGTCGTATGACCCAAGCTTATAGACAGTTTTCTGAGCTCTTTTTTATGCCTCAATTCGGAGTTGTCCTCTCTCCAGTTTGGTACTTTAAACCCACGCCGCATAGGAAAAACCTGCTGAAAGAGGGTTATATTGAAAACCGCTGATGCTAGGATAAAAATGATCTTTGATTCGGAGTCTGCATCATTGGAGGCTTGACTGGTGATAAATCTTAATTTTAGTGACGAAACTCATGAAAGATTCTGCCAAATTGTCCGCAAAACTGTCCAAAGACTATCCAAATAGTAAATTTATTTACCAAAGTGTGTCAATTATGAGTTTTCAATGTTGCAGATTCTGAATCAAAATCAATTTTTATCCTATTATAAGCAGTTTTCAAGATAACCCTCTTTTCAGCACGTTTTTCCTATGCGGCGTGGGTTAAAAGTACCAAACTGGAGAGAGGACACTTCCAAATTGAGGCCTAAATCAGAGCTCAGAAAACTGTCTATTGCCAACAACAGTACACTTTTTAGGAATATAGACTAAAAGCCATTTGACGTGTGACGCTGCCCCTGACAAGAACAAATAGCTAACACAGATCCAAATACTTACTCTGCCTGGTGCTTCCCCATTAATCGTTTAATCTCTTGGAGAGACGAACAAGAACACCAGATAAGGTTAATTTTACAGTATGGCTTTTTACAGTATGGAGAGCAAGTTGAGTCAGTGGAATCAAACCAAACTAAAAGAGATTTTGAAAATTTACCTCTGTGAACCACTTAGAAACAATTTATATTTAGTTGCTAAATGGTTCAGAGAGGCAAAGAGACCCCTGATGGTATGTCCAGTCTTCTTGCAGAATTGAGATATGTACGTGTTCTTGGTGGCAGTATTAATTAATCGTATGGTGTTTGTCTTTTTGTTCAAGTATTTCAATCTCACCAAACACAACAGAGCATAACTTCGTCTTCTCAGAGGCCTCCTTCCCCTTCTTCCTTGCTCCCTTCATGTTGTACCGCATCATTACATCATGAGACATTACAGTGTTGAGTATATTCGAAACCCCATTCCTCAATGAGGTACCTCCTAGCCTCACCAGGAGTAGGAGATTGCTCAGTGGTTAGAGCACCGGTCCTTCAGCATGCAAGTGTTGAAGGTCGTGGGTTCGAATCCCACTGCAGTCCACTGACTACTGGGAGTTGTTGGACCCCCAGGTGTGCTCCGACATGCCGACAAACTGAGAGAAAAATTGGCGCAGACATTGCAGCCTCGCCCTTAAGGCACACACTATTTTGCCACCACGATGTGGTAGGTGACTAACCCTTGCGATTTTAACAATTTTTCTAACCAACTTAAACTTCTGCAAAAAAATTATAAAAGAGAGAGTGAACCACTTGTAAATCATATCATCACAATTCAATTGACAGGTCCAATGTATTAAAGTCTATAATATTTCGCTCATGTAGGGAAGTTAGGCCTACCGACTTATTGGCATAGAAATGACAACCACCATTTGTTCCACTGCTAGTGTAAATTTGCAAAATCACAATTCAATTGACAGGTCCAATGTATTAAAGTCTATAATATTGGTCTCATGTAGGGAAGTTACCCACTCATTGACATAGAAATGACAACTGCCATTTGTTGCACTGCTGGCAAGCTGTGAAGGATGGGACTTAGCAAACAGCGCTCACCCACCCTCTTACATTCACAGACAATAATCACATAATTCAATGCAAGCACAACATATCGTGCTGAGTATGAAGTATTAGGCGGCGCAGACTCACCAGATCTTCCACCTCTTTATCTGTAGGTGTAAAGGTTTGAACTCCTTCGACAGAGGAGAATTTTTCAATCATGATGTTTGTAGCTCCTCCTCCTCGTACAACACCAGAGGTAGCTTCAAGTCCCTTGATAGATGACTCCATCCTCATCAAGAGAGCAGGTCCTCTAAAATCAGAAATATTGATAAAAAAAGAAATATTGAAAAATGAGCAGGTATAGCCTAGGATTGAGAACAATGTATGGACTTGTTATCGTAACATGGACACTGAAATAAAATATATGTCAATGTTACGAATGAAAGACACAAAATACATTGTGCAGAAAAAGTTAGTAAGTAAGGAGGCAACTTCAGCGAACAAATTTCTATTTATATGCTTATATATCGTAATAACACGTCAACGCAATTGCGCCGATTAATACACCCTCCATTCTACTCTAAGATACACAACTATGTCAATATCAAAGGAAACCCTGTCTGGTACTTGTAGAACTTACTTCTGACATCCGAAATAGTGTCCTCAGAACTACCAGTAGCAGGGGGGCTGCAGCCGGATGTAAAGGCTATCTGTGGCGTCGGATGGTGTGGAGTGCGGCTGGGTGGAGACGAAACAGCTCTCTCCAGATAGGTTGTATGCCGTTTGTGTTGCGGCGACGATGGGCTGTTGCTGCTGGAAAAGGCTGAGCCTGGGGAATGTGATGAGTGGCGTGTGTGACGGACTGGTGATTCGGATGGTGATCTACTCACTGATCGGGTCTTACCTTTGGTGGTTGGTGCTCTTGGCAGCCTCTCAACCAGAGAGGCAGATGCCTCTACATCAGACCTGAATCTGAAAAAATACAAAGCAAAACATAAAAACATGCTTTATTCTGCATATCCATCATAAAGAGGAAATAACTTCAGAATCTGTTTACAGTCACCAGCAGCTAAAAATGACAAAATACATCTCAGAGTTGATCAATGATGTTTGAGGTAGCTGAAGACTGGAATGATCTAAGGTAGAAAATAAGGTTAGTACATGCTAGAATCAAACTTAAGCGCAACAATCTTTTTTCATGTGTTTCAGGCATTGCCAGTATTGAAGCGGTACATTACAACCATTATCAATATTGTCTTTGAGAAAAAAAAATCATAAATGGCCACACATGATAATCAAAGAATTGGAAATGTCAGCTGACTTTTTATGGACTCACCAGACACATAGCTCGAGTATGTCTTAGGCGTGTTCGAAACCGTATTCCCGTAGCCGGCATCTCCATCTTCAACTGAACCCTTGTCAGTAGATGTGGCTGTGTAATCCTCACATTTGCTCTTCAACTACAAGGCACAAAAGGTGAAGATAACCATAAGCCCAGGGACAAAGGTTAACTGAAATTGTCTCAGCACTAATACCAAGGAGTACCAGCGAACTCTTCTGTTATACCTACACAGTAATGAAATAATGCTAGTGAACCATCCTGAGTTACGATTGTTATCTAGGTAATAAAAAATCAATTGAATCACTGTAATCTTCATGAAATGTGAATAAAAATGACTACCAGCAACAACAATTTTTATGTATTTTCAAAAGCAAATGCAGGGTTATTGAATTGCCGAAATAAGAGATAATATCATTACTTACCACTCATATGATTAACTTTGACAAGAGTAAATATCTGCCAACTGATACTGGGTTTTCTCATTTCTTCCATGGCCAGTTTAACCTCCCCTATTTTTACGCTTTGTATCAACCCAAGTGGATGGTACAACACCCTCGTATTCTCTACCATACCTGACCCAGTATTGACCTGTAACTGATATCCATTTAGGGTCGATATCGATGACTTGCCTGCTGGGTAGACTACAATAAATAGCAATACCAATCAATATTTTTTAATTTGAAATCATTAACAGATTTTAATTTACCACGTTGTCGTTGCACTATATCCACTAGAGGTCCCTAGATAGCCTTGTCATGCGGCTAATTTTTTGTTTTGGGGTAAAAACAAGTAGCCGGATGACAAAGCTAGGACAAAGATAGATGAATCTGTCCTATTTCCATTCATAAACCTAGGCAATCAATCACACTTAAATCAGCATCCTTTCTCGTAGTATGAAAGCAGTTCCTCCCAATACATATAATTAAATTTCACTGGCTCTGCTCCATATGGGTTCAAGAAAATAACATAGCCATAACCCCATAAGAAAAGACAATATAACATACCTGAACAAGTCATACAAGGCGTCCAAAAACATGACCATATATTGCAATTGCAGCCAAGAGAGTGCCATATTGCTGTTATCACAATGGCAATATCCTACACATATCCTATGTAGAAAGTCTGTGACACTTGACAAGGCACAAGTAGGTGCTTGTAACTAGCACTCATTTGCAGAATGGGCTCTTGGCTGCTCTATGGCGGCTGTTTAGTATGACAAAGCCCTGTACAAGTAATGAGTGTGACGACTGATAGCTAAACTCTGGGTCTTGTGAAACAATTAGGGTTTGGATGCATTAAGAAATACAAAAGGAGGGCGGATCTTAATATGATAAAGCCAATTTTAAGGATTACATACTTTGTTGCTGCAGATTAGTGCTCACAGTCCGAGCTGGATTGTTTAAAATGTCAATTTTTTTCTGGCTTAAAACAAAAACAATAATTGGGACGATCAAATTAAACTTTGCACTGGTCAAAATTCTCTATTCACTGATACTTGGCATGTGTAATTGATTTCATTATTTCATTGTGAGATGAATAGATTTGCTCCATTTTGCTACCTCGTGTGAAAAATTCTCCAGCGCAGGAGGGCACTCTGCCGCACCTCCTGCACCGACCCCAGAACGATATGACTCAAAACGTGCTATATTTAGATCACAATTATGTGTAATGTGGCGTTGATGATTTCATTTGTTGAACTTACCTCCTGAGGTAAATCTCATCAGCCTCTCGGAGCAGTCGTATTATCTTTAGCACATCAGCAGACCTTTCATGCCGTATACAGAGCCAGTGATTACGAACTCCATCCAGTCATGTGCCGTAAACCAGGAAAATTTCGCCTCAGTCGACATCTTTATTGAGGGGTACCTCATTTAATGCACTCAGTGTTTTTATAACTTTCTTTGTCACATCTATGACTAATACAACAAGTTATTTAAATAAATCAACTATGACAGTCCACATCACAGCTTGCCAATTTTTTCCTCATTTTGTAAATCTAATACAAATGAAGACAACAATCTGATCTGTTTGAATCAGTTAACAGATAAGTTGGTACACTCGATTTAAAATACCAATGTGAATATGAATTGTTATATATCGAAGAGAGAACATACCTATCAACAGTTCATTCAACGCTGATCATCTCATGCCTGTATCTATAATTTTGCAAAAAAATATTGGCACAGTCACATTACTTCGGATGCAAACATGAGACCTTACATCGGTCATGGTTACAAATATTAATCAATTGGTTTATGAACTAAGAGAAATTTGAGGTGAATATAATCTTAAATCGTCTTGTTTCAATTATCCAAGGCCTCCCTGAATGGTTCTTATAATCAGCGAGCACAACAAATCATGATTTTCAGCGATTGTTCAAATCTACTTTTTGCAGTCTGATTTTTTGACCATATCCTAATATATTGGTCCTCAGTGTGAAGTATAGGGACTATTCATCTAGAAAAATCCAAGCTCAGTATTGTCTTTCTCACTCAGAGGTTAGATTTTACACCGCAATGCTTATTTCCTAGACGTTTATGTTTTAATATTTTGGTGGTAGATAGTAACTATGAGCAAGGTTGAACGAAGAAAGTGTTGCACACAGAAGGAACATGTAGTAGTCAACGGCTGCTGAAAAAACCTGCTAAATCACCCATTTATACTCACTAATCTGGTCCAAGATGGCTAAATCTGGTTATGTGATCACGGAATTATTAAAATCGTAGTATTTGTATGGTATCATGTGTGTTCATTGTTGATTCCTTTAATAATTGCATTTTTGTTATAGACTGTGGACAAATTCTTGCTTATGTGCGAACAATATTTTGGTCATGTTGTTTTATGTAACAAAGGTATAAGTGAAAATAAATTGCATATATATCTAGCGTGTACAATATCATGTAATTTGCATTGTGAGCAATCATAGTGTCAATGTGCGACATCAACCACTGTTTCGGGCATCAGTTCCTCACATGCATTACTGCATGATACAAATCGAAGAAGGGTAGTTGTAGAGCTATGTGACCATAGTAATAATGCATCCAGTGAGAGGATAACTGCGATCAAATCAAAATGTATGCAACGCATTGAAAATTCGTAGTGCTACTAATACCGACAGTGGCTATGTGCAACCCCCAGAACCTTTGAAATCCGATGTGTACAGTGCCAATCAACCACAAAAAAATCAGCTGGCTCTGAAATGTACTTTGCGTCCAAACAAGTACCACTTTGCTTATCAGAGTCAAGACTGGGCCAATGCTACTCCTGCAGACCTCTAATTTGTCAAGCGCTCAGGCGCCAAATGGTATTGCGGAAACTGTATCCCCGGCTGAATACCTACAGCGCAAGAAAATGTAGCTGATATAAAGAACGCAATGGCTACTATGCAAAATATGATATGCCAAACTATCAATTTGGAAGCTCAATGTATCACTAAACAAAATGCTCTTGATAAGGCTGAGAGGGTGTTAAAAAGGATTGTTCATAACATGATCGAAAATGACTCAACAGAGGAAGATTTCTAGACATGTGCAAGAATATGTCAATGTGGCCTGGTAGTGTAACAAAAGCAATGCTATTGGGTGGACGGCGGCGGCGATCCGTGCCCTGTGATTGTCTGAGCAAGTCCTTTCCAATGCACCGTTCCGACGGCGGCTGTGGTTGTTGGCAGGGCTCGTGTGCAGGCTGCCCTGCCGCGAGTGATGCACAACATCCATTTTATCTAGCTGAGTTTAGCTTACTCTACAACCGTAAAGATGGTTTCCGAAAAAAACCATCGTTGTGATACACAATACAGTATTTGAGTTTTTCAATTATAATGATTACAACATTACAGTCCTAGACTTCTTGAAAGCTTTCGATGACGCTTCCCATAATAAGTTACTACTAATACTGTCAGATCGTAACAGTGAATAAAAAACGTTCTTTTCAGCGACCATTTGCCTCTGAGGTACCCCAGGGAAGCATCTTCGGTCCGCTATTGTTCCTAATTTATATTAACAATATGTCCTCACGGGTATCGTCGAGCTATGTAATACTATTATCCGCTGACTCACTACAATATCGACCAAATAACCACTCTACCGACATACCGTATTACAAATCGACCTATATTCCTTGGTCATGTGGTCAGAGGAATCTCTGATGAACTTTAATGTTAGAAAATACCAACATATGAGACTCTCGAGGCAGCCGCATTCTTCGCCATCAAACCTGTATCATATGTCATCTCCAGCGGCCCAGAGTCACGAAGGATCTAGAGCCAGATACATAGCCAGAACGAGATCATCGGTGGAAAACAACCGCTCGAGGTCCAGCTCAGGTACATCATCTGATTATTCACCCACAGAAATCACCACAATATTCTGGTATGAGCTCACACTTAATGCCTTATGGGCCCTCGGTCAGCCATGTAGGTGACAGGCTCGTTATAAAATAAGAAAGCAGGCCTGAACTACTCATTATTCAAAAAGACTTTGGTGACTGACAAATTAAAAGCTCTCATTGCAAAATTATGATAAACAAATTTAAACCTAGTATCGAAAACTACGCAATTCTGCAGATAGAGAGATTTCCAAAACGTTCGCATCACCAACAGGACACAAATAATACAAATCAAAAACCAATGAAAAAATGGAATTTTATCAACAAAGTATTAAATCAAAAAAAGTAGCAATGAAAAGGCTACATCTCATTTGATCATTGGAAATGAGAGAATATCAACACCCCTGAAATTACATAAGCTTTCAATACACATTCACCAATGTAGGAAAGATTTTAGCTGAAAACTTAGAGCCTTGTCAAGATGACTTTCGATCTTTTATCTTCAAAACGGACAATATTACAGATTTGGATTTTCAGACGTCCCAAATAACGTAATATACGTTTTATCAAATACGCATCCAGTAGAAAATCGACAGGATTTGACAAAATTTCAATGAAGATAATCAAATTGAACCAGGAGATTCTTGGCCCGATTTTTATAACTCGATTAATCTGATTATTAAATGTGCCATTTTTCCTATAGCCAAAAGATTGCATGTGTCAAACCAAATTTCAAATTTCAAGTGTCAAACCGATTTCCAAATTATGCGAACAAGTTTTAGCCTATCAATTACGGCAACATATGGAATAAATGAGCTTTTCTGTGATAGCCAATTTGGTTCGATTACCTTACTAATAGAAAAACTGTACAGCAATTTCAATACAAGCGAAAATTACACAAATTGTCTTCCTTGATTTTAGTAAGGCTTCTGATACGATCGATCTTGTATTTCTAATTCAAAAATTCCCTTTTAACAATATAAATGATAGCGTCTGTCAACTTTTAAAAACCTATCTGCTGTTGCGAGCATCGTTGCGACAAAAAAATCAAGCTCTCCGATAAAAATTTGTTTTCGCTGTTAATAATGTCTAAAATACAAAAGAAAAGAGCAGAGAAGAACGATCGGGCTCTGGCACGGAAAATGTAAAAGGACAGTGATGGATTTAACAACAATCTTCCATATCTTCTCAAAAGGATAAACATACTACACAAAAAAAATCGATCAATGCAACAGAAGCGGCTTACAAATACATGAAATTGGGCTTTCAATCTTTCCTGACTGAAAACTATAAGGTTGATGGGAAAGTTCTCAACAAAGATTGACTTTCCGCTATCAAAAATAGCTGATATCGAACAAAAAATGGAGATACAACATACAGTGGTGCGCGTACCACTGCACAACACACAGGTCTTCAGCTAGAAACCATGAGTCAAGCGCTGTTTCGAGGACTTCTCTAGTACAACCTCCTCATGGCCGGCTCCAGCAGCATGAAGCCACCCCTGTGTTGCTGAGCATCTCAATCAATCTCATCGATCCCTCAGTGCATTTTGTAAGTTTCGGTGGTTTGACTAATTGGTGTGTTTACGCTGTTGCGCAACCAGGAAGGCTGCCAACTCTTCATTGTTTCAGTGCAACAATGTTCACCCCATCACTCTCATGCTTATACTCTAAGCCAAACCAGTGCAGGGAGGTTTGCTTTCCATCAACTCATCGGTGCAAAGTCGCTATCGTCAAGGCACCCGCCCCTCGTGCCACTTGTTCACTACTCAAATTCACCACATTGAGCATAGTACAACTCATACACAAGTCAGAGAGATGACTTGTTTGCGCTACAGCCAGTGGGCTGACTGTGATTTCGTGTCTCGCTCTGCCAGCCTTTTATGCGAGGGCCAAGCTTTTAATCCTATGTTTGTAATACCTTAGATCTAACTCAGACTCACTTTGAAACCCCTATATTAACAAGGGTGGGAACAATTCAGCGCCAAACTATTAGCCTATTGCAATTGAAACGCCCTGGGAAAAAAATAATATCTTTTCAAATTTTTAGAATTTAATTGTTCTTTTAACCGATTGTCAATTTATCTTCTAACTGAGCAAAGCACCTCTACTAGAAACTTGTTTTTTGGACTTTTCCAAAGCAATTTATCACAATAAAAGTTATTCTCTTCATGGCTTCATGGCATTTTGAGTCTATATAGATGATGTTCTTTATGCAACCACAGATGTTTTATTTGCAGATGCAAAGACTCTCCAATATTGAGGGTTACCAACCCTCATCATTTCACTCTAGCTGCCTGAATCTGAACCTCTCCTGATGATTTACTAGTATTCTGTAATGTGTTGTCCTATATCTCTGACCATAAGAAGATTGCGTTGACCTTTAAACACAGCAATCTGATAAGATTATGCCAGGGACAAAACCAACTTGTAGACTAAAGCTCATCTTCGTAAAACACTTTGATGCTATTGATGGGATATTTCTTGACTTTTTCAATAGTGTTGTTGATGACAATTTTTAAACTATGGATGCTCTTTGGCATAAAGTTAATGAAGTGCTTCAGAATTTTCTATCCTTGAACCTGAATAAACTACCTCACCTTACGTGAAATCCATAGACAAACAAGGTCATTGTTCGGCGCATTAGATGGCGATATCACATGTATCTTTGAAATAAGCTTAACCTCAGCCCATGCACCAAGGGTTGAAAGGTGAAAAGAATGCCAATTGCCTATCCTCTTGAGGTTAAATTCACTGCCCACCGAATGACTAGACGTTCACGCTAAGCATTTAAGCTTAATACTAGTCATTAATAATGCTTTCGTAATGGCTTTATTAGACTGAATAACATGAACAGTTGATGGTATAGCATAAGGTTAGCTTTGCATTACAGCTTACTAACCCTAGTAAGCATAGCTTTTTACTTCTCCTTTGTCCATCAACTCAATGCAACAAGCATCATTGGTAGAAAATACTCATTGATGATTAGACAAACAAGTTGGTATATACATCCGTTAGCATAATAAACCATTGATATGAATATCTGCCACTGACTTGCTGAACACCTGTACTACCAAACAAACTTTCATCATACTTATAGCCTGTATGCTGTTTGGTGAGTTTGTTGCCAAGATGGAGCTGTCCTTTTTCCTGCAACACCCAAATGGTAAAATTATCTTTCAAGAAAACTTAACAATTAACACTCCACCATCAGTTAATTTTATCTGAAGAATGCTTTTCTCCGACAATAGCGCAGTCAATCACATCAATGGCATTTTCTGGTCAAGGCATCTTTTATATCTTTACATCAGTGTTGAAAGCCCAAACCCCTAAAGGAGGAAATTCTTATTAAAATTTCTAACTTGTTGATACTTTTGTAAGTATATACCTGTAATTCAACGAGATTTTCAATATCTCTCCATCTGGCAACACCATGCGGCCCGTGGATTCCCCCACACATTCCTCAGCACTTTCACCATGTGGACCTGGTCCAGCAGGCACATGATCTTTTTGCTGTTATGCTGAAAGCTGAAGTTATGTGTTACAATTTTACAGCCGAGAATGGACATACAAGCAACATTTGTTCTTAAGTCATCCATAACTATGACTTTTACATCTGTTCCTATGCCTTCCAATGCTGACACTGCCTGACTTATTACAACTGATAGCGTCTCAGCGCTTAGTCCAGCTGTCAAATGGAAGCTGATGGGCAGCTTCCATTTCTTCTTTATTCCTACTGCCATTAACACTAAGGCGTTGCTTGCAACTTTGTCATTGTCTTGGCCTATTTGCCCTCCCAGATCCGCGTAACCAACGATTCGCTCCTCACTGTGCACCAAAGTTGTTTGCTTCTTTATAGCCATCTCGTCTACCATCAGGACGCACTGTCTGTAATTGGCCGGATCCCGCTGCACATCTGTCCT
The DNA here is from genome assembly GCA_914767715.1 of Membranipora membranacea. NCBI lineage: Eukaryota > Metazoa > Bryozoa > Gymnolaemata > Cheilostomatida > Membraniporidae > Membranipora > Membranipora membranacea. The sequence continues at coordinate 12,926,902 of OU612073.1, read as the reverse complement.
TAGTGATTCTATTACATGGGCACAAACCCCCGGCTTGTCATCCACTGTGCATACTTGCCAAGTCTCCCGATTTAGGCGTGACCCTCCAGATTTTTACACCCACCTCCCACTTTTTGTAAATCTCACTATTTCCTCCAGATTTTAGAGAAAACAGCCCAATTGCAATTTTTTGATAGTTATCCAAGCACATGTTGTTGTTGTTGACTAGTTACTGTTAAGGTCTTTGCACACAAAATTGAAAGGAATTATCAAATTAAAAACTCCTAACAAATTTACCTGTTTGGTTAAGATTCAGCCTATTATTATAAATGACCAATAGCATCCTCCATTCTGCTTGCAGGATAGCCTTGTGACATAGTCTATCTCTGCAGCACAGCAGTGGTGGCGCTGCCTTCCATCAAGAAAGGCAACTCCCAGGGTTCAAGGTTATGAGATATCAAAACCAGTGTTCCATTAAGGCCCAAATATTTCCAAAATATGGGTTTCCATTGTTTTCCCAATTTTGGTACTCAGACTAGGTGAATTAGTTCAAGCCCTATGCTGCAGAGACGAACGTATGTCTCAACAGTTCGCACATGCGCAGACTGAGCATCCTCTCATAACTCACAACACTGACTGTCATTGGTCACAATATAAAGTAGCTAGTCAAGTGCATACATTTAGTTTTCATTTCCTTTCAGATCACACATTTTTAGTATTAATTTTGTACTGTCTACTCTAGTTACATTTAAGTGAAGGGAAATAGTAACCTAACAATTCCAAAGGTAGGTCCACTAAAATTTAACAAAGCTTGGACCAAAGACTTTGAAACATATTTAATGTTAGTCAAACAGGAATATAGTACCTTATCTGGATTCTCACTGTCTGTGACTGAGCACATTTTCAGATCTTGATGATGCATGGGCACTTGTAGCCTGTCTTGACAGGCAAGGGTCCCTGGGACTTACATGCCTCTACTTTGCCAATGGGGTGTTTGATACTGGACATTGACAATGTAAAGGCATGTATGTAAGAGTCCCAGTGGCCCATGGATTGATTGTAATTGTTTAAAGAGTGTATTTCACCTCAGTTTGATATTTTAGTACTAGTACAAACATGAAATTATTTGGGGTCAAATATACCTTTTTAGTCCTTCCTAGTGGCTGGAAACGCTCTCAGAGCTTTTTCAGACGGGGCTCCGCCCCGTACCCCGTTGGTTGACTCGGGTGCTTCGCACCCTAAAAGCACCACGTTGTGGTGCAGTATCGCCGTAAAATGGAATCTCCCTATTTTGAATTTAGATTACTTGGCAAGTATGCCACTGTGGATAGCCACCTACAAATACCATTAAAATTTCCTTACCTTAGGAAATACTTGAATCAAGTCTTGAGTATTTTTCTGTACATAGTGCTATTAGATGGATCAGGTGAGTAGCAATGAAAATTCTAGTTGACAGCTGTAGTAGTAACTGTAAAAGCTTAAATAGTTTGTTGACTAAGGAATTTTCCAAACACACTGTGGAAGCACTTTGTATTATCATTGAACTGAACTACTAATTATGGTATGAGCAGCGTATTTAGGAACTGGTAACTTGATATTGTTGCTGAGATTGGATGTTATGCTTACTGCTGCAGGGTTCTTGTGCATGGTAGTCTCAGCTTTAAAGTTTTGCGTAGATATTCGTAGGCTCTGGGTCCGTATTAATGAAGCGCCAGTGCAAATCATCTCTGCTCCTCTGTATATTGCTTTTGTGTCTTGAAGAGAGTTATCGGGAAATCTGTGGGTGAAATGTATTATTGGTTATTATGAGCTTAGCTCCAGTCAACTGAAGTTAAAAAAACTCATTGTCATTGCGCTGTAGTGAATGACAGCTGTAAAAAATTGGTTTATGCCCTGCTGATGACTTATACATAGAGCTTGTCTACAAACCCAAGGTTTACGTGCATAAGTTGCATTCTTACCTCATTTATTTTTGCAGTTTTTTGCTGACTACAGGAGACTGTTGGTAACTGGTTGGTTGCTGGAGGGAATGTCTCTTCAACAGCTGAGATCTTTAGATCAGGGGAACCTGGGGACAAGTTGGGATAATTAAGAAGCTCGATCTGCTGGTCAGTCTACAATTATCAAAGCAATAAGGTAATATAGAAAAAAAGTTATTTTTGTCTCCGATGAGTAAATTATATTTCCCTGTCCGTTAGGGAAAGGTAAGATAACTCATCATATTTAATATATATATATATAGCCTAATAAACTAAAGTTCTTTTAGTGACATATTGATCATAAAAAATAAAATGATCAATTTGGATCACTCACCAATTTTGTGGCTGACTGAAAAAGGTAGTTTATGTTTGTGATTGTACCGGGCGAGATGGAAATTGAGTGTCAGGGAGCGTTTGCAGTCAACATCATCATCTCTCCCTAGCTATGGAAATTAAATTTCCCATCATGTTGTTATGTATTGAGTGTAGAGTTTACCTTGACTTTTGGGTATACTTTGACAGATGATGATGTGTGTGGCGAGGAGGAGTCAGAGAGATGTTTCTTGGAGCCTGAATAGGAAGGCTCTGCACTAGGTTCAAAGTGCCTCTCATCAACCTACAAAAAAGCTTAATAACTTAAAAAACAGATAATATACTTGAGTTCAATGTCATAATGTGTTCAGAATCGTGGTGCTAGGAATAGATATGGTTATTCGACAGATAACTCACCGCAAATAGGTCTCCTAGCACTGTAGCTGCTGTAGGTGTTTGTTTGTCAGTGGTTTCTGTCAAACTTGTATCCGATATCCACTCGCTAACCTTTAAAATAAGCATTGTACATAATTTATGATGGATCTTTTGAACTTATTTGCAATTTGCCTGCAAGATTAGGCTTGGGACTGCGTTTGTTGTGCCATATTGCTGGATTTGCCAGCAGTTGTCCACTCTCTGATCTAGTCATGTGTTATTACGATGGTATTTTTTAAATCTTACTTTATTTTTAGACAATGATGGACATGTGGTAGAAGAAGTAGAGAGTCCAGAGAGACTTGGCAAACCACTCCTGTTACTAGAAATGTCTGGCAGTTCTTCATCCATCTTCAGGTAAAATAAAAAAACGAGTAATCAATACCATTTTAAAAAAAGTTAATTGGGTTTTTTGAAGATGAACTTATATGCTCTGGACAATCAACATGTGGTTGAGAAACAAAAATCTTAGGCAATTTTTTGTTATGTAAGGGAGGGAGTCATTACTTTTCTTACCGTATCCAGGAGGTCCACTAATGCTATGCAGTCTTCGGTGTAGTGTTAACAAGCTCCTGCAATAATAATGGGATTTTCAGACTCTAAAATTCTATCCGCTTAAGTAATCTTTTACTGTTAGCCATCAATCTGTTTTTGCTGGCATTTGCATCTCACTTAAGGAAAGCTTTTGGTCAGTATTGGTTAAAGGTGATTTAGCTTGAAAATTCTGGGTTGTGTAGCTCACATTTTTTATTTCAGATACTGTGGTTACTTAGTTATAACCTCCTGTGTTTCTGATTCATTCTGTTCATTACATGTCTAAATGAGTCAATGAAATTTCAGATATACCTACATGTCTAAAATCATTAAACTTTTCAGAAAGCTTGGTGAATGGTTTGAAAAAACTGTAGGAGTTAGTTTTGACCAGTAGGACTAGCCTCACTATTTCTTGCTACTAAGGCAGTCAAAGCCACGCTTGTAAGATTGTGAAGTTGGGATATATTTTGTAGGGAAAGCTTACTTTGACAACAACTGTGGAACTTACCAGAGGTTTTGTGGCTGCGTAGCAGTGGTCTTCTATATGTGAGGATGCAAGCTGCAATGGAAAATCTAAGAAATAGAGGTAAGCGCTGGTCAGCCTACTCAGTGAAAGAACATAGGCTGCAAACATCCCCTAGTATATTGTAAGCTCTGAAATTAAATCCTGCTTGCCCTGAAGAGCACCTGTTTATTCAGACTATAAACACCAAGTAACAAGCTTCTAGCTGATGAATGTAGTGTATAAAATGCAAAGCTGTCTAGGTTTTTAATTGAAATTGGTCCGATCTGTCAGATTAAACGTAGTTGTCTGACTAATGTACATGGAAAGACAACTTTTTTCATTATTTTGTTACGTCTAAAAATGATGTATTGACTTACCGGACAAACATTTGCTTTTAATAGCTGGCGACCACTCTCGGCAACATAGCTGCTCCCGCTTGGGAAGAGTAGAGCGCATACTGAAACTGCTTCTGTTGCTGGATCAATTCTCAAATGGTTAAGCCACCAGCGTCTACGGGGTGTTATACTGAAATAATGACAGAACTTTTTCCTACAAAACTTTGCAAACTGCTTTTTCTGTGAGCATGTTATGAAAGTAAATATCTACTGATATCTAAAGTAAATATCTACTGATATCTAAAAAAGTAGATTGTTCATATGCATATATACTGCTTCTTTTGATATTAATATTTATTCCTGTGCAAGTAGAAAAACAAATTATAGTAACTCACGTATAATGAACTGGCTCCTGAACAACAGGTCTTTTATCCTTTTTTTGCTTTTGACCTAGAATGCATTTTGGACGATTTCCATGCATCTATTCAAAACAACATGGCCCTCAACATAATTTATTGCCATCAAGGGTTGGTCATACCAAAATTGTCAAAGGAGCTCCAGTCAATTTTAATTGGTCAACAAATAAATACGAATGGTATGACTGTTGACCATATGTGTAAGGTAGGTGGTATGAGTAACCCATGATGATGTTGTCAATTCCTCTTCCAACTTTTCAAATTAGATAACATCATGGTTCAGGCAATTGAAGCTTTGAAGGCTAGGGAAACTGATATTAATATAATCCGGGAAATAAGAATTACAGGCTTGATGAGATCATGCTACATATATTATTTCACAACTGAGATGACATTTAGTTGATTCAATTTCCATCAATTGAGCATAATGACTGGTCCTCAGATGTTCCAAGAAGACACTAAACAATGTGGTAATTTTGTAACAAATTTAGGAGTTGTCTTGATTTGTTGCAAGAAGGCTTGTCCAGAGTTGTCTGTTCTTTCTCTCTTGAATTAGTCAATTTTCCCGGTTCACTGACAACAAAACTAAATGTCTGCTTTTGTGAAAGGTGCATCCTGCAGACTATCAATCTTGAGAGTGTATTCTTTATTCACAGTATTCATTTCTATCTTTAAATAGTATATAATAACAAAAGAGTGCAATAAAAGTAACTATTTTGGTGTGAACCCAGCCGGCAAGGTTTAGCCAGCAACCTTCTGTAGAGGTTGCCAATGGGCAGCTTTATTGTTGTCCAATATCCTCTGACATCACCTGTCTTTGATAGGTATGCCAGAGGGAGCCAGATATCCCCATTTCCCAGCAACAGATATAATTGGTTGTAGTGCTTCTGCTTTTATACTCTATTTTCTTGCCATTGGCGGTTGCAGAAATAACTTTTCTGGACTGACAACACATAACCAACACTCAAATATTAATGTATTTACCGTCTATTAGTATGGCTCCAGCATGAGAACAGTTTACTCCCTATTGTTTTCTCAACCACTCAGGTTAAGCCCGAGTTACTCAGATTTTTGGGTTCAACTCAGGCTACTCAGGAGATTTTAGAATGTAAGCTAAAAACTCAGATTTTGCTCGTTGGCAGAGATGAATAATATATAAACAATGCTAAATTTTGCCTTACATTAATTTATGCCATATTATTAATGAATGATCAGGTATTAGATTCTAGTTGTGATAAGCTATGTAAATAATACTGCACTGCCTAAACTAATAATACTAAAGATTATAAATACTCTCACCGCACTGCCTGTTCAAGTCATTTATGTGAAATTGATATGGCTAAATTCCAATTTGCATTTGAGAATGCTTTTAAAATTTAGCTTGTAACGAACTTGACATGATTGAATGAATCTAGTCTCAAAATTGAATACACTAATAATAATAAACTTTATTTATGAAACAATGATTTCTAAGCGTTATAGAATATCGACACATTAAACCCACAACCAACTGAGATGAATAATAAAGATAACATCAAACTTTTGCATGAGAATAATGTGTGGTATTTGTTGTGGGTATTTGATTTCATTTGTGATAAGCTATGCTCTTATTGAACTGCCAATCCCAGTGATTTGCGAAATAGATTATTATGTCTAAATAGAAGTTGGAATTTCAGACATGTTAAGAAAGTGAAATGTTGCGAGAAAAGGATGCATATACTTTGTCAATAAAGGAGCTGGTTGCTAGAGTATGGAACTTGCATTTGAGGGCATCGCTCTAGAAAATTGTGTATGATGTGATGCTCATCAGCAAAACAGCACAATAATATCGAGGTCGCCTACGTCAAGCCTCAAATTCTTGGCAACATTAAAAACTTTCCTTAGTAATTTCTTGTCTATGGTACATATGCTCGTGTGCACAACAGGCAGACAGTACATCAAGAGGGAAACTACAAAACTTTTGAACATCATGAAAGCTAATGCAACATTTTTTTAACAACATACATTCTTTGACTTGCTTTGCCAGCTATTCTTTGCACATAATCTTCAAATCTCAGGGGTTTCATCCGACGATATTTCGGTGCCATCTCAGGCGTACACTCAGCTGTTTATGCTCAGGGCGTTTCAGACCTTTAAAATACCACTATGTTACATGCTAATATCAAAACTCAGGTTTCGAATCCTCCTAGGTTGAGAGCCCTGGTTTTCGATGGTACAAATTTACTGCAACACCAATCCTAGAGGTCTAGGCTGAGTGTAAAATTGGTTGTCACGGTTAGGTCAATGTAATTTGCAGACCGATGTAGCATTTGTCTCCCCTAGCGAAGTGCTTGTTTTTGAGAATGCTTTACATCCAGACACCAAGTAATCAAATAAGACATGAGCATCCTTATTTAATTCCTGTGAACCAGTGTCACATCCAAGAAATTTGATATAGGCAAATGCGTGGCCATTGATTGAATCAATTGCTTCTGGCACCACTTAATACGAAACACAACAAGTGGTGGTCAGGAAATGATCCATTTGTAAAATTATTAAATAATAATTCTTGCTAGGTATCTAAATACCAAATGCTAAACGCTCTTAGCAGGGCAGAAGCATTCTACAGACCCCACTCAGCCAGTACCAATACTCCCTCTCCCACAGGCCTTCTGGGTAATTTTAGAAAAATTAATGAATATAAAAAATAAATTAACTATATAATCTTAATATCGAACTTGGATAGAGACAGTTAATAATATCCCTGATATATCCTTTCCTGAGAAGGATATAAAACCTCTATTTAACTTCTTGAAGAGGTTGCTAAAAATCCCTTTTTGGCAACCTCTTCCACCGGTCCATATGGCATACTATTGGCAACAGTGTTCAGCCTCTTCCGGTAACCTCTTTCCAACTCAGTTTAGACAACTATTTGCCCGCTGGGAAATGAGTGAATTGGCACAATAAAAGCAACAGAGTATTAGCTTCAGTTAGTTGTTTCTCAAAACGGATTCGTTTTGCACAGTACAAAAACAGGAATTGCTCAGCCAATGAGAGTAGTAGAGAAATAATTCATTGTTTATTACATTGAGGTATATATAAATGATTTATCGGTCCAAACAATTGATATCAATTCATGGATCAATGGTAAAATACACAGTATGGCTATTTATTGAAAAGTTACATCAGAATATAAGTCTGTATCATTAACCGGATCTTGTTAAAAGTTTTGACAGCAATAACATTTTGCATTGACTGAGCATTTGAAGAAATCAAAGATGAGAAATGGTGTCAAGCAACCGTACATAAATTGCCAAATGCTTGTTCATGGCCAGTTTGTCAGTTTATCAAGTCAGTTTATCAAGTCAGTTTATCAAGTCGGTTTAACAAATGATCAGTAATGTATCTCTCAAACTCTGTGATTCATTTATCTGACCGAGTGATCTAATTTCACTGTCTATAGGTTTTGAGTTTGAAATATGTCGTTGACCAGTAAGCTCTAATACAAAAATCTGTCTACATTTTTTAAGTCCTTATTGTGGGTGAGTTTTGGTTGATAATGTCCCATGTTAAAATCATTGTCGATTTAAGATTTGTCACTGATTGCATATGATTGAGAGACACAATAGACACCAGTAACATACTTTCCAACATCTGATTCCGCATCCATGGGGTTGTCTTCCCTTCCCTGCTGAGCTCCCAGATCAGAGAGTGAGAAATCTGTACTTCCAAAGGAGGAGATAGAATTTGGATAAGCATATAAGGAAGAAGTTCTGGATGCTACTCTATCGTAACTGGGATCGGGGAGAGATGATGACAAGTCACCGGATTCCGAGTTGTTGTTTCCTGCCCTTTTGTACCTGGAATGAGAAAAATCTTGTTTGCAACCATCTGTCACGAACATAACTAGCCCTAGTCACACATTTTAGCATTGTAATCCTAATAATGAGAATGTGATGGGTTTTTGTAGTTTCAAAGGTAAATGTGTGAATCTCTTGAAAGCTCATTGTGAACATGTTGTTTCAAGATCTATTACATAATACTACTTCTTACTAATATAAGACATACTCACACAATGAATAATCCAGTAATAGCAATACTGCTCAGAGTAATAGTAGGTATAACTGCAGCTATGGCTATCTTCCAAGACACTGTTGGAAAAAGGAAAGTTTAAAGTATGTTAGTAATGTATCACAAGCAAGTATTTATCTCTTAGCTTTCTACCATCCAACCACATGAATTGTTCTACGCAAAATATCCTCAAGAGTACATTCTTTATTCATTAGACAGAAAAAGTGGGCTTAAACTACTATATACTTCTCCAACCTTCTTACCGACTCGCACTCATGTACCGTATATTATGTCAACATCATTGACGATCTCACTTTCAAAATCAAAAACTAAACATTCTCTCGCTGCTCCCTCATTATTTTGATGGAGAATTTTTTTTACTGTTTGTTAGACATAGATCAGGGAACGATATATATATACATATATAAATCGGCACCAAATTTCCTTTTTGTATTGGACCGGTTATTTTTTAAATATACTCTCAGTACAGCTTATTCAGAAATGTGTTACCTTTTGTTGACTCTGGAAAAATACTCTTGGTGGTATCGCCTGAGGGTGACCTGGATGTTGTAGGGGTTTTAAAATTATTCTCAGAGACATCAGCTGTGACAGTGCTTGTTGTTTCTCTTGGTTTCATTACAGTTGACTGTGGAAAAATACTCTTGGTGGTATCGCCTGAGGGTGATCTGGATGTTGTAGGGGTTGTAAAATTATTCTCAGAGACATCAGCTGTGACAGTGCTTGTTGTTTCTCTTGGATTCATTACAGTTGACAATGATATATCATTTTGCGTTGTGATAGCCTCTGTAGTTTTTGTAGTTGGCAAACTTGCGTCGCGGTTCATAGTTCGGCATTCACCCGCTTGTGTCGTTGAAGATCCACCAATCAAATGCAATACATCATAGACTGAAAGGACGGAAAAGGTGTGAATGCAGATTGACATTGATATCATCTAATCACCAATTACATAATACTGTGCAACAAAATTGCACCTCATTCCATTAACGACTCAAACAAAAAGGTTCACAATGCCATGTCTATGATGCCATGTATAATAAATAAGTATTTGTGACTTTGATCAGCATCTCATACTCGACCAGTGATTGGTTTTCCAGTCACCTGCCACTGTAAGCCATGTTTTATAACACTCTCATTTACTGCTCAAATATTCTCACGCAATGGATGCAATCCTATGAGAGCATTTTGTAAGTTTCATATGCCTTATATTGTTTTGATATTATTGGCATATGAATCAGGCATATGAAAAGGAGCAATATCTTTCAAGATTTGTATCGTGAAACTGAGAACATTTTACAAGCAGTTGTCTGGTGTATCAACATGCATTGTATTAATAAAGCTTACTTGACGAGCAGGGACTTTCAGTTTTTTCACCATCTTTCTCAGCGTTGCAGTTCCAGAAAGGTGGCTTTAGCTCTGTAGTTAAGCAATCAAGGAATACTACGCTGCCTGTTGAGTTTAGCATTTGGATCTGAGTGCTGAAATATACTCCGCTGTAGATGTTTATCTCACTGTCTTCCAAAAAATAATATCCACCTGGTAATCATGAAGACAAAAACTTTTGAAGCAATTATAAATTTTTTTTTACTTCATTCGGTAGTTTTTTCTTTGTTGTATTTAAAGATTGATAGACAAGCATGATGCTTTATTACATAGACCCACCAATTTCTATCACTCTGCTGCAATCCAGTGTTGAGATATAGGCAACAATATCTGATGGATGTAAAAAAACAAAATGTTATGGGATATCCATTAAGCTGTTTTTTAGTATTGGGAGTATCTAATCAAGCTCTTGATCTAGACTTATAGCTTCTTAACCCTCACATGAGCTCATAGAGAAGTATGTTTGGAGTGTCTCCAGCCAGCTATAAAAGCCTCTGTTTCCAAAAATTTCTATAATTAGCTTACATAGTGATCATCAAACCTCATAGACACTATTTGGAATAACTTCTTAAATATGACTCTGATAGCCTTGCAAATCGGTGGACATATGTAATGGAGCAAGGACATTATGCATTATGCTCTGAACGCATGCCTTGTCTATGAATCTTTAACGTTGATTGATATCAGAGTTAGGTGCCTCAGATTCAGGATTTGAGAGCTACCAAGCAACAACGACTACCAAAATACTGATGAACAACAATGTGTTGCTCCCATTATTGACTGCAATTATACACGTCATTAATATAATAACACACCTTGTGTTGACCATGACATAGTTCGCTTAACTGATGTAGTGTCCCTAGCTTTCTCTGCTTCATCATATGTAGTGCCAACAGCATTATAAATTACATTCTGTGTCACCAGGCCCCAATGTGGCTCATCTGCAATTGGATCAGATATATGTGGGATGAATGTGTGTCTGTTTCATCAGTCTCTGTCTCAAGCCTCAGCTATATAATACCTGCTCATTGATAGACAGTGGGTTAATTCTTGTGCTTTCATACAGGATGTCCAATGACCACTCTCCCCTCCCTAATCTAGACAGATCACTTCATGATGATTAAAACAGGCACAGATCAAAAATTTAACCCAGTAATTTTAACAGGAAGCCAATGTGTCGGCTCTGGGCGGTTGGCCAACAAATCAGAGCCAACACATTGGCTAGTTAAAACATACTTGCCAACCTGTAAGCTTAAAGTGTTTATGGGCGCTTATTTGACTAGCTGTACGCATTTGTGGTTTTTCAAACACCTGTTTACGTAATCAGGTTACCAAAAATTCATGATGATGTGTTTAGTTGAGTTTTCTTGCATAATCATCTTGTCATTGCTGATTAATTTGGTCTAATACTCTGGTATTGGATTCAGAAACCCAATCTGTTGAGTTGATGCTGACTTTTTACCTTTTCAAGTTGACGTGAGTCAAATTGCAACTTTTGTCAAGTGAGATGGAATGAGTTGACTTCTCGTAGCGCGAAAGTTTTTTTGAGACAATTCCTGGTCATGCAAGGTGCCCTGGAGTTTTGTAAGCATTATAAGCATTTTGTAAATTTTTGTAAGCATTTTGGAAAATATAGGTTGGCAAGTCTAGTTAAAAAGAGTATTATAAATAAAGAAGTTGAAAGCATACATGTAGATCTTGATGGCTCATAGGCTAACAGAATTCCTTTCTTTTCTGTGTAATCCAAGTGTGTCACAAAAGCGAGTGCTCCGACCTCCTGGGCAGGTGTACTGGTGCAGTTAACTATTAGACAGCAGAAAAGCAAAACAGTGAATATTCCCGGAGACATTATCTACGATTCAATGTATTGCACGCCAAAGTCGTTAGGGAAGTGAGAGCAAAAATTGGTTATAAGATGCCTGTTACTAAAGCAAAAACGATTTCTATACACTTTATGTTTGCATTAACAAATCCTACTATTGAAATTCATCCAGGTCCTTAGAAAGTGGTATTGTTCACATTATGTGATGTGCATTCCATCCACTCATTTATTGAGCGTCAAATTTAGCTAACACCAACTAAATCAACATATTATTATCAATGACTATGACATGACACTGCCGCTGTTCCCTGTCCACAGTAACTCAAGCGTGAAAACGAGTGTTTTCATTTTAGGCTGATGCGCTCGCTTGCTCTGTTTATATTAGATTACAATGGAGCAATGGTTTCTTTCTGCAGACATAGCCTCTCTTATTTCAGATTTACCCAAGAATGGTTCATGCAAACCTCTTGATTTTTTTCATGTGTGTTACAAGGACATATGGGCCACAGTCGAGGCATTTATTCATGCAGTCAGTCAATGGATTTTGCAGATATATTTGATTTAGTGGCTAACATTGCATTGTGAGATGAGTAAGACTAGGTACACACAATACTAGATAGCCCTTACATCAAACAAATGTTTCCTATGACCAACAGTCATTCTAAGCTGACCAAAGGTAGCCCTGTTCACACGGCCATGGGTTTTGGTTTTTTTCGTTTTGTAGGTGGCCATGTATCGTTCGGTATAGTTTCGGTAGTTGTCTTCTGCTGTTTTAGCTCTAATCTTCACCACTTTGAGCTTTGACTTTTTCTATGTTCCATGGGCAAATAAATTAACTTTGTCATTTATCATATTCAAAATAAATATAAATAAGCTAGTTAGTTAAGAAAATTTAAAACACCCATGAGTAAGACCATGATGACTACCGATACTATACCGAACGATACATGGCCACCTACAAAACCAAAAAAACCAAAACCCGTGGCCGCGTGAACAGGGCTAGACCAAAGGAAGGTGTCAGATTAATGTAGTTTGTCATTCACATGCTGAAAACTAAATAAAAACAGGCCAAAAACAGCCTTTTTTTCTCCCTCCCCTCCGACAAAATCTTTTTGTGAACCATGAAAATAATCATTATTACCAATCACCTCAATATATTTACTTGAGAACATTTGCTCCAATTTAACAGGTAAACGTGGCTATAGAGACGGCCCAAAAAGTGTCCAGTTCATAGCGCCTTATGAACATGTCTCTTCTATAGATATGCTAAGCAAAAGTTACCCCACCATCTGCATGAATGATGGGGCCTTTATTTTAGATTGAGTTTAGCATTATAACATGAAAACTCAGGTCCATACTCGAGTACTCAACTACATCAGTGAAGCTTCACCCATAATCTCAGCTATTTCACATAGTTTACCTACCAGCCGTTTAGTCGCTGACAAAACAGTAAGTGGTAAGATCACCACAGTTGCAATTACATCACCTTCCCATGGTGGTCAAACTCTATGATAAGGTCAATGTCACTTAGTTGATCCTACAGTGTACTTTATAGTTTTACCAAATCTTGCAATAAGATCCTGCGCTATTCTCCTGAGTAAGATCCATACTGGTGCACAAATGGACAAGAATTGATACCACAAAACAGAAAGCTTCTCCAAGTCACCCACTGCTAAGCCATATCAATACTACTCTTTAGGAGGCCGTCAAATTCATTTGGATTTTTTATCACCCTGAAGACTGAAATAAAAAATATTCGATGTAAAGAGAACAGTTTATCTAAGTAAGTCTTGTGTGTCAAAACATCTTAAAGTGTGTAAAAATTGCTTTAAAAAATCCTCAAAATCACTCATTAGTAATCATCCCATGATTTTGATTTTTACATCATTGTGATGACTGAAATGTCTAGATCTAAAATATTTTTATTCGAAGTTTCTGTGAAGTTTGGAAATACATAATTTTCATGAACAACAAACAGGCTACCTGTGTAAGTTTTGAATTTCCTATTGAAATTCTAATTGAAGCGTAACACTCGTTTTCATGCGGGCCGCTTGCCTATTCAACTGAAGACCGGAGTTTGTTAGGAGTGTCATATCTTAGTATTTATAATCTTTGTTAATATTGTTAAAGTGTGTTTGCTCATTAGCCAATCATTTTCAATCAGCACAAAAGAATGACTGCAGGTGGTGCAGGCAGTTATCTTTCTTCCTCACATCAGAAGGCAACTCAAGCCTAGGATGGTAGTAAATCTAGTGGCAACAAATCCATCATTATTAGGCATGATGTTAACAAGATAAGAGATACTACTCGATGTTATAAAATCATTAGAACGCACGCTTACCCAAGCCATCGTAACAAATATCTAAATTTCCCATGTACAATCGGTTTTGCTAAAAAGACTATCCAATGGTGGAAAGTCTGCTTCAATGATATGAGATTCAGTGCTCACGTTAACTCTGTAATAAGTAAGTTAAGGCCAGCTGTGCATACGATTATTCGGCTCAGGAAAGTTGGGGTCTCCACGTCTAGTCTGGTCACATTTTATAGATCGAGAGTTCTGTCAGTGATCTCGTACGCAGCACCAAGTTGGTTCCCATACTTATCAAAAGGGGACAAGGAGATTCTTGAAAGTATGTCAATAATGTGAGAAAGAACACCAGCCATCCACATCACCATCATCTACATCACCTAGCAACAAATGACAGGCACCATCATAAAACCATGACCATCCCTAAATCCAATACTGCTCTTTGCAGAAAAAGCCTTTTTTATAAACACTCATAAATACGTCAATGCCTTCTTATTGCTTCTTTTGTTTTTTCGTTTTCACATGGTCTTATTTGCTTCATGCATTGATCAGTGGTTAATAAAAGTTCATCATAAAAAATATAATTTAGAATACTTGGTTTAATTTTCCTATGTCAGCTTGCGGTCTTGGCAAGTACACCTATTGCACAGTATATGGCTTAATAAAAGTTGAATCCAGTTCTAATTTTTGAACTTGTGTTTAAGATTTTGCTTTGAAACTCACGCCGTTAAGGGATCCATAAAACAGTAAGAAAATATGGGAATATGATAATGTAGGTATAACATAATTCTTCTCAACTAAATGGTTGCTGCTTGGGGTCTGTGTTGTTAGTAAAAATGTGAGTTTGAAGTCAGCTCTAGGGTGCTATTTCCGTGTTAGTGTAGTTTGTCAGGATTTCTCGTATGGCTGTTCAATTGAGCTAGATGGTAAATATTGACATAGTTGCCATAAACAGAAATTGACATGCCAAAATTATGTGGAATGCAACTTGTTCTCACGCATATTTCTGAATAGCTAAGGCAATGAAGTATTTGAGTATAGACGAGCAAATGACTAGCCATATCTGAGTGTTAATATGTATTAAATTATAATATTGACGGCAGTAGCTACCAGACACTTACTCCCAATGGTGAAGTTGTGGAGGGCTTATGACGTCAGGGTTTCAAACGCCAGGTCTCAATGCAATTTGCAGTGCCCATGCAGCGGCAAATGTGAGAACTAGATTTGCATGATGGATAAATAATCAGGTGATGTTGACTGGTAAGACTGGTGCATAACTAGAACACATTATTCATAGAGTTTGTACCATATCATTTTGTAAAAATTTTCGAACCAAAAAGAAGTTTTCAAAGTATAATGTACATAATGTGACTTCTTGAGGATTTATCAAGTGTATAAATATATAATACAAGTGTGTGGCAGAAACTCTTGCATAATATTTGGGTCATTTTATGAATAAGTATATGATTTGAATTGAAATGATATCAGAGAACCTGAGAAGAATATCTGAATGTATAGTCAGCTTGCAAGGAGCTCGCACTATCAGCGAGTGGAGTAGCAGGTGGATTTATCACCTCAAAGTATGCCAGCTGTACCTTTTGGAGGCCATTGGTTCATCGGTAATTGCTGTGTTGTTCCGTTGCACCACTATTATTTCTTCTTCGGTGACAATGTTCGAGGACAGTATCTTTCAAGGCTGCTTGCAGTTTCTACTCTGATGGTGGCTGTGGCAATGTGTGCATTGACGATAAAGGTTGAGGTGCATTTGATTTTGAAGTACAGCTTGGTCTGGTCAAATGGGGAGAGAGTGGCTGAGACAGTAGATGACGATGGATTAGATAAAGGATCATAATTATGATGTTGATTAGTTCAGATGATATTCGGGTACGGTCATGAGTGAGAAAAGAGCATGCATGGTGTGCAGTTGTTGCAAGAGCTGCAGATTATGAATGCAGATTATGAATGTGATGAAGGCGTAAAAACTGATGATGGTTGCCGAGCTAAAATAAGAAGAAGACATCAATAGAATAGAATGCTCAATTACCCCGACGGTTTAAATATTTGCTATTTTTCAGGTTACCTAGTTCGAGGCTGAAAAGATCTTACCCAGCACTAAATTTTGGCTAACAGAGGTGGAAGTTGAGAGTTGAGAGTAAATGAAGGCTATAGCTGTTTTAGTACTCGAAGACACCACAACCTACAGTACTTTATCCTCTACACTTAAGCCCTGCACTACCGCCTGATTCTTCTTTATAAGAACAGCCAAAGATTGGAACTGCCTACCAGCAGACAGATGTCTCCTTATAGCTCTGACACTGACCATAACTTAGGTTTATACTGCTGTCCCTCCCTGTTCTTTTTACTATCTTGACCTGGAAACTATCAATGACCAGGTGATAACAAAAGTGCACCTCCAGATCCAACTTTGGATACACCATCTCAGTGAAAGTGTAGACTTATTTATTTATCGGTGTAGTTAAATAATTGAATAAATGACTTGTTTTTGCAGATGGAACAGCAAACCATGAGCTGAAGGCTTTGACTGAAACAGCCGGGACTCTCAGAAAAATATACGAGGAACTTTTGAAGAACTTAAACGGGAAGAGCTCTGAGATTAGTAAGATGAATAAGTCTACTAGGAGAGAACCTGACTGGCTCAAGGATGAACAAGTAGAGTTGTTTGAGGAGGTGGATAGGATCACACAGGAGTAGTAAGGCACATCAAGCTAGAACTTCGGAACATTAGAATATAAAACAAAGCACTGTGCGCCACGTCCAATATTGTCGTTAACAGTTCTAAAAAATGGATTGAAGATGCTCAGGTGGCAGCCAAAACTATTGTGAATGAGATCATGTGACAGGAACCGGTCAACTCTTTCTTACCAAAAAAGAGTTGACCTCTTCGGAACTGTTGCTAAACATAAATTATGTATTAACCGGAACTAAAAAAAAACATTGGTACGCTGATCATTAATTTAATAGTAAAATATAAGTGGAGGATGCCATCTCGGTGTACAACCTTGATATACTTAGAAAGTCCCTATTCTACATTATCTATGCTGAAATGTGTTTTTATTGAGAGGTCTACAAGAAGGCTTCAGAACGAAAAAACCTCAATCTCATTATAATAATACAGGTGAATATGTTTATTCTGACAGAGAACCTGATGTCCAAGCTGAAAACCACCACCGATGATGCCAGGCTAGATCAAAACAGGAGGGCACTCGAGTTTTTTTATTGAGTGGTCAGAGAAGTCCAAAGGTGATCAAAAGTGAGTTATTTTATTTCCGTCAATAGCGTCAATAGGGAGAGATCTTTGGTGGACCTGTCAATATGAATTGAAGACTACTTCCATTTTGCAGTGAAGCTTGTCTGTATTTGATTTAGGTACATTTTCAGGGCTGTATTCATGGGTTTCGGAGAGTTAGGTCCAGGTTGGAGGTGCAGGTGAATTGGTCAACGAGTCAGCTCGGATCTCATTAGGCGGTCTGAACTTCCTGCATAAACTGTTTGTGTGGATGCCAAGGAGAATATGGAGTGATCTATCGTACACTTTGTAACGAATACTAACTGCTTGGTGCCTTGATCAGCTTGGTCAGTTTGCATAGTACCTGGTTTACTCTGTCATAAGTATTTCCTGTCAATACCACAATCCTAACTTGCAAAAGCAATACTACAATCTCTTATGCCGGACTCCTTAGGTGTGCCACGAATAGATCAGGAAGCAGTCAATGCAGCATGAGAAATTTTAATCAGTCGTTGTGTACTGACCAAATACATCAGAAATCTTATGTAAGAATAACCAATCATTATATGGACAATGGGGTGGAAGCTAACCAACCGTGATATCACAAAGCAGGAATCCGATGACAAGAAAACTTCAGACAACATCAGGGAACTGATGACAAAAGTTTTGGAGCTAAACAATATTACTGTATGTTCACAACAGACACAGAGGGGCTAATATATTGGCAGCACTCCGGGACCAGACCAGCCATGCCTACACAGTCATAAGTATGCCACTAAGAATGGCCCGAAAAGATGTAAACAGCCTAAAGAAGATCAGGCCTGAACTCCAAATTTGTCTGGAGAGGACCATAGTACAGTATAGTTGATCTTTCCAGCAATACACTAAACCAGCAGCAGATAAAAGAGCCAGCAGCAGCAGAATCCAGACGCATAATTTATCGAGCATGATTCAATAAGATTTCAATACTGACAATTCAACAACTATGCATTGAACCAATCAACTGAATACATTACAGAGTTTGTTATCAAAACAATAGCAAACATGCCGACAACCATTGACCGTCTGCCCGTCCCGGGAAATGAGCGGCATTGTCAGATGGAAATGAATCCTATTCGCAGCAGGGGTCTGCTACCTATCTTTTCGTGATTTTACCATCATGCGTGATGATATTATGTTCAAAACATAAAACAACTGTCAGATGACATTTTCTTATGTAATCATCATGAAGAACATCATGTTTTATAATTACCTTAGGGTATAAGAGCAGCCATATTTTCTTCCGAATGTGCAACGATCGCTTACACAACACGATCGCTTACACAACATGGCATTGAAGTATCTTTATTCTCAAATGATTTGTTATTAATAAGTGAACTGTACTGAGCTTGTGTCAACTAATTATGATTGATGGATCTTGAGTGCAAAATTTAAGGGTTAAACACATTTGTCATTTGTCAAATTGACACAATAAGCTGTCAATTAATTATCTATTATTGTCAAGATTATTGAAAACAACAAAGGGTTCATCTCAGGTCACCAGACATCGGAACATTACCTTTAGCCAAATGACACAAAATTAAACAAAACTCAAGGACTTCAAATTTATAGATTTAAGATAGAGTTCGAGCAGTAGTGTGGTAATAGGCCAGCAGCAGCACCTCACTATTGTTTCATTGTGTGTAAGGATGATGAACAGAGAAAAATAATAGCAAATAATCAAATGATATTTATTATTCTTTGGATTTTTGAAGTGGTACTATTCCATAAGTGGGGCAATAAATGTTTTGCTAAAATTATTTTCTGATGCAGATTCTACAATATTTCTGCAGAACTAACTTGCACAAGTTACTTGGCAACATTTAGCCAATCAAAATGGATAATTTTGATGCTTAGCCATTGACAGTGTAGAGCATTTGTGTTTATAAAAGATGGCCGCCAACCATGAGGCTTGCTGCATCAACCCAGCAAACGCAAAATGTTTTTAAAATGTTTTGTACCTCGTGATAATGTTGTGATCGGGCAATTGAATTCAAGAGCATACTCCCTGATATTGTTGTATGATATCGGGTTGACTTGCTGAAACGCAGCTCATTGGAGATATCATATTATTGTGTTTAAAACATCGCCTCAATATGTTATTCCCATCACCTCACAAAATTATCTTTTGTTACATTATCAGCAAGTTTTGACA
Source organism: Membranipora membranacea (assembly GCA_914767715.1). Lineage (NCBI taxonomy): Eukaryota > Metazoa > Bryozoa > Gymnolaemata > Cheilostomatida > Membraniporidae > Membranipora > Membranipora membranacea. The sequence continues at coordinate 12,907,385 of OU612073.1, read as the reverse complement.
TAACGCTCTAACGACAAGCTATCCAAAATGTTCCCATAACTCCAATATAATATATAGCAATATTGATATCCAATGTCTTTGTTTTAACAATTTTGTGTAACATTATCCACCTGTTGTGACATAACGTTCTAACGAGAAGTTTTCAAAAATGCTATGATAACTCGGATATAATATCCAGCATGATTGATATGCCATGTCCTTGTCGTAACAAGGTGCACCGACTGTTACTGTAACATCTAGTGGAATTGACTATATGGCAATTTGACAAAAATGCTTTCATGACACTCGGTTAATGTTCTGAATGACTTCGTGGAACGACATCACTACAACTTCTTGAAGCTTATCCAGCAATAACATCATGGCAAAACAGGTGTAAAATTGTTCTCTCAAAATCATTTTGTAACCTGATCAAAACAATATCAATGAATAATCATCAGTAATTATATGATTACTGTGTGTCAGAGCTTTGCAAAACTTTATTAATAGATATTACAGATAGTATATTTTATTATCTTTCATTTTATCTGTTTAGAAACATTTATTCTGACTGCAACTTGTGTGTGAATAAGTGGTTTCCACCATTTGAATAGCATATTTTTAGTTGTGGGAGGATTTTAGGCTAATGAGGCTTGGGTCAACGTCCGGTTGAGTGTGGTGTACAGGATTGAACAACTTTTTGTGAAAGGTTGATAGTCATGCTGCGGCCCATCATGCTAGGCTTTGACGATTGGCTGTATTTTGCTGCAAGGCACGCAGCTGAGTTTAACGAGGTTTTATGTTTGTGTTGCGAGTTCATATCATGTTCACCGTCAACCATATGTCCACAAGCAGTGCGAATAATAACCACCATACCAGTTCTAATTTGTTCTGAAAAATTGACATTTCTAACCCTCATTTTATGCGTATGTCACATGGGCTTTGCAAAATTAACATCCGATGATGAATTGGGAGTTGTTCTCTCATGAACCATAATGTCATTTGGGACTGCATTACGTTTATCATCTAAGCATAACCCAGGAATTATACACAGATGCTACAATTCCGTACGCAAACTGGTTGGACCACATGCCATCCGAATTTTAACTTCATGTAGGAAGATCATGTACAATAATATTAGCTGCTTTAAATTGGAAGATAGGAATCATACAATATGACTTTTTGTTGACTATACAGGAATGGGCACAGCAGCGTATCAAGTTTGAGAACTACCGCTATTTCTGTTTCAAGGTTTAAAATCTGATGTCACAAAGACAATCAGCCATACATTTAATAACACAAAATTACATCCCGTACGCGTGGGCACAGCAACTGCCCTATATTCAATTAATTGCTTTGCTTGCTTCAACATAAATAACTGTAGAATAGAAATCCTTGAATTAGGAGAAAAACTATTGTAAACAATTTTATGCACACGCTTAACAAAGAGTTGCTCCCACTTGCATAAAAAATCACATTTTTACATTGTTCGAATAAATTCATAAGGTTCAAGGATTCCAAACCATGCAATAATTGTTCTTCACCTGAGGGATTGCTCATTGGGCACTAACGAATTACTTTTAGGGCCTGGTGTTGTCTGAATAAGTGGAAATTATATTTAAAAAAAAGCGATGCTCGAAGCTTTTCTTGATCTAGTGTGAGGAGAAAACTCTGAGAAGGGCACAATCGGATCGTTAATCCTGATTGACCACTATGGCTAGATTTGACCTGAAGGCAGTCAGGGTAGAAATAGTTTGCAGGCAAACCAACAATAAACAATAGTTATCACCACATCATAGGTGCCCAAACTTGTCCTACCATAGGTCATATTCGCAGTTTAGAAAATGTCCGTGGGCCAAGAGTAGTTATGCTTGGTGATTATTGATAGTCGCTAGGAGGCCCCATAACAAATATTTTGCTTCATTATTTTGAACAATGCATGAGGAAATAATTTTTGGGGCTAGTGAACTGACTAATCCAAATAATCACATGTCCTGGTTGAGGATTTTTCAAAACTGATTCCATTCGGAAAATTAGCAAATAAGCGAATAAGAGGGCGGCTTATAAAAACGGGAGAATCACAACCATTCAGCGGCGTATTGTAATTATTTTTGATGTAGAGAACTAATTCAACAAGTGGGAATTTTTTTGGTGTCCTTTTCTTGCAGACTGATGTTCTCTAGTTCTGTTCTCTATTCAGTTGTAGGCCAATCCATGTATGTTTTTTCAGAAAACAGACCATGTTGCATGGTATGAGTTATCAGGACATTTGCGCCCCGCACGAATTATCGCCGTTTGTAGAGTGTCACGATGGCAATTGAGCCACTTAAATTTGCTAGTTGTGGGCCTCAATTTGGACACCCTTGCACTACATAGTCATGGTTTGAAGTTAAAATCTGGTTTTCAGTCTTCCTAAAATTTAAACGAATTTATAAAGTACATTTAGTACAAAAATTATCACATTTACATGTTCACTTTGAAATCTCAGCAAACAACAATTCAACTTTGAGACATGCATAATGATTGATAGGGTTTGCTCCTCACACTTACATAGAAATTAATTAATCAAGGGTAAGTCCAACAAAAGAACTTTGCTGGCGAAGTGTTGGAGGATAAATACCGTCAATCAATCAAGCAATTTATCAGTTCACAATGTATTACAAGTGTATCCCTAAAACTTCCGCCTCCATTACAATTCGGCAATCTAGACAACAAATTAGTTATTTTGGTATCACGTTTATACATGGCTGTCTGCGCTGAAGGTAAAAAGCTCACATTTAAAAATCAGAAATTGAAATTCTAGCGATACATACTATAGAAATGATGCCTAAGAGTATGATTTACAAGGTGGATTTCTCCCTTTTGATTGTGACCCTGCCATCTTTTACCAAAGCACCTAAGTAAACCCAGCTGAGGGGTTAGGGGGCGCTGGAAGCCCACCCAACGGGGTTTGGCGCAGAGCCCCGGCCCCAAAGCCTAGAGAGCAATTTTGGGCCTTTGCATTGCATTGACTGGGTTTTGTAGGATTGTCTCAGGTGAAAATTCACAAGCAGATTACTAAAAGAATAAAGCAGTCAACCTAAATAGTATGCAACCTACAGCCACGATCGCCATCCCAAACGCCATTAAGGGCTGCCTGTGGGTTGTTTTTTGTTGTAATCTATCTTATCATACAATCAAGGTGCTTGTCAATTAGATCAGGAATAATTCTGCCTTGTATCATACCTAATAACCTAAAGCATGACATAAGTATTCCAAATGACAGCACCTTAATCGGCCGCCTGTATATCAACGATGTGTTTTTTCTGAGGGAGATCAATTAAATTAGCTTGAGCAGACACAGCTGAATTTTATTGTGAAAAAACTACGGAGCTTAGCTGACTTTGAACAAGAGAAAATCACAGATGAGCATGGGCTAATAAATTCTGTGTTAATTTGGCCTCAGTTCAATCTGTGCTAAATAAGGGACAGTTTGTTGAGACCCTCTGATTATTATGATTATAACACTGGGCTAATACAATTCACTGCTAAGCTTCTGATCCCACTGTTGAATAGGTTGATGATTGACTGTCCATTCATTCAGTTATAAAATTGTCAATGTAAATAAACATACATCATCTAGTATTGTCATTTACATGAAATAGGCCTATATTATGTAACTTTGGGGTGTGGCGGTATACTATAGAACATTCCTGTTGCTCTCTTCCACTGGTCAGCCTGCGGGTAACCAGTTGATCAGTAGCGACTCGGAATGCAGGCAAATGGACCAAACTTGGTCTAGTATCCTAGGACATGGCCCTTATATTTTAATTAAGAGGTAACATGAGTGAATATAATTAGGCTGAGTATTATGTAACCTCAAGGTCAGATTATCAAACCATTACTGGCTAGGTTTCATCTGGCTGAAAAGTGTGATGACAGTCATAAGACCAAAGTGATAAACATCATGAAAATCCTTTGCCTTGATAATGATCGATCAATCACATGCAGGTATGGTGTAACGCTACCTGTCATACATGACAAGTTGGCAGACCCAGAAATCAGGAGGTCTCCAAGGACGAACTATAAACCCGGACTACCACTCTGCGTCCAAGAGTGTGGATGCAATTTAAGCTTAGTGGATAATATTTCCAAGCCAAAACTTGACTGTAAGTTTTATTAATTGCATAATTTTACCTCATTATGTGGATGAAATTGTCTTGATTTAACCAACTTGGGAGGAGCAGCCTTAACAACACTGGTAGGTAAGGCTCGAATATTGAATAGCCACTTACAATACGTAGTGTTAATAAGCAAATACATAGGTATGTGTACTGTGATGGTAGGAGAACACAGTAACTCTTGCAAAGGGTAGCTTCAAAAACTTTCTGAGTAAAGGAAGCTGAAAAAGGGAGGAGAAAGGGGGATAGGGAGGGGATGGGAATTACCCCTAAAAACTGGAAGCCTCCCTACCAAAAAGGGAGACTTGTCAGGTACGCTACCTGCATGTGATCACAGAGTAAGGATATATATATATATATATATATATATACATATATATACATACATATATATATATATATATCCTTACTCTGTGATGTGATCATAATGCTGTTGAGTGTAGCAATAATTTTTTGCATTTGCATTTGACATGATCTGGCAACTGTCACTGCTGGAGGTTAATCTTCGACTATGTTGTCCTTTTTATGAACTCAGGGACTGTGGAAATAGTGTACAAATCCTCTGTCTGTTTAGACAGAATCATTACGGAATGCACTTTCTATTGAATAAGTCAGAGTCATACACTTAGGTGCAAGATTTACTAGCTTACAGACTATGCATGATAATATCTCGCATTATTCAATTTCCATAGGCTAAGTAATTGGCTCATCCAACATTCCCTAAAACCACACACTGATTGATTCAGCAGCCACGCGTTTCAAAATTCTTATGATGTAAACAATTTCAACAGTTCAATATAAGGACAGATAATAGTGACTGCAAAATAAGCAGTAAGCCCAAAGTTGACCAAGGGTCTATGAACAAGGTTTTTAGGCCACATAAATCTGTACGTACAGGGGGGAGGGTTCTCATAGTTTTCGCCACATTCTACTGCTCAATAATTTATTTTTAACTGTTACCAGTTCCTAATTGTTACCAGTTCCTAGTCTAATTTAAGCTCGACAAATCTTCATCCATGCTTTTTATATGGACCCAGGACGATTAATTGAGGCTAGGGTGTCAACTAAAATTTTTGATAATTTTTATACCCTTGTATACTGCTGCATTCCTATTCTGCTGTGATAGAATTAAGAGAGTATGGAGTTGTGCAAAAAAACGATAAAGAAAATCGGAATCAATATAACACATCACATGTAATAATCTGTGGAGTGCCAAAGAAAACTATTTCTTTGTTTGTAAAGAAACAGGAAAAGGTTGAGACTTGATATAATTTATTACTTATTGATTATTTCTGAGCGATGAATGAAATAAAAAAACGACATGAAATTAAAAAGTCTACTTAAATGAAAAGCAAATTATATTGGCGAGTGAAAAAACTGTCAAAATTGCTATACAGCAGCATTTTGTTCAATGTTGATGTGTGTTTCATGACACTAGTATAGACATTATGACATGAATTAGCACTGCAGTGCACTGTTGATTAATTATGCTTACTGCAACTGCTAACTGCAATTGTGCTAACTGCATAATACAGAGGCACTACACGAATGATCATTGTGTAGACCACAACAAATACCTTATGATATCAGGACCTATGATATTATCTATAAATAGCAAAATTTATAAATAGCACATATGGATCACATTGACCTAGCTCAGTGTCAATCCTCTGGCATCCTGTGACATCATGCATTTAACCCTAGCATAAAACTTCTTGCTAAAATTTTACAGTATTTTCCGACTGTTCAGATGTTTTACCCAATCGCGGGCACTTGGTGTCATGGTGTCAGGTAATCAACACACAGTCTTTTTCTGTGATTTGGTTCCGCTTTTTCGATGTTTGCCAGATTATAGGCAGTACCTAACTACTTGCATGTCCAAGCATGTCAAAGCATGATTTCCAAGCAATAGCATAATACTAATTAAATAGTACATCTCCAAACAAGCTTTGATCTTTTGAGTGAATAATTTGGCCATTAATTTGACACTTGTTACCTGGTTATTTCGGAAAGTTTTATATTCGACTTTTAAACGTTTGCAGGGAAATGAGTATACGAGTCATCATTCTGTCTAATTTACCCACTCTCCCTATCTTATTTAAATTTTGTGCGAAATATATATTTTAATCAATTAAATATTTATGATCTGTGTCTGACACAATTAGCCTATTGATAATCTCATATAGTTATAGCAATTCTACCCTATATCATTCCTATGCACACATGGTTGGAGCCACCAAAACTCGTTTGGGCTTCTTGTTCTACTAAGGTACACAAAGAGACAACATCTTCATGTGTCGACTTTCTATTCATGATGAACACAGACAACAGTTTCATACACCCAGATGAAAAAATCACAGGGTTATGTGAAATAGAGCTTATTTCAAGAATTGTGTTGTTACAATATGTGGTCAAAACATTTTATAATTGACCACTATTGATAAGCACCCTTGAGACTTGTCAAGCACAGCCAGCCGAATAATTGTAGCTGGCATCAACCACTTGTGCCATCATAGGATACCTCATTCAATTGAAATCTAATCTGAAAACAACTTCAGTCTCTCAAACTAGTACAGCAAAATGGCTCCAAAAGCACCATTGTATTACATCGTCAGCTCCATTGGAAGAGAGGAAGTAAGCATTGGTAGCAGTAATTGGATCAAAAACTCAACTCTATTAAAGGAAAAGGACAAGCTAAAACACTCAGTTGTGGTGAGTCATAAATTTTCTTAGCAAAACCCTTTTTTTTTTAAATTTCCAATATTCAAATATGCAGTTTTATTTTAATGATTTCAAATCTATTTTTTAAGATTTATCAAGTTGGTTCATTTGAAAAGAGTGCCATATGGTTGAAATGCCCCAAATACTGATTTTTGGTATACATTGGTGTTTAGCAGCGCCAACATGGATTGACAAGACAAAGCCTCGCAAGTGCCTATGCCTTACTGATCTGTGGATATTCCAAATGTTATCTTGGATTCCTTTCTTATTGACTAGTGTAACAGCTGCTCTGATTATTTTTTCCAGAAATGCTATTGGCCACCACCCACCACAAACGGAAAAAGCCTCAGGAAGGAGCATGCATTTCCAGATATTGGCAATTGGAAGTTGTATGACGCGAAGATATTGCAGCTTACAGGTAATGAGACAAAGCTAACATTGTCTACGGCATTGGTTTCAATAATTTATCATGATTGCATCACACTATAGGAAAGTACTATATTAGGCCGATAAATTCTTGTGGGATATCCCATTCACTTGGTATTATCGGCTGTGGAATCTTTTAATCTTCGAGGGTGGTTATAGCGGAGATTATAGCTCAAAAAATAATTTCTAAAATGAGAGATTTTAAAAAAAAGCACAGCTGATACATATATCCTCAGTAACAGGATGGAACTCGGAGTTGCAACCTCAGTCAATTCATATGTATTTGAGCGCTGCACACATAACATGACCACCGCATGCACAATAGAGCCAAACTTAAGTTCAATCTACAAAAGTTTGCAGTATTAAGCAAGATCGTGTTGCAAACATATGCCAGCATCCCTCTCACTAAAATGTTACGCATTTTCTTTCCAGAGGACCACGAAAAGGCCAAGGTGTATGAGTCGCAAGCAAGAAAGAAGGATGATATCACTACTGGTTAGTTAAACTTTACATAAAACTATAAATAAATATAACTGATGTCCCCAGCAATGTGGTTGCTGTTAGGTTGGAGGTAATGGTTCGGTTTAAAGGCTGTCCTTTCCTATGTCTGAATTAGTTACTATCACTAAGCATCAATATTTACACTAAGGATTAAGGTAAAATCTTATCCAAAATTCTTCAACTGCTTATTCTGTGTTGCTGAGACATCAAAATTTTCTATCCTCAACAACCAGGAATCAGAATGGGGTAATTCTAAAAAAATTTGTCAATCATTCAAAGAAATATTCACATGGCCTGACATTCAAATCAAGTGTCTGCGCTTGCGACCATTGAAAACTCAGGGAACAGCACTGTACATGTATATATTTAGTCCTGTTTGATCTCGATGCTTCACAGGTCGCTGTACTGCTACATAAAAATTGGTCCTGCTTAAGATTTCCCTTGCAAAAAGAGTCAAGGATATTTATTCTAGGAATTCTTACAAGTATTTGGGTTGTTGGATGTTGTCAATATAAACTATTGGCGAGGCAATTTATTTCTGGTAAACAAGCGCAGACTGAACTAATGATTTCATACCACAAACAGGTTAACATTGATGTTTTGGTTTGAAAATACTGTGTTTATGTAGATACAGAGGCTGGTGAACAAAGCTTGAGGAAAAAAACTCTGTCATCTCCCCAGCGAATTCAGAAGGACCCTAGTAAGTGTATGCAGCATTCTTTTATTTTCACATTTAATTTAGGGCATGCAGTTGCGGTTGGTGTGTTTATGTAGCGAAAAGGACCACTAAATCTTTGGTTGGGAACTGATAGCAAGCAGAAAGGAGTGGTCACTGTCATGATGTGTATGCATGATTTGCAGTACCGGTATCTGGTATTTGGTGTGAGTTGATCATTACTATACACGTTATGGCCGGTCTAGGTCTTGCTGCTAGTCAGCATTTCCTTTATACTGTGATATATATTAAAATGTATCCCACATTGAGCACCATTATCGATTTGTTGCACTCAAACCCCTTGCCGGCAATACGTTAAATATGATCTGTGGTTTGTTATGGTCCATATAATAAACAATTTTGTGCCCGGTGCAATCATTTGACTAAGAAAATAATTCAGTTGTAATTTTTTAAAGATGATGGTGATGGAGAAGAGAGGAATGGTGCAAATGATGACAATAGTACACATGATGGCAGTAGTATGGCTATACCACTACCGTCATTTGATCTAAAGACCTCTCATGGTGAGTTATAACTCAAGATTGATTCATGAGATAAAATGCATTACCAACTTAAAGACCGATTATAGAAGAATCATGATAGCGGGCCCCACCAGATGCACTTGACTCAGAATTGATTTAATAACCTATAATGTTATTCGAGGCAGCCTCTTCCCAATATATATGTTCAATGATTCGATATCTCTGATTTTTGCAACACAATAAGCTAGCCCAATCATCCAGGCGTTGTTGTAGTCGCAGGAAGGGATCATTATTATCAGCCAAGTCTATTTTTGACATTGCCTTGGAGTTGCGATGTCACGGGAAATGGGTTGACAACTCCGACCATCTGTGAACAATAATTGAAATACACCAGAAGTGCTAAACGTCTATTTCTCTCTTGGTATCTTCAATATCAACTAACATCCGTTGACAGTTAACGTCCACCATGGGTTCAATATTTAGATGGTTTCTGCCAAAGATGAATATCATGGATCCATTTCGGTTCATTGATCCATAGCTACATTAAAAGCAGCCACTTTGTTTTGTTGTTAAGTTAAGAGAGAGTGAAAATACGACTTCAGAATAAGTACCTAACAATTTATCGACTGCTAGCAAAAGAATTCATTGTTTTTAGATGAAGATCTCATTTCAACTCCGAAAGAAAAAATCCCAGAATTATGAGTCCAGAACCATCGGCTAGTACGCGTAAGTATCCCTTTCTCCTTTTAGTCTCTGTACAAAAATCAGGCTCATTGCAACAAAGATACAGTATCCAGTTTTTTTCTGAGACTTGAACAGTATTGCTCAAATGAGAGAATAATATTGGAACAGATAATAGCCAGACAACTTTGGACCGGAACTGAGATCTGCCTTCGCTTCTAACACTTAATTGGAATGCCTCAGAAACATGCATAGGTGGTTCAATATATCAGTGCACTCTTTAAAACATGTTCATTGCAGTAAGATGAAGTTGGATTGAACCTATAGCAGGACAATTTCAAAAAGAATACAGATAAGCTTAAGATTTTTGAAAACTTATCATCTGAAATCCTTTTCACATAATTTGGTCAAATATTTGAATAAATTCCAACCAATAGATTGGCCGAGGTCACTGCAGAGTAATCAATTTTGCTGCTGATGATAAATGTGACCAACTTGATCCGAATCGATACGGTAATTTCCGGACTACAATAGCTCAGTCAAGTTCGCTAGACGGATATTTATCATCTGTTCCTATCAAAACTGTGGACCACCTCGCTACCTTTGTTCTGTAACTAGATTTAAGCTCAGTGGTCACTTTTTCAGCTCAACAATGGTATACTATAACAACACAACCCTATTAGTAACGAAATACATAAATATCTTATGGGTTGTCCCCCTCTGTGAAAAATGGTGGACAACTCCTGATTGAACTGTTGAACCTTGATAAGGAACTTTTAGCATTGAATGGAATACTATGATATTATTTTAATTCCAAGTTTTTATTGTAGATGGATATTCACAATCGTGTGTGGAGTTGGGGGAAACATCAAATCAGAAAATTGAAAGTGAGTTATTTGAATGTTGATAAATAGATTAATACTCCCTGGATGGCAGCGACCATTTCGATCTAAATCATACATTTTTTTATCTGTTTGTCAATTATTAGGCTGACACTTACTGCCAACACCAACACAATCAGGCAAAGTAATTCATCCACAGTCTTCCCTCAAATACAGGACAAAGTACCCCAATATATTCTTTGCGAAACAAAAGACTTTGCCTTTGGTTGTATCGCTGGAAAAAACTTTGTGAATAATTGGTTGAATGGATGTTCATATTTCTTCTATAGGGTTGCTGACAAACCTTGATATGAAGGTCAGCAAGATAATCAGACACCTTGAGAGAGGAGAGAGTGGCAGTTGCTCCGCAGTCGAGAAAAACATACTCGACATGTTTGAGAGCCCTCTGGAATCTCCAGAGGAGCTCACGCTTTTCAACGAGCAACTCAAAGAGGATGATACCAAGTATCAGCAGTTTGTAAGTAGACCAGTGGTTAATCAGTATTTTAATTTGCAATATCAAAAATTTTGGGTAGCAAACATGCTGCAAAAATAGGTGGATATGTAAAAGGGTGGCTAGATTTGGCCTGGAGTTCAGGGGTCAAGGGAAGAATCATTTCTGCAGCACATGATCTACATCTGATATGAATCATGACTGTGCTCGAATTAGTTTGCTCTTATTAACCATAACGGCAAAGAGAAGGCGAATTACAGAATGTCAACCATATCGGCAGATCGGCTACATGGGGGCCTGGACGGAAAAAAACAGACTTTTTAACTTTCATGACACATATACAGATACGCCATTATAAAAATGTTGTGTTTTTTTCAGTTTCCATAAAATTTATTCTTGCAGCAAAAATTCTGTGAGACAATCGGAGGAAGGAGCCTCACCGAGGCTGTTTTCATCACAATGAGGAGAGTGGCTTCAAACCATGTTTGGCAGCATTTCACGCTGCAGGGCACAAAGACAAAACAGTGCCTTGCAGGCACAAGAGTCTTCAAGACGATAGAGAGTAAGTAAAGGCTTTGATGACAAAATGCTGCCTTAAGCGTAATTTACACACCTTTGTTGATTCAATGAGTGATTTCAGAATTATTAGCGGAAGTTACCTGCCCATGAGGTTTTGGAAGACAACTACTTGTGTAAGGCATTTAGTATGAACCCTCATGTGATGGGCAACATAGACAATTGTTATTCAATATTTACTCTGTGAGCTTTTAAGGGTAGAAGCACATGATATTTATGAGCAGGCAGGGGTAGTGGTTCTCACTGTACTTCAAAAATTTAATGATAAATCTAGACAGGACATTAAATGGAGTATTTAATGTATTTTGCTGGTAAAAAGCGTTATCTCATATTTTAATAATTCAGAGGTATCCAACTTTAGATTAAATTTCCTTGAGAGTAAACAATTATTAATTAGTTTACATTATCCCATTATGTCAAGTCACTAATCCTTTATTTAATTTCCAAAAGAAGAACATTGTTGGATAATTAGTTTTCATTTAAATAAGGGATTAGTTTAATTGAGTTGAAATTATCAAAATATGAGATAACGCTTTTTACCAGCAGAGGGCAGAGCAGTGATGCATTTATTCTAGGGTGCCATTACACCATTGGGATGTGTAGTAGCAACGGTGTTATCATCAATCATACCTTGAGTTTGAGCTTTTCGAGATCAACTGATATTAATTTTAATCTACCCTATAGGAGTTTAGTTTTCGCGGCATTTAGGATTCGCATTTCGGTTGATTCCTAGGTTGCGAAATTTAGTGTATCTTAAATTAAACTCACTCACCATAGTTGCATAAACAATGTACAATTATACAGGAATACACCTTCCCAAGCATGCAAGCTAGCGTGGTATTGGTCTAAGTGTCTGCCTTGCAATCAGATGGAGAATTATGCCCTGGGTTTGAATCCCAGCTTGGACATTTTTTTTAAATTTTCACTAGTAAGCCTACTAGCGAATTTAGTTCCAGGTCCAGATAGCGAAATTAAACTCTATAGCTAAATTAAACTCCTATAGGGTAAATGATTTCTTTAACAAATAACAACTCGAACGTGATTGTGGAAAGCTGCTCAATCTCATGCAATTTTCAAACTCAAAACCCAATTAAAGTTGATCAAGTAGTAAATAAAACCTGGACTGCAGACCAAATGAGAACAACATTGCCAATAAACAATGGTCAAAACTCAAGTGCCTTATCTGTATATTGTGCTTTGCTTAAGTTTCTTATGTTCACTATGTTTTACCCCAGTTTTGTTTGACTGCCTGCGCTGCCTTCTAGTAATTGATATGTTTATCTTTCAAAGGAGCTGTGAGGGCACTGGGATACAATGACACTGCGGTGATAGAGAAGATGGGGGATCTCTGTAGAGCCGCACCTAATCAGAAGGGCGGCATCAACTTCAGTGTTGGAAACAAAATGTAAGTTGAGTGGCAAATGGCCTGTCATGACAACCTTTGTTGGGTGGGGAGGGGGCGCCGACAAAGCTTGTCAAGACATACTATCTGGCTCAGTACAATGAATTGCACACAGACTGGCACTTTTAGGTTAATTGCAGTTCAAGCTCCAGGTAGTCAAGTTTCATTGAAAGACTTAAGATTGTGTAAGGTCTTTCAAGTAAGTCTTAGCCTAGTTTCTCTAAACAAGTTATAAATATGTATGCAGCTTGTTAGAACTGAAAGTAGCGAGCAAATAACAAAGGTCATTGCTAAGCCGATGCTCAATGAATGATAAATTTTTATTTTAGGAGCCCTACTTTGAGTTTACTATCTGACTCTATTACCATTCAATCCAACGAATCATATAACTATTTTGAGCTTTGAGCTCAGACCTCTGTAGGAGCTCAAACCTTAAGGAGTAGGAGGTAGCTCAGTTGGTTAGAGCGCCTGCCCTTTAGCGCGCAAGCGTTGGAGGTCCTGGGTTCGAATCCCGCTGCAGTCTACTGACTACTGGGCTCATATGACGCCCCAGGTGTGCTCCGACCTGCCTGCAAACTGAGAGCAACTTGGCGCCGAATACGGCGGCCGCGCCCTTAAGGCACTGATATTTCTCAGTCCTCGGACGGAGACAACACTTGCAATTTTAACCCACTGTACAAGAGCGGACAACTCCTTAAAATACAAAGGAGTCTTGAAAGAAGCATTGTATCGGTGGAGTTGAACCAAATGCATTGTAGGAAAACAACTGTAATAAGAATGTGTTGTTATTCTCTTCTTTTAGAAAATCACAGAGCTTACTCTGAATGGGGACAGCGATGACTGCAGCATAAAATTTTTCTCCACCATTAATGTTCATTTTTTACTTTTGATAAACAAAATTGTTGATTACACGTATATAATCATCATTGAACATTATTTTGCAATGAATAAAACAACTTGGAACATCACTACACTCTTTGCTTATCAAACGACGAATATGAGGATTTGATAGACTTGTGAGGTAAACAGAGCTTTGAAAGTTGTAGTGCTGAAGCAATGGCTGTTGTCTTACTGTCATTGCTGTGCAGTGCAAATCGTCAAGTCATTTAAATTTGGAAATTTTAATGGATTCAGCACTGACGAATTGGATTGTTATGATGACGTTATATAAATGGTTTCTCCAAATATCGGGCAAAAACATGCTTTTAGTAGAGTTCGACGATGACGGATTGGATTGTTATAAAGACATTATGTAGATGGTTTCTTCAAATATCGGGCAAAGTGCGCTCAGGGAATCGCCACGATACTGGGTTTCAATGATAAAAAATTTTATCGTGAAATTGTTATGAAAACATTTTGCAAAACATCGTTCGAAACTATTATCACGGCAATAAAATTGTGTCTACACATTTTGCTATTTTGATGTCGTGGCACGACGTTATCACGAGGACCACTACTGTTATGATAATGTTATCAGAAGATTTTCATAACATTTTGTGTTTGCTGGGAATTCCCACAACACAGAGCATATGATAAAATCCACAGATTAAATTGTCACAACAGCAACTGGACAATGCTCTGAGCAAAGCTGAGGATTGGGTTTTGCTAGACAATTACTCTGGATCAGAGAGATTAGCTACCATTGTAGAGGATTTTAAGGGGGTTACCCTAAGGCGGCGATACCCGCCACTGCAACCACGCCCATTGCCTATTTATACTGAGTCACCAACCCTCTAAAACGAGTACGCCGACTCTATCTGCCTGGAAATATACCGAGTACGACGACTCTAACTGAGGGGGGGGGGGTGACGAGTACGACGACTCTAAATGAGGGGGGTAACGAGTACGACGACTCTATCTGAGGGGGGGTAACGAGTACGACGACTCTATCTGGGCTGGGAATATAATTGACCTGACTTTGGGGGGGGGGGATATGTGGACAAAGATAGTAGGCTTATTTATCTGGCAAGATTAATTTTGGAGGGAAGGGATATGGACAAACTATTAACATATTTATCAGGCAAAATAAATTGGGGAGGGAAGGAATAGGGACAAACTTTTATTACTACTTATTCGTCGGGTGAGATAAAAGGAAGCAAATGGGCCAGGAGAAGAGGGTTGGACAATATAATCAATGGGAGGGAAGGGGTATAGAAAAAATAAATAACCACATAGGGGGGAAGGTAATGGCTCTGGGTTTACAACTATCTTTGCGAGAAAACTTGACTGGGCTGGACTGAAGCTGGACTGGACTGGATTGAACTGAACTGAACGGGAACTGGACTGGCAATCAGGTCAATGGATGCAGTGGTACAATGGGGGTTTTCACTTGGCCTGTACCTACTACCCAAGGGAGGCTACAGTCTATCGACAGAGTACAAACAAGGCAACATTATGTCAAGGCAGGGAGGTCTGCCAGCAGGCAGAACTCAAGAAACTTACTTCAGTTGGTTAAGTTGTAAGGCACTTTATTGGTGATCTGTAGACTAGTTAAAATATCAAGGTCTTGTTACTTCAGCTGCTGGATACTAACTGAAACTTATTCCACTGTTGTTTGGCTATAAATGCATAGTAGGTCATGCGATACTACATGTGGAAATTTTCCATGGAAAATTCCATAGATGGCTTGTAATAGTTAAAACAGGTTTAAACTGGTTAAAATAAGAAAAGTTACTAAAATGATGACATGGGCAGACAACTAGTAATAATTAAAAAACATGTAAAATAAATTTTAAATGTCCAGCTGTGGTAGAAAATCCACCACACCATCATAATGCATATGATCATGGGATATATATTGTGATCGAATGGAGAATGATGACAATAGAAATGAATATTCTTTCTATGCTCACAAAATCTGCTATCTGAGATTTGCATAACAAAACTAGGGGTAACTGTAAATTGCTGAACAGGCTGAACAGACTGAACAGCTGAACAGAATTTCTCAGACTACTATTTGTTTGATTCTTTACATGATTGGCTAATTTTGCATAAGCATGGAAAATTCTTAATATTCTTCTCATTAAATTATTTATTTTAAGTTTGCATTCACCTTGGTTTCTTTCAATTTTATGCACAGCAAATCTTTTGGCGTTACACGACGTCACGACTAGTGAATGGATGGAAAATAGCCCCCCCCCCCCCCCTATAAACAAAGCTTGTTAAGACTGGCTAGATGGAAGGTTGAGCTGGATAATGTTTCTGGTATCCAATTTCCAGAGCACCATCAGATTTTGTCAGAATTGGCACATTGATTGCTTCATTTGCTTGCCCTAAATTGGTTATATTAGGTGCCAACAGGAACTTAATGACTCATCAAATCATTTGGTTAGGAGGAATGTGTCTGACAAGTGATCGCAAGCCAGAGAAATGATAAAAAATAATAATTTTAGTCTGAGAAATTCTGTTCAGCTGTTCAGTCCGTTCAGCCTGTTCAGCAATTTACAGTTACCGCAAAACTAGTAGCTGCACAGAAAGCCCACACCAGGAAAAATGTGAGTGTTTTTGTTTACTACAAGTACATTTATTTGTTTATTTCATGAACATACTAGTGTCTCTTCCAGTACTAGTAGCCTATCCTCTTCCCAGGTGTTTCAATGTGATGGTAGGTTATCAATATTATTAGAAAATCAATAATTTAAAAACATTGGGTTTATGTAAAAAAAATAGGTCTATGTAATTGTTGACCTTACTTTCAGCAAGGAGTAACTTCGCTATTACAGCTTACTCCAGTCCAAATCACAGGCCTTCTGTAGTTGGTGCAAGTCCAGTGGTCGAGTGCCCCAGTGGTCAAGGTCTGAGAGAGAAAAGGCCTCGACCACTGGGGCACTCGACCACTGGACTTGCACCAACTACAGAAGGACTGTGGTCCAAATCACTACATTTAAAGCATGCCAGTTACTCATCAGCCTTTTAATGCGAGTGAGATTGGATTGCTGTTACTACTAGCAAGGCGTAACACTGCTGTTAGCATTATTAGTAGTGTTAATGTTTTTAGAATGAAGATACATCTAGTAGTGATGATGACAACGGAAACAAGGCATAAGCTTGGTCACTCTTTACTGTTCAGTGTTCATGAATTACAGATGCTCGATTCGGTTTTTTTTCAGCTGGCTTGTACCAAGCGGCTCAAGCTAATACTATTCCAGGAAGACTTATGAAAGGTGAAGGATAGTTCAAAACCTTGAAAACTCTAGAGGAGTTAATAGTTTGCTGGAGGAGCCATTTCACACACACCTAAGACAGGTGACATTCAAGCCTTACTTCATTTAGACTCTCACCTCAGCTTGCCAAAAGTTAGTGCTAGCTAACATTAAGTCACCCATAAACTAGCTAAACTAAGCCAAATATTACTCCTCTAGGGTAACTATAGGTTATTTCTGTAGTGTTATATCTATTTCAGCATCTATGTTTTATTTAAAGAAGAGTCAGCTTGTAAAATATGTGTAGGGTGATGTCATAGGTCTAAGCAGTTGACATCCATTACAAGAAAGCCATAACCCCCCTTCCTCCCCCCGTGTTTATATATCTACTTGCTTATAATACAAATAACATATTCCTCCAACAGATTTGTTCAAAGGATGTTCTACCTCCTGCTGTTAACTTGAGTTGAGATCCAGTTATGCGATTATATTTCCGCTCCTTAATCTTGAGTTTCATCATTCTTTCAGTGATACAGCGAAGGAGGAGGAACCACGCAAAAAGGCTTAAAATAACTATTCCGGTCATAGATCATTGCCAAAGTCCAAGACTAAGAAGCACCAAATTTAACAAGATGACCAAGTACAAAAAATTTTATATTCTTGATGTCCTTTGTTGCATGCCCATAGGTCATATTGCAGGTACGTGGTTTACTGCAGTATATATTCATTTGATACAGGCTTGTACCAATATCTACTTTCCATTTAGTCAATGAAGAGGATTTGTACCTTGAATGTATTTATCAATACTGGTTTTCACAGCAGGAAATACCTTTTTTTTTTGCTTTCCTTCTTGTTTACACAGGTCATATTATTGTTGGTATTCACCTTCCAATTAGTCATTGACTGGATTTTTACCTTGATGAAGAATGCATTATATCAATACAGGTTTTCGATGCATTTGATAAGCACATTAGTTCGTCTTTCTTTGCTTTACTTCACGTTGAAATCACCGCAAGTCAAAGTGGTATTGCTGCCAGCCCTCATTGCTCAATAGATCACTTTCCGGCCGCCAGTCTTTAATTTATTGTTTGAATCCATCTCTGACAGAGACTCAAGGCTGTTGGTATGCTGCACCCGTTCTTACATTCACTGTCCTCAAAAAAACCATTGAACAAATTTGTAACAATCTATGGTAAGAAATCAGAAATATCTGCATACTTAAAATCCGCAGTATTATAATTGTTACTTAATATGCTCCTAAAAGTCTGTCTTGTCGGTAGAATTTTCCGCATGTTGCTGAGAGTGCGAATATACCAAGTCGTTTAGAGGATTTCACCTCCCACTGAATACAATGCATTTGAACATAAATCAATGGTTACATCCTATGTTCTCCTTTCAACTTGAGATCGAAGTTTGGTAGAGTCAGGCATGCTCACATTCTCACATTTCTTTAGGATCAGACCTGAGTACTGGTGGTGACAATTGTTTGTTGGTTTTGAACTTGTCTCCACGATGTTCAGTCAGAAAATCTTCTCGGTAAATGCATTCACTGTTGCTGGGTATTGTCATTGTGAACTATGTTGTTGTACACAATCTGAGTGGTTGAGGCATTAACTTCAGTTACCTTCCAATTCTTAGGCCCTCTCAGGAAACAGATTTGTGCTCCTGTTATAGCATTGGACCCTAATACGTTATATATTGTTAGATATTGTTGCCCCTGAAAACTTGTGTAGAAGTTGGCTGTTTGTTTGTATTTGAACACCATAGGTTATACTCATACTGCTGTTAATACTTACAAATTTGATACAAGACTGGTATGTTTTTTGTTTGCTCACATTGTATAGAGAACTGACACTGATATAATTCACTCACTTGGTGCTATAGAATTGATACACCTGAGGGTGCCTTGGACTGCAATTTTTGTTTGTTTTGTATTACAACTGTGGTATCGAGCAAATAAACAGTGGTTATCCCCCTTGACATTAAACAAAGTATACTAACTGGCTCAGACATTTATCTTAGTACTCACTCTTGTTTTGTATTTGTATTGTCTATTATTTCTTACCTTGTCAATATTCTGTTTTATTCCAGTAATGCTTAGAGTCATTGTGTAACAAACCTTTACATTAGCTTAATACAATTTTATGGAAGAGTAAGGTTTGTTTTGCCAGTTTAGCAGTTAAGCAAATAAAAACACCCAAAATAAATATTCAGAATACTTATTTCTGTGCAATGTTTATTTAATATCGATCTAAGGAGGATTTCTGGGATATCGGAGTTTGTTGATAGTTTTGCATCGAGGCTAAAAACGGATATAATCTCGGAAACTAAATATCGATCTAAGGAGGATTTCTGGAATATCAGAGTTTGTTGATAGTTTTTGCATCGAGGCTGTACCAAAGTCAATACCCAATCGAGTTATATGTTCATATAATCTCAAACAAGTAGTTTATATTAATATTTGTGCACTATAAGTTTTTATAGTTGCTCGTAAATATTTTAGTTCTAAAATATTAGCCGCAATTACAAGACAGTAATAAACACCTGTTATAAGTTTCTATAGCCAGGTAAAGCAAGTCATACACAAAATAGGAAGGATATAACACAACTGACACTGGCAAACTCACTCACTCACTCAATGCAGCAGCTACCCTCTCGGTGCCTACAAGTTGAAGTTTGCCTAGTCTTTCCCATGACATCTCCCACCACATATCTAGACCTGTCCAATATTCACAGCCTGACTTTGCCCAATATGAGGGGAGACATTTCATACTGACTGTTGTTTTATTAGCTTGCTCAGTAGAGCTAACATACTAGTGATTTTACACTTTCTTGAGCCATAATATTCTAATTCATTTTGTTTCTAGATTGAACTGTTTGCTGTGGTTGCTCTGTACCGGCGTCCTGCTATCAAGCATTGTGATCCAACCAACGATAATGGTAAGTGACCAAAGCTGAAACAAATTTAAAACATTGCGATCTCATGATGCAGCTGCCACTGCATTGTTTGCATCTACTGAACTTTCAACTGTTTCAAATCATCTTGATGATTTTTGATGACTTCTTAGGGGATCAGTCATCAAGTCAAGGGTTTGAACAAATGTTTCATGACTTCCAGTCTGGTTTCAGTGAGCATCAACAGCTTGCAATTCGGGATGAAGTTGCAGAGTGGGCCTCACAGCAGCGTGTCACTCGTGACCAAGGGAATGGTATTCTAAGAATACTCAACGCAATCTTTCCATTGATCCCATGAGACATGAGTGCTCTGCTGCACACAGCAAGGACTGTAGCAGTTACCAAAAAACTTGGTGGGGAGTACTCATACTGCCGCTCTATAAATCGAGCCCTGAGGGCTTTTGGCCGATTCTCATGTCTGTTAATGGTTCTAGCCCTGTTGTTGTTGCCTTGTATTATGGTGCTGGGAAGCCAACAGATATCGCCGAGTTTATGAATGACTTGCTCGAGGAAGACACTCGACTCTCTACAGACTTTGTCCACGATGAGACTACTTATTCTATGACATTACGTAGTGTCATCTGTGATGCTCCCGCTCGTGCCCTTCTCAAATCAATTGTTGGTCACAATGGCATTGATGGGTGTGAGAGATGCTGTGCTAAAGGTAAATGGAAATCTGGTAGAGTTTGTTTCGATGACTTAAAAGCAACTCTGAGGACAGATGATGACTTTGCCAGCCTCAATGGACTGACACCCTTCTGATGACCATCTTCATACCTGAGGCTGGCAAAGTCATCATCTGTCCTCAGATACCAGCTTTCCGTGTGTAACTGGATTTCCCCTAGACTATATGCATTTGGTCTGCCTCGGCGTAATGCGACGACTAGTTAAGTTTTGGAAAGTAGAAAAAACATCCTTAGCCCGCCTTTCCCAAATACAACTGTCTCAGATACAAGGTACAGGTACAACCTCATGTTCAGATGCCTGCCTGTCCATTCTTTTAGAAAGCGATGAACGTATTAGAAACTACTACTTGGATTTTTCTCATCAGCTACTAGTTTCTTTGTGAAGGAGGCAAAGCATTTGTATGGCGACACATTTGCAAGCTACAATGTCCACTCACTGATCCACCTTGTAGATGATTGCAGAAACTTCGGTACTAGTTTGAACGCCATCTCCGCATTTCCTTATGAGAATTATTTGGGCCAGATGAAACGGTTAGTCCTAAATAAAAAAGAGAATATCAGAGCGACATCAGCTTGTGGGAACAAAAGAAATTTGTATGAAATTGACTGCTGATTATCGCAATGGTGTTGTCAGGCTTCGATCTGGAGAAGTTTGTTTCATAGTTGATCAATCTGCCAATACTTTGACAGTGGGAACAGTTCCGAAGCAGCGGTTTTGCAGTTTGTTTACGGTTCCATGTGACTCGCTGGATTTGTGTATAGGAAAATTTAGAAAATCATTGTTGCTTTCTTTTCAGCTTCTCCAGCTGCTAACGGTTGGGGGTTGCAACCTCCAAAAGGGAGTCAGCCTGGTAATGAGTAAACTTATATCGATACGAGCTAGATCATCGATGAATATGGAGGGGAAGGGCAACCAGGGAAAGGCTGCCTTTGGGAGTACAAAGTTATACTCATCATAATTATAAACACAATCTTTTTAAGGTGCCTTCGTCTGAGCAACTCCTCGGTCTGAGCTGAGGTCGGTTGTTGCTGGTTATTTCTGATATCCCACCTACTTCTTTTCGAACAATATTTAGAATGGTTATATCCAATACTATTTCATCCTTTCAGCTCATGAGGTTTCAGTATTATGATGAATTTATGAACTTTTTTCGTAATTTTTCAGATGTCCTTGTGCAGTTCTTCAAGGCGTCTGAGGCGGATGTCTACAAGCGAGTACAAGACCACCTGAGAAACCAGCCTGGACTGGTGGCTAAGGTAATATACAATATTTCATTCAAATAGTAAGGGGGAAATGTCTGGAAATCAATGTTTCCTATGGACTCATAATTAATAAGAAGCATTGTTCTATAATTAATCTATCCTCATGATCTGGCACGCACTGGCCTGCCATCACTTTGTATTTGTTGTATTATCAGTTGTATTTGCCGGCGTTGTAATCTCAAGATACGACTCCGTCCCTGTAAGGTGTCACTTTATGAATATGCATATATCTTTAGTCCCTGCTTGGTCACACTTATCTGCATCAGTCTTGCTTCATTGGCGTGCTGTGAAGTAAATTCTCTCATGTTCAGGTAAAAATCAACTAATCATCACGCTACAACTAGACTCTCTACCTCACGTGCCTTTTAAATCTGAACTCGGAACGCTTATTAGATCAATAAATATTGTATATTTAACTGCCTCCAACAGTTTTTTTTGTAATTTTTCCTCGTTCTGTTTCAGCACTTTTTTACAAACTCATTAATATTTATTTCACTCATTTCTTTCATGTGTAGATATTTGTATATACACACCCAACTCATTTCATACAATATATATTTATGAATTATCACCCTTAAAAGTAAATTTCCTCTTACATAAGAAGTTGTGTGCTCACTGACAAACTATTTGTTTACATCCAGTACAATTGACTCTTTAACGCATACGCAACAAAGCTGAGGATAATAGATCCAATGGACTAGATTATAGTAGTGTGGAAGGTTGTATGCTATACGCTGTAATTGATCTGCAAGATGTTTGAATCAAATGGGTTCCATGTATCGTTGCAATATCTATTGGAATGCACCATAGATGTGTAAAAGAGGCAGTTTATGTATCGTTACAATATCTATCGGAATGCACCATAGATGTGTAAAAGAGGCAGTTTATGTATCGTTACAATATCTATTGGAATGCACCATTCCGACATATACTAGCGTGACAGATTGCCACATTAGGCAGACATAGTTCAGCCTCTGAGGTTAAGATCTTTCCAACATAGTTTAGATACAGTTGTGCCGGCTGGGAATGTACAGGATGCAACCATGTCGGTTATGGGCCAACCAGTAGGTTGTTGGAATTTGAAAAGTAAACATATATTTACATTTCACCCAGGTGTAACTTTTACTCAGGTATGTATAGCCTTAGGTAGTGAGTGTACTCTCGGATATTGCACCTCATTTGCCTCTGATTGGTGCATGTTGCTAACAATATTCTATGCTTATAACATTTCTGCACTTGATGTAACTGGCGTGGCTTGGGTGCTTGATGTTGCAAAGGGCTCAGTTCCAGTGCATCTGTCCAATGTGGATTTATTGTATGTATCTGTCAGAGACAAGAAAATTCCATGGGAGAACGTTGTGGCGTTCAAGTCAGATAACTGCAGTGTTATGAAGGGGGCGAAGAATGGGCTGATAGCTAAGATCCGTAGCAAACAGCCAAACATCATTGATGTTGGGTGTATTTGTCATCTTGCAAACCCGGCGGTACAATCTTCTCTCAAGTCCCATTTCAATGCTAGGTCAGTATGAAAATGTTGTGTCCTTACTTATGATGAATATCCATGTTTACAAACACACAATTAACATTACGTGACATGCCAGAAAGCTCCCCATGTTGTAATTTCATGATTAGCAACACCAATGATCGTGGTAAAATAATTATGCTGACTAAACTACAGCCGACACACTTTGAGGAATAAGAAAGACTTAATGTCTTGTATTTGTATTTTAGTTAGTATTTATTATAAATCTAATGTTAGTTTTATGATTTCAGGACTTACCCTACCAGATGGCTCAGTGTAAGGAAGTGCATCATTAGGCTGATCTCCCAATACGAAATTTTGAAGTCATACTTCGGAGCAAAGAAAGACGTTGATAACCCTAGGACTGAGGTAGGAGGAATTTTCAAGACGTTGTCGGACCTTCTACTTCTACCATGGCTTCACTTTCTCAAGGGTGCTCTCCTGCCATATTACAACTTCAACACCAAATTCCAGGTAAGCCAAATGATGACCAAATCTAGTGCCTGTCACCAGATACCAATTCATACTAGAATACTAGAACTAACATTATCCTCATTATATCAATTTTATAATTATCATTACTCGCACGAATACTTCATATTGACAATGGCATGCATTGAGAGTTGTCCCGTCACATATTTGAGCGGACAAATCATGATTATATGCGCTGCTAATGCTATTTGTGATACCTTTTAAATAAGTTTTTATCGTCACATTTCAGTCTGAAGAGGTATTGATTCATGACCTCTATGGGTCAATGATTACACTGATCCAGGATGTCATGGGAAATTACCTGCCAGTCCAAGCTATCAAGGAATCTGGAATACAGTCGATTCAACACATGGACCGTTCGATCCAGCTGTCTGATACAGGGGAAACTCGACCAGTTCTTTGAGTAGGTTATTGAAGTGTTCATGGTGATTTCTGTGACCATGACAGTGAACCTGCAAGTGCATTGCAAATTCATTTCGGTTATGGCTGGTAACCGACAGTTTTAGATGTTTACCTTTTCTCAAAAATGTATTATAAATAACAGCGTAACTATCCAGCCTCTGCATTCCACATCTGAGTTTTAGAATTCATTTTGCAGAGCTGCAAAAGACTTTTACGAGAGAGGAGTTAGTAAGACGCTGAAGATATTACCTCTATCGGATCAGATGCTTCAGCTAGTGCCAGCTGCCCACCCGATGAACAAGGATAAGTATACTGTATATCAGATCCAGCAGTTAGCCAAGAAAATGATACAGGCTGAATCTGATGCCCTGGACAGCATCCACCATGAATCAACCCTAATGCTCACACTACTATCTATTCCACATAGTAATGCCCAATCTAAGAGAGTATTCTCAATGCTGAAGAAAATCTACACAGAACAATGGGCAGATTCATGCCAAGAGTCTATTGTGTCTCTGCTGGCTATCAAAATGAACAACCCACGTTGCTGCATAAATCTTTTAAACCTCAATCAATTCAATATGGAAATCAAGTGTAGTTTTTCTGTTTCTGTGTTTATATGTTATAGTATAGACAATGTGAGCTTCAACGGAATACAATGTACACATCATCATGCAGAATTTAAAAATAACACATCTGTTTGACTTTCCTCCTAGAATGCTGTAGATGCTGAAACTGAAATATGACCTAGAACAAAAATCTGGGGTGCTTCGGTGGTTTTTAATCACAGCTACTTGACAGGTATGCATGGGCCCACGAAATCGTGTGAAATTGCCTTCCAACACCATGCGTGGCTCAACTGGCTACACACCCACAGTCCATATGTCGCTACCAACAGATTCTGAGTAGCTGACCAATGAGCATTAGCCAGGGTAGTGTCAAGGTATATTTGTTGTACACCAAAACAAGAACTCCGAAGAAAGGCACTGTTAAACTTAATACATAATGATAGGGTAGAGGATCTTCATCTTTGTTATATTAACAACGTAGTATAAGTTTTGTTAATTTACAACTTTTTCATATATCATTTTGCAGTCTCAGTCTCAGCCAGTACAATTACAGTCTCAGCTTTGTTATAAAAATCCAAGTTAAGTTTGAGCATTTGATTGTCTTTGTCTTAGTTTGCGGGCCTGCACGCAGACGAAGGACATAGGACGCATGTGACAGGAGGATCATTACTTTCCTCAGAATCAGAACACTGGGTAATCCACCATCGATTCCACTTGCTTCTCTGTCTGAGCATTACACGGAGCAAATGATGACGCGGAGTTCTCTGCATAGTAGATTCTTCTAAATCGGACAATAATCTTACCCAGTTGGCAATAATAGTTTGACAATAACTTTAATACTTCATTCTTCAGGCGACCAATGAATGTCAGCAGAACTCTAACCAAGATGAGCTGGAAAGGACACATGCATTAGCCTAGATATTCTGACTGATGCAAGACAGAAGACAGTCAAAAAATCAAGACCCATGGCCCAGAGAAACTAGAAGCAAACACTGCCATGACAATCAGATTAATTTTGGGCATAATACATACAAGTCCAAAACTGCATAGGCTGGCTGGGTTTATTCGGACAACTCATAGTTAAGCTGGCTGCTGATTGGCTAATTCCGAAAAATTGAAAAATGATGTGCATGCATAAATAATAATAAATTAGGAGTAATTGTTTATGATGAAACATGGTTATGAGGGATAACAGGACTCATACCTTCAACTGCCTGTCCAACATTCCATGATTTAGAGTCAGATGACACATTCCTCAGCATATCTTGCTTGTATATGCTGATTTTAATGGGTTTTTCATCATTTTATAATCAAAATGTGAATGTTCAATGTATTTACCTGCAAGGTATATGTTCTTTGCAATATAGCCCATAGCTCCATGTATTTAGATTGACCAATTATGGGTTCTGCATAGAGATTCCAGGATTTATAGAGTGAAAAATTAACATTTTAATGACTTTTCTGAAAAGGATGGCACCTCAACTGTCAATGCGCATCTTCTCTATAGTCCCATGTCTCAGTTAAGTGAAATAAACCATCAGTTATGAGAATTATTGGTGTCAACACCATGGCCATCAAGCCTCATCACTAAGCGTATTCACAGAATTGCGGTTATTTTCTAGTGAGTCCGTGTATTCAGTGTAACCCACCCCTAATTGCTACAAAAACACTTGGGCTATCATGGAGTTATGTTTCCAATGTAGTGCGTTTTTGAGAGGACAACTCTGAACCAACTGCACACACCTCAATTGGTCATGTGACTGCAGTTGTTCTTCCTGGAGGTTAAGTTCATTGCTTACACTGCATATCCAACAGCCTTATAACTCGCATGCCTAATTTGTTATCAAATTATTTTCTCTTACAGGACCCTTGCTCGTAGTTTATGACCACACATGTAATCATCACGAGTATTGTCTCAACCATGACCCGGATTCCTCAAGGAAACTCGATTTGTAGTTGACAGATTTCATTGGTACAATCACAAAGGTATCACAAAGGTAGATAAAAATCAGTCTCAGTTTTGAAATTTGAGAACGGGAAGCAGCGCAGGAAGCAATAACAATGGACGTTTTAATTTAACTTTAAGTAAAAATAAAAGGGCCAGGCTCAGTCATAACGTCATTACTTTTCATTTGTTACAGGTTGCAGTGCGGACAAATTCAGTAATAGGTGGTCTCAGAAGTATGCTCTCCTATACTAATGAGGAGAACTTTGGTTTGACAGCCAACAAAGAACAAGCCTGTGACTGAGACTTAATCTATTCCTGTAGGCCTGCCAGTTTTGACATGCTTGGTATTTCTTATTGTGTTTGGTGTGGGAGTCAACAAGCAGTCTACACAGCTCCTTTATTCTGCTTTCTCAAACCAGTCATGGCAATTTATTTCAGTTTGTAATCTCATGGGTATAGCAGTAAAGCTGAGATGTTTAGCTTCAACTCTGTTATTCTTTTTTCAGGAATGTGACAATAATGACATGCCTGACGGGATGTCCAACTCCACTTCTGGTGCCGACACAGAATCTGCACTCCTTGCCACGATTCGGCAGAAAGTTACCTCACTACCTTGTGCTGCTGATATATTGGCCTTTGTGAGTAAAACGCAATGATTTAATTTTCTTGTTAAACCGTAAATTAATTAGGTGCCCCCACAAATTTTAAGTTGTGCATGTATAGGGTCTCAAAAACTGAAAGAACGGCTTCCACTGGCTTGAAAATTTATTGTGACAACCAGAATGGTATGCCGGTATGCTCAGTTGCACATTTTAAAATATTCATCATGTATCATACAGATGCAAAGACTGGTCATCCAAAGCTTCAATTACGATCAGGTGTGCCAAGATATTCTGCCTGCATGTTCTGAGTAACTTTGCACTGGATATTGCTTTAAGAAATTGTCACTTCTTAGGCTTGCGACAGAACTTGTGATTGCAACCACGCACATCCTCACATATTTGCTGTAGTGTTCTAGTCTCAACATGCTGCCAATGGAAAGATTACATGGGACTTTTCTCAAGGCCAGAATCCTGGAGATGACAGAGGATGGCGACGATAGGATGGATCGAAAACCTCGTGTGCGGATTACCCGCATATACGTTAGATATGCGTTGGTCGAATACATCAAGAAAGTTGAGTCACCACATCCGGTAGCAGATGTGATCAGTTTTGCTGCATCTAAGCTGCACCACCACTTTCCAACAATGAGGGACATAGAGACCACCAAGGAATCTCCATCCTTTGTAAGTCCACCCACTACCCATCGTTAGACAATATTTATTAACAGCTTTTTCGTTGTTTGTGCAATGATTGACAGTCATTTCATTTTCGATTGGAAAAAAAAAATTGATTATCTGATCAGTCCTCAAAAGCAAAGCTTTCGTCTTCAGCAACTCTCTTGCATGGAAGGGCAACTGTGATGGAATTATGTTTTTACAAAGGTCAGATTGTCTTTCCAATTTTTAATCAATAACAAAACGATCATAACATGTTCTATTCATCTGGTGTGAATTTTTGTTTATGTTTCTTTTAGGATGAGCTGTTTGTCAGATATCCTATAGGAGGGTCTGTGTATGACTGTTTTAAAAACTCCAATCGTGGTTTACCTGAAGAGTTCAAACGGCGCAAGAGAAAGACGACAGCTCCTGCTGAAGCCATAGTAGTCGATAGACCTGCCCCCCCCCCTCCTATACCAGCCTCGTATGAAAGCAAAGGTACTTGCTTATTTCTAACCTTAATACGAATGAATTAAACTAATTTGGGCGCTATAGGAAGCAACAGCTTAGAATCGTTGTGGTCAGATTTTAATACGAGATCACTTGCAACCTGGTATTTTGTCTATGGGCTTTGCTTTGGGAGATGTGATCGTGAGCAAATTACAAAACAAAAGATATGAATATGAAATTTTTCAAAAATATCTCAATAAATTTTAGTTCAAGAGCTGCAGACTGCAAGCCCTGCACGCAGAGATGAGCTCATGATGGAAACATTTGAGGAGAGACGAATATGGGCCACTCAATCTCGGGAGTTTGGGCCATCCATAGAGACTATTATGACCACGTATCCTGTATTCCACTCGGATGTTGATCAGGTATGGTATTCCACAATTCAGCATGATTCCAAGTGTCAAGATCTAGAGATCGTTGCAAAGCTTGTGAAAGCAAAAGTTTTCAGTGTTTGTTTTGTGCTTGGTGCTTGCGGTTAGATTCATTGAGCTTGATTGACTGACACAGCTGCTGTAAGATTTAAGCCATTGTTGAGTTCTGGAATTACATAGTTTGAAACCGAGCTGTATGAGGGTTAAACTGTGCTGGAACTTATTGAATTCTGGGTACAATGTCACCAGTACCGTATTGAATTTCGAATGATTTCTGAAGCCTCTATTTCCGAGAATCAACCCTGAAATTAGCACTGGTCTTAAAATGTTCAGCTGCAGTAATAATTATTGCTTTTTACTTATTAGGTGTTAAAGGAATGTGGCAGAATAGCGGGTGAGGGGTATCCTCAGAAAGGCTTGAAGATCATACAGGCTATGATCAAAGAACAAGAATTTTTAGGTGAGTGTTTATGTCAATATGCATTTGTCAAGAATTTTAATGATGCTCAGTACCAATCAAGTGTCATTCTGCTGTCAGAGTTCCACAGTTATTGTTTCCAAGCCTCTAGTCTTATTTGATATTGTATCAAGTTGCACCCCAAGTATCTAGTATGATATCAGCAACTGTTATCTCCCTTAACATCATCCATCATTCATGTGTTTAATACTTCATTGCTCTGGTAACGCTGGCAAGTGTTAAACTTTCTCATAGCCCTTTGCATAATCTCCATGTCATGATGACATGATTCAGACTTCAGTGCTTTTCGGTGTTGTAGATCCTTCAGACATCATCAGGTCAGCACTTAGAAAGATGAGGGTCAATAATGTCGATGGTGCGCTGAAACAGATCATGATTTTGAAGGACCCAATTACCGCTGCCAACAGCACTGGAGGAGTTATCTCAGCTCACCATGATGACAAGCTGTTTATGTGTCCATGGTGGCTTCTCTTTGGAAGTATGTAATCTATGTGAGATGCTCAGCATATTTCCACTAATGCACTATATATTACATATTGAAATGCCTACCTCAACCTTTGTTAAGTTTCTTGCCCATGTTATGGGCGTCAAAGGCGACGATGGCAAGGCATACAAACTGAGCAAAACGCAACACGAGCTCATAAGCAAGTATAAACGTTAAATTCTGTGTAGTTTGTATCTTATATTTTAAAATTTTCTACCGTTATATCTTTTAACTTGATCTCTTTGCCCGTCTCCTTGTCATTTTGCATAATTAAGTGTCATATTCCCTTTATTATCTTATTTTATTACATTCAACTCTCTTAATACTCTTCACTTTTCCCATATAACCTACATAGACCTATTCCTAAGCTTTTTTCCCCCAGATATATTCTCCTTATTACCCTTTTGCTTACTTCCAGTTTGTATACACTTTTTTATCTTGTTTTGTCATGTTTCATCATTTTTTAACTCTCACTTTTTATATTACTCTTATTACTCATTAAATTTTCTCTAATTACCTACATATTCCTAAGCCTAAGCTCGTTTCAAGTCAGTTGTGGATAAAAATAAAAAATAAGGAAAATTTGGATTTAATAACTCCATTTCTTAATTAGCAGTATTATTGAAGTATAAGACATACTGAAATTTTGAGAACAGTCAATTCGAATCATCATAAATTGGCAAAGTAACGATACCAAGATCAATATGATCATATTTAAAGCCTCACTCTCGTTACGATAACTATTTAACGATATCATAGCATTAGCATTGTTTGAATGAATAGGCCTGCAGACCATTTGTTATCGTTACTTTGATACAAATACTAGATCCTATTGATCAGTTTATGACCCTGACATGATCATATTTTAACGACTTCTTAGTTCCCCTATTTAACGACTGTCTACAGTTATAAATCGATCAAATTAACGAATGTATTTTCCTGTGTGCACTCAGATAGGACAGCCAGTTCCGATACCAGTCCAAACTCAGACTGTACGGCCAGTTCCATTAGCAGTACAAACTCGGACAGAACAGCCAGTTCCAGTAGCAGTACAAACTCGGACAGAACAGCCAGTTCCAGTATTAGTACAAACTTAGACAGGACAGCCAGTTCCAGTACCAGTACAAACTCTGACAGTACAGCCAGTTCCAATACCAGTACATACTTGTACTGGTACTGGAACTAGCTGTACTGTCTAAACTCGGACAGTACGCCAGTTCCAGTACCAGTACAAACTCAGACAGTACGGCCAGTTCCAGTACCAGTACAAACTCAGACAGGACAGCCAGTTCCAGTACCAGTACAAACTCAGACAGGACAGCCAGTTCCAGTACCAGTATAAACTCGGACAGAACAGCCAGGGTGGGGAATTACATTATGATCATTGTGATCCTGTTTGACATGGATTAAATGATTCAGCGATCATTCATGTGAACAAAGACAAATAAAATGATGATTGGTGCTGCAGCCCCTGCTTGTTACACCTAGGCATCGGAAACTACCTGCGAGGTTCAGTGCAATACTGGGCAAAAAAAAGAGAGGTGGTGTTTTCTATGGAAAAAAGTCATTCTCATGGACATGATGAAAAAGAAATTAATAGAATCTTGATGTACAGGTAGAGGACTGTCTTGAAAGAGAAGCGCAGAAAACCTCTGAAGGTCTACTCCAATGCTGACTATGCAGTTTGATTGGAAATAGTTACCGAGACCTACACAGGTTATCATCTATCATGTGAAAAGCAAACCTAGTAGATGCTGTGATTATGTTATTACTGCTAGCTTATCTCGAATTGGAAGAGAAAAATTTGATTGCAATAGCTAATGACAGGCACAAATGGCAGGCACCAAGAAAGCTCACCATAACACAACAGAGCCACTGTGTATAAATATGAGATTATTTTGTAGGTGCGGATATACGAACTCAAGGAGAGTAGGCCAATTCAATCAGCTTTTAAAATAATGATACACACACCTAAGAAGCTAGCTGGTTGTGGACAGTTCCTTACTATGACAGCTGTTACACAGAAAAATAAAGAGTAGCAAACGCCTGAAATTCCAACCAATGGCTGACTATGCATCAGAAATAATTGCACAGGTTATTATTTAGAGCTGGTTGGTAAAAAATGGGTGCCAAGTGTTTAACGATGACAGCTGCTTTGGAATGCATACAATAGTCAAAAAGTAACAGTACCAACTCTGCTTAACAAGGCATCTCTGGCTGTAGAACGATGAAATTATGATAGTGATAGCCGTGATGGTAATTATTGCACCAGAAAAGCTTATTTGATATTCCTCATAGTCTTTTTACATGTCTATGCATTGTTTTTAGTGATAGCACAGCTTATTAACCTATAATGATACTTCAAGTCAATTTGTTCTCAACTGAGTGTTATGTGACTGGAGCTGCCCACTGCTTCCTTAATATTTCGTCTTTTTTTGCAGGTTTGTCCTTTGTTGACCTCACCTAGAGCCTTCTAAATAAGGGTTATTCCAATATACTATCTGAGAAAATAATGTGCCAGGATAACCTGGAGCAGTATTTTGCTCAACAGCGAAGAGCGGGTGGCATGAATCAAAAACACCGTGTAGGCGATGACAAAAACACAGGAGGAGCTAGCCAAGGCGATAGCTGCCATATCTACAACTGTTGCAGCGCTATCAACAACAGTTCACCAGGGGCTTGCTCGCAGACCAAAGTCAGAGTTGACCTGCTACGGGTGTGGCCAGCAGGGCCACATAAGGAGGGAATGTCCCAACAAGAAAACCACGGGAAACGGCAAAGGTTCAGCTGGCTTATAAATATATTTACATGTAAATATATATATAATGTTGTACACTTCTTTACATTGCTCCATGTTACCTCATCAGATTACGGTGTGCCCTAATCAGCAGTTATGTATAGTTTTGATTTTGAGCAATTAATAACAAAAATGAAGCACTAATGTAATGAACTTATCAATTCGATTTAAATTTAAACAACTTTCATGTATAAAACATGGTTGTTGTCGTTTAAATGTTTTACATAACAATTTTGAACGGTTTAGGTTATGTTATCACAATGACTTATTTTTCAAAATTTGCTTTGATTGAAAATTGTGCGCATATGAAATGCATAGGAATGTTTCCTTTTTTTCAGTTAACAACTACCCCATTATAAATCGTATGGTTTCTGCGTGAATTTCAATAAAATCTTATCTTATCTTAAATCCAGTTTGTCCGAACTTGAGGCAAAATACCCAAAGGTCGCATTCTGTAGGGTCAATCATCAGTAAGACTGGTTATGCAGCTTGTATATTTGTGAACATCAAGGTGGCTCTTCGATCAGCATTGAGTGTTGAGCATTGAGTATTCTACCTTTCCTTTCGTAGGTAGAGTTGTCTTCTTTTCAATCAAGAGCAAACGTTCAGCTTGTTTTGGGAAAATCTTAAATGAGAATATTAATGAAGTGTGTTCCTTCATGATCTTCATGATCCGACTGTCTGCAGCTATTTTGCAGTGGGACTCTTGAGGAGATGGCCAACCTTATCAGAGCAATGCGGTCCACTCTCATCTCTCAGGGAGCATCAGTCTACGAAATAGAAGTAAATCATAATTATATCAGTCAAACAATCACCATGAATTCCGCCCGCACTCATAAATAGTGGTCGTACCGTCACCCTTGACACACCCACATTTAAAATATGAGTGGAAAAGAGGGTGCTGCTGTGTTCAAGGAGCCGGTATCAGTATCTTGTCTTTTTTCTGATGAGGAGTTTGCCGCCCTTCCTCTTCAACAGCGTCACACGTAGAGACTTTTGCCAAAACCCCTACCAAAAGAATGAACCTCAAGTTTTCACACCCTCAAACCAAATGGACCAAAACTGCCACCGATGAGCGACACATTGAGAAGCTGCTAGCCCAGGAGCTAGAGTTTTGTTTCGCAGATAGAAAAAAGGCGACCAAACAAAAACCGGAGGAATGCGTGATTTTTTTTCCAGCTAGTGGGTAAGGAAGTTGCTACTGTTACGAATCAAGGAGAGCAGGAACAGGACAAATTAATCATGCGATATCCTATATGTTCTCGCTGATACAAGACACTGGACACGGAAAAACTCAAGAAAAACTGACAAACTAACAAACAACAGTTGGCATTTGGGAATTCAACAAGTAATATTCATGATATGCAAAACCAAAGAGACTGAAGTTTTTAACTCTTTTAATCCAGTACCCCAATCACAAGCTCCGCAGCCATCTCAGCTTCAGCCTCCACCCACGTCTAGATCTAGATGGGAGGGAACAAGTAACCAGTTTGTTGTCCCCGATGACTCTGATTAACTTAATATCAATTGTATCATAACCTACGAGCTTTCAACATCCAAGTGCATACTTTTTACCCATCCAACTCAAACTTTACCTCAACAATATAGACTGTCATTTAACATAAACTGCGATACTTATTCTTACACACTTTATCTCAACAATTAAACACAAAAGTAATGTTTTTAGATTTTAGTTTCTGTTGTTTGAGAATTGATAATATACATACATCCAAAGCCATCAACATCATACAATCATCGATCTCATCAATCATCATTTCCTGTCCAAGCCACTCTTTTTCCATTTATCCAGACCACACCAAGTCGCACTGCAGAATCTAATGCATCTCAACCTTCACCTTCCAACTTCACTTACCACAACCATCATCAGGGAAGAAGCGGAAGTTAGCCCTGGAAGACTTACTCCTGGATCATATCACAACCATGAAAAAGCGGATAGAGGAGCAAAGGGATAGCGCCACTGACAAGTCATCTATATTCGGCAATATGATGACAAATCAACATTGGTTGTTGAGTGAGGGCCAGGCAGCGTGGCTGTTAAAAGTACAGCAAGCACTTGTGGATGTGCTCAATCCACCTGCTAACCCCCCTCCTGCGGAGAGTTCGAGCTCCTGGCAATACAAAAATCCGATAACTTACTCCTCTCATCTTATCTGAAATTTTTTCATTTTATAATCTTTATACATAAATTAATCTGCTACTTATATTATATACTTAATATCTTTACCCACATATTACTTATTTTTACTCGTATACTTGTCTCATATACTCAGAAATATGATTGCAAATAATTTCATCTCAAAGAAATAATAAGCATAACATTTACTTGATGGACACAGATGCAGAGAAATTGATTGTCAGGATGAACTCTGAGCAGGAAATTGTTAGTGTTTTGGGCCTACCCTGAATGGCGGAGAGGGGCTGAAGATGTGTGGCTGCCATTTCCATTTCAGCCCAGGTATCCACCGGAACGTCATGTCTCAAGGGCTACAATCTGTTTACAGGAAGAAGCAGGATGTATACAAGCTTATGAAGATGCTCTATGCTATGCCACTTCTGCCACTGACCTGACTCACTGACTCACCTAGAAGTGGGATTCGCCAACCTGCAGGCTAAGGTGAAACAGCTAGAGCATATCGTTGGGGTTACCAGATTGATGGTTGGGAGAGAAGGATGGAAACCAGCTGATTGGTCCATGTTTGGAGTCAAGACAAGGACCAACAATGCTCTGGAGGGATACCACCACAAGCTGAATAGGAAACAACCTTGTAACAAGCCAAATATGTACCTTCTCAAGAACATTCTATACAACGACAGTCAGGCGATAACCAATGACATTCAGCTGGTCAAGCGAAGGGAGCTATCAAGGAAAAGATCAGTTGCCACAAAGAGCAGACAGTCCAAACTAGCTGCGATGTGGTTGGAGTTACAGAGCAAGGAGATGAAAATTTCAGGTTTCCTAAAAGTGGCCAGCCAAATTATGTCAACTTTCAGCCGCTAACTGTGTGTTGTTAAGAGAGTATTTTTTTGACATAACTCTATTTTATTACCATCTACATGTAAAACAGAATCTTAAGGAAAATAGGATCATTTGACAGGACATCTATGTTAATATATCTGTAAGCCTACTTTCACATGCCCTTACCTTACATTCTTTCGCGAGCTCAGAGTCTAAAATCAGAATGTCAGGAAAACAAAATCCAACTTAGACCATCTTTTTATCTGAGGAAGTTTAATAGTGGGCCTAACGCAAAATTGGAACTTCCTTCATGTGTGTATCTTTTTGTGGGAGCCAAGTTGAAATCAGATTTAAATTTCATCAACATGTATGCATTCAATTTCTGTTTTTGTAAATGATAACCAAATATTCTACAAGCTGATTGTGAAAGGCATTGAATACAAGCCCTTTCTGACTGATCTGACTAGACATTTTAGCCCTTACCCTGGTTGACCGACTGGTTTGTTTGGTGCTTTGAATACTCATCAGATCAAGCCTTACTCTAGTGTTGAGGTATACACTTAGTTTCTGCATTGTTCTCAGTTGCATGATGACTTTAATTATTTGCTCCCTCAGAATGGCCTACATGAAAATGATAATATGTTGCTTGGTAACTATATGGCCATGGCCACTGCTGAGAACTTTTTAAATGATCAGAATCATTCAACTCGTAAATCAAGTTTCTCATCATTTGCACCACTTCAGCTCGACGATCACACCTCTATATCTCCATCTCCTGAAGTTAGAAATCGTGGCCTCATCATGGACTCAAAGCTTGACTTCCAAAGTCACGTGACAGCATGAAGCAAAACTTGTTTCTTTCAACTCAAACGGCTAAGGGCAATCAGGAATTATATTCCTAAATCTCAGTTTGCCACCCTCATTCACGCTTACAAACAATACAGAATTCCTGTGCGAAATGCTTGACTGGGGGCAATCGCTACACCTCAGCCACTGAAGCCAGATTTACACTCCACTGGCTCCCTATCACATCACGATCAATGTTCAAGCTAGGTGTCATGGCTCATAAAGTTTCGCACCATCCAACAACAATCCCAACATATCTCTCAGGTCCTTTTTCAACATCTAAGCATATTCGCAACACTCGCAACAGCTCATCGAACACCCTCGTTTCTACTTTCTCAAGCAAACTCTCAACCGTCGGCGATCGCTCCCTACTCATCACTCTGCTCAAAGTCTGGAATTCCCTCCAACCTGACCTCCGAGACATCGCTTCAACTTCCCTCTTCAAATCCAAACTAAAAACCTTCTTATTTAAATCTACTAATGTTTAATTTTAGCCGTTAACTCATTGTCAGATTTTGTGTACACTTTTATTTTATCTTTTATTATTCTACACCGAATATTTTATCTTGCATTTTATCATGTACAACGCTTAGAAATCATTGTTTTATTGTATAAACAATTTTATTAAGCGTCTCATAAATAAACTGTATTATTATTATTATATTTTTAACCATTATATTCGAGGTAGGAAGGCCGATGATATTACTTCAGCCTTTATCCATGCACTCCTGATGGATCGTGATGTAGACATTATCGTATACTTAATGGATAACTGAGGAGGGCAGAATTAAAACTTATGCCTTGTACACTGCCCTGACCGACATATTAAATACCAACAAGTTATCAGCCAACACAATCACGCTGGAGTACCTCGAAGCAGGACATACTTTCATGAGTGCAGACAGCTGCCACGCCAGGGTTGAAAGGCAGATCAAGAAGAGAGGGGATGTCCGCGACTTTGAGGATTTTGTCAACTGCATGAAAGAGGCTGGTGCCAACACCATAACTCCAGGCTTTGCAGAATTTGCCAGCAGCTATGCTGGAGGGCAAAGCCAGGCTAAATAGGTTAAATAGATATCATTATCCTACATGTGGTCATGTTTGTACTTTGATATCATATATTATTGTGATTGTATTATGATACTTCTCTGCGGTTTGGTGATACAATGTGCCTGAATTTGTGAGTATAATTTTTCATTGTTGGATAATGTTGAAGTTGATTATAAGAACGGGTTAGAAGCAGGGATATCTGCACAAGTTATTGGAGGAACCTTAGAACTTTGAGAAACGGGGTTTCTA
Source organism: Membranipora membranacea (assembly GCA_914767715.1). Taxonomy (NCBI): domain Eukaryota; kingdom Metazoa; phylum Bryozoa; class Gymnolaemata; order Cheilostomatida; family Membraniporidae; genus Membranipora; species Membranipora membranacea. The sequence goes on along the minus strand of OU612073.1, from coordinate 12,869,410 downwards.
ATATGCTAAACACAGTTTTATCTCATGACGTGATGCTCCGGTATAACATGAAGGGAGCATGGAAGAAGGGAAAGGAGGCTTTTGAGAAGACCAAGTTATGTTGTGTTGTGTTGGGAATGTTTGAAATACTTGAACGATATGAAAGACAACATACAATTTAGTAATACTGCCACCAAGAACACATCCATATCTCAATTCTGCAAAAAGACTGGACAGACCATCAGGGGTCCCTTTACCTCTGTGAACCACATAGCAGCTAAATATATATAGCTGCTAAGTGGTTCACAGAGGTAAGTTTACAAAATGTCTTATCAATTGATAATCGTGGAAGAAAGTGAGTGTTATAACAGGATTTGGAGAACTACAAAATAGAGAGGATGGTGTTTGCATGTGAAAGGTTCACATCCATGATGGCTGCGAGGGATGCCAGCCCCAACTCTGTTTTTGGCAGAGATTGTACAGCAACTCGATAAGATTACTAGTGAAAGAAAGCTTGAGACAGCTAAAAGGCGAATGAGGGACATTATATATCAAATAAGATTTGGTACTAGCAGTGGCAGCAGTCACCCTCAATTCACCCCACAGTACAGTGGATATCTGATAATGGTTGGAACCATAGACTTAATATTATAAAGTCAATAGTAGTGTGATGAACAGACCAAAAACTAGGTACACTTTATCACAGCCAATCTCAAGGACAGGTGGAGAGGACTAACAGATCAGTACATGAAGTGTTGACATGTTGTGTGGCGTAGGATCAACAGGACTGGGATCACTCCCTTCAAGCTTGTTGTATCGCGAGGACTGGGGTCCCTACCTTCAAGCTTGTTGTATCGCGCTGAACACTGCAATTAACCCTTTGACCGAGGAGAGCGCATACTGGATTCTTATGGGATGCTAGATGTTCATTCGACATGTTGTTGCCGTCACCCAAGGGAAGTTATGCTGTAGAGCCAGCCTACAGTTGTGGCAGTACAACCACCAAATGTGACACTGGAGAATGACGAATGGCCACCCGGTCATCCCAGAGCGGAGTTTATGGGACATATGAATAGGTGCATACTAGCACACAGAGTGGGACCTGCGGAGACACCGACAGCAGAAAGTGAACCAATTCCAGGACCGGAAGCCGACCCACCCACACCAGCCTTTAAGGCGATTCAGAAGAAGTTTGAGAACTGGGTGGAAAGAAAAGATAAGGGGGAAAGGATTAAGGAGTGGTGCAGTCAACGGGAAGAGTCGGCAGGGAAGGTGGAGCCTTTCAAGCCACCAAGGAAGAGATATATCCTGCGGCAAAGAAACTGATGTTTTTCATTTGTCTTGTGTAACCTATTTCACAGGTTACTAGGTTACATGGTCACTGTAGTCGCATCTATCCATTTGTATTGTTATGTTAATATGACCATATGTCGTATTGTTAGGGTCAGGCGATGGCGCTCTGTAAGACCCAGATGAAGGTACCAAAAAAGTTTCCAGGCTATTTATGGTCCCTTGGATTGTATTTGATGTATTTTGCATACAAGAAGATGATGTGATTATGTAATTGCTGATAGCTTATCTCAAAGTGGAAGCAAAATATGATAGCAATAGATAATGACAGGCACAAGTGACAGGCACCAAGAAAGCTCACCATAAGACAACAAAGTCATTGTGTATGAATAAGTGGTTACTTTGTAGGTGTGGATGTACGAACTCAAGAAGAGTCAGCCAATTAGATCAGCTTTTTTTTAAATAATGATACACACACCTAGGAAGCTAGCTAGTTGTGGACGTTTTCTGACTATGGCAGCTGCTATACAGAAAAAAAGAGCAGCAAACCTCTGAAAATCCCCTAACGACTGACTGCAGTTTGTTTGGAAATCGTTACATAGACATAATTACACAGGTTATCATTTATCAAAAAGAAAGCTGATGGGTAAAAAAGATTGGGCGCCAAGTTGCTATGACAGCTGCTTTGGAAAAAAGAGTAGCAGCAAATCTATGTTGCTGAGAGCAACAAAGTCCCACAGATAAAAGCCTCTCAAAATGCGCTGCCCAGTAAGAAAAGTTGTGCCAAGCTTTCGAAAAAAAATGTGACAGCTGCTTATGAAAAGGGAAGAGAAAAATTAAATAGCCATGCAACACAGTAGGACAACAGAGTAATTGTACATAAATAAGTGACTACTCAGTAGTTGCTGATATCCTAACTAAAAAAATGTGACACCTATTAAAGATTTAAGATTTTTTTCGAGGAACACTTGTCATGCAACGATAAGCAGAGAAATGGGATATACAGTTACAGTACATCCACACTCTTATTGAAAGGGATATATTTAGATTGAGCACCATTTGCCCCTCGATAGCGCATCTTTATACACTGTATTGGGAATTTGAATGAGCAAGTTGTGAAATCCTGACAAAACAACATTGCCATACAGATCTTGATACATGTGATACAAACTTGACATATAATTAAGATTCCTTCAAGCTCAAAGTGATGGTTCTATCTTTTGTATATTCTTAATTAAAATTAATAGTCAATCCATATAGGGGTGGATGCTTGTGTCTCAATAGTGATTTACTATTATCTGCAAGTGATTTACTATTATCTGCAAGAGGGAATGGAGTGTCACCATTCTATCGGCTTATCTCTAAACTGCACAACGAATCTGGGGATGTTTCTATCGACCGCCAGCTCCTCAGTGAGGGAAAGTTGACGAAGCGGGTCAGAAGGTCAACAAAAACGGTGAACTGTGAAACGATGACATCATGACAGTGATAACTGTGATGGTAATTATTGCACCAGAAAAGCTTTTATGATATTCATCATTCTTGTTAAAGGTCTATGCATTGTTTTTTCTAGATAGCACACCTTATCACCCTATATTAATATTTAGAAGTTTTGTTCTGAGTTGAGCATAATGTAGCCTATGTGATATAACTACTAGTTCCAATGAAAGTTTGAATATGTAATACATTCATATGATATGATAGATTTCCAGATATTACCTGTGTTGATTGAAGTAGCTATTCTGATGGGCTCTTGCATGGCAATGAGATAGCATTTATAGTGGCGATTTTAAATTAGAATGTCCACAATTGAAAATAACGTATGACTCAATCACTTACTATAGCAGCTGGTAAGTGGCTACTTGAACAGCTTACTTACCTTGTAAAATGAAATATATTCTCTTTTCATGGTATCTCCACATGAGCACATATATGAATCTTACATATTTCAGTCCAGGTCATCAGAAATTGTAGGGTAATGTTCCAAGTTACATATCAGCCCACCACCTTCCGTGAGAGAGCTTTAAAGCTAGAATAAAGAAAAACTCACACATCACGAGCATATAGCAATTCAAATTGGATGATTACGTGGTGCGTAATCATAAATAATGTTTATACATAGTAATAGTAAATAGTTAAAAAATACACTTACAGTTTAACTGATTGCTCTCAGCTGAGGTGTTGACAGTTTGGAAACTCAATGACTAGTGATTAGAAAAGTTCACTGTCACAAATTTGTTTGGTTTGTGTGACAGGATTAAGAATATAGCTTTCTATTGTTTACAACTGTCAGTTTGAGGGCTATAGTCTATTTATAGAATATTTAGGTAATTATCTGCTCAAAATAGTAACAGAAAATGTCTCTTGCATTATCTATAATACCATTTACCCAACCCCTAATGCCAGCGCTATTCAGCATTGCTATCTTACATGGTTACAATGACTAAATGCTCTAATCTAAGATAATGGTATATGAACATGATGAGAGTGATAATGGAATCAAAGAGTGATCAGTTAAATAAATATGTGTCTTGATGTAGTATGAGCCCCCCAGACTTTTGCCCCTCGCCCTACGGCCCCCGATGGCATTGAGAGCTCTCTGAGATTTTCTGCCTGGCTTGCTGACACTGTAGTGACATAATGAACTCTACATTTCAAAGTTTAGGCTCCAACAGTTTAAAGATTAATAAATGAATCTTTCTAAGCAGCCTATCGGCTGTTATAGAATTTGTTTCAGGTGTGGCAATTATATTTCAAAGTTCAACTAAAGGTATGACTGCCATTACAGGGATAACAACAATACAAAATGCAATTATTATATTTGCACCGCTATCTCATCGCACACAAAAAGAAGAGACAAATTAAAAATTAAATTACTGTATTTATGATAATGACAGGCTCATAGACAGCTAACTGCTAGACCTCCAGCTAACCAGCCAGTTAAACATCCCCAATTGTGAATAAATATGATGATAAAGATGTTTATTTGGTAATTGCTGATATCTTTAACCAAGGGAGAGAATTGTACCTTATTTGACCTTATTTAGCTGTGCAAGATTGATGGGGAGGGGGGCTGGTTAGTGGGAAAAAGTAAAAGTATGTGGGGGTAAGCGAAGGCAAGGGGAAGTAAGTGGAGGTGAGTGGAAGTAGGTCAAGGCAAGGGGAAGTTAGTTAGTGGAGGTCATGAATACCATCACAGCAATGAACTGAGGGAGATCATTGAACACAGGCAACACAGGCTTAGGGTAGGACTATAGTACAGTGGCTGCCTATGCAAAATGTGGGTAGATGCATAGGTAGATGCAAAATGCAACTTCATTTACGATTTTTGGTTAATAGGGTTCGACAGTTGTTTCTGGTAGTTTTTCATGCTGATCACAATTGTGATATTGTACCTTACTTTATTAAGTTGTAAAATAGGTTGGCCAATAGCCAAAAACGCTGCAGGCAAAAGGGAAAGACATGATATGGTTTCAAAACATCCAAAATCTGAAAGACCACGCCATAATTAGTGGATCTACATTTTTTCATGGGACTGCTGTCATAAATAGCAGAGATATAACCGATTATGGTTTCAATACCCTCTCATATCACCTATAGATAGCCATCATTAAACCACTGCTGACACAGCTGGGCTTTGGCCAGCAGAGGCCCCAGTCAAAAATTTAAATAGAGAGTTTTGGCATCAAAACATCTAGCCAGTAGCTTTGCATGGAGTTATATGACCTCTCAAAAAGTAGTGAGTATCTTCTTCCCCAGCCATCCACCATTAGTGATGACAAAAATTGACCCTGACCGATCAGGTGCCTTCAATATCTAGCTGAGATTCAACACTAATAAAAATGTTGGATCTCAGCTAGATTTTAAAATTATTGTTCATATAAAAATCGTGGCAAGTTATTGGAGCAAAAAATGCAGTTAATACATAACGAATAACCTTATCATGCAGCCATAACAACAATAATGTTCGATGTTCTATTTGACTTGAAACAAAACGGCATTCAAATTCACATATTGATAGCTAAACCATCTGTGTTGACAATGCTGTAAAGAAAGGGAGTTGTGTCAATTGTTGTCCAAGGTGGTAACAATGAATTTTGAATTATGTTACGTCTAAAACAGTCAAAATTTTGACAAAAATGCAATATGTGAAAACCGTACTGAGACTGAAACATTTTTCTTCTGATAGGGGCATCCTCCAAAGCCTTGATGAGGGCAGTAAGCATTGATTTTGGGCCAAATGAAACTTTTGTGTTGGAGAAGGCGTATGATAAGAATGCCTATCATGCAGTCTTCCAGAGGCAGGCTGTAAACTCAATATTCATTTTGCCCAGCTAACTTCAAATAAAATATATATGTTGAGTGAACAATTTCATGGGAATTACCTATAAACATTATTATCCTTTCCATATAATATTATCCTTTCCGTATATTCAAAAGCTTTAAATCAACATCTCTACTCGAATTGAAATAAATGTCTCATAAGTACAGATGAAAATCCAACCATTCATGACTTTTTGCCTGCAATATTTCTGCACCAGATTTGACGTAGTAATATAATTCTCAGAAATCCAGTCAGTTTAGTGTATTTAACAATAGTTCACAAGCTGGCTTGTTAATTCTTGTCTTTTATTATAGGACTTTCCTTCTCCAGTACTTGTCAAGGCTTGTTACTACGATTAATTATCACAAATTAATTTTATTGGGACTACTTTGCGCTGCAAATCATGGTTTGATACGAATAAATGGATGTGAGGCGTCTGGGCCAGATGCGCCCAGTTATTGGCAGCTCCTAATCTTTTGCATGGGCACCAGTAGCATAAATTTCATAAATTGCAATCACAATAATAAGAAAATTAATTAAAGAAAATTGAGGGTTTGAAATTTGCTAAACAAGAAATAGCTACAATTAGTATATAAAATCAAGGAAATCAGACCAGTCGTTATCAAGTTATTATCCTAGCCTAGGCATGACCTTAAAGCGAAACTACTTTTCAGTTATTCTGTACCCTCGAAAACTGTCTTTGGACGTCCTTAGAGTTCTGATTTTTTATGGTTGTTTTTTTACTGACACCAACGATGACCAAAATACTTTTTTTCATCACTATGCACCTTTTTGATGACATTTGAATGAGTTAATTTTTGCTTTATACGCTCTTTTACCTTATCAAAACTATTTTTATGAAACTATAACGGAAACTTAAGAATACGTAACATTTGAAAAGGGACACACTCAGAGCATTGTTGGTCACACCTTGGCTATATATGGCATCAGTCCCATGAAAACTTGTAGATCCCCTTATTGTATGTATACATGCAAACCTGTACGCATAAAGCGTTTATGTACGCTTATTTGACACTAATTGAGTTTTAAACGCAAAAAGCTAGCTGTACTCATTCATAGTTTTCCAAACACCTGTTCATCAATTAGGTGATCAACAACGCATCTTTAGTGTACTTTGCTTCAGCTTACTTGCATAATCTTGTCATTGTCGATTAATTGTCTGAACAAGGAGTAACTCCTTGGTCTAAAACTCTGGTCTTGCCTTCAGAAAACCATTGTGTTGATTTGATGTGGAAATTAGCGCGAAAAAAATTTTTGAGGCAATTTCTGGTCATATAAGGCAGGGAGAATTCTCCCTGTATAAGGCGCCCTGGGGCTGGTTTCAATTAGGATCCGGCTAAATTGTATTTAGCAGACATATACCTAAGCTTTAGCGAGATCTCAGCAGCCACCAAATCAGGTTTCAATTACTATAAACTTAACACACATATGGCTGATACTTAGCTGAATCTTGGCTGATTTGGTTCAGACGGCTATCACTCAGCCATCATGCTATTTCATATGTAATATATGCTAATTTATTGAATAATATCATACTGTTGTAATTTATGATCAATTACTATTCATCAAAGTGTAATCAATCCGCAATGACAATAGACATAAAAAATCACAGACTCATAAACTCTGTCGTGTTAACCGTGAGATTTCTCCAAAATGAATATCAATCTACTAAGCTGAGTGAGAGCCGAGTGGTAGCAGGGCCTAATTGAAACATGATTAAGTGGCTGCTACTACTCAGGTGTCACTCAGCTAAATAGATTGATATTCATTTTGGAGAAATCTCACATTATCACTAAACACGACAGAGTTTATGTGTCTATGATTTTTTATGTCAATTGTCATTGCAGATTGATTACACTTTGATGAGTCGTAACTAATCATAAATTACTATAGTATGATACTATTCAATCAACTAGGATATATTACATATGTAATAGCATGGTGGCTGAGTGATAGCCGTCTGAAAAAGAAAGGCCAAGATCCGGCCAGGCATCATTTAGCCGTGATAGCACGGCTAAATCTCTAATTGAAACCAGCCCCTGGAGTTTTGTAAGCATTTTAAGCATTTTGCAAATTTTGGTAAGCATTTTGGAGAAATAAGGTTGGCAAGTCTGTTGTATGACATGCTCCTTCATATTTCGGATGTTTTAAAACCATATCATCATTTTCTGCCGGCAGCGTTTTTGGCAACTCAGTGTAAGCATGGGCCCCTGGGACTTACATGTCTTTACTTTGCCAATGTCCACTATCAACCACCCAAAAAACACCTGGGACTGGCCCCTGGCACTAACATGTCATTACTTTGCCAATGTCCACTATCAACCACCCCAAAAACACCAAAAGGTGTATTTTGGGTGGTTGATAGTGGACATTGCAAAGTAAAGACATGTAAGTCCCATGGGGCCCATGCCAGGGGCCACATGAGTGGTAAGGTACGATATTACCATTACAATCAGCATGAAAAACTCTATCAGAAAAAACTGTCTGACTCAAACCCTATCCACCCAAAATCGTAAATGGAAGTGACAAGATAGGAGGGAGCCGCCACCGGACTACTAGTCACTACTATTGCACTAGTCTAGCAGTCTGCGCATGTGCGAACTGTTGAGGCATACGTTCGTCTCTGCAGCATAGGGCTTGAACTAATTCACCTAGTCTGAGTACCAAAATTGGGAAAACAATGGAAACCCATAATTTGGAAATATTTGGGCCTAAATGGAACACTGGTTTTGAGATCTTATAACCTTGAACCCTGGGAGTTGCCTTTCTTGATGGAAGGCAGCGCCACCACTGCTGTGCTGCAGAGATAGACTATGTCACAAGGCTATCCTGCAAGCAGAATGCTAGTCTAGTGCAATAGTTAAACTTACAACAAATGCAGTGACAGTGAGTGAGTGAACTGCATATAAGGAAATACAACCAATATTATACATATCTAATAGAGCCTCTCTAGTCTCTGTCTAGTCCTCATTTTAGGTGAGTATGAGTGTTGAACGTATGTGAGTTCGTTGGTGAGTATGTGTTGTCTCTCTCAGTCTCACTCCTGAGAGGAAAGAGCCAACACACACTCTGTCTGTGTCCATGCAATGAATAATATCCTGCTACCTTAATGCTGACTGACTCCATCATGTTCATCCACAACCCATAGTTGCAGCAGGGTTCTCCCTAGTTGCAGCTCTCTTGTATTAGTTGGTGGAGAATAGCGAGTGACTGGTACTCACATGTTTTACTAAACTTTCGATCACTTACTACCATCTATCCAGAGACTATAGATATATATCTATAGTCTCTGATCTAACTGTAATAACCACAGTCATTTTGTCTATGGTATTAACTGACAAGAGCTGCACTGTCATTGGACAACTTCTCCATGTAGGAGTGGCTTACATTTACTAACAATAGGAGTTGCCCACACACTGATGTTGGGAGGACTACTCTTTATTTTTTTGCACACAGGCATGTTTTTATTTTAATCCAGCTGATTATATGAGTAACTTAACTACCTGTCCTAGATATTTTGGGAGGATAATACAACATGTCCGAATTTATTTGTGCAGGATAGATCGGGGAACTGGCTATTGGGTATCTACCTAGAGCTTGTGGATAACTCACGAGACTACCAACCTTGATTGCCAATATGCTTACCAAAATTTACAAAAATGATAACTGTTCGCGCCCCACTCGATAATTTTTTTTGTCTGAGAAAATAGCCATTCGTAAGCAACTATGGAATGCGGAATACACAGCACTAATGTACACAAATTGGCAGTGAGACCTTGTTGCCACATCTGAAGAGCTCTTCAATCACAGTTCATATGCCACTTAACTGATGTGTTCACTGACGCAGGTTGAATATAAGTTCAGCTCAGAATGGAATGAGCAAATAATAACCCACCTGGTGGTATATTGTCAACAAGGAGTATAAGATGTGCCTTCTAGGTGGCAACAGCCACAAAGTTGTTGTTGAATGATTCAAGCCATATCATTTTCAATATCTAGCTCTGTACGTTCTGATGGTATCCCATTACTAAGGGCCTTTTGCACATTCTATTACAAGGGACAAAATCAGATGAAACCTTTTTCCCTCTTTGTTTGGTTAACGGGAACAAATGGAATTTTTCCAGAGATACAACAGTGTATGTCAATTCACCTCTGATTGCAATAACATCGATACCTGAATCTATGCATTAGGTCTTATTTGACTGCCATGTATTATGGGTTCCCATAAGCGCGGGTGGCATGCATAGGGTAGATAACCTAAAACCTTTGCCCGCTGTTGCTGGCTACTCTTTATAGGTAACCTCCTGTATTTATGATCAGCAGGGCAGTACAGTATGAGGTACGAACTAGGAGTATGCTGCCGGGGCAGGAGGTCTGCCTCTACATTTTATACACTGGAATGACCATTAGTTTGACTACACAGAATATCGTCTACTATGAACTTTCACTTTATTGGTTTAGAATTTAGACTTTAAAAAGACATAATGCAAAATAACTAACCTTTCAGTGTGGGTCTTACGTTGAGAGAGGTAGATCAGTTCACTCCTTGATATTGCCTGACACCTACTTGTGCTGCTCTCCCCTTTTTTACCCAAAACTTTGGTATAAAATGCCAAATGCCCTGTCATTCTAAAGCGAACATGTCCCAATCCCTATAGGCTGTGGTTCAATCTGTGCCTTTGACGTATGTAGTTGGCGTTATTTCTGTCTTGACTGACCCTGACCTGACCGTATCAGTCTAATTCTTACCCTCTGTACCCGGGTAGTTGTTTAGAACTTGACTGTTTGGGGCAACTTGACCAGTCAGAAACCCACTAGTGTGAAGCCTCGTGAGGTTCTGCCCTGACTTGCTTATCACCAACTGTCTCTGTTGATCATGTTTCTATAACGTTGTGGTTGTCTCGTATAGGGTCATGGCCTAGCTCTAAACAGATGGTACTATGTATTAAAAATGGATCCTGGTCATGGTATTTTTTGTTGTATGACTGGTTCCAAACAAATAAAAAGGTATTCAACAAGCAAAGATAAAAATCCCAGGCAGCAGCAAGCTAACACTGTGTCACATCTTGTGCTAATGGTTGGTAATGGACAGTAATAATTTGTTAGATCAAAGGTTTTTTAATTCTTTGCCGAAAAATTACTGGAACATAACTGCAACCTGTGCACTTTAAAGAATGTTGTTTTATTACTGATACCAAACCAATATGTTGCCATTTCTTGGTTAGCACCTGTCCATAATGTGAGATGATGTTCGCTATAAAAAAGAGCAATATACCTATGCTCATCCGAATTGTATCCTTAGTCGGTATTGAGTTATTTTGAAAAATCGTGTGGAATATATTCTATTGCATGATTTATGTTTGACTTTTAAATGAGATGGCTGAAGTAAAAATGAGAGGTTTCCTGGTCTTGCTAGCTGTAATATTGACAGTAACTGCTGAAAGTTCTTGTAAGTATAAAATGTGGAATATATTGATTATATTAAGATTCACAGTATTGCAAGTTTGTACCTGCTCTTCAATCTTACCCTTTAGAATCAGGGATTATTGAATAATTCATATTTATAGTCACATAATAGTTGTAGGGAGCAACCGTAGCTCAATGGGTAAGGCACGGGTCTTTCACGCGAGAGATACAATTCACAATTTAATATAGATGATCATGTGCAGCAGAACCATCAAGGGCTTTAGGAATGCTGATAATATTTCAAATAAGTTTGGCAAAAATTTATTTTCATGTTTACCTCAAGGGCATCCAAGGAATCATAACTACTGTGCCCAGCACAGTTTGAGGCCAAATTTTGTGTTCCCAAGACCATTTAATAAATGATTAATTCACCTTAGTATAAAACAATTCAGCAAAACCAAAATTCAAAAGGTGGTACTTTCCCTTTCATTTTTTCCTCAGCCTGTCGTTTATCATGATTTTCGGCATTTCACCAAAGTATTTTTTCTTTCATTTAGCCTGTGAGTGCCATCAGAATGGTAATACCTACATAGCTCAGTCCGCTGACGGCTGTAAATCTTTTACCCACAATGGAATAACACAACAATGTGGACCTGGAACTCTGTTTGACTACAAGGTCTGTGTCTGTAACCATGCGGTCTTTGTCGAATGTCCGAACGATTGTCAAGGTGAGGGTTATTAATGGAAGTTAATGGATATTATTTGGTATTATTGGGTATTATTGGCTATTATTGGGCATAATAGGGTGTTATTGGATATTATTGGATAAATGAGACATCATCATTCAAACAAATATTTTTCCTTGAAACTGGGAGCTAATTTTTTTGACTTAGCAAATACACAAAATTAAAAAGTCATTTTCCCATGCTGAGATGAAGAAACTCAACCACCAGGCCATTCAAATTTTACCCATTTTCAAGCAAAGAGGCTCATATATACATTTTTATTGGCAATTTTGTAAGTAGATGCATTAGCAGTCCATTTATACACATTTTGGCTTCACAGCATATACATCCACTGCTTCTTTTTAGAAACTTAGTCTAAAACCTGTATCTATCATTAGCAGTTGCATTCAATTAGATGATAATGATTTAGATCTATATTAATGAGGAAATTTAAATTGATCGATCCATTAATAATACAATGTAATATACTACTAGTGAATATTGCGACTGGAACTGTATTTTATTTCAATTTTGAAGTCTTACGACCATTTATGTGTATGTTTTGAGAAACCTCTCTAGATAAGTTAAGTCACTTGTAAAATTTGTTTCTACCTTGAATTTTATCTTGTGGACAGACAGCGGGGAAACATCATGGGCACCCTGGTCATCCTCCGGAGGATCTAATAATATTCTTGATGATGCCTTTACCGACAGGACAAGGGATCAACATGGTGAGCGACTAGTATGTAGACATGTGAAAACAACTCTTAAGATAAAGCTGCAAGCATTTTATAGTTGAAATCATAGACTCACTAGAGTATATTAAGTCTATGGATAAAAAATATCAATATCTCTGTGCTACAGGTTTATCAATCTATTTGATTTGATTTATTTTGGTGTCGCATATTTTATTGTATTATATTTTTAATTATATTGTAGTTTTCGATGAATCACTGACAGACCAATTAGTATGATCCCTTCAAGTGTAAGTTTGGGTAGACACAACAATTTATTCGCGCTGAAACATCTTCATGGCAAAATTAACTCTTGGTATGACTTCCTAAATCATTATGCTTATTCCGCTACATGCAAAAATCATTTGAGTCAGAAACAGATATACTAATGACAACACAATCCAAGATCAGTTATAACAACTATTTTATCACAAATAATTATAGACTTGAAAATGTTATTGTAATAATAACAACGACATTTATTATTCAACTTTTACTGATGGTCAATACAACAACGCTACCAGGAAAATACATATTAAATCAATTTTGTGAACATGTGCATGGGAACCACTGAGTATTTCCCGCTATTTAAAACTATCTAATATTATCACGACAATTAGGCCATATGGCTTCCAATAAAATGGTGCTGATGTATTAAAACACCCGTCAGAAGAAAGGGGAGCATTGTTTGGTGTCTAACAAGCCTATTCACACACAAAGTAATTATCTCTACAGCACTCTCTATCTGCCCATTTACCATCAGCATTCTCTTTGGTAGATAACCCACAATAGCGGATAGTTCCCTGGTTATCAACATAAGGATGGTCTGGTTGGTATGTACCGTGCCAATTCATGTGATCTTTCGGATTGTCACTGCCATCTATCCATTTCCAATCATGTAACCCAGTACTGTCATACAGTCCTATCCAGACCTTATTGTTCCTTACTGGACATTTTCCAAAGAAAGTATAAGATGCATTTGAAACTGTCCTATGATTCATTCTCAAACAAATAATTTGGACATCTCTGGAATCAAAATAGTTTGACAAAATCACTCTAAATCACACAAACGCTATCTTTTATAGGATATATAGAATATGAGATGCGTTTAAATCAGAAAACATGTAAATCCTATTTGAACAAAAAAAGTTCTCTGGTTTATTTATGGTTGTTTCGGATCCATGGTTCTCAGACCAAAACACCAGATAGGGCACAGCAATTGATCGGCTATATTTTTCACATTTGATGAACAAATCTAATGACATCATTATTAACAATGATTAAATTCTTCAACGTTTTTCAGTTGTTTCTGATTTTTTTATAATCTCTTTAACATTTTACCAGAGAACAAGATACACATACTCACCATTGATGTCGGATATATTACTGAAGCGTATTTTTAGGAATTCATCAAATTTTTCAGCAGTAGGGAAGATTGCTAAATTACCCCCGCTGGAGACACAACTGTCATTCGCTGTCTGCCATGAAACAGGAGCTACAGAAAAGTCGTAGTACACCCCAGTTGCCTCGTCGCTGTAAGTTTCTCCACAGCACGCTTTCAAAACAGACAAAATCAACGATTAGGCCGTATGATATCGCCAACCAAAGTTTGCTTTGTGCACTAGGGGGATAATAACTTTTGTATTCTATTTAAATAATTTTTATATTATTTAATTTGTTATTTTTTATTTTTTATTATTTAACTTTTTTTATAGGGGGATAAAAACACTATATTTTCAAAATTGAGATACTTTTATACAAGATGCTACTGTAGTAATCAACCATCATATGAAACTCACTTGTTATATTGTGATGTAGTTTTGAGATGGTTCCTCCGCGTGTACCCAGATGGCCACATGGGTGTAGTGTGTGACTGGTCGATATCTGACACAGTTTAGCAGGTGCTTGGTAGTAAGTGGCAGCTGAGCATTTAGGGTCTGACATACACTGAGTGCCACAGGCTATAAGGGACGCTGAGTCTCCTGTATTTTTAAAAACATCCTCAGTTCCAACACAAAGCCCCTTCTCCACAACTGATGTAAATATCTTTAAATAGTAAAAAAAGGTTTTTGGTACAAAAAAAAGGTGATTTTTTTGCTACTCCAAACTGCTAAACCAAATAAGCTAAACTTAGAACTATTGTTAACACCCTATGTCAGGCTTCTATTTTAATCACAGCTGTGAAAATGGAAACTGGTAATCACTCCAGAAGTGAAAAAAATAATCTTTTTATTTATTTTCAATTTTTTAGTTTTTTAATATTTTTGTTATTTTATATATTTCTAATATTTTAATAAATTCAATAGTTTTAATATTTTTTCCCCATAATCTTTTGCATTATAAGAAAGAAAAAAAATCTACCAAATATAATCATCAGTATCCTGAAGTCCTGAAATCCTGAAATCCTGAAATCTCATTACTTTTGACTTGTGACTTTTAATAAATCAGTTATTCACCTTAAGCCAATGAACACAAATTGACAATAAGTACTCACCTGTATTTTCGCATGAACATGAAGTATGCCAATGAATACAACAGTAAGGCATGATAAGAGCTTCATGTCTATGCCGTTTGAAGAATATTTTTGTGGTGGCAGCTCAAGAAAATCAGCAGACCCTGTGGAGCTTCAGTCAAAATCCTTCTATTGGTGACAACTCCTGTCTAGGACTTCGCGTCCAGTGAGACAGTATGACAAAAAAAAGAGAGTTTATACTACTCAACTACTGACAATGAAATCTGATTGGAAAGGGTTGAAAAGGAAATTAAAATGACATAAGAAGATGAGGGACCCTTGAGCTTGAAAGCTATCGTATTCTTCCAGTTCTAGGGTTTTTAGAATTTAGATGATTGAAAAATGTCAGACGGTCTTATTACACGCCACATCCCGAAAAACCGTCGCAAAATCTGCGCCAGGTTGCTCTGTGTTTGCAGGCAGGTCAGTGCACACCTGGGTGCCCACATCATCATGAGAAGTCTAGTCCAGATTTTTGATACCAGTGTGAGAGTATATAGAGGAAATGATACTGACAGTGAAGGGGTTGCAATTAGGTTAAAATTCCTCTATTTATATAATATAATATATAATGTAATATAATAATAATAATAATATAAACTTTCGCATTATAAGTAAGAAAGACTTCTTTTATTTATCAAATGGAATAGCCTATAATGATTCTGTCCCTCTCTTTTGAATAGGAAATTATCTTTGGTTTAACAATATCAATTATGATGGAAATAACCTTCATTCAAGAAAGAATTCTGATCGGATAAGCTATTCAAGTAAATGAAGATTATTGATATTATTTTTCAGGATTTAGTTCAGTACTATGGAACATACCGTAGCCTATAGCAAATAACGATAGCATGAGAATATCATAGACAATAGCAGGGCATGGCACATAAATATTGTATAAAAACAGAGAGCAAAAAGGTAGGCAGACGAAAGGAAAGGGGTCAAGAAAAGCAATGATCTATGGAACTTATATAAAGGGACTGTCTGTATGACTAGGTCAGCAATATGACATCCTGGCGAGTCTGTGATGACCAGTGACCAGATAAATTACAAATGCAATTTAAGAGAGTGAACATTCTCATGTACTTTTTATACGTAATAAAGAGGGTGAACATTATGGCACATTTATCAGTGAATTCATCATTAGAACCGCATTAGGTAGATATTTTAAGATTAGCGTTTATTGGCTGTCTCTCTTCAGATGGTAGTGGTAATTCCGTTAGAGCAACCAAACCTTTGAGTATTTGTCAGCTGTGTAAGTGTGTAATTGTTTTACTGTAGTCTATTACCGTTCTCATTTTACTGTCACTCAGCCTTAATGACACTCTTGGTAAACTTAGGACTAAGTTTGAACCTGTTTGCCTTCATTCCGGTTGCTCCCACTCAACCAGATTATCAGTAGAGGGGGAGCAACACTAAATGCAGGCACCCTGGACCAAGCTTGATCTCAATTAGAACTGACATGGTGCAGGAGTCTTTCGCTCAACAGCATAGATTGGGCTCCAGGAACAACTTTGATTTCGGTCAGATAAATTGAATAGCACCTGTTTAACTATTAGCACTGAATCATATATCCTTCTTATAGTAAACCCTCAAAACATAGAAGTATACTGGCTCTCTTTTTTATAAAAACCTGAAGTTACATCCATGAAAACAAAGAAATAAAACAAAAAATCCTATGGCCATTTTGTCTGACTGCCTTTGACTGCTAGAGCTTGTACTATCAGATGTGGTTGGAATGGTAACCATCGGAGTTGGTTGATTGGTAGTGGTAGTACTTTCAGACGTTGTTGGCACGGCAACCACAGGAGTTGGTTGATTGGTAAGCAGAGGTCCCTTGGTTGTTATTGGGGCAGGCGCCTCAGTGGGGATCATAGTAGGTGGATCTGTAGGCAGTGGTTGAACTGTTGTATCAGTCTCAGTAGCTACATCTGTTTGAAGAAAACCACAAGCATCGATGAGCCGGTAGTAACGTGATATAATCAATGACAAACCTGAATATCTACATATCAATTACCATTAAAAAGCTGCTGAATGTGAATAACTCAAAGGTGAAAAAGGTGATTTGATTTCATTTTTGCAAATCGATGAATTATCATGAAATGTAAGCAATCTCTATGAATTAAAAATAGCTGTTGATGTGAATTTTTATAAAACATTCTCTCATCATGAACTGTTTAAAATCATCATACCAATTATCATACCAGTTTTTGTAAGGTCAAGCTCAGGCTATGAGAATTAACTTTAGACCATCAAAAGGCGGAAAAAATGTGTGTTGCTATCAAATGGACCAGTATTTGTGGCTTGCACACACGATTGCTTCGATTGACCATGCGTACATATGAAATGAGTAAGGAATTCTACGCTGTAGATCCAGTTTGTTTGTATTTGAGTAAAACAAAAGCCAAAAGCCAGTAATTTAAGGGGCATTCTGTTTTGTCAATAATAGGAAGGCCGGTTATGCAGCTTGGAAATATGATGTGGACATCAATTCGGCTCCCCATCGGCATTGATGAAAACAGCATGTTCTGCCTCAGCTCTACATTAAAGAGTCACAACACTATATAATCAAAAGCTGCATCCGGTATATGATACATCTATAATATGATTGTCTAGTGACATTACTTATGTAAGTTGAGTTGTCTTCTTATCAACCAAGAGCAGACAATCTTGTTTAGGGAAAATTTTGATTAAAAGATTTGGTATATCGTTAGAGTTTAGGATATAATCTGTTATAATTATAACATTTACTAGTTTTCCCAAATGGTCAATCCGTTAACAGGCTGATTCCTCTGTCACTCAAGAGGATGTTCACCAAACTCACCGACACATTCTGTTGTTATGACAAGTTTGGCGACATATTCCACTTCTTCCCATCCACATATTCCTTCGGCTGATCCTTCTGGCAGCTGAGCAGAGAGCTGACCAGCTAACGGCACACGTCCAGTGCATGAGCTTTTACCTTGACAATCTGCTTCTATCTGTCTGTATATATTAACTAGATTTGGATTTGTCCATGCCTCTGTGAAGTTATATTCTGCAATATTAAAAAGAAAAGTGTTTTGATGTGGCGCTGACCATCAATACGAGCAATCAATCAATCAATCAATAAGAAGAGGAGTTTATTTCCGCTCCTCATAACTATGGCTAGGTTGTTATGGATTGTCTGTCTCTGAATTGCAGATCTTTTCTAAGCTTGTATTACTGCTTACTATGGTAATTTACTATTAATCCGAATCATTGATACTGATTTATTAATAATGATGCACATAACGAATTTTGCATCAGTTTGACAAATTTGAATTGAAGAAAAGAAGTGCTCACCTCCACCCATATCAAAGTCACATATCCCTTCGGTGCATGTCGTGGCATCCTCCAAAATATTCATTACAAAGTAGACTTTTTCCACATTCATTACACTAGTACCATCAGCGAGCCCACATCCAACCTCATACTGTTCTCCAGAACATACTGTGGTAACCGATTCATATACCTCTGTAAAGAAAGATTAAACTTATAGTGACTTGAGAGCTACAAAACGATTCTGTGTCAAAATGCCATGGCCAAAATGCCATTGGGACAAAATGCCAGTGACATAATGCCATTGCCATAATGCCATGGCCATAATGCCGTAGGCCATAACACCACTGCACAATATACCAATGCCAAAATACCAGTTGTACAAAACGCCAGTTGTGTCAAAATACCAGTGTATATAAAGCCAGATTGGACATAATACCATTTGGGACAACATACCATTTCCTAAAATACCATTGCCATAATGCCAAAATATGTAACCAAAGGAGATCAAGCCACAATGTATTTTTTTTGTGTTAGTTGTATTACAGCTGCGAGTTGCTTGTTGAGAGTAGGAGGTGGCTCAGCTGCTTAGAGCCGTCCCCTTCACTGCGCAAGTCATAAAGTTTCTTCGTTCAATTTCAATGATATCTGGGGTTTGTTGGGATCCACAAACTGAGAGCTAGTGACTTGAAACAAATATTTCCCAACTATTCTCTAGAATAATATGACAATAACTTTGGATTATTACCAACTTTTTTTTTAAAGCCAAGTCTTGACTCATCGCTGCCCTAGAGACTCATGCTTACTAATGACATTGATAAGACTACAATGATTGAACATAGAGCAGGTTAACTCTGTATTTATTGGTTGTATAAAAAGTTACAGTTACAACTAACAGGAAGGAAAAAATCTGTTCACCCAAAAAGAACTTTCACGGTTAGGCCATGGCCATAGTATTCAGCAAAGTCATTTTATAGGGGTTTGTGACTCACAGGACGTTCACAACTTGAATTTCATGTTGTAAATTTAGTGTAAATAATGATGGGTATCGATAAGTTTTTAACATCTCTTCCGACCATATACACATTCAACAAAATTTGTTTTCCTACTCGAGGGTATGAAAGCCAGTTTACAGAGCCGTTTTGTCAAAATGTGGTGTTACTATGCAAAGCTTTTGTTACTCTTAAATAGTTATGCGATGAAACTTCTTTTGATTCCATTTAAAAAGAATGTTGAGAATTTTTTATGTTCAACACAAAAATTTACTGGTTTGATTATGATAAACCCCAAAGTTGCCTTCCACCTGTAATGGACTGCGTGAAATGCGCAGGACACAAAATTACGTCCTATTTACTATGGAAAATCTAACAATAATCATTCAGATAGCACAAGCATCTAAGCTGCTACACAGCAAAGAACTTGTGTGCGCTGCGCTCGCTGTCTACCGGCACCTTTGGGCTCTTTGGCGGCTTTTTGGAAGATTTAGCTCCCCTTGAATTGACTTATTGTTGGTGACATCAACATTGATTTGAATCCAGAAAACTATTTGGACTTAGCTTCAAAAGACAATAGCAAGTTGAGTTAAAGCCTTTTTTGATCCCCAACCAGAATTTGTGAAACCAAAATAAGTATTTTATATTATCTCATGATTGTTAAAAAATACAAATCCGAACATAAAAATGTGCACCTTAGATTTTGTCATTTCATATCAGCAATTCCTTACGGATGAATGCAACTAAAACAAATTAATGTGTTATTATAAGAAATAATACGATAAAAAAATGGTTACAGAAATATCTGACACCAACTTTCATTGGAAAACTAAGCTCATGCATTGATAATGCCAACAACAAAATTAGTGCCATAAAGCATCAGCGTCCTACTATCAAGAAACCTTGGATGACTAAGCAGTTATTTATACTCACCAAAGAGTGTACTAAGCTTCACAAAATAAGCAAAAAGCAAGCATTCAATGGTTAGTTACAAAAACCATTGAGGAAATTTAGGAATCATTGTAACAATCTGCGTAAACATAGCAAGAAAAGAACATTACAAAGCTCTGTATGGTAGGTGTTGTGGGAATACCAGTATAAAGATTTACCATGAGTCTGTAACAAGAAAATACCAGGTATGTAAATTCATCTAGACCAGCTGTGGGCAACCTGCGGCCTTTTTGTCAGGGCGGCCTAATGGGTAATCTTTTTCAGCCTAATTGTGGCCTTATGTCTGTGAAAATCACAAATTCAAGTTTTAAATGTCATGTGGATGTCCAAGTATGCATTACCCTGTACAAGCTCAATTCATTGTTGGGATATCAAAATATTGGCATTCTGTATCAACCATGCGCTAAGTTACTTAAATGTAGAAAAAAAAGGAAATTCCCAAGCCATTCTACACAAAAGCATCATGAATGTACTGGTGCCAACAACTTTTTCACGCGCTTCCATTTGAATAAATACCCCAAACAGTGAAGAAATTGTCGTAATATTGTGAGAGAAAAGCAATTTTATCGATTCTTTCACCTTTGGATAATAAACTACAAACTGTTTTGCAAAGCTGTCATTTTGAGCAAGAATGGAAAAGTTGTTCTATCAAAAATTTGACATTGTTACAAGTGCGTCAGCATTTTGCCTGAAACGTTCCAGATGACAAGTTCCTTGACAAGTATGCAAATATTTACTGCACTTCTTGAGCGCTCATCCTGCCCTTTGCCCTACTGCTTGAAACACTGGGAAACAGCCACGTACACAACCGTTTCCCAGACACAAAAATTCAGTAGATTAGATAAACAAGATAAAGCTAAACTGATGCAGTTGAAAAATCTGATGCTTATTGCAACATAACAATAACATTTTTATTGACACATAAATCTGCTTTAGTTTGTATAAAATGCACAGTGCGAAATTATACCTCGTGTTACAAGTTTGTGCCGGAAAAATATGTTGTGGCCTTTTCTGTTGATTCTGCATAAAATGCTGTCTTCTTCAAAAAAAGGGTTGCCCACCCATGATCTAGAGTCTAGACCATGATGGTGATCAGAGCATTTCCGTAGCTGATAAATTTAATAATTCTTTTCATCAATGTTGGTAATAATCTGGCCGAAAGTCTTCGAATCAACGCAACTATATTTTCTAAATATTTTCCTAAAATTTATATACTCTTGTTGCAGCTGAATTCTCTTATACTGAAACTGAGTCCACTGTCAATCTGAAAGTCATTGAATATATCAACATGCAAGCACTAAACGATAATAGTTAATCCCTGGCACCACTTATAACCTACTTAGCCAACCTGATGGTAAAAACCTCGATTCTCCCTAAGTGCTTAAAAATTGCTTGCGTAAAGCTGACTTTTAATAAGGGAGATGAGAGTAGATGTAATAATTACAGGCCCATTTCAATTCTAAATTCAAAATCAAAGTTTCGGAAAAACTCCTCTCCACGCAAATGAGAGTGTATTCGGGGTGAAAAGAATTACTCATTTGGCATTAGATGGACGCGCAGTGCAACTGGTAAATTCATACACAATTCAAAATATTTTAAATATGACAAACCATGAATACAACGCCTGATCCAACAAACTTGAGTTTATTAAAACCAATGACAAGCGAGGAGAGAGGTCCTTGTTAAGCAATTGCATAGGCTTGTTCAAAAAGTTCATACCGGGAGTCTGGGCAGGGCCAGAGTGCAATCATGCTAGCCTTCATGACGCCGGTAATAGCATCAGACAAGACCAGTCAAAACCCTTCAAGCTAAGACATAAAGTTTGTCAAATTTAAAGAGTCAATTAATTTGCCATAACCCACAGAGTTGGCGACTTGGCGGCGCAATATTTGGCTGCAATTTCTGCAACACACACTAGCCTTCAGTACAATGGGGCCCAACAAACCCCAGAGAAAGAATTCAAATGTAGAAAATTCGAGGCTTGAACAGTGAAGGAGATGGCTCTAACCAGCTGAACCACCTCCTACTCTGATCGAGCAACCCGCAGCTGTAATGTGACTAACAAAAAAAATTCAACGTGGCTTGATCTCCTTTGGTTACATATTTTGGCATTTTGGCAATGGTATTTTGGGATATGGTATGTAGTCCCAAATGGTATTATGTCCAATCTGGCTTTATATCCACTGGTATTTTGACACAACTGGCGTTTTGTACAACTGATATTTTGGCATTGGTATATTGTGCAGTGGTGTTATGACCTATGGCATTATGGCCATGGCATTATGGCACTGGCTTTATGGCAATGGCATTTTGTCCCAATGGCATTTTGACCATGGCATTATGGCCGGGTACCCTACAAAACAGGTAGTTTTCACTGACACTATAAGTGTGAGTTATCAGAGAACTGTGTTGTTTGCGCTTGGTCTACGTTGTGTGGTTCTCTATGACGCCTGCATGAATCCTGCAGATCTCACATGCCAAGTTTTGTTGCTTAACTGACAGCATACCCATTCTATCACCAGCCGTGACAAACACAACACAAACTGCGTATTGTACTGGCGGACTCTGCTACACAAAAAGTTTTGATTTAAACCCTTGCTATATGTGCCTCTAGAATCAAGCCCAATCATTTGTTATTTTTTCGCTACAGGTACCGGGGTATCCAGGGCATCCTGCTGGGTACTACTTTGAGAAGTTGTACCTGATACCGAGTAATGGTCCGTTTGTAGCCTGGGCGGGGAGGCGGGCGGACCCCCGACAGACTGCCCAGGCTGGTCCGTTGGGCTGAGTTATTGCTAGTTTTCAGGTTGTTGTGTGGTAAGTGATTCAGCCTCACCATGTTTATCACATCATCTTATACATTATAATAAAATATCTCCAGCAACATCAGTTTAATTTGTCTAATAATGGGACTAATTTAGCTTGCCAGCTTCCTGGTATGCAGTTATATTGCTCATTAATTCCTTTTTCAGGTTTTAGCTGTCTAATGTTTCCAGTATGTGGAGTAAACCCCCTTATTTGTAGCCTGCCTGTCGAAAAACTCCATAAAACTGCACAAGGCAACCAATAACAAAGTTGCAAAGTTACACACAAAAAAAACCAACTTTACTTCAGTGGTACCCTATAGGAGTTTAGTTTTCGGGCATTTAGGATTCGCTTTTCGGGTTGTTGCCTAGGTTGCGAAATTTAGTGTATCTTAAATTAAACTCACTCACCATAGTTTCATAAACAATAAAACAATTATACAGGAATACACCATACCTTATCAAGACAGCCAGCGTGGCGTAGTGGTCTAGGTGTCTGTCTTGCAATCAGATGGAGATTTATGCCCTGGGTTCGAATCCCAGCTTAGACATTTTTTTTAAATTGTTACTAGTAAGCCTACTAGCGAAATTTAGTAATAGTGAAATTTAGTACCAGGTCCAGATAGCGAAATCAAACTCTAGCTAAATTAAACTCCTATAGGGTAATATAAGTTAGGCCTTGTCACGCGGCTACTTTTTCTTATTTGTGACAATGCTAGGTTAGATCAGATCTAAATCGGAATGTGAGGCCGAGATTTCCACACACATCTACCTTAGAAGCATCCGTGTATCTTGATGGCTGTACTCTGTTTCAATGTAGCTGTAAAAACCTAGACAGATCACTTGATGTTATGACTGACCATGGCTAACTTTCCCAATTCTCCAAGGTCCGATTCCATAATAATACCACATCGATTTCCGCAGAAAACGGCAATGCATGATATGAAAATTACCACTATGCGACCTACACCTGGAGCCCTCAGGAAGATCGAGTACGTATGTCATATTCAGGGTCTATCTGTCATAAGTCATCATATACCTGATCTCAGTGAACGCTCCAGATAATTGAATACGGGTGGGGGGGGGGGGAAAGAATGCCATTTTACAATATCATACAAAGCATTACAATAAACAAATCAGGTCTTGTTAATGTTACTTACGCGGAATCTGCCCAGTCGTTCCTGTGATAAGTGATAGAACAATGACCACCAACGGCGCTGCGACGCGATAGCTCTCCATGATCTAACTATACTCAAGTTTGTTAGCAGAGAGTCTTCTTCCCTCTGTTTTCTGCTGTGTCAGAAAAGATGAGAATCCTGTCTATCACTTTTAATTTCCTTATACGAGATGTAAAGCAAGCAGCCGCTGAAGAAATCTACACACAACTAAGGTCTAGATTTCTATTACTGTGTTGCAGCGCTAAACTTGTCGAGCCTAGTGTTCTGTTCTGGATGAGTTAACATGATATTCATCTCTCATCATAGGACAGAGAACGTAATTACCAATGGAAGTGCTTATGTGGTTGGGGAGCAGTAATAATTGTCATTTTTATGACAAGCCGTTTAACTAATTGCCTAAGCATTGGTTTTACCATCCTGTTATTTTCCCTTCTCAACTGGTCTTGTCTTAATCAGAAAGTCTAAATTACCTCCAGGCTGATGGCCCATCATTTCTAGTCTGTGGTTGAAATTATTTACATAAAGCTCTCAATAATATTTTCACATTATATTTTTTCATTATATTCTATATAGGATACTTTTGTTAGTGAGGCACTATACAGTCCTGTTAGTTTGCTCGAAGCCACTGGCTGGCATTGAAGTGCCACAGTTTCCACATCAGTGTCATGAGTTACCAAGCACAGTCAACCTCCCACAGGGAAATGCTGACAAAACTCCATCATAGTTGATGTAGATCCAAATTGTTTCACTTTTAATTTAGATTATTGTGAAAAATTGACTAACAATGGGTAAGGTAACTTTGCAGTCAAGGAGCTGTAATTTCTGCAGTTTTCACGAGATTGTTTAGTGCCTGAGAAGGGGGCTAATGCCCGCACTCATCAGCCAAAAGGTATTATTAACATCCATAAACATAATATTAAATTATTGAGTCTATGTTAACATCATATCCGTATGTCCAACTTCATTACAGTAGTATGAGGTCATTGCGCTGAATTCCATTCAGTGAAAGTATTCGATCGGCTGGGAGGGTGATGGGTAGGTGTCATCGGTGGTGTGGGTTCCCCTGGTTATCTGGGCGAGCCGGGTTGACCTCAGTTTACTTCAATTGGGTGGTCGCCCCTCTAGTCTTGGCTCTCATGCATGGACTAACAGACCACATCGCTGCGTTTTTATCATTTTTGAAATAATTTTATCAATTATCATTTAGTTATTGCAGAAACTTAATTAAAAAATTTCCATGAAACAATTTTTGGTAAACTGGTTTATTGATCTCCTTATAGATTTATCAAACATAAATCTGAATCACATTAATGACCATTACAGATTATCCAAATAAACAAACTTTTAAGTGATGAATCACTCTGGTATAAAGTAGGTCAGGGTGGTTTACGGGTGTTTTTGATGGCATTAACCATAGAATGCATTGCCAATACCTGATATGATCATGTTTTGTAAAATGCTGCATCATTTTGTGACATTGAGTCATCGGATCTTATCAATTAAACATGTACCAAATAGAACACCCACTCAACAATGTGGCCTCAAAAACTGTATATCTGACTTCCTAGATTAAGCAATCAGATGATTGTAATTAAAGATGCTGGCTCTAAACAGTCTTACTATACAGAATTTGACTCTCAGCACTGAACTGATTCATTATTGATAGCATTAAGGTAATGTCAAAGACCGATCCGAATATCAACATATCATATACCGTTGGAAAGCTGCCAAGCTACTGAAAATGAATACCTGAACAAAAACTTGATTCAATGACGTTGTGTCATTTTAGGGAGGAAATGAGGCAGAAAACGCTGTTTTTGTCAACCTCCAGATATCAATAGTTTTTAACCGTACGTTCAGGACTGGACTATGACGTCTGGAAAAAAAATGACATACGAATGGATGGGACAGTTGGGGGGATGAAAAATATTATGTTAGATAATGCTATATGTTAGACCAATATATCTACTTACAATTACTATACATTTATCATTCATCAAGGCTAGAACTATCCTCTCAGATAAACTATATATATATTACTGCACAGCGGATCAGGGGAGGGTTGGTCTCTATCGGGGAGATGACTAAATTAATTGACTTCAATTAGCCAAGTTATCACCCAGCTCAACTCAAAACTACAGCACATCTCTACAATACCTAGAGTAAAGCGTCAGTCAAAGTATTATTTTGTTTATGTTAATTACCATTAACTTTCGTGACCTAGTAAGTTAATTTGCTCGCTCACTTTCTAGAGTAGGTCTTTAAAGCTGTATCCATAGCACATTAGAGATTTGGGTGTAATGAAATTGACGATCCTTTTGTCAACCTCAAATCTCTGTTAGTGACTAGTAATCTCTTGTCCAACTCTTTTTGAAAAATAGGGGAAGAATTGGTGTGAATATACATGACATTGAAAAGTGTTACTGTAATTTAGCCGGCTAAAATCTCATCTTTTTCATGTTACTTACCATTCAATGCAGGGTCCTATGTTTGCTTGAGATAACTTTGCATATCATATCAGAACTTTTTGCCAGTTCAACCCTCCCATACTGTATCATAAAATGATACGAGAGCGAGAGGGGGTGGGGGGTCAATCAACACTGTCGCTGTAACAGGGGAAGAATTGGTGTGAATATACATGACATTGAAGGGTGTTACTGTAATTTAGCCGGCTAAAATTTCATTTTCTTCATGTAACTTACCATTCAATGTATTGTTCCATGTTTGCTTGTGATGACACTGCATATCATATCAGGTCTTTTCGGCCAGCTCAACCCTCCCTCTCTTCATCATCAAATGGTATGAGAGGGAGTGGAGCACATTTGCAGTCATGCGTAATTGTGTGACTCTCCAATGCAGGGAAAATGGCTGTTTTTGCTGTATTACCCCTCTAGGGTAGGGTTTTATCGTAGTTAGCCGTATTTATTAATATTATCTAAGGTGTTATCTATCACAACACCTTAGAGATAGTACTGATGATATTAACGGACATTATTATGACTTTAAACTAACTCCGAGTTACTCTGAAACAAGGGAAGAATCGGCGTGAATATCCATTACATTGAAGAGGTTACTGTAATTTAGTCGTCTAAAATCTCATTTCAATTACGTTACTTACCACCACTCATGTAGTGTCCTTTGTTTGGAAGTGGTGATTGTGTTTTTAAAGGGCAATCAAGGTTTCGCAGCCGTGCATTAATGGGTAAGTCTAGGTTCAAACTATAATGCGTAATTTTTGCTAGCTGAGGTAGGAGACTACAGCATAAAGAGGGTTGAGTCAATGTTAGCTAGACTAAACTTTTGTTTGAACTATCTACAAAATTTTGCTACTGCGAGTACTTAAAGGGCAACCAAGGTTTCGCAGTAATGCATTAATGGGTAGCAAATAATGTGCTGGGCAGCATCAGCTTTGTGCATTACGCGATGCAAAACTCAAGGTAATTGCTGACTCTAAGCTGGGTAACACTTCAGTTTAGGGGAGGTTCCAAGACTTTGCTTTAACTTGGCCCTTTAACGAGTGGCCAGCGGCCGGCAGCCAGTAGCCAGTGGGTTTTTGACCCAAAATTCAGGGGCTAATTGAATCGTGGATAAGTGGCTGCTAAAATCTGGCTAACGCTCAGCTAAATGTTTGCCAAATACAACATAGCCGACATTTAGCCGCCTCCTAAATGAAACCAGCCCCAGGATCTTAGACAGCACTAGCACGCTAAAAGCCCAGTGCTCTGACCAACTGACTCATCTCCTACTCAATTGAAGAACAAAGATATTGGTTTATTATTTCACTCACAGTTAGCTTGTTCACCCGCTATGATGGAGACGGATATAGACTTTTACTCCATAATTCTTTTCCACAGTATTGTTGTCACCATCTGCTTTGCCTCCTCACTCTATTGCATCTGTAAACCATGCATACCAGAAAGCTAACTTTACCTGTTTGTTCAGTATCTTATTCTATGTTGTGCTGGGCTACATTTCTAATAGCAGTAGTAGTAGATAACGACAGTACAGTACATAGCGCAACACATAATGGTGCAGGTGGCAATGATCATTGAACATGATTATGAGGGTACAAGCACTGTTGAATGTTGAATGTTGAATGTTGAATGTTGAATGTTGAATGTTATTATAATTATTCATGAATATTGACCGGCTAAAATAAGTGACAGTATTGTTGCTGTATCGAAGCGAAATTCTAATAGCTATCACATATTATTACTGTTGAGTTGCCTCGCATCACATAAAGTGAAGGCAACTCCCATTTTACATATAGTATCAATATCCAGGTATCAATAACATGACTCAGCCAAAAACCAGTCAGTCATTTAGCGGCAAACAGATCATATTTAGTACTAAGGAATCTTATTATACCTTTGTCTCAACTACATTCTTATAGTTAACCTACCATATTATGGATCCTTAAGAAAAGAAACAAAAAGACAATAAAACAGAAAGTAGGACAATACAAAAAGAAAAGAAAAAAAAGAGAAAGCGAGATTGGGAAAGCGAGATTGAGAAATGGATTCTACTTATGGATGTTTACTGTACAACATGTATACTCATGAGACTGATATTGCTTGTTCAAGTTAGATATTTGTAACAGTGATTTAAGGTGAGCTTATTTTTTTGATTGTAACAAGTTGAGTCAGACCGGTCATCCTAAAACTGCTAGTTTCAGTTATAACAGCAACACATTGAATTACATATCTGGAATAGCATCATTAGCTTTCTTTTGCAAAACAAAGGGCTTGCAAAAATAGCCAGTCCCTAGTAGCAATCTAGAAATGCCCTAATCATCGACACTGTAGGGGTATAATTACTGTTTGCAATTTTGTAAACAAGACAATTTCTCAGGCTAATTATTCATGCTACTAGGGACAGCCAATCAGATAACAGTCAGATGGGTCTCTGTGTTTAGTGTCCTAACCGTATAACGCTATGATACTATTTCCATTCTAAGAGAAGAATCTAATTCAGTGCAGCAACATAATGATGGCGACAATATGAATAGACAATTAACATGAGTGGTAGCTAACCAATTCTGCCCACTGTTTAAAAATTTATATTTTTGTTTATTCGTAACTTACCACTGACACAGCAGGCTCTCTACACCTGTAGGCTGCATGGTGTTGTTTCGATGTTTTCCAGCTTGCCTCGGACACGACTACCTACATGTTTGTAGCAGGGTGGTTTGTATCAAGCTTTTCTCTCGCCCAAATTGTTTTCAGATAAGTGAGGTTGCTTCTTTCAACCAATAAATGGACAATCAGTAATTTAAGAATGCGGGGTATGCAGGAATGCGGGGTATTCCTTGCATTTCACATGTTGTGGTTACAAGTTGTCTTCCATCGTACAAATCAAGAGAAAAAAAGGAACAGTTACTTTCATTAAATTTAATAACAAACCTAGACAAGACGCCATCTACAATAATCTCAATCTGATTTTCTCAACTATCTTTTGTTACCACAGGAACACTGCAATCACTAAAGATAAGCAGATGGCACCAGAAAACTGCAATGTGCAACTCACGCCAATTATTTTTGTCTCTACCACTCCTGACTGTCTTTAATGAGAATTTATACTTGGACGATTTTTGTAAATAAATTTGTAATGTTTTTGAGGAGTTGTCCTCCTATATGACTTAAAGCCTACCAAGCTTGGACACAGCAAAAAGAAAGTAGGAATACGATATTATTTAATAGTTTCTTAACGAATCAAATTGCAGTTATTTGAAAGATTTCTTATTTAAGAAAACAAATCCATGTACGGTGAGTGGTAGTGATTGAAGTCGATTGTATCCTTTGAGGGAGAGAAGCAGCATGGTGGTATGAAATTAAACTCAATACCCAAGTTGTCATTTTAAAAACTGTGATATCAGGCCTAATTTGTATAGAAAAGTTAATTTCAGAAGGCCAGGAGAGAAAGGAAATTTAAACGACGCCTTTAAGACAAAATCTCACTCAGCCATAAGATAGATGCATAATATCTTTATTATCTTTATCCCATATGTAAGAGTAAACATAAAAAAGATGAACATTTCTCCAAAAAACTGTTTTTTCTGATAAATCGAAGCAAATATTCTCAGTGTCAAACCAATGAAGGGAGAATTCATTGGTTAAACACAATGGCCGCAATAATCAGACATCCACAAAGATACATTAAGCTTTGACCTTCAGCAGTGAAAGACCAACAGGATACAAGAAGGCAAATACAGCCAGTTCACCCTCAATAACTAATATATTCCACCATCACCATTATAAAATGATAACACGTAACAATATGATATCACAAAATGTGTTTTAATGTTCATTATTTATTTTTCTGTTATAATATTTTAGTCATTATTCAGCTGTTGTTTCTGATCACTAGAAGATTCTCTATACTAATCGTAGTGATGATCTTGTAGCGGTTCTTGCTGAAGTCCAGATAGATTCATAGTGACACCTCAGTCAGCAGACTCGGCCCCAGTAGCAGTGACAGGTAAATTCATAGACTTCATATCGAGGTGCAGATCAAACTGCTGGTCCAGTCCGATGTATGAATCGCTCATCAAATACAGAGTGAAGATTTGACGCCCTGGAAATAAGTTTAAAATGATTTTAAATATTCACTTTTATCTACACAATTTGGTCCTGGATGTGACAGAGAAAAGAAGGCCGCAGAACTTATGCTATTGTCAATGGAGGGTTACTCAAGTGCATCCAGAGTATCCAAAAAATCACTCATATTAAATCAAAATTCTAATGAGAGTTGAGAGTGTCTTTATCGCATGATACTAACAAATAGATATTTACCCTCACCTTCAGTTTCAGGTCCAACAAAAGCTACAGAAGCGCTGAGTTGTCCCCTCACATAAGAGACACGTTTTAGAGCCCACAGCTCACCACTCTCCCTGTGTCCCAGGACTAGGAACCAGCCCTCATCTTTTGGTTTAGGCCATGCTGTTGTCATAGCCTTGGTGTCCCCAGGTGCCCTCTAAAAACATTCAAAATAAAAAGTGAACAAGTATCACAATGACTTTTACCTAACAGGTGCTATCACAACGCTGATTGGGATTTATATTTTATTTGACAGCAAGAGCAATCTGTCTGTTGTCCATCAATAAATATGAAGGCTTGAACTCCACTTGCTATAGAAATCAACCATCTCAAATTGTCAACGCCACTGATTTGAAAAAAAAAGACTGAGAATGTGCTAATGACATCATTCAGCCAAGTTAAGGTTTAGTTTGTGGCACAATTCAGCGCTTGTGGTTTCCATAACCACCGCCACCGATGAAATACCTTATAGCTGAAACAAATCCAATTGATAATTTTCTAAGACTACATTACCCTGACTTTGTTGATCCTTCTCAGGTTTACGACTAGTGTATATTCTTCCTCCATAGCCACCTGAAGCCAGTTATCATCTCTCTTGCCTGAGCTCTGTCTGTTTGTGTGTATCTGTATGAGTCGCTCCTCCGTACCCTTATCTGCTGGTGTGTTCTTCCATCTGCCTCTCAGGCTAACTGACACTGTCACACGTGGAAGCAACTCCACATGCTTCACAGCCTTATAGATAATCAAGAAAGAAAACATCGCATGTATGTAGTGGATTCTTACAAAACACAGTGTTGCTTACTGGCAGACTGGAATGATAGTTTTCTCATCTCAATGTTGTAAAATTGTGATGAGATGTCTATTGCTTGATACGATACAAGGATTGGATTGAAAGTAGTAAATTTTGAGGTATTAATCTATCACAATCAGGAACTTTTAACAAATTTCCATAGTATGCAACAAAGAAATAGTTTTTTTTCGCATGTGAAACCTCTGTTTAGTGGAAAGATCGGTGATCATTACCTGGTCAATATGGTTGGTATGAAGACCTGCAGAACTTAGTATTTCTCTCAGTATGTTTGGTTTAGTATCCAGTTTGTACATCAGGGATGCTAGACACTTATGCCCTCTAAAATAATATAGGAGATTAGATAACTCAACTGTGAATAATCTGGGAAAGAAGGTTAAAGGAGGGGGCAGGAAGAACAACAAATCTATCGCTCTAGATTTAGATCTCCACAACTTAATCACCAATTGTAGAAAAAGTGTGATGCAATTTTAATCTTTCAGACTATCATCAAAAAAGAAAACTCAGGTTTAGATGAAGTAAACTGAAAATACGTGTTATAACAATATTGAAAGATAACTTGTCGCAAAAAATGTTGCTACACTTTGGAGTTTTCTACCCATATAATATACAACTTTCATAGTGACTTAAAAGGTAAAGGTAAAGCTAATGACAGATCCAAATATAATCATATTATCAAAAATCTTTTGGAAGCTGTCGAGCTCCTAAATAGCTGAACATAAAAGCTTCAGATAGGCAGGAGAGCTGTTTGCTTGCGATCAGTTGGTTTAACCTGAATCAATACTTTTCAGATGCAAAATTTGGGTTATTTTTAATGCATCAACACTTAATGTTGACTAGTTAGTCACTTTATAGAATTTCTTCTGGATCGGGCTTTGATAAACAAGTCTGACATGTATATCAAACTCTGTTGTATGAGTCATGGGTGATTTGGTATTTAATTTATACTTTCATGAGGATGGGTGATGGTGTTATGTGAGATGAGCGGGATGGTTTTTTTCCATAGTTTCCCACCACTTCACATTTTAACTTGATATTAGTGACATCAAAAGGAAATTCCAAACTTGATACTTAAAACAAAAGCGCTTCTGTTGGCAGGCAGGGACGCACTGAAGAAGGATTTACGCCCACACCATTTTTTATAGCATTGTCAACACATTTTTTCAAAAATTTAACTGCATACACTCATCAGTAGCTTAAGACTCAACAATAACAGTTGAGAAAGTTATGAGAACTTGATATTCATTGAAAGACATTAGTGAAAATATTCTTGAACATGAATTTTGAGGAAGACATTCAGATAATGCTAAGCTAATCCAAGCAGTTCATCTTCTAAATCCATCTATTGGGAAGTAATTTGGATAATAATTACCATAATTCCAAAGTAAAACTTTTTCAACGTAAAGAAGCAATTAGGAAAAGTCATTCATAGAAGCCATAAAGAAAGACAACAACCTAAGGGTCAATTTACACCATGTAGGAAGGAAGTTATTCTTAGTCCTTCAACTCAACCAATTACAACTTTTTGTTGCAATATGATTTGTGAAATCGATTTGACAGACCCCAGTGGTATTTGGCATGTGGCTCTTCATTGGACACCATTTACTTGAAATGATATAATGAACCAAGTTGAAGGAATACATGCACTTTTGAGGTTTTGGTATGGCTTTACAGCTCTTAGTCTAACTTAGAGAACAGTGAAAAGCTCCAAATTAGACTGGGCCTCATATCAAGTAGTCTAAGTGCTCAGACTGCTCCAATGCGAGCTAGTGGCATTACATTATCAACCACCCATTTCCAGCATATTAAGTACTGATTATGTAGGTCACACTGACCTGAATGCAGACAGGTGAGCTTGTTCTACATGAGGTATAGTAAGGAAGGATGAGTCAGTTATCCATCTACCCTGTATCAACATCTGTATGACCTGTACAACCTGAAGTGTAGAACACAACCAACCAGCATCCGCTACCAGATCTAACATTGCCTACAGAAAATAAATAATCCAACATTGTATTTGTATAGTCATTAATAAATATCTCATCACATGTTTAAACAGATATTAATATCAATAATAACAGAAAAATCAGGCTATTATCCTTGGGTGGATTTAAAAAATTGTATTTTCATCGTTGCATAATGCGTCATAGTGGAGGTATGTTTGGTTGGCCAATGCCAAGAAACTTGAAGGTGACAAAACTAAATACAACAACTCGATGACAAACCGCTTCACATGAACATAATCGGCCATTCCACAAGTATGTATTACAATAATCAATGAATAAGCCTCGGAATCCAGAAGACAACATTGACTGTCGCCCCCAGATCGGTTTTCAGTTAAATTTGAGAAATCAGACCTTCAGTTCTTACTCATCTCCCCTGAAATCCTATACTTCTATTGCATTTTGGGAAAATTATGGATTACCCCCACTCACCTGCAGAACTCTGATAGCTTGATCCATGACACTCTTAGTATCAGTCAGGTAGTCAGTACTAGGCAGGGGGCACCTGCTTAGGTGTGCCTGTAGCAGTATGTAAGCTTTAGTGTGAGAGTCGTCCAGAGTGAACTTGTTTACCTCAAAAGGCAGTTTAGGAGCGAGGTCAGCATTCAGCTGATCCTCATTGTGTCTGACAGGTAACTCGGCATACTCCTCTGCATCCTGTGTAACGAAATAAATGGTTACAACATGAAAACTAGAGAACTTGATAACTAGAGAATTGGAGAACTGGACAACTTGAGTGAATTTACAAGTTATGAAAAGACTTATGTAACGTTCTGATACACTTGTGAACCTATAGAATAGATGGATTGGAAAGCTAGAGTTGATGTGAAGAGCTGGTTGTTCATTGTTGTAAAGCTTCTGTCAGCAGTGGCCATCTAAGTGATGGTCTGATTGGGAAGAGTAAGATTCTCCACAGTGCAGTGGCCAGCCTCCCGAGCCGTCGGATTCCGTACTAATAAGGCAAGCATTTTAGAGTTGTGGTGCCCGTTCCATGTTCACTACACATGCCATGTACCATGTACATATTCACAAGGTTGCTGTCAGCTTTCTCAAGCTGGAGATATTCTAACCATGAGGCTACAGTGACTTTCATGGACAAAGAAAATTTGTTAAAACATATGAATATTCATTGACGCTTGTATTCAAATGATTTTAAGACATCAACTGATATGTCTACCTGGTGCACCTGGGACATCAAATAAGCAGTCATGTACCTGTTTTTGGTGAGGTTAATTTTTATTGTTGTTGGTCCGATTTATACAAATAAATATTCATGCATACAAGAAATGCCTACTGGGTGTGAAGCTGATTTAGATTTTACGCCCAAATCACAAAGCACTGAAGAGGCTTCATTAAAATTCCACTAATGTATGTTTAAAAAATAATTTTATATTCAAATTTTATATTTGAAACTGATAATGTGATGTTTATTTACATAACTACTTGCAGTAGCTCACTGCATAATCATTAAGAATTTTGGGATAATTTGATACTGGATTTTACTGTCAGACTGTTAGACGGCTAACCAATAAACCTGAAATGAGTTCATTGGTTTAAACCTTGTTTTTTGATATAAATGGGAGGCAACAACAATTTCTTTTATCATTCTCACGGACACCTTACTATATAACATGAAATTTGCCTAATATGAAAGTTCTGAGCCATCATTGAGTTCTTGTAAATAAGCTAGGTTGTATAAGCTAGCATATACTATATGCTAGCTTATACAGCTTAGTCATAAATTGACTGTGTACAGATTTATTACCAGGTATTGGACATCAAAATGATCATCAGATGAAGTGAAAACTAAACTACATCAAAGAATTCTAATTGGTACTCACAGCGAGAACTTGGAGAAGGTCCTCGGTGTTGTTGTCAGCAGACAGTCGCTGACAGAACATTCCTACACTGACGTGACTGAGATAGTAATAGGAGGATATACGTCCCAGTGTCTCTGCATAGAGGGTGT
Source organism: Membranipora membranacea (assembly GCA_914767715.1). NCBI lineage: Eukaryota > Metazoa > Bryozoa > Gymnolaemata > Cheilostomatida > Membraniporidae > Membranipora > Membranipora membranacea. Next base: position 12,833,599 of record OU612073.1, on the reverse strand, counting down.
AGTTATCCTATAAACACAACGACAGGCTTCATAATATTTATGATGAGGAACCTCCAGCTATGAGGCTATAGCTCATATTTGTGTGGGAGTCAGTAAACACAGATGAATTAAGCAATCATATTTTGACTGAACCTATTTGAATTTCCTGGCTTGGTCTGGCCTCAGAACAAGATTCAAAAACTGGAGGTCCTCTGTGTGCACTCAAATATCCCACATGCAGGTCAAAGGAATCTCTAGATAAGGTTAAAATTAGTGGTGGTTTTCACAGACTATTGCAGCACCAGTCTTATCATGCGATCCTTTCCATTGGGTAAGTTGATGTCAAAAGGAGGGGTCAGAGACAAACTAGGAGACTGAGTTGCCATATTAAACCTTGGTGTAGTCGTTGCTGGACAAAGCAGTCAGCCAAATATTTATAATTTATAAGCATCAATTGATCTTCGATATGCCATTTTATTATATGGGTAGAGGAGGGGGGCGCTCACCTCTGCCACAGTGATACAGCCATCAGTCTGTAACTCTCTGAGAGTTTTCTCGACGAGTGCAGACAGGTACTTGTTGATATGATCTGGGTCTGTATCGTCCAGCTCATAGTAACTGTCAAAATATTAACATAACAGCTATAAATAAAAGAGCATAATAACAACGTCCCAACAACGCAATATAGCCTGCAATTCCCAGTCAGGTGAAACCCTTGTAAACAACAATTACATTGTTATTGATTTTACCCCCTATAGGAATTCCAAGAAAACTGCTTTATGGGATTTGGGAAAACTTCAAAAAATATGGATGAGGAACTTCAGGAGATAACTAATTACATTAGATAACAGATGACTTTTGGTGCTTCGATTATTCGATTATAATTCCCTGTACAGCTGATGAGATTAATTTAATCTACATTATCATCACTTTACCCTCCCCTTTTATATTGGGTAGGACAAATGCTAATAGCTTTCGTTATCATGCAAAATCGATGGACTGGTTAAAATATCCAGCGCCAGAAATTCATTAGTAGAGAGAGTTGGGTTGTTGCCAGATGTCACTTCAATCGTATAGCTATCTATCAGAAACAGACAGAGAATAAAACACTATACACTGCATACACGCAATGACAACCGTGGGATAAAGTCATACAAATAAGAAATAGACAACAGATTTCAGCTCAAATATATAAAAATTTGATCAATACTTCTGTGTAAAAGACAATCAGAAACTTAGAAAACAACCAAACTAGACGAACAGTAGCCTGGAAGAGCTGTGTAATATCTTGCAGAGAGAAAACTTAAAGAGAACAAAATGTCAGCAACGAGGATTTTGATATTCGTGACATTAATTCAGGCTGGACAAGGTAAGTAGAAATAAATCATGAAATATCGACAATCAACTATATAACATATTATTTACTATATATTATATTGGATGTGTGATATCTGAAATGTATAATTTATGATAAATGATATCTGAGATGTATAATATATGATATTTATACTATGATTGTGTGATGCAACCTTGTGAGGAGCACAAAAGAAATTTACAAGCTTCCAAGAATTATTGAGATAGGTTTGTAATTGTGACTCTGTAGCATTGCCCTTAGTAGCATTGAGCCTACACTACAAAATTTAAGAATTATCGGATTAAAAAGCAAGACGGTCCAGCAGGCTAATTGGATTTTTTGTTATTTCATATTTTGTGACAGCATAGAGACAATGAGCTTTCTTGCAGACTTTTTTTGTGTTGCCTTTGGTTTTATGCATTTTATATCGATCACAAAGAGTGCCTTTCTAAGGCATTATATACTACCTTATTTTAACGAGTAAAATACTTTTTGACACTAGATTTGACTATACATATTAAGCTATCATCATCGTTACAGGGTTCTTTGCAAACTTGTGCTTCAATGAGCAGAAGAAACTGAACTGCTCATACGAAGGCAAGTATTGGGAGGGAGGTAGAATGTCGATACTATCGGTGACACTGTTACTGAGCTCTGACGAAAGAGATCTGAAAGCATCACAAGAGAACGGAGAGTCGTGTAAAGCAGTACCAATAGATTGCCAAGTCCCAGTCAGACGTAAGTTTTTATGGTTATGAATTTCTTCTTGGAATGTTTCAGATCTGCAGACTTTTGACAAACGCTGAAGTGAGTAGACATTGAAGAGTATGTCAAGGTTTAAATCTAAAGCCATTCGGCAATAAAAGTGGCTCGTAGCAAAGAGTTGACGCATGAAATAGTAAAACAAATAAATTGGGTCGTTCCATGGCAGCTTCCCCACTCAACACAACAAGTTTTTTTTGTAGTTGCATATATGAGATAAAATCAAATGATTCTAAGTGAGTTTTATGGTCAAATCAAAGTACAGATTATCTGCTGAATTAGAGTGCCCTTCAGATAAGTAGGCTCATAAACATAAATAAATACTCTACAAATACTATAGTTTACGGCTAATCTATAAGGTCATCTATTTAGTTTTACAAGTGAGCCTAATTTTTTCACAGCCAGCAGTGACAGAGCGGAGTTTCACGATACAATGTTATCGGTATATGACTACATCTTTAATTCCTGTGATGATAAGTTGAAGTGTGCGCCCAGCTTACCTCCGTACACTGCTATAAATGGTACTAACGCTGTCTGCCTTAGGAGGTATCCTAATGTGCAATCACTCTACTTCAGAGGGGCGTTCATCGATATCGGCTGTGGTCACCGTAAGTTTAATATCAAATTTTTATCTAACAATGCCAAAGACAAAGACCATTATTATTTTTTGTTTCATCCCGAAAAGTATCACAGTTTTAAACGGTGTCAATATGACAATCTAATAACAGAGCCTTTTCAGCCACATCAATTGTAATTTGACGCAATTACCAAAATAAAACAACTTCTACTGTTATTATCAGTGACATAGCTAAGCGTAAACATGATAAAATAAATAAACAATGACCGTCAGCAGTAAATCTTATGTATGTCCCCCCCTCGCCTCCGAGCTGTTTATTAAAAAATATCTGGAGTTGTCACTACTTGAACAATGATAACATAACTCCCTATCACCTTACAGATTCGATTTTGATAATCAGTACATAATATGACATCTACAAGGAATAAGCACTCATCGTACAAGTTTGAAAGTCATGAATGAATGATTTTGATTGTAGCTGAGCCAACAACAACTGTAAATTTGGCAGATACTGATATAGCTAACAACGGCTCAATCACTGAATCACTGATCCATATCAGTACAGCAATGCCATACCCTTGGGGATCTGGCACGAGTGAGAAACCAGAGTCAACTGGAAAACCCAACAACTCAAGTATGTCAGCAACTTTTATAAGCAATGGGAGGTGTTGTAAATGACCCAGTCAAAATCAAGACCAATAGGTTTAAGAAGAGCTGTTTAAAAGTTTAATTTGTGGTGCCATATTGCAAACAAAAGATGAGTGACTGTGATCTGGTTGTCACTGTCGTCTGATTTTCATTCACTTCATCAGGGAATTTGGGATACATCACTGCATTGTTTGGAATTGTCCCCTCATCATGTAGGCTTACTTCGTTACAGCAAATCAATTAATTGAAGTATGATATATATACTTTTTATTGGCATCAAAAGTCATCTCATTCGAAATGTTTTGCACTCAGTGCCAGAAAACAATTTTTTTTATAACAAAATGATGGCTATGATTTATCTAAAATCAAGGAAGTAATGATGAATAGCTTTCAGATTCAAAACCTTTGAATATCAAGTTGCTCTATGTTACTATGGTTGATTGAGATTGATGCTCTGATAAGCCTGCTGTTATAAACAATCAAGCTAAATTTTGTTAGTTGCAAAGATCCCAATATAAAGAATATTTCATGGGTATCTCAATTGAGTTCTAACATGGTACCAAAATAAAGAATTGCTTTAAGGAATAGTGAGCACTCCTTTATGAGCGCTAAAGGTATGTTTCATCATTAAAAGATTTCAAGTTATTCATTCTTTTTTTTTTAAGCTATTTTCATTGGAAGTGGGCAAGATGAAACCAACAAAGCGAACGACAATCAAAGACAGACAAACTCAGCGGGTAGAATATCACAGGCTTCTCCTCTGATAATGCTACTGTCTCTGCTATGTATTCTCTCAGTGGTTCTCAAGTATATAATGGAGAGAGGAAAAATGACACGCTGATCAGATATAACTATAACTACAGTCTCTATGAAGTTAAAACTGAGACACTCATCCTAAGAATGCGTGATGTATTATTAAACTTCTGGTGCACTCATAACTACCGTTTTATTTGACTCATTGTTACACTGCATTCCATCAGTTTAAAAAATAACTACAGTCTCTATGAAGTGAAAACTGAGACAATCATCCTAAGAATGCTGATCAATTCGTTAACTTCTCTGATGCACTCATAACTACTGTTTAATTTCAATTACATCGTCTCTGGATAAGCAATTTGTCATTGTTACACTGAATTCTATCAGATTTAAAAAAAATGAACCACTATCATATGGGACCCCTTATTGAAAGTTATGTACTTCTAATTTAATGATTCAAACATAAATCTGAATCACTGCAGGATACATTCCATTCTATAAATACTCTTTGGTACACAGACCTCCATGTTATCTCAGAGTAAGGACACATATCCTTACTCTGAGATCAAAACCATATGGTGAAGGGTGGATTGATTCAATCTCACACATGATATCATTTTTGTTTTCATCTTGGTTAACATTTTTTTCTTTATACACAAAGCATCGCATGAGATGATGTCACTACAGAATCAGATTCTATACAAACTTTGAAATACAAAAAACAGACTTCCACTGTCAATTGACACACTGTCACACGTCACACTGTCACATCACACTGACTAGATTACACTTATAGAGTATACTCAGTGCGCTGCCACACCATTGGATAATGAAGTGGAAGAGGAATAGAACAAAGATTAATATAATCTTATGAGTAAGAGTTACTCAGGCATGCTGATGTAATCTGTAGCCCACTACGAAGCATCACATCTAACAGTTCTGTCACAGCAAGGAGTGAGAGAGAAGGAGATGCAACAAAAAATAGCCTCTGTAACAGTGAGATAGCGAGACTAACATTAATTCGTAAACGCAAGGCTGTTGCATCTCCTTTCCTCTAACTCCTTGGTCACAGTAATGTTGCTCTGCGATATAAATGGTAATCAAGGAGTAACCTTGATGGTAATATATAGCTGTGATGGCTGTTGTAAGCTACAGATGACATCAGTATCAACACACTGTGATATTACTCAGTTAGATTCTCCTCTCATTGGATTAAGAGATCACAAATCATAATCTGACAGTTATCTTTATTGTCACGTCAGACCCTGGAACATTTCCAATATTTATGAGGTTGACACTGCAAAGCACTGACAGGTTAAAAGGAAACAACCTCAGCCATAACACTGACAAAGCTAATGTTACTATTGCAATAAACCAGATGATAGCAATGCTAGCCTCATTGTTATCTGACTTAAATATCTTGGGATGGTGTTGGTCAGATTCTTTTTCAAGAAGCAAACAATCTGGGTCTGCATCATTGCGTCTGCATATCTGTCACAGAGCTGCGGCAATGAGCATCTTTTGGTCCTTTAATTTGTTCAGGTCTCAGTAAGCAAGCCAGTGTCTCCCCAACCCTTCATTGAAAATTCTTTTGCAATCCCTTGTCTTGTATTTTGTGGTTTTGTAGTCCATAGGTGTAGTATTACTGTTTGTCTTCATTTTGGGCTAAATGGTGATTCTCGAGAGATCCCCTTGAAAGTGCCGAATTATTGATCAAAATCTCTTCTGTTTAATAAAATCTGTGAGGTGAATTCACACATTAGCATATTCATGACAACTTAGAGTGCCTTATAGTTGAATAAAATAACAACAATCACTTGGTAATGATTTATGCATTAAAATAAGAAATCATAGCAATATTTTAACATGTAGAACTAACTCCGTACTGGTAACGGACAGTTTCAAACCTTTTGAATAAAACTCACTTAAAAGCAATGCCAAGAATGTGACAAAAGCGATTAAATATTTAAGGTATGATAGGAATGATTACTATGTTACTACTATATATATCTGGGTTGGCCCTGATACTCCTCATTGCCAGTAACCACAGCCAGTCCCTACTCAACTTCTGCATGGTCATGATTTTAGGGATGGAGCCAGTATTGAGAGAGAATGAAAACCGTACAACAACCCTGAAAAACACCATATGGTTGTGATAATTTTGGGGATGTTGTGAGAGCTGACTGTGCAGCAAGAACAGTGATGAAGAGAAGGGTGATGCTGTTAATGATGATGATGTTAAAGGTGATGATTACAATGCTGATGATGATGGTGATGCTGGTGATTGGTAGAGAATGTTAAATTGAGAACCAAAGTATCAACACATGACTAGATGCCATGGTACATTTGGCTCACAGAATGAGGATATCACCTAATCAGATAGTAAATAGCGATGTGCCACACAGTACAACATAAATATGTGAGGTGATGCTCTGTCCCATGTCTGACATATCACCTCCGTCATGCTTCTGAGTCACCACTCAGGAGTAGGAGTATAGAAAACACCCCCAACCAAAACCCCTAAATCAAAAGCAGAGCGGCATGGTCATACGAGAGTTTGTGAGGAGAGGTGTCAAACTTTACTATCACACAACATCAGAGAAATTAGCATCTGAATAAATATGGGCAGTTAAATATACAGAAATTCCCTTGCTGCCGGAACAAACAAACAAACAAACAACAACACACTGGCAACTCATATCAGTAGTGCACCCTTAGGACAGATACCAAGAAACCACTCAAACGCATAAAATAAAGCAGCTTTCAGTAAAAATAATCAGAATAATCTAGACTGATAAATTCATAGAAGACACTCCTGATCTCCCCTGAGGGTGACACACTATTCTCGCTCCATTACCTTATCAATTCACCATCACACTAAAACTAAGGGCAGTCACAAGTTTAACTCCTACACAAGAACAAGGATAAAATAGGGAGCGCTTCATTCTGTGTTTCTGATCTGTAAGCGACATACAGTTAACTCATAAGTCACACCGAACATTAAGAAGCTTGCAATCTTCTAGCTGTTGCAGACAACACTGTTGATATAAAAGATGAGTGAGACAACTTGTTCTACGCATATGATCATCTTTTTATTAGCGGGATTAGGTGAGTTAATCCATCCTGATCCAGGAGTTATAAGAGTTGTATCACTATGTCCTGTCGATTAATAGGGATTTGTGGCAATTTTCAGATGGATGTAAAGATCTACAATGGCTACCAACCCAAAAAACTGTTTGTCTCATTAAAGGTCCAGAAACCTTACTCTTTATTGATAGAGCCAAATTAATTCTAGCCTGAGCTGGCAAACATAGCAACACATGCTTGTCGGATACCAGTACTCTTCTGATAGAGCATCTGTTGAGATTTTTCACTAGGCTCTCAGTTTAAAACATTTATCTTATATGGAACTAATAATGGGGCTCTCAATTAGGAGAGATGGTTTTTAATCTAATCATTGGCATCACTTCTCTCAAAATCCTAGCTTATTTAGTCTTACAATTAGGCAACTTCATTCACTTTGAGTGTATTTAGTTCTAGCACTGAACAATAGGCAAAATTATGCAGCAAATAAGAAGAGATAAAAAACAAGCCTTTGTTGCCATGACTCAACCCCAGAAGCTTGAGATTTCAGACTCCCAACTGTCAAACATTATACCAGACACAATCAGAATACTATTTATAAAGAAACAGAAAAACCCGCCATATAACGTCAACATTACCCCCTTAACCGTTTTCCACCCTTTGATTGGAAATAGTTTTCTGATCCATTACAGGTTTTGTTACACAGGTCTACTCTACTATATCACATCCACTGAACTTAACTTCAAAGACATATCCTGGAGCCATAATTGCCTACTTCCTAATATGTTTATATATATAATAACAATCAATTTTGTGGTGTTTGATGTCAAAACAGGGATGATATTTTTAGACCCTTGGGTAATTTTTCTTACAAGCCCAAACAAGTTTTGAGCGTCACTGATAATAATACATTACAGTATGTTAAAAAGCCCAGAACTAATAACTGGACCTAAAATCTGACCAATCTCTCTTTACAACTCCTTTTAGGTACCTCTGTTTTATCCCAGAATTTTGCTGGTCCGTATATAGCAAATCAAGAGATAGCACAGGACACTACAACAATACCAGCAGACCCTGAAGCAGGAGAAAGTGGACCTGTCGGTATACAAGGGGTGCCTGATGAGGCTGATACAGAGGTGACAGCTAAGCGTCTAGCTGGACCTGATCTTGCTGACATTGGTACAACTCCCAGTTCTGAGACAACCCAACGACTTGCCAGACCTGATTTAGCTAATGTTGGGACAACAAAGAAGCGATTGGCTGGTCCAGACCTAGCGAATCTTGGGACAACCTCTTTTCTGGACACGACAACCAGACGCCTTGCTGGACCTGATTTGGCTAATAGTGGGACAACAAAAAGACGCTTAGCTGGACCAGATCAAGCAAATCTTGACACAACCACATCTAGTGACACAGCAACGCAACGGCTTGCTGGACCAGATTTGGCCAATGACCGCACAACACAGCGCTTAGCTGGACCAGACCTTGCAAATGGAGGGAAAAGTAGTATTGGCGTAAGCTTTACAACCGAAGGGACAAGTACAACACATCAAGACACCACCGCAAGCAACATGAAGAACTCTGAGGAACCAAGGCAGTCATCTACACCTAACACCAGATTAACAACAAGTCACCATATCATAGCCTCTACAAAATCGGTCAGCAGTGGTAGAGACCAAAATCATGGACATGAGTTGCATGACCAACATGATAGAGGGAGTAATAATGGTAGTGAGAGATTTGCTGGTTTTTCTGGTGCCATCTGTTCATCTTTAATGATTACAATGTTGCTGTGGTAACAAAAGATAGTTGAGAAAATCAGATAGACATAGTAGAGATAGCATTAAACAGTAGTATCAAAATACTTATTCCTGGAACCCATGGAGAAGTTTTGCCGAGCATAAGTGGCACTTAAAAAACTCACAAAGTTTATTCCCATGTTCTCTCAGTTTTAATGGCATACCTGTATTTTCAGCCTGATCCATTTATGATCATAATCTACTCTTTATTATAAATATATGTATGGTATCCTATAGGCGAAGCTTGATATATTGCAATGTTTTACTTTGATGTTTTGTAATTATCATCTTAAGCCTTAATGGCTATTTTTATAGCTTATAATAATATATCATCAGTACACCAAGACTCAGGCTTGTAACAGGTAGACCAAGTGCCCAAAATACTGTATTGGAAGACTACAAAGGGTAAAATAAACTGCTATCACAATCATCTGGACTGTCTGTCATTGTCATCATCATCATACAAGACAACACACATGACATTCATAAAGGGTTCAGACTAAAGTTCATGCATTTCAGGTCTTTACTGCTAAAGGGTGTTAGTTAACTGTACAACACCTACAAACTGCTTTACAATCTTATCAATTTTACTGAATACTTGTTGGTAATGATTCAGGACAGCTTTATATGCGCATCGAATCACATGGATCTACAGTACTCAAACTTCTCTAGCTTTTTACGAGGAACGATGACATACAAATATGTTTGCTCATTAACAATAACAAACTAGATCTGCCTATTGTATCAAATTTGTGAATAAATGTGTCCCTTTCATTTATAAACAAGCAATCTAGCCTAGCTATCAGCATATCATCTCATAAAACCCACAGCATCAAGTCAGAGTTTAGTCAAGTTTGGAGTCACACAATTTTTTTGGCAAACTACAGAATTGCTCAACATTCTTGAGGTGAGTGATCTATGTATTACGCCAATTTAAAGATTACAAATTACAAGGAATACAAACGCTTTATCAAGAATACTGGGTCAGGGTGTCCTCACTAGATGAGTATGATTGTTAGCAATTTCCTTTCAAGCTGTTTTCTCAGGATAAAAGTCGTTGGAGTTTTTCGATTTTTAGAAATATCATATTTGTCATTATTATGAGTTTTGTTCTCTATGTCGACATGCTGATATTGGAATATTAATAAATTTAGGCAGAATGAGTGCGGCCATTATCCCCCCCTCTTACACAATAAACAATCCTGTAAGCAGGGAGGGTTGGATATACCCCACCCTCCCTGCGGTAAGCGCTGCAAAAAGTCCGGATCAGTGACTTAGGAGTTTCCTTATTATTCATCGTAGGCCATTATTTCACAATATTCCATCATGTGAAAATTTTGGATATATATCAACTTTGATGAACTAATGTCAGCATTTCACTGTGGGAGGTTGGCTGTGCATGGTAACTCCTGACACTGATGTACAAAATTGTGGCACTTCAATGCCAACTAATAACTTTGAACAAACTAGCACGAATAGCCTTCACTAGCAAAATAATCCCATAGAATTGAATGAAGAAATGCCAAAAATTATTGAGAGCTTTATGTAAATGATTTCCACCATGGAGAAAGTAATGGGCCATCTACTTGAGGAACTATAGACTCTCTGATCAAAGAGAAGACATGTCGAGAAGCCAAAAACAGGATAGTAAAACTGATCATATGCTTATCCAATTAGTTATACGGCTTGTCATAAAAATGATTAATCACTACTTCCAAACCACATAAGCGTCTCCATAGGCCATTGCGCTCTCTGTCCCATGATGAATATTCTCATCATGCTAACTCATCCAGAACAGAGCACTAATCTAGACTAGTTTATCGTCATAACGCAAAAACACAAATCTAGAACAGTAGTCAGCTCATAGCCTCTGTTACTTTTTGGTGTATTGAAAGGTTTTTTTGCAATCCAATTTCAGGCTCAGACGGATTACTACTAAAGATAACTGAGGATTAAAGTTACGTCAAATTAGCGTTGAGTGCAGATTTCATCAGAGGCTGCCTTACTAACTCATAATTAGAAAAAAGACGACACACAGGGTTCTCATCTTGGCAGATACAGCAGACAACCACACCACGGAGAGAAGAATACTTTCTTCTTTCAAACTTTTGTGCAATTAGATCATGGAGAGACATCGCGTCGCAGTGCCATTGGCGGCCATCTTTCTTTTGCTTATAACAGTAACAACTGGACAGAGTACGAGTAAGTAATAAGACCCGTTTTGCGTATTGTATTGTGCTGTGCAGCTAAATATTGTAAAATTGTAAGATGGCATTTGTTACCCAATCACCCAATTATCAGGAACTTTCACTGAGATCAGGTCCTTCGATGTCATATTCGAGAGATTTACCTGATCTTCCTTGTAACTCCAGGTGTATAGTGGCAATTTTGTAAATACCCGTTCTGAGCGAAGTTGGGCAAGTTACAGTACATTGGAGAATGGGCAAAGTTAGCCATGATCATTCATCAAGCCAAGTGACCTGTCGGGTGCTACTGAGCGCAGCTACACTTAGAGGTGGTAGGGGAGGGATGCAGACCAAAAGTAGCAATCAAGATATGTGGTTGCTACTGTGGTAGAGGTGTGATAAGTATTCATTACCAAACTCCCAAACGAAATGAGAATTTGGCAGTGGTCAGACGCCCAACCTCTGTTTCAGATAAATGTGTAACATTCTTTGATCGATTCGTGTATATTGGTACCGAAGAAAAGGTGACTTTCCCCTAGGTAAACTTTGTAAATGGTTGGCTGGCGTAGTCCTATGGAGTTTGTCCTCAGGGTCGAGTCTGACCAGCATCAAAATAGTGAAAAGACTTGTCATTAGGTAAGGCTACAAACAAGTGTTGGTACAGGTTTTTTTTTCACATACACATTCATTTGACAACTAACTCCTATAAAAAGGATTGATGAGGCGTATAATGCCATAGCAGGAAGCAGGTGCTTATCCCTCTTAGCATTAGACCTATAAAACTAAGGTTGCTGGGGACATATTATTATTCCAAATAGGTTGAATCTGTACTCAAACACCACAACCTGAAAACCAGCTATCATTCTGCAGAAGGGGAGGTCATTGACAGGATACCAGGTACACCTTCTGAAATTGGCACCTTGAATGCCACTATTTGAACTTCATAACATGAAGCGACAAAACATCGAACAGGAGGGAATGAAATGGAATCTAGAGCCTCATAAAGCAAGGCTTTAAAACTAATCCATCTCAGTTAGCCAGTACAGTACCCCATTAGCTTTGTAGTTTAGTACTGGGCTAGTGGGGGTATCCGGCTCGTTAAACAACAAAACTGCACTGTCAAACAACAAAACTGCACTATCGATCGCCATTTGTATTTAATGGGCTAACATGAGTCAACTTCGCCATAACTCAAAACCATTATCATAATATTATTATTATAATATATAAAGTATTTATATGTTAATGCTCAAAACAGATGGTAGTAATGTGCTTAGTCATAGTTTGTTACATATGTGTATGTAACTGGTGTCTACTGTCTAAGGGGGTGTGAGATTTTTACTCAAAATAGAATTTAAATTGGTTTTGAAGCAATCTATTTCAATTCCGCTGATCAAAGTTTTACAGAAGGATTAAAATGAACATGTATACCAAGAACTACAAAATGATCATTCTGATCCGAAACATTCCATTCAATCAGTCGATCGGTCAGTCGATCGGATGTTGTCTTCTCTGAGGTCAAGTTCAGCTGCAGCAGAGGTAAAATACTAGATGTTATCCCTAGACCTACATGCTATATAGCTGTCTAAGTTGAGTTTTGGCAACATTCCCTCAGTTCATTATTCATGATGATTGATGTAGTCCGAGAATAATAATATTGCCAATCATCGTATCACATTTCACATGATAGTGAGGTTACTAGCACATATAGGCTTCTAGGTCAGTGTACTACTCCTTAATAAATAGGTCATATGAATAGCTAACAGAGCTAACAGTCCCAGGACAGTCACAGTCATACAACATGGGGAATACAAGCTCAGGTGAGCGGACAGAGGGGCAGCCAACAGGCCATTGTTATGTTGATCAGCAAAACATCACACTACGTCATAACATTACCCATTAGAGACCACAGCTGAATATCCAATAAAAATAGTAATCTTGTCTCAAACTTAAAAGGACACTGTGAGGTCATCGATGATACACTTCTTTGTGTTCACAGTATATGGGGATAGTTGAAGGATCTTAGTCATAGCCCATTCCCAAATAATACAAGCAATCATAACCCACAGTCATTTGATTTATACTTTAAGCTCGAGAGGACAACTCCCTGATTAGTGCATCAGGTCTCTTGTCACCAGGGAGTTTGGGACTTGTCACTATTAGTTTATTCTTTATTTACAGTGGTATATGAATCGATTGCCACAGTATGTTCAGGAGAACAGTATGAGGTTGGATGTGGGCTCGCTGATGGTACTAGTGTAATGAATGTGGAAAAAGTTTTCTTTGTAATGAATGTAGAGGATGAAGCAATGACATGTGCTGACGGATTATGCAACTTTGACATGGGAGGAGGTATATACTTTGGAGCCTATTACTTTAGATCAGATTTTTTTTTTTAATTTTTCAACCCAGTTCTACATGGGGTCTTCCATCATTGAATAATATCTCAATTATGTTTGAAATTACTGAAGAAATATCCAAGAGAATTTCCAAATTAACTGACTTGTTCAATCTACAAGAGCAAGAGCAGCTAAGGCCAGTGCCCAAGTGTGTGTTTTAAGCTAGAATACGATCTTCAGATGTTAGGATGTCGTGAAAAAACATTAGCTATTCTTAGCTACTTTAGCTATATTTAGCTATCTTTAGCTTTCTTTAGCTTTCTTTAGCTATCTTTACCTATTAGAAAGGTCTTATATTCCCCTGAAAAATTACTGGTGAATTTAATTTTGCAGAACAAAACTTTACGGACGCATGGGAACAACCAAATCTAGTCAGTATATACAGACAGATACAAGCCGACTGCCACGGTAAAAGCTCATGCACTGGACGTGTGCCGTTAGCTGGTCAGCTCTCTGCCAAGTTTGGACAAGGAACAGGTGGAGGCGTGTGTGGATGGGAAGATGTGGAATATGTCGCTAAACTTGTCATAACAACGGAATGTGTCGGTGAGTATGGTGTACAACCTCCAGATTAACAAAGGACTCAGATTTAAAAAATTTCATCTTCAAAAATTCAACAATTTCATGTCTCAAGTTTTTAGCCTTTAGCCCAAAATCGCTATAATATATTTTATAAACCTTTGATCATGCATTTACCTGCAGAAACCAGTTATAATTCAAGATTGTCTGCTCTTGATTGATAGAAAGACAACTCCATGCATATATTTATGGCTGTTCCAATTATATTCTTACTTCCTCATGGCTGTTTGTGTATTTATTGTTTAACAGATGTAGATGGGGGTGCCAATGTAGTACCAACTTTAGAGCCATATGAGTTTGAAGTTGCAACTCAAGGTATTGTAACAACCACCATACCTGTGCCAACGATACCAACAAAAGCACCTACTACGGTTCCCACCAAGGATCCTGCACCAATAACAACTGAGATGGAAAAACAATCAACTCCTGAGGCTACCGTTTTGACACCCCCTGAGCCTTCCAGCAGTCCGACAAATAAAAAAATGACTGCAGGTAAATATGTTTATTTGGTTCAAGGGTATCAGTCATTCAGCAGACTGACCATGTCATCAAGGTTAAATCTGATAATTGGTGCAGTGCTGATAGTTGAACAAGCTCTATTCAAATTCTCTGATGGGATCAAAAGTTGTCCCTACAGCGTAAAACACAAGAGATGACCTTAAGTAGTTCACGATGTTGAGTGAGACTATGGTGTTTGTAAACCTACCAAGGGTGGCTCGCAGAACAGGATACGGTAGAGTGAATAGAAGAGTTAGTAAAATGATACATTATTTCTTCATTTTACAGGTTGGATAATACTCATAGTTGTCGGTGCTCTGGCAGGAGTTGCTGTCATTGCAGGTGTCTGCGTGACCGTATATATATTCTGTATAAAAAGTAAGAGTGTCCCACTAAAAACGCCTTTAGACGATAAAGAACTTGGAGCGCTGCCAACCGGAGAGAAACAGCCAATGAACGGAGGTCAAAGGTTATCTACCTAATATGTTTTTGATGATGAATTCACTGATATGTGCCATAATCTTTATATACCCTCTTTATTAGGTAAATAACGTACTTGAGAATTCATCAAGTGAGTATAGCTCCCTATATTATCAAATTTTTTCTACAAATGATCTGGCCACAGACTGAGCATAAGTCATATTACTCCCCTAGTCACTAAATGTTTCACAAATCAAATGTATTGAATTTGAGTCTCTGTTAATTACCAGCAGTAATTTTTAAGCTTAGTACCGTTACTCGGGTAAAGAAACAGTTAGGGGGTGCTAAGAATCATATTTTTAGTGGCCGGTACTAGAATAGTGATCAATGTGCATTTTGTCTATGCAGCAATTACCACATATAGGCTAATCTCCTTTTTCTATATAACTATAACAGCATCGAACGCTGTCTTTACATAACTTATACGACAAGTAAAATATACCTTATACAACATAAAACGATATCTGTTTTGTTGAGGGAGGTGCCACGATAATGTATGTATGTTTGTATTTTTGTTCCTCCTAAAATCAACAGTGTGATGTACCTCAGTGATAAACTAAAATCACGACTGTGGTGCAGGGCTTGGTAGGGATTTGGAATGATTGCACCTACAGTTGATACCTATCTGTGATTAGACCAAGAAGCATAATTACAATACTTCCTCCGAAGGAAAGACTAGCATTACGCTTACTTATATAGGAATATGGATAAACAGTTCATGCAATTAGCAGTTATAAGCTAGGGCATGATGTCATATTCCACAATCAGTCATAAGATCTTAGGTCTGAAATACTATGGACAAAGGGGCGAACGAAATATTAATATGAGATAACTATCTTTGCCCCCCCCCCCCACACCTGCTCATTAAATGCTATTGAATTCATATAAATCCCATCATCAGCCATTACAAAGCAGAAATGACCAGCATAGTTTTGCATTTGGCTCAGTATAGGGTATAGAATGACTAGACAAATTACCAAAAACGCACAAGTTACGTTATTTTGTTGACTGGCAAATACCTTATTGAGGCTTTCCAGGTGTTTTGAATGGTTATGAAAGATTTAGCATAAAAACAGATCTTTTGTTGTCATTCAACTTCACAATTTTGACCTTCTCAAAGTCTTAGTCTGATAATGATCAGTGAGAAGGCAACTCATAAAAAAATAATTGAATGAATTCTAGGAACCAGAAAACCTCAAAAGTTTTCGAAATTCATCCCACCACAATAACAATAATATATACATCACAGTATTATATTTAGAATACAGAGTCACTTCTGCACCCCTCGACCCGGATCTGAACTGGGGATAAAACAGGTGACATCATTCGGACAAAATTGGTCTATGACTAAAGCAGCGTCCCTCCATGATTGTGCTATGATATTTAATTGCAATGTATCACACTTGAACCACCTGAAATTATGAAAAATTTTGATTTTGCGAACTCCTTTGCGCCAAACCCTTATTAAGCTTGCTTACCAATTTAAAGTTCTAAGTCTACAGTTCTATTTCATGGATCAGAAACCTGCAATTCTAGTCGCAGGAGTTAATGAATGAATAAAGGCGGACGCCCTAGACATGTAATATTGTCCAAACTCAAAGTCAAGTTGCCTTTACATTGATAGCAATTATATATTATTTAGTGTATAGATAACGCTCTCCAACATCATAATTATTATGTATGTTGTTTTATATTGAGCTTCTCTTTAGCCACTCATAAACTATCCAAGTTTGTGGAGGCAAGGGTATAATTATGTCCGATCATTAAGGAAGATTTATATAGAGAAATGAATGACATGGTCATGAGGGTGTATGAGGAGATTTTAATATAAGATATGCTACCACTGATCTCATAGCAGGCAGTAGCGATATTCACACTCTAAGGGATAGATCATGGCGTTACAAACTCCTCTACGCGGTTATTTCTTAACTCTCCCTATTTTGGTTTTCGTCGGATTACAAACTAACCCTACTAATGGTAAGTCAGCTTAAAAATTCCAAATTGAAAATACACGTTTTCTTTTCTTCTTTGCTGCACTGTGCTTGCACCAGCACTCCCTGCTTCACAATAATATAAAATGTGTATTGAACAAGTTGTCTGCTCTCAGAGAGAACCTTTTTTTAATTTTACAATTTACCAAATCAATCCTCACCCTCACGTTGCCATTTATTTTTTGAGTCACTTTAGTTGTCTCCATTATTACTCGTTAATCTTATATAATGTCAATTTTAGCTAACGCTGACATCCAGGCTTGGGTGTGCCAGGGACAGCCATTCACATTGGCTTGCGCTGATATAGCTCCTTACTTGGCCAACGCTGGATTTGTTATAAACTCTCTGACCATATTTGCACACACTGATGTGGCAGTAGTGAGTGAAGATCGGCCCGCGGAATGTCTGGGCGGAACGCAGAGTCAATGTTACCGAGTTGTGGAAAGTAAGTTCCGTGTAAAAGAGATTTTATTTTTGCGGAGCAAAACATAGCGAAACTTCCCCGATATCTTGGCATTGATATGCATATCACAGTATATGAGTTTGTTACATCACACTAGTGTAGATATCAAGAGCAGATAATGAGTACTGACAGGATATATACAAAATAAATGAAGTAAATACAAAAAAGAAAACAAAAAAAAAACAAAATATATAGGAATGGATATTAGTCAAAGAGGGGGCAACTCTGCCATATATATAGAAAGTAGCTACCAGCAGGATGTTTATTCTAACATCACAGAGCAACAAGCTTCCTATGCTTATTTCAGAACATGTTTTGACAGAAGTATTTAACTCTCACCAGATTAAACACAATACGTGACTTCTATGTATTGACATGACTCACACCTGCTCCTGAGGTAGGCGGGTGTAGTGAACGCGGCGGTGGTGTTTATGTAAGATGAATTGAATGTTACTATCTGCGCATGCTGTCACCATCGAGTGGATACTTGCATTAGCACGAATTACTAAGTTCTGTAAAGCTCTTGAATAATAAGAAGGCCCTGCCTAGAACCAGGGAGAACTGGCTATATTAGCCTGTCACCCTGCAATTACCGATCTATGAATGCAAGATTAAATCTTAGGCATTCTGTATTAGATGTAATATCCAGCATCAATAGATGAATATATGTGTTTATAGGGGAGGTACTGTGCTCAGCACCTCATGAAATTACCCAAACACACCCACATCATACCTGCGCTTCTGTTCCATTGAGGTAAATTTTGGTATAGAGGATGTAAACTAATTGTGTGGCCAGTTGGAAATATAGCTATTTTTCATTGTATTCAACGATTATTTCAAAACAGACACTATCTGTTCTAATGCCAAATCTGAAACCAGATGCTATCTGATTTATGTCTATTTTAAAACCAGATGACATATAATTTTATCTATTTTAAAACTTATTGCTTTCTAAGCTGAGTGTTAACCAAGCTTGCTAGGCCTTCCTAATTCTGAATTAGTAGATATGCTTTATAGAACGTGTTATTAACATTTTTGAGTGGCTTTCATCGACTGATTCTGAAAGTGACATTGAAGAGCAACAACTCTGTTATAACAATTAATTGGCTCTTATTAATTTTGCAGGTTTATACGATGTTGGTCTGGATGCTGACTACAGGTATTTTGTGGAGTGGTTTCAGTCTGTATGTAACGGTAAAAGTAACTGTTCAGGTGTAGCTCCTAAATGGTACGAGCTGATCGGAAGAAATTCCAACTGTCCAGAAAACGGAACAAATTACTTCCATAAAGTTCTTGTTCACGCAAGCTGTAATGGTTAGTTATATCAAGGAGTAATAGTGAGTTACTCCTTGGACATATTAAACTAAAGATATCATCAAACTTGAAGTTAATCTGGTCTCCTACGATTTAATAACTTGGTGATTGAAGCATGACAACATTAACTGATTGACCCCTACCTTGCTTAGTACTAAGGTTATCAAATAAGACATTTTAGTATTGGAGTTGTCTCCCTCTTCAGAAATGTTATATCATCCATCTTGTTATTAAACTCTGGCATGAGGAAATTGGATTTCCACAGTGATTTATCATAATCAATTCATAAAATCTATTATTATCTGATAATAGTTTCAAAAAATGCCATTAATATTATAATCTTATCTATTTTTAGTTAATGTCCAGGTTCCTACAGTAGCTCTACCCGCGATCACGTCACCAAAGACTCCTCCCGCCGGCTCAGGGACCACAACCCTCGGCCCTATTTCTCTTCTCTATCACACTGCTGAGCTGTCTAACCTAGAAAGTAAGTATGACCACCTGAACTCCACCTTTGTGTGACAACTGTCAATGCTTGGCCTCACCAAAATAGAACATGAGTAGAACCCCCACACAGCTAACAAGAGCTAGACTAGACTCGCATGCCAAACTACCTGGTACCGAAATACAAACACTCACTTCGCAACACCAAACGACTCATTAGACCAATCCAGCTGATGAAAGAAGCTTCACAGCAAAAGCAAATGAAATTTTATTCTGGCATAAGAGAGCCAACATGAGTCTAGGGACAGATCCAAGCATAAGTTTAATAGTGAATAGACTACAACCAAAACTGGCCACTGCCATAGTTAATATTTATGACACACAACAGCAGGTAACCTTTGTGTTTTAGTTGCCTATGTCCTAACCATAAAACCCCAACTCTGAGCTATTCCCTTCAATAAACAATACTCAAGAAAATCTTGTTTTGACAGGCATTGACTGCTTACGATAGTCCCTTGTTTTGTCCAG
The DNA here is from genome assembly GCA_914767715.1 of Membranipora membranacea. Lineage (NCBI taxonomy): Eukaryota > Metazoa > Bryozoa > Gymnolaemata > Cheilostomatida > Membraniporidae > Membranipora > Membranipora membranacea. The sequence continues at coordinate 12,813,758 of OU612073.1, read as the reverse complement.
ACCTAAAAAGTCATGAAAATTCAGTCATTGATATAAGTAAAGTTTCTCTGATTTCCAGCATTTATTGTCACACTGTTTTTTATATTGTAGAGATTATATTGGCAGCCTGCATTGGAGTAGCTGTTGTGTTACTTGTCTGTATTCTCGTCTTGCTGTATTGCTGTGATCGATATAAGTAAGTTAAATGTAAAGTAGATATTGGCCTGTTATATAGCGGCAGTACATGTCGTGCGTTCTAAATGACAAAATTAGTGTTCTCATTTCATAAGATATCCCTCAAATTCCTAGTATCGCTCCAGCCTTTAATGATCGAAGCCCTAAGAGATCATTGAAATTTTGCCTCGAAGCCCCAAACAATCATCACAATTTTGGCTGGGCATCAAAATTGATCAAAACCCCTTAAAATTTGAGCAAAGGCTTACAATTAAAATAGAGTGATAAACTGATGCCCAACCAATGATATAAGATACTCTCTCTATATAAGGTCTCAGCAGCAGCCAATGTGTGTTATTAGATATTACTTAGCTGAATTAATGACAGGTTTCTTGACTCTGTATAAAGTTTTAATCACCCAGTAGAATGAGTTTTGTGTGCGGAGAGCTAGATTGGTAGTGTGGTATGTCGCTAAACACTGAACAGACATGTATTATTATCTCAAGAGTAGAGACACTGACAAATGGGTTAATGGTTGATGGATATGCCAATGGGCAAATGTTTGACTCTCATCACAATGCATGACTTGGTTGCGTGAATAGAGGACTATGCTTCTGCCAACATCAAATAGAAAATAGAACCCGACATCAAATAGAAAATAGAACCCATATGACCGAATCAGGATGACTGTCTCACCAACGTTCCCAAATAAGCTGAAATGTGCTATGTCACTTCAAAGTGCGATAGTAAGGATCCTTCATTGAGCTGACTCATGATAATGCATTGTGGGTAAAAAATAACGCTTTGATTTTTACCATTAGGAAGAAGATGAGGAAAAACTCTATTCATAAGAGGATCGGTGGCCCGACAGCGGACATGGATAACATATATAATGATATCGACGACAACCCCGAGAGCTGGGGCGCACAAAACGAAGGTGAGATAAACATCAACACTAGTACGGTATAAGGGGAGATAAATTACATATAACTGAGTCGCCTTGCTGCTCATTCCAAGGGACAGGACTACATACAATAGGACCAACTTTTCCTGCATTCGGATTCTACTTGTGAGCTGGCAAACTGGATCATCCTGGTGCTAGGACAGGACCTCTTTGCAAACTCTGCGTGTTGAATCAGCGGTGTTCATATATTGCCTCATAGTTATTGTTAAGCCCTTGTTCTAGAGCTATAGCCTGTGTTCAACATTCAGGTATCGCTTCCACAAGCAAGAGAAAAGTCTCGACCATAATTTTTATTGTAATTGCCCAGAAAATAACAGTCACCCGTGTGACACAGGACATCGGCAATCAAGATTAAAAGCCAATGTCCTGATTTTAATAATCTTGCAGTGAGTCACATGACGATAAGATCTTAACCTTGAAAGCATCAGGCTGTAAAGATCTGAGAAAATTCCATGAACTTCATAAGATGGAGCGGACCAGGGAGACTAGTTTATAAATGTTTAGTATGAATTTTTCACCTGTTGTGACCTTGAATGTATTTCAGGTGCACTGCGTGAGTTCACTGGTGCTAAACCTAGCGAGTTTATTGACCATACTCTAAAGACGAATATGACACAGGCACAGATGTACCATTCTACCCAGTACCTGACTGCTCAGTCTGAGAGCGGTTATGCCACACCAACCCCAACCCCTCCACCGGATTACGATACAGGTATGTGTTTAAAGGGTCAGGATTAGGGACGGTGGTCATGAGTTACACACCTCGAAACAGGTGGAACTGAGACAGTCAAGTTTGTTCTTTCACGAATTCCCCAACGTTCATTAGCGTGCAAGAAGCAGATTTCTATTTGAAAGCCTAGTAACATATTCACTTTTTTCAATTTGATAGCTCATATCATTGAACAATGTTGTGCCTATGGCTCACATCTTGCATTAGGGTCAAACTGATGAATTCATACCAGTTTATTTTATGATTTCCTTCCATAGCGTATTCAAAAAAAGTCAAAAGAACTGCCTCGAGTGAGGATCGAACTCACGACCTTCAGATTATGAGACTGACGCGCTGCCTACTGCGCTACCGAGACACATGATTACTAAATGCTTATGATAATTGAGAAATCATTACACTCATCTATTGTACTGCGTTAAGTACCATTATCAACGCATTGCACTAAAGCTCAACACAATTATAGTATGAATAGTAGACATGCCAGTGTGATATTTATTGATTGCAGTGCTATGCTATATGCGAAGGGATTACAATGTGTCCACTCACTACAAACAGTCCACTCACTCAATAAGTCTCCAATGTGGCTATGATTATGTAATATCGCAGCTTACTACAAGCTGCTCCCTAATTTTTCCTTTTCACACACAGATTAATTTGTACACAAACATTGCATCATAGGTTCATTATTACACCTTCAAATGTGGTGACGACAATTTTACATCGAAGCTTGTGGTTTTGGCACATTGCTACTGCCCATGTTATTTTGTTCATGCCCAGATTATTTAGCCACCACACAGATGGAATGCCATTTTAATATCTTGATATAGATACCCCTGGGTATTGATTCCCTGCATGAGAAAATAAACAGAGTAGTGAATAGCCGCTATCTAATTAGGGCAATCGACCTATTCGATTTTTGGGGATGGCGCATGCGGTTAGTGCCGCAGGAGTTGTGGGTTCGAGTCCCACTGGGGGAGCTTTCATTGTAAAACGTTCCAGCCCCCAGCACCCTCAGGTGTATACATCTCCCAGGTGTCACATTCTATTGATATGCACACCCAGTGTCAAACGAAGGTGCTAACCCTTCTGAACGCTTGCATTCCTGTTTTGTAGCTGAGAACTTGGACTTGGAGAGAAGAATGGCTGAGAATCTGAACCAAGCGAGATTACAGAGTGCCTTAGAGATGGCTTCATCCAAACACTGAAAACACCGGAGACCATCACACCACAATCATGTTTATGCATACAGCGTATATAACTTTCATGTTCTGCATGTCAACTATAATATATAGTAGGGTTAGAACACGAGAGACTCCTGATGCGCCCAAGAATGTGCCACAAAGAATGAAGTGAAAGTGCCAACTATGTTTTGAACACGCTAGCTAAGGGGCACCTGTTGACAGGTGCCAAATACTAGGAGACGATGGCTGCACAATCAGTTAGAAGTGACAGTAGGGTTCACGGCCTGCGTATAGCGTGTCAATTGTCAACCAGTGTGGGTAGCTTGATTGAAAGAGCTCCGGATTTTCACATCCACATATCAGGTTTCTGGTCATCAATCAAGTTTTCAAATGGCTATCACTGCCAATAAATAGGAACTCTAGGTTCTCATCTTAGTTACTGTGATTCAATAAAAAAGATTGCCTCTTTAACTTATATGTTTTCCAGTTATTTAGTTGTATATATATGATTATTTCAGGACGGCGACACTTTCCAATGTGACGTGCGATTTTGTTTGTGGCCTCTGTATACTGTCGCTATTTATAGTTTATTCCGGACATAAATGCAATCCTGAGGTAATGCTCAAAATTGTAGTCGAAAACGGTAGAGAAATATTTTCATGGCTACGTATTAATTTTGTTGTAATGGTGAATCTTCGTCCATGATCTTCTGGTATTCCTTACTCCAATCATTGTTGTCAATGTTCTTTTTCCTGTATTTTTTTTACTATATGTTAGCAACTTTTCTGTTTTTCAATTTTTAATATTCTCCCCATGTCTGCCAACTTTGTATAGTGGCTGCACCAATAGTAGATGTCAATAAAAAATCTGTCAAAATGTGAATCTACTTTCTCGTCAAGAGACCGCACTGACCAATAGAGTCAACTTTTAGCTTTGTAGTGCCCTGTATATGGTTGAAGCACCCTAACAATCCAATCATTGTCACCAGATCATGTTGATAACATGATATTCATACCAAAGTGGCTATTTGGGCACACTTGAGTATGCAGGAGTAGACAGATATGCCTTTCGGACTCGCAATGAGTGGCACAATTACTGTAAATCAAGGTCAGCTAAATTTTAGGAGATTTCCTTTACTTATTCTCACGCTGTTATTGGGCCACCAAGTCCTGCCTCAGGTTGTAGCCTGGATTGTCGGTACATTTCTGATGTCAATCATTTCATCGGCAATCTATTAGGGAAAAGAGGAAGGCCCGGCAAAGAGCACCGGTATTATTCAATAGCAGTCTGGTTAACCCAGGCATAGGGAGAGAAAAGTGAGAATTTTAGGGAGTCCAACAGGTTCCAATCACTGGATAACCTTAAATCCTATTTTGTAATCGAATTAAAGCCAATAATTAGCAATGAGGTCATTTGCAACAACAACCGGCCACAACATTCCCGATACCCTCAAAAGAAAGCGACAAATTGATGGATTTGGCTTCCATGTACCGCAACAAGTGTGGTGACAAGATTGATTGTGTCTTTGTCGCCATGGTAATCTGAGATTTGAAGTTTTTGTCTGTTCTGATTATCAGGACCCTGGTTCTGGTTCAGTGGCTGGTGATAATTACTACGTTTACCACCTTGAACAAAGCATTGTCAGGCTAAAAATAAATTTGACGATAAAAAATGTTTCCAAAACATTTAGGGTTTGAACTCTTGTCTGCGAGGGTGTAGTTTTCTGATCTCATCAGGTCCTGTACTCAGTGATCTTGTGTTTATCATAACCTCTTTTATATCAGAGAACATTTTGACAAAGCTGGATCAGTGAGGATCATATACCAAGTATAAGAAGAGGATGAATATTATGTGGATATTATCGCTAGTGTTGACTGGATTAGCATACTATACTACAAATTGTGGTAAGTAATATTATGTACTCTATATCTGTTTGCAGATTTATTATCGACATAATGTGCATTGTCACAGGCCAGAAAAACAGTGGCGAAGTGACAAGGCAAACTTTCGAAAATTCAAGATTAAATCAGCTCGGATCAGGTTAATTTTTCTAATTAATTATTAACAATGCACTATTGCAGCTGTGTGTATGTGATAAAACTGCTGTGGCACTTATATCAATCAGAAGATAGCAACATTTGTAGATGCTATCTGAATATCAAATATCAATTATATCACAGAGAAAAGAAATTAAATATATCTTTTCTCTGTGTTTTTATAGCTAACTAGTTAATCTGGATACTACTGATATTATCAGTTCATAGAGATATATAATTATTGACAGCAGAGGAAGAGATTTGAACCGGCAGTAATACACTGCAATCAGTTTTGGCTGTTAAAAGTAGCTTCTTAGTATAACAGTAAGTTAGGAGGGAATGTGATCACAGAATATCCAAAGTTTACTACCTGCCTTTCCATACTATGTCACATTCATTTGGAGGCCTCATTTAAATGTTTGGCAATACTTGCATATTATTTGAATATACGATTGTCTCTTCAGATTTCCTCTTTCCCTATCCTCAATGCCTTTTTCATCATCGATTTTCCTTGTCACATTTCCTCTTCAAATGCGTTTTAAATTTTCCTCCAAAGCCATTTCAGTCAAAGTATTGTATGAAGGAATGGAATAATGTGTGTAAACACAATAACGCTAAACACAATGAGGGAAAGTTGATAGCCTAATAATGCTACAAGAAACTGAAAATTTAGGCACCCCCACTTCCAACCATGGTGTCAGTAGCGATGGGAGTAGAATTAGGGGATGTTTTATAAAAAGAGTCCAACATTGTCGTTTTTTTTCATAAACCTCAGAGTGAAATTACTAGAAGTTCAGGTGCAGTTGAGCAATGGAAGACTGTACAGGTGAAACGCTACCGATACAATCCTCAGTCATGCACTATGTTTATTAATAACTTGGCTATGGCTAATTTTTTATAATTTTGGAGATAATCTTTATTATGAATAATCTACTTAATTTCTATTTTGGATCTTGGTATTTCGCAATAGCTATAACAGATCAACTGATCCATATTAATTTCACTCTAAGACTTCTCTCTCTTTGAAATGACCAAAATAATAATTAAAATACCTGTAGATCAGTGTAGTTTGAGCAATAAGATCTCTTTGTTAGTGTCACCAGATTTAAGAGGATGTGTTGGGGCCATTCAACCACATGGTTGACAGCATCTACTAAATTGATTTACTGGACAACAAGTTCATGAAACGTGACTCAATTATTCAAATTGGAATATCTCAAATCCAAAAACAAAATGAATCACTTCAACTTTGTACCATGGTAGTAAAGGAGGCATGCTATATGCATGTAAATGAACCATTACTAAGGACAAAAGTCCCATTGTGAAAATTGCTAGAGACTGGATCCCAAACTTTTAGGTATGCATAAATTGGCTTGGCAAAACTCTCAATTCTGTAGTATGAGGCATAGCAAAACCAATTCTTTGGCATGTCACCAACTGATCACTGTCATCCAAATTTCCGAACCGTGAAATGTGACAGCATAAAGCGGATAGATAAAGCGGCAGACCAAGCCTATACAGGAAAGTACCTGTCATGTTGAGTGATGAGAGAAAAATTTGGCACTAAATATAAAAAAAATCACCCTGAGCAATGAAAACCACTAAAAACTTCAAACCCACATATGAGTCAAAGTAAGGACCGACTTAGTGACACCTAAATGATGGACTGCTCACCATTCTGACACTCTAAAATATGAAGTTACCACAAATGACCAATTCAAACCGAAATGGTACCAATTGCGGAATTGGAAATCTCTTTGTACCCTGTTCACTTCGTTTAAATTTTCATATTGTATAACTTTTGTCTTTGTTGGGTTTTTATTATAATCATTTTTCTTGCAACACTTCTAATTATGTTTCTTTTTTTTCTGCTCAGTTGAGATTGGGAGCACGTACCTAACAGCCTGTGCCGGGAGGGAGTTTAATGCAGCCCTTGCAGAATGTCCGTCCTCGGCTGTCATGAAGATGAGGTCGCTGACGCTGTATGCCAGTACTGATACAGAGTCGATTGGCAGCGCAGGCGATAGTCTGGCAAATTGTATCAATGTATCGCAATGCAAGAGAATTATTCACAGTAAGTATCATATATCAGGCTCTTTCCCTAAAAAACTGGGTATTGGTTATAAAACAATGTCGGTTGGACCAACTAGTGATCATCACGAAAATTTAGGCATGATTTAACATTGTAAAGCTTTGTGTGGTGAATAAATCTACCATCGTCTACCATCCCCTCATCCGGCAGCTGGAACATAGTTGCAGCAAAAATATATCAGAGATGGTCGCTGATATTGCTATGGTTGATAAGATTTGCGATGATTATGAAATTCACTGCTCAATGAGATACCCTTATCTCATATCCTATAATCTATTGAAGGTGGTTAGATCAGTGATAGTGCCAGCTTAAGTTAGGTTTGGGTGACATATAAGTCATTCACTTGTGTGGATAGACTAATCACCTGTCTAACAATCAACAAGTCGTTGAGATGCCGATCCTTCTTGCACTGATCCAGGTATCAGGTATCACATGCGACATTATTTTGATTATAGTTCTGTGTAGGTTTCTCCAATCATTAATTACTGGTTTTATAAGCCATTTTTAGACTCTAATGACGTTGGTTTATGCTGAAGGATTCCAAGCTGCCGCATTTTCCATGATCAAAATATTGGTATAAAATGAATTATCACCAATAGCCTATCAATTTAATTCATTCACAAATATGTGTTATTTAAAAATATAAAATATTTTATGGTAGGTGACTTTCAATATCATATTTCCCATTTCCTCATATTGCCTCAGTTTTTCACAGAACATATTGCTGTTCCAAACATACCTCCCCCCTCATACTTTTCCTATCCCTACCTTCCACTGCACCGTTGTTAGAGTTGGGTCCCTGAAATATCAGCTCTAGTAAAATTATCTTTGTTCACAGACTCAGAAGATTCAGGATTGGCCCAGACTTACTCACACTTGTACAGCTGGTTCCAGAATCTATGTGAGGGAAAGCAGCAGTGTGAGGGAGGTACACTGCCGCCCTGGTGGGCCCTGACAGGGGAGATAAGAGACGATGCCTCATCTACTAAGTCGTGTCCAGTAGAGGGCACTAAATACTTCACTGGAGTTTTTATTCACTTTGACTGTCTCAGTAAGTATTGTACTATGTTGTGTTCAGGCATCAAAGAAAATTTTCGTTGGATTCTGTTTTAAACTTTGTTCAACGTTAAATATTTTCAAACAATTGGTACAGACGGGAATTGCACGATTTTGACTCTGTAAGGTTGCTAATCTAATTCCGATTTATCTTGAAGCCTTTCACTCACAGAGTCATCCTGTACCATATCCATCATCTATAAATAATGTCAAGATCGGAATCCCTGTGAGTTGATCACTTAGATTCCAAAGGACAGTTTGACCTGTAGTTCAAATACTCAAATGTTGTCTGGGTTGCTGGAATTGGTATTCCATTATCGACCACACACAGCTCTTGCTTAGAGAAGGTACAGAACTTTTGAGTTGACAGGATATTAATGTTCTTATAGTTGGAGAGACTGTATTAACAGTTGCACCACCACCAGAGACAACTCCAGCAACAAGGCCGACAACTCCGGCGACAACGACCATGTTTCCTGTATTCGTCCCTATTTACCTGCCTGTCATGCAGCCCATTGAAAGTAAGACAAACAAGCTTAACTGGTTTTCACTAAAACCGAAAAGAAATCAGACCCATATGACACATGAATTGAATGAAAAAGAGAAATTCAGAATAAAGCGTCACTGAGAAACATAAAGGACAACAATTAAAAACATTCTAAAAATACGGTATTTCTTGTGTCTTAGATAAATTAGCAGAATCTCCTGTTCATCACAGCTCCTGATACAAATCTATGCTGTGTTTTATAATTCACAGAGATAATCCTCGGTGTAGTGATTGGCTTGGCTATAGCCATTCTTATTGTGCTGCTAATAATTCTGTACTGCTGTGAGAGATACCAGAAGAACAGGAAGTTCAAGAGGTTACTGAGAATGCTGGGAGCTCCAAAAGCACAAGATGATTATGACGATTTTGAGGACTATACTAAAGCTGAGGCTTGGGCTGATGGAGATATAAGTGAGTGATTACTCTGCTTTGATTTCACTTTGATATCTGCATTCTAAAAAACTGTTTGAAGTTGTCCTCCTTTTGACCTACTCAGTCAGAGGGAAGACAACCAAAGTATTCAATGATTTAAACCAGGGAGGGTGTTTAAACACTCCCTGGTTTAAACCAATGAACTCCCTCTTCGAGTTCGTTGTTTAAACCTATATGATTTTTGTCAAGTAGTATCTGAGTACATTGAATATCATGATGACTGATGTGAACCAAAGTATGCAGTCATCAATTTGTTGCTATAGCTAAACGAGAAAAATAGCCATCCTGGCATAATCTCATAAAGTTTATCTGGATGTGAGTCCCAATTTAACCTCCCCCATGTTCTCATAGTCCCTGACTAATATCCGGGTGACATAACTTACAACCACTCATCAACATGGTACTTTGGGGTTCTGGTGATGAGCAGTTTATTTTTGGGAGTGGTAGATAAAAGCTAAATGAGCCACATATGAATCCTCTGGCTGACTGCAATTATACAACCTCAATCACTGACCACTTATATATTTGTTACAGACATGGATGCCATAGGAGAGTATACAGGCGTGAAACCAGATGAGTTCCTCTCTATGACACATCAGAATCTGATGAACACAGGACAGATAATGCCAGATTCAATGTATAACACTATGACTACCAACGGCCGACGTAACAGCTGTTCAACTCTGAACAGCAGACTCAGTGGTGTACAAAGATACCCTAGTGGTGTGACTAATGGAGCATACAATGGTGAAATGGATTATAACACTGGTGAGTACGACATTACTGATGTGACATATGAATAATAGTGATTAACCAGATCGTTTCCTTCATTGCATAATGTTGAAGCACTAGCTCTACCTGTACAGTTCTCAGCAAAGCAGGTCAAGTCATTTCATTAAAATGTATATAGAGCCTATTGATCTGTGCCATTATGAGTCGGTTCCTCCGGTGAGGATCTAGGAAAAGAGGAATCTGTTCTGTTTTCTTTCTCCAAGACTTCCCTAATAATAAATCAGCCATTATTATCGCTTTGAATAGTCTGACCAGATAGTCAAAGCTTAAAATTCCTAAAAAACCACCGAACTAACCAAAGACGCAGAAATGTCAAGTACAATTATTGTGTATCTGCGAAGCTAGGATGACTCATGCCCAAACAAAGTACAGACTGCAGATGGTTATCTTGGTAGATTGAAAATGTCGAGCCATGCAACCAATCGATACTGCCAGTACCACACAGCGTTGTACCAGCCTATAAATCACGCTTCATCTACCACCATTTATTTTTGCATATTTCTTCTTGTACAGATGAAAATCTTGATCTTGAAAGAAGAATGGCAGCTGTTCTAGATTCAGCTGGCTCAGATGTTCATGTCCACCAACCAAGTGACGACGACCAATCCTCCTCATCAGGGGGACCAAAATCACCAAATACCATCAGAACCGAGCAAGAATATTCCCCAGCTATCTCAGATGACGAAGAGAACAAGTCACAGGTATACACGATAGACGAAGAAGAGGAAGATGATCTAAAGTTTGACTCCATTGTGAGCAAAGAGGAGGATGATTCGGACAGTATTATGAAAGCAGTTCTTGGGTCATTCAGTGAGAGTAAGGATGAGGGTAATGAGAGTGGTAATCAAGATTCAGATTCAGCCAGCACTGCAAGTCTTGAAGTCTTTAATGCTGACTCAAGCAAACAGCCAAGCGGTATATAAAATATCTAAATAGTTGGAGAACTCAAGACAGATGGTGCTACATTTTATGAAGATAAAGTATATCTTGGATCATGTGATGTCGGTCAATCAGAGATGACGTTAGTGGTGGCATCTTGGTGAGCCAGCAGACGGTAAAGCTGCTGAGTCCATTGATCAGATTCAACCAAGTTAGAAAATACTAAACATATGCCCAATTGTAAGAAATTTTATCAAACTCTGGGTCCAAATTTACCCATGATGCAACAAGCTAATAATAACTGCAGTCTGGAGCTACAATAAAGACACAAAGGAATAGACACTTCCATGCTGCATTTGTACTTTTGCCTAGACCACAATGCTCATTTATTACTTTGACACACTTTATGCTCATGGTTTGTGGGACTGGGGAGCAAGATAGATGAGGTTTTGGACCAATGTTGGTGTATTATGTTGTGCAAGAGAGAATTTGATTAGCGGATCTGACATTTAGCACTATCCCCAAGTGCTATGATATCAGAGTGTGTGCATGCTGAGTATGTGTCGATTTTAATGTTATTAGTTTTTTTGCGTGTTAAACAACATATTTCTGCTATTTTACAGCTTTCGTTATAATATAACCTATTTCTACCAATACAACATAAATCCGTTTTGACTATTACCACGAAAACGGTTCATGAAAAGAAACATGGCGGAGATGACTTTGTCGGCCAAAACACTTTAATTACATGATGCTCACATTAATGGAAGAATGAGATCTTTTGATGTCATTCATTTTCCTATGATGAACTGTAGCGATGTATCTTGATGATCAAATGTGGGTTGAGGACAATGTTGATTGCCAGTAGAGTATATACACTACTGTTGCAGATGTGGCTTTAAAATACATTAGGGAGGTGACTGACAAGCCAGGACAGGGAACCAAACAGGTTAAATTAGGTAATAAATCAACTGGGATTTGATGGGTGGGATTAGCATATCAATAACCATGGTAACTTGTAATAATGGGCCCACCTAACTGGGATATTTCAACCCTGAAATGTTAATTCTACAAAATATCATAGATTGTTGACTTTGATTAAAATATACAGAGGCACACTTCAACCAGTGCAGGCAACTAGTACACTCATAGTCGGCACATAACTGGGGAACTACTTGTCAAGCTGACTGAAGCCAGCTCTAGTATTGATTGAATTACTGCCGTCTAGGCATTAGAATATTAGGCAGCATTCTTTGCTGTCATTGCCTGATAATCAAGCAGCTATCTTCACTTTACTATGGATATTACTAGTTTGAGAAGACATGTGAAGGTTCTGATGGCATGGGGTTTTCTGTGTTTTGTAACCACCACACAAGCATGTAAGTTGTCAGCTTATATCGAGCAACAGACATTTATACGCCATATATATTTCTATCAAGTTTAATGACCTATCATTCTATTGATATCACAAGGATATTGGTTCATAGTCGAGTCATTGCAAACCCATCATCCTTTTGACATCATAGACATAATTATTTTTCTCTGATAAAGTTAGCCAATGGAAAGAGTGAATCATTTGAAGGGCTTTGAAGTATTTCAGGGTAATAAAATGCTATAAACCAGTTTTGTTTCAAGGCTCGTGCTAAAGACAGCAGTTCCCTACAGTTTCAGTTTGAGCCATGTCCTCTCAACCAAAAATAGTGCAACTCTCATTAGCGCATAACTCTGCCCTGCAAATTGGCAATGTCACAAGTATTGCGTAAATCAAACTGGGCTTAATTTTACATAATGATCAGATTTAGTGTTTGATTGAATTTATTGACATTGGCTCAGCTTCTATCTCTCCTCTACCCCCACTCTGCAAGACAAGAATTTATATGATTTCCCGAGGTATTCAACATAAATTTTCTCGGGAGACATATAATAACAATGATGATTTACTCCAGCCGATCACATAACACAACCCTGTCCCTACACCATGCCCATTCTGGGTAACCACCTTGACACAGTGGCAACTGGCCCCAGCTACATGCCACCAGAACTTGTCTCTTTGTTTTCAACCTGTGTTTTTTCTGTGTGCCAGCAACTTCCAGTCAATAAGTGTGCCAACACCTATCACTAGCTATTGATGCTATTTAAATTTGCATTTGCTCCATTCGTGAATATTCATACATATCTTTCTCTTTTATGAGATAGATATAGTAATCAATTAAACGCTACATTACCTACCATTGGCTGCTGATACTGATATAGAATTCCTGACCTGAATTCAGAATACAGCAGCCAATTTCCGAAAGACCAAATTATTTGAGAGAGTTTGAAATATGAAAAAAGTAACAACGATGATAAGGTAAAAGCCTCGCTTCACGCACAGTTAACTCGCAATTCCTACCATAATGATGCAGCACCCTTTGTTGCGGTATTTTTTTTCCTAAGTTAATGAGTGCTTTTGTGACTCTACCTTTCTTCACTTTATTCTTTTTTTTTGTTTCAGACACAACAGAGACCATTCCCTTATATGGATGTCAAGGGAAACCTCTTCCTGTAACTCGGTGTGGGCGAGATGCAGTTTACGATTTATCTGCAATTATTATCTACACATCTGGTGACCCTACAACAATCCAGAATGCTACCACTACATGCATTACAGGAGTGGCTGAGTGCAACCGAAAAATACATAGTAAGTTCTGAAGGAGCTTTGATAGTGCAATTGATCACATCCTTTGCTATCAGCAAGAGGGCTCAGGTTCAATTCCTGCTTTTGTCTCCAGGGATTTACCCTGGCTTCTCCCAACCCACAAAACTGAAATCAACTTCTGCCAATAAGTCTCACAATTTATCCACATCTCAAACTAAGGCAACTCTCGTAATCACAAAACCAACTGATGGAACTACTCATCCTTATAACATCAAGGATGTGCTCTAGTAGTAATAATCAAAATTGTCCAGGGGTCTTTGAGAACATAGGGTGTCATCAGCTCTGGAGAAAACAGTCTCATACCACTACCCTCCCCCCACATAAGACAAGACAAGGTTCTTGGAGGATTAAAGTCTTGTGCGCTGTTTTTCTACATTTATCAGATCATTTTTTATTTTCTGTTTGCTTTGTCAGAAGTGCTGAGGGTTTTGAGCTGTTTTGTGTGTAATATTTCGAAGGATCCATGGCACAAACCCTACTCTTAAGTTTTAATGACACCGCTTTCCCTATAATGTTTGCCCTCGTTCAACAGATCAGGAATTCATTGGACTACAACATCAAATACACCTAGGGAAACAAGTAGAAACTCCTTTCAGTATGTCTCTATATACCGTATTAAATAGTCTATAAAAAGACAACTGTAAATCACCAGGCTTGCCTTATATTTCACAAGCCGACTCTTAATTTCACTTCCACATATTTGTTGGAATGTGATGTCAAATAACTTCTGGGTCTGCAGGGATGTTTCAGATTCAATGGGGGCGCCAAAAGAGCATATGAAATGACTATTGAGCTGTTGACCTTTTCTTTTCCTAAACTGAACAACTTCTATTTTATCTAGCTGCGAAAGACTCAGCACTTAATCCCGATTATCGCTATCTCGTCAACTGGATCTATGAGCGATGCCAAGGACTGCCGGCGTGTAAGAATGACAGCATAGTCCCTGAATGGTGGAGACTAGTCGATGAACATAACACAGGATGTAACAAAGAGGGAGCTCAGTATGTTACAGGGGTGTTTCTAGATGTAAATTGCAAAGGTAAGTCGCAACATGTTATATGTGTTGACACATTGTCCAGAAGAGTGAAAGGTTGTGCATGTAGTTTCAGATCAGAACTTCCCACCTAATAGCCCCTGGACGAAACAAAATTGTGTCATGACTTTTTTTCACTATCACAAACCTTCTGTGCCATATTTCCACAGTGAGACTCCCTGAGGAATTGGTCTCTTTGAGAACCGTGTACACGACAAACATTCCTGATCACTTTGATGTGAAGCTTCTTAACTCATTCTAGCTTGACACCTTATCACAAAGATGACCGCAACACATATTGCGGATTAACGAAGTGATGGATTACGCGGCATAATACATCTTCATTGATCTCTCATTACAGCTGGAGAAGATATCCCAATCATATCAACCACTCAGCCAGCAACCACGCCAAAGACTCGACCGACTACTCCCACAACGACCCAGCCCTTCCCTGTAGTGCTATTTATCTACCAACCAGTACTGGAAGATAGAGAAAGTATGTTCCCTCCAGTGATGATAATAGGGTTTTGTGTAGACATTTATAGTGTGCCTGCCTGGGGAGAAATTGGTCAGATTTTTCTTTGAAGAGGAGAGGCTATTAGACTGTTATTGTAGATCTTCTCTAGTTTGACTAAGTTTGGCACCATGGTTTGACCTAATTCAATTTAAGCCACAGAATTACAGCGCAAGGTGGACCATCACGGCCTATAAATAATGAACTTGATTCATATTTTTAGAAGTTATTTTGGGCGTCGCTATTGGCCTAGCAGTAGCTATCCTTATAGTGGTACTCGTCATTCTATACTGTTGTGAGAGGTACAGACACCACAAGAAGTTCTCTAAGCTGCTGGCGATGTTAGGCGCTCCTCAAGCGCAGGATGATGGGTTTGATGATCTGGCAGACTACGCAACAACCGAGGCATGGAAAGATGAGGCGGATGCTTGTGAGTATTATCCTCAGTTAACAGGCAGCAAACTGATTCATCATTAGACCAAGGAGTTAGAGACTCTAACTCCTTGATTAGAACCTGGCCACATTACATCAGTGCTGGTTATCATTGATTAGAGCATTTTGATTGGATAATCGTTCTAAGACGATAATATTTGTACATCTCATACTAATAACAGTTACACTTGAAAGGGTGCTTGGTTAAGGGCAATTTATCAAGAAATGTTCCACAAATGGCACTTGACTCCTGAGGCTCCGAAAATGAATCACTTAGCTATTGCGACATATTGCCATCGCGTTTGATGGAAGAACTCTCTGAACGAATTATTTTCTGTTCCAAAGCTGGCGGAGCCATAGGCGAATATACAGGTGTAAAACCAAACGAGTTCATGACCTTGGACAAAACAGCGTTGGAGAGTTCAGGTCAGATCATGTATGATCAGTTCTCCACAATGACAATGGGCAGAAATACAAGCTGCTCCACGTTGGGTAGAGGACTCAACCACAACCCTACTGGGAAACCAGTCGTCAGTAATGGGTATGATGGGCCTATGGATTATGAGACAGGTATGTGATACCAACAGACATCTACATGCACATATATCGAGGCAAAGAAACCTCAACTGCTAAACTATCTATCTATCAATGTCTATGCCTACAGCGTATCATATTTACACCCATAGTTGTTTAGCTTACTCGAGTTTCATCATACCTCTGATTTCTTAGGTTGGGATCAAATATAACTACTTTTTGTATGATGATATATGAGGTAACTGAGAGATTAGAGACAGTTGCAAAACATGGTGATGGATGATGAACAGATTGTGTCAAATCCAACAAACTAGATGCAGATCATGTATAATGTCTTGAGTGTAACCTCAAGTACTTAGAGATTAATCTTAACAATCATGACTATGCTCTATTCAACAGCGCATTGTCTATATCTCCATTTTTTTTATATTTTAGATGAGAATCTTGAGTTGGAATGGAGAATGGCAGAGAACTTCAAAACTCAGTTCAGTGAGGAAGTATCGCCTCAATAATACACTCATGGCAAATATACAACTCAATCAATACACCATCTGTAGAAAGAAGACATTAGACATGTGAACTGGCCTCATGATTGAGTGGATATATCTAATAGCTCAATTTGTCACTGCGCCTAGTGGAGAACCATGTCACACATAAGGGGAATGCATTTGATATTATTCTTTGTTGGGAAACCAATGGCGGTAATTTACCCCCACATATCTTAAAGTTCAATCTCTTAACATACTGTTAGAGAAACCCAGAATGGGATTTCTTACCATAATATAAAGCTTACTTCAACTACCCAGGATATATGTTACATGTAATCTTGTGCCACTACAGTATGATCGAACCATAGATCCATGGTACTAAACTAGCTAAAACTAAAATTTCCTTGATTTTTATGAAGAAATACAATGAATGCTGGGAGTGGCTTAATTTCCAGTATATTCTTCAACTGTTGCAGTATTGTACCCTCATCAGCCATTTATCAGCTCGATGGTTTTTTTAATACTAGTTATATATTGAATTTTATTATATAAGTGTTATCACTATATTGTGCCATTATTCAGTATTCAACTTACATATAAATGTTTGTAATAGCATGCCTACTGCGTTTATCGTATCATTACCACAATTTTTTCATATATCATTAATTTCTCTTGCAACAATATGGAGCCTTGGATTCATGTAGATTTTGGGATAAGCAATATTAAAATGATGAAATATAAATTGTGCATTTTCCATCGTACATTAACGTTGAGGTGTCAAGTAAATGAGGTGAAGCAAAAAAATGTTGTTTCTAAGCTGATGTTAGCTGGAGCTCAATGACCCTTGCTCATAAACTAATTGATATGGACAAGAGAGTATGAGGAACTTTGGCAACAGACTAATCAACAAAAACACAAGGTAGTAATGCTGGGAGACCATTCAAATTTATCACCTTCAGTGTACCACTAGACAGAGAGCATGGCGTCTTCGGGATCGGTTTTGTTTCTTGTGGCAGTATTGGGATTACAACTTCACACTCAATCAGTTTACTCTTGTAAGTATAACTACTAGATAGATACTACCAAATAAGAAGTCACTGCTTGCTTTTAATTTTTTTAGATGCAGCTTCATTGAGATTCAATGCTCACTGAGTCTATACCCTGAAAGTACAACTAACCTGTGTTTACCAGATTTTGGAAACAGAATAGATTTAGTCTTCAGATCACTTTAAATTTTGTAATGCAAAATAGGAATGAGATTCGAGGTTCAACTAGGATTTGAGCATCCCTCCAAGAATGAACGGAATCAACTTAAAAACAAGACTATTGAGTGCTATATCCCAGCAAGTAAGCTCCATATCTGTCCTACCAAAGAGTTGGAAGTGACTCCCTGGTCCATCTCCTGGTGCTACTAGAGTTTCTGTAAAACATTTATCACTTTCTATTTACAGTCACAATATCGACGTCTAACGCCTATGTCTGTCAAGGCTCACCTTTACCACAGAGTATCAATTGTAATGGCATTTTTACCATACGGCTGCGGTCAATCACAATAATCACAGCCCCCAGTGCCGCAGCCCAAAACTGCTCTACAGTAGCTCAACTTACAAATCGTGACAACTGTGACAGAAAGATACACAGTAAGCTGGAAAGTTCTTATTTTTCTCATCAGGAAAACACATGATCAGCTGGTATCTTGATCTATTTTCTTGGTACTTCTATTTGCCACTCTTTTCTCACCGTTGTCCAACAAGACGCCCCTAATCCAGAACCATAAGAATACCACCAACCTCATTCCACAGCAATAGACCACATAAGATGATCGAGTAAAATAACAATTTCGTTATGTGACCATATCCTCAAAATAATTCCTTACCCGAATCTTAGCCATTGGAACCAATACACCTGACCTGCTTTCGTTGAACAAAAGTGAAATGTAAGTGAAATTACCTTATGTCCTTCCTGATTCATATTTATGTAACATCAAATAAATTGGACATGATTATAACTTGTCATTGCAGCTGCCGAAGATGAGGCCTTGCCTACAGAGCTGATGCATTTGTTCCAGTGGGTTTCCAATAAATGTCAAGGAAAGACTTCCTGCGACACTTTTGACAATGCTATGCCAGAGTGGTGGTATTACATTGATGATGAATCGGCGTGCGTTTTGGGCAAACCATCTAGCTTGCAGTATTTCATGGGTGTGCTGATAGATCATTCTTGTGTAGGTAAGTGGACTTTATACCAGAAGATATGACTAGTAGTATGATCAGTTCAACCAAAAACCCTAATAATAAACTTTAGTAAGTCTATGGTTCAACCTAATGTGGACAAGGGCATTTCATAGTGAAATATCAACGGGAGCTCTGAGTGTTATGCAATCATCACGCATTTGGTGCCCAATACATCAGCTATCTTGCCGTTAACTTCCATCTAATATTTGATTTCAGGAGGGGACAGTGTAGTTTCAACAGTTGGACCTCCACCCTCTACCTCATTGAGGGAGAAACCCACCACCCCAACAACAACCCTACCATTCCCAGTGTTTACCAGCGTTTACCAGCCAGAGCTAAATGGCAGAGAAAGTAAGTGTGTTGTAGAAAGTTCACATAGCAATGATAATTTGTCTGAGCGTAGGGTTAGCTGTATAGGGCGCAGGGCAGATTGTCTAGGGCCTTGTGTAGGTTAGTACACTTCTTATTAATAGAGGTGAGTAGTAGTATGATGGTTCAACCTTATATTGGAATTTCATAGAGGAATATCGAGGTGTAGCTCAAAGTTTTATTCGACCATCACATATTTGGTGCCTAATACATAAGCTATTTTGCCGTTAACTTCCATATGTTTACCATTTGATTTCAGGAGGGGACAGTTTAGCCACCACCCCAACAGCAACCACACCTACCCCAACAGCAACCACACCTACCCCAACAGCAACCACACTTACCCCAACAGAAACCACACCTACCCCACTAAATGTTGGAACAACACTATCTAAGAATATGTCAGTTCATTTACTTCTCCTCGGATCATCAATGATTTTAATGGCAATATTTGAGGACTGTTGAGATGATGTGATGTTTTCTCATTTAATACAATAAAATAATTTTTTACCTTTGTGCTGCCTTCATTAATTTCCATTGGTATGAATATGAATATATAACAGTGTTAATTTCTAGCTTCAAAACAGTACTACAAATAATAATAATTTATTATGTACAACAATAGCCAAACTAACGTATTAATCGCATTACCCTGTTTGATAGTGTACGCACCCTGAATAAATGATGCAGTTTGGAAACCCAGCAAATTGAAGCGGCGTATTATCCACTTCAGCTTCAGCTCTTTGCCCGCTAATGAAGTAATGTACTAATGCTGATCTCCCCATGGCCTAACTTAACATTGATAGGCGAAAAAATCAATGAGCTTTGTTTCCATCTTTCACTTTTTAATTTAGGCTCATCTTTACCCAAAGCTTCGTTGCTAGGCTTCCGTTGCAAATTTTTGCATCACCATAGACAGTTTTCTGAGCTTTTATTTGAGAGTTGTCCTCTCTCCAGTTTGGTACTCTTTACCCACGCCGCATAGGAAAAAGGAGTCAAAAAGAGGGTTATCTTGAAAACGGCTTATAATATGATAAAAATGATTTTCGATTCAGAATCTGCACCATAGAAAACTCATAGGCACGTAGTTTGTGACATGATTTTGGTATTCGGATAGTCGTTTGCGGACAAATTTCTTGGAATTTTTCATTAATTTCGTCACTTAAATAGAGATTGATCAGCTTTCAAGCCTCTGATGATTTGGAAACCCTGTCCCTCAGGGTTTTCAATGATGCCGATGATGAATCAAGACACATTTTTATCCTAGTATAAGCAGTTTTTAAGATAACCCTCTTTTAGCTCTTTTTTCCTATGCGGCGTGGGTTAAAAGTACCAAACTGGAGAGAAGACAACTCCGAAAAGAGGCTTATATTAGGGCTCAGAAAACTGTCTATTAACAATAAAAAATATTGAATAAATTTCAAGAATAGCTGGAACTAACATTTATGTACTCAAGACAGTTACAGCAACATGAATATTTTGGATTCATATTCATTTTGGATTTGTAATCATCTAACATATAAATGTTTGCAAGATCACTCCTATCGCGTTTATTGTACCATTACCACACTTTTTTTTCTCATTTACAATCAATTTTCCTCGTACCAATATATGGCCATCCGAATGATGTGGATTTTGGGATTAGCAATATAAAAAATGATAAAATTTGAATTGTGCATTTTCAATCGTATATTATCGCTGAGTTGTGATTGATAGTGAGGGAAGAAAACAAAAAAAACTTATTTCCAAGCTGATGTTAGCTGGAGCTCAATGCTCCTTGCTCATACAAATAATAGATATGGGCAAGAAAGTATGAGGAACTTTGGCAACAGACCAAACAACAAAAACACAAGGTAGTAATGCTTCGAGACCATTCAAATTTATCACCTTCAGTGTACCATTAGACTCTGAGGGAGAGGACATGGAGTCTTTGACATCGGTAGTGACTTTTGCAGCTTTATTGGGATTACAACTTCAAACTCGATCAGTTTACTCATGTGAGTATAAAACTTGATGCTCCTGAGTAAGAATTCACTGCATTTTTTAGGGGCAGCTTTTAATGTGGGGGTTTTGTAGAATCTGAAAGCCATCTACAGCAGGTGCATGAAGCCTCATTAATGGTTACTGCTTGTGAAAATTCCTCTGATCTACAATGGTAGCCATCCGAATCTTTGGACCAGAACTACTGCATATATCTCAACTGCCATGTGACAACCAGATTTTGCAAACAGAATAGATTTTATTTTCAAATCACTTTTCAAGTTTTGTGATTCACAATAAATAAATAATCTTGATCATTGCTTTGTAAAGTTAAGGTATCAACTTAAGAACCAGACGCTTGAGTGTGGTGTTTCTTTGAGTAACATTCACATTTGCTGTACTTGTCCCTCATTTCTTATTTTACAGATACATTATCCAAAGCTAGCACCTACGTATGTCAGGGCAAGCCCTTACCACGGAGTACCAACTGTAGCATGTACCATGGAGCTGGTTATATACGGCTCCAGTCAATCACAATATACACAGCACCTATCAATACAGCCAAATGCTGCACTTCAGTCGTGCAAATTTTAAGTAGCGGTAACTGCGGCAGAAAAATATACGGTAAGTCGCAGCTTTCTCACCAAACTATGATCATATTGATATTCTGTTACCAGTAAAACATATTGATTGCTGGTATCTTGTGATTTTTACCCGGATCACTTTCATTCGATCCACTTACTTTCCAATAGCCAAGGAGACGCCATAATTCAGAACCCAAAGAAACACATCTAAATAGAAATAGACAATATGATGATTGATGATCGTCTATAAATATATAAATCTGCTACTCATTTGTGACCCCATGGCCACCTCACTCCTAGTCTAAGAGACACAAAATTACCTTCAACCGGATATCTTCGATCCAAACTCACTCACTGAACACGAGCATGTAGCCTAATGTAAACAAACTTGCTGCTATCACATCATCCATATCTACCTGTACCCTTCATGACTAATTTACCCTAGAGAAGTGAGTGATGTATTCACAGGGAGAAAAGTTCACAATTTCGCATATGCTTGAAATAGCTAGCCAAAACTTAATCACCCTCTTTAATTTATATTAACTCTCACCTCAACTAGCCAAAATTAAGTGCCAGCTCACATTCAGCCAGAGCCAACCTAGCAAAACTATAGTCTAGTACACGCTCTCCTCTAGGGTCGATGTAACTGTGCATAAGAATAAGTGATATGGTTGGTGTTTGTAGCTGTGGAAGCTTTTGGCTTGCCTACAGAACACAAGTATTTGTTCCAGTGGATTCACCACAAATGTCAAGGTCGTTCTATATGTGACCCTTTTGACAATACACTGCCGGAGTGGTGGTATTATATAGATGATGAATCTACGTGTGCCCAAAACACAAGCACTGGCTCGCAGTACTTTGTTGGGGTGCAGATTGACTACTCCTGTGTAGGTATGTACTCTTTATATATTGTAGGTAAAGATGCATCGAAAAGTAGTACATATATTGGCAGGCAAATCCAGATAATTATATGGAACTGAGGAAACCATTAGCAGCCTCAAATTTGGAGTTATTTCTCCTTCCTGCCCATTAATCTACTATAAACAAAGGCATTTTATACTAAATTATCATACCCTCATAGTTTTTTTCTTAGCGAACACATAATTGATGACTAACAGATAAACTATTTCCTGTTCGCATATTTTATCTTTTGAATTCAGCAGGGGACAGTATACCTTCTACAGTTGGACCACCACCTACTACTAAGTTGAGAGAGAAACCCACCACACCTACCCCACTAAATGTTGGAACTACACTATCTAAGGATATGTCAGTTCATTTACTACTCTTAGGATCATCAATGATTTTGAGGACTGTTGTGATGTGATATTTTCCCATTTGTTACACAAAAATAATTTTTTATGTCTTTTCTTTCCTCCATTATTATCCATTGGTAATAATGAATATGCATATATAATATATATCAGTGTCAAATTCAAGTTTCCCAGCAGTACTATGAATAACTTCTAGGAGTACAACAATATCCAAACTAACGTAATAATCGTATTGCCCTATTTGAATGTTCATGCTCCCTAACTAAAGGCTAACTAAAACCAGTAGATTAGAGCACCACGTTGTTGTCTACATCAGCACCAACTCTTTGATCACTGATGAAGTAATATACTAATGCTGATCTCCCCATGGCCTAACTTAACATGGATAAAAGATAAAAATCAATGAGCTATATAACAGTGTTAAATTCTAGCTTCAAAACAGTACTACGAATAATAATAATATGTACAATAGCCAAACTAGCGTATTAATCGTATTACCCTGAATAAATGATGCAGTTTGGAAATCCGGCAAAAACTTCAGCTCTTTGCCCACTGATGGAGTGTTCTAGCAATAATGCTGATCTACCCGTGACCTAACTTCACATAGATAGAAGATTAAATCAATGGGTTTTGTTTCGTTCGATCACTTTTTAAATTTGGCAATCTTTACCAAAATAATCGTTGCTAGGCTTCCTTTGAAAAGTTTTGCATCACCATTGACAATAACCTGATATCGAATAAATTTCAAGAATAGCTTGAGCTTCCATTTATGTGCTCAAGACGGTTGCAGCAACATGAATATTTTGGGTCACGGATTAAACACCTCAAAGCAATCATATCATCAGTATATTCGGTGAGTGATATGTTTAAAGAGGTAGGAATCGAAGGGGGTGCACGGGGATTAATCATGTGAAGTGACAGGCAAGACCATTGGCTGATCAATGTAATTAGAGGCGGAGAATGGCCTTGGTCTCCGCCTCTAACAGCCAGTCCACGTTGCGTTCTCAAGTGGTCAAGTGTGTTATATAAGAAATTGTGATTTGCAGACACCCATAAATAAAGTTGAATAGAAGCTATGATATAGCTATTGTTGTGTTGGCTCATCACACTTGGGATTATAGGGTTTAATTACAACGGTCAATTTCAATCTTGACAACGGTATCTAGGCAACCTCTAAAACCATAAATCATAACGTCAAAACTGACCAATAAGAGCTCGTATATTTTGAAGCGGATGATTTGAAATCATCGGAACTGGGCAATTTCGTATGACATCAGTCATATTTTCACCACTTTACAATGCCATTATTGCAATGAAAATTTATTGGGCATGTGTATCACACAATTCCGCATCAGCTTGTCTGATTCCCATTAAAAATAATTCACTGCTTCTCCTCTTAATTCCGAAAAAGCAGGAGGAATTTGAATGCTGCTAACCCCATTTGAATTTGATATGGCTGGGTGATCGCTTTACATTGACTGGCCCTTATATACCGGTCGAGGCACTTTAAGCAAACTTGTGAATATTGTAGTGCTGGGCATTTGCGTATTTCAGGTTCAATTCACATCATGTCCTATGGAAACCATGTATGTACAGGTTTTTTCATGCTGATTCCGCAAGAATATCCAATATCCATATCACCTTAACTTGACTTTTAAAAGTACCAGGTTTTTGTTTTTGCCACACAGTATTTAGCTCTCAAAACTTTTTTATATAAGAAAGACGGGATAAGGATCAGACAGTCAATGTTTGATATCGATTGCTGTTATTCGTGGTGGTATGTATGAGTTTAGTCGAACTACGGCTTCGCCTATGAGGGATGGAAGTCGATGAGGCGCTGTAGCGGCCTCTCGAGTTTAGATAATGAGCTAAGAAGACAAAGATGAGGCTTTCTGGCACACCATGACCAATGTTTTTTTAAATGCAAGTTCCATTACAGGCGCTGTGCCACACTTGTGGATTTACTGATAACCTGATAGTTATTAAGACTCAATGACTCAGATATATAAATCCAGTAGAAATTGTTCAATCCTTAAATATTTCCTATCAACAACAAACGCTCACATGGTATAAGCAATAAATTCTAATATTTTAAGCAAAATATTCAAATGATTCAATATTTACAGAAGTTCCGGATTTGCGTTGTGCAACTTTGCCAATATACCGCTAGAGGTTTCACCACACAACATATTTGTCACAAGGGATGTAGCGCTGTTTCTAGGGGTTTTATAACAAGCTCCAGCTACCGCTAACATATACAAACCAAAATCATCGAGCGCAATATCACAGGCAAAATGGGTAAATACCTTGTCTCCAATGCTAGACCATCTAATATTAACTCTATTACCTTTGTATGAAATACGAGGTGATCCAGAGTAAAGCACTATACCCCCTGGGGTGGGCGCTACACCCCTGCTACCATGCAACAGACAACCTGACAACAACATGACGCAGTGACGCATAGACTTCAATGTGATTAATTACCCTTCAGTGTACCATATACTCCAAATATGAGGACACCGTATAATAGAATGTATATTTAATTATTTTCCAGTATTTCAGGACAATCCACACAAATCGCAGGCTGTTCTTCAGGAGTCATTGCTCATCAGTCAAGTCCTGTTTTGGTTTAAAATAACAACCCAAGAGAAACAAAGGGGAACAGATAAGACTTACACCTCACTAAGCAGAACCAAGGATACAATACCTTCTCTAAGATTACCCACATTATACGCCACAGCTTAGAATAACAGCTTCAAAGCATACCGGCAAACAACTCAAAGTCAGCACAAAACTTATACGCTATAGATCAACAATCCGATGCCTAACACGTCGGTAAAAGTCTAACCAAAACAAGGAGTGACATTTGGTAGCTTATCTGATTCTCCCATTGCAGCAAAGATAAAGGCATGGCGTCTCGGGGATCGTTATTGTTTCTTGTGGCAGCATTGGGATTACAACTTCACACTCAATCAGTTTACTCTTGTAAGTACAACTACTAGATAGATACTACCAAATAAGAAGTCACTGCTTGCTTTTAATTTTTTTAGATGCAGCTTCATTGAGATTCAATGCTCACTGAGTCTATACCCTGAAAGTACAACTAACCTGTGATTACCAGATTTTGGAAACAGAATAGATTTAGTCTTCAGATCACTTTAAATTTTGTAATGCAAAATAAGAATGAGATTCGAGGTTCAACTAGGATTTGAGCATCCCTCCAAGAATGAACGGAATCAGCTTAAAAACAAGACTATTGAGTGCTATGTCCCAGCAAGTAAGCTCCATATCTGTCCTACCAAAGAGTTGGAAGTGACTCCCTGGTCCATCTCCTGGTGCTACTAGAGTCTCTGTAAAACATTTATCACTTTCTATTTACAGTCACAATATCGACGTCTAACGCCTATGTCTGTCAAGGCTCACCCTTACCACAGAGTATCAATTGTAATGGCATTTTTACCATACGGCTGCGGTCAATCACAATAATCACAGCCCCCAGTGCCGAAGCCCAAAACTGCTCTACAGTAGCTCAACTTACAAATCGTGACAACTGTGACAGAAAGATACACAGTAAGCTGGAAAGTTCTTATTTTTCTCATCAGGAAAACACATGATCAGCTGGTATCTTGATCTATTTTCTTGGTACTTCTATTTGCCACTCTATTCTCACCGTTGTCCAACAAGACGGCCTTAATCCAGAACCATAAGAATACCACCAACCTCATTCCACAGCAATAGACCACATAAGATGATCGAGTAAAATAACAATTTCATTATGTGACCATATCCTCAAAATAATTCCTTACCCGAATCTTAGCCATTGGAACCAATACACCTGACCTGCTTTGGTTGAACAAAAGTGAAATGTAAGTTATGCCCTTCCTGACTCATATTTATGAAACATCAAATAAATTGGACATGATTATAACTTGTCATTGCAGCTGCCGAAGATGAGGCCTTGCCTACAGAGCTGATGCATTTGTTCCAGTGGGTTTACAACAAGTGTCAAGGAAAGACTTCCTGTGACCCTTTTAACAACACTATGCCAGAGTGGTGGTATTACATTGATGATGAATCGGCGTGTGTTTTGGGCAAACCATCTAGATTGCAGTATTTCATGGGTGTACTGATAGATCACTCTTGTGTTGGTAAGTACACTTTATACTAGGAGATATTGCTAGTAGTACGATCAGTTCAACCAATCAACTTAATAATAAACTTTAATAAGTCTATGGTTCAACCTAATATTGACAAGGGCATTTCATAGTGAAATGTTGAGGGGTAGCTCTGAGTGTTATTCAACCGTCACGCATTGGGTGCCCAATACATCAGCTATTTTGCTGTTAACTTCCATCTAATATTTGATTTCAGGAGGGGACAGTGTAGTTTCAACAGTTGGACCTCCGCCCTCTACTACCTTGAGGGAAAAACCCACCACCCCAACAACAACCACACCATTCCCAGTGTTCTTCAACGTTTACCAGCCAGAGCTAAACGGCAGAGAAAGTAAGTGTTTCATAGCCAGTTCACATAGCAATGATAATTTGCCCCAGGAGTAACTCCTTGATTTGTCTGAGTACAGGTTGTATGGGGCAAGGCTCCATCGGACAGGGCAACTGCTTTAAATAAGCCGGTTTTGTAAGTAGCAGGGCGGAATTCCGAAATATTCTACTCCCTACCTCAGTTTTGTGTCACAGGAGCCCTCCATCTTGACTGGAGGCCCACTGATTAAATGTAAGCTGTAACCTCACCTTCAGAAATAATTAATATCACCACACAGTATTAGACCAGTGATCAGCCTAGTAAGATAAGCAGATGCTAATAGGCTTCAGGATAAATTGGTTTTCTTATTTCAAATAAATGAAGGAGTTCACTAATTAAATTTATGAGCAGAACTTGAGCTGTGACAGTCGATGCAGATAACAGATATATATTGTATATTTTGTGTTAGAAAATGGTAATGGCTACTGAGCAGGTGTGGTTTGACTCTTGACTGTTCAGTGAAGTAGTTCGCTGGTGTTCTTAAATATACATCAGTGGACATTTTCCATTCCACCTAGTAGTCATGGATGTAGATGAAGATCCTTCACAGCTTCACTTGCAAACAATAAACTCTTAGACAACTGCATCTGCATCAATCAAAATCTTACAAAGGGAATTCAAAGTGACATATTCAGTTGAAATTCTTGATAGCTGATATATTGCCAAAAATATTCCAACAGGAACTTATTTTTTATTCTATTAAACATTAGTACGTCAAAGAGGGTTTCGGTATCAAGTAGAGCACTGTATGTGTAATCACCATGAATGTGCAATCATTGACGGTTTCATCACCAAGTTTCACATCGTTTTGATTTCGTATTGCCTCGTTTTGTACATTACCCGTGAGCCCTTTTGCTTCAATCCACTGAGGTTATGACAACACAACAGGTGCTAAAGTATTTAACTTTTTGTGAGAAAAGGTGGCCTAGAAGAAGGCTCCGAGTCTGTCTTTATATGCCGTCTTTTTATACTCTTTAGAGACGATCCTTGGTGTAGCTATCGGACTAGCTATAGCTATCCTCATAATGATAATCATAGTCTTATACTGCTGTGAGAGATACAGACATTCTAAGAGGTTCAGAAGAATTTTGAAAATGCTCGGAGCTCCAACAGCTGAGGACGATCCATTTGATGATCTCGATTACGGCAGAAGGGATGGATGGGATGATACAGTCAGTAAGTAGAACATGATCAAGATCAAGACTGATCACATTTTAGGTCAGATTGGGAGGCCTACCCTGATAACAATAGGCCTAGATAAAATCGTCCGATAGCGGATCAACTTTTGTCTCATGGACTGACAATGGTTGCAATTACTTTGTATATGACTTTGCTGGGTGCACTGTCTTCTATTTAATTGGACAACATAATTAACTAAGACTCTTTGGGAGTCTAGCAGCTCCACCTGTGGTTTTATGCTTGTTGCGATGGTATGATTAAAGTGGCAAAGGTAAATGATCCATTTTATAGGATTAGAATTACATAAGTTGTAAGCATAATCTGTCTTATCCTGGCTCATTTATCATGATAAAGCAGACTGTGTGGGGGTAATCTCTTGAGATGGCTATGGAAGCAGAGAATCAACACCATCATTACCGAATAACCAGAGCATTTACTGATGAAGTTGTTGTTTTGATACCTCTAGTGGTATAAGTGGACTTTTTTCTTTGTGGGTCTCTACTCTCTGGGTTGAAAATTGTTTTGAGAATTTCTTGCAATTTCTAGATCAAATTATGCACAAATATGGGTATGTTAGAGTATGATTGATATCTGGTAAAAAGAGACAACTTGACACTGTTTTTGAACAGAATCCAGTGGGAACTGTATTCTAAAGGTTCCCTCTCTATATTTTTGCAGGAACTCAGTTCCCACCAGTTCCCACTCACTCTGAACACTAGATACCTCTAAAAATAGAGCGAGGGGAACGCATTTGCTTTGTGAATCTATCAATTTAATTTGTACGCTTGTGCCATGTTGATGACAGAGATGTCTCATCTTTACTGATTTATGTTTTCCTATCAATTGATAATAATGTTCTGACAAGGTTATTTTAAAGACCTCAGAATTGTTTCATGATCTCGAAATGTGACATCTCATTAATTCAGGTGACATCCTCATGACCTCAGTGTCTGTCTGTATGTATGTGAGACTCCAGCTGAGATAGACTTATTCTATCCACGATCCGTTTCATTTATGAGTTCTTGTTCAGCACATCCACTAGATTGATTTGTTTAACTTCCTCAGTTGTCTTGATTATGTGGAGAGGGGGGGGGGGTAGTGCTAAGAGACTGTACTCTCCAGAGGGCAGGTGATTGAAATTCTGGACAACTTTGCTTATTACTGATAGAACACATCCTTGATGTTAGAAGGATGAGTATGTTTGATCTGTCAGTGTTGTGATTATGAGAGTTGTCTGAGTGTGAGATATGGGTGATTTGTTATAGTTGTTGGTTGAAGTTTATCTGAGTTTTGTGGTTTGTGGGTGCTTCCTTAGTTATAAACATACATATTTCATCATCAACCCAGAATCATCGATAGCCGGGACATATATTTTCTCAAGAATCAGCCATGAGTCATTATCATCCCGGGATAACCAGTGAAGAAATCATCTTTTGCCGAGTCACCATGTCAATATCAACAAAATGAATCCATCAGATCCGCCAGCTGAGAGGATGGGAAGTTATTTGATGGAGACAACGGTCAAACACTGAGTCTTCTTCTGCATCATTTCGATTTTACAAAAAGCCCAGCCACCACTGTAGGCAGTTCAAAAGGAAGTAATGGTGAATATCATCATTTGATCCACAAATGTGACCATTAATCATCACCAGCAAGGTGCCAGAGTGACAACATTCCAACTTCCCATTATTCATTGTAGATGAGGAAGCGCTAGGTGAATACACTGGAGTCAAACCAAATGAGTTCATGACATTAGACAAAAAGGCTATGGTGTCCTCAGGGCAGATCATGTATGATACATTAAACAGCACCATGAGGAGGGGCAACAGCTGCGCTACTCTAGACAGAATGGACAGGAAGCAGACCAAGCCTGATATATCTATGGAGGCTAAATACACTGGACCCGTCGATTACACAACACGTGAGTTCAATGATTGGTTAATCCTGATTATAGAAACATGTCAAGAAATATTCCCATTAGCAGTCATGGTGGAGGCAAGGAGGTGGCTCCTTTGACGATATATATTTTGACAAATTTAGAAGGGTCAACATTCACACAAGCCAATGTTAGAATAGGCCCTCAAAGTTCAGGACTAGAACTCCAATTATGCTATCATTGACCTGATTTCCCATAGAAATTAAGGATCATTTTTTGGATACACTATTTACTGAGCATAATGCTATCCGGTGAATGAGCTATTTGTTGCAATCCCCGGTGATTCAGATTGTGCGGTTTTCCAACCAAAATTAGAGTTATCTGCCCATTCATGAGTGTGCATATTTTCGCAGACAACTCCGAACTAAGGTTTCTGCACGCTATAATCACTGGTAAAATCAGCAATAAGTGCAAACTTTGTTTCCGACACTAAAGTTAAAGTGAGATGACAAGTTGACAAGGTGCTCCCAAATAAACATATTTTTTAAACAAAAATATGACTTTTTGTTTACAGAAGAAAATATCGAGTTGGAGCAGAGAATGTTGGCAGCACAGAATTATGACAACCAATAGCGGAATTATGACTTCATATGGATGTAATCCTGAATACAAAGTATGGTCACGGCATTCCTAATTCGAAATATTCTTGAACTTCGTTGGGATTTCGTAGAAATTGTGGAAATTCATTAGAGGTTGGTTCCAAACCGCCCATTTGATTTTCCATCACGGACGACTCTAGGGAAATTCCTCTGCTGTTATGATATAACATAGTACCAACTATCACATATACAGTGCAGCAGTACATGGTAACACTGTGGGCAATTGAATCGATTCGCTCTCAGATGGTTGGGAGACCGACTGCAGCCAACTGGACGGTAAACAAATAAATGCGGTTTCTAATTCAACGCATACTTTTCATGATCATTACTAAACCTTGCGCTGAAACAATGAAACTTACTTTCCTTAATTTTAACATCGGGTAAAATAGGGATAGCATTCTATGCAGCAATCAAGAGTTTGTACAATATATTATATTTTCGTTTTGGTTTTTTGGAACACCGTCATTTTCTTTCATGTATTTGATTTTTGATAATAATATATTCACTAATAAAATTTGATCTGGGCATTTTCATTTCCCAAGTTGTTCAGTTTGCTGGCACCAATAAGGCTTTTTTACTCTTAGCTGACGCAGGGCGTAATGAGGATGTGATAAGATCATTTCCTATCCACATTGCTGGTGTGACACCTGAATCGTTGCTCAGATTTATAGCTGGTGAATCACTTGACAACGAAAAACAACAGTAACCATGGTATATATCCTAATGACAGTAAATAATTTGTGTAAAAAAATCACGAGTTATTACCCCCCTATTCAAAAAGAATGTTGTGAAAAAGATGAAGTTAACTGATGAGGATATATCATTGTGAACAAATATCACCGAAGCTATGTCATGGGGGTATTAATTGACCAACCAAGACCTGAACTGCCTAAAGCTATAGTTGCGCATTTGGGATTGTGATATTTGCTCAGGTAAATAAATATGGTGAATCAAATGCCAATTATCATATTTTTCAAAAATTTCCCCCAACTTCAGGACACCATGATCTGAAATGTTATAGAGCGACAAAGAGGAGACAACCTTAGTGGTTGAGAAAAGTTGAGAAAAACTTTCGTTTTAGTAAAGCAAATGGCATCAGCTGTGTACATAGGCTATTTTAAAGGTTGCCATTGTGCTCTTAATTGTACTGAGACCTTCAAAATGATACCAAATATGGGGAGGAGCAACTTTGTATGCATCTTGTATTGCCTGCATCTAGTAGTACCGACAGAACTAAGAAAGAAAAATTTTCAAATTTGTTCCTTATTTTCTGTACAAGATGTACGTGTTGCTGGGTGAAATTTTAATCAAATCAAATATCAACTTCCCAAATAAACTTATTGAAAACAACTTCCCAAATTTATTTGTATATACTGAAAGATATTACGATTCCGATGGCATGATGAACTCAACCCAGCTGGACTAATAAGCTTTGTTGGGCGAAAAAAGTTTATAAATTTTTTACCACATTATGAATTGCCTACCCACGTTCACAATCTCTTAAAATGCAAAGAGCAACACACAGGTAACGCTTCATGGACGGTCAGTTATTTCGCTGAAGAAGGTACTCAATGGTGCTGATGTGTCACCATGAAGCAATGTGTCATCACAACAGAAAAATCAACAGGTAGTTTTTTGGCCAAATCCGTTGTCTTACTTGTACAGGTTACCCAATGACTCGGAACCTCAGCTGGATGCACAAGAGTGGATTTGTAAAGGTTTAGTTACATATTAGTATAAGGTATGATGTCAAAGATAGATTCATACATGGCCAACAACGCAAATGCAAAATCAAATTCACCTATATCTTCTAAGATTCTGAGCGAAACTTTACATTAACAAAGAGGCACTCGGAGGATATAATGGGTTACATCTACTCAGTGCTGTTCTTATTCTTCATTTCAGGAGAGCTAGATCATGGTGCAGCATGTAAGTGGTAAAATCAGTAAGTTGTTGACAATTTGGATTTACCAATTTGTTTTGAGATGGTCTCTTGCTCGTTTTAACAAAGTCAAACGCATATGTCAATCAAATACATAAAGTTCTTGTGCCATGCATGTGTCATGTTTTACATTTCACACTTTTAAACTGCATCCCATTCATTTTTCAATTCAGATAAAACTGGAGTAGCAATCGTCCACCTTTGTCAGGGAGACAAGTTCAGTGCATCAGGCTGTATACATCCAGATGCCGTCATCAAAATTAAGTCTGTAACTGTACTGACTAACTCCAATGTGACACTATTAGGTGAAGTGAGTCAGAGAAGAGATAATACCACAGGATGCCAGGCAGCGGAAGAGTGCAGACGCACCATCAACAGTATGTCAGCTAATCAATTCGGTTTCAATTTTTTCAATAATCCAATTTTTCAACTTGAGGGGAAATGAGTTTGTAATGGAAGTCAAACGTATATTGGGAGTTGCCTGCACCAGTTTTGCGTATACACTGGAGTGTTTTCAAGTTGGTTCTATTATTATAATTTTATCAAGGAGTTCTCCCTGGTTGTATAAAGAACTAGTTTTGTTATGTATGTTCAAAATACAATCTTCAGTTTTCAACTAAGATTGGTGTCATAATTTCCCGAAAGAAGTCATAAGTAAGACAGTCCCGATTCATTTTGTAAAAAATTGTAATTACACTATGTTATTTATATTATTATTATTATATATTATTATTATGTTGTTATTGCCTATCTAGCTGCTAAGGATGAGGGATTGACAGATGAGTATAGGTACTTGTTTCAGTGGATAGCACACTTATGTCAGGGTAAGAGACAGTGTGACGAGACTGACGCAACGTTACCAGAGTGGTGGGATCTTACTAACACCTTCAAGCAGTGTGGAAATGAATCTGAAATACAATACTTTGCTGGAGTTCTGATCCATGAAGAGTGCTTCGGTATGTTTGTTAGTTTGTTAATAAAAATGTTAAAAAGTCGCTCATATCTTAAATATTTAAAAGAATTTAGAACATATGAAGTCAGGTTCAAACGGAAGTCTAATTGTTCAAACCCTCAATTTTTTGATCAAAGTCAAACTGAATAAAATCCATATCTTGCAAACCCTAAACCACTGAGTTTGTCGTTCATTGATGAGCCGATACTAAACTTGATCTCAGTTCCACTAGGTAGTCTTACACATCAGCTCCGTTCCACTTAGTACTCTCATACATCTAACTTCAACTTTTCATTGTTGAAATAGCTATTCTGAACGGCCAAACTACCGATATTTATAAATCTGTAACTACTCATTTCAGCTGACGAAGATATAATAATACCAACAGCTCCACCCCCAACTCAGCCGAGACAAAAACCGACCACACCAGCAGAAACAACGCCATTTCCTGTCCATGTATTGATATATAAACCAGCACTGGAAGATAATGAAAGTAAGTGGATCATTAGAAAGCTGATGACTGGAAAAATAGTAACATCTGGTCCATCTGACTAGAAATGTCAGTAACATCTGGTCCTTCTGACTGGAAATGTTGGCTATATTTTGCTATATTTGATAATATTATTTGAATTATCGAGTGCTGATCATGTATCGCGAATTCAGAGAAATTTATAGGTATATAGATCTAAATTGAAACCATTGCCGATTCACAATCATCAGCGATGGTCTGAGAACAGGTTTCCGTCTCGGCACACTTGCCTTCATCTTGTCCCTCCGCGTAATTAGCTCATCAATATCTGACCATCTCCCAAGATGGTCATGGCATATTAAATGGAAAGGAAAGTTTACGAGGTTTTGTTTCTATATTCACAGAAATCTATTTAGCGGTAGCGATAGGCTTATCTCTAGTGCTGCTTATCATAATCTTATTAACCATATACTGCTGTGAGAGGTACAAGAAGAAAAACAAGAACAAACATCTCCGCAAACAGCTATCTCGACTAGGAGCACCGCAACCTCAGGACAACTCCTACGATGAGATAGATGGCTGGAACATGAATAGCAGAAGTAAGTTACCATGACTCTCATATTCACATTCTTTAAGTCTGAATTTGTTCACACCACTTCAATTTCTCAGTCACCTACAAATTGAGAAAAGTATGCATATGGCGATACAACCATTCCTAGCGACGACTTTAAACCAATGTTAGAGGGCCTTATATTTATTTTTCAGCCAATCTGATTGCAGATTCTGAAAAAGCACATCTTATTGGTCCTAATAGATGGTTTTCTAAAAATTAGAAAACTGAAATCAAGAATAAGTTTTCTAACTTAAACCTCTAATATAAACAATAGTAGAAATGCGACTTATCCCTGCTTTCTGAGACTGTGACACATATGGCGATACAACCATTCAGCATTGTTCTAGACCAAGTTTGGTCCAGTTTGCCTGCATTCATGTTGCTCCCTTTTTATTGGTCACACGCTGCGTGACCAGTGAAGGGGAGCAACTCCGAATGAAGGCAAATGGACCAGACTTGGTCTAGTATTGTCCATACACTAAAAGCTTTTGAACCTATGGTCTCGTTTAACAGATCCAGATGTGTTAGGAGAGTACTCAGGAGTCAAACCAGATGAGTTTGTTATTCTGGATAATCACAGCCATGTCTATCATGACCTCGAGGACACCAGATCGATAAAGGCAAGCAACAATAATACAGCGTCTATCGAGAGACCTCAAGGAGCGGACAACTCTGGGTTACATGAATGGTTTCCAGCTTCTATGCTCCCTCACCTAAGTACAGGTAGGAATTCTTGAATTTGAAGGTATGAAAAGAACAGATTGAGGAACTTGCTCAGCAGGGCCTAGGGTAGTTTATTTCTTATGTACTAGCTTTGGTAGAATGAGAAATAAAATCCACAAAG
Organism: Membranipora membranacea; assembly: GCA_914767715.1. Lineage (NCBI taxonomy): Eukaryota > Metazoa > Bryozoa > Gymnolaemata > Cheilostomatida > Membraniporidae > Membranipora > Membranipora membranacea. The sequence goes on along the minus strand of OU612073.1, from coordinate 12,777,680 downwards.
ATTATCAACATTTCTCTCAAATTACTATGATTGGGTCTTAGGGTAGGGCAATAACAGACAGCGAAAGTGACCACGTTACTTGGTTTGAATCCCTGAAGTTCTCTGATCCCATAAGCATTACAAAGATCATAGATCAGTAAATTAGCCAATGACTATCACGATTGCTCATGGGGAGGGAATGTTAATTTGTAAGGCGATACCCATGATCGGGAAATGAGGAAACTGCTAATTGTGCCAGCTACTCACCATATCCAACATTTAATGAGTCCTTCTAATAAAAGGAACTATATCCAATGCACTTAATGGGCAGTGACCATTGCTTATGAGGTCATTGGCATGTCCACATCAGTCACAACCTCGCAATAAAATCCACATTCCCATTTTGAAATATGTCAAGAAATTACATGTTCGCATGTAATTGTCATAATAGTTGCTTAACGTTGTGACTAAACAGTTGAGTGCACTACAAGTATCAATGATATTCAGAAACTGGGAGGGTTCAAGGACTATCCGATTGAGGTAACTGCACTCCAAAGTGTGTGTGTGAAAAAAGCGGGATGTAAAAGTGGCAGATAAAGGGTTATGAGTCTCCGTGTATGATTTCTCAATCATTGTGTGTATATTTCAAAATGTAACCAAAAAAATATAAATTCTTCATTTACCTCTGAATTAAACTGACCATTGGAACAAATTAGTATTTTTCTGTTTTCCATGAGACGGATAGCAGGACATCGTCACAGTTTCCCCTACGATTTTTTCTAACCCAATATCCCTTACTTAATTTGGATTATTTTTATTATTTCAGGAGTACAAGCAGAAGGAGATGATGGTATAGCTTCACCTAATGATTCATTTACTTACTACAGGCAATCACAGGAAGATCTAACCTACCACTAAAAAGTTAGAGAAAAAGATTTGAATTACCAAAAATGATATTATCGGCATCACCAGGACTATACTGCTGTTTATTGTAATCTATTATTTTCAACTGGTTTTGTGGTAAAAAGTACTCTTTGTCAAAAACATAATTATTTTTTGTCACTTATTTTAATTAATTATAGCAATGATTAAAAATAACTTAAACGCTCATTGACATAGCAGCTTTATTGTGTTAAGTGTTTTAAATCCATTACCTTTTTGATGTCTCTAGATAGACAATGATAGATGATCTTTTTACTTGTGAATGTCAAATAAAGAAAACATCCATAACAATAATATTTTTTGAAATTGAGAGTGAAATTTCTTAGCATCAGGAGCGCAACTCAGGCAGAAATGAGAGAAGATCTTTTGCTAGTAACACACACTCAAGTTTCGATGTATTCTGGGTCAAATGCAAATGAGCCCTAATGATTTCTTTCTCAGGTGTCACATTTTAAACCACAGTGAACAAAATGGTAAAAGGCACTTTTTTGAATAAATGATGTTGTTTATATTATGTAGAAATACATCATTAATTCCGCCCAGCGTAGCCCTGCCCTAGTTAAATGGCTGATCAATCAAATTAAAAATTCCACGTTATTGATGTCGATGTCCCACCCATCAAACTAACAGTACAGCCAGGGGAATAGATACAATTTCAAGGTTTGCTCAGCGTGCTCATGTTGCCTTATTGTGTACAGCTATATACCATACGGATATCAAAAGATCATGGATCAAAGAGGAAACATCATACACGCTGTATTCGCCATTCTGCTGCTTGGTTGCAGAATAACATTAGTCAGTTCATGTGAGTGTCCTATTGTATACATTGTTAAACACCAAGTTTTTTCTAATAAATCAGGTGAGTTTGGTGTTAATCTGATTTCTAAGCTGCATTGTGACGGAGAGATCCATATCTACAAAAAAGCTACTATTGTTAGGTAACTTGCTGATTTTTCCTATTCGTGTTATGTTCTCTTGTACATTGTAAAGAATCAATTTGTAGATTACCATACTATTGTCACTGGCCATTTTCCAATCAACTAGATGTGATTTTTGTTCATACTTCTAGATGTTGCACAGAGTTTGATGTTGTACGCTTGTCAGGGGAGGCGATTACCAATGCAGGGTTGCACTGCGCGTGATTCTGTTATGGTAGTTCGCTCTGTGACAGTTCTGGCCACGTCAGACTCAAACAAAATACTCAACATATCCAGTTCAGGATGCATCGGTAAAAACGACTGTGTCAGAGTGATACACAGTAAGTACAGTCATGCAGTAAGTACAGTCAAATAGTAAGTACAGTAAGTACAATACTGAACTCGGTCCCTATATCAAAACTCAAGGAGTCGTCAGGCCAAAATAGTGGGCTGTCTTACAGGTGTGATTGCAGCAATAACAAGTAAAGCTACACTCAGATGGCCTACATGGCTACATGTCAACAGCATTCCATTATTTGCAATAAGTATCCCATAATGTAATATTCTCCAACTGTCAGGAGGACTTATAGAGTTTCAACCAGCTACACTTGTAATAAAGTGGGAGTTTACGTCAAATATAAAAAGTAATGTGTACCCAATGTTTAGATGTTTCTAGCTCTACAACCATATAAGCTATGCACAGCGCGCATTTGAGGTATGAATATCACCTCTCATTTACCCGTTTCCCCTAACCTTATGTGTAACGCTTTCTCCAGAAGCAGAAGACGGTGGTCTAGCAGACCAGTACATACACCTGTATCAGTGGATAGTTCATAAATGTGAGGGTAAAGCTTACTGTGACCCACAGGGAGTAATACCCTCCTGGTGGCAGCTTACGGGGATATTCACTAACCAGGGGTCTGAGACCTGCCCGTCCAGGGATGTCAAGTACTTTGTGGGCGCTGTCATGGATGTCGACTGTGTGGGTGAGTGGGTCTATGGTCAGTTTAAGAACAAAAGTCTTGATTTGAACTCCAAACGTTTGATATGCAGTCAATTTGCACTCAAAATAACATGACCAAAGCTGCATGAGGTTATGCAAGTGTTGAGGATATTAAGTAAGTCTTTTTCCTAAGACACTAAGCGGAACATGTCCGGAATTATAAAAAAACTAGTTATACTCAAAAGGTACAGAATGAATCACAAATAACAATCATAAAAATTCTCTATGCCAATCATATCGAAAACGATCTGCCTTAGATTTCCAGCCACTTCCACTGTTATGTTTTGGGAAATCCTGCATTATTCATGGAACCTGATAATTTGTTTGTTAAAAGTGAATGAAGGCATCGTAACACGACCGCCCCCTGACCCAACTACACCAAAGGCCAAAGTTTCTCAGGCTACGGCAGGATTTGATGTGAGAGTCAGTATATATCAGCCTCGTCTAAACAACAGAGAAAGTAAGTTCACTTAGCCTTAAACTCATAGAAACTCCTCTATTTTAAATGAGAATGTTTGATGGTGTAAGGTAATTGTCATCAATGGGAATTCCACTTCATGGCAAACAACTATAGCTTCATCTGGAATGAAACAAAGAATATCTATACAATATGCTGAATAACAGGCTTTTTCTATATGCAAATGCAAACTTAAATTCCCAATAAGACTAAAAAGCATGAAACTCCAGGAGAACAGCAACAATTTTCTACAATGCTAAATACATACTCGACTGCTTATACACTACAAAAATGCTATCCAGCAAACTCAATCAAAGTACAATTCGGAATTGAACGGAATAGTACAATTCTGTAGAGCCATCTAATTGATCTTACACACTCTTGATACAGAAATCTACATAGGGGTGGCTATCGGATTGTCCCTCTCAATACTCTTACTGATTCTTATAACGCTCGTAAACTGTGAGCGCTATATAGAATCTAAGAAAATCAGAAAACTACTCAAAATACTCGGAGCTCCGCAGGCATTCACCACTAACGACGAGGATGACTTACATGCGCTAGAAAAACCGGCTGACACCTGGGACGGAACCAATTACAGTAAGTAGAAAACCACTTACTTTATCAGTCAATAGGTGCTGTTTCTGTGCTGATTCAAACTATTTTGATCCAATGGCATCACACACGAATTACTGACAACCAGCTATATATAAGTATTAGGCAACCAAACTTTCTCATTAAATGAATAATTTATGAATAAATTCAGTGTGCTAACTTATTTCCTCTAACAAGTTGCATAGTATTACAAAACAAAGCATTGAAGGAAATTATACAATTTACCTGTCTTCCAAAATGTACAGCCAAAAACCAACCACAAACCAACCTAAAGCCTCCGATAAAACCTCCCACTCGACCATTTTAGAGTGTTTTGTGTTAGAAAATTACGGAAAGTTCAACTCATTATGCTTATAGAACAGTCGTAAATGAGTTTTTAAAAGTGAGCTAAAGACAAAGATTATTCTACAACTGAGCCATACTAGTCTTGTAAGTTTCACTGTGGTTTGTCTCTGAAAAGGCCTACCGAATCTTCATCATACAATTTTGACGCCTGAAGGTCCTTTCTATGCGTTTACTATTTCAGATCCCAGCTGTGTGGCAGAATATTCCGGAGTTAAACCCGACGAGTTTGTAACATTAGACAAAAGATCGCTTCAGAGACAGGGTCAGATTATCAGCACCAGAAGTTTCTCACTGAAATCTTCTAATTCCTGCTCAACTCTCACCAAACCTAAGCACAGCAGTGAGCTATGGCAGCTGTATGGACAGGCAAACCTGGCCTATCAGAACACTGACGTTCAGCTAATCGACTCAAAGTTTATAGATGATCTGCATACAAATCAATGGTCTGAACCACCACAACCAAGTCTCACATATCAATCAGGTAAGGAAGACAACTTCTGCCGCACTAGTTTATATCAATTGCATTTAACCTTCTATGTGAAACCCTCTCATATAAAAAGTTAGATGCAACCGATGTTTGACATGTAAACCTGATTATCTACCATGCCTCACATCAGTAAGGACAAGAATCATAATCCTGCTAAAAATAATGTAACGTCTTTTGATAGCCTGATTAGGTCAACCCAATTTTTATATAAGGGGAAATATTTTGAAATCAAGATTAGGAGTTAATGGGGCCTTTAACTTTTGGTGTAAATATCATAAAGCGCTCTCATAGACTGTGCAATAGAATATTTTATATTTCGGTTCACTTCTTGTCTTATAAGTTATATAGGGTGACATGGTGATTACTTTTAGAGTAGGGTGTGAAATTGTAATATTCTCACATTAACATACTTTACCAGGACATCATAAAAGACCTTCAAATTTCCAATGATATTCCTAGGCACCAAGAGGACCAGAAAAAAGCATTGTGTAACATATTGGGCAAACTTGAACGAGCATTAACTTTCCTATGGCTGAATGTGTCAGTTGTCAATTCCATGATAAAGTGTCAGGCTAGGTGATATAAATAGATGTCATGTATGGTCAAAACATTTTTGCATAGAGAAGACTTCATCCCAATTTTTCAAAAAAACAGTTTTATTACTATTGCTCTGTTGTCTAGATCAGTGGACAAAAACCAGAATGGCACTTAAACCCTCTATTCTGATAGGGATTAACTCAGTTATTTGTAATTTTCCAATGGCTAGGTAATGATGATAAATGATGCTTCTGTGGTTCTTTTCAATAGTCCGAAACTGAAATGTTAAATCTTCTTTACCAACTGACCTTGCTTTTTTCCGCACAGTATTGATTTCTTTATTTTAAGGCAATTAATACCACAATAAGGTTCACTCTTACTAGTCTGTTTTGTGATAAAAATGCAGCAGGTGGTGATTGAGAAGTAATCATAGGAGTTGTTTTATTTTTTAAGATGAATAGACAACTTGAAAGTAGAAATACTTCTCATTGTCATATTATTATCTATATAAAAAAAATATCAGAGTGAGATTCATGGGCACACAAAGTTCAAGTTTCAAGGGTTTCTCATAGTCAATGGGTTTATTCCTTCTTTCAAACAAGTGTTCTTTGTATTTAGTCCAAAAATTTAATTAAATACAATGTCATTTTAAAGACAAGTGGCATTGTCATTGTCATCAAATCTAGGCATTCAGGTGTCTAGAAATATGGGCCCCTGGATTGCTTTGACCACTTGACTTTAACCTTGCCAGGAATTTGGTTGGGTGTCAACATAGACTTAATAATAAACTATATGGGTATAGGGGTGTCAACGATGCTCATTGAGAGTTATGCATATCCGATAACACTTCACATTCCTATGGTTTTGCAGCTGAGAACGTTGACATAGAGAGGCGTATGGCAGCAGAACAAGCTGATGCTGACCCCAGCCTTAAAGCATCGGAACTGAGTCAGCCTGATGACGTTGTGTCATCACTGTCAACAATCACAAGGATTGACGGAAGTATGATACCAGATGGTAGATCAGAGTTGGAGTATGAGACAGATGCCTCAACATGTGTCAGCGCTGACGATGATGTCAGGGATGACAGCGATGATGACGATCTCAGCGCTGACAATGACAGTGACACTCTCACACTCAGTGAGCTGACACAGAGTAGTGAGACTTCTACTATAGAGTGGCATGATGATGATGTGAGTAAATGCCAGATATTGGTTCTGGTTGTCATCTTGTGATCATGTGTCAGCCGGAGAGGGAAGGGTCAGCGGGTAAGGGGAAGGGTCAAAGTCACTAGGTGAGGTGCAATGTAGAACAAGTTTGATCTAATTTACCCGCATTCCAGTTGCTCCCCTTCCGCTGGTCACGCTGCACTCTGCAGCATGACCAGTAGAGGGGTAGCAACTCCGAATTCAGGCAAATGGACCAAACTTGGTCTAGGTGTAATGTAAGGAGATTTGTAAGCTTAAGATTTGAGCTTTTAAACACTATAACGGATAAGTTCATCATCAACTATCCATTATCTTACACTTAGAGCAGCGAGTATGTGTTTGTGATGTCACAAACTCCCTGTGTAGAGAGTTTGTCAGACTAACTTTATTGTCAGTTTCCCTTTCAATGAAGTTAGAGCAGTTTCAATCGTCACTTGAGTATGATGTATGTGAGGCTTTTCATCGCAGCAAAAAACTCTTGTCAACTATCATCAATTTTGCTTAATGTCTACGATGAAGCTGACCTTCTTTGTAGCTTGATGATGAGGATGATGATGATATGACTGACCAAGTGATAGCAGAATGTGAAAACAGCAGAGAGTTACATGTGATAATAGAAGAACAGTCTGAAAACGAGGCTGAGGCCTGAGACACACAGTGATTCTACAAAACATGTAACAAAATCATTTTTCGTGTACAGCCTAACCAAGTGAAAACAACACTGCGACCTGAAGAGCAAAGACATTCAGGATAACCTTGCAATTTCCAAAGCCTTAGTAATAGAGCGGCAAATAGTTTCTTGTCATAATATAAATACTTTTCCATGAATGTGTGACGGCGCTCCGATTTACGTATCAAGTGTTGGCGCTGTTTTGAAATCAAATATATGCTAAGTTAACAATATCTGTCATACAATACAATTTGACCATTAATTAAAACTGTCAAATTTCCTGGAAAACCAAACAGATGATGAATAAACATTTTTTGAACATTTTTTCTCAGACAACAAAAAAAAAGGTTTAGCAAATCAACTCAATTTTTTGCTTCCACAGTAGATAGTACACGCATACATGCCAATTTCATTTAGGAACTCAAAATTTTATCATCAATTACAAACTGTCATATTTCAAAACTTTCCAGGAAAAGATGACTATGCTGTCTTTGACACAAAAGGCAAAACACTTGTGTAAGAAAACATGCATTGAATATGTCACTCTTGACTAAAAAACAACTGTGGACCAACAAGCGGGACGGCTTTTTAGATTAACCTATTAAAATCCCAGGTGTTCAGAATTCTATAGATAAATTAAATTTCAAAATCATATCACTGAAACCCTTACAACTCAGCTGACAGCTTGACATCTGAGCAACTCCGCTCATTTAACTTCACAGATTTAACATAATTTACAGGTTTTTCCCCTCTCAAAAATCTGGTGCAGACGCACCAAAGTTGTTTTTCTCTCACAAAGATAAAAATTATCGTAATGATTTATTGTGCTCCAATTGAGAATGAAAAACATGCTTAAAATTTACTTGTCAGTGAAATGTGTTTTATGTGCCTGCGTATACAGCTGTAATTCATCAATTATTTCTGCTGATAAAACATTAAAGTTATCAAACAATTATCTTTGGCGAAATGCTGTTGCCATAGAAATAGGAAGTCTGCAATATATCCAGGACACTAGCCCTGTACACCAAAATTAATAGGCAAACTGATCACGTTATGCGTGCTAACAATGTAATCTCAAAGGCAATGTGACCAATGGGAGCCGCTGAATAGATGAGCTCTTGAATAATGATGTCTAGTTTCTTTCACTCGCTATGAACTCAATTTGACCAGGTAGTTGTGTTTCATTTCAAATACACTCCGGGAAAAACAACGATGGTGGTGGTGAGATTCTGTATAACGCTGACTGTTGTATTGCTACTTGCGTTAGGCTCGGCAAACGCATGTGAGTTTTATTTCTTGTCATTTTAAATCTTCATTGATGTTTATAGGAGCAAATTCCTAAGAACTATTTTTTGAAGGTGCAAGAGATGTTTATGATTTTAATATGGCATTTCTTAAACTTCAGTTTTTGAATCCCAGTGAGAAAAAGTCACACTTAAAAATTCCGGAAAATCTTGATGTGTGGCACTTTCACTGAAAACATTTTATAACATTTCAAAGTCCATAATATGTACTCTCATATTTGTCTATCGAATGGTAATTTATTTGCTTTTTTGTGGCACATTATGTAGACGAGGGCACGCATATCTTCATGCGAGCCTGCCAGGGTCAGCTACTACCAGATGACGAATGTAATAAGAACGGATTAATGGATGTCAAATCAATTACTTTATATAGCTCGCCAGATATCTCTTATTTCTACGGAGAGCAGTCCAGTTCAGTCAGCTGCCTCGGAATTGAGGACTGTAAGCGCCATGTTAACTGTAAGTCAATGTCTTCTCATCGAGACGAGATAATGTAAATTTCAATAAATTTTAATCAAGACATAACTGGCCAGTGTTGGTTAGGTCTCATTTGGAGGGATAAGCCTCATTTCTACAGTTATCTTATATTTCTTTTTGGGACAAATTGTACACATCAAAATTTGCCACAGTGTGTAAAAAATCATCAACATATTGAAATGCATTGCACTGCAAGCTAATTCTTGGCTGTCCTTTGGATAGCTTTGTTTACTTGTTCATTTTCTGTAGCCGTGGACGTTGCGTTAGCGCCCCCACACAGGTTTTTCTACCAGTGGGTGCTGCATAAGTGTAATGGTAAGAGAAGATGTGATGTAGGAAGGCTGCCTACTTATGACGAGGCTGCCGTTGACAGTCACAAAGGTGACAGCGATCAAGCCAAGTGTCCAGCTAATACCCAGATATACTTTGCTTGGGTTTTGATTGACATACAATGCTATGGTGAGAGGATAAAATGTGTATTTTGGAACCTTTCTTTAGCCCTTCCTAAGAGATGACTCGGTGACCAGTTGATTTATAGTTCTTGTTAAGACGAGATCATGAAGACATTTAACTTGAAAATCAGATTCAACACAATTCCTTATTCAATTCATCCTACAGATGAAACAGAATGCCCTGCTTAGTAATATCAACTAAAAATCTACTAATTATCACTCTACTAATCTCCCTACTTCAAATCTTCTGGGTATGATTTGGGCGGTGCTGCAAAATGTTAGCTAAATCAAGTTCCAATATAAGTAACTTAGAATGTGTGAAATACAGTTTCTATCATTTTCCCATTTTTCAGTGAACGAGCCTGTTCTGAATTTCACCGCTCCAATATCGACAACATCTACCACTACAGCTCAGCCTGCATGGGAGTACATGAGAAGTGTTAGTTTTGAAGTCTACCTACCAGAATTATCTGCTACTGAGAGTGAGTATATGATTACAGCTGTCTGATGACATTTAATGACAATGGGATGTTGCAGGTTTCCTAGCACTTATTGCATATTGGGGTGTATAGGTAGATATATGAACAGCTGGATCCAATGCAGTATGCAATGAGATATCCAATACAATAACCATTGCAATATACAATGCAATATCCAATGCATTTTACAATGCATTATACAATGCGATAGGAGATGTAATTGCCTACGCAATAACCAATGCTATATCCGTACGTATTCCACACAATATACAGTACTAGGGTGGTATATACACAACCCATATCAGCATAGTAAATTCATCACAAATAATGTAAATATGAGTTTATTCTTTGCAGAGATAATTTTGGGAGTTGTGATCGGCGTAGCCTTGTGTACCCTCATAGTGATAATGGTCTTCTTGTACTCCTGTGGTAGATATAGGCACAGGAGAAAGCTTCTACGAGCGCTCAGTTTTACTGGTCGTCCACACGCGCTTGATGATGATGACTGGTAAGATTCCATTTCAACCTCAGGAAGGCCTGCATATACGACATTTTCCCTGCATAATGAGTAAAATTAGCTACTCGTGACCAGGGCATAAATTTTCGAGCCCAAGATATGATGATGTTTATGTCAAAACAGACCCAGTCCATTCATACAAATTGTCAAAATCGTTCAGAATACCGGCAAGTTGGAAAAAATGACCATGTTGAGGGTATTCGTAGTTTCATAACAGCTTTGTCATGATGACATATCCATAAAATTGTGGCAGCTGACAGTGTTTGGTAATGTTGACGCTTGAACCAGATGCAATTCTGTTTCATAACTACATAAGTGTCCACTCCTTTTTCTAGAATTGGCAATATCAGTGTCAAGGTTCATTATTTTGAATACAACTCGTATTATTGAATACAGTTTATTAAAATGTCATTGAGATGAGTTGGCTTGATTTTGGTCACATATGTAAATATCTCACCATGGGTGGTAAAAAACATGTCACCAAAAGGAACCGACTTTTTGGACAGGTATGTACGAAGTCTGACAATAGGAGTCAAAGATGGAGTAGATGGATTGAAGCCTGACGAGATTCTAACGCTGGATCACAGAAGTCTAAAAGACCAGCACCTGATATGTCAGGAGGATGCCATGAGCGTGTACTCACATGTATCCTGTTCTACCCTCAGACCAAAGGGAGGCAAACAGAGCTGCAGTACTTCACCCTACCTGAATGCTAACGGGCATAGAAACCTGGCTTTCAGTCCATCGATGGGGTCAGCTGATCTGCTACCTGTACCGAATATTGTTATCAGCCCTGCTTATCTCTCTTATGACTCAGGTGAGTATTTCTCCCTACCAGGCAGCACCACATAGTTCCCGTGTCCGCATACATGAGGCTATTTATTGAAGCTTGGTCTTGGTTATAATCAACAAACTGCTTTGATCAATACAGTGACCCATTCGGTTTAATTTCATGGCGAATAAGCAGAGGCTCTCAGGGGTAATATGACTTGTGTTGTCAAAGGTGTTCCAAAACAGCTCCAGTACTAACAGTGGGGTTGTGACTGTCGAACTTAACTCTCATGGTCATCGACAGAAGAGACCATGACTTAAAAATTTTGTTTTAGACTTTAATAGGAGCACAGGACAATTATTGGTGCAAAAACGCCTTGGATTAGTCAGCAATTTTGTTTAACCGAAAGCGCTAAGTGTCTGCAAAATCCGCATATCTATTTAAACCAAAATTATAAAGTGATATATTGAAATATTAAAATGTGATCGATTGCTATAGAACTCAGTTCCCATGTCAGTGTCATACCAAATAATAGTATTATATTAGTTAGTTTTATTAGTTATTATTGGTTAGCATGTGATAGGTATGTGTATAGTGGCCTTGGTTTGTCTGCTGAAAATATAGGATTAAGGTCTTCTGGGCATCCAACTTATTAATAACGTTATTGCGCAAGAGCCTCAAAAATAAATAAATGCAACCGCAATATCCTTAAAATAAGAGACTGTGGTTTTTAAACCTATTTGAAGTTTTATTCACCTTGTTTGATTAATGTGATCCATCACTGCAAGACACCTATGCATATATTATCGTAGAAGTGTCTCAGGGATTATCAAGATTAATTGAGGAAAACCAACATCCAATATCGACAAGGAAAGGACAACGACCCTGTTTTCGATAAAAAAAATGCATTGATTGGCTGATGGAAATAGGTCACCTTTAGTCTGGGAATATCATATCATGTTCCCTCTCAATAAGGATAATTAATATGCAGACTTGAAATTAAGTTGGCATATTTTGAAATTCCAAATTCTTTCAGATCAGCTTTTCTTTTTTAAATATCTCACAATCTTGTCGTAAGCGAATGAGATAAGAGTAAGGAATGGTAGGGTAGGAGATATAGGGTTGGCCATCTGGTGTTTGCTTCTGACTCCTTATGTATAAAATTAATCACTGCTCTGGCAGGTTAGCCACTGTCTGCCAAAGTGTCTATCATATGGTGAAGGGATGTCGTGCCAAAAAATTATATCAAATGTTATCAAATATTTACCATTCAACTTGGGAGAAAACATTAACCTTTCCTTACACTCAACTAGCTACTTTCAGCCCACAAGATAAAACAAAGACACCTTAATAGGCAGACAGTTTTATTCTGAGAGCTCACACTTGAAGAACACAGTCCCACGATTTCAGAGTGTTGTAATTTGTGTGGGCGTGGGTAGAGGAAACAACACCTCAATTTCAACATCGTGAGTCAGGTTGACGTTAAGAAAACAATTTCCTCAAACAAATCCTCTCGTCATTGTAGATGAGAATATTGATCTAGAAAAGAGGATGGCGGAAACGATCGGCGTCACTGTGAAAGATCCTGTTCTCAAGAAGAATAAAACAATCCCCAAACCTGATCATAACTTAGTACAAAGTAACGACATCGACACAACTCCAAGTGAGTCTGATTCGGCGTCGGATGATGAAAGAAATCTAATCATCCACCAACCTTATAATGACCTTCCCACAAAAGGAGAACACTCTGAACCACCAATAGAGCATCATTCTCATATAGTTGATGTAGACACTTCTGAAGAGCTTAAAACTGCAATGGAAGAGGATGTTATTGTAGCAATTCACAATAATACACAAAATCATGCTATTGATAAAGACTTGCCAGAACAAGAACCAGAACTTTCTATAGAAGAAACCGCAGAAAGCACATCAGACAATCCTATTGAGGAGGAACTTACTCCGATCAAAAATGTAGGAATTTACAGCAACTCTAAAGAGAGCATGGAAGAGATTCCAGCTAAAAAGACAGACTCAGGGATTTCAGACACCAATGAGTTAGGGGATGATGCCAGCGTAACAAGCGAAAGCCCATCTAACACCAGTCATCCAGAATATGGACAAGATCCATCCGAAGATGACAACACAGAGATCATGGAGCTGACACAGATGCCTCTGCCTACAGTTACATCTCATCGCTCTCATTCACCTCAGTTTTGGGTAAGCTGATTCCAAATGCTCGGACGGCTGTGATACGAGTTAGTGGCATCACATTACCAAACACTGATAATTTAATGTCATTCACTTGCGCTGCAGCTGTCTGAGCACTTAGACTATTCTGAATATCACTCTATAGTTTCAGCAAAATATGATGATAACAATTACATATAGCTATAGCGGAAATGTTATCAACTGGGTTGAAATCTGTTGGCTATAGGGCTATGTAGCTCTATGGCTTACAGCTATACGGCTATATGGGTTAGGTTGAAACCCAATGACATCAAAATAATATGCCACTGTGCAAACTAAGTATATGGATGAAAAGAATAAAATCATAATATAAAGACCATAATTTCTGTCCTGTCTAAATAAGATCACGGCGACGGACAAATTTTAAGTGAAGGGGTAGTTTTACCTGTGGAATAGAACACAAAGAAACCCTGCAAGGTGCCAACATGTCAGTATGTAGTGAATAATACTTCTATTTTACGGTTTATTTGACTACGTAAATTGAAACCTTGACTGGAGGTAAAAGCTGTGTTGATGGTGAAAATATTTTCAATAGTGTGTTTATCATAAAATCATGCCAAAGTATAGGAATTATTAAAGTCTATGCTTCTTTTATGTCTAAGCATAAATCACTATAAGCATCTATTACCTTATTTGAAACTTTATTGACTTTCATTTTTTGCAGAGGGTAGAAGTTAAATTCCAAAAGAAAGTGATACACGGTAAAGCTGTAGATATAGTCGGAGAGCTGAAGGATCAGAGTCAGCCCGCTGAAAGCTGTCCATCTCCTCATAATATACAACCTTCTTATTATAAGTGTGAGAGGATAGAGAGGGAAAATATCACTGCAGATATTCCTACTTAGCACCTCCAGGTCACACTGATCACGCGATATACTATTGCATGTATATCTCTGATCGATAGAGAGGGAATCAATTCACTTAGCATGAGTACCATCACAAGAAATTTGGTGTAACCACCCCGAGTTCTATTATACTAGTTATGGGCGGCTACATGTTAGGTACTTGTGCTAAGTTGACTCTAACAATCAGAGTTACACATGTTAATAGTGTAATCTCGATTTCAGTTGCCACCAGATATACCTAATTATACCTCTTCCTCCACATAAACCGGGCTAGATCAAGACTGCATTATATAATCTCTAGAAGTAGAAACCCCCTTTTGTATACTTTCAATGTAGCATCCATTTTTTTAAACCAATCTCAGAAAAATTACTTATGGTGAAATCAGAAATGACGCCTATTGAGAAGATAAGTTTTATTATCCATCATAGTCTGAAAGGTTAATGTTCCTATTAAAAGTTCATCATTATATTTATTATCTATAGTATTTGTTTTTTAACCTAGTGGGACGGATAATTTTATTAATCAATTTTTGTTCATAAATCACTATCATGTCTCTCTGATCTCTGATCAAGTCATTGCAGAGAGAAAGTAACTCCTTGTTATCCTCATAGAATATGTTAATCGTCCATATTTTTATAGTTATATCATACCTTTGACATATCATGTCTGCCAAAACATTTTTGCTTATCAACATTTTCTTCTGCTGTTGTCATAAAAGTTTCATATTGTTTTTTTTCCACTTGAAAACAACCTCTTTACCTAGGACCCTGTGTCGAAAATGAATAACTTTCTGAGAAATAGCCGTCGGAATGCATGCCTGATTCAGGACTCACACAGGACCCACGTCATGACGGTCGCCCAATAATTAATCAACATCAAAATATTCAACACAATACAAGGGTAGATACCAAGATCTGCATTGTTCTCATCCATTATGTAGTTGAATGTAGAATTTTGGCAAAAGACACGGAATCCTGTCATAGAACTTATCACAGTTCTCTTTCACAATACATCGCATGAACAAAAGTAATCTAACACCAATTCCCACTGACACCCAGCCCAACGGTCGCCCAGATCCATCAACATCCAGCCCCACCAAACAGTTTTAGCATCTCTCACTCTATACATCTTATTATCTTCCTGCGTTGTTCAAACTCAAATCTATAAACTCAGAAATATCTTGGTGGCCCAAGCAAGATCACACTCCCCGCTGATTCAGAGTTGTCAGCTCTTTTTCATGAGAAGACAACCGTAGTATTCAAGAAATCGTTTTTCTCATTTTAATATGGAAGCAACTGTTTTCTAACTCTGGTTTTACGTTGGATTCATATCTTTATGTTGTTTTTGTTTCAGCCCTTCTGCTGGTTGTTGGACACTATTTGGTGAACTTTTTTCTGTTCCTCTTCAACAATAGATATCCAAAGATATATGCCACATTTGTGTAGATGATTGAGAATTACGTATTTTTTTCTTGACACTCTCTTCTGCTGACAATTAGCAAACAATCCAAACAAATCAATCAGCTGATTGTAATGTTTTAATACTGGCTGACTCTTGAATTGCCCAGTGAAGAGAGTATCTCATTTCATGAGACTTTTATTATATTTTGTAATTATCCATTTGACCATTTGAAACATAAGCATCTGGCTGGGGACTATTGACATATTTTGGCTACCTTGCAACTACCTGCCATGATTTTCACGCGTAACATTCTAATCCCTACATGCATTACATTTTCCCTCAAAAGCCGTATTATGGAAAGGCAGCACTGTGAAAACAAGTACAGCGCTACAAAAAAACAAGTCAGATTTGGTTTATCTTTCTCCAATAGCCTTTTTGAGTATCACATCTTCTTATCACCTAAATTTAATAAACTCGTGCTTTATAAGTCACGCGGCTCAATTCTGCGTAATTGGTTGACGCAACCAAGACAATTCAAGAATTCCAATTTAATCAGGCAAGATCACCTAATACGCAATCCCTCTCACTTGGCATAACAATATGATTCTATACACCATTATAGTGTAGATAAAAAAAACACCATATAAATAGTATACGTCAACTCTATATTCTATTCCTGGGTCAAATCTTCGAAACTTGACGTTCCATTGGTTACTTGAAGCAAACTTACAGCGCCAGACAGATGGCATCGGGTAGTGAGCCAATAGGAAATACGACGGTGGGATTCATATAAAATGGCAATTAAACTTAAGACATATCAGTGAAAAGGCAAAGCAGAGCAAGACAGTAAGATTTCATCAACTGTAATGGCACTCATTTTCACATGATTTATTATGTGACAATGTCTTATTACAATGATAAAATATAGTGTCTTGAGACATCGACAATCAATAATTATCACAGAGTACAGGATGCTTAACCTGCAGTGAAAAGATACTGTGATCATGAGTACCTTATTTCAGCATTATCACATAGTCAGCAAGAGTTATTACGACCGAGAGAGAACATAGATATAGCAACTCATGATGGAATGGCTTAAATTGACACAGGCTACATCTTTTCATTTAATGCTCAGCCTCCGACCCCACAATAAGTCTACAGCAAAAAGATGCTCCGGAAACTATTAGCATCTGATTCAACATCAGCCTCACTCACAATAGTTTTGAATCATTCAGTAACTTCAACATCATCATCCACTGTGGTGCCAAGAGAAACGATAAAGGCAGCAACAGCAACGTCATCAGTGCGACCAAATCCACAGCAACACCGCAATCAGTCTCCCTTATCAAATCGTGTGGATATTATTCATGCAGTAGGTGTTAATGCCGACACCTTTGATGAAGCATACAAAAGAAATGTGCTTCTATGTAAGACCTGTCATCAGAAAAGCGACCACGGACTACAGAACAACTCAATACCTCACATCCAGGGGCCAAGGCATAGTCCCGCTCAGTCTCCTCAAGAACGTCACCATCCCTCGTTACATAACCCAACAGATCTAAGGTAAGCCACCTTGTGATATATAAGTTTTCTCGTATTGTTAGTAAAATGTCCGGATCAATCTATATCAAGTTATAACTTTTCATTTCAGTTTACAATCATACATCTTTGTGAGGGAAACTTTGGTTGACTTACAGACCTATTAGATTTGTTATGCTGTAAGCTTGCTGGTATCAGAAGTTAAAGGCTGATTCCTCTTCACAGCAAACCAAATAAACCTATTGCGCTTGGCGGCTGGCGTCACCACTCTACTATGAGTAAAACAGTGTGCACATATTTTGCTATCCTCATTTGCTTTTTTCTTCTATTGGTAGCTCACTCAGGCTAATGGATATTTCAACACGAGGCCAAAGTCAGCAAACACTTATGCGGCAGCAGCAGAATATAGATGTCATAACCTACGTACCGGCAGTGGTCATACTACTGTTGTTTATCGGCCTCGTACTGATGCCCTTAGTCTATTTCTACCTCAAAGTTAAGAGAAAGTACGATGGAAAACTGTTTGGTGGTGACCTCGCTAACTTTAATACACCTTAAAATACCTTGACAAATTTGGAGCTTTAGAGCTAAAAGTTATTTTTGTTTACTTGAGAATTGAGATCTTTGCCGACTGCATTCTAGGTATTGATACTATACACAGTCAAGTAAAAAGGAGGTTGCCCTTAGCGTAGGGAATACTAAACTTAGCATATAAACCTACTGTAGACTGCATAACAATTATTGTTCTCTTTTTCAGAGCACGAGCAGCAGTACAGTCAAGAGAATTAACATCCATAACGGACATAGAGAAAGCCACCAGACCCCGCATAGAGTATCCACCGCGTGACCTCTGGCAGGCAGTTAAGAACAGATTATATCATAGAGCCGGATTAGATAATACCACCGTGGCAGCAAGCTCAACTCCTAGCACAGCTGGTTCTGTACCCATGGGAGAACGCCACATCCCAGAATTGGCTGTCATCGCTGAAAGCCTAAAGCCTGTGTACAACAGAGAAGTTAAATTTGACGATGCCGCTGCCAAAACAGCGTTCAAAGCGCTGGTCGATAGATCTCAGGTTGTTGAAGGATGGAATGATATCAACGACATAAGAAGATTATCTAATATATCTGAAGACAAGTCCATATTTGAAGACTTTGCGTGTTCATTCATTCCATCCCATAGAAATTCCTATGTGCACGAAGCAGTGCTCACTGACTTAGAGGAAAACGAACACAACATCAATAAAGCGGCAGCGCCCGCTTTCACCAACTTGGAGAATGTTAATGAAATAGAGATTCACAACGAAGCTAGAAGAGACAGTAAAACTAAACAGACTTTACTAAAGTACGCGTCTTCGACTGTCTCAGTCGATTCTCTGAAAGTACATTGTCAAATAGAAGAATTCCCCCCAGGGTCACCACTGAAAATAGTAGTCAGCACCTCACCAACAATTACTGTCAGCAGGATTATGGGTGATGACTCAGATATGGTCCAAAATTTGGATAAAATCAGCGCAAAAGAAATGCAAGTTTAGGGCCATCTTTATCAGTTGCATTTTCACTGCGTCATTGTCTTGCACATCTTGCGATGGTAGCAAAGGACGTGGTTACTGTATAGCATTACGCGTACTTGTATGGTGCTTGTGTTAGACGCAATTACATAGTACACATGGTGTATTGTACGTTGGTATTGGTCAGGTTCAGTAACTCATAGTAACGACTCAGCCAGTATTTTCCTATCGATCTTTTGGTCAACTCATACTTTTCTTTGATTTTTATATTATAAGTCCGTCCAGAGGAAACACAATTATGACATATCCTGCATTGTTATATTACCCATGGGAAATTAATAAAATTGTGATTGTATTGAGGCGTTAACAGTTGTGATGGTGGATTAGTCTGCAATGTAGGAAAAGTGTTGTTAGATCTCCATGGAATCTTCCAATCACATCCATGTCAAATAGTCTCCCACAAAGCCATTCAAGAAGTATGTGTATATATTGGTGTGAAAAGTTCAAAGTTTTGTACTAGCTCTGTTGATAAATATGGTCAAAAAACCATAGTAGAAAAGACACCTAAAATTGCTAGTATTATTAGTTATACATATATATATATATGTTGATGTATATTTATATATATTTGTACATGCATATTTTGAGATTTTGTATATTGCATATTGCATATTTTATATGCAACTTTGGAGCTATGTTTGCTATTTTTATGGTTTATATCCTTGAGCCCTCTGAGCTTACATCTGGGACGGGGACAGGGATGTACGAGATATGAGATGCAAGGTGTTGCGATATTTGTTAAAGTAAGAAACTGGACAGAGATGATTCGATGTGTTAGAAGCTTACATGATGAGGAAGCGAGAATAACTCACAGGAACGGAAACTAGAAACGTAGTTATAAATAAAGAGCAATCTCCTAATCATTTACCGCTATTATTATAATTGTGAAATGTTGAGTCTCGAATATTGCACACACACACACAACGCAATGTTATTGAACTCTTTATCTGAGCTAGGCGAGAGATATGGTAATAATTATGTTTTCCAAGTGAATTGCACACATTTTTAGCAATATTTATGATTGGGTGGCCAGACGTTTTTTTGTGATCTACGTACACTTTACATGTTTTGACTCTCATACCCTTTTCGTATGATGTAAATACACTCTACATACACTTTATGTACACTCTACATAAACTTTACGTACACTTTATATATGTTTTACATACACTCTACATACACTTTACGTACCCTCTACATACACTTTACCTAAAATCTACCTGTGATAGCTGATGATGATACCTCGGTATAGACAGTGCGTCTATTTACCCAACTGTAAGATCTATAAATTTACCTAATTAAGATCCGAAGTATCAGCGAAAACTTTAACAGTTATACCTGACTGTGTAAAGAAACTAGATTACGATGATGAAAACTTGTTAACTGAAAAGTAGAGAAAGTATCTCTTCAACTCTACAATCATGATCACTCTGATGTTTCCATCGAAGTCATCATGATTTTCTTTAATTGAATCCCCTGAGTAGAGCAGTTGGCATTGTCCTAAACTGGACCTGCAAGACTTAGGAAATCTCAGGAACGAAAGCAATTTCTATGATGCATCTAGTTTTGACAATCAGGTATAACTGCTAACAATACATGGGGGTATTCAACTTCTCTCATAACAAGCTTCACCAGCACAAAAGTTGTGTGAGGAGATTTTAAATTAAAGAAGAAGGGCTTATGCATTGAAAACACTTATCCTCAACAAGATGTGTAATTGAAAATTTTCCAGAATTAAATATACCTTCCTCAGGTTGCTGTTCTTGAGATAGGGGAGTTATATGAGCCGTCAATACGCCCCTGTATGAATATATAACTCACGTTGGGTTCTGTACTAGTCTCCTGAAGAAGTAAGTCCAGGTGACGTAGTCCATCGCTTCCTGTTTGTTATTTACAGTCCCAGCTACTATCTCAGCATTCATGTGATCAGCCAACACACCAAGCAGGCTACAAAACGTACGGTCAAGATATGTTGCATGATCATAAAGATCTTTCATGTCTTAGTAAATATTCTGATTGCAGGAATATGTGAATTTGATTTGTGAGTAAAGACTTTTGAACGGCTTCAGGAAAATTCTTTCAAAATCATTAACTTTGTCTGCCATGTTACTTGACGCCTGACTAAGTCACCGCTGGCTACGGTATATCCTCGAGAAGTGTATGCCTGCACCAGACCATCAACAATAACATCCGCCATCGATATTTCATGCCCATAGAGCATTGAAAACCTTAACTGTGCAATCTTACATAACTCTATTAGTAATTGCCTGACTATAACATGCGTTGGTCTTTGTGTAAGATATTTAAACGATAGCTCTGTTAGACCATCTACCATTCTATCAGCAATTAAAGTGAATAAATTATATTTTCATCAAAAACATTCTGACCTGGACTCAACTGGGAAAGGCTCATACAAGAACTTCTTGTAGAAATGCTTCTTGATATCCTGGACTAAGATCAGGGCCACACCGTGATCATCAAACTGGGGTCTTCCAGCACGCCCCATCATTTGAAGAACATCTGTGAAGCAAAAAAACATTAGAATCAGTTACTACCATTTTGTGAGACATCAACTACCCAAGAGTAGTAATATAAGGTATTCGCAAGAGAAAGAGTCCTCTTTTTCACGTATTTACTCCTCTACGGTATATTGCCTTTACTTGCTCTATTGACAGGTTGAGAAATTGATACCAAAGTTTTTCACAAGATGCAAGTGACTGTCAGAGCAACAACCAAGTTAATGGTTGGGTCAGCGGCACCATACAACTCACACCATTCAATTTGACGTCAAAGTTCACATGCACTTGTTACTGCAAGGTTTGTTAGACAAACAGGCAACTATTATCTGGATGCACCAATGTCCAGTCACAATTAATCTCACAAAAACTTAATGAGTTTGGCATCGATTGTTATGCAACCAATCTTATGGGTTTGAGGGATGGCATCTTGAAGTCTAGCGTCACTCCCACTTACAAGTTCAAAGTACTTACCTGTTATTGGGAAATCCACATATCGTTTCACTTTTCCATCAAAGTACTCAGTGCCTTTGACAATGACCAGATGAGCAGGGAAATTCACTCCCCATGCTAGAGTTGACGTAGCTACCAGAATCTTATAACAAAATCAACACCAAAAATTAAAACACATCACGCAATTTAAAATACCTGGGCAGGAAAAGCTAAACTTCAACAAAGTAAAATTTGACTGCTTAGATTCAAATTTAATGCAGCCAGTTTTTTAGAGATTTTTTTCAGGATGTGAATGCCCCTGAGGTCGCTAACTTTCACCAGATTTGCAATTAGTTAGCGATATATAAGGATTTTTTTATTTCTTCAATGAAGAAAATTGTGACAATTTAAAAGCCTCAAAATTCCCTTCCACAATTTGCCTTATCTAATTTTGAGCTTAATTTACATGTATAACTTTATCTTCGGCCTCACTTGAAGTCTGAGCACATCAGACCACGCGGTCACCAGGGCACAATCTGTTGTGTAAAGGTATGGTATATATGGCCATTTTTTACAATCAGTTTGTTAGGACATACATTATACTATACTCAATTCAAACCCACCCCCCCCCCCCTCCGGACCTCATTCTCCTAGTTACACATGATTTCAATCTCGAGTACATATTGCCAGATTGTTATAATAAACATGTGACAGACAATAGACGGAAGAGCTTTTCAAAAAAATTATGTAGGCCTAATTGTGATATCAATATATTCTCGTAACTGCACTCATTGCACTATTACTCAATAACGCTCACAAGTAATTATTTTCTCACTTTTACATTGACAACTAGACTTCATCAGTTCTCCAGCTTATCTATTTCTGAGTTCCACAACAGACGGCTGTGCGCGTCCCCCCACAAATCAGTCTGACATAGTCAATGTCGTGACAGCGTGATCGTAAAAATGCCTGACGTTGTGTACTTAGATATCAGACCGTAGACATATTTTGTTTAATTATCATACCTTGCTCCACATTTGAATTTTATCCAATTCGACTATTTCATAATGATTCAGCGAGCGTCCAAAAACAGTTAACTGTTGCAAAAATAACAGGGTAAAGCTAAAACAGGAGTAACAGTCTCTGAATTAAGTCTTGGTGCCGGCTAGTATGACGCGTAAAGAGCAGTTTTCAGCACATAATAGAGAATAAAAAGTCCATTCCTATGGTGCATCATCTGGTAAATTGGAGTCAAGTCATTATCTGATAAATTGGAGTCAAGTAATTGCTGCATATAATAATTATTCTATGGGGTTCTGAAACAGGGATGGCCATTTGGGTTACCTAAGGTAGTTAAAAATTAAAACAAGCCATATCTTCTTAAACTCATAAATGGGGAATGAACTTTTAGTTGATACCTGAATTTTCTGATTGACAAACAGTTCCTCCACAGTTTTCCTGTCTCTCTCGTGCAGTCCTGCGTGATGCAGGCCGATACCGAAGGCTAGAGTCAGCTTCAGGTTACTCTCATGTATCCCTGAGATAATATTCTCTATCTGTAACATAAAGTTAAATATCATATTACCTTTAAAGAGAGATAATACTATCAATCTGTATCACAAAGTTCAATATCATACTTTAGAGGTGTAATAATAATATTAGCTAGAGTTTAGTTTGGCTACAGTTTAGTTTAGCTAGTTTGTTGGCGACTAATGTTAGCTAGCCTCAATCATTGTTAGCTGAGATGGGAGCTTGTACGGCGTTAAGACGAGATGTAAATGCCCTTCAGTATATATTTCAAAATTTGTCACTGTCTATCAAAAGTAGAATTCAAAGTACACGACGTCTTATTTTATCTTGTTATAAAGATGGAGCGTCTAGATATAAATAATAAAGATTATTTGGCATGAGTTGATATGTGTATAAAATCATGAGGTAACTTTTTGTGAATGCTGATAATGATGTGACTCAGGATGGTAAGTGAATCGCTAATAAAATTATCAGTATATCACATCGCGAAATATCCTTCAATTGACTAGAGCTACAAAATATATAATGGCCACCTATATCACAATAAGCGATACATAAAATGGTAAAAGTGTAATCAGTAAATCTCACAGACCTCTCTTTCCTCAATCTTGAGCCATTGTTTGGGGTTATCCTCAGCTGCTAGCAGAGCTATGAGATCTAGAGCTGTCAGCCTTGTCTGTCGTCTGGAGGATACGAATATCAGTACAGGCTTGTCGGGGGAGTGCTGCATTATACCTACAAATAGTTATACAGATGCCAATGCTATACCACAATACGAACGCTCGGTGAGGCAAGGAATGCAATGTGACAATCTTATTTGACTTTACATTGAACGGAAATTAGTGCAATTAGAGCAACTCCAAATGCAGGCAAACTGGAGCAAACTTGGTTTACATAAATGAATATGATTACAGTGAATACAGCATATACACTGGTGGTCTTCGCAGCCATAACTGCCGATTGGTCTTGCTGGTTCATCAAGTAGGTATGGTAAATTGCAATTACGAAAACAAGTGTTAGTAATGATGTTAATAGATCGTTACAAAGACGTCATCCATTAGAAATCGTTCAGTGGTACACTATATAGAACCCCTAGTGAGATTATGTGGGCTTGCCCGAGACATAAAATCCGACCATTGACCGCTGGTTATGCCAGAACGATCTAGTTATTCCCGTACTGGTGAGAAAATTGTCAAAGAGGCGCGAAATTGTGTCATGAATTGGAGTAAGTAAAGGACATGATGGAAAGTATTTCGTCAGAGCAAGGTGTTTATTGTTTCATATAAAAGCCGCAGTAATGAACCATCAAACGGCTCCTAAGGATCTTAAGTAACCAGTTAATCAGGGTGGGGCATGATTGCAACAAACCCCAAGATGATATTGAATGCTAGTAAGCCGAGCACTGGATAAATCTTAATAAACTAGTTCTTTTAGATAACTAAATAAGGTATGGCAGTTTGTGATAAAGATATCATTTGCCAGGTGTCAACATAGTTTTATCCAACCCATGCTCTCTATAATATGAATTTATGTTAGAGTTTATTGAGTTTTTGAAGCCATAGCCAGGCGAAATTTCAAAAGTGAGTTTCAAAAAGATCAAAGTGTCACAAGTCTCTCACATAAGTCTCCAACTCAATTCTCTCACATAAGTATCTAGCTCAAGTCTTTGCCTCAAGTCTCTAACTAAAGACTAGCAATTAAGTCACTGGTCAAGTCTTGAAATAGGGGGAAATTTTTTTTTGATGTGAGCATTTTGAGAAATAGTTAGTGCATGGAAGGTATTGCATCGAATCTAAATATACTGTGGTATATTGAAGCTTCCAACTAGAAAGCAGTTACAAAGGAGTGAAATTCACCTTTGAATGAAGGTTTGTTCATCGTAGCCATCCTCGGACAGTAGTGTTTACCAGGAAATCCGTTGATATGTACCTCGAGAGGGACCGGTCTAACACTTGGCCGGAAGTTAAACAGTCCCATCTGTACAACAAAAAACATAAAAGAGAACATTATGTTATTATATATATTATATTATATATATATAATATAATTAAATATATCATATGATTATATATATATATATATATCATATTATTATACATATTATATTTTTATATATATCATTTCACTATATATATTACATATATATTATATTATATACATGATACATATAACAACGCGAAGTTGTGCAGGGATAGCTAAAAGAACCAGTAAAATTATCACTTTCCAGGGCCGATGTGGGCAAATCAGGCAGTGCGCTGCGTGGGAATGGTTTGAGTTAGAAATAGAATGATGGGTTATTGTGGGAGTTTAAAGGGCAACCAAGGTTTCAAACAACTTCTCATTGATGGCAATTGATTGATAGCAGATTGCACCTTCTGCATGGGACAAAAAGACAAAATATAATTCGGATGATTATTCAGCCAGAATTCTTGTGAAACATTTCTTCCATCAGGTACTCAAACTCAGCTAAAAGAGAATACCACATAGCAGTTTCCTGTTCCTGTTATTATTTAGCCTGTGCTCTATAATTATTACAGCATAGTCTTGGAACCTCCCCTAAACTGAAGTGTTACCCAGCTTAGAGTCAGCAACTACTTTGAGTTTTGCATCGCGTAATGCACAAAGCTGATGCTGCCCAGCACATTATTTGCTACCCTTTAATGCATTGCTGCGAAACCTTGGTTGCCCTTTAAGACTTCAATTTAAAGGGCAACCAAGGTTTCGCAGCAATGCATTAATGGGTAGGAAATAATGTGCTGGGCAGCATCAGCTTTGTGCATTACGCGATGCAAAACTCAAAGTAGTTGCTGACTCTAAGCTGGGTAACACTTCAGTTTAGGGGAGGTTCCAAGACTTTGCTGTAATAATTATAGAGCACAGGCTAAATAATAACAGGAACAGGAAACTGCTATGTGGTATTCTCTTTTAGCTGAGTTTGAGTGCCTGATGGAAGAAATGTTTCACAAGAATTCTGGCTGAATAATCATCCGAATTATATTTTGTCTTTTTCCCAATGCAGAAGGTGCAATCTGCTATTAATCAATGGCCATCAATGAGAAGTTGTTTGAAACCTTGGTTGCCCTTTAAACTTAATGGAGAATGACAGGTACCAAGTAACGAGCACTGATTCTGCGGAAACTTTCTTAATTTGTTAGTAATAGACCTTGCAGTATGTTTACATTGGTGAGAATTAAATTTTAAATTTGTATTAATGTCTATTATTGGAACTGAGCATGTTGTTGTTGGTGGAATTTTGACAGTGATTTCTCATTTATCTCACAAAGTTGTGTTTGTCCTGGCTATCAAATGCAAACCCTATCAGTATTCAAGAGAAGTTGTTCAGATATGCCAGTTGTCGCAGATGTCGCTTTTCCAACAATATATAAGATATACCAGACCTAATATCCCTGGTAATTCTACGGACTTACGGGAAACTGTTTGAAACGCAGCCGCCGCAGCATCAACCCTAGCAAACTTATGACGTCTAGCATAGAATTTGTTCAGTTGAATACATTTTACAAATAATACTTAATAATACATAATAATGCTTATATATATATATATATATACATATTGTATGTACTTATATATATACTTATATTCATTTCTACTGTATTTAAATGCTTATGAAAGTGGGAAGAAAATCTCACATCTTTGATGCCAAGCCAGTCAGCGAGATCTCTAGCGTTAGCGAGTGCTGTGGACAAACCGACCACTCTAACTTTGTGTCCTGTAGTAGCTGATATGAAGTTAGTCCTAGAGACGACAACCTCTAACACAGGTCCTCTGTCAGCACCTGCATATATACAAAATATAAATTCTTAATTTCTTAAATTGAAGAATTTGATAAGAGACATTTACACAAGTACACTGCAGTTCACATACTTCAAACCTCTGGGGACCACAAATATTTGTCGTAATTGGACAGAGTCTGAATTAAGTGACATTAGAATGCAAGGGACCAACTTTCCTTGTCCGAAATAAGTTCTGAATTATGAAGTCTGAATTAACCAGCTTTCATGTGCTGACCTCAAGGAGTTACCTACAGAATGTTATGTCACAACCATCCCTCCCAGCCCCCCCCCCTTCAAACCGAGCTTACGATAGTATATCTGTATATTGAAAGTAAAAAAATAAAAGTTGGTAGTGGGCAGGTTGGGCAGACAGACATCCTATACGCTTTTTATTTGGCAGACAATAACAACCTGATCGGATGTTTTTTCATAACATGCTCAAGAGATTACCTAGCAGTGTCTTGCACAGTGGCGCATAAACATTTAACTTAATCATGGATTTTACACAAGATAATGAGACTTGTTGACGATATCTGGTGAGTGATAGGGGTGCCTACATGACATGAACCATCTATAGGTAGTTCCGGATTATTCAAAAAGAACAACATGTAGATACGCAAGAGTTGGCCAATCTAACCACCTACACACAAAAAATGGTCATTAAATCACAATGTTGCATTGATCCTGTAAATAATCGCCAAAGAATTATCATATATATATATATATATATAATAATATAATTTATATATAATATTATAACTCTATGATTATCACATGCAGATAGAGTAGATTGCGGCAGTTTGTTACCCTTCCTCGGTCATATATTAGGAGAGCAAATTTTGTCACCAGTCAAAAACTCAGTACTAAATTTGACCCTTAAATTGAAGTCTATTTCTTGCCTCATATTCTTAACGCTGTGTCTTGACACTTAAAAATTGTGTTAAAAACATATGCATGGATGGTTTGTAATAAAACTTGGCTGCTTTTATAACTGTCATGTCTAGCACCTACAAAATTGTGTTACTTCTGCAATCACAGTGTATATTGATCAAATTAGAAGCGGCTTTTTTCCAAAGCAGCACGACTGAAGTTATGGTTAATATAATGAAGGGTCAACTAAATATCTGCATAAAATAATCACATTACCAGAGAGAGGTTATGTTAGGAGTTTCCTCAGAAGAGGATTAACATATGAACAAACACAAAGTTTGAAAATGTATGTTGAGATGCATCATGGGGCTAAAGATCACAATTCAAATCTCTATATAAACAGCTTATAATGGTCAAGGGGGTAGCACCTGAGAACTTTGATGATTATCATAGAGTTATTATATAATCTATGACGGTAATCCTCAACACAGCACCCGTAACTCACATGTATATGTAGCAAGGCCACTATTGCGCAGCCCTGAAGTAACATTATCTTCCCGACCTTCCAAGGAAATCAGTTCAGAGATCAGATACATGAGTTAAACCTTATCTCAGGCTAATGATGCATTCTGGGAATGGTGACTACATTTTAATATTATCTCTTAATACATACCGAGCAGATGAATCTCATCGATTATAACCAGGGTTACTTTCTGCACATAGCTTCTGTTCTGCCAGGAACGACTGACCCCGTCCCACTTCTCAGGTGTTGTAACAATGAGATCAGCTGAGGCTATGGCCCTCATATCAGGCGCTATGTCTCCCGTCATCTCCACCACCCTAGATGAATGTATATTTAGGAGGTTTGATCTGTGAAAACAACTATTGGACAGGGGGCGAGTGTCTTCGCTCATTTTGGATATTTTCAGCTCTGTGTTCGAATATGAAAGGTCAAGTAAGCAACCTAGGGTAATAGGAATAACAGTTGCATCAGTTTTCTTGTCACTTTGTTTGTATTGAGGATAGTTTAAAATAAAATTAAATCTCTTGCAATAATGAATAAGTACTTGGTGAACTCAAGAGCGTGTCCTACCAGGCAGCACTAAAATATGAAAATCAAAGAAGATCCATAAATTACCCAAGTGTCCTATCAATAATGTATCAGAATTTTGAGTCAATCCCACGTACTTTTTGCCGAGCTTCTTTTCGATCCTGATCTTCCAGTCTTCCATCCTCTCTCTGACGAGAGCTTTAAGCGGGGCGATGTATACAGCCTTCTGACCAGGATATTTTTTGAACAGTCTGAATATTGCCATCTCTGCTGCTACAGTTTTACCTGAACCAGTTGGTGCACCTAAAAATAATATTAATTGAATAAATACAATTTACGATAAAGATTGCCTCAGTCAAGCTCTGATGAGAACACAAAGCTAAGTAGTGTACATTGAGCGATTGCCTTATCGAAGTATGGGGTTTTACAAAAGCTAAATATATAACTTTAATAGGATTCAAGATTTGTTAGCTCTATAGGGGAAAAAAACATCGAAAATTGTTATTTGTTAATGTCTATAAGTGCCTGAGGTTACGAGCCGTGCTCGAGGTACGGATCCCAAATTGTTGACTGCCAGACAGAAGCAATGCGGGAAAGGGAGTTCAATGATAGAACTGTATATGTGAGGATTTTTGGAAAAGATTTGCTTGATTGAAAAAAATAGAAGTAAGCAGTAATGAGGATCAGGCACTCAAAGGCTCAGTCGTTACAATCTCCGACCCCCCCCCCCCCATCGACACGGGAACACTCGTCCTCGTCGACCAAACCTTTCTCATCAGATGCTCATATATGTACTTGTATGTAGTTGGACTCCAAAAACAGAGAACCAAATGCGATTCAACCAACCGCAAGGTATTGACACTGTTCAAGTTTGCTTTATCTTACATCATTATCAGCCTTACTCCTCAACCCTTTCTTGGGTGTAAACGAACTCAAGGTGGCCAGACTTTTAGGTTAAATGCCATTAGCATAGACGGCCTTGTGAATAATGTAGGCTGGTCTGTCTATCAGTTATAAAACGGTCAATATCTAGACCAAGTTTGGTCCATTTGCCTGCATTCCGAGTCGCTCCCGATCCACTGGTCACGCCGCAGGCAAAGGGACCAAGAATTAACTACCACTTTGCGGTAATTGTCTGCTCCCAGGTGGACAATTGGTGGACACTTAATTTTTTTAGCAGGAGATGAGTAACAGACTATGAAATAATATGTAATCAAATATGAGGGTTCCAAATATGGAATTATTTTTCCAAAATATGAACTGCGAGCTGAGATATCTTGTAAAATGTGTAACCCTTCCTCATGGTGCCAACACACAATTTTTGGAGTTGTCTCCATTCGTCTATGATACAACTTTCTTTACCTCTCAAATTGTCTGTGATAATATTATCAGCAACAGTAAACTGACATTTCTAATGTTAAAAATCAGGACATATGTCTGACATAATGGTCGTCTCTGATTCCTGTGAGCAATATGGCGTACAATACTTTACGCGCTCTTTTACTTGAGTTCAAAGAATTATAAAGCTCTGGAGCATCACCAGAAAGTTGAATGCTGCCCAACTCATACCTTTCATGATTTGCCTCCCTCGACGCTTTTGTGTATACGAGGTACAATCAGTTGGCATGAGCATATATCAAGACAATCCCAATGGATTGGTAGTTAATTCTTGATCCCTTTGCCTGCGGCGTGACCAGTGGAAGGGAGCAACAGGAATACAGGCAATTAGATCAAACTTGTTCTAGTCAATATCATACGTAAGTGGAATGTTCTATATCTAGCATGCTGACCTCTTGATAAGTAAGTTACATGTCGGTTAAAGGCGACCTGACCTGACTAGAAAGTTCAAAATTGTGTCAGTATTGAAACTCACTAATGAGGTAGAGGAGTAATTTTCAGTGTAACCTGGGACTGCACTCTGGTACAAGCAACCCAAGACTCACACTATTATCGGGCTATGGAAAGTTTTGCAACTGCTTGGCTGTAATCGTCAACTAATGATAGTCTAACTAATTTGTTCCAAAAAACCTATTCGTGCATGGAAAAATAACATGTGATAAAACAGTTATACAAGGCAAGACTAACCCCACCAATCCTGCAATTCTCTTTCTTCGGATGGGAGAGAGCTTGTACAATTTCATTTATGTAACTACAAACAGATAGGAACTTGGGCAGTTTGTTTGATTGGTCGCCTAGATCTAGTGTTGTTTCAATTCTAGTGAAATCAACATCTTGATAGATTAATCTTAAATGGATGGTTAGGTTATTGACATGCAACCTTTCTTCCAATCTGGCTCGATTGGCGCTACATTCAGATATCCAAACTTTATAGCACATTCATGGAATATCTGATGAACAAATGCAATTCTAGGCATCGCTGCCCACTAACTACCAAGTTCAGCTGATCCTTGTAGAATAATATGAGTGTAAAACCCAAACTCATCAAAGCTGCAGTTGTTAACAGTGTGCACAATCAGCACAACTCCCTCCCCTTAAACAACACAGCAAGGGACTCACTACTATGTGTGTGTCGGTAGTATGGAGATTCTTTTCTATACCCGACCCAACTCAATGGCGAGGCAGACTAGCCATGTTCTTAGATTGTGCTTCTAATAACAATTGAACTTTCTGCCAATAAGAGTAACCCCTCCTTTTGAGTGACAGACAGACATACCTAGTAGGACATTTGAGTCTGTGTGATAGATAGTATGGAATATCTGAGTCTGTACTGGGTTAAAGTGAGAGAACTTGTACAGTGCTGATAGCGTCATGTCACCTAGGGCTGTCACCGGTAAAGGCCTCAGGTCCAGCAGGTCTACAATACATGACAACAAAAAAACTGAATGCTGGCAGTCAAAAAGCTGTAGGTTTTCCTCTCAACAATTGGGTTTAACATGGAAGCAAAAAAGCGCACTCAAATCATTCATATTTACAGCATAACTGGCAAACAATAAAATTGAATGCGCACTCTTGCATGTTGTAACATACAAGAACAAATTTTATCTAAGAAATAATATCAACTTTACAGAAAGCTCCTTAAGATCGACGGAGCAAACTACATCGTCAGAGCAATTAACTTTTTTAAGTTCATTGGTCAAAAAAGATCAAGTTTGTTACAATTTACATTTTAAAGTTACTACCCTTAAAGCTGCAGTCGGCAACTTACCAGCAGGATATGAGCAAGGAGCAACCCGTAATTCAGACAAATTGGATCAAACTTGATCTCGGTCATATTAACATGAGTAATGTTGCATATGATTTATAATTCAAGAGTTATACTTAGAGTTACTATACACACTAAATAATAACTCTACGGGTTTATCCAAACCTTCCCTAGGAAAAATTGCCAACCCGCAGGTACAGAAGCTAATATACACACCTGTATGTGGAGGATGTCTCTCTGGTAGTATAAGATGCTGGAATGAGATTGGGAAGGTGTCATCAGATCCCAGCCACCTATCAGACATACATCTTATATAGTACTGAGAGGGAAGAGGCTCAAATATCGGTATAGTGAATACTAGGCTCACCGCCTCACCACGAACAGCCTACAAAAAAATGGCAACATCTTTCTGTTAACTTAAATTTTATTTTGTTTTTATAGCATGTTTTTTTTCTGTTTACTATCACATAAAAGCATGCAGGGTGACCTGTGAACATGTTCTTTGTTTTCATTAAACCATTTAATAAACCCTCTATGAACATCCTGCCGAAATGTATTGTGAATGGGTTTCAACTTTTAATGGAGAAATTTACCAAAATGACATTGAATAGATGAAAGTGAAATAAGAATAAATGCAAATACAACATTTCAGTAAGTGAACAACAGGGAATAAGATTTCCAATGAGTGGATAACTTCACTCTCTTATAAACTTTTTCCTGTTTGCTTTTTAATTGAATATTGTCAAATCTGAAGCAAAATTAGACTCAAAATTATTTTAGTTTATTCTGTAACTTGAAACCCCTTCCCAACCCACATCTTTCAATGATTGACTTTGGAATGGCAATCTTGCCGTTTAAGACAAACTTAATATCTTAGCATCATGGGAAGAGACTGCTTTCTTTGATGTGTGAAATTTTTCCTATGCGAAAGCCTAAATTTCCTGATTGTTCAGTATCATTAATTTTTATAGGCGTCACATTTCAGTGCTCGTAATAATTCATTGAAAATAAAATCGATCGCACCGACTACATTGTACCATAATACCTCAGTGTTAAGTTGTGTGACAAATAAAAACAAGGTATTACGTTACGTAGGGGAGATAATAATGACGTTATTACAGTATCTGGATAGCTTACCTGTTTCTTAGGCATAGCGAAGAACTCATAATGATAAGTATGATGACTATCAGGATCCTCCACCCATATCCAGAATGACTCGGCTACATTACCGTGATATTTATCATCCCAGTCAAAATCAGCTCGAATCTCTAACTTCACTCTCAATACTAGAGAAAGAGAAATATGTTACCTCAAAACACAAAAGCATAATACATGTAGAGATATATGCAACTATCATATAAAAATAAAATACAATGTGTAGCGGTGAATTTTAATATCATGTTGCTACGCATTTCGTTCAACTGTACACTCTTCATTTCGGTAATAAATTCATGCAACCTTATTGCACATGAACATAGTCTCATGGATAGATGAGCATAACTTTCTGCCATAAGAGTGTCATTATAACTCAACCCAGTTTGCTGGTTGTGGCATATTATCAACCACACCTCCACCCTCTGCTTCACAGTGGAATGCCACTGGGCACATAAATAGAGTTTGAGCACTAAAATCTCAGACAAAACTTTATATGGTCTGTGACTTCAACTATTACATACCAGATCTAGTGATGGGCTGAACAGATGGATCTATCTCCAGTTTGGGTACACAATGTGCCAGTCTCTTTATGGTGTTACCCATCTTAGTGTGTCTTACCATGATCCCTGAAATATCAACAGAAAAACTTTAACATGTACATTTAAAACATGTAGTGTTAAGAGGATGACAAAGCTATTTTTTAGACTTCTCGCACAACCATATTATTCTTGAATATACGTTGGACTCTGCAGCAATGGTTCGGAGTCGTCTGCTCAGTATTAATAAGGAGATAATTCCACATAGCGCTTATCAGGGAAGTATATTCACTGTTAGTTATCTCACTGATCGACCCAGATACATTCTATTAACTGTGTTCTCTGATTTGTGAGTTTCTTTTAAAGCTGAAGCCCAAATTTCATCTTCTTATAGTACAAAGCTACTTTCTATCCGTGAAACAAGCCACAATGTACTGTAAAACCTCAATATCTGGTTGCGTGATATATGAATGAGGTATAACAATGTAGGGGACATAATAATGAGGTATTACAGTAAAATTTATTTTGATTTATCATTAAACCATTAGCTGCTCAGGTCCGCTCCAGGTCATCCGATTCATACGCTGTCAGCACGGCTATAGTACATACCTATCTCACTACCCTCCATCTCTCTGATTCTATCTATAGTCAGGCTTCCCTGTTCTATCTTGTTGAGTAGTTCTGGTCTGAGCTCTGAGAATTGTCTGAGAGGATGCTCCCAATCCCACTGCTGATGTTCTATAACCTTACTCAGTGTGAGCAGTCTACCTGTCATCAAACTCCAACTCTTACGTAGCACTATCTCAAACAGTGCTCGCATTATACGTCCTGAATTCTATAACATTCACGAGTTGAGCGACTTTAAAAAATAGATATAAGAAAGGACACATACGTAATAAGGGATGATGCTCAAAAGAACTGTGGAAACAATGACCAAAATCACATTCCAACAATCAAAGTTTTTTTTTATTCTCATCTTGCTACCTACCTACGCTAGGTTCATAAAGAGCACGTGGTTCTGTTTCAATTTTCAAAGCGCTCTATATTTAAATTTTATAATGAAAATAGTTCCTTCTCATTACAACTTTGAGTGAAAATCAGTGGAAACTTGGTCACAGGCTGTTTATGAACCCACAGTAGTATTCTAAATTAGACTGAGAACTGTAGAATGCTACACAAAACATGATTATCTCACAATCACTTTTATTGGTGCGATAGTTGACCGTATTGTAAATATTACTCACCTGAGCGACATAGGACATGTCAGAGACTAACGAGAAGTTATCTACCAGCTGTTTACTAATGTAAGTCTGAAGTAGAATATTAACTTTACTCTCTGTACTCTCAGAGCCAGAGACCTGATACTGACACGACTCCATCATATGCCTGTCTAACTCATTCATCTCCTCATCTCGAACCTAAAACAAACGAGTAAAAATTGTGATTGGGAACAGTTCAGTTTGAGGAAAGACACATTAGTATGCTGTCACTGAATAAGTCAGTTGTTATGACAACAGCTTACCACTCATTGATGTCACCCGTCACACTGCTCGAAGATTGACTCTGAGATTCGAGTTTCATATATTTTCTCTATAGAAGCTAATTTTTTCCCAATGTTGTTGGGGATACTTTTCAGTTTGTCAACTCAAGCACAAGTGAATTAGTTCAGTCGCATAGGTGCAAAGACAACCGACCTCAACTGATTGTACATGCACAAAGCTGCCATTTGTTATATCAAACTACTCATCAAGTCAGCATGAAAAAATTTGAAGGTCCAAGGCCAACTTGATGACAAGAAAAATTTGATGTACTGGAATATTAATCATCAGATTGAGGAATTGCAAGCTCATCCTCTGCTCTCACGCTGTGTACAGTTTATAGGTTACTTAGTGACAGCAACAAACCTTGAGCTGTTGAAACTCTTGAGCTTGTGACATCATCTTGAACACTCCTGGCTGGTCCATCACTTTATTAAGATTTTCGTTGATTACCTATAAGGTAAGATCACAGGCTTGAAGACATTGATTATTCCCAATTCTACGGGCGAAACTAACAATCTTAAACCACTAGAAGAGAGCATCCAATGACCAAAACATATGCAGTCATTCTGTTAGAAGCCATCTAGATTAGCCGTTTGTCAGTAGGGCATTTGCCAAATAAACATATAGAAATCTTGTAGGGCGGGTTGGGCATTTAAACCAAATTCATTGTCTGACACAATTCTCTTCTATTGAGTAGACAGCACCATGAACTGTGTCCATATATTTAAGTTTCAACCCATACACATTTCCTCTCCTTTATTTTTTAACCGGGCATTTGAGTTTTTCATTGATACTGATGGTTAAAGAGCTTGCACACAGTATAAAGATCCCCCCTACCTCTTCGAAGAAAGAATAGTCACAGCGGAGAAGGGTATAGGGTACGCTACAAAATCCTCAAGCCTACGGTGGCTTGTTAGAAACGGGCGGTAAATGTATAAAGATGTATACAGAAAGATAAAAAAGATAAATCAGATATAAATATCAAATATTATCAACTAGAAGGCTAGCTTGTCTTGACAAGTTTTGTTGTGGGTCCCCCCCACAACAAATCTTGTCAAGACGGGCTATGATAAGACATACCTCTACAGTATCATATTTGATATAGTAATGACTGGCTGTTCTGCCCAGATCAGTAGCGTACAGATATCCCTGTCTCTCATCGTATCGTATCATGTGAGCTTTATCTAGAGCTTTAGCAGCGAGCTTACACAGCTCGGCTCGATGGATCTCTAGTAATGGGTCCTCCTATAGAGTTATAATACTCATAATATCAGGCTGTTAAATGTATTCATCATGGATACAAGTATTGGAGGAATGGCCTTGGAGGATGGAAATATAATCATAGCATAGGGCATCTGCATCTTATCTGCATCAAAGGATATAACACTGTTTTATGTATTCATATTCATATCAGTGGATATAAAACAGATAAATCATAACCATAGAACAGGGATATTTTTGAGGTCATAAATTTCTAATTTTACATGGACTTGTCATGCAAAAGTTTCACGATTAAAAGGATATTATATCATATAAAATTATAGATTATTATATTTTTGTAATAAAAGATATGATTATACTCACACTGAGCTTTTTGTAGGTGATTCCGTATACCAGAGGATTATATCTCATTCGTACATACATATATGTATAACTCAGCCATCTCACTGCTTCTTCTATATTGGATACAGTGCCTAGACATATCTGCAACAACATATATACAGTACACATATACAGTATTACCATCAGTTGCAGATGACCTGTTGTAACCTATAGCACCTCCAACATCATCCACAGATACCAAATATCATCATACTCCACCAGTCCACCACCACCAGTCCACCACTCCTATGAAGGGCTGATTTTCTAGACATGTCATCAGTACATTGAAATTTTAAGCGCCATATCCTGTTGTGCATTTGGCTTTTCTAACTACAATTACATGTTCATATTAGCAAGGGGGGATTCAATTAAAAGGAGCAATGCTTTTTATCTTCGCTCAAGGTTTCAGCTCATTAGGCCTCAAATTCGTTCCCAAATCACTCACTAAGAATGTATATAGTCCTACCAATGGGCGATACCCTGGCAGGTTTTGCACACTTACTATGTTAAGAATCAGATAGCGATTTTGTCTGTTATTTTAATAAAAGACCCCTGTGTAGAAATAACACTCACCTCAGCGTTCAGGTTGTCGGTGAGTCCCGTCTCAAACTGACTCTCGATAGGGTTTGCTTGAGTTAGCAGGCTAAGATAGTGAGACAGTTTATCGTGAGTAGTTATTATAGTACCATGTCCGTACTCATCAAACTGGGGACGACCAGCTCTACCAAAGATCTGCTGGATATCCAGTATACCCAGGTCCACAAACTGTCCACGCTTAGCGTTGTAAATGTCTGTACCCTGTAAAAAAAGTCTTCCAATTCATTGCACTAGATTTACATAGCTGATTAGCATTGTGCAATAAGAGTGGAATTAAAAAGGCAAATAGACAACCAGTGAATGAATGATGGTAATCAGGACAGTAAAGCCAAATAAAAAGAATTTCTTTTTCTTTCAAATGAACAAAAGTATAATGAGCATTGAACAGTGAATTGAACCATGGACTCAATATATAAAGTTTATGGGTTGAAATTTTAAGCAGGTTTCGTACACGCTTTCAGGCAGGAACTTTCCAGTACCAACAAATTAAATTCGATAACAATTACAAGAACTGCGTACGATGGCATAACAAGGGTTTGCAGTTGTCTTACGAACCCCAAGCCAGTTCCTTGTTTTGATCTAGCTATAAGAATTATATACTGAATTGTCTTACCTTGATAATAACTGCGTGAGCAGGAAGATTGACTCCCCAGGCGAGAGTAGCAGTACACACCAAGCATTTAATATATCCCTCAGAGAAATACTTCTCTACTAGATTTCTGTCCTGTCTCAGCATTCCAGCGTGGTGAATACCCAGTCTGCAAATGTGCGCAAAGGAATTACATTAGTTAGCAAGGTTTTGGATTGTAACTAAAGTTTTAGAAAAGCAAAATGGACAAACATATTGTTGCAGATGGACAATATTGGACCGAACTCTTAATATCAATTGCAGTTAACCATAGTGGAGTGCTGAAAATTCATATCCACAGGGAGTCTATTGTCAGCATCCATCACTCTTTATGTAGTGGGCAGAGATTTGATAGGGACTTTACCCCAAGCAATGTCAACTTTCCCTTACCATGCTTAACACATACCATACATCGTTACTATACCTACCTACGACCATACAGACAGTTATCAAGATGGAAAAATACCACATAGTCTTTATCTAGGTTGGCTGTGCCTCTGTCCGACAAACTCAAATATACCTGCTGCTTATTGCCACATGGCTAATCTCAACACAGCAACACCAACCATATTATCTTATACGCACCCATCAGCAAACAATTCTCTGAGTTGTTTGTTCCGACTTCTGCTCATAGTTTTCAGGGCATCACCGTATGCAGAACTCTTTTCCGGGTGGAAGTGTGACACTTCACCATGCTGTTTAGAGCTATCACGTACATTCATGGCTGTACGTACTGTCTCATTACGAGCGTGTACAAACACCATCACCTGTTCTCCTCTACGGACCTGGTCAATCACCTTCTCATAAGTAAGCTACAAATAAATACAATGAATAAGTGTAATATAATATAATAATAGTATAATATAACTCCACCTAAAATGTCATGTGTACTTTTGGTGGGTTCTCCGATCGTATCAGTTCTAGTAATATAAAGTCTCTTGTAAGTTCGATCATTTATAATTTGATTGCCACTTTGATTGCTCACTTCGAACAACAACATCCATTAATGGGGCAAACATTATCAGAGCTACCAACTTTGGTATCACCTCAGTAAAACAACATCGTGTATGTTGTCTATGTTGCAGGCAGAATGACCACAAAGCCCATCATATTTGTCCGGCAGGCAAGCGTTGATGTGCATTTAATAATTTTAAGGCGGACTCTGATGTACTTCGAGCCACTTTCTGTACACTAAACATCAACCAAGTTTTTTTCCTTATCCTATGATGGCAATGTTGTTACTCACACATGAGACACAGTTGTGAGGTTTTATTAAAGACTTTTTTTCATTTGAGGGCTTTTTTCAACCAGCTATTTTTTGTAGTCCACTCATCAAATTATGTAGTATGCACCATTCAGCTTCAGCCACACAAGCATAAGCTCTCACATAAACAACACCAACAGCTGAACGAGCACAACATTATGAGCAGAAAACATCCAGCAGACCACAATGCATCCAGTTCAGAATACAACGCTGCTGATTACCTTCCCCAACCGACATATTATCCAATGAACGGAGCATCACAGACAGCTGGCGATCTGACTATAACGATGGATGAGGTTGACGCAGGAATATATGGTCGACAACGCTACTACAACAAGTCTTATCAACATGGAGAGGTCGACCTACCTCATCCAGGACCACCATATGCTGAAAACTACCTCCAACCGATAGAGAGCAAAGATGTGAAACAAGCAAAGCTACGTACAACCCCAATTAAAGACAAATACCAGAGTCAGTTGAGTCATGTCCGACATAACTACTGCTATATGGACAATGAGGAGGAAGAGCACTCTGACTTAGTACAAAAAGAAAAGAGAAAGCAGACCAAAGAGATGAATAAGCTGAAGATGTACAGCGCCCTCAGTTGGGTGTTTACCATTGTTACAATGGTCCTTGTTGTGGGGATCATATTATACACCACTGCAACCCCATCTTCTACTAGCTCATCTATATTACATGGCAGTAAAATGATGTCTAACTTCAGTATTGGAGAATTGCCGGATATGAGTATCGAACCAAGAAATATGTCAACAACTAAAATCGAAAAAACCCTCAAAACCCTGAAGAAGCTCTATAAAAAACTTAAGTGTTCTCTAAGCAAACTCAGAGTTAGGGTAAAAAACCATCAACGTAGTAAGTACATTAACATTAACACACTATATACTTATATTTCGTGTAAATTGATCATCATATAACCATTTATATAATCTTCCTCCCCAATATTATTGCCCCTCAACATGCATAAAAAAAGTTTCAACCTGAGACTAAATAAATATAGTACATCATTCAAAATCACTCTCATGAAGGTAAATGCATTTTGCAAATTGTAGTCTTATTATGGAGCACAGGCTCAACTGTACCACCATCGATGTATCCATACAAACTGGCGTTACCCTAGACTTAATAATAAACCTAGACAGGACACTGTATGGAGCATTGAAGCACTGAGGCATTTAATTGTGGGCGACGTAACGGCATTGGAAGGAATGATTCCATCATTGCTTTACTGTCCAAAAACCAGGTTCTTTGCCGCCAACTCGATCAATCTTGATCAGATTTTGAGCTTGAAAATTACAATAGATTAAGAAGCTTGTTTTCAACTGTTTGAGACTAATTTTAGGCAAACAAAATTCTTGAAGAAGAAATAGCATATAGTTGATGACAAGATGCTGCTGATTGTATTGTAAAGCAATTTTCAAATTCAAAATCCAATCAAAATTGATTGAGTTATGAACAAAAACCTGGATTATGGACAGTAAATCAATGCTAGCATCATTGCTTCTACATGACGTTACGTTGCCCCACAATTAAGTGCCTCACTTCAGCTGTATATGGTGTCCTGTCTAGGTTTATTATTAAGTCTATGGGCGTTACCCATAAATAGTCTGCTGACCTCTGATATGATAACCTTTCTCTTTTATCAGCCAAGTTCAACACATCTACCGCCAGCCTGGAACCAAAGATGATCCCCTCGCACAATGATGATTGCAACAGTCAGGCATAGCTATGGACGGCTAGCAGTTTACAAAGGGTATAATTTGTAGTATCAGCGGACTTTCCAGTATCCAATAAAACAAGAAACCTATGGATTTACTGCTCTTACTATATTTACTGTATCAGAATCCTACTGAAGTAATTTTATAATTTCTACTTATAGATGATTATGCTTTTTGAATACGTATTCACTTTTACATTCACATTCACCTTTTACGTTCACCAGTTTGTAGTATCTATATATTTTAGTATCTTTGATATCAGCCTGCTATGTTAATATTGTGCAGCTTATTGTTTTTCTAAAATTATATTTAAAAACAATTATTACAATAAAAATAAAAATATTCATACATATTACATATT
Source organism: Membranipora membranacea (assembly GCA_914767715.1). Taxonomy (NCBI): domain Eukaryota; kingdom Metazoa; phylum Bryozoa; class Gymnolaemata; order Cheilostomatida; family Membraniporidae; genus Membranipora; species Membranipora membranacea. The sequence continues at coordinate 12,736,140 of OU612073.1, read as the reverse complement.
TATGGACATTACCAACACCATGAGTGAACATGACCAACATGATGATTTTGCTGGTAGGGAAGGGCTTCAAATTTACCAGTTAATACAGCTGCACTATGACGACATTGTACATAGAATACCAAATCAGTATATTATAGTCATGCAGCGAGTCCTGCAGTAGTTATGTTTTATTGCATGAAAAAACTCATAGCACTTCAGGGTTAATGTTATGTTTATTGTGAGAAATTGTCTTTCACCTGATCATCTATGACATATACAAGGGGTATGTACTGTAAAAACCCAATAAGCTACCACTTTCATATATTTTTAATAACCAAATTTTCTACATCTTTTGAAAATAATATACTTTCATTGTCAGAAGACTTTGTTGAGAAATTCAGCCTTCACTGTTCCCTAGAGTTGATGACAATGGGGAAAATCGGTAGTTTAATATATGGAAGTGGCAGTTTACAGGGATTGTACAGTGCGTTTCAAATCTTTCCAGATACCATCACAGACGGACCCAGACAGTCTGGGATTGTGTCATTTTCATGTTCACATTGTCTGGGATGGCTATCTGGGATGGTCGTCTGGGACAATGTGCACCAGCCATAAATGTTTAAATCAAGACATCTGAGAGTTACATCATCATAGTATGAGCAGAAATAGCAGCATATTTGATTTGTTTTTAATTATACAGAATTTGACACCAGAGTACAGGTGTTGAACTTTTGCTACCAGCATGAGGTCAGCTGATATTTTTTCTGATCTATTTCTCATATTGTCACAGGCTGAGTACAGCTGGGAGAAGACATCGAGTAATCTGATAACGAAGCAAAAGCTCCAGAGCACGTGTAATAAAAAAAGATACAAAATCTGCATTCATAAAACTTGAAAAAAACACCTTTCCATATGATAGTGATACAACAAATACTTCTTATCAGCTTTTTGCTCAATCCTTGTAAAGGTAGCTGCACTGTATGTAAAAAAAACATGGCAAGACGAAGCTGGCATAGCTGATGAAAACTGTAAACCAAGATGACATTTAATTTCGTAAGCGCTGACAAAATTGTTTCATTCAGCTGCTTCATCACCACCTTACCCAGTAGCAGACACATAAAGTCAGGAAGGTAGAGAGGAAAGTTAGCATATTACATTCACTCAGCAAAATGGCTACACCAAGATATGCTGATAAGCCTGGCCGGGTACAGGATAAACTCGGTACCGATACAGGTTATTATTCCAACATTGCCAACACAAAAATCTCTCAATTAGCAGAGAAGCCAAAGAAAACTAGAGACAGCCTGAAAGAACAGGGAAAGAAACAGACTGATTGTCAAAACCTCCACAGAGAAACTTCACCAAAGAGAAACCTCACCACAGGGAATCGGCATCACCCAAAAACCTTGCCACAGAGAAACCTTGGAATGTGGAATATAATTGTAATGATTTTTGTCCTGATCACGCTGGTGTTATCAGTGGGGATTTGGGTTTATATAACACAAGGTTACCCCATTAATATGCAGGCTCAACTCAACCTAGCAGGTGAAAGGATTCACAGAGATAATAGTGAAGGTAAGGGACATGTGACTACCGGGTTCTCAAGTTACCAGGTTCTTAGGCTCCCAGGTTCTTGGGTTCTAAGGTTCCCACATTCCTGAATTTCAGAGCTACCAGGTTTCCTGGGTTCCAAGCGATGCTGATATCTTCCTAACTATAGGCTCTATGATATGTTCAAGTTTCTGTATATATTTGAGTTGTCCTAAATTTGAGCAAACTCTTTTCTCTGGTAACGAGTCTAAGGGCTGAAAATGAATGTGAGAATGGTATGAATAATCTAAAATCTCACGAGGAATGCCATTCATAAATAGTATATTTCATTGTAGATAACGCAACGCTGCAGTCAACCACAACTATCCCGGTGTCTACGGAGAGTTACGAGACAACAACAGCAACACCAATTCCAACAACAACAACACCAAGGCCAACCACAACACAAACAACAACAACAACAAAAACAACAACAATTCCACCAACAACACCAACAACAACACCAACAACAGCAACAACAAAAGCAACAACAACAATGATGATGGGGAAAGGCGATTGAGATTGTTTTGGATGTTGTAGCGAAGTTTATGGCTAGCAAACATTTACACAACCTTATATGAGCTCTAAGTGTTGTGGCCAGGTAACATAAATAGATATCCACAGACCAAAGCATTTATGGTCAGCTAGTTAGTCATTTAGTCAAAGTTTTGGGAGTGAACAAATTCAAAGCTCTCTCAACGTCCCAAATGATAAGCTCAACAGTATGAATTCAACAGAATTTAATTCTCTACCTTTTACCTTATGCAGCATCTCTAAACGCATTTCTTTCAAGAAAGCCTTATTTCAATTTGACATGCTACAATGATAATCTATAACCTTCATCATATATGTTTTTTTTCATTCTTTTTTGTTTCTCATTTAATGGCACTTTTGAAAAAAGATAAAGATGCCGATAAAGTTATAAAAAAAAGACAGCATTAAAACCAAGTTAATTTACCCTCCAACTGTCAAACAACCATGTATGTTCTCTTATGAACATTTATGTCTCCTTATTGCTGATTTTTTAAACTTAAACAATGAGTATTTACTCACTTCTATTAAACTGTCATTCCAAAATAAATATAATATTCTCAATGTGTTTTAGTATCTTTGATACCATCTTGCTTATAAATTTTTCATCTTGAAAATGAGCAACTGCTGTTTTATGAGGTATATAATATTACAATAACAATAAAAGTATTTAATCTCTCTCTATTCCTCATTATGTCCTCTGTCTCACAATACCTCACTAACCTCAGACTGTACATGATAAAATGCTGAGGAGTTCTCAATGGTAGAATGACTAGATGGCCAATTAATGGTTATTAAATTGAAATCTAGCTTGGATGACAATTTAGATTGATTTCAGGATTTCCTGTGGGCTTGAAGTGTGATTAATATAGAATGCACAAAAAAGCAACTTTTTTTTGGAGAGCGCTTGTTGGCAGATAGGCCTTCAGATTAACCAGTTAAAACAGCTGCAGTTAAAACATTGCCACCAGTGAATGGTAAGGGAGTATTTCAGGTTTGGTCTCAAAGAGCATCAACTATTAATCTCATGAATTTCGATGCAAACTGTTGAGCGTGATTTGAGGGCCACCGTTTACAGTACCCAGCCATAATGCCATGGTCAAAATGCCACAAATTACACAAAACAACCAAAAGTTTTGACCTACTGAATTTGGCAATGCAATTTCACAAATTACCATACTTGGTTGAAAAATATACACGCAGATTACATTGGATTAAAGTGGTGATGATAGGAGTCTGAAAGCCAATAGTCAAAAGTTATCAGCTTCAAATATGATTGCTCAATGTTGAAATTCAATTCACTTGCAGAACTTTGGCCAAGCAAAGACTCCAAATGCATTCAACCCAGACAAACAATAAGCTTGTTCAATCATTTCAATGATTCACAGTTGAGTCAATTTTAAAATGACACATCTCAGCACAAGATAGGAAACTTGGCCACCAGGGTAAGTCGACATATCTTTGTCTGACTCTGAAGGAGCTGTTTAGTAATCTGATTGCAAAGTCAATGAAGCCAACTATAGTGCATGTGTAATAAAAAAATACAAGATGAGTAATTATAGGAAATGACATAACATTTATTCCCCATTGCAATGTAACGTAAAATAAACTGTAAAGAAGTGTTAGTTGTACCATACAACTAACACTTCTTTATAGTTTTTTGCTGAATACCTGCAATAGGAAGATGCACAGCAGTAAAAACTACGATGACAACACCTTAGCTGTTATACCAAGATGACATTTTAATTTTGTAAGCGCTGACGACATTATTTCATTCAGCTGCTTCATCACCACCTTCCCCAGGAACTGACACATAAATTAAGGAAGGCAGAGAGGAAAGTTAGCATATTACATTCACTCAGCAAAATGTCTGCACTAAGATATGCTGATAAGCCTAGCCGAGTACAGAAACAAATTAGCACAACTTCAGATTTGTATTCAATCGTCGCCCACCCGAGAACCTGTGCAGTGAATCCAAACAAAACTAGAGGCAGTCTGAAAGAACAGAGAAAGAGACAGAATAATAATCGAAATGAACACAGAGAAACCTCGCCACAGATAAACATTGCAGGCTGGAATATAATTCTAATGATTTTTGTCCTTGCCGCACTAGCGTTATCAGTGGGGAGTTGGGTTTATATAACACAAGGCTACCCCATTTGTCTGCAGGCTAGACTTAACCTAGCAGATGAGAGGTTCCACGCAGAGAATATATCTACACTGGTGCAGATGATGGAACAATTCGATGAATGGCTATCAGAAAACGATACTAGTATAGTAACTACGGAGGAAACATTCAGCATAGTAGACATAGCTGATGCCAACACGCCAGATATGGCCATCATCAACACACAAGGCAGGGCAGAAGAATTTGATGATTCTGGTGAAGGTAGGAGATATACTGATTTTTTTCTCTTTTATATAAAACAAAGCCAGGATTACAGGTTGTGATATGATGCTGATAACTTGCTCACTACAAGCTGTAAAGTTATTAAATGTTTTTTTGATTTCAAGTCCCAAGGCTAACACTCCCTGACCTTAAAATTCAAAGCTGTAAGAAAACTTCAGTTTGTAGCCTTTACTTTTTATCTGAGCAAACATCTAAAACCATAAATAAATACACCCAGTATTTTATACTGTAGACATTACAGCTCAGCAGCCAGTCACAACTATCCCGGTGACGACAGAGGACTATGAGAAACCAAGTGGGAACAGGGGTAAAGAAGAAACCAATGATAACACCAACGACAACAACAGCAACAGCAATAACTTCCAAAGCAACAAGACCAACCAAAGAAAAAAACAAAGAGGAAACAGACACAAAAAATTGGCACCCAGAGAAACTCAAAATTAATCAGTAGCAGGGACTCAGAGCTAATTGGTATCGGTATTGGTTTATTTTCATTTCAATATCAAATAAAAGGTTGATAACATTGAAATGTTGTTTTTTAGACTGCTTTGTAATGTATGCAATGAAAAAGCAGTGGAGATGTGGTGTAATGTCAACTTCTTCGAAGATACATTTAGTATAAATAATATCAGTGAATTCTGACTGAGAGCTTTTTTCTTTTTCAATGACAATGACAAAACACATGAACCCATATTATAACTATTATCATTTCGTTGATTGAATTGGAAGAGGCAGGTTTGTCTTTAATAAAAGGAACTTTTGTTTTACTTATGTGCCATACTTTTGATGCTATCAACCTATTACAGGATGGATATTAGAAATAAATTAGGCAATAAACAAACTGCAAACAGGAGAAAATTAGATGACTCTATAGATGACTAGCAGGCACAGAGTTTCTAGACAATTCTTAGATAGAATTAGTCCTGTTTTCAAGGGCATAAACTGATTCTTGAAGGTCAGTAGAAATCTTTTTGTTGACACCTTTTACCATTCATTTTGTTTTACAATCATAAATATTCATATGATTTTTCTCTGAGGCGTGAATGCTTTATATCTTTTTCTCTGTACCAATGGGGTGATTAATAATAGAAAAATAAGATTTGTCATAAGAACACAACTTCTGACTAACAGATTGGTTACCAATAGTTAATAAAATGGTACAAGTCATTTTCTATGTCGCCAAGAGAACGCGCGCTCAAGAAAACAAACGACAGTCTTGTCTACCACTAAAAGATCATCAGCTCACAGTAAAACTTGACATACCATGGCCAGAGACTGTCACAGATTCAGGAGATCAATTTACACAATCAGGAAAAACACAAGATAGTAGGGTCAGCGACTGGTTGTTTTAATATTCCCAATCAGATGTTTCAGTTGGAGCAACAAAGTCACATTGACGAATCTACTACAGTGAATGCTCGATAGATGCTGAGTCTAAAAACAAGCCAGTTCCATCATCACTAAATAACCGCATCCTCTGCAGAAAGTGCAGTAGCAAATTGGTGGACCCGTGTGTTATTGGTCACATGAACAATTGTGCTGTATTTGGTTGCATTCCATCCCGCTAGTCAGAGTGCAGAACAACAGTCTTATCAGGCAGATCAACAGGAATAGAAAGAATTTGATGCTGGATTATGAGGAATGAAGGTTATTTACAAAATATGAGCAACTCTAAGAACAAAACAGTTGTGGAAGGGTATTTTGTCAGATTTTCGATCAGATACAAATTATTTTGTTTTAAGCTACATGCAGCTACGCCAGAAAGTAAGATGCCATGATAGACTTGTCCGAAAGTGGTATAGACATTTGATTGGCGGCACATTTTTTTTCACACAGTGACATCATCCACATTGAGTGTCAGTGCATGCCATGGAAATTATGTTGTATGGACAAGATATTCCAATGTGGATGAAGTTACTGTGTTAAAAAAATCTATTTAGCCAACAGCCAAGAAACAGGTAAAAATATTTCATCTCAGGAGATTTACAACAGTTAGGATAATTCTTCTAGAGTAACAAATACTAAAGATGTATTGCATAAAATACCAACAAATACTGTCCATTCATCTAGCTCTACAGCTTAAACAACAACACCAACTTTAACACCAACAACAACAACATCTACAACACCAACACAGCTACAACCACTAAACCAACTAAAGCCATTAAAGCACCAAAAATTGGGTTAGAGGTTTCCACTCAATAAAAAACAAAATTTCAATGGATCATGACATTTTGTTTGACATCTAGATACGCAGAGCCCTCAAACTTACATATTAGCTGAGTCAAATGTTGTATTTGGTACTTTTATCCTGCTGAAATATGATCATATCCCAAATAGAAAGATAATCAATCAGAGCATTACTCACCTCGTTCATATCAGCCAGCCTCTGGATCCTGTTGAGAGTTTTCACTCCGACGAAGGTCATACCGAGGGGTACAGGTCTGAACCGCGCATCAAAGAAGAATAGGCCAAGGAAAGGGTTCACTCTGAGAAACTTAGCTACGTCCATGTAGTTAGGGAGGGTGGCAGAGAGACCCACAATACGGATCATAGACTGACTAGACTCGACCTGTAAATAAGAGAATAGAATCAGTCATATAGGTTCAGACAGACATAGGTAAATTGTTGTTTGATTATCAATTTGAAGGATAATTTTTGGGTCAAGGAAGATGTGTATTCAATTTTTATAATTTAAGGATCGTGAGCCAAACCAATTAATTACTGATACCATTCGTCACATGGAAGAGACAATTCTAGGACTACATAAATGATAATCAACTTTACATCCAATCGTTCTTTGACAATAGAATGCAAACAACATTTGTCAAAATCTACATGGTCTCTAGTTTGTTTCAATATCAATGGCAATGTAGCGTTTATGCCTGACTAATTTCCAACCTGTCTGAGAGTTCTGGCGACTAGCGTCTCTATAACAGATCCTCTGTCTTCATGGAGCAAGTGCACCTCGTCTATGATGAGTAATTTGACAAGCTGTACAAGTGCTACATCACCTGTCGACTTACGTGTCACCACATCCCACTTCTCTGGGGTTGTCACCAACATCTACATTCAACAGAATATATTATCAAAATACAATTATCAAAGTTTGCAAGAGGTCATACAATGGAGATAAAATATTTTTTTGGGATTTAGTGCTTGATAACCTGCAAATAAGCTGCATCCGGATATCACTGACACTCAATAAAACGACTTAACTTTCACAACTTAATTGCAGGAACGGTCCACTACGAGAAATATCATCATCGCATATGTAAGATAAACATGTCAGGATTCTTTTTTTTTTGTAAAGATGTATACAATATTCTACCAATCAATAAACAAAACATGATATCAAACAGTAATTAATACCAGACCTGAGTTTTGAGTATCTCAGTTTTAGTTAGAGACATGTCACCAGTCAGTTCTCGCACAGATATACCGAGGGGTTCTAGACGTTTACCAAAATTCCTGACCATCTCAGCAGCTAAAGCCTTCATAGGAGCCACATATACTATCTACATATCAGAAATAGATGGAGAAACTTCATCTAGCAGAGGACTTTACTTCGAAATTTAAGTGTGAGGTAAAACAAAAAAACAAAGTTTTTACATAAGAGTTTCCTTCTGGTAAGACAAGATAGGAAAAAAAACTATATTGGAATTAACATGTCAATCAGCATCATCGATGAAAGCATCTCAATCTACAGAATCATTATTCTTTGATCTGCCGTAGGTCATAGTTCGCTAGCAGAAGAAACCTTTTAGATTAAAACATAGCAGTAAGATGCCTGGAGAGCAATGAAATCCCATTTTTAACTAACAGAAGATCAATATTGCTATGCAAATTTTAATTATAAAATACCTTAAACTTGTCCCTGTGTATGACGCCATTCTCTATATGCTGCCGGATAGTGTGTAGTATAGTCAGCATAGCTATATTAGTTTTACCAGCACCAGTAGGAGCACAGATAAGCAGATTCTCATTAGTAGTGTAAGCTGTGTCAAACACAACACTCTGGATACGGTTCAGTGATTTTGTGTTTCTAAAGGCTATCTGTCCAACCTACGGATATAGAAGCAAAGTTTAGTTAAATGCAAGTTGTCAAATTTACAGATTTACAGATTTGCAGATTTATTTATAATCCACTGTTGAAATACCCTGAGGTATTAAATAAAACAGTTGGCGAGCTTTGATAAAAATCCTCTGGTAGGACAAGGAGGTAACTCCTTGGGTAGGATTAATACTTTCTGACAGTCAGGCATTCCAGCTACACCTGTGTTTCAAGAAAAGACTGTGAAGCTTCAAATTAACTACCTTTTCATTGTGGACTTTTAAAGACCTATGAGGATGGGAAAAGGTGTCAATGTGCCGAAAGAAGCCTTTCCACAGTAATTTGGGTATTGTGACAGTTATGATAAAGACATCAGCACTTACTTGATCAAGAGTCGATATGAGAATTCTCTCCTTGCCCACATCTACAGGAGCCTTTTGAGTGGGAGGCATGTTCACCTCTTCATACATCTTAGTGCTCTCCTTAGTAAATCCTTCGGGTAATACCAACTGTGTATGATAATGATAAACGGTTTATAAAACTGAAGAGTTACCCCCTCAACATCAGAGAGCACATAACTTCAATTTAATGTTTATCTTTAAAGTAAATCTTTTCAGTTTACATTGAGCTGCGTTAAGCCAAAATCTATTTCATCTCTGATAAATATCATCATATTAGGTAATAATAGATTCATTCACAAGACTTACGTCCATAAAAACGGGACAAATCAGTAGTTTAACAAAAAGTGGCTTTCAGACACCCTCTCCAGGTGAGATGATGTAATCAGTCTGATACATTTTTATTATCACATGGTAATATCGGATGTGATAATAAACTAAACTCAACCATATACCTATCCTAATAGTGAGCATATCTCACCTTAGTTCCGCCGACAAAAGCAGAGCTCTGTTTAGCCTTAGCCATCAGATCATAAACATGGGGATATACGACAGCCTGCTCTCCTCTATTTATAGATCCTGAGAATACAGGTCTACTGGCAGCTGTCAGTAACTGCTCCTCTCTGTCATCAAATATCAACAATAATCAGGTGTAACAAAGCTTAATGATTTTATATTTTATATGCAAATTTTCAACTGATGCAGCTCAGACTCCTTTTTATTTTATCGCTCACTTATGTGCCGTAGTTTCGATGCTATCAACCTATTACAGGATGGATATTAGAAATAGGCAATAAACAAACTTCAAATGAATAAAGCTTAAATATACTCCAAGATGTAAAGAAATTATTATTACTGCTGGTCAGCGTTGTGTGAAGAACCTGGCAGACATGATTCACCAGTAGACTTATTCGCGATGAGTGATGAGTGTTCAAGACAGTGAATGAAACCGACCTTAAAAAATATATACATAATTTATAACAAGTGCGCGTGTTGGAGCTTATATCAAAATACTGTACCAGTAGCAGGGTCGGTTTTTGGTTTCCACACTCACAACAAAATGATTATAAATCTGTAAGTACCTTATAGCTCTGAGATGGTCAGTATCTAATGTAATTCCTGATGACTGAAAGTTATCTGCTCCAGATGTCTTCTCCATTCTTCTGTTTAACCTTTTCTCCTCTCGTCTTATTTCCTTAATCAGATTCTTTTCACTCTCAGACTGCAAATAACAAAAGTACTGATGAGAAAACTACATATCAAAGTACATGGTAACACTCTATTGCTCACAATGCAAGTAAGAATTAACATTATGAACAATGCAAAACAATTAATTCTATTTTTTATCGATTAATTCTAAAAAATTCAAAACAAACAATCCTAAAATGTGTAGTGTGTCACAATCAACATGGTAAATTCAGAATCCCTCAAGTATGCAGTCTTATATCGAAACCTCTATATAAACGTTTGATAATAATCCTATGACAACTTGACTTACTTGTATTGTAACCTGAGCTCCATAGTTTGGTTTACTCTCTAGATCTCTTAGCCTGAGGCCTCCTCCAGTTGGTGCCACAGCTGTCGGGGCTTGAAGTATAGCAGCCACAATCTCCTGCCTCTTATTTAGCAGTTCTTGTATGAACTCAAACTGATCAAATCCCAGGACATCAAACAGCTGCAGCAATAAATAAATAAAATTAGAATCAAACTTAGTTCAAACTACAGGCACATAACTGAAAAATTCTGCAGTGAAATAATTTATCGCAATGACTTGTAGTTGTTCTCTCCTTCACAAATCATAATATAGAAAGGACAACTCTCATTTATGGCAGAATTTTCCACTATAAAAACATTTGCACATGCAAAGTTATAAACCGTTGCGACAGGATGCTATATCACCCCAACCAAACCCACCATGCATGTGGACCTACCATATGCTAGCCCAGTTGTACTGCATATTTCAACTGCAACTTTGAATTACGTCAACTGCAATGTACATTCATTATTAATGTATTCTTTGATCATCATCATATAATCAGTTTACCTCATTCTGAATGTGATCATCAGCACGTGTCGAACTGAGTGTGTCAAATATAGTATTACATAAATCACCGATAGAGAGACCACTGGTCCCGGATAACCTCTTCTCCAGTTCTGTCTTCAGATAGTTTGCTTCTATCCCCTTCTTCTTCACTTCTTCAGCAAACACCAAACGAAAACAACGGTATGATCTACTGTCAGATGATGGGGTGTGAAGTAAAAATACATCAAAGCCAGCAACAAAGTTTAATTTTAGTCGGAAAGTGCTCGAATATGTTATCAGCGAAATTTACGCACATCAAGCGAAACTATCATGTGTTGCACGCAGTCATGTGGAATAGTGTGAATTGGTAATTAGAATAATTGAACTTTAATTCAATCAAATATCATATTGCGTAGATAGCATTCTTTCAATAATCTGATATTTTGAATATTAAATGAAAATCAGGGAAAATTAGCGTTAATTGTTTGAAAGAAAGATATAAACGAAAGAAAGTCTAAGGGCAGCAGTAACATCTCTCACCTTTGACAGGTTTAGGAGGCTGATACTTGATATCGATACTTCTATGCCTCTGTCTGGACTTCTCTGGTAACTTTACATTGCTGTAGTCGATGAACACAGGAGGGTTGATTTTGATGTTTGCCCCAAACCCACCATTCCCTGTGTCTTGGTTCTCTTTCTTGTTGATCAGATTTTCCAGTGTCTCAACAGGTAACCATGATACAATCCTACAATAAAGATATTGTATGGTTTGGATTAACGGTACAAAGAGAGAGGGTGTGGTAGTTCCGCAAGTACACAAAAAAGTCGAAGCCACAAGTTAAGAACAGTATATCATTCTAAATGAATCAGTGATTTGTATGACAAGAGGTGTTTTTCAGGTGATCGACATATGACGTGACGGTGAAAATGGAGTGCAATCAAGTCAGGTGCCTACATACCTTTGAACCTGATCACATATTGCTTGTACATCCGTGTTAGCTTGAGGACCAAACATGTTTCTGACAACGTGCATCTCAGAGGCAGAGACTCTTTTCTTGTCATGAAGGATCTGGAAGAGATATGCAGCTCCACTCTCAATCACCTCTGAACTCATGTCTCCAACTGTAATGTGGTCAAGAATTAAACTCTCAATTCTCTTTATTTTTTGGACATTTGGCGAGTCTGGAGTTTAAGAGTTCTAGTATCATGATCATCACGCTGACACATTAATAGCCATAGCACAGCAAGCAATAAGAATGTTCACTTGCATTGCAGATATCATGGCAAATCCAAAATGCTAAGTAGCATATTCATAAACACGATGGGCTCCCTACCATTGAGAACTTGGATAGTTGGGGGGAAGAGTAATGAGACTCTTGCACTCAAGATCCCAGTGACCCCTGGTTAAAAAGTGCCAGCTTTGTTCACAAATAAACAAGCAGTCAGCGACTATCATTGACAGCTCACACAATGACCAAACCTACCAATAGTTTTAGATTTGCGAAGAAGTTCTCTCAAAGCAGCCTTGATGTTCTCAGGTCGCTCATCTTTTGTAGCCTCAGTTTTGAGCGTCTCAGAAAGCTCAGTCCACTGAAGACTCTCAGCAGCCATCTTCTTGGCTGCACGCTGTCGCATCTTTTTAGCTACCATCTCCTTATACTCTTCAGCCGAGGGCCTTTCATAAGGTATGGATAAATGGGCAAACGCACGTAAAGCTGTAGTCAGCCGGGGCGGCTCCTTCATAGTTATGTCCATATTAGCTCACTATAATGTTTACCTAGAATTAAATTGAAATATTTTCTCCAGCTAGCCGCTGCTATATACACTCCAGCAATACATATATGAATACAATTTATTTTAAAGACATGGTAGTGATGGGTTACTATATAGAATAATAGATATTTTTTGTGACTAGGAGCCAAGTAAGGGAGCAAGGGACTTCACTTTAGAGCTCCTGTTGATTCCCGTGTAGTCTTACCTCTATTTATTGTAGCTTGTCATGGGCAAGACAGGCTAAGGCAAGCACCGTTAGCATTGAATTGTATTTTGTTTATATACATATTGATGTATGCACTAATTGCTATGTATGGTATACCTTTCAAACCATGTAGATTGCACCAAGGAGTCAAACTTCTTGATTTCACCACTGAAACCAAGCCTGCACTCTACATACACAGTTGCATTAAGAGCTAGTAAAGTGGTGCAAAAACAGTGACAGCGTACTTCAGGCTAGTCTGTCTTGACAAACCTTTGTTACCCCACCAATCTAAGGTCTGGACAAGGTCTTCGTACTGATGTCTCATCTATCTATATGACAGTCAGTGAGTATCATCATCATCATCAACATGCATCTTTTGTTACCATTATTATACTCTATGAGTCAACGGTTTTTCACATCACAGAAATACCTATGATTGAAGGCAGATACTGGACCTAAAGGTATACAGTCTAAGTCATGGGTGGGCAACCTTTTTTTGAAGAAGGCCGCATTTTATGCAGAATCAACACAAAAGGCCACAACATTTTTTCCGGCACAAACTTGTATAATTTCGCACCGAGCATTTTAAACAAACTAAAGCAGATTTATGTGTCGATAAAAATGTTATTGTTATGTTGCAATAAGCATCAGATTTTTCAACTGCATCAGTTTAGCTTTATCTTGTTTATCTAATCTACTGAATTTTTGTGTCTGGAAACGGTTGTGTACGTGGCTATTTCCCAGTGTTTCGAGCAGTAGGACAAAGGGCAGGATGAGCGCTCAAGAAGCGCAGTAAATATTTGCATACTTGTCAATGAGATTCAATCTGGAACATTTCAGGCAAAATGCTGGCGCACTTGTAACAATGTCAAATTTTTGATAGAGCAACTTTTCCATTCTTGCTCAAAATGACAGCTTTGCTAAAAACAATTTGTAGTTAATTATCAAAAGGTGAAAGAATTGATAAAATTGATTTTCTCACAATATTACGGCAATTTCTTCACTGTTTGGGGTATTTATTCAAATGGAAGCGCGTGAAAAAGTAGTTGGCACCAGTACATTCATGCTGCTTTTGTGTAGAATGGCTTGGGAATTTCCTTTTTTTCTGCATGTTAGTTACTTAGTGCATGGTTGATACAGATTGCCAATATTTTGATATCCCAACAATGAATTGAGCTTGTACAGGGTAATGCATACCATACCTGACAAGTCTCCCTTTTTGGTAGGGAGCCTCCCAGTTTTTAGGGTCTTTTTCCATCCCCTCCCTATCTCCCTTTTTCCTCCCTTTTTTCAGTTTTCCCTTACCCAGAAAACTTTTTAAGCTTCTTTTTGCAAGGGAAACTATGTTTTCCTATCTCAGCAGTGCATATTACTATGTAACTGCTTATTACAATTACTGCTTGTATGTAAAAACAGGTAAAATGACGCAATTCATAATATGAAAGCTCAAGTTTTGGCTTAGAAATATGACAAACAAGGGCTGAATTGCGCCGACACTCTGGGGCACAGAGCCGTATTCCGGGTTGGGAGTTTGTCCGCGGAGACCTCCCGATTTCTGGGTCTACCTACTTGTCATGTATGATGCATACTTGGACATCCACATGACAGCTAAAACTTGAATGTGTAGTGATTTTCACAGACACAATTAGGCCGCAAAAGATTACCGTTTAGGCCGCACTGGTAAAAAGGCCGCAGGTTGCCCACAGCTGGTCTAAGTGCTTTCATAACCCAACAAATAAGCAGCAGCACAACCTACTTTCTTTGAAATGAACTTTTTTCCTACCAGGTCTACAGGAGAAAATACTCTTTTCAAAGTGAAACTACGTGTTGGTGCAATCAAGAAACTGAAAAATAGGAATCACTGGGTCTTAATCAGCCAATGAATGAAGGAAGGAAGTGAGACAGCATTGAGAAGACAACTCAGCTAGCTACTTCATTCAAGTAGGGAGTTTGGGCAGGGAGGAGTCTCAGGTCACTCGGGTGGCGCAACAAGTATGCCTATTGTGATATTAGTTGCCTACCCAAGGAGTAATAGTGTGTTACTCATTGGTCTACCTTATGAAAAGGTAAGTACATTTATAGTACAACCAGGTCTTGAAATAACCCGAGAAACAGATTACGGTAATACAGTCTGTAACTGTAACTATGGTGCAAGTTCATCGGAAATCACTTGGGATGCTTGAATACTTTTGGCTGAGTTGAAGATCAATCTCAAATCGCAAACACTTCTGGATATTCCTCGATCGACTGTAGGGAGGAGCATGAATCAGTGATTCACAGTCAAAAGGTATTGGTGTCGCTCCAGTGTTCTCTGGGACCTCGATAAACATTTCATTCTTCTTCTCTTCCCTTTGAAAAGAAATGAAAAAGGTGCTGAACAGCAGGACAATTTTGGATGTAAACGTCGCGTAACCAAGGGAGACAATAAAATGGAACAAAAACAAGTTGGGATCATCTAAGACGAATAATTAACCATCTTTTTGTTACATTTTATTGTCTCCCTTGGTTACGCGACGTTTACATCCAAAATTGTCCTGCTGTTCAGCACCTTCTTCATTTCTTTTCAAAGGGAAGAGAAGAAGAATGAAATGTTTATCGAGGTCCCAGAGAACACTGGAGCGACACCACTACCTTTTGACTGTGAATCACTGATTCATGCTCCTCCCCTACAGTCGATCGAGGAATATCCAGAAGTGTTTGCTGATAACGCAGCGCCATTGACATGCAGTACCACCCATACTAGTAGTCAAAAAAGTGAGCAAAAAAAGAAAACACCACCGTCGATGAATGTACTTTGTTCTAAAGAACTCATCAGTACATGATCAGTGTAACAGCTAGTCTAAGTTCTCAGACTGCAAATAATGTAGTTTGAGGGGTCTGACAACTGGGTAGCACTAGCCAAACCCGATATGAAGTACCACCTCTTAGACTAGGCAAAATTTGTTCTTACTGTCTTTTTGTCTTGTATTCTGAATCCATATATTTTAAAGTTGTAGAAAATTGTCATCACTGGTGTCCAAACATCAGATTCTTTTTGCCAGAAATCTTTTGTAACCAGAATACCTCAATAGATTCATGTATAAGAATTGTCTTCACTCAATGTAAGATCTAGTTTTTTTGGTCTAGCAACTTCAGTGTAAATGCATGTCATTATTTTCACAATTTATATCTACAGATAGGGGCGATGAAAGATGCAAAACATTCACACTGCTCAACTCTTCCTGCACAGCCGCCGTAGTTATTTCATTTATTCTCAACAAAACTGCTCATTATTTTTCTAGAATTTACTCCGTGAAACATTGTGTTATTTCATTATAGATTCGCTTCCATAATAAAATGTGATACAAGTATATATAAGAAGGCATCATAATGTCAAACTGTGAACTTATAACATTGAATTTTGAAAATATGAAATGAAAAAAATACTAGTGTTGAATCTTTCACAATCTTCTGCCTTCTATTGAGTATATGGATCGCGAACATATAGATACTCTCCAAGTATTAATAATGTTAGCTGGTGAGTCTTCACCAAAAAATACCACATAATTCCCATAAGTTTACAGATGGTTGGACCATTGTACTGATTACAAACGAGGGGGGGACGCAAATTTTCTCAAAAGACATCTTGAAAGAATTATTTTCTTTATGTTATTTGACTAATCTTGAAAATTTTTCTGCAATTTGATTGAAATACATACAAATGAGACTCAGAGATTACTCTATAATTTATGAACGCTGATATACAGCAGTTTGACTTTTTCGACGAGATAACAACTGCTGGTAATACAATTATTGCAAATCGTTAGTGATAAGAGTGAGGAATTCGAGTGTACTCCTATCAAGGAGGTAATGATAGTACCAATCAACCATGGTGGCCGAGAGGTTAAGGCGTTGGACTTAAGATCCAATGGACGTATGTCCGCGTGGGTTCGAACCCCACCCGTGGTAGAACATTATAGATATTCTGAGATCCGTGCCCTGATTGAAATGAATGTAATATAAGCCAATACTGGTACTGTCAATCAAGTCTGCATGAGTACATACACAACTACTTCCCTCCAAGAACAATATGAGCCTTTGATGTGTTGCTCTGGAGTGTGCAGACATTTGATTGAGGTTGGTGGATTAATCAACTACCTCAATGCCTCAACACTTTGATAGAGGGAGTTATGTCCTTTTAAGTAATGTGGATGTAACTCATAAAAAATACTCTGTTACCTGATAATATTGCATTTAATTTCTGCATTGTTTTTATGTGGGAAGCCTTCCTAGTAAATATCACGAGATTGAAAGATGTTTATACAGGGTCAAGGATTGATAAGGGGATTTAACCTACATCCATTTGGATGAATAAAGTTTTTTTGCACGGGTATTTAAAATAAACTCCCCCAACTCACCCAGGCGCAACTCACAATGCTGCGCCACTTTGATATATTTTAAGTATCTTAAGCACACCTTCAATTGGTTTTACTACACATATGTATCCAGCCATTTCTTTTATCTTCAAAAATAACTTTTTTTCTGAAGTGCTATGAGGCACTGGATATGTGCTTATATACACTCGCATTTAATTTATCATAAACAAATTTTCAAAAAAGAAAAAGTAATTTAAAAAAAATATATTGTGTTTAGATAATGGAAAATGGCTTTCCACAGTAAAAGATGGTATTTTAAGGGTGTTAATTTTTTCACACAGGGAGTCAATTATTGCACCAGAGGGTGTAAATTATTTCTTAGAGCGGGTGAAATTTTCACAGAGGATAATTCAACGTGGCCCTAACGATCCAAAAAATAGGATCAAAACTAGCTACATGATGAAGGTTTTTAGCAAATTATATCAGGATTAAAAAAATATCTGTGATTATTGTGAGAACTGCGGATATAGGTGGTACAATCCCAAGTAAGTCAACAGATAGTCATGCTCAAATGTATAGTGCTGTCACGTAAATCTTATATACTCTGACAATCATCACTCATCTATTATTATTTATCATTCTAACTATTATGCACTTTTTGTTGCTCCTTATGTCCACACAATTAGATATTGAATTTAGCTAGGGTCTGCTTTGGAATATTATCCGTGAGATTCTGTTTAAATGCATTCTGTGAGCATGTGACCATGTTGTGTAACAGTAATAGGTCTATAAGTATATTGTTGTTTTCGTACTTATAGCTTTGTTACCCAGGATTTACCAAAGCTTGGCTAAAATTGCAGTGGAAAATTATGAGATAATTATGAACCAGCTGAACCATTCTAAACTTCAACAATGGATAATGATTACGGATTGATGGATCTAGGGGAACAGCTTTCTCTAATTTTAAAATTATGCCCGAGTGCTGGCCTCAGTGGCTGTTAAGGGTAGCCAAACAACCATCTCACATTAATGTCTTAGTCGATATTTCGGTATTTTAGTTTGGTAATCCTGAAAACTATTAGCTTTTTGAATTTAACTCACGGGTATATAAATGTAGAACGGTACTATCCGGGTTGCTCTTCTGATCCAGATACTGCTTGGACAGATTGGGCCGGAGAGAAGCTCCACAGACGGCTATGGTGAGTTTGACATATTCACTAGTTTTGAGCAACTGCTTCTTTGCTGCTCAAATTTAAATTTTGTTCTGATTAGCCCAGGGTTTTTATAAGTTTAGTATTTGATTCAGGCATATCATTGTAGCCTACTTTGAGCCAAACAAGTTGTTTCTTTTAACACCTTCCCACTCTACTAGTAAGCTTGTGACTATGAAAGAGGGGCCAGCTCAAATCGTAGGTGAATTTGATTAATCTAGGTCTGAAGCTATATATGCAGTATCCTAAATTCTCTTAATTAGAGTCTCTCTAAATTTTTGCTGTGTTACATTAATATGGGAGAAGCTTACTCCACAGACCCATGCTGTTAACTTGTCACCGTTAGCTATGAAGTTTCTTCAACCAAATGAATCTCTACATTTTAGTTCAAAACAGTAACAGTGAAGGTTATCGTTTAGATCACAAGATAATCACTTTGAATTAGGAATTATTTTTTATCCCATCAGTGTCAAGAATGTAGGTACTAATGCTCGTGAAGCCTGTCACTGCCGCCCTACTCATTTTTGGCTTGTAATTTTGCAGTCGCTGAGTTGACAACCGAGTGAAATCGCCTCACAAGCTAGCAATTCTAACTCCTTAGCTACGTTTGTGCCTCACAATGATGCTCGTTCAACACAGACGGCTTTTGACCTAAGCTGTGTAGAGTTGTCTTTCTTATTTCAATGTGGGCAATACTCCTGATAAAGTTTGTCACAAAAGGTCACAAAGATCATCTTATTTTATTTATGGAAAGTTTGCTCCTCACAAATCTCCTTTTATGTAGTATGTATGTCTGTATCAATTTATAAAGCAAATCTCATAACAACCTTTGTTTCCATTCATGATTTTAGGCACAGCTTGGAGAAAGAGGACAGGATGGACTTCACAGAGGTGAGAGGGCAGCCACTCACCAGCAGCAAACAGCAACAGACAGACAGCAGCGGCAGCGGAACTCACTGGATCTCAACAGAGCAACAGAGCCACAGTAAACGACTAAATACGATAATAAACGACACCAACCGACAGTAACGACAAAAAGCGCTAATAAACGACAGCGAACAACAATCACGACAAAAAGCGCTAATAAACGACACCGAACGACAATCACGACAAGAAACGAAACTAAAAACAGGTCAGATTAAAAACATATTTTGCATCACCCTTTATTATTATTGGTGTGGAGTAGCAGGCATCAGAATTATATAAGGAAAGTTGCACAGCTTACCATTTAAACTAAAGCAAATAAGCCCGGACATTAAGATATCATGCACCTAGTAAAAGTTTTTAAACATATCTGGAGAGAGGGTTTAAAAGTAAAACAAACAAGATAAGAGGGCAAAACGGTAACTCCATTCCTTGCATTCTATGACTGACTCGACTATCAACGACTCAAATCAGTTTTTTGCAAATTATTCAATATTTAAAAGTCAATATAATTTTCACTTTAGGTCTTACTCATTTTATCACACTTGAGAATTAGAATGTTGTTTTTAGGCACTGAGAAACAATTCAATTTTTTTTCCCTAAGATCAGCTTTATGAAATCAAGCTCAATGTTAATTCTTTCAATTTAAGCTCCCACTCATTTGATTACACTTGAAATCTTAAATGCCGCTGTTGAAACAATTCAAATTAAATTTTCCCCTCAATTCACTGATTATAACTTTTAGGTCAACACTTGTTTATAATCCAAGCTCTCGCTCTTGAAAAAACTTGAAAGTTTAAATGCTGCTTCTATGCACTGCAAACATAACTCAATATTCAATTCTTCCCCTAAGATCAGTTATTATGCGAATTCCTCAACCTGGATTTCTAGTCAAAATTAATTTAGGTTAAGTTTTCAGCCACATGACTTTTCAGCTGCTGTTGTGAACTCACTAACACTTAATATAACTCACTAACTCTCTCACACTCACACTAACATTCACACAGCTGACTGATTAATCATGTGTGCTGGAGGCTTAGTACCAGTTTGTCAACTCTGGTTTGGAGGTGGTGAGGTGTGGGGCATGGGGGTATTGAGGCGCCTTTATATCCACATGTCTCCGCCCCTATTAACCTGCGATCCAGAGGAAACAGACTTGTTCTGTAATTGACCAGACCATATTTCAGTTTTTTTGCGGCTTTAGCTTTTTCAAACTTTGGGTCTATAACCAAATTCGGTTCGTCACACGTTTTCATATAATTTTTTATTGAAAGCTTTTGTATTTCTTGCTCCAAACATTAACCAGCCAAACATTTAATTTGAATATCCCTGAAAAATTATCATGACAGACATGACTGACTGGCACTGAGAATGTCTGCTTATGCAGCTACTGACTCAATCATTACAAATAGCTGAAAGTGTAATGATTCAGAAATATCAGCAATTATTCCATGATCCCTGACACTTAAAAAAAAAAGGAAAGCATCCCACCGTAAAACAACACTTTGACACCTGAGAAACGCCTGCGAAATATCACCAGAACAACAAGCAATTATGAACCCTCTCTCTCAGTGCACCATCTTCCGAAAACACAACCCACAATAAGCTTTTATGATCTTGTGATATCCATTTAGGTTTTCACCCCATGCATATTCTGTATTCACATTGCAATTAGATTTTACTTATGAAGATTAGATAAATTAGGGTTCAGGCACATGAAGTAGGACTGTTACCATTGCTAAGTTATATTAGGGGTTAGGCTCATGAAGTAGAACCACTGCTAAGTTTGATTAGATACATGAAGTAGGACCAACGTTAAGTAAGATTTAGGCATAAGAAGTAGGACTCATTGGTAAGATTAGCTAGCGTAGTGATAATACAGCTCGCAAATAGAAGTAATGTTGAAAAAAACCTGTAAAATTATCTTGAAATGAATGACTGCCGACATTGATACATGTATTACAAATACCTGAAACTACAATGATTCCAAAATATATCAGCAAACGACAACCAATAAATCAAAGAGGTATTCTACCCTATAAGCATCCCACCACAAAGCAATACTCCTTTAAAAGCTGGCCAATAAAACCTGACCTGTGAAAATCAACTCGTGAAAATCGACCCGTCAAAACCGGCACGCCTAAACCGACACGTAAAAACTGATCCGTAAAAAGGACCCGTCAAAACCGACACATTAAAACAGTCTCATGAAATTGACCAGTGGAAGCCGACCCGTGAAATTCGACTCGTAAAAATTGACCGTCCAAAATTGTCCCAGTAACAATCTACCATCTGCAAAGTTATTAACCACAACAAAATGCAAATGACCCTCCATTATAACCCCTCTCTCAATAAACAATCTGTCAAAAAACAAACAATCAAAAATTGCATCATCAAAGGCTCTCATATATGGGTTTTACTCCTTGCATATTATTTATTACTGCATTGCCATAAGATAGGTCATTATTATTATTAGCACAATAAAATAAATGAAGAATACAGCTAGGGTTTTAACTTTTTTCGATTATGTGAGATAAGGGTTAAGGCTCACGAAGTAGAACTCACACCACTGCTAAGTTGGATTGAGACACATGAAGTAGGAACACTGCTAAGTAAGATTTAGCCAGATGAAGTAGGAACACCACTATGTTAGATTGAGACACATGAAGTAGGAACACCGCTAAGTTCAATTTAGACATGTGAAGTAGGACTGGTTAGATTTGTTAGTGTATTAATTGTACAGCTAGTAGAAGCCAGACTGTAGAAAATAGTAGAACTAACTTAAGGTGTTATGTCATGCTTGTATATGTTTAGTATATTTTGGTATACGTCACTGGAAATGTATAGTTAGGAATGGTACAGCGATATTTAAGAAGTGCCTGAGGGACACCCCACGCATGTTTAGCTATCGCCAGTGGAAACTCAGATCCTTCGAGCACTCAGTTTGGGTGGCATCTTGACTACTTCTCTCAGCGCAGTCAGGAGCTGACGGCTCGTCTGGATCGGGACACACTCTGGGTAGCAGCATCGCAACGCTTGGATCGCAGGGCTCACCATCATCTTCTAGTACACTACAGGGCCGGCTGAAGTGAACGGCATCATCAGGTTATTGGTAATCATACCTTATATTGATTGATTTGTGTATGTTATCTTGAACTTTGTGAACAGCGTGCATAGCTGAAAAAGTAGACTACTCTTGAACCATGTACAATGGTTGAACCGTGTAGGCAACGGTGTAGGCAACCTTATGAGCAATCATCTTGAGTAAATGAAAATTGTGAAAGTAAAAATGCAATGCTTGTATTGACTGTGTTTGTAAACTTGAACATTGTGAACAGCGTGCACAGCTGAAAATGAAGGCTACCCTTGAACCATGTACAAAAGTCGAACCGTCTAGGCAACGGTATAGGCAAGCTTTTGATCAATCATCTTGAGTTGAGTTAATGAAAATCATGGAAGTAAAAATGCAATGCTTGTATTGCGTTTTTTTTTAAACTTGAACTTTGCAAATGGTGTAGAGCAACCTTTTGAGCAACCCAACCTAGTGAGCAATCATCTTGAGTAAATGATAAATCTTGAAAGTAACGATGCAATGCTTGTATTGAGTGTAACAATGCCATTACTTAGAACCCTTAATCATTTAGTTTCATTATGTCCTTGCTGCTATTGTTGCATTCAATGTTGTGTGTTTCTTGGCATGTTGTTGTTTATGTTGTGTATCATGTGCATGTTCTCATTGAGTCCTTGTTGACTCCTGTGCCATGAATAAATATTACCACAAGTTTTTGATAAGCTGACTTGATATTGCTTGAAATCTGATAATGTTTACAAACGCAAACCTTTCAACTGTCAACTACCAAATTCTATTAAGAAAAATAACCACCAGATATCTTCATGGCAGGGTATTGAATCTACTAGCATTTTTACTGTTTCATCTATTATTAAAAAACCTACAGGCCTACAATTTCATCATTTCAACGGACATAAAACCATGCAATTCATAACCATCGCTGGTTCAACTTACAAACAACATTTTATCGATGCATCGTAATAAGACAACCGGCATGTATCGTAATCCACCAACATCACATCGCCGGCATTTCACTTATCGACTTTCGCAACACTGATAGCGACATCAGTTTTCACAAACCGACAGTCAACAATTAGCACTAGCCAGTTGAATTAATAAAAAAAATTTCAATATAGGAAGAGAATTAAACTATTTTTGGGTGTCTTTAATTTTTTTTTTTTTTTATTTCCACTCCTTTGCCTTCATCTACTCCATGAGATAAAAGTAACAGCTCTGGCTGTTGAAATAACACTACACCGACTCTGCGCCTGTGAAAGCTACACAATTTTTTACAAACCAACAATCTATAGTGTATTCAACCGGAAACATTAGCTATGACGGTTAGCATTAGGAAAGGGTAGCCATTTAAAAAAAATTCTCTGAGAAAGGAATAAAAAAACTTCTTGCTTTTTTTTTATTTACATATCCATTCTCTCACTCCCTCCTCTGCCTTTATCTACTTCATTTCATTCGTTCTTACTTATCAACTATTATTAACTACTAGGTTATTTATTTATAAGTGTGTGTGTGTGGTCGCATGTGTTTGTGTATGTGTGTGTATGTAGGCTAGTTGCGCTGAATAACAAACCCTAAATTATACCATTTCAGAGATGGGGGCCAGGGTTCTTGCTTTGGTGAGTCCAAAGATTCTTCAGGCCCAGGGCAGCTGCTCAAACTTGGTTGTTACTTATCCTTCCAGTTTACGCTAGCTGACCTGAACCTAAAGGAGACATTCTAACAACATCTGTTGACCTATCTAATACATTGGTACACAATGTCAGTACTTTAAATAGTCATTATTTTAGTGTTACTAGGTTACTTTTCATCATATTTATTTAATTCATTTAATTAGTTATATGCTTATATGCTTCAATAGCTTCCATACCTAGGTTATTATTGCCACCACCAATCATTATTTACATAATAATTAATAAATTTATCTGATCAATAATTTATTATAGCTTTTCCTCAATATCTTTCCATCATGCTTCTACTTGTACAAACTCTTGATCTCTTCTTATTGAATTTTCTCAAGGTGGGATTCATAATTTATATAATTAAATATAAGCAACACTTTGAAGAAACAATTAAATTGAAATACTTTATAGAATTTAAAAAAAATTTGAAACAATTAAATTAAAATATTTTATAGAATTTAAAATTTTTTTATTACTCATCACAAAACTACATTGCTGTTAATATGAGACTTTTATCCTCAACTCAATCCTGAATTGTTAAAAACCCATTGCTAGGCTGTACCGTGGCCATACAAATAGTTGGCTTTCTTATTTATCCCAGTAATATAGGGAAATTAACAAATGAGTGTCAATGCCTTCTGCTCAAACAAAATAATACTGCTGAAGGCTTTATTGTTAAGGGAAAGCAGCACCCGAACATGCGTTCCGCTGATGTACATCAAAATCGAGCACAAACATAAAAAAACATAATATTTATTTTCATACGGTATCACGATTGTTTTTTTTCATTTCAAAGTTATCTGTGAGGTTGCGTATATTACAGATTTGACCACCTCTGGGATTAACAAAACACTAAGTTCAATTTCAGTGTTGAAACTAGACTTAAACAAATTAATTAAATTAAGCTATTTGAGGAGAGTGTAATCTGTTAATAGCCAGCCCTATTGAACCACAGAGCTTGTACCCACTGTAATCAGGGAGTTTGGGTCCCAGCCAAGTGAGGAGCAGGGAGGGATAATCCCACCCTGTCGGGTAACAGACAGTGCGGTTATATTGAATTACAAAACCCAAAATTGAATCTACTTTGGCCATTAAGCTTTTGTCCCAATATGCCTAGTTATCACTGCAGCAAGGCAATTCAAGGATCATTGTTTCATTAGAGGAAACAACATGAGATCGTGTCTCCTATATCTTATTTCTAGCAGATGAACAGCTTATTACTCAATGATATAATGGTATTTCACACTAGTTATTATTTTATAGTAATACCATATAATTCAGTTGATCAACTAGGTCCCATGTCAAGATATTGACCAATGGTTCGGACCCATGAATCATTTTATGTAATAGGAAACCTATACAACAATGAAGTAATCCTACATACCCCTCATTATAATATCGATCCACTCAGAAAAGTCATCATTAAGACAATAGTGAAGAAAAATTAATAAAACTGAAAGGGACACTAGTTGTAGGTTATAATATAGTGGTTATCCCCTAACTTACTGCATATATCTAATAAGGGGGCATTTCCGATTTCAAAGCTTGCCTGAGTGTACGTTTTTATGCTGTTTTGGCAGGAACAGATCAAAAATAATATCATAAAAAGAGAACAGAAAACTTTGAAAAAGGCTTAACATGAAAGAAAAATGAACTGGCAAAATCTAACTGCCTAAACGTTCAAAAAGATCTGAAACTGAAGGCCAATCAGCACTGTCGTGACAATTAAATTAATATTCTAGGGCATCTCTTTTTGGAGATGGGCCAACTTGGCAACCTTCAAAAATCAGATTATCTGGCCTAAGCTTGCACTCTACACATATAAAGCACTCTATAAAACTGTCGGAACTCAGTCGCTACCCTAATATCGTTATAGCCTGGTTTGATAGTTTATCATCATCGAGTTAGATGATACAACATTGATTGATGTCAGTGTGTTTGTGATTTACAGAAGAACACATTTCTTCCTCTTCTTGGGCGGCTCCGGAGGCTCTAGGGCTGCTAGGATCGCCTCGTCAAATACGTTCTTTAATCCTTTCTGTAATTAAAGAGATATAAATATATAATAACATAATCATATTAATTGTTTCACATGTTGCCTGACTCTACGGCAAGGGAAACAAAAATGTGATTCTGTTACCACACAAGTTTTTATTGAGTTTGTGTAGTCTATTTTAGCATTAGCATGGAACAATAATAATCTGTTGATATATGTTTATAAGCCATCATTGACATATTTATAGATATTTACAGCAGCTAGATTAGTATACATGTTATAACCAGATCCAAAATTAGTCTTCAAAACTTTCTTTTACCAACTGTTATGTGGGATACGATACTAGTGTCAGATAAATAACATAATATCAATACTTAGTTTTGTCATACCACTAACCTGAGTTAAAGCAGAACATTCGATGTATTTAACTGCTCTAAGGTCTTTAGCTAATTTCTCTCCTACTTCCACAGTGACAGGTCGCTGTCTGTTCTTTTGTAGTTTCTCCAGAGTACCTGTATCATCTCTCAGATCCACCTGAGTCCCGACCAGGAGGAACGGTGTCTTCTAACAATGGTGCGTAATCTCAGGTACCCACTACAAAAGTGTTTAATTATGGCACTATACACATGATGGTTAATTGGTCTTATATTAACCCTCAACCAACTGCCAAAAATTGTTATTTAATGAATAATCAATTGCCTTTCTACCTCACCATTGAGGCTTTTGGATTCATTGCATAGTTATTGTTTTAATGTCTTTTAACTTTTCATATGAGGAGTGATACAAACATCAGCAAAAGGCAATTATAACAGAGATATATTAGTATATCTAACTGACCTGTAAAATATAGGGCTGATTTCTTTTACATATGTTGCTATACCTTTTTATCACACTTCATTTTGGGAATGAGTGTATGAATCTGACATAAACCTCATTGCACATTGACACATTTTGAACTTACATGGATAAATGTGCATTACTTTCTGAAATAAGATTGTCATAACATATCTAGTTAAAGTGCTCAGACACTGCTGGCATTCCACTATCTACCACATCCCCACTATCTGGATAACAATGGAATGCCACTAGGAAAACCGAGCACTTAAACCAAGGAAAAAGCTGTGTCTTGTCTGTGGTTTAAACCTTTACATACTAGATCTAGTGATGGGCTGTACAGATGGATCTATCTCCAGTTTTGGTACACAATGTGCCAGTCTCTTTACAGTGTTACCCATCTTAGTGTGTCTAACCATGATTCCTGTAATATCAACAGATATGCTTTGCCATGTATATTTACAACATGTAGTGGTTAGAGGAAGACAAAGTCAATTTTTGTAGACATCTTGCACAACCATATATTATTCTTGAATAATACATTGGACTCTGCAGAAATCCTTTTGAGTTGTCTGCTCATTATTAATAAGGAGATAATTCCATATAGCAAATATCAATGAAGTGCATTCACTATTAGCTAGTCATATCACTGATAGGCGCTTTTACACTCTTATGTATGTAACATTATTTAAAATTAGTATTAAGACTCCAATACATACCACGTTCATCAAGATTTTTAAATAAATTCATATCAGTCAGCAATGTTTATTACTTGTCTATCAATCACATATAGAAACACTTAATCTATATCTCTAACTCTTTTTTTTGGGCATTCATATATTCTGCTTGTGTATGAGGTCACAAAGTTGGTAATTTATTTAACTTAAAACAGACTTATAGGGAAACCTCAATGAAATATGTGTAATGAAAAAAATCAAAGTAGTGTCAGCACAGCTATAGTACATACCTATCTCACTACCCTCCATCTCTCTGATTCTATCTATAGTCAGGCTTCCCTGTTCTATCTTGTTGAGAAGTTCTGGTCTGAGCTCTGAGAATTGTCTGAGAGGATGCTCCCAATCCCACTGCTGATGTTCTATAACCTTACTCAGTGTGAGCAGTCTACCTGTCATCAGACTCCAACTCTTACGTAGCACTATCTCAAACAGCGCTCGCATTATACGCCCTGAATTCTGAAACATTCAACAATTAAGTGGCTTAAGGGATAGATTTAAGAATGGACATATCCATAAAATGGATGATGTTCAAATATACTATAATAGCAATCCGGAAATGTTTTTATTCTAATTTTGTCTGACAAGCTGTGATGGCTGGGAATGTGAACAAAACTGATAAATAGGATCCACCAAGCCCAATCAAGCAGTCAATATACTTGAATCAAGGAGCTGCATAGATTACTCTTTACTTGAACTACGAAAATGTAAGGAGAATATCAATCTCGCTCCTGAATAGCTACCAAGGTTCCAAGGCTGCTAGTCTATTTAACAGTTTAGATAATACTTTGCATTTACTAGAGTTACCCTTACATAAGCCTATGAGATTTCTTACCTGTGCGACATAGGACATGTCAGAGACTAACGAGAAGTTATCTACCAGCTGTTTACTGATGTACGTCTGCAGTAGAATATTAACTTTACTCTCTGTACTCTCAGAGCCAGAGACTTGGTACTGACACGACTCCATCATATGCCTGTCTAACTCATTCATCTCCTCATCTCGAACCTGCAGAATGAATGAAAAATGGTGAGTGGGAACGGCTCAGTTTGAGGAGAACCACATTTTTGTGCTGTCGCTGAATAACACAACAGCAGCTCACCACTCATTGATACCACATGTTCCATTAAACTACATGACAGATTGTCATAACCACTTATCATATTAAAGGGAATTCAGCATGTAAAAAGTTAAAAGGTTGAAAATTAATCTATTGGCAAAAGAAACTTGGACCCTTATATTAATCATAAGATTGAGCTATTGTAAGCTCCTCTTCTCCTCTCATGTTGGGTACAGTCATTTAGTCATATTATGACCGTAACGAACCTTGAGCTGCTGAAACTCCTGAGCCTGTGACATCATCTTGAACACTCCTGGCTGGTCCATCACTTTATTTAGATTCTCATTGATCACCTATAAGGTAAGATCACTGGTTTGAAAACACTGGTTATTTCCAGTTATAAGTCTCAAACCACAAGAAGAAAGAATTGGAAGACCAAAACCTGTGCAGCCATTCCGTTAAAGGAAAATTGAGATAAGCTCTATGCAAGTAAAGCATTTGCCAAATAAACATGGAGAAATCTTAAAAACTGTGGGTAGGTTGGGCATTTAACCAAAATCATTGGGAGAAACAGCTCTACTGAGTTGACAGCACTAAAACAACCCCACACAAGCCTCAGGTTTAAGGTTGCCCGTTAAGTAGGGCCGTTAAAGAGCCGTTAAAAATGGCAATCAAATAAACCTGATGTATAAAGAAAAAGAAAAATACAAAAAATACAGATATCACAGATAAGACATACCTCTAAGTCTAAGGTATCATATTTGATATAGTAATGACTGGCTGTCCTGCCCAGATCAGTAGCATACAGATATCCCTGTCTCTCATCGTATCGTATCATGTGAGCTTTATCTAGAGCTTTAGCAGCGAGCTTACACAGCTCAGCTCGATGGATCTCCAGTAATGGGTCTTCCTATAGAGTAATAATACTCATATTATAGGGTTGTATAGCGTATAGAGTCGTTGTATAAATATGTATATATACTCTGATAAATAGTCTTATCAGTAGACTATCAAACAGATAAATAATAACCATAGAATGGGGATACTTTTTGAAGCCACCAAATGTTTCCATTTTGATATTGACTTGCCATGCAAAAAAGTTCATGATTTATCAAAAAAGATATTATGTTAAATTACAGTAAATTAACTAGATTATATTATATTATATTATATCATATTATCAGACATGATTGTACTTACACTGAGTTTCTTGTAGGTGATTCCGTATACCAGGGGATTATATCTCATTCTCACATACATATATGTATAACTCAGCCATCTCACAGCTTCTTCTATGTTAGATACAGTACCTAGGCATATCTACAAGAACATATATGCACAACACACATATACAGTATTAACATACCCAAATGATGACATATTGAAGATAAAACATCTACTGTAACTTCAACAGCTCCTACCACAAGTCTGACTAGCCAAACATGTGATCCCAAGTCATCAGCACATTGTAATGTTATCCTACTTAATTTTCTTGCTACATATGCCTTAAAATAGTAAATATTGGCTAGAGTTAAGTTAAGCTAGTTTTGGGTGATTGTACGTTAGCTAATACCGATTTGAGCTATCTGTTATTTGAGTTTATATTGAATAATATCATAGAGTAAATGTTAGCTGCCATAAAGTTGCTATTGCAAACCTGAGTGAAAAGGTAAACTTTTCTTCAAAAATAAACTTTGTCTTCTAGGGTCTAAGCAAGACAGAGATAATCGGGTGGAGATAACACTCACCTCAGTGTTTAGGTTGTCGGTGAGTCCCGTCTCAAACTGACTCTCTATAGGATTTGCTTGAGTTAGCAGGCTAAGATAGTGAGACAGTTTATCATGAGTAGTTATTATGGTACCATGTCCGTACTCATCAAACTGAGGACGACCGGCTCTACCAAATATCTGCTGGATATCCAGTATACCCAGGTCCACAAACTGTCCATGCTTAGCATTGTAAATGTCTGTACCCTGTAAAAATGAGTTTACGCTTTATTGCACTAGATTTACTATGATGAAACATTGCAAACATTGAAACAATACGAGTGGAATTAAAAAAAGCCAAATAGACAACCAGTGATACTCTGTTGAAGGAGTTGAAGGAATGTACCATAGACTCAATATAATAAGTATATTAAGTCTATGGATTGACCATAATCAGGACAGTATAGCCCATTCGAAATCTTATGGGCTTTTCCTACAGCAAATAATCACAACTTGTTTTTTTTCTCAAACGGATTCAAGTTTTTGCAATTAACAGTTGACAATGTGTTCATTAGTGGCTAAGTTCTTCTTTGCAATAAGTGTAGCACCACGTTTGATCAACCTATAAGAATTATTTACAGAGTTATGTTACCTTGATAACAACTGCGTGAGCGGGGAGATTAACTCCCCAGGCGAGAGTAGCAGTACACACCAAACATTTGATATATCCCTCAGAGAAATACTTCTCTACTAGATTTCTGTCCTGTCTCAGCATTCTAGCATGGTGAATACCAAGTCTGTAAATATGTGCAAAGGATTGACATTTGTTCATAGATATAAAAAACAGTTTTTATATCTATGCATTTGTTGAAAAGTATAGAATTGTAACTTAAGTTTTAGAAAGAGAAGATGGTAAACATTGTTTTTGCAGATGGACAGTGTTTGATTGATCTCATAATTTCAATTGCAGTTAACCAGAGCGCAGTTATGAAAAGTCATTTCTAAAGGCAGTGTTTTGTCAGCATTCATGGCTCTATATGTAGTAAGCAGTTTTGATAAGGACTTTACCCAAAGCAATGTCAGCCTTCCCTTAAAATGCTTAACTCATACCTTATCGTTACCTTACCTCTATACAACATTGCAGTCAGTTATCAAGATCGAAAAAAACACTGCATAGTTTTATCTAGATTGGCTGTGCCTCTATCCGACAAATTCAAATATACCTGCGGCTTATTGTCATATGGCTAATCTCAACAAAGCAACACCAACCATATTAGCTTATACGCACCCATCAGCAAACAATTCTCTGAGTTGTTTGTTCCTTTGTTCCGACTTCTGCTCATTGTTTTCAGGGCGTCACCGCATGCGGAACTCTTCTCCGGGTGAAAGTGAGACACCTCACCATGCTGTTTAGAGCTGTCACGTACGTTTATGGCTGTACGTACTGTCTCATTACGAGCATGTACAAACACCATCACCTGCTCTCCTCTACGTACCTGGTCAATCACCTTCTCATAAGTAAGCTACAAATAAATACAATGAATAAGTATAATATAATATAACAATGGTATAATATAACTCCACCTGAAACCCTACTATCATGTGTCTTTTCGGTGGGATCCCTGAGCGTATAAGTTCTAGTAATATAATACCTGTATATTTTAATATATGAATTGATTGCCAACAAGCTCATGTTTTACCTCACTTTGAACAACAACACCCATCAGTAGGGCAAATAGTATTGGAGTTATCGACCTTGGTCTCACCCCAGTCAAACAATATTGTAGTCAATGTTGCAAGGCAGAATGATCATAAAGCCTATCTTATTTGTCAAGCACACAAACAGTGAAACCCATGTACGTATTGCAAGGTAGCATCTAACGAACTTCATTCCACTTTTTGTAAACTCAACAACAACCAGGTTTTTTTCTTATCCTACGACGGCAATGATGTTACTCACACATGAGACATGGTTGTGAGTTTTTATTAGAAATTAGTTTTTTTTTCCATTTGTATAATTTTCCAATCAGCCATTTTTTGTAGTCTCTCCATACTATTTACCATTCAGCTTCAGCCACTCAACCATTAGCTCTTACTTGGACAACAGCTGAACGAGATCAAGATTATGAACAGAAAACATCCTTCAGACCACAATGCATGCAGCTCAGAATACAACGCCACTGACTACCCTCCTCAGCCGAAATATTATCCAATGAACGGAGCATCTCAG
Organism: Membranipora membranacea; assembly: GCA_914767715.1. NCBI lineage: Eukaryota > Metazoa > Bryozoa > Gymnolaemata > Cheilostomatida > Membraniporidae > Membranipora > Membranipora membranacea. The sequence continues at coordinate 12,703,359 of OU612073.1, read as the reverse complement.
GCAGCTGGCGATCTGCCTATACCGATGGATGAGGTTGACGCAGGAATCTATGGCCGACATCGCTACTACAACAAGTCTTATCAACACGGAGAGGTCGACTTACCGCACCCAGGACCATCATATGCCGAAAACTACCTCCAACCAATAGAGAGCAAGGATGTGAAACAAGCAAAACCACGTACAGCCACAGCCCTTAATAAAGACAAATACCAGAGTCAGTTGAGTTATGTCCCACATAACTACTGCTATATGAACAATGAGGAGGAAGGGCACCCTGACTTAGTACAAGAGGAAAAGAAAAAACAGACCAAAGTGATGAGTAAGTTGAAGATGTACAGTGCCCTTAGCTGGGTATTCACCATCGTTACAATGGTCCTTGTTGTGGGGATCATATTATATACCACTACAACCCCATCTTCTACTAGCTCCTCTATGTTACAAAACAGTAAAACGATGTCTAACTTAAGTATTGGAGAGTTGCCAGATATGAATATCCAACCAAGAAATATGTCCACAACTAAAATTGAAAAAACCCTCAGATCCCTGAAAAAGTTCTATAAAAAACTCAAGTGTCAAATTAGGAAGCTCAGAGTTAGGGTAAAAAGCGTCAACGTAAGTACATAAACATATGCACACTGTATACTTATATTTAGTGTAAATGTGATCATCCTATAACCATTTATATATTCTTTTTCCCCAACATTATTGCCCTCAAACATGCCTAAAAAATAGTTTCAATCTGAGACTAAATAAATATTAAATCCATCGTTCAAAATCACTATCATGAAGGAACACGCATTTTGCAAATTGTAGTCTTATTATGGAGCATAGGCTCAACTGCACCACCAACAATGTATCCATGCAGACTTATGTTGACTTTTGATATGATAACCTTTCTCTTTTATCAGCCAAGTTTAACACATCTACCGCCAGCCCGGAACCAAAGATGATCCCCTCGCACAATGATGATTGCAACAGTCAGACATAGCTAGCAGTTTACAAAGGGTATAATTTGTAGTATCAGCGGACTTTCCAGTATCCAATAAAACAAGAAACCTATGGATTTACTGCTTTTACTATATTTACTGTATCAAAATCCTCCTGAAGTAATTTTATAATTTGGCCTTCTACTTATAGATGATTATCAGTTTTGATGACATTTATTCATTTTTACATTCACATTCACCTTTTACATTCACCAGTTTGTAGCATCTATATATTTTAGTATATTTTTGAGACCATCCTGTTACATGTTAATATTGTGCAGCTTATCATTATTCTAAGAGTTATATAATAAATATTAATACAATAAAAATTAAAATATTTAAATATAATACACATTTATGGACATTACCAACACCATGAGTGAACATGACCAACATGATGATTTTGCCGGTAGGGAGGGCTTCAAATTTACCAGTTAAAACAGCTGCACTATGACAACATTGTACATAGAATACCAAATCAGTATCTTATAGCCATGCAGCGAGTCCTGCAGTAGTTCTGTATTATTGCATGAAAAAACTCATAGCACTTCAGGGTTAATATTATGTTTATTGTGAGAAATTGTCCTTCACCTGATCATCTATGACGTATACATGGGGTATGTTCTGTAAGAACCCAATAAGCTACCACTTCCATATATTTTTAATAACCAATTTTTCTACATCTTTTGAAAATAAATATACTTTCATTGTCAGAAGACTTCATCCATTGACCTTGGTTGAGAATTTCAGCCTTCACTGTTCCTTAGAGTTGATGACAATGGGAAAAATCGGTAGTTTAATATATGGAAGTGGCAGTTTACAGGGATTGTACAGTGCATTTCAAATGTATACATCATAGATGAGTAGGGGGACAATTTCTACCACTATACAAAATTTTCACCCAGAAGTGCTATGATTGTTCGATTGTAAAAATATTGGATTACTACTGCAGAACCAGTTGCCTGATTATGAAATTTTGCTTTGGTATTCAGGTAGGCTTTAAGTCTGGGACAGTGAAGAGGGAGGGATGATTCGTAAATAGTTTTTTCAGTATTGGTCTCAAAGAGCATCGGCTTTTTGAGCTTGTCACTCTGAAATTCAGAGCTATCAATATCTTTGATAGGAACATTGTTAATGTCTAATCAATTCAATAATCATGATTTGGGAGCCATCGAATGCACAAGACAGCAGTGCCAAACAGATGCTACTCAATATCGAGTCTCGATGCAACTGAAAAATATTCCTTTATTGAAATGATATAGAATGCAAGTGCCAATAAAGCTGTTCAACAAAATGCACTCACACAACTTTGGCTAAGCAAAGAACCTAAATGTTTAAATCAAGACATCTGAGAGTGACATCATCATAGTATGAGCAGAAATAGCAGCACATGTGATTTGTTTTTAATTATACAGAGTTTGACACCAGAGTACAGGTGTTGAACTTTTGCTACCAGCATGAGGTCAGCTGATATTTTTTCTGACCTATTTCTCATATTGTCACAGGCTGAGTACAGCTGGGAGAAGACATCGAGTAATCTGATAACGAAGCAAAAGCTCCAGAGCACGTGTAATAAAAAAAGATACAAAATCTGCATTCATAAAACTTGAAAAAAACACCTTTCCATATAATAGTGAGACAACAAATTCTTCTTGTCAGCTTTTTGCTCGATCCTTGTAAAGGTAGCTGCACTGTATGTAAAAAAAACATGGCAAGACAAAGCTGGCATAGCTGATGAAAACTGTAAACCAAGATGACATTCCATTTCGTTAGCGCTGACAAAATTGCTTCATTCAGCTGCTTCATCACCACCTTACCCAGTAGCAGACACATAAAGTCAGGAAGGTAGAGAGGAAAGTTAGCATATTCATTCACTCAGCAAAATGGCTACACCAAGATATGCTGATAAGCCTGGCCGGGTACAGGATCAACTCGGTACCGATACAGGTTATTATTCCAACATTGCCAACACAAAAATCTCTGAATTAGCAGAGAAGCCAAAGAAAACTAGAGACAGCCTGAAAGAAAAGAGAAAGAAACAGACTGATTGTCAAAACCTCCACAGAACTTCACCGAAGAGAAACCTCACCGCAGGGAAATGGCATCACCAAGAAACCTTGCCACAGAGAAACATTGGAATCTGGAATATAATTGTAATGATTTTTGTCCTTATCGCAATGGCGTTATCAGTGGGGATTTGGGTTTATATAACACAAGTTTACCCCACTCATATGCCGGCTCAACTCAACCTAGCAGAAGAAAGGATTCACAGAGAGAATAGTGAAGGTAAGAGAGATGTGACAGCCCGGTCCGAGGTTCCCAGGTTACCGGGTTACCGGGTTCTAAGGTTCACAAGTTCCCAGGTTCTCAAGTTCCTGGCTTACCAGGACCCCAGGTTCCAAGGTAGTAAAGTAATACTGATATCTCCCTCACTACAGGTTACATTTTATGGTTAAGTTTCTGTATGTATTTTGAGTTGCCCTAAATTGGAGCAAACTCTTTTCACTGAGAATGAAGCTACTAAGGGCTACCAAATGGATCTGAGAATTGTGTAAATAATCCAAAAGTTCACTGAAGAATACCCTTCATAAATAGTATATTTCATTGTAGATAACACAACTCTGGAGTCAACCACAACTATCCCTGTGACTAGGAAGAGTTACAAGACAACAACAGCAACACCAATGCCAACAACAGCAACACCAATGCAAATACACCAACAACAACGACAACAACTGCAATACCAACAACAGCTACAATCCCTACACCCACTAAAGTCATTAAAGCACCTACCAATAATCGGGTTGGAGGATTTCATTCCATGAAAAGCCTAATTTCAATGGATGCTGAGCCCTTAAACTAACATGTTAGCTGAGTTAAATGATGTAATTGGTGATCAAATGCTGCTGAAATATGATAATCCATCAGGGCATTACTCACCTCATTCATATCAGCTATCCTCTGTATCCTGTTCAGAGTTTTCACTCCGACGAAGGTCATCCCTAGCGGTACAGGTCTGAACCGTGCGTCAAAGAAGAATAGTCCGAGGAACGGGTTTACTCTGAGAAACTTAGCTACGTCCATGTAATTAGGGAGGGTGGCGGAGAGACCCACAATACGAATCATAGACTGGCTTGATTCAACCTGTAAACATGAGAATAGAATTTAAATCTGAGACAAACATTATTCGGTTGTTGCTTGGTAATCCATTTTACAACGTAGATAAGAAGTAATGTGTGATTATGCTTTCTATAATTTTTTGCTGCAAGTCAAAGTCTTCAATGCATAGAGAGTTATCCCCTCTACAGCACATGTACTGGCACATATTGTACTATACCGATGCCAAACAGAAACCCGGCTGTCCTTAAGTCAAAGACGCAGAGGGGAGCCTGTAACTGCACACACCCAGTTAAATTATAATTTCTACATTCATTCATCCTATGACCAGATACAAATAAAAACATGAACAAAATGACATGAGTAATACTCATGCTCTTAGATGACTAATTCCCAACCTGTCTGAGGGTTCTGGCGACTAGTGTGTCTATAACAGATCCTCTGTCTTCATGCAGCAAGTGCACCTCGTCTATGATGAGTAATTTGACAAGCTGTACAAGCGCTACGTCACCTGTCGACTTACGTGTCACCACATCCCACTTCTCTGGGGTTGTAACCAACATCTACAATCAACAGAATACAATTATCAAAGTTTGCAAGAGGTCATGTAATCATGTAATCATGGTGCTTGATAACCTGCACATAAGCTGCATCACTGCATCGCTGTTATCACTGACGCTGTCTTGATAACAAGAACTTTCCTTCATAGCTCAAGAGCAAGAAGGTTCTGTTACAAGGAATATCATAATCGTATATGTAAGATAAATAAAAATGCACAGATACCATTATTGTGTTCTTTAAACATGTCAGGATTCAATTTATTTGAAAGATGTAATATTCACTACCAAGTACCAATCAATAAACAAAACATGATATCAAACACCAATTTATACCAGACCTGAGTTTTGAGTATCTCAGTTTTAGTAAGAGACATATCACCAGTCAGTTCTCTCACAGATATACCCAGAGGCTCCAGACGTTTACCAAAATTCCTCACCATCTCAGCAGCTAAAGCCTTCATACCGTAATCCCTCACCTATAAGTCACCGGACTTATAAGTGAATCACCCCCCTCAGAAAAAATAAAAATGCCAGTTATAAGACACCCCACAGCTATAAGACACCCCACAGCTATAAGACACTCACTACACTACACTCACTACAAACGAACTAAGTAGTTTTGGGAAAAAAACTGCCCTCAGTGGGTTTCAAACTCAAAACTCCATGTTTACAAGTCGTACGCTCTACAACTGAGCTATTCAGCTTAGGTGACTATATTAGGTTTTGGTCCAATCTTAATATAAAAATGCTTCAAATGATAGTCGCGTCTATATGCTACTCTCTTATAGCCGCCTTCACTTATAAGTCGCGCGATCTATAGGTGAGGGATTACGGTAGGAGCCACGTACACTATCTACAAATTGGATATAGATGGAGAAGTTTCATCTAGCAGAGGTCTGTACTTAAGAAGTAAAGATATTTTATATTCATAACAATATCATGTTATAACAAACTGCTTTGGATGAGTATTATGTTGGTAAGAAAAGACAAGGGAAACTTTTCAGTAAATTACAGTCACATTCTCCATTTATTGAACTCAATATGAACGTTTATGACTAAAGGCATCAGCAATGTAAATGTCTCATACACAGAACTAAACATTAATCTTTGCTATCTTATAGGTAGCAGAAGAAAGCTTAAAAACTAAGAGAGTGGCAGGAAGGTGCCAGGGGAGCAACGATACACAATACTAAGACAAGACTATAAACATAACAGAGTATTTATATCGGTACCCGAGAGGCAAAATGGTAAATGGAAAATGTCCGCCAACATCAACAATATTATAACATACCTTAAACTTGTCCCTGTGTATGACTCCATTCTCTATATGCTGCCGGATAGTGTGTAGTATAGTCAGCATAGCTATATTAGTTTTAGCAGCACCAGTAGGAGCACAGATGAGCAGATTCTCATTAGTAGTGTAAGCTGTGTCAAACACAACACTCTGTATACGGTTCAGTGACTTTGTGTTTCTAAAGGCTATCTGTCCAACCTCTGGATAGATAAGCAAAGTTGTCAAATTTACAGATTTTCAGATTTATTTATAATCCATTGTTGAAATACCCTGGGGTATTAAATAAAACAGTTGGTGAGCTCTGGTAAAAAATAGAAATTGGATTCATAAAACTGGGTAGGATTAATACTTTCTGACAACTCAGATGGGTTCTTTGCAGACAGGCATACCAACTTCACCAGTGTTTCGAGAAACAACAGTACAGCTTCAAATTAACTGCCAATTCATTGTGGACTAGGCAGAACTTTTAAAGACCATTGAGGATGGGTAAAGGTGTAAATGTACCGAAACGAAGATTTCCACAGCAATCTGAATCTGAACTAGTTATGACAAAGTCAGCCTCACTCACTTGGTCGAGAGTTGATATGAGAATTCTCTCTTTGCCCACATCTACAGGAGCCTTCTGAGTGGCAGGCACGTTCACCTCTTCATACATCTTAGTGCTTTCCTTAGTAAATCCTTCGGGTAATACCAACTGTGTATAATAATAATAAAAGGTTTATAAAACTGAAGAGTTGCCCCCTCAACATCAGAGAGTGGATAACTTCAATTTGTTGTTTATTTTAACATTAATCTTTTTACTTTACATTGAGCTGCATCAAGATAAAACCTATTTCTTCTCTGGTAAACATCATCACATTGGGTAATAGAAGATTCATCTACAAGAATCATGTCAAAAATATAGAGTCATATCAGTAGTTGGACAACAAGAGGTTTTCATTCAGGCGTCCTCTCCAGATGAGATGATGTAAACAGACTGATCTATTTTTATTATCACATGGTAATATATGATGTGATAATAAACTAAACTAAACCATATACCTATCCTAATAGTGAGCATATCTGACCTTAGTTCCGCCGACAAAAGCAGAGCTCTGTTTAGCCTTAGCCATCAGATCATAAATAGAGGATATACGACAGCCTGCTCTCCTCTATTTATAGATCCTGAGAATACAGGTCTACTGGCAGCTGTCAGTAACTGCTCCTCTATGTCATCAAATATCAACAATAATCAGGTGTAACAAAGCTTAATGATTTTTATATTTTATATCCAAATTTTCAACTGATGCAGCTCAGACTCCTTTTTATTTTATCGCTCACTTATGTGCCGTAGTTTCGATGCTATCAACCTATTACAGGATGGATATTAGAAATAGGCAATAAACAAACTTCAAATGAATAAAGCTTAAATATACTCCAAGATGAAAAGAAATTATTATTACTACTGGTCAGCGTTGTGTGAAGAACCTGGCAGACATGATTCACCAGTAGAATTATTCGCGATGAGTGATGAGTGTTCAAGACAGTGAATGATAGACCGACCTTAAAAAATATATACATAATTTATAATAAGTGTGCGTGTTGGAGCTTATATCAAAATACAGTACCAGTAGCGGGGTCGGTTTTTGTATATAAGAAGGCATCATAATATCAAGCTGTGAACTTATAACATTGAAATTTGAAAATATGAAATAAAAAAATACTAGTGTTGTATCTTTCACAATCTTCTGCCTTCTATTGAGTTTATGGATCACGAACATATAGATACTCTCCGAGTATTAATAATGTTAGCTGGTGAGTCTTCACAAAAAAATACCACATAATTCCCATAAGTTTACAGATGGTTGGACCATTGTACTGATTACAAACGATGGGGGACGCAAATTTTCTCAAAAGACATCTTGAAAGAATTATTTTCTTTATGTTATTTGACTAATCTTGAAAAATTTTCTGCAATTTGATTGAAATACATACAAATGAGACCCAGAGATTACTCTATATAATCTATGAACCGCTGATATACAGCAGTTTGACTTTTTCGACTAGATAACAACTGCTGGTAATACAATTATTGCAAATCGTTAGTGATAACAGTGAGGAATTTGAGTGTACTCCTATCAAGGAGGTAAAGATGGTACCAATCAACCATGGTGGCCGAGTGGTTAAGGCGTTGGACTTAAGATCCAATGGACGTATGTCCGCGTGGGTTCGAACCCCACCCGTGGTAGAATTTTATAGATATTCTGAGATCCGTGCCTTGATTAAAATGAATGTAATATAAGCCAATACTGGGACTGTCAATCAAGTCTGCATGAGTACATACACAACTAGTTTCCTCCAGAAACAATATGAGCCTTTGATGTGTTGCTCTGGAGTGTGCAGCAGATGTTTGATTGAGGTTGGTGGATTAATCAACTACCTCAATGCCTCAACACTTTGAGGGATGTCCTTTTAAGTAATGTGGATGTAACTCATAAAAAATACTCTGTTAATTTCTGCATAGTTTTTATGTGGGAAGCCTTCCTGGTAAATATCACGAGATTGAAAGATGGTTATACAGGGTCAAGGATTGATAAGGGGATTTAACCTACATCCATTTGGATGAATAATGTTTTTTTGCACGGGTATTTAAAATAAACTCCCCCAACTCACCCAGGCGCAATTCACAATGCTGCGCCACTTTGATATATTTTAAGTATCTTAAGCACACCTTCAATTGGTTTTACTACACATATGTATCCAGCCATTTCTTTTATCTTCAAAAATAACTTTTTTCTGAAGTGCTATGAGGCACTGGATATGTGTTTATATACAGCCGTATTTAATTTATCATAAACAAAGTTTCAAAAAAGAAACAGTAATTTTAAAAGAAATATATTGTGTTTAGATAATGGAAAATGGCTTTTCACAGTAAAAGATGGTATTTTAAGGGTGTAAATTTTTTCTCAAAGGGAGTCAATTATTGCACCAGAGGGTGTAAATTATTTCTTAGAGCGGGTGAAATTTTCACAGAGGATAAATCAACGTGGCCCTAACGATACAAAAATAGGATCAAAACTAGATACATTATGAAGGTTTTTAGCAAATTATATCAGGATTAAAAAAATATCTGTGATTATTGTGAGAACTGCGGATATAGGTGGTACAATCCCAAGTAAGTCGACAGATAGTCATGCTGTCACGTAAATCTTATATACTCAAACAATCATAACTCACCTATTATTATTTATCATTCTAACTATTATGCACTTTTTGTTGCTCCTTATGTCCACACAATTAGATATTGAATTTAGTTAGGGTCTGCTTTGGAATATTATCAGTGAGATTCTGTTTAAATGCATTCTGTGAGCATGTGACCATGTTGTGTAACAGTAATAGGTCTATAAGTATATTGTTGTTTTCCTGCTAATAGCTTTGCTAACTAGGATTTACCAAAGCTTGGCTAAAATTTCAATGGAAAATTATGAGATAATTATGAACCAGCTGAACCATTCTAAGCTTTGACAATGGATAATGATTGCGGATTGATGGATCTAGGGAAAAAAAGCTTCAAGCTTGCAGCTTTCCCTAATTTTAGCAAAATTATGCTCGAGTGCTGGCCTCAGTGGCTGTAAAAGGTAGCTCAACAATCATCTCACATTAAAGTCTTAGTCGATATTTCGATATTTTAGTTTGGTAATCCTGCAAACTATTAGCTTTTTGAATTTAACTCACGGGTATATAAACGTAGAACGGTACTAACCGAGTTGCTCTTCTGATCCAGACGCTGCTTGGACAGATTGGGCCGGTGAGAAGCTCCACAGACGGCTATGGTGAGTTTGACATATCCACTAGTTTTGAGCAACTGCTTCTTTGCTGCTCAAATTTGAATTTTGTTCCGGTTAGCCCAGGGTTTTTATAAATTTAGTATTTGATTAAGGCATGTCATTGTAGCCTTCTTTGAGCCAAACAAGTTTTTTCTTTTAACACCTTCCCACTCTACTAGTAAGCTTGTGGCTACGAAAGAGGGGCCAGCTCAAATCGTAGGTGAATTTGATTAATCTAGGTCTAAAGCCATTTATGCAGTATCCTAAATTCTCCTAATTAGAGTCTCTCTAGATTTTTGCTGTGTTACATTAATATGGGAGAAGCTTACTACAAAGGATGTCACTTAGACCCATGTTGTTAACTTGTCACCGTTAGCTATGAAGTTTCTTCAACCAAATGAATCTCTACATTTTAGTTCAAAACAGTAACAGTGAAGGTTATCGTTTTGATCACAAGATAATCACTTTGAATTAGGAATTATTTTTTATCCCATCAGTGTCAAAAATGTAGGTACTAAATCTAATGCTAGAGACGCCTGTCACTGCCGCCCTACTCATTTTTGGCTTGTAATTTTGCAGTCGCTGAGTTGACAACCGAGTGAAATCGCCTCACAAGCTAGCAATTCTAACTCCTTAGCTATGTTTGTGCCTCACAATGATGCTCGTTTAACACAGACGGCTTTTGACCTAAGCTGTGTAGAGTTGTCTTTCTTATATCAATGTGGGCAATACTCCTGATATAGTTTGTCACAAAAGGTCACAAAGATCATCTTTTTTTTTTATTTATGGAAAGTTTGCTCCTCACAAATCTCCTTTTATGTAGTATGTATGTCTGTATCAATTAATAAAGCAAATCTCTTAACAACCTTTGTTTCCATTCATGATTTTAGGCACAGCTTGGAGAAAGAGGACAGGATGGACTTCACACAGGTGACAGGGCAGCCACTCACCAGCAGCAAACAGCAACAGACAGCAGCGGCAGCGGAACTCACTGGATCTCAACGGACAACAGAGCCACAGTAAACGACTAAATACGATAATAAACGATACCAACCGACAGTAACGACAAAAAGCGCTAATAAACGACACCAAACAACAATCACGACAAAAAGCGCTAATAAACGACACCGAACGACAATCACGACAAGAAACGAAACTAAAAACAGGTCAGATTAATAACATATCTTGCATTACCCTTTATTATTATTGGTGTGGAGTAGCAGGCATCAGAATTATATAAGGAAAGTTGCACAGTTACTACTTAAACTAAAGCAAATAAGCCCGGACATTAAGATATCATGCCCTTAGTAAAAGTTATTAAACATATCTGGAGAGAGGGTTTAAAAGTAAAACAAACAAGATAAGAGGGCAAAACGGTAACTCCATTCCTTGCATTCTATGACTGACTCGACTATCAACGACTCAAATCAGGTTTTTGCAAATTATTCAATATTAAATAGTCAATATAATTTTCACTTTAGGTCTCACTCATTTTATCACACTTGAGAATTAGAATGTTGCTTTTAGGCACTGAGAAACAATTCAAATTATTTTCCCTAAGATCAGCTTAATGAAATCAAGCTCAATGTCAATTCTTTCAATTTAAGCTCCCACTCATTTGATTACACTTGAAATCTTAAATGCCGCTGTTGAAACAATTCAAATTAAATTTTCCCCTCAAATCACTGAATATAACTGTTAGGTCAACATTTGTTTATAATTCAAGCTCTCGCTCTTGAAAAAAACTTGAAAGTTTAAATGCTGCTTCTATCTATGTACTGCAAACATAACTCAATATTCAATTCTTCCCCTAAGATCAGTTATTTTGCGAATTCCTCAACCTGGATTTCTAGTCAAAACTATTTTAGGTTAAGCTTTCAGCCACAGAACTGTTCAGCTGCTGTTGTGATCTCACTAACACTTAATATAACTCACTAACTCTCTCACACTCACACTAACATTCACACAGCAGACTGAGAAATCATGTGTGCTGGAGGCTTAGTACAAGTTTGCCAACTCTGGTTTGGAGGTGTTGAGGTGTGGGCATGGGGATATTGAGGCGCCTTTGTATCCACATGTCTCCTCCTCTAACAACCTGTAATCCAGAGGAAACAGACTTGTTCTGTAATTGACCATACCATATATCAGTTTTTTTGCGGCTTTAGCTTTTTCAAACTTTGGATCTATAACCAAATTCGGTTCGTCACACGTTTTCATATAATTTTTTATTGAAAGCTTTTGTATTTCTTGCTCCAAACAGTAACCAGCCAAACATTTAATTTGAATATCCCTGAAAAAAAGTATCATGACATGACTGACTGGCACTGAGAATGTCTGCTTACGCAGCTACTGACTCAATCATTACAAATAGCTGAAAGTGTAATGATTCAGGAATATCAGCAATTATTCCATGATCCCTGACACTTAAAAAAAAAGGAAAGCATCCAACCGTAAAACAACACCTTGACACCTGAGAAACTCCTGCGAAATAACACCAGAACAACAAGCAATTATGAACCATCTCTCTCAGTGCACCATCTTCCGAAAACACAACCCACAATAGGCAACCTTTTGAGCAATCATCTTGAGTAAATGATAAATCTTGAAAGTAACTATGCAATGCTTGTATTGAGCGTACTTACAGTCAGTAGAATGAAGATAAGATAAATTAGGGTTCAGGCACATGAAGTAGGACTGTTACCATTGCTAAGTTATATTAGGGGTTAGGCTCATGAAGTAGAACCACTGCTAAGTTTGATTAGATACATGAAGTAGGACCAACGTTAAGTAAGAAGTAGGACTCATTGGTAAGATTAGCTAGCGTAGTGATAATACAGCTTGCAAATAGAAGTAATATTGAAAAAAACCGGTAAAATTATCTTGAAATGAATGACTGCCGACATTGATACATGCAGCACAAATGCCCGAAACTACAACCATCCCAAAACATATAAGCAAACGTCAACCAATAAATCAAAGAGGTATTCTACCCTATAAGCATCCCACCACAAAGCAATAATCCTTTAAAAGCTGGCCAATAAAACCTGACCTGTAAAAACCAACTCGTAAAAATCGACCCGTCAAAACCGACACGCCTAAACCGACACGTAAAAACTGATCCGTAAAAATGACCCGTCAAAACCGACACATTAAAACGGTCTCATGAAATTGACCAGTGGAAGCCGACCCGACCCGACCCGACCCGACCCGTGAAATTCGACTCGTAAAAATTGACCGTCCAAAATTGTCGCAGTAACAATCTACCATCTGCAAAATTATTACCAAAAACAAAATGCAAATGACCCTCCATTATAACCCCTCTCTCAATAAACAATCTGTCAAAAAACAAACAATCAAAAATTGCATCATCAAAGGATCTCATACACGGTTTTACTCATTGCATATTATTTATTACTGCATCGCCATAAGATAGGTCATTATTATTATTAGCACAATAAAATAAATGAAGAATACAGCTAGGGTTTTAACTTTTTTCGATCATGTTAGATAAGGGTTAAGGCTCATGAAGTAGAACTCACACCACTGCTCAGTTGGATTGAGACACATGAAGTAGGAACACCGCTAAGTAAGATTTAGCCAGATGAAGTAGGAACACCGCTATGTTAGATTGAGACACATGAAGTAGGTGTACTAATTGTACAGCTAGTAGAAGCCAGACTGTAGAAAATAGTAGTACTAACTTAAGGTGTTATGTCATGCTTGTATATGTTTAGTATATTTTGGTATACGTCACTGGAAATGTATAGTTAGGAATGGTACAGCGATATTTAAGAAGTGCCTGAGGGACACCCGACGCATGTTTAGCTATCGCCAGTGGAAACGCAGATCCTTCGAGCACTCAGTTTGGGTGGCATCTTGACTTCTTCTCTCAGCGTAGTCAGGAGCTGACGGCTCGTCTGGATCGGGACACACTCTGGGTAGCAGCATCGCAACGCTTGGATCGCAGGGCTCACCATCATCTTCTAGTACACTACAGGGCCAGCTGAAGTGAACGGCATCATCAGGATATGGGTAATCATACCTTATATTGATTGATTTGTGTATGTTATCTTGAACTTTGTGAACAGCGTGCATAGCTGAAAAAGTAGACTACTCTTGAACCATGTACAATGGTTGAACCGTGTAGGCAACGGTGTAGGCAACCTTTTAAGCAATCATCTTGAATAAATGAAAATTATGAAAGTAAAAATGCAATGCTTGTATTGACTGTGTTTGTAAACTTGAACATTGTGAACAGCGTGCACAGCTGAAAATGTAGGCTACCCTTGAACCATGTACAAAAGTCGAACCGTCTGGGCAACGGTATAGGCAAGCTTTTGATCAATCATCTTGAGTTGAGTTGAGTTAATGAAAATTATGGAAGTAAAAATGCAATGCTTGTATTGAGATTTTTTTAAACTTGAACTTTGCAAATGGTGTAGAGCAACCTTTTGAGCAACCCAACCTAGTGAGCAATCATCTTGAGTAAATGATAAATCTTTAAAGTAACGCTGCAATGCTTGTATTGAGTGTAACAATGCCATTACTTAGAACGCATAATCATTTAGTTTCATTATGTCCTTGCTGCTATTGTTGCATTCAATGTTGTGTGTTTCTTGGCATGTTGTTGTTTATGTTGTGTATCATGTGTATGTTCTCATTGAGTCCTTGTTGACTCCTGTGCCATGAATAAATATTTCCACAAGTTTTTGATAAGCTGACTTGATATTGCTTGAAATCTGATAATGTTTACAAACGCAAACCTTTTAACTGTCAAGAAAAATAACCACCAGACATCTTCATGGCAGGGTATTGAATCTACTAGCATTTCTACTGTTTCATCTATTATTAAAAAAACCTACAGGCCTACAATTTCATCATTTCAACGGACATAAAATCATGCAATTCATAACCATCGCTGGTTCAACTTACAAACAACATTTTATCGATGCATCGTAATAAGACAACCGGCATGTATCGTAATCCGCCAACATCACATCGCCGGCATTTCACTTATCGACTTTCACAACACTGATAGCGACATCAGTATGCACAAACCGACAGTCAACAATTAGCACTAGCCAGCTAAATTAAAATTTTTTCAATGTAGGAAGAGAATTAAACTATTTTTGGGTGTCTTTTATTTAATCTTTTTCTTATTTTCACTCCTTTGCCTTCATCTACTCCTGTTGAAATAACACTACACCGACTCTGCGCCTGTGAAAGCTACACAATTTTTTACAAACCAATAATCTATAGTGTATTCAACCGGAAACATTAGCTATGACGGTTAGCATTAGGAAAGGGTAGCCATTTAAAAAAAATTCTCTGAGAAAGGAATAAAAAAACTTCTTGTTATTTTTTATTTACATATCCATTCTCTCTCTCACTCACTCCTCTGCCTTTAACTCCTTCATTTCATTCGTTCTTACTTATCAACTATTATTTACTACTAGGTTATTTATGTATAAGTGTGTGTGTGGTCGCATGTGTTTGTGTGTGTATGTAGGCTAGCTGCGCTGAATAACAAACCCTAAATTATACCATTTCAGAGATGGGGGCCAGGGTTCTTGCTTTGGTGAGTCCAAAGATTCTTCAGGCCCAGGGCAGCTGCTCAAACTTGGTTGTTACTTATCCTTCCAGTTTACGCTAGCTGACCTGAACCTAAAAGAGACATTTCAACAACACCCGTTGACCTATCTAATACATTGGTGCACAATGCCAGTACTTGATATAGTCATTATTTTAGTGTTATTAGTTATAACTTTTCATCATATTTATTTAATCCATTTAATTAGTTATACGCTTGAATGCTTCAATAGGTTTCCATACCTCGGTTATTATTGCCACCACCAATCATTATTTACATAATAATTAATAAATTTATCTGATTCATAATTTATTATAGCTTTTCCTTTATATCTTTCCATCATGCTTCTACTTGTACAAACTCTTGATCTCTTCTTATTGAATTTTCTCAAGGTGGGATTCATCATTTATATAATTAAATATAAGCAACACTTTGAAGAAACAATTAAATTGAAATACTTTGTTTCAAAATTTGAAATATTTTATAGAATTTACTTTATTACTCATCACAAAACTACATTGCTGTTAAAATGAGACTTTTATCCTCAACTCAATCCTGAGTTGTTAAAACCCATCGCTAGGCTGTGCCGTGGCCATACAAATAGTTGGCTTTCTCATTTATCCCAGTAATATAGGGTCACTGAACTAAATTCTTCTCATAGAATGGAAATAGTATCATACCATCATACAGTTAGAACACTCAACACTGGGACTCCTCTGCAATAGATTGGCTGTCCCTACTAGCATGAAAATATAGTCTGGGATATTGAGTTGTTTACAAAGCTGTAAACAATAATAATATGCCTATATAAAGTCGATGATTTGGGCTTTCCTAGAATGCTACTAGGGACTGGCTTTTTTGCGAGCCCTTTGTTTGGCAAAAGAAAGCTAATGATGCTATTCCAGATATGGAATTCAATGTATAGGGTAATTAACAAATGAGCGTCAATGCCTTCTGCTCAAACAAAATAATACTGCTGAAGGCTTTATTGTTAAGGGAAAGCAGCACCCGAACATGCGTTCCGCTGATGTACATCAAAATCGAGCACAAACATAAAAAAAATAATTTATTTTCATACGGTATCACGATTGTTATTTTTCATTTCAAAGTTATTATCTGTGAGGTTGCGAATATTACAGATTTGACCACCTCTGGGATAGCCAAAAACTAAGTTCAATTTCAGTGTTGAAACTAGACTTAAATTAATTAAATTAAGCTATTTGAGGAGAGTGTAACCTGTTAATAGCCAGCCCTATTGAACCACAGAGCTTGTGCCTACTGTAATCAGGGAGTTTGGGACCTGATTTGGGTCCCAGCCAAGTGAGGAGCAGGGAGGGATATTCCCACCCTGTCGGGTAACAGACAATGCGGTTATATTGAATTACAAAACCCAATATTGAATCTACTTTGGCCATTAAGCTTTTGTCCCAATATGGGCCAATATGCCTAGTTATTGGCGGATGTTGTGTGCTTGACAGCAAACTCCTACTTCAAAATCACTGCAGCAAGGCAATTCAAGGATCATTGTTTCATTAGAGGAAACAACATGAGATCGTGTCTCCTATATCTTATTTCTAGCAGATGAACAGCTTATTACTCAATGATATAATGGTATTTCACACTAGTTATTATTTTATAGTCATACCATATAACTCAATTGATCAACTAGGTCCTTTGTCAAGCAATTGACCAATGGTTTGGACCCATGAATCATATGTAATAGGAGACCTACACAATAATGAAGTAATCCTACATACCCCTCATTATAATATCGATCCACTCAGAAAAGTCATCATTAAGACAATAGTGAAGAAAAATTAATAAAACTGAGAGGGACACTAGTTGTAGGTTATAATATAGTGGTTATCCCCTAACTTACTGCATATATCTAATAAGGGGGCGTTTCCGATTTCAAAGCTTGCCTGAGTGTACGTTTTTATGCTGTTTAGGCAGGAACAGATCAAAAATAATATCATAAAAAGAGAACAGAAAACTTTGAAAAAGGCTTAACATCTTGTAAACAAGAGAAAAATGAACGGGCAAACTCCAACTGCCTAAACGTTCAAAAAAATTTGAAACTGAAGGCTAATCAGCACTGTCGTGACAATTAAATTAATATTCTAGGGCATCTCCTTTGGTGATGGGCCAACTTGGCAACCTTCAAAAATCAGATTATCTGGCCTAAGCTTGCACTCTACACATATAAAGCACTCTATAAAACTGTCGGAACTCAGTCGCTACCCTAATATCGTTATAGCCTGGTTTGATAGTTTATCATCATCGAGTTAGATGATACAACATTGATTGATATCAGTGTGTGTTTGTGATTTACAGAAGAACACATTTCTTCCTCTTCTTGGGCGGCTCCGGAGGCTCTAGGGCTGCTAGGATCGCCTCGTCAAATACGTTCTTTAATCCTTTCTGTAATTAAAGAGACACAAATATATAATAACATAATCACATTAATTGTTTCACATGTTGCCTGGCTCTACGGCAAGGGAAACAAAAATATGATTCTGTTACCACACAAGTTTTTATTGAGTTTGTGTAGTCTATTTTAGCATTAGCATGGAACAATAATAATCTGTTGATATATGTTTATAAGACATCATTGACATATTTATAGATATTTACAACAGCCAGATTACTATACATGTTATAACCAGATCCAAAATTAGTCTTCAAAACTCTCTTTTACCAACTGTTATGTGGGATACGACACTAGTATCAGATAAATAACATAATATCAATACTTAGTTTTGTCATACCACTAACCTGAGTTAAAGCAGAACATTCGACGTATTTAACTGCTCTAAGGTCTTTAGCTAATTTCTCTCCTACTTCCACAGTGACAGGTCGCTGTCTGTTCTTTTGTAGTTTCTCCAGAGTACCTGTATCATCTCTCAGATCCACCTGAGTCCCGACCAGGAGGAACGGTGTCTTCTGACAATGGTGCGTAATCTCAGGTACCCACTAAAAAAGTGTTTAATTATGGCACATTACACATGATGGTTAATTGGTCTTATATTAACCTTCAACCAACTGCCAAAAATTGTTATTTAATAAATATTCAATTGCCTTTCTACCTCATATCACCATTGAGGCTTTTGGATTCATTGCATAGTTATTGTTTTAATGTCTTTTAACTTTTCACATGAGGAGTGATACAAACATCAGCATTAACTAAATCAGGGAGTATAATCCCAAACTCCCTGACTAAATTGATCACAAATTGTCAAGTTGTCTTTCCCTGAAAAAGTTATGGGCACACAACTCTTAAATTAGTAAATGATAGTGATGGTAGGTGTTTGTTTCAGAGCAGCACCAACTGCTCTAGAACATGTAAAGCTATGAAAGGGGGTCAAAATTAATATGATAGGCGTCAACCATTATTAAGTCTATGGTGTCAAATAAATCTCAATAAACCTAAACGCAATTTACCTTTTCTTTGACGTTTTCAAATGATGAAGGAGATACAACACTGAAACAGACTAAGAATACATCAGTCTGGGGATATGAGAGTGGTCTGAGTCTATCGTAGTCTTCCTGTCCTGCTGTATCAAATAATCCCAGTGTGTAAGGCTCACCTCCGATCATCACAGTGACAGCGTAGTTATCAAATACCTGACAAAATATACAGACAGTTATTATATATATCAAGTAATCAGTAATGAATAAAAGTGTGCTTGTCAACTCATGGGATAGAGCTATGGGTCATCATCCCAAATGCATAGTTTTGACTCAACAGACAATAGCACCAATTATCAACAAAGCTTGGTGGGGTAGAAATTTGATATCGGCTCACTGACATTATGCGTTGCGATACTGATGACATTACACTATACATTATTTAGTAGGGATCACGAATTTAGTTACAACTATGATTAAATTAACTTCCTAAAATCAGAAAGATACCAAACAATATATTGCCCACATCCAGCATCAATATTTTTCGCAGAAAGACTGCGAAGTATCAATGTTGCATATGCTCACATTGTTTGAGGTCTGAAGCTATCATTGCTTCACCTTTGGCAAGTGGAGCACTACTGCCACTCACAACTTGGGCACTCAAACTGGTAATAACACCGATGATGTTGTGCAAAGACTTCCACTTACCGTAGGTACATATTCTGAGGGGAATTTGTTGGTTGTGTATGATATGAGGAGGCAGGTCTTTCCCACAGCACCATCTCCCACTACAACACACTTGATTGTCTGCATAGTCCCTGTGTGCTGTTCCTTGTGTTAGATATGACTTCACCCCAAGAAGCTCAGATTCGATTTAATCTACAAAATAGCATTAAAACTTATTGGACAGTACAATATCACTGATTTACAATTTGAGTATATCAGACCAAAAAGATATCTGGTCTGGGTACTTTGCTTTCAGTGTCGAAGTTAGAGTACATCCACAGTATTATTTAAAGGGCAACCAAGGTTTCGCAGCAATGCATTAATGGGTAGCAAATAATGTGCTGGGCAGCATCAGCTTTGTGCATTACGCGATGCAAAACTCAAAGTAGTTGCTGACTCTAAGCTGGGTAACACTTCAGTTTAGGGGAGGTTCCAAGGCTTTGCTGTAATAATTATAGAGCACAGGCTAAATAATAACAGGAACAGGAAACTGCTATGTGGTATTCTCTTTTAGCTAAGTTTGAGTACCTGATGGAAGAAATGTTTCACAAGAATTCTGGCTGAATAATCATCTGAATTATATTTTGTCTTTTTCCCCATGCAGAAGGTGCAATCTGCTATTAATCAATGGCCATCAATGAGAAGTTGTTTGAAACCTTGGTTGCCCTTTAATTAAACAGTAGAGGCTGATTTCAAGCAGCAAATGACTCAAATCACAAGCCCTTCTTGAAATTCTGCTACCACTACCGACATAATGTGGCGATAAGCAAGCGCATTGTCCTTTCAAGCAATTCCCTAATTAGATATCACATAATATGTAAGCAAGTAGTCAACGTAGGGGTGGTGAAGCGGTGAGTGTGTGTTAGTAGGCTATTAGTGTCTATTCTGTTGTTGCTTATCCATATGAGTGATGTCCATTGTTGTATTTTGCCACTTGACTCCTACTCTATTGACTGGGAACACTGTCAACCACACATGATTCAGATGGCTGCTCCAAATCCTGGGTCTCTGGCAATGTTTGACTGGCACATGGCCACTGACTTTTTGGACTGGTAATGGCATTCACTTTCAGCAGTTGAGTTAAGCATTGCTTGCCATGGACCAAGGTTTGGAGTAGGCTGGTGGCCTTCCGCTTGTTTGATATAAGCAGCAGGGAGGAGAACTCCTTGGTAGCAGAACTAGAATTACACTGTAGATTAGGGTCATATTTTCATAAAGTGATAATTATCATCTTCACTTACAAGGCCAAGGGGCTCAACTGACAAATTAAAATTGTTTTTTAAGATTTTGACAATTGGAAATATCCAAATTTCATACCAAGAGTGGGCATGGGTCATTATGTAAAAAGGCATTCGGGTAAGGTATATTAGTACTAACCTTGGTTTTTCTCTCCAACCCCTATCTAGGTTTGCAATTGTACTAGCTAATTTTCATGGATTTTCTGGTACAACAAAACAAATTGAATTCTGTTTTTTCTTTCGCCTCCCAATAATTTAGGTCAGAAACATGGCTACCATACTTCCGGTTATAACAAAACAAGGAGTTGTGCCCATTTTAAATGTGAGAGGACAACTCGCAATTGTTAGGTTAAACCAGGGAGTTTTTATATGCACGTTCTGCAGGGAAGCTTGGGGCTTTGGCATGTCTCACCCTCCCTGCTCCCTGGTGGATATAAACCAGTTTATTGTAGTATTCATGCTGCAGTACGGTGCGGCCTGTTCCTCCCACACAGGACGGTTTTTTCAGAGATAAACTTCTTACTCGGTTCCAGAACTAGATAGATATTTTGGTAATCTGCCATACTCATACTGCACAAACTATATGCCTTTATTTCAGTTGGCCATCTTTTTTAATCTTTTGAGCAAATATTATATCTTCTATCGTTAGGAGCGTATGCTTCAAGCTATTTCAATTAAATTATTGAACAGACTGTGTTTATCCATGATTGCGACAAGATACAGATTGGCCACAAAAATTTATCACCCAAAGACATTACCATATACATGTAAGTGTTTGCAGAGTTCAAGTTTGTAATAACATCAGTAGTAATACAACATACATCTCTAACAAAGCCATTTACACACCAATCAACAACCAACTCATCAGGGAACTAATGGGCTGAAAGCCGAGTGCTCTCTGGTAAAATTCAAACTTCAATCTAAGTTTGTAGGACCATAATTACAGTTTTCGAATCATTCAGTTCATGGCCTCACATAGTAGGCGTCCCATCCCATTAGCAGTCCAGATATTTTTCACTTTACAAACCCGACGGCCTGCACATTCACTGCCTCTCTCAATAACACCACATTGATTCTAAAGTATTTCCTCATCTTTGTGTTCCATGACTTCCATCTTTAGGATATGATGTCCGGGTACCATAGCTAACCCCAGTGTTCTAGGTTCCTGGGGAAATCCTACAATATACATATAACCCACAGAGTCACGCTTTAAACCAAATACTTCATTATCACTGTGACAACAAACCATACAAGATACAGGCGTTCAATTACTTGTTCTTACATGCATCAACAGCACAGCCATAGGCCCTATAATAGAACCATATTGTTTACAAATTTCATGCTCATGCAATTTGTCGGACATGGACCTACATTTACGCTGCTTTTTTGCATGAAGTGAATAAGCACAATGGCGAAATGAATACCACAAAACACTTATTTGAAATTTGCAACCATAAAACTATATACATATTGAGGAGGATAATATTAGTGATACTTTGATAGGTAGATGCTGAACATTACCTGGTGGGAGATACTCTTCACATTGTCCCAGGATAACATTAGCATCTCTATCTGTACAAGAGAATGTACCTAAAAATGATTAAAAATTATCAATCAATCATTGATGCGGTAATATGACCCTTCAATTGGATCATGGTGAAAACCAGATGACAAACAAGTAGGACTAATCAGAGAATATGTACCATAGCATATACCATCTTTTTCCAAGGCCGTTACTTAGTATGCTACTTGATATGATTAGTTACTGCTGGAGCAAAGAGTCAGATAGATCTCATTACAGCTAAAATGCTACCTTCTATTACCAATGTAGTGCAAGGTATTATAGACTGCAGGTAGTAAATAGGGAAAAACAGATAAGAGTGCTGACAACTCAGGCTACATTCGGGAATGCGCAGGAAAGAGGCATTAATAATCACGCAGTTTTAGGGAGGAGAAGAGAATGATAGAAGACAAAGAAGTTGCACCAATACTGGACACCTCAGCATATCTCATGTAAGTTGAATACACTACATGGTGCCAGAAGTAAACTAGAGAGTATTAGTGAAGGTTTTGATCTAAGAAGTGGCAGGGGAGGCCATATTTGAGAGAGAGGAATAGTGAGGTCTTTGAATCAATAACCGACATTGATCACGTTACGAACATGGACAATAAATTTGGAAGGAGTGATTTAAGACTCCAGAGTTTAGCATGGAGAATGGTGCTGAGTTGGAATGTCGGAGGAAGTTTATCAGACGTTTTGAAATAGCTGTGATTGGTGCAGGGTTGAGATACAAGGACAGTGATGGAGTTAGGTCCAGGAGAAAGGCAGAAGATAGTCAAGTAGAGAAGTCTGAAATAGAGCAGAGAAAAGCGGCATTACTGTTAGATAGCCTGGAGGAATACGGTATGAACATTTTTGAGACATGGGATGGTGATGTGGATGCCATGCAATATGAGCAACTGAAATCGGCGTTTGACAACCATTTTGCAAGCAGAGAAAACATAGTCGCGACCAAACATAGGTTCTTGCGTATGGAGCAGAGGAGAGATGAGAGATTAGACAAGTATATAGAAAGGGTAGAAAGGAGTGGCAGTACATGCAGATGGGGCGGATCGGAAGAAGAGATGAACACCCTCATTGTTATCAAAGGAATGCATGTAGATAAGATGAGAGGTGAGCTGCTGTTGAAAAAGGAGTTAGGGGTTTGGGGTTTGTAGATATGAATCAGCCCAGGCTGCAGCCAAAATTATCAAGTCAGGAGAATCTAAGCCCGTTTCAGAAGTTGACCTAGTTGAAGTTAGTCAGGAGAACTCCACAGTTGATAAAGAGCAAGCCGGTATAGACAGGGTTGTAGCAAGTAATTTTAGTTCAGGATTCAGAGATCGTGGAGGGAGCAGAGGCCGGGGCCGGTGGACATGTGGACGCTACGGGGGTCATGATTACAGATGGTGTGCGAGAAGGTGAGAAATGAGAAAGGAGAAAAGAGTGGTCAAAGGGAGGCCCTAAAGGGATATTAGACAGAAACACTTATACACTATATAGATTTCTACTACCAGGACTTCGGTATCAAATATATTACCCACAACGAGGACTATCAATAACAATATAGAAAGAGAGGAGGATGTAGTGCAAGGTATAATAGACAGCAGGTAGTAAATAGGGAAACACAGATAAGAGTGCTGCATAAGAACTCAGGCTACATCCGGGAATGCGCAGGAAAGAGGCATTAATAATCACGCGGTCTTAGGGGGGAGAAGAGAATGATAGAAGACAAAGAAGTTGCACCAATACTGGACACCTCAGCATATCTCATGTAAGTTGAATACACTACAACCAAGACTAGAGCATATGGAGTTAATCCAGACAATGAAGAGGGAGTTCATTGATCCAGCATTGCTTGCTCTTATTTATATTGAATATCATCTATGTAGTATGATAATTTTGTTTGTGGTAAATAAATAAATGACTGAGTCAGAACATTGTTTACCTCATTCTATGCATTGATTGACTGATTAGAGCAAGGGGTACTCCTTGATTAGAGTGAGTGGAAGTTGCTGCTGAGAAGCTTAACTATCTCAACAACATTAATATTTGCTAGTCATGGAGTTGACTGTAGTAGCCCAGTAAGTAGTAGAGAAGAGTGTGAACTGAAAAAGTGAAACTAATTAAAGCACTGCTACTGCTCTGCAATCATCATCAATGAGTTTGAATAATAATCTGACAGTGCATACTACCTATAAGGATTCTTCCATCAGAAATTTTCACACGCACTGATCTGTTTAGCCATTGCTTCAGCTTTCCTCTTGAATCCATGACAATCCTGGAGAAACTGAGCATGAAATAGAAATCAATCTCTCAGTGGGTCTCTTGTTAAAATCTTCACTCTAAGAGAAAATAAAAATGTCCACTACAAACACTGTTTCTTCTCAAGTACTCTATTTTCTACTTTTGCAAAAAAAAATTGTTTCATGGTCAACTCTAAAGAAAAAAATTAAAGTATTTTTTGGGAGAAATGATGAATAATTTTGTGATACAAACAAAATTATATTTTCATGCTTTAGAATTAGAATTATTTTCATGAAGATGTTGTTTATACACTACACTTCGCTGCAGTACTGCTGGTTGCTGGGCAACATCATATCAGTCTAACTTTTTTTCAAAATGATTAGCTACAAATTGCCAGGAAAGTTTGTCCAAAGATACTACACCCCTAATGAGGTGTCAGTCCACAATACAATTGAGGACCTTTGGGTATCCTTCTTGGGGAAGGTCTACAACCTCACACCACTCTGTGAGCAGTACAAAGGTAGGTGATTGTCAAAACTAGAGGCTTGAATTCCACATGCTGCCTAGTTGATAACTTAGTAACTAGTAGTTCAATCCAGCCAAAAAGTTATTTTTGGCCCTGATATCATAGACAGGCATACTTTGCTTGCTAAGCTCAGCAGTCCTTATAAGCATGGGACAGCATTCCTTTAGATTGTGTAATATTCCTACAAAACTCCTATGCATTTTGCAATGATTGAAGAATTTGATTAGGACTTGCCCTCAAAATTTGATAAAAGATAATGTCCTAAAGATTAATGTTCTGCACCTGACTCTATTTGGGTTAAAACTGTTGCATCCTTAGTCACACCTTTACCTATACAATTTTTTTGGATCAAATTGAGTTGCTGGGCAATTATCTCATGTGCTAAGCTTTTATGTTCCATCTCAAATTATGGTCAATTAACTCATTATATGACATATTAAATAATCCCAAAAATATGACATCCTATGATGTCATTATCTCCTTTTAGGTGATGTATTGTTGAAGCCAATTATCCAGGAAGCTGGTAAAGACATATCACACTGGTTTGACAAGAAAACAAAAGACGTAAGTCCAGCTGATAATCAAGTTAATGCATTAGACTTTGAAACAGCAGCCAGCAAAAAATAGCAAAACATTTCACTTAGAAAACAGTAGAACTGAGAATGACTTGATGAAATATCTTAAATCTTACGAGTCGTATAGAGCCATTAGCCTATACCAACAAAGACGATTATGGTATATGTACAAATCTGTTTCTGTTTGTTTTTGATGAAACGTCTCCATATTTCAGATTCGTGCACACATCGATCCAATCACAGGATGCAGAATACCATACACACCTTCCGGGAGATTTATCCATATAGCTCCTCCATGTCCAAGCTCAGACTGGGCTAATGACTTTGGAAGGCCTTGGTGGAAGGATGAAACTTATGTGGTCGGATATTTGTCTCAGAAAACAAGAACTATCAAAGTCATAAACACACTCACCTCTCAAGACCAAGTCATCGAGGTATGATAGTTCAACTAGTCAACACAATATGAGATATTATTCAAAGTGTGTTTGTCAACATAAGTGCGTAACTGTGCTGCTCAAAGAAGCAACAATTTAACGTTAAAGCAATGCAAGATGGATCAAATAAAATGATACCTTGTTCCAAACTATCTTTACCACTTAGACAAGCTTTGTGGGAGAGACACACCATATTGCCTAATTGAACTTTTAAATATAAGTTGGCAGGCTAATCATACTCTCATCCTATGGTTCTAGGTTTGCTCAGAGGAGTCAATGATGGAGATCTTACAGCGATATCTTGTATATAATTCTCACGCGGCCAGTTATACCTGGAAGTACAATGGAAAGAATCTGGACATCAACCAATCGTTACAGGTAGGAGCTGATGAGACAATTATGTAATGGTTGACTCATAAGGGGTTGAGCGGCTTTGAGACAATACCAGAAATCCCAATACTAGATGACAGCTGGTTCATTCACTTCAAATCTGAACTGTATATATGTGAGTTGCACTTCACTTTTCATAAAATCTTGAAACGCCATCAGCACTGCAACCTGGTTGTAGTAGGCAAGATTATAAGTCATAGATTTGGTGACGAAAGACAACTGTGATGAATTAAATTACAACTTTTCAACACCATGGCTATTTTTATTTTCAGGAGAATGGAATCGAGGATGAAGACGAGGAATTTTACAAACTTTCTATGAATGACGACACTTTTCTGCCTGCCATACATCTGTACTTTAATGATGACCTCACTGAAGCCTGAAACAAAAACTTGCAACTTATCATAAAATTGATTGTAAATATTCTCTGCCAACAAGTGATCGCTCACAAAGGGGACATAACACACCGAAATTTATGGAGCTGTCACACCAAAAAACAATGTTATACATATAAAGACCGCTACAATAAACCTTTCTTTATGGATTACTCATCATTGGTGATTGTGTTGACTGTAAAAAAGTTGACCTGTTTATACTTGTGCTGCTAATAAATGTCATAAATACAATACTATATCCTCCCACTGCTTTTACCTGGCATAGATGCTGGCATCTCGAAATGTAGATTGGGGCTAGCTTCCAAACAGCCCCAGTCTTGGTGTTTTCATCCTCAACCCAGCAGGATAGGTTTATTTCAGTCGTACAGCGAGCACCTTTGGGTCAACAGGCAAAACTCGAGATGGATGCATCACCAGTGGTTGTTACTTATTTATGAGTGTTCGTCAAAACGGGTATATCACATGTCCTTCAACAAGTTCTGCACATTACAGTAACATTTCATATCCCCAAATTTATTTAACTACAGGAGGTGTGTGCTCAATTTTTGGATTTACAGCACTTCGGGATTAACTGTACTACCTTTCAACTTCGATAGAGTCCTACTTAATTCAAAACGACCAATTTCCCCCAGAAAGAGCTCAGGCTGAAGTTGTCTACTATGTAAAAGTTTACGTGTTGGTTTAGAATTCAGATGCATATCATGTTCTGGTGAATTTCAAGTTCTGGTTATTCCATCTTGAACTGATAATGAGAAACAAGTTTCATGTGATAAAATTATTGTAATGATTTATTATGTATCATATCAAAAATGTTTTTGGTAGAGTTGCAAGAAAAGCAAAGCCAACTCCAATATGTGGAATATATAAAAAAACAATGCCAAGCCCCTCTTCGGATGGCCGACACAAACAAAAATGCACTGTACATATCCATGATAATGATGCCCCCTGCTACCTTGATGGAAAATATCATTTCCCCAGAATTGTTTCTGTTTATCGCTGTCACTCCCACAGGCAAAATAAAGTATGAGTATAGCGATATTTCAAGTTTTTTTTGAGGCATTCAGGTTTTTTTGCTGAAAAAAATAATGTTAAATGTTCACTAAGTACACATAAATACACTTTGAATTATGATACACGAGTTACAGAATACAGATTTTTGACTGGTTTTATGATCAAATTTTTCATTTTGAGTTTTACAGTAAAAGTGCCTAAATGATATGACTGAGAATGAACTGCAAGGATTAAAACGATAACTATGATGCACTGATGACAGCTCATGATTGGATGTCCATACCAAAGTCATCCTTCATATCACTCACATTATAGATAATAATAACTGGCTGATAAAATCTACATTGCTGACACAGCTGAGAGTATTTCATATTATCGCCTATATCTGTCACGGCTACGAGATCGACTTCTCCTATTAGTGTTTCTATGCCTCTGTCTGGAACGTGACCTTGACCTGTATTTCTTAGTGCCTCTCTCGTAACTTCTCGATCTGCTTCTTGGGGAACGTGATCTCTTCCGAGATTTTGATTTAGATGATCTGTAATGTACATTAACCAATTTGAAAGTTTACATAATTGCTCAAGGCTGATCATGGCTGCGTTCTCCACGTCATTTATTCAATTGTTGTCTCATCCTGATATTAAACTATGATGCATAGAACATTGCACAAATCATCATCATGAAATGTTATCTCAATTCAATTCAACAAGTAACAAGGAAACAGTCATTGGACCCCAAATAGTAAGTACATGTGAAAGAGAAAAGATTCAAAATAACATACTTGTGGCTATCGCGATGTCTGCCATTTGAGCGAGATCTATCCCTGCTGTAGTGTTTGGGTAGAGGCCTCCCCCTGCCCTGTTTTCTGTGAGGTGATCGAGAGTCTGCTGATCTACTTCTTGATCTGTTACGCTCTTTCAACTTACGCTTCAACCTACAAATCAAAGATTGCGTTATTGTGTACTGAGTACCAATCATGACGGACTTGCATGTACTTCAAAATCAATAGAATTTCTATTTCAGCTACTTTGATTTATCTACCTAAGCACATGAGTATGGGATATGGTCGATGGCTACATGCTTCCCTGTCAACTCAGCTCAACTCAGCTAAGTGGTTCAGAGAATTCTCTGGCAAAACGTCTCGGCAGTAAAGCTATCGTTTGAAATACTGACCCATTAATAAGTTGATCTCCTTTTTGTTTTTGGTCCTCAGCACCTGAGTACGGACTAACTTTACTGGGAGTGCCTGGACGGGAGGAATTCTGTGTGTTTGGAGTACCGCCCCCTAGGTTCCCCTTCAGCTTCAACTTGGCTTCCTACAGAGTAACAGAATAAAACTTTCTCAGTGTTGTATTGAGCTGTTTTGTATTGTAAAGAAATTTTATACTGCCGTTTATCATAACAAGCCGAATATTTACTGGTCAGTTGTGGGCCAATCACATACTATTAATGAATCAAATTACAGGTTGCTCACAATACATCAATCACAAAACACTATCAGATAATCTCTTGTGCAACCCTATATTTGTTGGATGAGCGTAGGTCCTTAAAATGAATGATTCATCACTTTTAACAACTCAAATAATCAGGGTACGTTACAGTTCATCTAAAAGGCTCCTTACCTGCTGAGCT
Organism: Membranipora membranacea; assembly: GCA_914767715.1. Taxonomy (NCBI): domain Eukaryota; kingdom Metazoa; phylum Bryozoa; class Gymnolaemata; order Cheilostomatida; family Membraniporidae; genus Membranipora; species Membranipora membranacea. The sequence goes on along the minus strand of OU612073.1, from coordinate 12,673,884 downwards.
TTTTTGAGTAGAGATACAGTTTTCTCCAGTTTCTCACTGTTTGGTTTGGCACGTTGATACAACCGGAGTATCTCTCGACAGATGTCCCGGATCTCTGGCAGTGTAGTATGTGTGATAAGTAAAAACCAGGGAGTCCCGTGGTTTGGTAATGGCACCTAGAAATAGTGAGGGGAAAATTAGACCGCTGTAATCATAGAACAAATGCTGGGAACAGATTTTGAAAAAAATTAAGTTGTCATGCTTTTGATCCTGCCAGCTGTTCTGAAGGTGTTGAACTTTTTAATGTGGTTAATTGTGGTTAATTGATTAAAAGATTAATGTTACAATGATGATCTCGAATAAGAAGCTGACCTTGAGCACTCTTGCAGCTAAGTATATACAGGCGGCAGCTATAGTTTCTGGATGGAATCTCACAAACGAATTGGTTCTGAAACTGTCGTTCATGTAGTTCCTACAGTTACAGAATGGTTAATAAGAAAAATGCAATTCAAAAACATGCAAGCACAACAAGAAAAAAAAACACATGTTGTTGTACTGTTGTTGAGCCAGTGTCGAGATTCAGACATCCCTATGTCTCAGTGTAGCCTTATATTGTCCGGATAAGTCCAGTTTGACTATTTCTAGGTATAACAGATTGTACTTTGCGCTCCAGTGTCCAGATATTGATAAAGTTCAGCGCTCTTTCTCATCATAGAATCCAGTCGTAACTGCAATGGTCATTCATTCAGTTGTGTGAGTAAAAATAGAACTGAATGCAGTGATTGATGCGCATATGATATTATTTGGTTGGTTTATCAACAGCAAAGCTTGCATTCCATTATCTACAACACCAGATCATGGCTCACTCTCAATTTTTTTTGGGGGCTATGAGAAATTTCAATAGCATGAAAGTGTCATTTTTCCTCATCACTATCAAATCTTCTGCCATGCGTTGTCAAATTTTGTTGGTCAAATGTTTAGAGAGCTATCCAGCAAGACTTGGCTCCAGATCTGCGATATTTCATCTCAGGATTTAATCACAGATGAAAGGACAGTGCTCTTACCACAGCACAAGAAAATCGACTCAACAATATATCAAGAAGCAGTTTGTGCGCAGAGAACTCCTGCTGAGGAGGTGTCCAGTGACATGCTCAGTCTGGTCTTGACCAGCAGAGGTCACTAGACAGTGTTGTTTCGGAATCTGTCCACTTGCTTTGGTCTCGACTCTCGACTATCACTTTAATCAGCTCAGAGCTTGTGTACCTTATCAGTGGTTTACTGTATATAACAGCTAGTGTTATCTAAGTATCACGATGTATACAGGTGCTTCTGACGGTGGCGGAGGCAGAGATTGAGGAGGGAGGAGATGGTTCCGCCTCGACTCACAACCTGCTTGGCTCACTGCACCCACTCTCAAATCTGAGTAGGTAAAATATAACCATGTTAATAACTGGCTCAACAACAGTACAACTATAAAAACAATGTCATGTATGGGGCTGTAAGCTCAGTGAAACTTTCTCTTTAAAATCAGATACAAGGTCACCTCAAACGAAGCAGCCATATTTGTCAAATTAATGTGACGCTTTTTTGAATGAATGAAACAGGTGACTATCAGATTAGAATTTGATACATCTATGTTGCTCAGTATTTGAGATGGCCTGATGTCTGGCTGCCAGTGATACACATGACTGCTGTAACGTGAAGCCAAGAGTCATGTCCTGTTTACAATATCAACACAACAGCAGGATAACAGCATGCCTAGGGTCACTGCAGGCTTTCATAAAGGTGTTGGCATTTAAAACATTGCACTGTAACAATCATTGGCAGCAAAAGTTTCTGAGTAAAAAAATCTGAGCCTCGACTGACAGAGAAAATATTGAATAAGTACTTACCATGCTCGCTGCACTAATTTAGTGTTGCTGTCTTGGTTTAGCACCTTGAGATACATCATAATTAACTGTAAAATACAGGCTGAAAGTGTTAGCAAAAAATGAAGGGCCAGCATTTAGCTGGGGTTGTGTAACATTCTGAAACCAGCTTGAAAGTACTTAGCATGTCATGCTTGATGTTTCCCATAATTATATTTTTTGCACATTAACCTGACAACAGTAACAATAATCATTCAAGTATGACACAAGGTTCTTACCTGTCCCAAATGGTGTAAGTGGCTAGCTTTCTAAACCTTTCTAAAATTGGCTGATCTACAAAGAACAACACAAGTTTGAATCTGTCAAAAATCTTAAATTACCAGTAAAAATGGCTTACCTTATGAGGATGTTGCACATGCACACAGAAGCCTAGCTCCTTGAGTAAGCGCCTTTCAGCTTTGATCACATCATTCTTCAACTTCACATAAGATTCATCCAAAATCATAGGTGTTATCAACCTGCAATCATAGGATGTCAATTATTAAGTAGTAGCAACGGCACAATATGTGTCAGCAGGGAGAATTCCATTCTCCCTGGTGTCAGGTCACTGTTCCACATGCTTGTTGCTTCATTTTAATATTACATGGGTGATACCAATTTAAGTTGGAATAGTTATTTGTTTACCTGTTTTGCCGAATTTGACTCATGTGATGAAAGACATTGATGACGTCCCTGATACGACGAGGAGCCTCTTCTATTTTCGCTGCTAGGTTCACTGCAGCCATTGCCACTATGTCCATGTTGTTGCTTACAAATGATTTACAATAGTAAAACCTTTGAAACAGAACCTGTCCAGTGGCCATTGCAACCTAAAACAACATCATCATAATCGAATCATAATCCAATGAACAAAAGCCAAATTTCGAGAAAGCAGAAACAGACATTGGATTGGTTAGGTATACATAAATAAGTTCATCATTATATATAACGATAAGTTGTATATTCAAGGCCTAGTGTGCTACTTATTTATTGCGTTATTGAATTGAAGTATTCGAGGAATCAAAATTTCAAATCATGGGGGCAACGCAACAAACCCTCCAAATTAGTGTCATTGAAATGAAATTAATGATCTGAGCAATGGGTCATTGTCATCTCGTTCATTCATGGGCGTACTAACCATACTCATAGTCATACTGTACTATTATTATTCTTTCTTTAGATTGATGGCCATTCCTTGCTTGATGAGAAAGCACAAAGCAATATGAAAGGACAGGTCCAATTCTAGATACTGATGAGCCTTCTTATGATTCACTAGATAGGTCTATCATCCATCTAGTGTAGGTGTACTTACTCAACTAATTTTACTACTACTATCACTGTGACTATGAATGAATGAAACTAACAAAGACAGAGCCTACCCAGCGGGCAATTAGTTGTCTAAACTGAGTTGGAAAGAGGTTACCAGAAGAGGCTGAACACTGTTGCCAATTGTATGCCATATGGACCGGTGGAAGAGGTTGCCAAAAAGGGGTTTTTAGCAACCTCTTCAAGAAGTTTAATGTAGGTTTTATATCCTTCTCAGGGAAGGATATAACAGGATTATTGTTAACTGTCTCTATCCAATATGAAAATTGAATAGTTCATTTATTTTATATATTTAATTATTATGTTACTCATAAGGCTTGTAGGGGAGGGAGTCAGGGGTACTGTCTGAGTCGGCCTGCTGTATTAGCCTTCTGCCTTGCTTAGAGCATTTAGCCTAAGAGTGTAAAGACTCAGCTGGAATCAACGATTCATGGTACAACTGATATATCATTTCATGACCAGCACTGTTTGTGTTGAGTGGCAAGTGGTGCCAGAAGCAGTTGATTCAATCAATGGCCACATATTTGCCTATTTCAAATTTCTTGGATGTGATACTGGTTCACAGGAATTAAATAGGGATGCTGATTTCTTATTTGGTTGTTTGGTGTCTGGGTGTAGAGAGTTCTCGAAAATAATCAATCCGCTAGGGGAGATAAATGCTACTTTGGTCTGCAAATAACATCGACCTCGCATTGACAACCATTTTTACACTCAGCCTAGACTTCTGTGTACCATTGAAAACAGTTATGAATAAACTGTTCTCATGCTGGAGCCATACTAATAGATGGTAAATACATTATAGTTTAAGTGTTAGCTATGCTTTGTCAGTCCGGAAAAGTTATTTCTGCAACTGCCAACGGCAAGAAAATAAAGTATAAAAGCACAAGCATCTAAAGCCACTTTTATCTGTTGCTGGGAAATGGGGATATGTGGCTCCTTCTGGCATACATATCAAAGACAGGTGATGTCAGAGGATATTGGCCAACAAAAAAGCTGCCCGTTGGCAACCTCTTCAAAAGGTTGCTGGCTAAGCCTTGCCGGCTGGGTAGCCCTGGCCTGGCCTGCACATTTCTCACACACTCTCTACTGCCTCTAGTCTATCAGTTGACTGTTGTTGACTGCTGTTGACCAACTTTGCAATTAATTCATAAAAATATATAAAATAACATTCAGTCTTTTGACATTATTATCATTTGATTGAATCAGTAGTAGTGAGGAATGATATAAATAAATATATAAGTATAACAAAAATAAACTCACCTGAGGAAGCTTGAGAAGAATTCCAGCTGTTTGAATAAACTCACAGCCTAATATTCTTAAATCTTGTTCTGTTTCAGCATCTAGACCATCTTTCATAGATGGTGTTGGTGATAATTTCTCTTCAGGCAACAGAACATTGTCCAAAGTCAAGAAAACACCAGAGTAATCAAAAGAATTCTTTGAAGATACATCAGCCATCATGGAATCCTTTTTCGTCACTGCTCGAAATTTTGTATTCATACGCTAACAATGGCTAATCCTTTTTAATCCTTTGTGTGGCTTGGTTAATATTTCAACATTTCCAGACAATAGAAATACATCCATGAGATTCATAAAGACATATACAATTTATAACTAGAAGCTATCAGGTAAATTATTCAATGCTAATTCATTATAGGGATTTTTTTTCAGTATTCACTAGTTTTCCTGTCAGCAGTGAACTTCCGGAAAATATTGAAGGAGGGTGTTCCCAAAGCAAAGGCTTGATTACCAGAAACTTGGGTGCAAACATGTCTATGTTTGCAGATCATTTTTGGGGTGAGAAACACTCAGGTTTTGAGATCTTATCTCAGAACCTTAAACATGGAGAGCAGGCTTGCAAAGACTTGGAGGATTTTGTCAAACAATGCAGTGTCATGGAGGAAACACATGTCAAATCCTTGGGAAGGGTCTTGAAAAATGTTGTGGCTTACAGCACAACTAGCAGTTTTTCACCTGTATGGCAGGCTGTAAAGGCTTCTATAGAAAAACTCTCAGCTGCACACAATGACCTGTCCAAGAAGTGGAAGGAATTATCAACTGACATCCACAAATATGTTGAATCTTTGGGGAAAAAATACAAAACAATCAAAGATGGTCAAGCTGCTACACAAGAAACAGTTCATTCAATGCAAAGCATTGCATTGCATCTATCCAAAAGCAAAGAGGCATATAACTCTAAATTCAACGACTACAAAAAAGCACTAACTGACAAACCAACTATTAAGAAAATTGAGAAAGCGGAGTCTGATTTCAAAAAGGCAACAGAGGAATACAAAAGCAATGTCACAAAATACAATACCATCCTTGAAGACTTCAAGAAGAAAATGGCCGAGTCAACCGAACTTTATCAGGAAAACGAAGTGGAATATTTATCACAAACAGAACAGTTTGCACGCAAGTATGCTTCGATCCGAGACGACAAACACACTGAGATTGGTGAACTACATTACGAGTTTCACCAGAGTCTTACCGAACTCTCTGTAGAATGTTTGTTGGATACGTTTATAGAAACAAAAGGCACTGGGAATGATCCACCAGGTGAGTAAATACAAACTCTCTTCGTTGCGGTATCCAGAAATAATGGCCACCAACAATGCTATGGGCCGGTGACCCGTCCATTCATTGTAAGACACGTTAACAATATTAGGCACTTTGATTGTGCGCAACGATTTAATGCAATCATATATTTTCTTAGAGTGAGGCTAGTTGTTTTGATCATTCTGAGTTTCCGTCAGCCACATTGATCTGTTGGATGTCAATCCTAAGTTGAATATTTCTGTAACTTTCGTGTCATCTTCTCTCTCTACAGTACCGGTGATATTTGAGGAAGCAGACATCGCAAGTCTTCCACCACCTCCTTCTCCTCAGGAAGAAGGCTCTGTTGAGGAGAAAGAAGTGACGACCCCAAATACTTCTACCAGTTCTATGATGCACCTAAATCTCAATGTCAAAGGATTATTCAAACGGAAGAAGAAAAAGGGGCAAGAAACTGGCAAGGTATTGTTCCGGTTAAAGATCTTATGAACGCCTTGCTATTCACTTCATATAGAAAAAGAAACCTGAAATGATGCCTCCTGAGGGGCCTTAAATTTTGTTTGATGTATTTTAAATATCCACCATAAGTGCTGTTAAGAGTAGGCCTGATGACTGCAATTAGATAGGACCATTGGCTGTTTTAGTGTGGTTGTGTCATGTTTATGCTGGTTACATAATATCCTCACTCTAAGCGTGTTAACGGGTTCATCGGCTTGTCAAAGAATGCTTTTTCATGTTCACTGACTGCAACATCATGCCACGATGTGTCCAGGGCTAGCTCTGTCAGTGTTTATTACCACAGTGTTAGAAATGCCACCCCAATCTAACTGCTATTGAAGTTCTGCATTTTGCATTAAAACTTCTTACTTGGCCTGCCAAGTAACTGACTGCTTAACCAGGAAGCATGTCAATATGATGATGACATATGTGCAAAATCATTACCCGCGAATTCTAGGCTGGGATGTTTTTTCTCTAACTACAATTTATCGATGGCTACCAGTTTTACAAAGTTGGTCTCTTCTATCAATTCCCAAAGCATTGCCCTCATTGAATTTATTTGCAGGTTTTGGTGTAGAATGTCTAATGTGATATGGACATAGTGCTCATTTTGATTATTTTCATTAAAAACTCGATTGCTTTTTGCCAATGTTGTTGCTTCAGGCACAAAAACTGCCGTAATTACCGACCTTTCCTCAACATCCTGCATTAGTCTATTCCTACCAAGTTTTACTTATTTCTGTTTCAGGACAATGACAGTAATCACGACGCAGACTCCATGGATAAGGTATCTAACACAAGCAGTGCACCAGAAGTGGACGAGGATGGATTTACCATCAGAAAGGACAATAAGAAAGAAGATGACTCCTGGGATAGCAGCAGTGGTAGTGATAGCGATAGCGACGATAGAAGACACAGTAAACTTAAGGTTTGTCTCATATTTTTTGATTGGTAGGACTGGTCTCAAATACCAGGATCGGCAATTATTATGGTGAAGGCAGTATCAACATGCTAGATGTCATAGGGGTAGTTCCGTTTCATTCTGTCACGATAAAGTTCCCAAGATTACACTGATAATACTCAACGAAGGCTCTATTAAAAACTTGTGGAGCTCTCTTCTTTATAAGTGGGTTTTTTGCAACTTGATCTACTTTTGAAGGTTGCCACTGTGTCATTATTCGTGTCTATTTATTATTTTAATTTTGTTATCTATCTGACACAATGACCCTTCAGGAAACTTGAAACTCTAAGGTGAAATATTTCTCAGAATTGTTTTAACAGCCTTAAAAGCTGACAAATAAACAGAGAGCAATCCGACCTGCCATAAAGCCAATTCTAGGATTTTGCCCCTCCCGCAATGAGTACCTCTAGTCCTGGAATACAGTGCACAATCTGTAGTTGTGACGCTGTTGGTTAATTTTTTACAACCGCTTTGGGCTTAAAATTGTTGCTCAATATAAAAAGTCATATTCAGTTCATTACTCAAAATAATGTAATGATTGGTAATTTTACCAACTGTGCTTAGGGGAAGGTTGATATTCTGATAAGCTGCAGGGTATTTATATCAATAACTACTTTATTTGGTTTATGTCACCGTTCACTCAGTACTGTATCAGCCCATGCCAGCTCCAGGCTTGGGAGATATGACCATTTAGCGTGTATAGGCCTTAACCCCCAGTTAATTCGGGTCAAAAGCTCATGCGAAGTCAGTGCAGCCAGCCATTCCAAATTAGAACATAGTAATAGTAGTAGTCTTTAGTACCAGCTGAGAGGACATCGCTATGTTTGTAAACAAACACTAACGTCCTCTCATCATCACCAGCTGTAACATAATGACAATATATACAAATATATACAAATATACACATTCTCCTGTTAGGAGTGGATTCATAAGGATGATCTCAAAGGGGTGAACTCACAGGGGTGAACACAGAGTGACCAACACTAAGGGGTGCTATGGACAATGTCACCATAAGCCTTTACTGAAGGGAGATTCAGCAGTGAAGCATCTCCTTAGTAGAGACCAGGACTGGTTATATAATGTCACCAGTGGTAACCTTAAACTGTAGTCGATACTCGATGTTCATACTTTCAGTCGGCCTTTAACAGCATTTAAGGTAACATCACTACAGCTCGCAAAATACTAGGACTATGTATCCTTATTTCAGGTTGCTATAAGGCCTTTAGATGGAGCCAGTGCAGCTCCGCCCCTGTTCGGAGCTCAGAAGAATCACATACATGGAGGAGACAATAATAACACTGCGGCGGCAGGAGGGGGAGATACTACAGGGGATCTGGTCGATCTACTGGGTGGTCTGTCTCCGAGGAGCAGCGGTATCGGTGACCCCGGCAGCAGAGGTCAGTCTCAGACATAGCCTTATTAAGACTATGATATCAGGGAGGTTGCGATACACTCCCACTCTCCCTGATGGTATCACATCTCTATATTGTATATTATAATCTTTATATTATATATCTCTTTATCCACATAACTGCAGTGAAATCGATGCAAATCCTTACAGTTGACACATTTACAGACCGGAAAAGATGAGTTGCATTGATTTGATTTTACCGTCATGTTGCCAACAATTTTGCTGCTAGGATTTCCCTGCTAATGGATATAATACCTGGAAAAAGTCAGTTCTGATGACAGGTAACATCGCAAAACTTTGTCATAGACAAAAATTTAATGGTGTTCCTCAAATTTAGCTACATTGTTATCTCAAGTATGATATCCTGGTTTGAGGACTGATAGTAGAATTATGTGGTATTTATGATACAGTATCATTATCCTCTCTAAGTTCCCTTATCTTATGGTCTCATCTGATATCATGTTGGAATTTAGTCCATGTTGTGTAGTCCTTTACAATGGACCAAATTTTCTGTTATCTTTACAAGCGCCAATCCATTATTTTCTCCAACCACTAAGGTCTTCTGTGCTTTGGGTCTTGGTCGCTGACATTGGCAAAGTTCGCAATGGTTTTTAACAAAATTTTACCAAATTGGCAAATGGTATCAGGTTTCAACACCGAAACTAACCCATTACCAAGTTGTGTTGGGCATTAAAAATCTGAAGAAAAATATTATTTCTCTGCTTTTGCTATTCACAGTTGTCACACCATTTGATCTGTACAAGAGTAAGTTTAGATTGTCGTAAAGCTGCTTTAGAATGTCTCAGTTTCTTTATTAGCTTTCCCTAATAGTCTTAGCATTATACTTTATGTACACAAGATAGTTACGTCAAAATGATACAACCCCTATTATTAGTAGCTTAGAAGTACCTGCCCATGTGATGCTACGCCTAGATCGGTTACTCATGTTTATATCCTGTCTTACTCATAGTTATGGGAATGTCTACCTCTTAGTTACATCTTTAGTTGAACACGTCTGGCTGAATGTTGTTATATGGAAGCAAATGTGTTATCTTTCAACATACCAAAAATCTTTCCTCTCCAAATGGCTTTGTCTTTAGTGGATGGCTCCAACCCTGCATGATTGGCCTAGCCTTTATATTTAATAAGTGTTTACGAAGAAAATAAAATATTATTGGTTTTAGGTGCATGGGCATGACAAATGCTTTATTTATAGGTGGTCATCATTGTGTTTTATCTTGCATGAACGCTTATTACAGCTCCTTGGTTAAATGCTACTTGTGGGTTGTTGACTTATTTATATGCAGTTTAGTGCGTTACCAGCAAATCACTTCATCTCATAAGACTTTTGCTTCAAACCATAATTTGTTCAAAATTATTGAGTTATTAGTTTCTGAGACACCATGCGTCTCAGTGGTTGTATAAGTCGCAATGTCACAAATCTAGCAGACTGGCCGGATATAGAAAATAATCTCAAGATTCAGACCTACAGGCTTACAACTTACTATACCTTCCGTTTACAGCTGCAATAAAACTTGCAATGCTATCATTATGCTGTGTCTTTCATTGTATATAATGTCATTAACTTGTTATTTCAGGGACAACTCCAATATCATGGAATAATGTGCCCTCCACGGACACCAATCTCACAGCTGAAGATAAGGAAGTGTTTGACACGTGGAAGACAACCAGTAACTCAACACTTCAACCAGCTATTCAATCTCCTGCTATACCTGGGCTACCAAGACCTCCATCCAGAAAAGATATCGCTAACACCAACTCAGGCAGACTCAGTGCTGGCAGGTCAGGCTCATATTACTTATTAGTAAATGAAACAAGTTATACCCTGCTTACCATGTACATATAGTGAGGAGTATAGTTTCAGCATGGCCCAATAGTTCTCTATCCAGTGTTATCATGTCACAAGAAGTTTATATTTTTGTTCCATCATACTAATTTAGATCAATGAAAACATTAGAAGTTTGATAGGGTTTGCTTATCCCATATCGGGGTTTTCTGGGGAGCAGTTAGAGAGGGTTATGAAATTAGTCTTGTGGGTCTATGTGACAAATTTATTTGACGCTCTAGGTTTTGATTTGAATTATAAACTTCTCACTCAAAATGTTTTAGAAATCAGCCCATCCCTATGTGTATTACCCTTCCCAACTATACTATTATGACGACCATTCAATCCGTTTCACATCACTCATATCACATCGCCCCACTCATGTCACATCACACCACAGCACACCATTCAAAATGTATCGTATCATACTGTGTTCTAGCACTTTCTCTACATTTCATGCTCTCTGCATTGTCATGCCATTTTGATCACAATGAAACAGGAAGCACACGATATTCTGTTTAAAGATCAAGAATGGAATGTGTGACAGGCCATCAAATTTTTATGTATTTCTATTGTATAACATCTAGGTTTCTGGTTTTTGCATCTGTGGCAAAGAATTATAATCCAACTCATCAATTCCCTCTATTGGTCCCAGGCTGTGTCCATGAGCTATGCAGAAAAATGATGAAATCGTCCTCTGCCTTGCCTCTTACAAGCTGAAAAGTCAACCCTCCTCTTAAAAAAACACTCTAGTGTTGATGGTATTAATCACAGTGACGGTTGTTTACAGATACATAGCCTCATGTTGATTACAGATATGACCTATGTTGTTTACAGATATAGCCCTATGTCGGGTATGCTGACGAGGAATAATGACTCTTTCTCTAAGCAGTCAGTACAGACATTCTCAGCCAACCACACCTCTCAGGAGACTATCCCTATAGCTATAGCTCTCACAGAGAATATCAAATCTAAATTCAGAGGATCTGAACATGAATCACAGGTAAAATAAACCTTTTTTGTAATTCAGGTGATATTAAGATTGTGTTCTGCTTTTTAATCCTCATTTGATAAGGTATCATCCATCATTCACCATCATTTGAAACCTTAGCAACAAGCTAAACATTTGCTTGAGGATCTCTGGAAGTTGAGATTATGTCTCACTCTTCAGACTCAGTAACAAGTTTTATTATCATGAAGTTATACCAGGGACTAGAGATACTATCCTATATCCATAGTCTCTGGCAAGACGGAAATTTCATCCCTGGCAGCACAAACTAACTGGTATATTCAAATTCTTCCTTATTCTTGCAAAGGGCCACTTAAATTATAGCCAATGGAATGTATGAATTCTGTTTTCTCACCAAACCATGACAGCTTGACGGCTGGTATCTGTTAGAACATTATGGTGTTGAGGAGGTAAGGAAAAACGCTTTGTTCGGAGTTCTGACTATTCGTTCTTAAAAAGTCAGCTTATGACATTTGGCTGCTGTTATTGCTCGTTTTGTTTACAGCAACTGTATGTTATCAAAATAGCTCATGTCATTGGCATTAACATTTACACTCTCTCCTATAGATAGGGTAAACTGCTGCCTGAGGTCAGTCTTAGTCAGCAATCTGATACTTATATGAAATTCCGACGACAAATAACAAGTAGGGTTAAATATCAGTGACAACATGTACAGGCTTGCATGTCGGTTGTGAACTGGAACAGGAACATATAGGGCCCACGGATCATTTTGCAAAATTAAATGGATTATTTGGTGTTCAGGAAATAGAACCAATTTTTTTTGCAGGTGATTGGAGAAGTTATGATGTCATTTCCTGCGGAGGTTCTCACACGTGATAACATACCAAAACTATCATTTAGGATAGCTGGTCGGTCTACAGAGCAGGTCAAAGTACACACTGAGCTCATATCCAGTATTGGTGATATTCATACATTCAATGAGAAAGCACTACTTGCCCATCTGAAGGTAGGTTAGTCACATAGTCAACTTCAATGGAATGGGAGATCCTGATGTCCATGCGTTATCCTGAATGAAATACACTTAGACATTTTTATACACAAAATGGATAATTAAACGCACAAAAGATTCTATTTCTATAGTTGGCTATTTTGTTAACTGTAAAACCCAGTTTTAGTTTTGACATCACCAGTCCTTACGGGTAGGGCCTCCTCCTCATATCATAATCCTACTGGATGGTCCTACATGTCTTATCACCAGTCCTTGCAGATGGCCCTACTTTTTATACCATATAGATTTAAGATTGTTATAACATGAAGTTGCCCCCTCTTTGATGTTAAGGGAATTACTCCAACTTTCATTGCCAAGTCATTAGGAACTTTGAGGAATTTGTCCTAAACTCCCTGAAGACATGAATAAAACAGCTTTTCTTGATATTGTTGTGAAAACGTGTAAAGAATGAGAAGTTCAAGAAAATTTAAAGACCCAACTAATTTGTGGTAGAATTATTAATCCTTGGCAGGAATACATTGCTTAATTTGTTTAACCATTTTGTTGTAGATGAAACAATCTAAAGAACCAAATGCTAAACACTTCAATATAGAGATAGCCCGGTATACATTGACTGTCACAGCCTTACCGCTCCTACCGGTGGCTTACTGGAAATGTGAGCCTACCACTACAGATCTAAGGCTAGAATATGAATATGTCGGGAGCGCCTTGAGTAAACCCCTTCCTCTCACCCATGTTCAGTTCCTGGTACCTGTTAATGGGGGCGTGACACATACACAGAGTGTTCCGGAGGGAGTCTGGAGCCCCCAACACGACAAACTGCTGTGGAAAATTCCTGAACTCAAATCTGGCATGAATAGTAAAGGGAACCTGAAAGCCAGGTTTTCTCTTGGTGCGGGGCCTAGTACTCCTGCCTCAGTAGCTGTTCAGTTCCTATGTGATGATACAATACTATCAGGCACACAGTTTGAGCTTGCTACAAAGCAGTACCGAGTATCCTTCACTAAGAAACGGATGGTTGCCAAATTTTTAGTTGATACAGACAAATTGGTAACATATGTGTAACATATGCTTTGTACAGAACACAGAATTATAATGCAATTATGCAAGCTAACACAAATTGAAACGCTTGTTAGGTTAACAATTTTCTGCACATTATACCTTTTGTAAAGGTCAAGGTAATTTTCTGCACGTTATACCTTTTGGTAAAGGTCAAGGTAATTTATGGTTTTTCACTCAAATGAAAGTATTATACATTCTAGCTGACTTTTCCTTTGCAGAATGAACTGATGGTGCAATATTGTTTTTATTTAGTTTTGGAACAAGGTGGCGATAACTTCTATTATTGATATGGTGATTTTTGTTTCGACATATTGATTTACATACTGCACATAGGTAATGCTGCACCACTTTTTCTCATTTATTCCTAGTCAACTTAGTAAGTTAATTAACGAATGTCAATTAAAGTTGATACTGTACCTTGTTAGCCCCGATTGTACATGTCTAGCAACTTTATATTCTATAAAACTCTTTTTCAAAGTATATTTTGTTATTGTCATATCCAATGCATCAATCTAGCCTTCCATGTCTTTTATCAATGCATGTAATCACTCCACAAATTTACTTCAGTGATTTAAGTTTAACAAAATTATATCCAAATCATAATCGCGCTTCAAATTTTTTCTCATTGTACTATGCTTAACATCATCGCCTCTTAGCTGTTAGGCCCTTAGGTTATGTCTTCTTGTAATACATAAAATCACAGTGATTTATTTAATAAATTCCAATAATATAAATATAATATCGTGACCTATTTGAAAAGTTTGCACAGGTATGGTACCTGCGCTGGGATTTCACATATAAATAAACATGATTACGAGTATTCAACTGTTTAAAATTCCATCAACAATTACTTATCAAGTATAACATCATAGTTTTCTTGATGGGCTTCAGAAACGGGATAGAATAATAGTAGTTCCAAAAACATGAAAAACTTGTCTGCTTATGTTCACAGGGGGCACATTTCACTCCCATACACAAGCATTGTCGTCTATGCTACTGCAAAACTACTGAGTAAAATTTATGGCTAATACAAGCCGACAGTTACGATGCACACATAATCTCATATAGTTTCACCAGGAAGAGGCTCCACAAAAACAAGCTTGGCCTGCCAAACTCAGAAATGATTAGAATAAAGATGAAAAAAACCAATTATTTCATTCTGCTACAACATGTCAATGTGATGCTCAACATTTTATTGACCATTGCTTATCAAGTCCACCGCAGGTAAAATATGGTCAACAGCTACATCAACCAATCAGCAATTCCCATTGGGTAAAGCGTTCTTGTCAATGGTTTTACACACTTCCACATTCTTTTGCTTGTTGATAGCACATTTTGCCTGACGTTTTCTCTTGTTTAGCTTGTTTAGGACAGTATAGAGATTATTGAGTTGATCTTTGACCTCTTCGATGACCCCGTGTATCGTCCTGTGGCTGTCGAGTATCTTAATAGTCTGTGTGTACGGATCGTAGCGCAAATCCATCGGCTTCCTTATAGTCTGAGCATAGGCCCTATCAGTGATAAAATTTATAATATTGTTGAGCAGATCTGCAGCCTGACTATTACAGTTAAATGTCCTCAGCAAGGTTAAAACAACCCATCAGTATTTTTCATGACCAGTGGGTCCAGTTCTTTTTAATAACAAATCTTGACCTTAGGACTTCAAAACTTGGATGGAATATTAGCAACATTTGTGCCCATAATGCAAGCCATAAATTTCAATTTACAAAAACAAAAAGTATTTGGAAAATTAACTGATTAAATTTTGAAGTGGAATCATAGGTTTAAGCTCATCTCAATCACATACCTCACACGTTCTTTCATGTCATCAAAGGACTCTGTAACAAAATAGACTGGCTGAAAGTCAGCGTCCTGGTATGGTTGTAAGGCAGCAGTGTTAGCATCGAATGGTCTTTGTTCTGGGACCTCAGAGAGAGCATGTTCTAGTTCTCCAAATGAGGATAGGAGGCCTGCTCCGTATGCCCGAACCTCCCCATCTTCTTTACATAGACCAAACTCTACCGTGAACCAGTACAGCTAAAATGCATATAATCAGAATGATTTATATGAAGTTTGCTATACATTTTTTTAACTCTGTATTATTATTTTTTATTTCAGTTATTCCATTATAACCATGATATTGATAAAGTAATGAGCTTGTTCAGGTTTTGAATAAAGTTGAATCCACAGTTTTGTTTTTGTAAGCACATACTAATGCCTTGTTATTGATGTGCCATTATTATTGAAAGGTCAAAATTAGAGCAGCGTCGACATTTTTTTTTCAGGAGAAGACGAGCACAAGATGTCCAAGGACACAAAGCACCTAAATTTTGTGAATATATCAATTTTAAGGTTTGGGCTGGGAAATTTGGGAGTTTGGAAAAGCAATGGGGTGTTCGGAAATAAGGTGCTGATGAAAGCTGGAGAATTGTGATGCGAGGCTTGTTAAGCCTGTCATGACAAGCTTGTTTTGACAGGCTAGGGTTTGTGAGGACAATCGATAGGAAATGGGGGACATTACTAAGTGAACATAAATTATATCAATCTGTACCTCAATCATTCTCGCTTTATTCCCATATGTCTGAAGAAATTCTTAAACAAATTAATTTATAATGGTTGTAGATTTTGCTGCTGTTGGCGGGCCCAAATTTATGTGCATTATAATCAGAGGCTACAAATAGACTGTATATGGTCTCTGGTTTCTGAGAAAACTTGCATAGTTGCCTCTGATGCTATTATCGTTATATAGAGTGATCAAGTATGTTTAAAAGCACCTCCTAAACAAGTTTTGGTAAGTTTAAGCGCTCAAACTGTGGCGGGATAGGTAGGTAGAGGCATTTCATTATCAACGAAATGCCTCTACCAGCTATCCCGCCATAGTTTGAGCACTTAAACTAGGTTTTGTATATTAAAGTGGGTGTTCACTTACAGTAGCCAGCTTTTCTATGTCTTCATCACTTGCCCCGAGGCTAATCAAACCAATCTCCTGAGAGAATTGTGCAAAATCAGAATCTGCGAACATGGGCATGTGGCCTAGTAGTTCGTGGATGCAATCTGGCTCCGGGGAATGTTCTGGTCTGGAGTAGTGTCGCACATACTGGGTACACTGAAAAACTCTGAACGCCAGGCTCGCTAGAAAGTCACGAGCTGATAGGAGGCCGGCTGCTGGTCGTATGCTGAACCCGGACTGACCTGTGAGAGAAGATTAACACAATATATACACAACATATCAATATATATAACAAATATCACTTTGGATATAATATTACATAATATTACGATTTTGTAGTGTGCACCATTCTATGAGTAGTTGATTAATTGAACACTCTGGTGTATCGTCTAATGTCAAATGGCCTCTAGATACTCGGAATATCCCTCAGGGCTGCATAGTGACGCTTATCACAACCACACATTTCAAAATATCCTAATGCAGTGCCCTTGTTCATCAGGTTATCAGCATGTGCACATGAGCAGGTTGTAGCCTTGAACTGGTTGTTGAGTGCTGACGGAATCAGAATTATTTCCCCTTGCCTCTAACTGTTTGAACAAAAACACAATTTGGTTGTTCTGAGCAATGAAGAATTTGTCTTCATTGAATTGAGTTTTATTCCCATGATTTTATTTGGGTTTTTGTTGCACATCAGGGAGAACATCTTCGGATGATGATTGATGCAGTAAGAAGGTATATATAACAATAAACAATAATCTCACATAAAGGTAGAGTCAAGAAACTCAGAACAATGAACTCCCTCTCATCGTTCATTGTTCTGAGTTTCTTGACTCTACCTTTATGTGAGATTATTTCCTAAGCCTAGTCTAGGAACCTAAACTGCAAGTGGACTGTGTTAAGGGGTGGGAACATAGCTCATCCCTTGGATTTCTAAAAATTAGCCTACTAAACCAAACTCACGTTTTAAGAATTCGGAGACCTCGTGAAGCTGAGGAATTCTATCAGGGCTGTAAATGTTGTATTTCTCTAGCAGAGAGAAGTTCTCGATGTGAACAGATGAGGCGTGTGTCGGGAATAATGACTTCAGTTTCTTATATGTCTGTCTCCTTTAGTAAGATAAAAAAAAAAGAATATTTGCTGGTGACATGAATGTATGTGTTTAGACATTTACAAAGTTCTAAATACCACGATTGATAAGTTTTCTGTGCAGGCATAGGATGATGTATCTAATCTTTGTATCACTTTATCTCAAATTTGTGGATTCAGTATTTATTTGTATTTTTTTATCAAGAAAGATGACAATTGCGTGATTAGAGAGCTGACATAATCGTGATACAACATTACATTTGCGTAGCGATGTCCCGTTATGTGATCAATTTTATAGTATTTTTATGATGTTTTCTTCAATAAAACTCACCAAGCCTCCGTTTCCTCATCAGAGTATTCTACATCTGGTATTCTGTCTCCCCTACAATCGAATAAGATGAGAAATAGGGAAATTTACAAAAGAATCAGACTAACTGTGTTTATATTTTTTTTCACATTGGTTGAAGGGGAACAAACCAGTTGTCACAAAATTAAATTGAGCATGATCTAAATTGACCGCACTTCACTTCGAATTCCAAGAAAGTCATATCTAGTATGAAGTCAACTACATCCATACACCTAAACGCAGATGATCACCTTTATGTGTCTGTTTATGTCTATGACTTATTGAATAAAACATCTAAATGAGTAATTTGTTTCAGGTTTAGATCAAATAAATTCGAAATTAAATCTTTATATTGCTCACTGTTTGAAGCTAAATGCCACTTTAGCGATGTGTTGTCGTCTCTTACGATATGCCATATCATCGAAGCCGGGATGTCCTTGGTCCAGGTCGGGCTCAAACTTTGTGATGAGGTGAGTGCACTTGTCCAAGTCTGTTATGTGAGTTGGGATCCAGACCATATCAAGTGAACGATTGTCATCGGCGGACACAGTTACATTATCTAGGAAAGGGCAAAAATTGAAGATAAAACCTTGACAAGTCAGTGACACTCAGATAAGGGTGATCACTTCGGCCAATGACTTTTTGGCCATCTAGTTTTAATTGATTTACCTTTTGACCTTGTATTTGGCTGATATAAATTGGCAAATCTATTCCCATGTTCGCATATTAGCAAATATGATGATAAATTGCTCAAAGATGCATGTGGCATCATTACCATACCTAATCAGCACTTAACAGAGATGACACCTGCAGGTGCTGAACAAGCTGTCTTGGTGAAAAACGTTTGAGATCTTAAAACTGTCAAAAGGCTCGTTTATTTCTGCTTCATAAAAGTTACTCAATGACATGCTCTAACTTCACTGTTCATTCTGAAACAGATATTTTTTAAGAATAAAATTGAATAAAACTGTTGACGACCACTCTCAGTATTTTATTAAAGGTTTACTACTGCTGTTACTCTAGTATTTCAATTTATTCATTTTGACTCTAAAACTCAAACTGTAATCTACCTGTGTAATTGTTGCTACTCAGTGCTCTCTGTATTGCGTGAGCAACATCCTCGCTGGCATCGAACTGGATGAGTAAGTCCACCACTCTACCACTTTCACTTTTACTCCTCCCATTACCATTGGTCATCACTTCACCATTCTGGTTGAGACTCTTCTCTGACTTTCGGCTCTCGATATGATGTATTTGCACATGACGCTCCTGCAAAATGTCCGTTTATGCATAAAATTTGAAATGATAAGGCTGGAAAACCTTATACATACTGAAATTGAGTGGCGAATGAAAGTAGTAAGAGTTTAAATGCTCAGTCGTGTTTGTACAGGGGACGGGAAGTCCTATTGAGCTGCAGAATATTTTGCAGGCTGAATAGTAATCTGGCGCCTTTTACGTGTATAATTTCTTCATTATTTCCACATACCTCAAACTGTCTGATGATTTTGCCGATATTCCAGCTGTTATCCATGGTGACGAGGCATGTCCAGCGAGTTGTCTCCTCTTCCGGCTCCTCATCCACAGACAAACTCCTCTCCTGCTGAACTTCTAGCTTATGCAGGCCAATGTTAGTGTACGTGTCAAAGCGGGCATCGTCTATCAGTGACTTACGCCGAATGGGTTCTCCCATCTGTAAAACACACTAACGCATTAACATGCCACTATCCCCGCAATGATATAAAGCTTAACCTGGATTATATATAGTTTTATATATATTTATATAATATTCAATATCCATTTTGAAGCATCAACTTTTTTTTGTTGCCAGTGCTAATTACCTTAAAAAATACAGCCACTTCAACAGAATTGTGGTTATGAAGTGGGATCAAAGATGCATATTTCAATTCGAAAAAAACTAGACAACAGTATTAATCAATAACATGAAAATCATGTCTCCTTTTTGTAAAACTTATCAATTATGGAAACAAAGATTCTCATTTCCCTCAAATTTGATTAGAAAGTAAACTTTAACTCGCAAAACATTTACATTTAGAACATTAGTTTAATTATTCTGTGTAATTATAATTACTTGGATAAGAAGTTGCTTGAGATAAGGAGAGGCGAGCTGGAGTCTTGCGTTCTGCATGATGAATTAATACACAAATGTGCTAGAACTAACATGGCCCGCACTTATAACTACTGACCGTAAACATTGCGCCAACCCACGCTCAAGGGCAATACGATGTCTGTAGGTAAATCTTGTTAAATGTGAAGTCTTAATCTCGTAAAATGTCCAGTGCCAAGCCGGCACGAGCTTATAATATCACACATAATTTGATCAGTTCAGGTATTTATGATGGCCAGTCATTGAAGAGAAATATCAAAGTGGTGACCGCTTCGGTTCTCTAATTGAGCCGTGGTGTCAGAATGAGACGAAACAAGCAGAGTCAATCATTTTCTTTTTATTCTGCCATCCAAGTGGGTTTATTGACATAATTAAATTTTGGGGAACTTCAATATGATGGCAATCAACCGTCATCGGAAATTTATTGTTTCAGCATCGATGAAGCAGTTATTGACAAGTATTGAATGCTGGCGGAAAATAGGATTTAATATAAATAGCTGATGATTGCAAGAAATTGATAGGATTAATTTGTGTCGAAATATGCTACGCATTAACTAATGTTGGAAAAATCATGATAACCCCCCACCTACAACTTTCTGCAAGGTCGATACCAAAAACCCAAAGTTACAAAAACATCACAACAAATAAAAACAAAATGACACAGGCACATGCAATGAATCGCCTACATAGAATTAAAATTGAATCACCTTCCCCGTAATCAAGACTTTCAAAAACAACTTGGTGCTGGACGTATTATTTCAGTTTTAATTTGAGCGTTTAATGAAATTGTTATCAGTACTATGCTCGGTAGTATGGTATGAACAATAAGAATACTATATATTAAATATTTATTATATTATCATATATATATATACCTCGCCATATGTAATATATACCTACAGTGTGTAATGGTAGTGAGATGAGAACGTTTAGTCCGAGAGGAAAAATGGTTTGTTATGGATTGTCTCTGCACTTTTATCCCATTTATTTACAGCAATGGTGTCAGCGTAAACATCTGCTTTAGTTGCCTCAAGGAAAATTTACATCATAATCAGCCCACACAACATTATAAAGAAAATCAGCAAGGGAATCATTCATACACTGATAACAATAATTATATTTATATACATGCAGTTATAAAAACCTACGAATTGATAAATAATATTTAAAACAGTTTATATTATGTAACAGAATATGTTGCGCCTTACCTCGACACTGTACGATTTCTGGAAGGCAAGCCTCCGTTGAGCGTGGTGTGGGCTGTCCATCTTTTCTCTTTGCTGTGCTGACACTAAATGACTGTTTCACAAGGTACAGCTCTGTATTAATGAAAATGAAAATACCAAATGGGTATTTATACTTATTACCATTCTATAGAGCAAACCAAAAATCAGATATTGGTGATCATTTCTAGTATATAGAGCATGCATTAAACACGGCTTTGTGGTACAAGGTAATCAATAAAGCTATGTATATACATACGTGGCTGTTACATAGCTGCATATAAGACAAATCAAGAGCCTGTGTCTGAGGGGTAACAATGTAAAACAGTACCAGGCTTAATTACATCTACCGAATACCAACCCCCCCCCAAAACCAACCCCCCACACCCAAACACCCCAACCCCCACACCCATCACCAGTCACATGACATCCAAGTAACGGAAATATTGTGCACCAACTGAATATGACTGTAAGGCATTGGTGTGGTGTACTTTAGTGATACTTGATCCAATAAACATAGTGTTCAATATAAACTGCACAAACAGGGTTGATTGATGAATTAAAGAATATGAATTAGTGGACCCACCATGATCATGCTCAACGCCGATGAGAGGGGGAGGTGTAACTGGTACGAGCTGATCTCATTTAGGTTAGGCTTCCATCCTATATATATGTTTAATGCGATATGTCGTAGGGTGAGCAATGTGCAGTAGTGTGTCGTGTACTTGGACAGGTATATAACAACTCATGTCTTGTTAATCTACAAAATTGTCTCTAAAAGCAGACTAAATAAGGGGTACAGTTATAAAGTCTCGCTTCCCTTACGGTAGTTGCTCTCAATTCACACTCAAATGTACTATTTGTCTGTTGGTTGCTGTTGCCAGTTCCCAGGACAGGTGGTGGGTAAGGGAAATCCCTTACTGCTGGCATTTAAGGTCTTGGGAATGGTTTGGAAAGGTCTGGTGATAGAGTGTTTAACAAATCCTCGAACGTTTTATAATGTTGGCTCGCAGTTCTCTTTCCTAATCTGATTGTCACTTTTGAAATTTACCCAGCATAATAGGAAACCTAAATCTATTGTTTGTTCTTCTCCTATACACCAGACAACTAAATTGAATGATTCAACCTAAACTTAAATGGTATTGGCCAATGACTCAGTAACTTCTGATACAAAATTTCCAGTTCAGAGCCAGCAACTTTGTTACCACATATCTCTTCATTTGTTGCATATCGCAGGCCCTATATACACTACACTAAACAGCATTACGATTGGATGATTATCAACATCAGATGGTGAGATACTTTAGAGCAGCTTCAAGTTGATCAGCTCTCTTAAAACGTGTTTACATTTACAAGTAATTAACCTCATAATAAGAGAGGTTAATGTTGGCATGACACTAGACATGAAAAGAGCATTGATAGTACTGAAAAGGAAAGCGGTTCCTTTGGCTCAAGAGTTTTGCATTAAAAATCAATGCAGCATTTGCATGATTTTAAGAGAAAACTTTCACCATAGACGCATAGACGTGCAGAATCCAAGATAACGCCATTCACCACAAACAGCGCTGCCATACACAATGTTGTTTTAAAATCTGATCGCAAACAAATACTATTGAGTAGTTTATGCCTAATACGCACTGACCAATAACAAATAAGAAATATCCTTTGCGTAACTAATGTATCCTGTGTTATAGCAAAACTAATGAATAAAATGAAATTGTATTTACTGTTGAAATAAATGAAAACCAATAATCTATGTTGAAGCAACATGACACAAGACCAGTTTGTTAGATCCGTGATGGAGTGGTGACGCAGATGCTTCTATAATTGTTGCCAGTTGTCAAGTACCAAGCGATTCTTCAGGTTTAAATAAAAGAAAAAGAATAAACCGGCGTAATGTATCTCTTGAAATTTTCAGAACTTGTCCACTTGAGCCGTAGGCAATTAAAGATGCTGAGTGAGAACAGAAAGTTGAGTCTCGTACATAGAGCGACTTGATACAAAACAACCATCTCATGTTTATATGGTGGTGTTGATGCTAACCATTTGACATCTGATTCTCACACTGAACAACATATTTTATTAACTTTTACGACCGAGACTTCATTTTTCTATATTTTCGTCATTTACCAGTACCAATGTCTACACCTAATTTCACTGTTTGTTTGTCAGTGATTGTAATAAATCCATCCATCCATTTAGAATCTGTGTCACACTTATGTACTACTGTCATCACAATAATTTAGTTATTCTCTCAGAGAACTTGTAACATACACAGTGAAGTGAAAGTCAACACAGAAGGTTCAATCAAACATAGCAGGGCTACAGTAGTCATGATGCCGCCTGGTTTAGTGAGACTCTGACATAGAGCAGAAATGCTATGATTGTTACAGCCAGCAAGCCGGTCTCACTCATTCAGTGATGATAATTATGACATTACTGTTTTGATAAAATGCAAATTGTCCTCAATGAAAGGGGTACTATCAGAAAAAGGCTTTAATTCAATTTGCATAACCAAGGTTGCTCAGTCTCCCAGAACTAATAATGCACACAAAACCACTGTAGGCAACAAAGCTTAATGCTTCCAAGTAAAGTGAAACTGTTATAAATCTTTTGCTGTGTGCATGGCTACTGCTATAGGCGACAATTATCTAGAAACATTTTGAATGTAAACCAAAAAGTACACACTTAAATTTGATGAACAAATGATGACTTTCCGCTGCTAGCAGACGAGAGCAAGTGCGCAAGATTAACCAACGACAAAAAAATCAAGCTAGATTCAGCGATATAGTTGGGCTAGGCGTCAGTGTCATAGTTTGAATCTTTTCCTATGGTTGTTGACTTTGAGTTCAGAAAGGAAGTAGACTCGCGTACCCAGGCCTTTATAAATATTGATCACGAGTAAAATCGACATAACTCTTGTGCAAAAACAGCTGCCGTCTTTTGATTTCAGTCACATTCTGACAGAAAAAGAGTGTTAAAAATAGCACCTTCACCTTAGGCGAGTGCGCCATTTGATGTACATATATATGGAACTACAGTTTTGTTATGAAGTGGCTACCCCGACATTTATGAATGAGGGCAATCGATTGGTTGACAGTTATATAATTCGGTTGTATAAGCCAAACAAAGCATATCCTCCCACGCAAATCTGGCAGCTTTAGCGACATCCTGAAATAGTGGGAGGGAATTAGGTAACACACTATACTAAACAATCATAATAACGACGGAACTCGAAATATTATCTAAATCAGGTATGCTCTGTGAAATTCACCGAGGAAGGAACTGTTTACGGAGTTGTTTTACCCTGTATCAACAGCTTTCTCCCATACAAAGTTTCAAGTTGTTTCTGCTGGATAAATTATACTACCTACTATTGAGCAATTCTCGGGATAGAACAAGTTGGAATATTCCAAGAAGTACACTTGTATATTGCTGGTTTAATCATTCAAAATATGCTGGGAATGCTACTACCAGCTATCCTATCACAGTTTGAGCCCTTAAACTAGCATATTGCAAAACCATGCTGATAAAATCATTAGTTGTTATCAATGCAAGTGTACGGTCATATAGGTGGCCTTGTCACGCGAATAGGAATGAGCTTCCCTACAGAATACAAAGTATTTTTTTAATTCCGCTGGTTATGTGATTTAGGGAAAACACTCAAAGAAACCTACCATAAAAAAAGTTGATGTTTGCTAACCTTATAACCAATCAATTCAAGGCCGGGTCACTAGCCTTAACTTTGAAGTTATATTTCTGAGCCTTTAACATAATATATCCGTGAAGAACTCCATCATTTTGTTAAGCCTCATGGGCAAAGTGAGTCTGAGCAGTCTTGCCCCCAACCTGATAGCTGATGAAAAGCAAAGCACCCCTCTCAACAATAACTTTGCCTTTGGCCTTTGCTATATAATTGAGACAGCCATAGTAATAATCACAACCTGATTGCTGGGCCCAGCTTACACAACCTCCTAAAATTCTCGATCTATATGACGCCAATATTCAGATTTAAAATACAGCAAGCTTAAAAACAAGTTTGGCTTAATTAGACTGTAAGATAGTTTTGTCTGTTAATGTCTATGAATTTGTAAGCTTGTGTTTTTCTGCTATGTATTATTTTGGCACTCGATTTCGTAAGGTAAAAACACACAGAGACAATACCATTCCTCCATTATTTAATCTGTCCCAGTGCGGCCTTATATAGACAAGAGAACATAACTTTACAAATCTTATATGCAGCTCTGGACCAGGAAATCTCACAAATTTGAGAGGAGTCTGGGCCAAGTAAACATTACCGCTTAAGAGTCACATAAAAATACTGGCGAAAATTAAAAAAAATGAAAACTCTCCAGTATTCAGACCGGGGTCTTTTTAAATTTGAGAAACTTTTTCATGAGTACTTCTTGTGTTCTTGACAGATCACCGAAGAAGCATTCGCCTACTTCACAGGGTCTTTGGCATTCTATTTCCTGTCTGACGATACCTGGGCGTATAACACCTCTATCCCGGATCAGCACCGCTCTCAGCTTCTCCACGTTATTGGCTGGTAGATCTGCTTCCATCAGCATGTAACTGAAAATAGGATATAGTGATAATATTATAATATATATATTATTATAGACAATATTATACCTTTAACTCACAACAGGTGTTACTAGGCTGAACTACAGTGATCACATCCAGTTTGTTGTTTGATGTGTCGGTCAACCTATACAAAAACTAGATGTTGGGCTTCAGTCAAAGAAGGTTTTACTATTAAATGAGCTGGTGGGATAACTTCGCATGGGAAAAGCTGAATAAAATTTTGCATCATGATTACCGTGTATAACTCTCGGGAAACTTGGTCTGGAGAGAAATTTATTTACCCTCCAAGATTTTGATGAATTTTTATAAAAGCAGGACTTTCCATTCAATGAAGTTATGCATAACTGTGTGTATTGAAAAAAATCAGAGCAGGCAAGGAAAGGCAGTTAAAATATTTAGGTGACAATTCAAAATGGCAACCAGTACAAGCCAGAGAGAGCTAGCCG
Organism: Membranipora membranacea; assembly: GCA_914767715.1. NCBI lineage: Eukaryota > Metazoa > Bryozoa > Gymnolaemata > Cheilostomatida > Membraniporidae > Membranipora > Membranipora membranacea. Next base: position 12,647,596 of record OU612073.1, on the reverse strand, counting down.
TGTCACGCTGCTTCTTTTTTGGTTAAAGTAGCCGCGTGACAAGGCTAAGAAAGAGTGCTTACAATCCATGTGTATGCTGTTCATTGTTTTTCATCATTCTGTGTGGAAGTTGACGAGTACCCCAGTTTTCTAGTTGGCCGACACGTCCGCCTTGAGAGTGAATATTACCTACAGCCCGCTTTAGAACCTCCTTCATTTCATGCTGTAAATATATATATCTGGGTAGAATGACTGATGACGCATAAAATGGGTTAGCCGATCTTGACAAACAAACCCTCATTAAACTGGGTACTGCCTGTACTGGTCTTGTTCTGTGATAACCTGAACCAACAAAGCTTGTTCAGACAGGACTAAAGAGGTTTATCACATTCAAAGTTTAGAAGAGAGGCAAGCTTAATATAGAAAGACTACCTGTCCTGTGCACTGAAAGAAATGGAAGTAGAGGTTATGTTATTTTATTTTCTGAGTCACCAACTTCATGGTTTTGAAAGTACTGGCAATATGGCATATAATTATCAGTTAGTCACTCCAGGTCGTCTAGGGTGAATGGCCCGCGACAGCCATGACAGGTAGTACTAGACAAACAGTGCACCCAGTGGGGCTTCAACCCAGGACCTTGTGATCCGAAATCTGACGCCTCTAACGCTAACCTATCCCTGAGGTTGATAGACCAATGATACTGATATGCTTAACCTGTGCCCACAATGGACCCCTCTCTCATGCTAGGAGTAGAGTTCATTGCATCAATTCAATCATCATCAATAAAGTTCATTTTGGTGCCAGTCCATATGAAGTAAATTGCAGGAATTTGTTAATTGATATACAATGAAAACAAAAGCCTGTATCTCTTAATCCTTGATGAAATACAGGAGTAAAAGCAAGGAATAGGAGTAAGCAAAGATTAGATTAAATAAGTTACGTTAGCAAGGAGGAGTACTCCCAGGGCAGTCAGTTGGTAAAAGACTCCTTGACATAAAATAGAAGAGGAGACAGTCAAGCTCTGATTAACCCTACCTTAGCTGCATTCCTAAGTATCAGCACAATGTCATAGGCAGGCATATTTTAGGCTGTCTCGATCTTATTTTGAGATCCTTCTCTGCAAGAAGTCACGTTTTCTTCTTTAGAAAAATTACTATGATGTTCTCTCTGTTATTTTCCAACTTTCCATAAAACACATACCTGGGATTGCAGAATTTCATACTGACTCTCGTGATCTGACTGGGCATGTAGATCACTGATAAACTAGGTTATCATTACCACAAAGCAGGTGTCGTAAGGCTAAGTATGCATCATGCGTGACTTGAATTTGCGCATGTGCAAGAACAATGAGTTTAGTTTGGGTTCTGATTGCAACTTTGGAAAGGGGAAATGGGATATCCCCTGCATAAACTGTCAATCAAAAGCAGCTAATAATGACAAGAGAGGATAACTATCAAAAACTTTGGGGAGTATGTCACCAGAGCAGGTAGCCAATCAGATGGCTTCGGAATTCCGAGGCTCAATTTTGCAGAGATCAGCTCATGCCCAGAGCTGAGCATGCGCAGAATGGCAGAATTTTGCTTTTATTATTTAACATATTTTACCTGCATTTATTATGTTAAGACTCTAGTCTAAAAGGAGGCAAGAATATTTCAATGAGTGGGTAACTCCAATATGTACTTATATATTGCAATCCATTCCACTTCATAAACTGGTTCTGCAGTAAAACTGGTGCTGGGAACGATAGACACATCTCTTCAGCATACACGACAAGTTGGCTGGGCTCCATATCTGATGGTGAATCACCATGCGTGCTGGGTTGGTCTGGGGGACCCTGAAAACCTCCCGGCGGCGACATGGGGTAGAACCCAAGTCGCTGAATGTTCGGTTTTTTTGCTGTTTTATTATGAGCAAACCATAATTTTCCCAATTCTAGCAAGTGGTACACAAAGTTTTATTTTGTAAAAAGTGTAAAATTAATGCAATTGGTTATAATAAGTTGAAAGCTAAACCTCATGACTGCAAACTTAGCAAATAAAACTGCACTAAGCTCTTAGGTGCAAAAGTGGGGTGGTTATAGGGTCATTGGTCTCATAGGGTAACCAGTCCAAATATCTGGTGTTACCCTACGATATAGGGTAACTTGTCATGTATGCTCTTCAGTGCATATTATACTTACTACACTATCGGTGATATATTATTAGGCTTGCTTGGCAACACCAAAAGAATTTTGGTGCATTAAAATAATTTCCTATACTGCGGTTACATATATATTTTTTGGATTGATTGAATGACCGATCATATTGCTATCACTACCAGTAAAAGCCGTGAGGAAAATGTTGCTGGTACATATACTCTGATTGTAAAAATGATGAAGTTGCATTGCATGCAAAAATCGTGTTAATAGAATAATAGTACTGTTGATATAAATTCACATCTGTCGCAAAAAACAGTCTTTTCCCCAGGCAGTAAGATATTTGGGGTGTCTGAGCCGACCTGAGGGCATTGTTCAATGAACTGCTGAATAAAATGGTCATTATCAAATATTAAAGCTGTGTACCCCTTTCAGAGATTTATTATTACCGATTCTCTCATACCCATAATTGTTTATAATGAAAGTGTATATGCTATAGCATATATAGCATATATAGCATATATAGCATATATAGCATATATAGCATATATAGCATATATAGCATACATAGCATACATAGCATACATAGCATACATAGCATACATAGCATACATAGCATACATAGCATATATAGCATACATAGCATACATAGCATACATAGAATACATAGCATATATAGCATATATAGCATATATGCTGTTGTACATGTACTATACTGTTTATTTGAAAAATTCTCCATCATATTAAACAGAAAATGACAATCTCCTAGTAAAATATGTTTTATTAAATACGCTAACCAATAACTGAACTTGCCAGTATTTGAAAATCCAATGTGTACCCCTTGTTAAAACTAGGACAAAATCACTTTCAAGATTAAAAAGGTTATCATCGAAACGGTTTTGCCAATGTTGGTAGTGTTATGTAAAAAAGCAATATCAAATCACCACTGCAGCTATGGTAGGTTTACCGTAATTTGAATCTTATAACACTTTCACTATGCCATCCTGCTACAGCTAACTCATCACCTCTAAGACTTATCTGCTCATAGTAGTCAGGGAGACTATCGTGTCTCATCTCTCTCAACTTCTCACCTGTAATGAGATCACAAAAAACTTTATTTATGATTAAGAGCTCATGTTATGTACTGATTGCCAATTGACCACTCATTTGAGATGCATGCATGCTAATTGGACGGTTCGTGTTATCATCTTCCAACATATCTGTCTTCATATGGCAGCCTCCTAAATGTTGCAACCATAAATCTTTCTTTTGGTTTTATTATAATTTACAGGAGTTATCTTCTGACTACATGAGAGAAGACAACTGACGTCCAACCCTCCCTGCTGCCTACATATTGACTGTCCAACCAACAATATCTCTCGCTCTCTTTGTGAGAGTTTATCGCTCTATTTATCCAATAAGATCAATCATTCTTTATAAATGTCTGTGAGCTTCATTATTAATACATTTTGGCAGATAGAAAGACGCCATTGTTCTTTAGATATGACACAATGTAAAGTTCAGCATTTGAAAAATATCTCAACCACACTATTTTCGTTGGCCGATGATGGTGAATTGTAAGATTATAGATTGATCACAGAGGTAACGGCTTTGAAATGGTTCACAAGTGGTTTTAGGTGTGTAGTGACTAATAAGAGTGTGATGGCTTGTAAGCGTGAAAAAATTTTTCATTGAATAGACCGCAATTCAATTATAAGTCTGATAACTTCGAAGTACCTGTACCTGTGATCACTAAACCGCATACACCAGATGAGTCTGTCAATGTGACGGTGCAACATTATCGGGCCAGAGAGGGATTTTTCCCATAGACATATCATAAGTTATAAAACACAGTAACTATCCTGAATCAATTTCCCTGATTGTTAAATGAAACCATAAATATATAAATACAAAACATATAAAAACGAAACACTGGCTTTCGAAGTCTTGTTACGTACCCTGATCGCTGAGTATGTAGATGGTTTTTCTCCTGGCACTGCTGGTGTAGATTAGTCCATCTTTGCTTACAGCCAGTCCAAAGGGAAGATGAAGGTCATCATTACTCCACGCTAAAATCGGGTTTAGATCTGGATTTACAGGTATCAGGTATTTGCAGAGTCGATGTTTCCCTGACCCATGGCCTGTAGCTAGTAAGGCGCCATCCGGCAAGAATAAGATGTTATACACAACAGCAAAATGAGGCAGCCTCTTTGTGGTGAATGGCGAGTCTTTGACTGCAATATTTTTGAATATTGACGCCAAAGTGGTTCTCTGAGGTTGAGTCGTTCTAGGAAGGCGATTGTAAAGTTTTATACAGTTGAGACTGTCTTTGTCCACAGCAGCAATATATCTTTCTGAGATGCTAATGTAGATAGCGTTATTTTTCGTCATAGGAAATTCGAATATGGCCTGAGTTATTGTGCTGTTGGCCTTGTTGTACCTGACAACTTTTGCGGTTGTTTCATTCTCAAGGTATGACATGAATACTTCACCTTTGCATTCTCTGATTACCGAGCTAGTTTGAGATATAACATATTTATTCTCTTTCGGATTATATACCTGTAAATAGTGAGCAAAATTATCAATTTTTTGAAAGGTAGTCAGTTGGAAACCTATTCTGTATAACGCAGAATGCTGCATAGGTTTGCTGTTGGACATTGATGTGAGATGATGACAATCAATTTTATAAAAATTCATACAGAATTCTTCAGCAAGCACAAGACCACTCCAAGAGCGATGTTGTCTGGTCATCTCTTCGCCCTGATTACAGAATGTTATTTTATATTATCCTAATAATAGTGGTTAGAGTCTGTGGTAGGAGTTGTCCTCACGAGAGTTTAGCTCTTTTGTGATGACAAGCCCTAACGCCCAATCGGACGTGATGCAAATATGTACCTACCTTGATTGCCTTGGAACACCCTAACAACAGTTCTCCAGTGATGCTGTGGTGATGTACAGACACCGACAAGCTCCCGGTCGCGATATTTGGTGTGACATGCACTAGGCTTTGCGGTACTGGTGGTGCTTGTGCATGACTATATACTGGTGGCCTCGTAGCTACGGCAGCTTGTTCTATGGAAATATATATGTAAATTTCCTTATTAGCACTGCAGTTGTGTGAGGCCGCAACCAACACAATGTTGATTACACCACATCACATACCTCCTATTGCTGCAACCCTTTAGAACCATAGCCTGAAATACAAAGCCCATATAATGATTGGTTTATTTTATGGTTGAGACCTGATGGCCCAAACAATTGCATTATGGGATACCCATTGCTATATCAACTGTCAGCTTACTAGTGATAGCGGCTGCCATGCTGACTCTCCGTGCACTTGTGCTGCTGGCAGCTTCTTTGCTTGGGCTTTTTTGGCTGAAAGATGAACAAAAGGATCTGGCTTGGTAAATCTGCTGGACAGAATCAGTTTCTGCCTCGATTATCTGAGAGGCTGTTATCAGTGATAGCTTCTCATCTATCTCATCCTGTTTTAGTCTGATTTTTGCATTCATCGCAGTCAGCATAGCATCTTTTTGGTCGTGAAGTTTAGTCAGGTGCTGTTTTGATTTTTCAATCTAAAAGAAAGGAAGGAGACGTGATGACTCAATATGATACGGTTATAAATCACCAACTTAATAATAACAGTAATTATAATATCATAATAACAAAAAATATCAAGTCTATGCTGCAAAAAGAAATCGTTACGGTAATAGCGAGTAAAACCATCTTTTGTTGTAATTGAATTGCAGGTAAACTTTTTATTTTCTAGAACTGGATTAGGTTTACTGAATTCTTCCGTTGCTGCGTTGCATGCGTGCGTGCATGAAGATCCTATAGCTTTTTATAACACTCAGTTATATGATATATATAATATAATATGTATAATATAATATAAATATAATACGTATTATTGTTATTGTTACTCCTCGACAGTTGTGACATACCTGAGAGTTTATGCTTTTTTGACAGAGAGTAAGATGTGATAGGCTTTTAGCCACAGTGTCCTGTATAGGCTCTACTGAATGCTGTTTTGTTGACGATGTGCAATCTCTCATCATTGCAGCACACCTATATGGAAAGAAAATAAAATTTGATGGTTTAGATTTGGATAATAGTTGCAAAAAATTCACCATAATCACATATTGCAGATTCAAGAACTGTGTTAATCAAAGTATGAGTTTAGTTGGGTTAGTTGTGTCGATGGATCGCTATGTATTTCTGATGATATTGCACTGTTTTTCTGCCAGACGCTCTCACCCTAGCCAAGAGCCAACCCTAGAGCCAACAGATTGGCTACTTATACTTTCAATAATTACCTCTTTTGGCAAGAATTTTTTTTTTTTCAATTTTGTTGGATATTCTTAACTGCTTGTTACAATTTGACTTACCTATAACAGTAGAAACGCAGACAGACTGTGCAGTGAGCCTCTACCGAATCCTTACATTCATTACTATGACATCTGAAGTCACACTTCTTCGAGCTGCCACCATCTACAATGATATCATTATCAATTAGGCTTTGGTCAGTCAGAGTCTACACTAAGCAGTAATTATGTGCTATAAAAGGTAGCTTGTGACAGGACAGTAGTTCTAGGGGAGGCATAGAGGCACTGACCCTCCTAGAAAACTAAATAGTCGAATGATCCATGTAAGAATCAGCTTGTCTGAGAATTGCTATTTACATGCCTTAAACTAATTGGGGAGGAGCTTACAGCACCCCTCCTGGTGATGCTTCGGACTCGCCTCAGACTTTTGCCTCCCCTACAATTTTTCTATATTATGCCGTGTCGGATTGTGCTTGGTTCAAAACCCATCTCACCTCCAGTAGCTGTCAATGGATCACATGTCGATACATCTTCAGCGTCTTCAATGTCTGCCGTTGTTGCCGAAAGTTTTCTCGATTGAGGAAGGGTAGATAATTCCACCCCAGTTAGGTCAAACACATCCTGATAAGCTGATTGCTGGTGAGGTCCTATCTCTTTGTCAAAGTCGATAAGTGAGATTTCTCGATAACGTGGTTGTGGTGGTGGTGGCATAGCCTGATTAGCTGTAGCTACTTCCTCAGAGTTTGGATACAAATCAGCCAATGAATTAGCAAGGAACCCGCCAGCTGGGATGTCTGCTGGTCTCTGGCAGACTGGACACTCCAAACGGCTCTTACCTTCAGCAATATCATCTATCATCCGAAATGATATAAAATTAGATAACTGTGACACAAAAAATAAAAATAAACCACCACATGACTAGTCACACATACAACCCAGCACTGACGTGTCAAATATACAGTGTAGTCTAATCACATGCTGTCGTTTCCGAGCTGAGATCAGAATTGTAAAATCGGTGGTGTTTTGCATGCTTGTACTGCGTAGACATCATTTCACATCAAGTCTAAGTATTTAATGCGGAGAGAGTTATCCCCTCTAGAGTACAGGTGCTGGGCCCTATGACGCACCCTACTCCCTTGTCCTTTGAGGTTTTGGCTTCTTTTTATAACAAATGGCAAGAGGAGACCTTTTTACTGCATGTGGGCTGTGTAGACACTTAGTGGACCTGTATTTTTGGTCCTGTTATGCAAGGATCTGGCTAGGATGAATGGCGTGTCAGTACAAAATCTTTGGCCTCACAGATAACAAGTCCGCCTCATCAGACCACTCCCCACTCCCGAGTCACCATAGTATGGTTACCTGGAAACCTAAAAGTTGGTAGTGAGTTGGAGTAAAAAACTTCTTATAATTCAAATTCTTATGAGGAGGGCAGGACTGTTTGTAACGACATCGATCAGAGTTTAGTGACTTACTCACCTAAGCATTTGTGACAGTATTTATGTGTGCAGGGCAGCTGATGGAGAAGTTTCTGCTCCAGACATACGATGCATTCCTGATCCACATCCCAGGTGACATCAGATAGCCTCATAGAGTCAGTACTTAGCAGGGACTCCGCCATCTTATTGGTGAATCTCACAACAAGTCTGAATGATGTCTGTATTATCTAAACTGTTAGAGCGTTTCAGTTCAACTGTATTCAATCACATTATGGGAGTTTGTAACTCTCACAACAGTTCTATACTCAAGCTGTCCTGCCAACAGCAGCAATTTTTTTAATATCAAATAGGGACTTCCCCCTATGTGCTTTGTATTTATTATTATCTTTATATATCAAGCTTGTATGTTATGCAGACTGGTGCGGTGTTAAGTTACGCTGTATGCTCTATAGTACACTTTAGTCAATTTCTTTCAGTGCATGCCGCAATAAGCTCAGTTGAATACCTGACCCACCCAACATATTGATCTTAGCAATTTTTTTAACTGCTCATAGAATAAGCAAATATTGTGATTATTCATATTGACAAAAAGTTCTGTGCTTAGTCTATTATTGATCACTTTAGAGATATTTGGCCTTTCAACAACACCACAATGCCCTATTGTTGTGAACGAGTTTAGATCATACCTGACAAGTCTCCCTATTTGCCATTTGGTAGGGAGGCTCCCAGTTTTTAGGGTCTTTCTCCACCCCCTCCCTATCTCCCTTTTTTCTCCCTTTTTTCAGCTTCCTTTAACCAGAAAACTTTTTAAGCTTCTTTTTGCAAGGCAAACAATGTTTTCCTACCTCAGCAGTGCATATAACTATGTAATTGCTTATTGCAATTACTGCTTGTATGTAAAAAGAGGTTAAATGACGCAATTCATAGTATGAAAGCTCAAGTTTTGGCTTATAAATATGACAAACGAGGGCTGAATTGCGCCGACACTGCGGGGCGCAGAGCCGTATTCCGAGTTGGGGAGTTTGTTCGCGGAAACCTCCTGATTTCTGGGTCTACCTACTTGTCATGTATGGTTTAGATGAATGTGGTTACGCGTAATGTGAATCCTAGTAGAGATTGTGAGTATGAGGAATTTTATGTATTACATTTGCTAGTTGCCTTCTCGTGTACAAGAGAAGACAACTACAAAGTATCACAAATATGTTAAACAGTATGAATGAGAAGCCCTAGTTCATACATGAATGAACATGGATGATTAGGGAGAGTGAGTGAGGTATTAATAGCAAGTAAAGAGCTTAGCTCAGGGACTCTTGATCCACCGAGGGAACTGAGCACAACAAAAATATTAATTGCAGCTGAAATATGTGGCAGCAGGACCCAGATATCTAGCCACATAGTCAGTATTAGATAGTATTATAAAACACCAGAAAACCACCAGAAAATGACAACAAAAACAGCAACAAACAACAACAACATGATTGCGTGATTGTGCTTGCGAGTTAATATCTTGTTCTGTTTATATTTGTATATGTTTTCTATCATGACGTTGTCTCTCACCCATGTTTTTTGTCTATCTCTAGGTTCGATATCACCGTAACAGGACAGGTCGATCAGGATTAAATTACTTTGATGGTTGTCGATTCAGAGGTAGAATAGTGTAATTCGGTGAGTTGTATATTTATATGAATTGAGCATCTGCCATTAACTAGTTGTTAGTGTACACCCCAAAGTGCACCATTTAGAGTGTATCACTATTGCTTTTCTTAGATTTATGTTTGTGAAAGCAATGAACTCCAATAGACCCCAAAAAGACCTGTACCATGAAGCAGCTGTCATTATTGCTCCTTCCTTGATTGTACCATTTACCGCAATGTTTGGGAGGAGGGGGGGCGTCGGACTGGGGGGCAAGAGTCTGGGGGGCTCAGACTAATGTATAACTTTAGGAAGGTCTGAATCACAACATTTCTTCAAAAGAATTGCTTCACACCAACAAGACAACTAAAAGTAAAGGTGAGTTTATACTAGAACGTATAAACTCACTGTCTGGCAGAAATACAGTGTTATGCTGCATTCATTCCGCATATCTTTCCATCAGATTTTTCTGTCAGATTGTTTGGTCAGTTTTTTCTTTGTTATAAGCTATCAATGGAAGCAGTCCAAAATCTGCATTTTGTGACAGAATGCATGGGAGGAGAGGAAAGTCAATGATAGTTCGATTTCTGGTAGCACTTAGAAGATATAAGTCATTGGATCGCTGTCACCTTTTTACGTATTGAAAGACTAACAACATATGTTATAGCAGCTCAGCAAATTTTATGATTTAGAAGGCTTCAAAAATATTTTTCATTTATAAGGGCAGAGAAAATGAATGAAATTATCTTTATTCTGAATACAATTCATTGTCTTCCATAGTTATCTCTTCAAGGCCACCTGAAATATCTGGAGTCGTGTTCTTGTCACCTGAAGGAGGAGACAATTTCCCATACTTTGACATCAGATTTGGCGTAACGTCTTCAGCTTGCATATAGATATCATTAGTAATATGGTGCTCAGAGTGATCGCTGCTATTGGCCGGTTTAGCAATAGGGTTAGAAGGCGTTGAATAATAAACATTGTCAACTGTACTGTAGAGGCTCAATGTTGCCGGTTCGTCCATGTCGATCGGTACAAAATATGAATCATCAGCCTGATTGTACACTCTTCCATCACCTTCAGGACGAGAGTAATAGTTACTCTGATGTCTCTCAGCGATCTCACTGTGACGTGATATGAACGAGTAGAGCTTCTCATCGGGAGCCAGACTTCTGACACTGATTGTATAGAGTGGATTACCTTTTGTTTGCCGTGCTGACTTACCGAGCTCCCGCAACTCCACAGTGTTACTTTTTCTATTTTCCATTGATCTCTCTCTAGAAAATCATTGACATAAGGTTTCTGAGTTGTCTCCCAGTTCAGTAGTAATTGTGAATCAACCGTTTGGTAGTGGTTTCATAGATCAGGTCAGATTCAGTTTGCTTCCTTTGGGTTTGCTCCCCTTCCACTGATAAGCCGCAGCTGATCAGTGGGATGGGAGGGGGTTCGCAATCCCAAACGCAGGCAAACTGGACATACTTGGTCTAGCGGTTCCGCAACTAAAACTCGAAATATTATGAGGCAAAGCCAAATCAAACTTACAGGAAGGTCGCAGGCCAAAATGGATCGCATAAATATTTTTCAAACATTCTCACCTCTTATGCAATGTAAATGTCAGCACAGACAACGCTATGACCAGGAGACCAAGCGCTCCAACTCCTACACCCACGCCAATACTAACGTTCAGGTTATTCTCAGATTCTTTCTGCTCATCAGTTTCGGATGACTTCATATACCCATCCTTGGTTTGTGAAATGTTACCTGCAACAAAAAGGTGCAACAATTTATGATTGTGTATGAACAAGATATTATATATCACAGACTGATATAAGTTTGAGTAGGAAAACCAGTCCGACATAGTTTTATCTCGTATGTTTCTGTTCTGTATTTTGTCACCAATTGTTCGCAGGCAGGCATTCCTACCTGTTACAGAAAGATTGCTGACGAAGCTTATGGAGATAGATGTAGATGTCACTTCAGATCTAGTATTAGGTCTTGCTGTCAGAGAATCATTTACTTTACCGATATTTTGTACATAATGGTCAGTCCTAGTTGTCATCTGAGTGGCCGTAGTTGATAGCTGGGTAGCCGTAGTTGACAGCTGGGTAGCCGTAGTTGACAGCTGAGTGGCGGTAGTTGATAGCTGTGTGTATTCCTTATTAGAATTAGATAATAAAGCCTGTGGATCTTCTTGAGGTGATGAGATTTTGTCATGTTTCTCTATTGAGGATGTTGAGAACTTCCTTTGTGTTGGCAAACTTGTGCTGTAAAGCAGCAATGCTAGTTTTGACGTTAGATTTGGCAGCTGTGAAGTTTTTTGTTGCACAACAGCCGAAGGGTAGGAAATCCAGTCTAAAACAGAATTCATAGAATACTTAAACTGTACCAATATATAATCCTATAGCTATGTCATCTTTCTGGTTTAGGTGGACAAAAACAAAAAAGTGGTCGTGTGACAAAGTATAATAATACTATGCACCGAGAGTACAGATATGATGCTTGCTGCAATTAGATTCAGCATTTGGCTATCAATGATATAAAAGTATGTTGTGGTGAACCTGAAATAACCCGCACAGAAAATTAACTGAAATTGGATTTCAACCAGTAATTAAGTTTTGTCGGCTTGTCCAGCTTAGCATTTCTCTTTGTACCGAACACATTGTCTACATACTAGGATACAAACACAATTGGCGTTAGTATTTGTTATCAATACTGGTAGTTTTGAAGTCTGAGTACTTAGACTGGTACTTACTTAGCTCATAAACATAGTTTCTCCCAGGACCACCGCATGCTCTGTGTCTATCTCCAGCACATCTATGCATGCAATCACCTAAAGAGATATTACCATAACGCCCATAGCCTGTGTTTCCGCAATAACACTCGGTGCTGTTCTGAAGACCCGCGTATCTAAAACCTGTAATACATTGTCAGAATTCAATCAGTCAACAGCAGAGTAACATCCAAACCTTCATCTAACTTGTCTGAGTAAAAGGCAATCTGAACTCACATCATTGTTATTTTCGTTTTATGGAGATAAATAAAGATTCTTAGCTCAGCAAACTTTATTTTATTGTTATTAGGCAACTCATTCTGATTGGTGTTACTTCAACCACCTGAGATGCAGTACACTGAAGATTAATGGGTTCCCATCACCTTCAGCCTTTTTCTAGTTCTGGATATAAGGTCTTTGACTGTTGCAGTCTTAGCATTTTAAAATCCGGTTAGTTTTATTTTATGTAAATTTACTCATTTTTGTAACAATGTACCTTTTCCGAAGCAATTCTTGATGCAGATGTTGACAGTCATTACATCAGAATGAAAGAGGAAGCCGGAGAGGGCTTTGGGGCTGGATGCATTATCCTTCTCCAAGACATCGACATAGCAACCAATGTCCTTTGGCTGTAAGTATCCTACAAATAGATTTAAATCATATATACTTTAGTAGAATATCAACAGGATATTTTATAAACTTGTTTGTAACATTCTAAGAAGGGCATAAAACACACAGGACTGACCAACCCTAAGCCTAAATCAACAAAACAATTCCTGTTTTTATGCTCTTTATTGATCATGTATGGTGGTCAATTGCTGCCAGCCAACCCAGGGCGGTGAAGAATCACTAAGACCAAGGAGTAACAGGGCTGTTACTAATTGCTAAGACCAGCACACCAAGTAGTCTTTCACGAAAACCACAAGACATAGAAGCTTTTCCCTTACCTAAAACTCATTCGACATTATTATTTAGTAACCCTCAAACACAAATTTTATGACTTGACAGAAAGGAGTTCATTACAACACAACGGCAGAAGTATGTAAAGCTGGATCAAACCACAAATAGAAATAATAGAAGAGAAAGTTTGCTCATTAATGAGCTACTGTTAAAAATAAATATTCATAAATAAAAACTCATAAATACTTTGGTATACCTGTACTATTCTCCACCAAAGCCAGCCTAACTGCTCCGGGTATGAAACATATTATAATAATCCAGTAGAAAAGCCTAGGCATGATGTGTGGCGATTCATGTCAAGGAGAATATCCTACAGCCATCTCTGCTAGTGTGATGTCCAATGTTTGCGAGATGTTAGCTGGCATTGAAAATAGGTTTATTTTGGTATAAGCAGTGCAATGTGTGGGAGCTTTATCAACCAGAAACAATTACATTGGTCTGTAATCACAGTTATCTTAAATTTGATTGTACAGTCTTATCTTGTGTTATCTGTTTTGCCTGCTCAATGTTCCTGATTGGTCATATGATTTGCAGTTTTGAAAAAATTATAATATTTAATAAGGCCAGGAGTCAGCTCAGTTAACATGTGAGCCTAAACTGAATTAATATACCATGTTAATTATGATAACATGCTTATCCTGTTGCTAGTGAAGGGGGACACACAATCCACAAAATACTAGTAATAGGTATCAGTTATTATTCATTTATTTACAGACGCTAGTTTTTCGTTTCAGCATGGGCCATACTGGCAAGTGATTGCTATGTTAATATCACCAGGGAGGGTATCACCACCAGCACTCTGGAATTACATCTACAGTCAGTAAGGAGTTGTCTTCACACAGGGCATGGGCAGTAAACTCAAAAACTTTATGTTTCCCAAATACCTGACAATTATCTTTCGTTGAGATTCACCGATAACAGGATTGGGAGGTTATACAATGAATAATGCAACTTGGATAGCCCTGTCCTGTCAATTTGACAGCCAACACAGTGATAACACAGAGTATCTTGGGCTCTGGGGTTTTACTGTGAGCTCATGTCAATTTAAAAAATAATACAGCCCTAATCAGAAGCAATATGTCTGGGCAAGTAAAAATTCCTGAATATAGGAACTTCAAGACACAAGCAGTGCAAAAACATAATACAATATGATATAAAAACAATATTATATAATACAAAACGAACGCAATACAACTGTGTGATACAGTCAAAGGTAACCAGCAGTTGTTTTGTCTTTGATATGGAAGATTCGCACACATATGAAATTGTCATTTTCATTGTGAATCAATTAGTGAGTAAGTGTCAGAGGTCAACACTGTCAGCAACAGCAGCATACAGCAAATTGCTCAATCCTCATCATTATGTGATTTCATGTCACAACTGGTTTGCGCCACTGCCAAACTTTTTATTGGTCTGATACTCAGGGTGGCACTGTGGATCCAATGAGGAAGTTCATTGGTGGATCAGACTTAACATAAATCAAGCAATGGCTTCGGCCAGAGTAATATTTAACCACGCAACTGCAAATGGGAATTCAACTATATATATACTGAACATGGAATATTGATAGGTTTCTACACATAGACTGGATTAGGTCCAAAATTTGGCATATACAGCTTAGCATTTTGCAAAAGATGTGGGTAGTCTTTCTGAATATCCTTAATAGCCTCCTCAAGAATAATAGCCTCATATATATCTTGCTGGGGTTCAGGCCGACTTCCTTTCAGCAAAGCAAGAGCGAACTTTTTGTCTCCAGCCTTCGTGAAAATCACACTTCCACTGTCTCCTCTTTCGAAAGGCTCTCTAGAATTAACAATTGTGAAACTACAATCGATTGTAACCATAACTGCAGTTTTAATGAGTAGGAGTAGGAGGTGCCTCAGTTGGTTAGAGCACCATTCCTTTAAAATAGAAATGTTAACGGTCATGGGTTCAAATCCCATGCACTGCAGTCCATCAACTACTGGGATTTGGATGGCCCCCAAGTGTGCTCCAACCTGCCTACAAACAGAGCAACCTGTTGCACATATTGCAGCCACGCCCCTAAGGCAACTAATATTTCGCCGCCCATTTGCTTTGGGATGTGAAGTGTGATGTGACAACTGATTTTAATCAAGATCCATCCATAGACGCATCCATAGACCTAGTCGCTGTTCACATTTATAAGTAAGTACAAGGTAGGTTATGAAAAAAAAAGAGTTTTCATATATGAAAAAACTTACCCTCTCGTCAGCTTAAAGGACATGTGATAACCGATAGCCTGCACACCTTGACGCATGGGCCACAGTTTTCCCTCCCTTCCTTTGGCATATATCTTCACTTGCCTGTCGACCATCTTCTGTAGCAAAACTGGAGAGAGGGGCTTCATAGAATCTAAGCGGCAGTGGTCTTGCAGCAGAGCTTGTTTTAGCGTGATTATGTTTTCGGGTTCGATAGGGAACACTGCGATGTCATTCATGAAAGGTTTGGAGTTTTGGTCATCACCAACGTCAATATCCTGATAGTATCGATATGAGAACAATGGAGGGTGGCTAAGATGGAGGCTTTGAGTTTCTTCAGTGGTCCTAAACTGCAGTGCATATACATGTCTGTCTATGCGTTTGTTCACTTCTTCTCGAAGCTCCCTTATTCTCAAGTGTTGGGGGTTGTCATCATCAGGAAGGGCTTCAGACTCAAAAGGAAGCATCTCTTGATCAGTGAGAAGCAGATGTGCTGATGTGGCAGCAAATAGTCGTTGTCGACCAGTCTTGTGAGGTTCATTCGCAGAAATTATAAGTTCACAGGTTGTTGTCTCACTTCCTTCCCATTTTACTGGTTGAGTGAATGGGTTGCATGTATATTCAACAATCCTGCCGCTGAGCTTCTGGCTGACACAGCTTGAGCTGACGAGCTGAACAGCAAGATTTGGGAGTTGTCTCTTGGAGATTCGGTCAAATTGCTTGATGATTTCTGGACTTAAATCGGTGCCAAATATGACAAATTCATTGCTTGTTTGTGTGGAGTTGGTCCAGCTGATGTTCTTCAAATTGCTTTCCTTTGCAAACCTAAAACAAGAAAGTTGTAGACAGTTGATTACGGCAGCAGTGATGGCTATTGCTCAAATAAGATAATACATGAAACAATCATGGTAAGTTGAAATTTGAATAAGGGATTTAACTTTTCTTATCTTTACTCGCAATATTACCTTTCAATAAATTCATAAAATTCCTGTGGAGGCTCGTCGAAAGCTTGTGGATCTTCGGACACTTCTAGTGAGTCAAGCCAATCCTCATCACTTTCTCTGATGAGTTCAGGTCTATCACCAAACTCAACATTTTCCAGTGTCAATAAACTGTTCATGCTTTGGTTATTGTTAGCATTTGAGAAACCTGAATCTCCACTCACTGTGCTCATCCGGTACAGTCTATTGATCATGATAGTCTTTGGTTCCTTTTTCTCATGGATCTCCTCTGCTGGTGGTGAAGAGACTCTGTTCTTTTTTTTGTCCTTTTTGTTAGCAGCAGGCGACACAACAACATTTAAATCTTCCTCTATTTTCTTACTTTTATTATGCCCTCCCTTCATAATCATGTGTTTAATGCCGCGTAATTTTGCTGGTAGAGACCATCTTGTCTTATCTGACCGCTCCATTACTGATCAACCAGACTGAGCCGTTACAATTTTTACAAACCTGTGAATCAAGTAGGTCATAAGCTCTTGTGTACTTTAAAATATAACGAGTATTTACAAGTGATCAAAATCTATCAAAAACGTATCAAAATCTGACAACTTTGATACACTTAATTAATGATTTATGTGATACTGATCTACACTTGATAGAAAGTTGGTGTAGGAATAATAGGATGTTGATAAACATAAACAAATCTCACTATATGCTTGTACAACCCTCTCATAGAGCCACATCTCTAGATTTAGATCTAAAAATTAACCATAAAAGACTAAACCGAAATGCCAATACCAAACTCCTTGGTTTTACTTTGAATGACTCATTGACATGGGACGATCATGTAGACCAGATTTGCATCAAAATAAACAAAAGGCATTATTCCAGAAATGCAGGGCATTCCTAGATAGTAAATCATCTCGTAACTTTTATTTCCAGTATGTCTTTTGTCATATGATATATGGCATCCGCATATATGGCATCCTATCACCACAATATATTCTTGAAAGAATATACTTGCTCCAAAAGAGGGCTTTCCGCCTAATAGCAAATGTCAACCACATACCATATCATCTAATACATACAAGAGATTTACATACATCTCTTGGTCTGATTCCTTTTCCTCTCCTTGCTGGTCATTTCACCTGTATTTTTGGTTTTCAAATTTTGCATTTGATTGCACCTGACTTTCTTCTGGAAGGCTTTATTCCAGCTAGCTCTAAAACTTTTTTTAGAGACAGATACCTATTACATTATCACACTGATCAATTAAGACAAAAAATCACTACAACTTTTAACTCTTTACCAATTCAGATACGCTCAGCAACCAAACTTACTCATTTTAAACAACAACTATCAAAGCAATTTATATCCTATTAATTCTTGTTACTTGAGTATTTTTTCTTTTTCTCTCCGCTTAAGTTTTTTCTTTTTTGTTCTGTTACTGCATGAAAAACATTCCTAAAGATGATGTAGAATGACAATAAAAGTATATGTATTAAAACTTTTCATTTTAATATTTTTTTTTGGCTAAACAAATATTATGGTCACTTTTTACAATAATAACCTTGATTATTATGCTAATATGTAATCGTAATCCCTAAAGACACCTTTATCATTAGTAAACCCATGTATAAATTTAATTTGGAGACATTAACAACTTTATTCAGTGAATGATTACATTGTGATGATTAACTAATGGACTTGAAATTTATGGCCTGGAAATGTTTAGTTGAAAAACAATTACATTTTTTCTGACAGAACTAAGGAAGCTGGAAGTATTCCATTCAAATTGTTGTTCATAATGGGGAAAATTGAGTTCTAATTGTTTCACGCCCCTATATTCAAATCAACCTCACACATGGAATAAAATATGTAGTCAAACTCTTTGGCAACGATCGGTATGATATAACCATAAACAACTTCAGACGCTCAAACAGCCGTTTGTTCGATAATAAAACCATGCATACCGTAGTCGTGGTTAAACCTTATATCCTCTCAATGAAGAAGCTTATGTCTAGTTTGTTAATAAAATATTCAGTCACACAATTTGGGAATTCAAAGAAAAACGGTTGAGTAAATATTTGGATCCTTTATTTCTATTCTATATGAGGAGGTCTCATGCTGAGACCTCTTTTGAGATCTACCCAAATTCAGTATTTAAATCACAAATTTTCGCCTACACCAATATTGACCCATCGTACATAAATACATAGATTGAATCTATTTTGCAAAAGTGGCTGACTGTCTATGTATAAAGGGTTGTTGAACAAACAGTCTGTACTAAATAGGCAATAAACAGCTGGACAGTTTTTTTACGAATAGAACCATTACAAGCAGAAAAATTTTGCTGGGTGGGGATCGACAGAAGGACAACTAATTTTGTTTCAGGGATTAAAAAGGATTTTATTGATGATCTTGGCTTTACATATCTGCCTGGTAAATTACTGACGGACAAACACGAAGGGACAACATCCAAAGATGGAGGTTACTGAGCCTAGTAATTTGTCCAATGTTGTCCAATGGACAGACTTTATCGCACCTCTGCCATCTCAATCCATAATCTTGATTTTGAATAACAACCTTTAATTTGCTGAACGTTCACTTCACTCAATTAACCCTCCCTTTCTCCATCCACAGAATTTTTGAAACACCTTAGGAGTCAGGAGTGGTCTTACGGTAAGGACTTGTGATATTAAGATCCAGGTTAGATTCCCAGCGCCATCTGTTTCTGATTTGGCACTGGCAAGCCATTTATCCTAGCCAGGTCTGCTCAGATCAGGAACATAAATACAGGAGGTCTACTGTATAAAGATTCCCTCTGTCTCTTTGGATAGAGAGTAGCCGGCAATGGCTGGCAAGGGCATAGGGTCACTACCCCACACAAGCCAACTGCACTTAAGGGGGCCTGTTAAATAGACCAAATAGTCAAATAAGGCCTGTTGAGAAAAAAAAACAGCTTAAACTTTTTTCCCTCTAAATGCCCACCCCCTAGTCACGACTGGCCATACTATAGATGGAATGCCTCTACTTGAACTGTCATACTGTGGCCTAATGGCCTTAGCGTTAATTATTAGATGAGCGGAGAAGCCTATTTTGTATTATGATGGAACATTTACCAAAAACTTTAACCAGACAGTGATATCCAGGAGTCAAAATGGTTGTGATTGGGAATTGTGAGGGAGTTGTAACCTCTTTCTACATGTAAAAGCAACTCCCAATATTTCTATTGGTATAGCATTGAACTAGGACTTTGCTAGAACAAAGCTATCATGCCTGTGAAGGTGCATCACAAAAGAAACATCATGCACAATTATTTTGCGTATGTGATAAGTATCAGTATCTTTTATTATAACATCAATATTAAAGTTAATCCATCTGTAGATTAGAAGCAGTTGAATTGTGAAATGCATACCCACAATTGGTGCTAGAGTACAGGATGGGAGTCTGTTCTGCTGTGTCCTATTACTGGTTGATTGCTCATGTTAATTAAGACTGAATCAACTTCGATCCAATAAGCCTGCTAGGTTAAGTCTGGTAATACAAAGCATCAAAGCAATAGCACGCAGTCATCGACAGTTTTAGTTATAGTGCATAGTTCACGGTATCATTGTTGGTGCTATATATTTCTGTTTACAAATGTCATTTTAGTTCAGCGGAGCTTCTTGAGATTTTTTGAGGTGATAACTGTTGTTTGGCGCCTTTATATTAGTTGCTTCCCTTTATATGGTGAAGCTGCTGATATCACCATTTACTATTTAGCAAACAATATGGAAAACAGGTATTTCAATGATTTACACATCGCGAGGCTTGGCTTTAAGTGCTGCATCATACAGCTCAGCATTCTGCATGAGATGAGGATAGTCTCTCTGAATATCCTTGATGGCTTCATCCAGTGGTATAGCCTCGTATATATTTTCCTGAGGTGGGGGTCGGTTTCCATTCAGCAGCACAATAACAAACTTTACAGTTCTTTTGCTATCCTTGCACAGTGAATTAAAACGCTATCATTGCCAATGGTTAACATATATCATTTTTTTCTTTCGAGTATTCCCAGTCCTGCTCATGCTAGGCACACCAAATTTTGACCAACTTTGCCACTCACTCTTGAAGGGGATTTATTTGAATAATGAACAAACTGTGGAAAACATCTCTTATGACTAATTTTTTATTTTTCCTGGTTCTAGGGCTGCGCCAATACCAAAATCTTGTTCTGCTCATACTGTGCAGGTCACTCAAAATCCATTGAACAATGCTCATATACTATTAAAAGTTAAATTCAATAACCACCAAATTAGGAATAAGCCTCATTTCGATTTCCTTTCAAAATTTATTGCTAAAGGGAAAAAATATGTTCTGCAGTGCTCAGCCCTACTCTGGGGGAAAAATCGCACTTAATTTACTGCGTGTACTGCGTGTCAGAGTAACATTTAACCACGCAACTGCAAACGGGAATTCAAATATATGCTGTACTTTGAATATTCAAAGTTCCTACACATAAACCGGATTAGGTCCAAAATTTGGCATATACAGCCTAGCATTTTGCAAAAGATGAGGGTAGTCATTCTGAATATCCTTTATAGCCTCCTCAAGAACAATAGCCTCATATATATCTTGCTGAGGTGCAGGCCGACTTCCTTTTAGTAAAGCAATAGCAAACTTTCTGTCCTCAGCCTTAGTGAAGATTACACTTCCACTGTCTCCTTTTTCAAAAGGCTCTCTAGAATTAACAATTGTGAAACTACAATCGATTGAAACCATCGCAACAGCTTTAAGGAGAAGGAGGTGCCTCAGTTGGTTAAACCACCGTTCCTTTAACATGGAAATGTTGAAGGTCGTGGGTTCAAATCCCACTGCAGTCCATCAACTACTGGGGATCGGATGGCCCCCAGGTGTGCTCCAACTTGCCTGCAAACAGAGAGCAACTTGGCGCAGATACTGCGGGCTTGCCCCTAAGGCAAATAATATTTCGCCGCTGACAACTGATTTTGATCAAGATCCATCCATAGATCATAATCCATTATCTAGTCGCTGGTCAAATTTATTTGTAAGGTAGGTTATGAAAAACAAAGTATTCATATAATAACTTACCCTCTTGTCAGCTTAAAGGACATGTGATGGCCGATAGCACGGACACCTTGACGCATAGGCCACAGTTTTCCCTCCCTTCCTTTGGCATATATCTTCACTTGCCTGTCGACCATCTTCTGTAGCAAAACTGGAGAGAGGGGCTTCATAGAATCTAAGCGGCAGTGGTCTTGCAGCAGAGCTTGTTTTAGCGTGATTATGTTTTCGGGTTCGATAGGGAACACTGCGATGTCATTCATGAAAGGTTTGGAGTTTTGGTCATCACCAACATCAATATCCTGATAGTATCGATATGAGAACAATGGAGGGTGGCTAAGATGGAGGCTTTGAGTTTCTTCAGTGGTCCTAAACTGCAGTGCATATACATGTCTGTCCATGCGTTTGTTCACTTCTTCTCGAAGCTCCTTTATTCTCAAGTGTTGGGGGTTGTCATCATTAGTAAGGTCTTCAGACTCAAAAGGAAGCATTTCTTGATCGGTGAGAAGCAGATGTGCTGATGTGACAGCAAATAGTCGTTGCCGACCAGTCTTGTGAGGTTCCTTCGCAGAAATTATAAGTTCACATGTTGTTGTCTCACTACCTTCCCATCTAACTGGTTGATTGAATTGGTTGCAGGTGTATTCAACTATCCGACCACTGAGGTTCTGGCTGACAAAGTTTGAGCTGACAAATTGAATTGGAAGGTTCAAAAGTCGTCTCGGTGAGACTTTGGCAAATTGTTTGATGATTTCTGGACTTAAGTCTGACCCAAATATGACATATCCCCCATTCTTTTTACCAGAAGGAGCCCAGCTTAAGTTCTTGAGATTATGTTCCTTCGCAAACCTAAAACAAGAAGTTAAAAAAGTGTTGTTGCAAAATTTGACAAACAGAGTGTTTAGGAAAGCAAAGAGTCAACCATTGTTCATATCAAAGCAAAAAGAAAACACTAACTTTTCTTGCATCTCTCTGGGTCATTAGTGAGTGATATATTTGATTTTTAAGTTCCAGGGAATAGGATGGTTTGGTGTATCACGTCTCCTCGACAGATTAACACTAAAACATCTTTAATTAGTTTTGTGATGATGTCCGATGTGAATTTGTCCAGAGGGTTTTTGGGTTCAAAAACACATATACAATATTTGGCAGCTGTTAATTGGTAGAAAATTGAGTTTTTTTCTGTTAGCAACACCATTGCATTACCAACCGTAAAAGAATCCACTGCATTTCGTCAAATGGCGAAATGGCTGCCACCCCCCCCCCCTCCTTCGTAAATTGCTATCAATTTAATATTATATCAATAAGTGGCAGTTTCAGTTTTAGCAGCTTGCTTCACACACAGGAGGTCCTCACATTCATACTTCTAGAATACATTCTAGTCTATAGGATGTATCACATTCTCAGTATGAGGATTTAGGGTACCTTGCGACCATCTGACTTGGACTATCAATATTATATACTCAAACTATTTTAACTGAATGGATTTAATTATGTAAGCTGTGATGCACTAGCCTTGTCAGCGCTGCCAGGGGTGACAAGGCTAGGGATGCACTATATGATACAAGTCTTGTGATATGGGGTAATTAATCACTTGCAACAGTGGTTTAGATAGCAAGTCAAGTGATTTGAATAGCTGCAACTAAACATGATATTCAGAAATACCATTGAAAAGGAAATAAGATACTTGAGGTAGCAAAGTATTACACAATCCTGAACCTTGTAGAATACACTCTATTCTATAGATTTCCATCATTATGAAGCCTGAACCTGATCTCTATGCCTATGAAAAATTAACAGTCCCGGGTCGGAATCCCAGTGTGGGATTTTAGAAATAGACAGTTTTCTGAGCTCTTATTTATGCCTCAATTCGGAGTTGTCCTCTCTCCAGTTTGGTACTTTTAACCAATGCCGCATAGGAAAAACCCTATCTTGAAAACCGCTTATGCTAGGATAAAAATTATTTTTGATTCAGAGTCTGCACCATTGGAAACTCTGTGAGCCAGGGTTTCCAAATCGTTGGAGACTTGAATGTCGATCAATCTTACTTTTAGTGACGAAACTCATGAAAAATTCTGCCAAATTGTCCGCAAAACATAATAATAGCTAAACAATAACTAATAACTAATAAAACAGCTATAATTGACTATCCAAATACTAAAATTATTTCCCAAACTATGCCCACATGAGTTTCAAATGTTGCAGATTCTGAATCAAAATTAATTTTTATCCTATTATAAGCGGTTTTCAAGATAACCCTCTTTTCAGCACGTTTTCCTATGCGGCGTGGGTTAAAAGTACCAAACTGGAGAGAGGACAACTCCAAATTGAGGCCTAAATCGGAGCTCAGAAAACTGTCTATTGAGTTGAATAGCTTAAAAAATTGCTAGATCTGATCTAAACTGTCTTGCAAATAGACTATGGTCTTGCTGTTTGAGCTTTCCTAAACACATTAACACTGCAAAACAATAAAACTTGCTCAAGGCAAGGAGTTAGAGATAACTCCTTGCTCCATATCTAGTAGATATAGGCTACCAAACTAAGCCGAAGATGTCTCATCAATTCTTTCGATTACCTTTCAATGAATTCATAAAACTCCTCTGGAGGGTCATCAAAGGTCTGTGGATCTTCTGATACATCTAGAGAATCAAGCCAACCCTCATCATCCTCACTGATGGGTTCTGATATATCGGATATATCAGGTAGCACACTGCTCATATCATTACCATAGGAGAAACCGGAATCTTTGCTCGCCGTACTCATGCGTCTCAACCTTTCGACCTCGGTTTGTTTCTGTTTTGGTTTTGTAATTCTCTCCTTAGTGGTTGTGAAACTCGGTGGTGAAGAGAGTCTCATGTCTTTTTTGTCCTTTTTTTTACCGGTTGTAGTAGAAGTAAACTTTTCAACAGCATGGTCATCTTCATCTATTTTTTCGTTTTTGTGAATCCCTTTCCTGAGACGGTGCAGTAATCTTGCTGGTAGAGATTGTCTTGTCTTTTCCATGCGCTCCATATTGATCTTGTAAGGAATATCTTACTCACATGAGTCGTGAGCAGTGTCAAGTCTGACCTAATTATTTACAGGTGATTGAATCTTTTCATTTCAAATGCGTCTTAAGAAATAAGAGATTGGGTCAAGTTAGACAATTTTTGTTACATAGTTACATTTATCCTAAAGAAATTTGTACTCAATTTATGTGTATCTTTTGTTCTAAAGAAACTTGATGAGTTTTGATAACATGAATGAAAAATATGAAGTATTTTGTGACACAACACATCTAACGACATAACAACATATTCCATTTTCAATTCAAAAGAATAGACCCTGGAAACATTTTGATTTAGAAATAATATTTTAACAATTAGGCTGACACATTTTAAGAAGTGCTGAACTAGATTAAGGTATTCAAGTTGTTATTTGAAGAAAAATTGTTCAGTGAATTCACTCAAACCTTGCATTCATGGAATCAAGGAGTTAGAGTAGTAAGAGTTAGCCTCTAACTCCTTGATGGAATAGACTCCTCGGCTATGTACTGAATAATGAATTATTATGTATAATGAAGTGTGTGCATAAAGCCAGTGTCCACTTGTAGGCTCAAATAACCAGTGGATTGATGTGGAAAACTCACAGTGAAATTTTCACAGCATTGCATAAATGGGTAGGAAATGCAACATCAGCTTTGTTAGTCTGAGCCCCCCAGACTTTTGCCTCTCGCTCGACGGCCCCACCCTGAGATAGAGGGCCATAGAGTTATTATAATAGCTCTATGTAGAGGGCTGACAGGTTTGGAAATTATTGAGAAATTCCTTGTTATGTAACATCAAATATTTATGTTTCTGAGATCCAGAGTTCAAATTTATAAATGTAAAATGTTATAATTGGCAGAATCCCATCCAATTTGGGTTCCATCTTGACATTGATTATCAATTCTTTGAATAATCCGTCCACCAACCATAATACAGTAAAGGAATATGGAATGAAAAGACAATCATCAAAAATCTATGGATTATAATTGTAACCAATATAGTATGTGTGAAACATGGAAATAACAACTTGTTTTAGAGTTAATTATTTAGATTAAAAAGAGTAATTTTTAATGCTCCAACTTAAGTGAAGCAAATTAAAGCCTTCCCTGAACTAATAAGGAAGACAGAAGACATATGACCAAGTATCCTTGGGTCTAGTATAAGAGCAAGGTTATTTATCCTCTCATAACAGAGTGGGGTCAATAATGAGCAAATAAGAGTTAAAAAGAGATATGGAAAAAATCAAAATAATCATATAATGTGAATAGTTTGAGGAAAAATTTGATGGTATAAAAATTGTGCTGAAATAGAGAGTATTGAGAAAATGGACATGTGGACTTTGTGAATGCTGTGATGCTCACATAAATTCAATAGTTGGTATGACTTTGTTGTTTATATTGGCTTACTAAAAAGTTATCAATATATATCAAAATATAAAATCAATTATTTATTTTTCTTCTACATCATGACACATGCGGAAGCTTCTGGTTGTCTATCCTCCTTAGAGATTTCCTCCATGTCAGCTTTAGTCTTTATAATCTTATCCAGCAGCTTTAGATTAGGAAGAGTTTGGAATACCCTGTAAATTATAAAAAAAAAGTCACATAGTAATCAGATCCAGCTGAAACAATGGGTTGTCTTCTCCTTCAAAAAGGGGAGACAACTCTGTACTAGTTGAGCAACAAATGGTTTGCCCATGACCCTTGTAAATCGTGTCCTACAATTCCCTTTATATGCTGTCATTGAAAACATGAAGTCAGTCTTGAAGAGCTCATCAGACTAGGAAACGTGCCAAATCAATTTTTCCAACCTTGCTGTCTTATTTTAACAACATACAAACATAGGCATTTTATGTTTACAAACTTTATCCATGTTTTGCTTTCTTGTATACAATCAATTTTACTGTTCTCATGATACTGAATGTATAAATAAACTGAAAATGTTACTGTAACTGGAAAAAAATAGAGAACAAATAAAAAGAATAGCTGAAGCACATCACATAAAGTTTGTTGTTGTATTTTTCCATCACACTAACCGTCTGCGATACGTTTTACTGTAATAAACAGCGTTTCCTGTCATATCGAGAGATTCCAGCTTTGGAAACTTGTTGAGGCCTGATAAGTCTTTTATCTGATTGAACTGCAGTGTCAGGTGCTTTACAGCTGGCATATGAGGAATTTGCTACAAATGATTGAGACAAACATTTATAAATATGTTATAGCTATAGAGTTGACATTATGCTTTCATTGCCTGTTGATGTGTAAGAATATTGAAAAGGAAAAGCTTTTTCTATGGAAAGGTGTTTCATCGTCACAATCTATTTCCTCCAGTTTATATTCTTGATGTTTTGTCACTTTGACAACTATAACCGTAACCGATCTAAGCAGGGATTTGGTAGTAATTTAGTGTCAAATTTATGAATCTAAATCTTGTTGACAACCGTCTTTCATCTTGCGACCACCGCATACGTAGTGTTTGATTTATGAAATCCTACCTTGAGAGAGACGAAATGGTTCTTGGACAGGTTTGCAACGATACATCTAAAAAGACAGACAGAAGTATGAATATCATCAGTGAATTCTCATGTATTCCAAGCGTTACAGCAGAGAGTTGTCAGTAAGATTATGGTTATAGAGGGAGTATACTTTACTACATGATCAATTTGATGCAGGATTTTAAATCACCATTGCCTTCATAGCAGGCATGAAGCTACTTTAGTTACAATTATGAATTTCTCAACAAGTATACACCGAAGACAAATTTATCACAGAACTAACTAAGTTTTTGCTCAGAAGTATTTTGCAATGAAGCATAGCATGACACAATCCAACTTAATGTTATTTCCTATGAAACTTTTGGGGAATTCCATGTTAGAGTTGTGTTGTTGGAATATTGTCAACATGTTCTAGCAATGGGATTTGTCCAGCATCACTCATGTACCTTGGAAATGTAATGTTGTGTAAATCATGCAGTGAGTTGTCCATTAGGATCACCTCCTCCGCACATCTCAGCCTCTCTAATATCCTCATAAAGTTCTTTACCTGGTAGGTGTGGTCCAGTTTCTGATATGACAGATTCACTCGCTACAAAATGGTATACATAAAATGTTGACGATGATAAAAACTGCCCAACCGTAAGGCATTGAAGCCACTAGCATTGATTCTTCAAATGTATTTTCTGGCTGTTGGCTTCTGTTGATATGTCAGTGCAAATTTCACCTGCTGCTTCAGCTATCCGTCATGAGTTAAATCGAGAAATGAAATTTATATGAAAATTTCTCAGTTCTGGTTTGGTCTGTCATATCATGCACCACTCATTTTTACAGTGAGAATCACAGGCAGGGCAGGTCTCATGCACTAAAAACGGGATATGAGGTGCAACGTGTGACATATGTTTTCATTACAGGAAACTTGAATAACTGTATATAGATGAAAAAAATGTGAAAGCATCACAATACCCACCAATGAGGACTCCCAGTTCTCCTGTTGATGTCTGTATTTCTCCTTCTCTTGTCCTGTCTTATCATGATGTATGAGAGCACCGCCATTATCAGTCACTTCATAAAATGTCTCCTCCTTAGACTCAGGACCCTCCCTGACTCGAGGGGCCTTCAGCTGGTCACCCTTAACCTGGGTGCTGCGGAGCTCATGCCATACGGTATATCTGTATCTGTGTGAGGGTAACTGTGAAATACGCAACATAAGTAATGCATTAAAATCAACTTAAATTAGGGCTAGAACAGGTACTCAGCCAGAGTACAAAAACATATATATGCCCTCTGGACTGGTGGTAATCACAAAAGACTGGTACCTAACTAAGCTCATAATCTTTAGGGATCTCAAACGCCAGTGTATGTCAAATCTTTATGTCTGAGTAGTGCTTGGATACCTGACTTATTCAATATCCCTCCCCAACCAGACCAGCTGGAAAATTTTGTCCTAGAGTATCGTTAAGAACTCAGGGGTAAAGCAGCTTGTTTACCCAATCTATATTTCCATTTACCCGATCATCTGTTTCAAACAACTGATGAACATTATGATCTCACCAATTTCAAATAAATTTTAAATGATGACTGAACAACAATGCTTTCAATAAAGTAAGAACATCTTTGATCAGGCTATGATATACCTGAGGTAGAAACTTTGGTTTGCCGATGGTCTGTGACTGTGTATGCTCATGAGCAGTGATCTGGATCAGAGGTACATTCGTTCCTGTGTCGGAGGTGAATGTTCTTGGCTGACTAGAAGAATCAGTGAAGTCAATCGTCGTGCTGTAACACACACAATGTGTTAAGTAGGATGTATGGTGCCTGACTTTATTGAGAACTAACAGGATGATGCATAATAACAACAAAGTTTTGACATGAGCATAGGAAACAAAGATATCATAAATCATCAAGTAACTGGGTTCTGAGGGTTATGGTAAGGTGTTACTCCTTGAACATGGTCTTTCAGGTAGGATCCAGTCAAAAAAAAACCTTGCTTTAGGCTGGCCAAGAGTCTATGAAAGCCAAGGAGTCAATATGGTCAGTGACCAGCTAGAGGGGCATTCAAATCTTCAGCTTATAAACTGGCCTATCTAGAAATATGTCAAGATATTGAAGCTACTGGTGAAAGGATTAGTATTTTCCAACATTGTTGTACTGGTTGACATGTGTAAAATACTCAATCCAATGTGATTCAGGCAAAGTTTACAGACCTGTCAGATGAAGGCATTATTCAGAATACCTTTAAGGATAGTTTCAGTGGCATTGACTCATTGTATGGTACTGAGTAGGCCTGAATATTGATGCTTTCTTGATGGAAATAAGATAAAAGCACTGCTCACAAGTGCTTTAGCATAAAAACTCTAGGCAACAATGTGACGTCACAACTAATAGGACCTAAGTCTAGTGCGCATGCGTACAAAAGCTTCCTATTCACATGGACTTTTTGCATCAGTCAGTCATTCATTCAAAAGCCGGTTTGCATAACAAGATTCTAGAACATTGAAATAAATAAAAACATGGATTGGATATTTGGAGTTGGAAGCAAAAATAAGAATGATCCCCAAAATATATCCCAACTTCTGGGTGCAGCAGTGCCTCCACCAGATGGAGGAGATCCAAACAGAGGAGGAGGGCAGGCTGCTGCCTCAGCAGCTGCAGGAGGAGGAGCAAACCAACCACCTGCAGGAGCTTCATCAGCTTATAGATTTGACTCAACTGCCTTAGAAAGAGCTGCTGCGGCTGCAAAAGACCTTGAAAAATCTAGTGAGTGCTTAAATAATGCTAATGTAAACTGACATGCACAGCCCAAGTGAGTGTGAGTGAAGTGCAGTGTGTGTGTCCCACACATACATTGCACTCATTGCTTTGCAGTGTGTCATACTCACATTCACAGTATTAGTATAGTCACTGTGCTTGCAACTTGGCCTGTGTCATGTCACAAGTGCTGCTGTCCGTTGATGAGATTTTTCTCTATAACACGACAACCGCTGGATTGCGCACAGCAATGCTGCAGTGGGTGGACCATCCTTTCTTTGACGTTGCTTAAATTAAATATGACTTATTTCTACTTAAGTAAGTAACAGTAACCAACAGTTGGAAGTGCGAAGGAGCAAGTCGGGTGGCTCATAAATGTTATATACATTCATATACCCATCTTCGTGTTGAGTGCTATCGATCAATCCATATAATATATGTGCACATGACATAGGTCATAAATGCATGCATCCTGACAATATTTAACATATTGCCTCTACCCTTGGGCAGCTGGGATTTAGCAAGTCTGCTGTGCTAAAGATTTATAGCATTTTTTAAATCCCGACCCAAAATCCACAACCCATGGATAAAGATGGTGTGCTTGGAAAAGATTGCTACCCAATGTACATCGAGTAACTTTACACAGCAAATGATTTAAAAAATGAGGTAGATCCTTACCTGCTAAACGCATCATTCTAGCGTCAATTTCTGCGTGATTCCTGTTAACAATGTTTCTGTTTCACCACGATTTCCGATAATGAAAATATGCTCTAGGCTACTGTATTCAGATAATTGTCTCTTTTTTCCTTGTCGGCGTCATAGTCTATTGTTTGCAGTTTTAAAATAACACTCGTTAGTATCTGTTCAAATTATATTTGCGTTTTACAGAGTATGCCGTCCAAGCGTTTGAAGCTATCATGGCTCAAGAGGTTACTAAGCGTCAAGAGATCTCTGCTCAAGCGAAAATGATTGAAGCTCAGATTGAAGACTCAAAGAATCAGCAAATTAGAATGCAGCACGAGGAAAGACGCAAAACTCTACAGGTATGTCTAAGTACTCAAAAATGAGATAGAGATGAGACAGAGTAGTGAATATAATCTAGAGTTTAGTTTAGCTCATTTGAGAGTATTATTATGGCAATCATCTCTACCTGAGAATATACTTGAGATGGATCGGATGACATTACTGCCCTTGAGCCATATTCTATAAACACTGATGAGAAAAAAAGACAGGGTTCCGAAACTGTGTCTGCTGGTAAACACATGAAGTCTCACACCATCCTGTATTGAGATGCCCTGTCAACTCATATCAAATTGTAAGATGAGTGGCACTGTCGGGATTGATAGGAAAAATTAATTTCACCTGGTATGCGCTATCATTAGAGAAACATTTCATTTACTTGACAAGGGGTGGATTAGGGAAATGCTGAAAATATACTAGTGCAGCAATACTTCTGCTTTAATTTTGATGTGATATGTGATTTCTCTTGATGCTTCACAGGCAGAGGAGCAAATTCAGCAGAGAAAATCACATTTAGAAGATAAACTAGCTAGACAGAGGCATGATGATCAGCTCGCTCAAACTCGTAAATCACAAGAGGACATACTCCGAGCTCAGGAAGAGAGCGTCTCCAAACAAGAACAGATGAGGAAAGGTATGTCTCAGCCAGAGATATGATTGTGCAAAGTAATGATAGTCCCTTATAACTTGACTTTTTATTATGACATCAGGTTTTTTTTGTCATTCACTGAAATGAGGTTTCGTCCCAGGGTTTTGTAGGAGGTAAAAATTTCAAAGACCTGAAATAGTGGAGTTTATGGTTAGCTTACATTTACTCACTCTCTTTACATTAACACCTACCAGAGCTTGTGAATATTGGTACAGGCTAATATTAGGTCAGCCCCTAACTGGCTAAACTAAACTAGTACTTACTCCTCTAAGTTGTTATCCATCTGGTAGTTTGGAGATTTCCTTCAAATGTTTTCAGAATGTTGTTAGAGGTTGTAGAATTGCCAGATCAAAAATTATTACAATACACAATTATGTTGCCTTGTCATATGCATGGAATTCATAGATAAGCCAGTCTTAGAATTGATAGTATACAATGAGAGATCAAGTCAACAAGGTTATATCTACTATATTTGAAGCATCGATGGAGTATGAGGCACAACTGAGACATAAAAATGAGATGGCGAGGATTGAGGCCGAGCTTTCAGGTAAAGCTAAGATAGACAGAGAGAACAGAGATCTTAACCTAGAGATGGCGAGGGTGAAGGCTAAAGAGTACAGAGAGACAGTGCTGGAGGGTATTAAGTAAGTGTTTTATATCGTTATCAGTTATATGAGTAAAAGGCAGTGATCTGATACATCGGCTGTGATGATAGGTAATCTTATGTCTCTGGTCCTAGTATTTAAATATCTCTGGTCCTAGTAAAGATGTAGTTGGTTGTTGCTGAGGTCTCGGTAAGCAACGATAACGCTTCGCAACAGGATGTATATAAACAGAGTTTAGATAACTGATAATGATAAAAAAGTCACTGATGTTTTGTTGTATAATTTAGAGTTGCCTGCTCTCGTCTCAGTCAATATCAAGAAAGGCTAACTTTGGACTTGACATGATATGATCACTCATATAATCATCCCCCCTCAAATACTCCCCTCACTTGGATGTATTCCAGAATTAACATGGTCGAGAAATGCAGGTTGTCAGAATACATCTCTGCTCAGTCATCATCACCTGGCCTATATAGTCTGATATCATGTTATACACATTGTCTCTCTTGTTTATAACAGAACAGCAGGATCAGTGATAGGAGCAGCAGGTAACGCTCTACTAACAGACAGAAATAAACTTTACGCAGCCGTAAGTTTGACAAGTCATAAATAAACAATTCATGCTCCTATGCCAGTTTGTATGTTTTGGTTAACGTGATATATCGCCTTTTCAGTTTCTCAGGAACTACTTGTCCCATCTCAAAGATTCTTTCACCGACACGTTGCCAGTAGTCTGACTTATATTTAATATGTCAAATTTTTTTAAACTGCATGTTTCTAACTCGATTAATTGTACATTAACTAAAACACATTAAAAACATATAGGCAGCAACGGGCAAAATGATGCAGTAAAATACGTTATGCAAAAGCGTGATGAAAATCTAAGCAGTATTACATGCAAAGCGCATTGTGTACAACAATGGATCTCCGTTTTTGGGTGATTGTTTAGCATCGAAAGAGAAATGTTTATGCTCATAACTTCTCTACTATTAAATTTATCATCAAACGCCACGATCAAAACCTCGGAAATTCTCTAGATTAATGGAAGCTGGTGTGTATAACAAGTTGTTTAACCTATCTTCAGCTTTTTGGCTGGAAAGGAGTGCATGTTTCGGACCAAATAAAGCTGGTTTAGCCACAAAAATCCATATATCTCAAGATGTCACGGCATAATCAACAATCGCTTCGATCAAAACCTAGACAATCTCCAACTGTTCCTCATGCTGACAACAAATTTGACTGATATCTTTCTGAATTTCTGAATTTTGGCTGGAAAATCTGTAAGCTGGTAAGATTATTTCTGGACGTGACAGTACAAGACCAAATGGTAGAATAAAGTGGAGATTTTAGTATCTGCATTATTGGGGTCGCATGTAATGAGGGGTCAGAAATGGCCCTTTTACTATTGCAAAAATCAATTTCAAGTCTCGAAGACAGGAGGCCTAAAATCATAAAGTTGCACTAAAATGTACACCCCTCCAGTTATTGCCATGCCTCCTCTATTTGGTGAAACCATAAACTAATCAAATACCTCAAATACAAGGCTCAGAGGGCTCAATTTAAAAAAGGCACTTTTTGCCCCAAAATGAACTTCCAGAGGTCACTGCGACTCAACGTCAAATATTTGGGAAGTTTCAACTGTGAAAATAACTATTAGACATGATCACCAATACAATATTAAAAAGTTTTAAAAAGCGATATATCACATTAACTTGGATATTAGTTACTCCACAGCTCATCTAAGTCCAAGGTGGAAACAGCATAAGTAATTTTAATCAATTGTGTTTAATATGCTTGGGACTTGTCAATGGAAGAGGCTACAGTTTGAAAACTAAAATCCCCAGAGTAACTCTCTATCATGTCTCTGTGTAACTCTTAGTAACTCTCAGGGTCTCTATTTTATGCGGATACTCTGAGATGTTGATACTCCTACCCTGTGTGTGAGAACTTGTACAAAATGTCTGCACGAGTTGGAGAACAATTGATGTGCAATTTATTTCACGTTGCTGCTTGTAGGTGACTGGAATCACAGTAGCTGCCGCAGGTATATACTTAGCCAAAAACAGTGTGCGTGTAGCCGCCCGATTTGTAGAAGCTCGACTTGGAAAACCTTCACTAGTCAGGGAAACCTCTCGACTCACAGCTATTGGTTTTCTCAAAAACCCCATCAGGGTATGTAGCTGTAGTTTGGTTTATTTATTTTGCTTAATAAGACTTTGCAATGTCCATTTTCTCTATTTATGCAAACAATACCGAGAGGTTATTGTTATGAAACATGCGTGATAAATTACATGGAAAACAGCTATATGGTCAGTCAGAAAACTAGCTGCAGATTGGGAGGAGATCCTGTTTTGCTTCGTTAAATTTCTTGTTTTGCTTAATTTTTAGACCTCACAAGCTCTTCTTAGTAAACCCAAAGATCCATTAGAAGGTATAATACTCAAAGTAAGTATTACTATAGAGTCTGGTTCTGAAGAGACAGTTCATAGTTATTGAAAATGGATAACAATCATGTTTGTTTCTGCAATATTCAGTGTAGTAATGTTTGTATTACCTATGTCTACACCCAGCCGGGTATTATGTTTAAATATAATGTCCTGTATTCTTTATTCATTCGCCTATTTACAGCCTGAATTAGAAGCAAGGTTACGTGACGTCGCTATTGCCACTAAACATACCAAAATGAACAAAGGTTACTATAGAAACATTCTCTTCTATGGACCTCCCGGAACAGGAAAAACTATGTTTGCAAAGGTGAGATTTAGACCAGTCCCGTGTTGATATCAGACCCAGCAGTATTTTTATCCTTAGGTTTATACAGGTGTGAGTAACTGGTCTGGGATTTATGCTCATTCTTTGGAATAACATGAACATAATCACCTGCGCTGTCTCTAAGGCATTCTGCGCATGCTCAGCTCTGGGCATGAGCTGATCTCTGCAAAATTGAGCCTCGGAATTCCGAAGCCATCTGATTGGCTACCTGCTCTGGTGGCACACTCACAAATGCGTGCGGAATTGTTAGAAAGAGTTATCTTCTATTGTCACTATTAGCTAAAGTTGACTGGCAATTCATGCAGGGGGTGTCCTATCTCCCCAGACCAAAATTGCAATCAGAACCCAGACTAAACTCATTGTTCTTGCACATGCGCAAATTCAAGTCACGCATGATACATACTTAGCCTTACGACATTCTCTTTGTGGTAATGATAACCTAGTTTATCAGTGATCTACATGCCCAGTCAGATCACGAGAGTCAGTATGTCTCTAAGGTATAAATTGAGTACTAGTTCTAGAGCTGCCTTCTGGTTGCTACCGAACTGTCAGACGTAGAGTGCAAATACGTGCCAAATGTTCAGAGCCGACTGTATCAGATTCTAAATAGTATTTTTCAAGTTATAGTCATTTTTATATTAATTATTACCCAATCAGTTTTGTAGTAACTGCGCTAGATCACATTTCACAAGTTTTATCAGAGCATGTCATAGCTCAGAGAATGAGACGAATACAAAACATACAATTACGGTTTTAGATTCTTGAAACTATGTATCTTCTATGATATAATATGATATTTTTTGAGTGGCAATTTCAATTGCATGCAAATTGCAATACAACACATGTATTTACATTCATGTTGTATTGTTGTAGAGTTTGGCGTTGAACTCCGGAATGCACTATGCTATCATGACTGGTGGTGATGTTGCACCAATGGGAAGGGATGGAGTCACAGCTATGCATAAAGTGTTCAACTGGGCAAATTCTAGTCGCAAAGGGTAAGTTTGCCATCATTGTTACGTGTTGCTCATTTCTAAATACATTGTCCACAGCAAATCCGCAGTGTCAACTGTTCGAGTAAAATGTTCCGACAGAATTTGTAATGCAGGCACTCAGTCTGCAGTTGTGCTCCGGAATGTAATGTGGCAACAACTCCGAATAATCAAGGAGAAAATATGTAAAAAATTGTCTTAATTCTCTAACGGATGACATGATTCTGTGTTGAGCTTGACTTTGTTACTGCAGGTTGTTATTGTTTGTGGATGAAGCGGATGCTTTCCTGAGGAAGAGGAATTCAGACCGTATCAGTGAGGATCTAAGAGCGACACTGAATGCTTTCCTCTACCGTACCGGTGAACAATCACAAAAGTGAGTAGGAACCACCCTGTGGGGTCTTTCAATTAAAAAAGCGAGACTTTTTAAAGCAAATTAAGAACCCCCTGAGTAAGATACTTATTCTTTGTGAGTATTCTCAAATTTTAAAGTATTCCATATGCCTTTCTGTCTTACTCACATTTATTATCACATTATAGATTTTGTCTGTACATATGATAATACATCAATCAAACAACTGCCCCATTCACAGTGTTTTTCTCGGGCAGAATTGGGATCGAGTGTAATAAATCCACGGCATCAAGTGAAAGTTGAAGCAAGTACATTTCAGTCACATGCAGAGTAATTTGAAAAGCTGGAATATGATGAACTTTCTCGGAGCCCTGGCTATGAGATTATTAACTCTGCTTATTTCACATGTTAACATGGTGAACATGCTTTCTGTTTTGTTATTTCACCATCAGGTTTATGTTGGTGGTAGCGAGTAATCAACCTGAACAATTTGACTGGGCTATAAATGATCGTATAGATGAGATGGTAGAGTTTGATGTACCCTCGTTAGAGGAGAGAGAAAGAATGGTCAGACATTACTTTGACGTCTTTGTTCTGCAGCCCTCGTTTGACTCTCGCAGGTAAGTTATTGGAAATTTTGTGTGATCACCCTCAAGACACGGTGTTTGTTGTACAATGTTCGGAATTTGAATGGAAAGTGCTCAAATGTCACAATATGCTGCTGCAAAAAGTGGCAAAAATGCAACTTCATTGAGAAAATTAGCTGGTTAGGGCTCTACCCGAAACAGCCACTGGATTAATCATAGGCCTGCGAGATATAGGATTTTGCATAATGTAATTCATACCAATATTCAAAGGCAATTGACAATAGAGTATAATTCTTCACTCGCTGCTGAGGCAATGCTAGATTAGCCTTGTTCTTTACATTCAAAGAGGAATTACTCAAATATCTGCTGCATTGATCTCCTTTTATTTAATTCATGATAGAAGCTCCTCTTGGCCTCTATGAGTAGCTCACTTCCATGAAACAATAATGAAGAAAGTCGATGTTAGTGTTAGAAAGAGGCTTGTTATTATTTTCATCCCAGTTAATTTATCTTTCAGTCGTGTGAAGGTGGCGGAGATGGATTATGGTGCCAAGTGTTTAGACATAGCCGAGAAAACTGAAGGTCTGTCTGGTAGAGAGATATCCAAACTAGGTGTGGCTTGGCAGGTGAGAAAATGGTTATTTTTAGCTCCAATAACATTTCTTGGAGAGAAAAAAATGTAATAAGGGGAATATAGCTTCGGCCCGCAATAAATCTGAAAGATATGACGCTAGTAGTTACACTGTATTCATGCATGTTGATGTTTTCTGTCAAATGGTTAATTTGGAATGGGATAATATTGGCATGTATGTTTTGGTTTAGCAAAATTTCAGGCTACAAAATACGGAACTACATGTAGGAATATTTATTGTCTTTGATACATTATCGGAGTTGCACTCTTTTCAAAATTAGTCAGACAACTCCCAATCACATCACAGAAATAGCCTTGTCCATCAGCCAGATGAAAAAGCTACCACAGAACACATTGGTAAAACTGATCATATTGATAACATTATAGGCATGTGCATATGCTGCTGAGGACGGAATGTTAACAGAGAAGATGATAGATGAGAGAGTTAGTGATGCAATCAAAGGTCACAGTAAGAGAGCCGTCTGGGAAACTGATCAACAAGCAGGCAGCTATAAAGGCTCCGCCGGCACTCCTGTATGAACACCTCTGTCCGCAACAGATTAGGCAAAGACATCAATAGTTGAGGACTGATCAGGAGTGATATTTTTCATTTTTAATTGACACTGCAAAGAATTTGATGGTAGTAGATGTCAGCAGATGGTTGGGCATTGTAAGAGCACCAGTGTTGCTCCCAGCCTATGGTCATGCAAGAGCCAGTGTTTGATTTTCTGTTGATAACACCCAAAGAAGTGCCAAACAATCTAGATTGAGTTTTCTTCTTTTTTATATTTTAAAAATAATACTGTATTTAGTAGATTGTAGATGATGTTGTGTGATGGTTGAATGTTTGTATAGTTGGTGTAAAATTTTGTTTGCATTCCGTTAATGTTGGTATTTATTCCGTAAAGTGGATTGGTGCAATCGCAGAATTATGACAATTAAATAAAAACGACTTACTTTGTGCATGAGAAATAGAAATGACTGGAAATTTTATTTAGGACACATTTGAAGTTGTATATTCAGTTGTAATAATCAAGTCTAGGTCTAAATGTTATCTTCAATTTTTGTAGATATTTTATGGATGTCATCAAATTTCTATACCATGCAGCAACACAACACGTTCATTAATTTTTAGATTGTCAGTTAATCTGGCGAAGCATCAAAATTCAATCATTTTTATCCAATTTTCCTGCGAGTGAGTGCTGCTCAAACACTCCCTCATCCACACAACTCAAACAGCGGCAAAATGGATCTTGAATCTTGAATGATGTTGACCAGTAGTTTGTCATCACAAACATCAACCAAAACGTTAGACAAGTTAAGAACATGGTAGAGATAGTATATGTAATTTTGCATGGAGATTTTGACCTACAGATGCTTAGCTATACTGTCATTTATCAGCCTTACTCTCATTTTCACGATGCAACATGATATGGAGTGTAGACTGGGGGGGACATTACAAATTCATCATTATTAATACATATCCAGTTTTATCCCACTATCTTTAGGTCAGTCATAGATTGTTTTGTAATTCAGAGTTTGATGAAAATTTAGAAGCTGCAACTGCAGTGATTTTGTCAGACGGAGGAACAAGCTTGTCAACTATTGACCATGATAATAACTCTATCTTTACATACATATTATATGTTGAGCACTCGAAGAATATTGTTAGCATATCAAGGTAACCAACATAGGTATGATAAACCAGGATTTATTTGTTAGAATCCAACACACAATATATGCTGAGAAGCGTCTTTTAGCAGTGGAGAAAACTCCGAAGTCGATGGAAAATTGACCTACATATCGTTTGGCAAAAAGTAGTAAAAATGTTTAAGGTAATCTAGATAGCCTCTTTGATGACTTCAGTGTACTTTTTAATCTTAGATGCAGTTGACATATCTACATATTTATCTCCAATAGTTACGACCATACCTCCAAGGATAGCTGGATCAACCTACAGAAGAAATCATAAATGTTATTGGTGCTGTTGTTTCTACATTTGCAACAAGAAGACAACACCTAAATGTTTCAAGAAGGGATCAATGACGGGCTCCAAAAAAATATTACACTTTGATTTAGCATTTGCCACAAACCTATGAAGCGAACATGTACATTATTATACATAATCATTTCCCAGTTATCTCTGGGTGTTACAGACTTGTCGAATAGTTCCAAATTTTATATATAATTAACAAACCATAGCTTCAACAGTTAATGACTGTCCCTTCTGGAGGAAGCCATTGAGTGCTCCCTTCAGCTCATCCATAGATTTGGCATCAAGAGCTTTAGCGGTGGTGACAGTACACTGAACCTCGCCTCTGTGTGCGCTCATCAAGGTCTGAAACGATCTGAGGATGGCGTTCAGATTTGGTAGTCGTCCGTTCTCGGCCATAGCTGACAGAGCGTTTACAGAGAGATCAGACAATCCCTGCTTAGCCATTGTGGACTCGATAACAGCTACAATAAGGATTGATATCAGGTAAGTGATCAGCTAAGCTTCATGTAAAAGGATTCAAACAATGATATTGAAAAACTAGACTAGATAATTTGAAACTGCAATGACTTTTTAGAGAAAAAAAGTGTCACTAAAAAAGACATTTGTTCATCCAGATAACGTCAAAGGAAGGAGACCCAATCCTGCTTAAGCTGATCAATTCATTCATGTGTAAATTTGACAGAGAAAATCAGCAAACATCATCTGACTGTTAATTATAAAGATTTGTGAACTCTTACTCTTCTTCACTGATTTTTTCATTGTTGGATCTTTCACAAACTGTGCAAATTTAGCATCTGATGACATCAGAGATTCCAACTTCTTCATGTCTTTGTCAACAACCTCAAGCTTCTTAGACTTAGAGGCTGCTGAGTATAGGGCGGTAGCATACCGTCCCTCGATTCCAAACACCTGGATCGGAGGCTTCACCAGCTGAGCAGCACGAGCTGATGTGCTCATACATCTCACCTAAAACAAAAGTAACGAAATATTTATGTCATGTTTGTCACAGACAAGGTCATACACACTCCTCCTATTTGATCAGATGGATATAGCGCAACAGGAAAGGTAGGAAGCAAGTCGGTGAACTTTGGGTCTCCTACAAACCCACAATTCTATACACTCAAACCAATGTGATGAACTGGAGACTGCTCATGTTTATGAAGTAGCTATTAAGAAGGGGCAACCAACGGCGCTACGCGTGAGTACTGCATTATGACCTGAGTTTCAAGAATTCACCAGCAGAGTTCTGATTCAATGAGTTCTGAGTTAATGCTTGGGCTTGACACGGTAGTATGCAGACCTGTTTCCAAGTAATTTTCATCTGATCTTTTTGAACCTATTACAACAACATCATCACTTTTTAAATGAGGATTTAGGCCAAGTCCTGAATGTCAAAGAATATGCATTTTTCTCCACTAGACAACAATGCGTTATAACTGAAAGTTTGATTCAAGAAATTGATTCCGTTGATGAGAATTACAGTACTGTACCCAACTGCTTGTGTCAATGTTTCAGAACAGCTGATAAATGCATGCTAAGCCCCAAACGTAAATATAGGGCTATCTATTTGAATTCTGCCACAGGCAAACCCTGCCTTCGACTTGGGCGTATATCAGTCAATACGTTATAGTGACAAGAGACGATTGAGTATAATATAATAATACATTCATTTTAGCAACAGAGTTTGAGGGAGAACTTCCGGAGGTAAGTAGCCTAATCTACATACTATTACTACAAGTTCTGGTTTCGGGATCTGGGCATTTAAGTTCATATAAAACCTATGAAACCTATGTATATGCCTATCGGAAACTATCTCCTTTACTCAATCTATATTTTTTATAGGCAGATTGAGCTAACCATCGTTACACATTTGGACAAGCTGCCATCGCCAATCAATCTTCTCACTACACTAGTTTTGGTAAGAATGCAGCCTATAGAGTGTTTAGTTTGACGAGGAATAAGTAACAGTGTTAGTTATTCCAGTTAATCAACTAAAGAAACCAATATTGTCTTTTTCTAGGTCCAACAGGCACTCAACTCATTAAAAACTGATATGTCTATGTGCTTTCAACAGATATATTATGACTGGCTTACAGGCAAAAATGGGCCGTAGCAGCTTTAATGCAGGTTTGACCTGCTCTCAGCTACCTGCAGATGCCCGTGGATTGGATTTGTTGCACAAGTTGGGACTGTAGCCGAAGGCCTGTATGGAGACAGTCTACGAGTACTAGGCCTAGCAGTGTCTACTCAGGCTTCTACAGCATGCAACAAATAAAATCTATACCATAATAGGCCTTACAAAGGCACAGAACAGCACAAAGCAACAGTTAACAAATATGTTTATGATGTAGTAGTCAGTGCTTAGTTGTTGTTGCAGCTGTCCTGTAATTTCAATTTTCACTTAACTACACAGTTACACTTACAGGAGAGTAGGCATACATACATACTAACTTATAAGCCCCAATTTTCTGCTGATGCATCCCTTTTCTTTAAAATTATCAAGGTGGTGGAGATCCAACATCCACTTCACCATTCAATCACTATGATTTTGGTAGTCTTGTTTGGAGGTCTGTGGCTGTGCTTTGCAAAATATTTTTATTCCCCTGGCTGGCCCTGCCTGGGGTTGGCAGTCTTTGGAAGCTTAATATCTTTACCTTGGAAAGCATGGATAATGGCAGTACTACCAAAACCTATGGTTTAGAGGCCTAGCTAAATGTTCAATTGGCATATATGTATCAGGATTTAGGACAGAAATGATCAATATATAGTTAAAATTACACTTACCAATTGAGCCATATTTACAGATGCCATGATTATTGTATGCCGGTGTCTGAATAGCGTTGTGAAATATCGCTCTCGACTACTATCGTCTCAAATGTGTATCCGGTACCTTTTTATTATGCACAGTTTTCAGCAGTGAAACATGCTCTTGGACTATAAGACTGTTATTGTTTAAAAAGTTGTCTTCTCTTGGATGTGGTGGTTTGTTTCCTTTCCCCTCCTCACTCTCAATCCACTCTGGAGTTGTCTTTTGACATTTTTTTCTTCGGTGGACTCAGTGAATAATTTGGAGTTATCTCACTACAATATAGCCCTAGATCCATAAAAGCTGTGGATGGAGGTCTAGTTAGGTGCCACAAACAGGAATCAACTCTTCATTGTGCAACAAGGCTATAATATTGTTAACATTTTGCAGTATAGGCATGACAGCTGAACGGGATGGAAGTACAAATCTACAACAGGTGGTTGCTGCGCTCTACAACTAAACAGCGGATATAAAGTTGTGAGCTAATCTATCACTCAGATGCTGAGAGGAGAGAGGCGACATGCCATTCATAAAAAGGGAAATAAAACCTGTGAAAATCAGACAAGGTGCATTGGATAAATCTGATATCTCTCTGGGCGAAGAACATGAAGTTATAGTGAACAAGAGCTACACACAGATCCTGCAGCAGATATCGCAACTTGCCACATTTTCTAATGAAATATTCCGGGACCTATCACAGGAATGTCATCGTCTAGTAAATCGATCACACAAACTCAAGACGAGGGTCTGGGAAATTGAGCAGCGTTCCGAAAAGCTGAATGTGCTCGAGATACCTTTACGTGAGTTAGCCCACCATCTAGCCAGTACCTGGTGTACCAACACCAACACCAACCATCTTATTCTATTTTATATGGCACTCCTGCATGCAAATGAGCAGTTCAGATTGACCCTTCATATAGAACTTCA
This sequence comes from Membranipora membranacea, assembly GCA_914767715.1. NCBI lineage: Eukaryota > Metazoa > Bryozoa > Gymnolaemata > Cheilostomatida > Membraniporidae > Membranipora > Membranipora membranacea. The sequence goes on along the minus strand of OU612073.1, from coordinate 12,604,528 downwards.
TCTCACACCAGCTCACATGCCCATCAGGGTACCTTCAATCACAACTCCTGTCCTTTTTTCCTGATTTCGTTTCGTTGACAAGTTATATCTTTGCTCCTTCGATTGTGTGGCCATTATCACGCATTCATCAAGCTTTTCTAGCTATTACACTCATGCAGCCTTGCCGAATTCATAATCTCTCTACATGGTTGTTTGGCAGGCACGATTGGTGCCTACATACATTATAGAAATACGTCTATTCAAATGTTGCTAAGTGGTTGTTTACCAATCTTGCTAATTATTTGTCGTTCACCAGGTGTGGATAATCTGCATATCACAGGCATATTATCATTATAAAAATCTAAAAATTACAGGTTGTCAATGTCTACAGGAATGACGAAGTTGTAAGAGTTATAATAAATTACAGGATGTATCATTTTGACTGGCCTGCCTCTAGTCAACGGAACCGATGGCTCTCTTGTCTGATAAGCAGGGGACATGTATATTTCTGTAGGCTGTGCGCAATGTTTTCACCGTAGATAACAGTACTGCCTTCTATGCGGTGCTATATATATATTATATATACGGCAGCGACGAGATTGACTTTCTGATTTCAGTGATCAATTGGGGAAGAGAATAGGATTTTCAGTAACAGCTGGAGATAAACAGTATTATGTATTTGAGGTATAATTTGAGTATCTATTACGATATGCGAAGGCAGTGTCAAAAAGAGGGCAATGAACATAGGGTCAATTGATAATTGTGCCGTATTCAGAGGGTTCCAGGGCCCTGCCTGTCTTCATCATCCTAATCGTTGCATTTTCACATTAAGATAACATTTATAAAAGGCGCTAAGTTTTTAGCTTTTTAGGTCCATGGCAAGTGTGTCACTATGTTATATTATTTCTTGACTAGTCAATATTTACTTAGGATATCATACCACATCAATAATGTGATATCAAGATGAATTCACGTTGGTTAGTCAAACAAAACTTCAATCACTAAATTTACTACAGCGCTGGTATCAATATCACAGCCATATCTCAAACCCAATCCATACTTGATGCATAAGCAGTCTTCAAGTTTGAAAATTGAAAAAAACTAAGAAACAAGGATGCTATACATGTAATACTCCACACCTTTAGTACTTGAGGTGTGAACGAGCAATTTCTACAGCGATGGTATCAATATCACAGCCATATCTCAAACCCAATCCATACTTGATGCATAAGCAGTCTTCAAGTTTGAAAATTGAAAAAAACTAAGAAACAAGGATGCTATGCATGTAATACTCCACACCTTTAGTACTTGAGGTGTGAAGGAGCAATTTCCTAAGTGTTTTAAGAAAAGATAATGTACTACTGCTCATTATTAGACCATTAACACATAATGGGCCATAAAAGGATTAGATGCGTCCTTCATCTAATACTAATCTTGATGGATATCTCAGATTACCAGTGTCTGACCAACTCACCAACTCCTTGGCTTTTTGAGACTGTCTCAAGATTGAATGTGCAGCAAGTCAGAGCTGGAAAGAAACCTGTTCATATCTTATTTAGTTAAGATACCAAAACTCAGGACTTTAAAGTCATCCATGAATTTTAGTTAAAATTTGTATACTGTTTTAATCCGACACATTATATACAATGGAGAAATGCAATCAGATTCTGAGATTTGCTGTTGTGCTCAACCCAACTTTTGGGTTTCATGGCTTTGAATTTAGTGCTTATATAGTTGAGTTGATAGGCCCAGTAATGATAGCACTTTGATGCCAAACTAACAGTTCTATAAATACAAAGAGAAATTGATTTATTTTCATCATACAATAATGTAATGAGAAATGTAATAAGCCCACAATTAATCCCATTTTATCTTTGTAACACCCTTCAGAATGCTCCATTGAGTTTATTGTGTTTTGCTAGCCCTTTATATCCCATTTGCTTTGTTGGTCAACAATTTTCTAAAGTTGTTTGCAAAGAGCTTTTATTCCCTAGCCTGTGTAAAAACTCCTTGTAATTCATGAGCATGTTTAGTTTCGGCACACTTATTTACTAATGCTGTGCCCAGGGTACTTAAAATTCTAAACAAAGCACAATAAGCTCTGTTTTTAGGGCCTCTCCAAATTTAAATCCGTCTGCCAGACTTCAATCCAGATGGCTGTTGCGTAATTCAGTCGTAATCCACCGGTCCTCCTCAAATGTGTGGGCAGCAAACCAGCTGAGAGTGCCTTTCACGTGAATGATGATAACAATCTGTCTTCATATCAATTAGCGACTGTCTTGGACATAATATAAATATGGTTCATGAGTTGGGTCCAATGTGATTTGGTTGTGGTAACATTACCTGGTGAGTCTTTTAAAAGTTGATTATTTGCAAAACTGTCAGTGTCACTTTCACGCTATTTCATGCTCTAAAATAACAGACTGATCATTTTCTTACTATGATCACCTTTTGAAATACAACTGGAAGCTCAAACCACAATCAGATTGAGGTTTTTCCTTTCTTTTGATCTGACTTGCGCGGGTGAAATTTTCAGTCATATCTTGCATATTATTTCTATGCAAATCATAACTGCAGGCTATGCATAGTGAACATGTCACAGCTGCGGGCAAAACCTGGACCACAAGCCCACCACATCACGACAATTGCTTTTTCTGTTTTAAACTGACCTTCCGCTTGTGTGTCATTGCCTCCGATTATTTTTTGCACACAAAAACCTCAAGTTAGACTTTTTCCCATAACGTAAGGAAAAGAAAACAAGGTATAGTTGAGTTTGATAAACTCAATGTACTGAAATTTCCTCGGGAAATTATAGTGCAGCAACACAAGGGAAAAACTGAAGCAGACATCAAGACACATTTTCATCATACTCGGATAATTAATAGGGAAACCTGTGCAACAACATTGTAAGGTTATAATTTTGTAATTACCAAGTGTTATAACAATGTATCCTCCTGCTTTGATTAGATCAGTGTTGCTTGTTTGCACTTACATAACCCTTCAGGATGCTCAAGTATTTGAAAAGATGACAGCTACTGTTCAAGTGGTCAAGTTTATGAGGTTATGTCCCCCGGGAGATTTCAGGGCGCCTAGCAGGGATCGGCTAAAAGTAGCATACCAGACCCGGCCTATGCTAGATGTGAATTTTGACGGATATCATTGTCTGTGGTTACTCAATTAGAAGTCTTGTCTGCTGGTACCTAATAAACTTGAGTAATTCAAATCCTTGCAGATAATGAACCCTTACAACTTTGGAAATCCAACAGGAAATCATCGCAGGTCATTGTCATTTCATATATGGCCATTATTTCTCCCTTTCTGTGAGTCAGATTTGGATGGTGGTCTTCTCCTCATCTGTCAATGATGAAGTATAGCCGTCTGACCTTTATATCAGGGGTGAACCTGTGGAACCCACAAATGTCTCACAAATGTCACTGCAGAACCTTGCTGTGTAGCTAAATGTCACCAAATCTGATCAGGTTGTTTGCCTATGGCTACAATCAGAGGTAATGTTATGTATTATGTGTTTTGTATTATTAAGATGTCCTCTGTGGGTCTGATCACATGTTGTCGATACCGTGTTTGTTCAGGGGCACATCATGGGGCTGTTAGTGTCAGTTTCGATCCTCTGTTTGCAAACTTCCAAGATGTCAATGGCAATACAAATAGAGAGAGTGCTTCTCTCTGATGTGGGCTTTGTCTTGTTTCATATCCAGTGTGTAACTCTAAATTGGTTTTCATTTGCCCATGGTAAACAATTGTGACACTTTGTAATGGGATCATTGATTGTGTTTAGCCACCAGAGTGTTCAGACTTTCCAGAGGTTTTTGGCAAAGGTTCCGTTGCTATGACATTTTCCCAGTTCCTTAGCATTAAATTTCATGCTCATATACTCTAAGTGATTACCAAACAGACAGATGGGATTAGATTATTAATATCATATCTCTGCTTCTCTGCCTCTGTGTTAGATGTCTCATAATAGTTTGGTTAATCTCGGAACCATCAATTACTAGCCTTATCTCTTTATCCATCTACTGTTGTGACACTTGGATCTGTGACAATGTTGCGAGTGAATGACTTTACTGCATGTTACTATCTCACTATCGTTCATGTCTTATCTACCGATGACTCCTTATCACCAATCCTGACCTCACTCAAAGCCAGCCAATTAACCCAAACATCACCTATGATCCTAGCCGTGTTAACTCAGCAGAATGATGTTGTATAGGGACACCGCGTACCAACGTCCCAAATCTGGGTTGAGTTGAAACGATTACCGCCCACGCCTCATCCATTGATGATTCACTATTTGCGATCTTATTTATGTCAGTTTGGATACAAAGGTTTGAATTTTAGTTAGAATTTTAGATGAGATGGTTGGGTGCAAATTCGGGCTTCCTTTTTTTTTAAATATCTCAATTCAAATGTTGTAAAACACATCCTGATGGTCTTCATTTCCTCTCATTGAATGTGGCTTTGCCCTGCTGTACTGATAAATAATATATAATTGATATTTTCATATATTTATAGCTGAAGATACCCTGGAAAACGTTGGCGAGTCCATTAGGGAGACAATTCCTAAAACTCCTCGGCAGGACACAGGATTATTTACTGCTCAGACGCGTCCTGAAGCTGTACAGCGACTCTATCTGAAGGCAGATCTCACTCCTAGGGCTGTGTATGCAGCCTTAGGTCCTCAGGGCTGGAAATCTGCTAAGAGGTTCTGTCTTACACCAGTTCTCAAACACCCAGGGGAGACAATAATTACACTACCGAAATCTAAGGTAATTTACTTATATCTGCAGCAGGGAGGGTGAGTGTCCCACCCTCTCTTCTGTCAGACCAGGAGCATTATGGTGTGATGGTATTGCTTTACTGGTTGTCATCTTATCCAGCTGAACAACAGTTTGCTTTCGATGGCCTTACAAAGCAGCATTGATATCAATATCAATATCAATATCGCCACCTGTTGCATGCCACTTAGCATATGTTTAGGATTACTACCAGCGGTATTTTTCAGCACATTGTTACAGTGTTTTTAATCCCATGAAATCTGTCCTTACACCCTGCCCGAGGCAGCAAGTTTTTGTTGCAAAAATTACTTAAGTTAATAATCTGAAGGAATGATGAAATAAAAACACGCTAAATGGGTAGGATGAGATTGCATGTTTTACATACTGTTACACCCTAGGCTGTGTATTATTACGAGTTGTAGTTTAGTGAGGGGGTATTGCAGATCCGTATCAGGGAGGGTTCAGAATTCTAGGAATGTGGGAGGCATTACACAGGTGTTGTTTCGGTTCGGCTTGTTCTCAAATATTACTGTAATATTATCTAGGCCTCTCTGTAGCGCAAGAGGATCATAATGATATGGCTATCAAAAATTGTCATTGATATGTGGGAACTGAGATGTTTCTAGAATTATTAAGTCTTCAGCTTTTCTCAAAATCGGCACTTCAAAGCGACATCATTCCACAGGTGGAATTTGTGAGATGCCATGTCCTTGAAGATTTCCAAATTGGCCAAGGGCATAGTTTAAACCATACGCTCTCCCCAGTTGATGGCAAAATAGCTTAGACCACAATGGCTTGGGAACAAAATTTTAGGGAGGCCACCCTATCATCTTTCATATTTAGATGTCATCTCGAAATCATGAGGAGTTGGCTAAGGCCTAGCGGTTTTTTTAAAATTTTCAAATCGAAACAGAAAGTATATGTTTGGAATCAATGAACTGATTGAAATATTCCTGGCCGACTCAGCTAAATAATGGATGAAACCTAGGACTAGACAATGTCCACTAAATGTACATATAACAAGTCTAAACATAACTAAACAATGCTAGCCTATCAGTAGTGGAAAGCAAAGCTAAATTCAGGCTGATAGATCAAACTTGATCTAAAATTGAAGTTTCCCCTTCAATTATGCTTCATGTGCGTTGGATGAGCTTCACTGCTCATTCATATCCCGGGAAGGGACACGACTTATTGCATCATCTATCCGGTTCAAGAGGCGTACACAGGTAGTGGGGCCCAGGCCCACTTGAGGGTACTTGATTTGACTTGGTCAAACATTACCTAAGATTACATGTCCCTAAATCTGATTACTTTTAATCAAGATCTCCGCATGAGAGAATATTTGGCCCTAAACGGTGAGATGAGTGGCTTAGTTTGGGAATGTCACAAGATTAATACTCTGTTTGGGAATGTCACGTTGTCCAGGATTTGCCATCAGGAAGCACGATGCACACAACCTAAGCTTCCCCATTGTATCAAGTCAGTTTAAGCTCAATCGCATGATCTAAAACAATAATGCGCCAGTTTCAATTCTTCATGATCAAAGAGTTTGCTTGAACTGTAAGGTACGAAACCTGGTGATTTTGAGTATTGCCCCTGTATGTACGTCATAATGAAATTTCTTGGGGATCCTTTCGCTAGCAACACAGCGAACAACTTGATCCAATTCAAATAATTTAGTATCAAACAATACTATGTGGACTCTGCTAACAACATTAGACTTCTAAACATCCGTTTCAATAGCGGTTTTCTATTCTCGGAAATACTTATGTGCTTTTCTGTAATTCAATGATCCAATGTTTGGTGCTCGATGCCATTAGCTCAAAAGGCAGTAGACAAATCAAAGGAAATGGTGGCATTTTGGCAGGCATCTTGCATTAATACACAAGTACCTTCGAAATTATTTCAGAAATACTACACTTTGATTGCTGATAACCAATATAAAAGGGAGAGTTTCAGTTTCTCCCGGACCCTGTATCAAGTATCTTTGTATGTATCATTGTATGGATGGTATAACCAATGAAACTCACCGGTTGTGATTGGTTATATCATAACTTTAATTACGCAATAAAAAATACATGGTGGGTGGCTTAGCTGCGGTTATGAAGGTATTTTAATGTAGTACTTTCAAGATGTTCACCTCAGACTTGAACTCGAGTATTATGACGGGGAGACAACTTTAGTTTCTTGAACGGAAATTTAGTGTATGACATTTGGACCATGTACAAATAACACTTAAATGGTGAGCAGAATTGTCAGTAGTATCCAGTGATTGAGTGATCAGATGATCGCTGGCCAATCTACGGCTTCCTAATTTCATGTTTAGTATGATGATTCCGGTTCTATGTACTCCAGATCTTATGGCATCAAACTCCACACGAAATACTACTTGAGTTTACACGGTGCATGATCCAAAGACGAAAAAAAGTGGTAGAACCATCACCTAGCCTGTGCGCCTACGCCGTTTGCTTAGGCACCATACACCACTACCAGGACGTGCCTCTGACAGAAATTTGCTTGTATCCTCGAGCTATGCTTTATTACAAAAATGAAACGATATTAATATGCCATCAAATTTATGTAATATGTTTTATATTAGGCTTATTATAGTATGTTCATATAATGTTGGCTTACTGACTAGTCCTATAAATAATGCTTGATGAGACTTTGAGGACATTCCTTCCGCTGTCCAGATATGTCATTGTAGGCTTGTGAGAGTTTTGAACCTGTTTTACCCACGACCATAATTTGGGTTAGCTAGTGCTCACAATTATCAACATAAAAGCTGAATTTGCGTCAGAATTATTTTCCTGTGGTGATAAAGTTAGATAACACACTCCTGAAGTCTCATTGCACTTTAATTTCATTCTAAAACCCATGCTGGATTATCTAAAAAATTATGGTTTATTTGTCACTTCATTAATATTTGATTTAAATTCTTCTCAATTCCTGATGGGATTACAGCAGCTGAATGAAGTCGAAGTGCACTCACTCACAATGATGAATCATGCCAGCATAGCTTCTTGTAAATATTACCATTAGTTCCTCTGTTCCGGTGAAATCAAAGCTAATCGAGATTCATTGAACTTTAAATGAGCGATTTGACATGAAAGCGCAATGCTTTTTAAAACTTGGAAGTGTTTGATTTTATAGTGCGATTGATTACCATTAAGTTTTGTTTGTAAATGACCTAAACGTCATCACTTTTTTAATAATACAATTGTTTTTTAACTGTGCGCTTCAAGTGGATGTGAAATATTAACCCATCCTTACACAAGCCTGGCCAAGTACGCCTTCACGTGAAGCAGTTGACACATTAAGAAAGTAATGCAGAACAAACACAGTAATTATGACAACTTACAAACTAACGGTCGCGCTCTGAGTAGGGGAAAAAAGGACAGGTGAGCAGAAAATGTACTCTGCAACCTACCTTTTTGAAGTGTTCTGCTCCGAGAGGTGTTACTTAAACTATATCACAATCATCCAGATACAACACCCTCAAAATAGCAGATTTACAATCATCAAGTACAGTGGTGTACAATGACATTACGGCCTTTTGTTTTGTGGACAAACCACTTCAGTCCGTCGTAAAGATAGTAGATTATCTATTTTGATAGGATGCAATTTTCTGTGCTCGTGTATATTATAGGTTTTCAAAGACAACATCGGCCGCAGGTGGTTGAATATCACGATTAAAAGCTGTGCTTTTTGGGTGTATGATAGCATTGTAACTGTTGATGAAACTCTTTCCTGCTAAGTCAACCACAATACAACCACAAAGTCAACAATTCCATCAGCGCCTTCACACAATTGATGCATCATGGTTTAAGCCCTCAAAAGTTTTTTCAAATTTTCAAAATCTAATTCTTTGATCTAATATTTATGTCTGACAAACGTGTATTCTTTCATTCAACAGAAACAGCCATATAAGATAGTATATGAGCGAGACGCTGATTTAAAGCCTCCGAGGCCCCGCCCTCGTTCAGCAGCACCTCGTCCACAGTCATGTGCTGCTATATTAGACTATCAACTCGCTGCCGGAGCACAGGCCAAGGCTAAGTCAGTGTTACCTACGCCTCGAGAAAGCTTGCTGAGAAGCGCTAAGAGTCAGCCATCTGTCCTGGTACCCATTGATACATCAGCATCAGCTTTTGACAGATTTGCTGCCACAAGAGCATCTCTGAAGAACTTACAGGTATGTTCACACCATTCATTCATTCATTCACAAGTAACAAAATATGCTTTGCTCGAGTAATATTGAAGAGTATTCCACAGAAAGCCAAGTGTACAAAGTCTACGGACCCAAAGTTTAACGTGATTCTGATCATAAATGCCATGAGAAGTTGTAAACCCGTAGAAAGCTGTGCTGTAATCTTTTGTCTCCAATGCTGCCTTATCTCACTTGTAGTCACACAAGCAGCAATATGAGGATGGTACCCTTAGTCTGAACAGAAGAGATATTCGGAGGCAGACAATCTCTGGCTGGAATGATGTCGGACGCAGTAGACAACGCTGTCATTGTGAGGAGGAGTTAGCTATATCTACAGAACGATTACTAGAGAGCGACTCTAACTCTAATCAACGCGGCAGAATCAGACGTAAAAACCCAGATCTCTACATAGAAGACACGGCTGAGCTCTTCAAACCCAGTGAAAGGTGAAGAAGATGTATTCACTGTTAATATTTCTCTGCTGAAATAATGTTGGTGTGTTATGTTGTGGGCCCCCTATCAGTCATGTTAGTTTTTGTACTATGACATGAAATCATAAACACGTCTGCAGATCTGGACCAGGAAAGTTTTCAGACTATAATTACAAGCCTCTCTATCGGACACTGTGTCACCCTGCAAGCTATTCAGCGATGTCATTTAATGTGTGGACGTGATCACCTTGAGCTATGTTCTACCAGCCAGATATCAGGTGTCTCATTGTGACCCAGACATACACCACAACATTACTGTGTATAAAGTGAATGTCATTTGCTCTGTAATTGGCTTTTTATGATGTAATTATTCCTTTCTTTTGTCTGTCTGTATGTTAGAAGTCAAAGTAAAGAGAGGCGGCCATCTTTGATTAAGAAGTTGGTGAGACGATCGAGGTCGTTGCCACGAAATATTGGCAGAGAGAAGTTTAGGGAACTTCTTGTTGCTCCTGACTATTATGAAATCAACCCGCAACATACTCTAATCGTATCTCAAAATGGTGGGTAATCAAGTTTTTAGAGATTTTGCGAGTTGTTCCTTAAATGACTTTCCAAATGATTATTCTGGTAACAAGCTGTAGCCCAATGAGAGACTCTCAGCAATGTTACCATTCATGGGAAACATATTTTTAGACTTTAAGTGTTTCTCAGCCAGAAAGTTTGGAAAGAGGAAGTTCTTAATAATTTAGATCAAGTAATACTCTTTTCAGATCTAATTTCCGAATCCTCTTTTCATTGTTGGCAAGATTTCCAAAACTCATATCTTGCCCAACATTTCACACTCATGTATGGACCTGTGCCAGAACTCAGTAACAAAGTTTTTTTTTTCCAGGTGCTATTATCAACGACAGAAACGAGAAGGTATATACTAACTTTTATGGTGCACCAAACACAGAACTACCCTCACCCCAGCAAGAACAGAAAATGAAGAAATCAAAGTCAGACCATTTGGTAAGTCAGACGCTTCCTATTTAGAAAGAATAAAAGTTGTCATTTCTTTATCCCTCTTGAGAGAAAGCGTCGATTTCACGCGCTTTTGACCACCTGAACTCGAGTTTGACACGACCACATGTACTCTGTGTTGTGTGAAAATTAAATTGGGTGGAACATATGTGATTACCCTCACTCAATGACATAAATATGGCTTGTCTTCATTTGTGGTTTTTGTCGGTTATCGCTTTCTACTCCTACAATCAAAGACAATATCGGTGAAAACAACCATCATGTCAGATTTATAGCCCAATATTATGGCTGAAATTAAAGAGTAATTTGACCATTTGCTTATTTATAAACAGTTAATTAGCACCTACAATCTGATTGAGATTTAATTTCAGATTTATGACAGCGTAAATCTCCTAATGGCCTTCTTAATCTGTAAATCTGTAATCTTACCTATGGGAAACTACAGCTGGCGCTAACTTCCTGATTACGGAATAGATAGTCTTAGAAATAAAATTTCGCCTAGGGTAACATAAAGTATCACTTGCACATTAAACGCCTGTTCAAATGTCCATTGTGTGTAATTTGAACACTTCAATTTTGAAGGAGGGATAGTGAAGGTTTTATTGCTTTTTTTACTTGATAGTCACACATGAACCCCCATCATGTTGACTCTCTACCTGCTATGAGAGTAAAGACATTCAAGCAATTCCCCTTTCAACGGCTAACACTGCATCAAAACAGCATCTCCTCAATTTTCCTTTTACCTCTCCTTTTTCATTATCGTATCATTGGTCTTTTCTGACACTATTCCGTCACCATTCGGTAACCGCTCTGTCACCCTCTCTGATATTGTATTGCAGTTGGTAGAGAGAGTAAGGAGTAAATCCTCATCAGCGATGGAGGACATGAAGTTGAAGGTGACAAGTAAAAGAAGACCTCGATCAGTATCAGCAGAGAGAAGCCACTCAACACACGCTACTACAGCTGAGACAGAGGATAACAGGAAATACTCCAGCCTCTCCAGAACATTCTCAGGTACGCCCACCCCCCCTCCCTCCCCTCACCATCTACTAAAATGACTTGGGTAGTTTAATTTGTCTAGATATAAAGCAGCCAAACACCTAACAAGCATTGGTGGTTTGGCATTAAGACCATGATTTCTAGCATAGACGTTTACATAGACTTTACAACAGGAAAAAACAGTGGCCCGAACTTGCGAACTTCATTTTTTTAATGTAAGGTATCTGAATATTGCTATTATTTGCCCTGGTGATGGCCTGTGTCCCAATCCCCAGCAGCTCATTTAGTTTCCCAATTGGATTAATTTTGAATAATTTAAAAATATAAATTATGAAATATGACAGCGTAATCTAGTCTGGGTTCAGTAGACGTCCTGGGATTCTATGATGAGTAGATCTTGAGTCTAGTAGGCCTAGGTTGATCGCGTGTTTACCAGACTATAATAGCTTATCATCTGCTTGATGTTCGCACAACGATAAAATGGGAACTTGAAATTAGATAAAATGTGCAATTTAGTCTGGAATTGATTGACAATTTAGATTATAAACTGCCCTGTTTCTGAGTTTGGTAGTCAGATCGCATGCTCACCTGACTTAAATGGCAGCAATTTGTCCAACGTTCACTTGATAATCACCACGGTCACTACACCCAATAATCGATCCAATTCCTTATTTATCGAGCTAATTGAAGGAATTACTCATCATTATTGAACCAAATTAATAAAAGACCAAGGAAACTTTCTATAGCTGTGGAATGTCCAATGCTCATTGACTAAGTTAAATGACAAACAAAAACATATAAATAGGAATTCATACGTAGGAATTTTTCGTTTTTGTTTGAATGGAAACCAGGAACGGATAAAGAAGCCCAAGCTTCCTGCAATATTTGAGAAGGCCTTGGGACGGGATCATAGAGCCTCCGCACTTTTTCATAAAAGTTTCTAATTTTGCTAATAAATCAATCATGGATCAACTTTTTGACGTGTTGATCAGAAAGTTTACACAGTTGAACGACTGTGACACAAAAACAGAATGTTTCCTTCAATATTGGAATTGTTTTCATGTTTATAGTTACCTATATCACTAACAGACTGATCATATTTCTTTGAAATCAATAGTTTTGATAAGAAAATCATCCTGTTTGACTTGCAGTGCTTGTCCCTCAAAACTCTGTTCTACAAATAATTAAGCCAGACCTGCCCGATGTGATTCACATTCTACCCAACCATCCTCCCTGTTACCAAACAGTCACTTGTGTATGATCTGTAATGTTTCATCATGATTTATGTTAAGGCCGAAGCACAGAGAGGGTGGTCATTGAGAGATTGAAAAATATGGAGTTCCATAAAGTAAGCGTAGACAATTCCCACATTGCATGCTGTTACTAGGCATGTATTGTATGGTGTTGATTGTTTGTTTCAGGTCTGTTTGGGAAGAATAGAAAGTCAAAGACGATAGCTCATCAGCCGACCACTCACTCTAAAGACTCATTAAATACAGTATTCACCAATAACAGTGATCCAGACTCAATCAAACAGAGGCAAGGAAAGAGATCAGCTCAGCCTTCAAACTCATTACAAATCACACTCAGAAAACGGGACAGTAAAGCTACCACCTCCTCCTCAGGTATGTTATCAGTGTCTTGGTTCTTAGACTAAACTTCCAATCCTGAGATCTGGTTGTTCCATCAAAGCCAGTTCAACAGTCCCAAAGAGTTGTCCCATGCACAAGCAAACTGAAACGCCCTTCACAGTGTGTTTTTTCTAACCCCGCCCATTTTTACTTCGGAGTGCCCGGAGCAGTCCCTTGTTGAGACAGTAAGACTCACCCTGGCCTGAATAAGCACGTCCCATCTCTGGCACCAAGTCAGCGTACTTAATCACTAATTGCTGAATCATCTCATAGATTAATATGATTACCATTGATCTCTAACACTAAGATGAGGGACCCCTCACACTGCTACACACATTCTTATCGTGGATTACGGAGATTGGCAAACGGAATTTTTTTTTTATCAATTCTAAATTTTCTTCCTGGATTTATTGTCAAATGCCTAAAAACATCTGGTCTGTGTTCGGCTGCGCATCGTGTAAGTTTTTATTCTTGTAAAAGCTGCTGGTCGGCACACAAAAAGACATGTTGGTTTAGAGTTTTCAGTTGCACAGAGTTATCTCCTGAAATGAATAGAATGAAACCAACAGGAGCAAGATATGTATAGCCATTGGGATTTCATTATCAGGGAATAGAACATAGAACAAGTTCATTATCTCATATGTTAGATAGCCTTTCCATGTAGCCATGTCACGCAGCCACTTCTTTTCAAGACAAAAGAGTAGCGGAGTGACAAAGCTTCTCTCCATGTCTATATCAGTCTATGTCTATATCTTTGTCTATTTCCATGTCTATATCAGTCATACATTAAACATTGTGTAGGTCGATGGAGTGGAAGTGAGAGATACTCTCTGGATTCCGATGGATTATTCTCAGCCACCTCACAGAACAGACTATCTAAGTTATCGGCGGATAGAGACTCTGCCCTGGGAGCTGATATCAACGATAACAGGTATGACATCGGAACATGTGAAAGTCACCACTATAAACGTGGAATATTTCTTGACATCTTTGTCACCATCTTCTCTATAGAATTCTTAACAATATTTAAAGGGGCTGGGTGAGGGTGAGTTCAACTTACAGCGCGATAGAGATTGTCTGGGGTTCTCTGCTTTCTTGTACCTATCAGTGTTTTTATCTGATAGCAGAGAAACGCCTTCATCTACAGCATGGCCAAAAAAAACAACCAGCATTGAATTTAGTTGACTTGGTAACCCCTCTATATCCATCTTTATTCCTGAACTGAGGGCAATCTATCATCCTCTTTTCTTTGAACCATGAACTTTACACACTACACATCTTCCTTCTTCCTTGTCATAGAACCTATCACTCTTATCTCTCTGCTATCTACATATGCACACCGAACCGATTGTGTCACAATCAAAATCTATGTCAAGAGCCTAAATTATAAAATTATCCCATGTTTGCATAATGAGACATCCTTTGTTGAGTAATAGCCTTGAATGTTTAGTTGCTAGGTTTGTTTGTGGCAATGGTGAAGAATTGGTGTTATAGCCTTGTTATGGTGATCAATTAATTGAGTGATTCTAGGCGCCTGGCCAGATCTGAAGTCAGTACAATTAACCTTTTTAATTTTGGGCAAGACTGCACCACCCTAACTGTTTAGAATAATAATAACATCAAATTCTACTAAATAGTCTACTCCGACATAGTCATTATCTCGTCTATGTCAGCCTGTGCTTGCCTTTTGCACATCTATTCTCAAAGATATGATATTCTAGTAGCTGGTTAGACTTTTAACGAGCACAAATAATTGGATCCGCCGGAGGGGGGGGGGGAATCGGGTAGAGGCCAAAGTCTGGGGGCTCAGGCTAAAACGAGCACAAAGATAGATAATAATTGGCCTTTCCAGAAGGTTGCATCCTTTTCTGTTTCTCTCTGGTATGAGCTACCTACTGCCTGCGGTCTGTGTGTGGTCTGCGATTGCTATTATTATTACTCATTGACTGGACCTGCCACGCTTGTCATACACCTCATAATTATCTAGTGACACCTGCTTCATTCATGCTTGGTGGCATCTTATGCCTGTTTACCATGTAAGACCATTATATCATAACTTCATTTATCAAAATCGTAACTTCATCTATCAAAACCCGTATTTGAGTGGTATTAATTGGTTTAATGGTTGCCATATTTGAAGTTTCCTAGTAATTTATTAGCATTTTGTCATATTGTGGAATGGTTGGTGGTTCCCGATTAACATAGCCAAATGTGAGCAAATCATAATGCCATGCATGCCATGGACAAGGTCTAACTGGTTTAATTTAGAAAACCTGCAAACCACCACCACCAACATCATATGACAAACTGCTCACAATCACTAATAAACCATCGCTCATCTAAAGGTCTATCACTTGTCAATTCTTGGAACTTGGTTTGGCCGGAAACAAATATGGCTAAACCCCTGCATTCCATTGCATTCAGGAAAATTCAAGTCAATGATTTTTTGTTAAAAAAGGACAGACACATGCATGATGCCAATCACTGTTGGAGCGCTTTAGATCCTCCGCTTCGATTTCATCTAAAGTCAACTTTTTGCTTCTTTTCTTATGCGATAAAATCTACCGCCAAACACAGACTGATTTCTCCCAGGGGTATTGTAGTCTTTACTATTGCTCCAATTGTTCGCATCTCATTGTTTATAGATATATCCATTAATAGCGCTAAAGACTGGGTTTTTCACTGTTGCGTTATCGATTCTCCATCGTTAGGCTTTTATTACTCTGAATAATGTTTGTTGTTTGTCCTGTTTATTGAGAAACGCAATCAATATTCTCTCTCACAGCGATTCTCAAGAGTTGTAGGCCTGAAGGCCACTGGGCCCTGACTGTGTTTTGATGGCTTCATTTGCTGCCCAGTAAAAAAAATCAATTGAAATGACAGTTTTTACTGTCAATCAAGCTTGCAATGACATCGATTCTCCCTACTACGTCCACTCAGTAACATGAATATTGTAAGATTTCTCAGCCTTTTAGGGCTACTCAAGCATACTGATAGTTGTCGTTGTTGTCAGCCCAAGCCAATAAAATAAGTGGTTATTACTACGTTAGTTGTACATATTCTATCCCTCATAAAAATATTGGCCTCATCAAATTGATTATCAAGCACAAGACAATCTTTGCTTCACAGCTTTTGCGGCAGAATGATTGTTTGGTCATACGGACGGACGCGAGGCAATTAAAACAGCAAGAATTCAATGCTGATGTGAAATGCATTGATCGCAGTGAAAGCGTTCTACCTTCCCAGAGCACTTGTACCATCATCTGCTCCTGCTTGTCATTTGTCATGTTTCTACAATATCAACATGCAACGCCTCTTGAAAATGCCGATATGTGATAGCATATAGCCTTATACAAGCACTTGAGCCCGGGCCTATGTAAACATCCCTCCAAAGTGGCCCATTTTTTTAGTTTGTGTTGTGCTAATCAAGGATATGTCAACACTGAAAACATGCTTGTTGTGGGAACGGGATATGACCCGTTTCCATAGATTTTAGCGCAAACAGGTTTTTCCTAAAAAACAAGATCACATTTGTCGAATGAATGATTATTAGATTTGAGGTCAGGTCTTACTCACGTAATGGGGCAACTCCCGGTCTATGGCCCCTTGACTCCCATTAAATCATGCCAACTGTTTTAATTTAATATAAGCTTCCAATGTTTTAGTCTCTTGTGAAAATGTTTACTAACAAAATTTCATCGCTTTTAAAATATGATGCCGTCTGAAGTATTATGTTGAAATCAATTCTGCTCCATTCATCGTTGGTTATATGATATGTTTATAATTAAAACTGTTTGTCAGCTACTAATTGGATGTAAAATCAGGCGATGGCTGAGTTATCATCATCATCGTCTGTGCGTAAGAATAGCATCCGCCCTACAGGGTCTTGCCTCGGCGCAGCTGTTGTCAGCATCATGTTACCAGACTAAACTAATATCACAAGCGAGGGAAAGCAAGGTGTAGCATTATTGTTATTGATGACGCTACTGTATCAGCAGGCTTGACAACAAAAAAAGAACTGGGGTGTACTTCGTTATTAACATCTGGAGATTTATCATCTAGATTCAAGCATAACTCTGCTTCATTGTGTTTATCAAGAAAAGAAGTGCAAGCTTTTCATATGTTTGCTGGAGCGAACCTGTGACTTGAAGTTCTAAACCCATCCTTGGTCCCAAAGCTAGACAAACGGAGGAAAATGACAAAAAGTCCAGACTATTACAGATCAATAGTATTTCTCAATATTTATCCAAAATAACCCTCTTTTGTCAGGTTTTCAGAGATAAATATTGCAATGGTAGACCGTAGAACCATAATATTACTAGCTGGTACTAAAGATGACTAATAAAGTCAACATTGTGTCATCACATGCGTGTTTTCTCCGACGAAAGATTTTCCCGTTTAAAGAATAGAATACTACCTTTCCCCTCAGGCATAACTAATCTAACTGTGTAAATCATTCAATGTAATTTTATTTTACTAAAGAATAGAGGTTCATGCCTGATCGTGTCCACCATTTTACAATAAGGTTGGAATTCTTCACATCTGCTACATCCCCAAGTTCCCCAGCCCAAAAGTAACACACAATATCATTGTTTTGCGCTTATTTTGAATCCTTTGTTACTCTGGTTTTGCCGCTCACTCTGTCTTTGGGTGATGTTCTGTATCTGTTAGATAATTTGAGGCATATCAGGAGAAGTGACGTCCTTTATTCTAAGTTGTTGTATTCTAGATGATAAGTAAACACTCAACTAGCTGTTATCACATCTAAAGAGCTTTTCACTGCTACTTGTGCCTCTTATATTGTTAATTAGTGCTGTGTGCTCTCGGGTCCTCTCAGCGCCTCTCAAGTCGTCCTCTCTCTCTCTCCACCTACACTACTTACCATTGTGTCAAGATTCAATTATAATTCCCGCTCCAAACAATGAATAGCAAGCCATGACTCTAAGATTACATACACCTAAAGGCCTATCATTTCCTTAGTTTGAAGACAAAGCAGCTTTGAATCAGCTTCAACCGTTTGTTTCAGTTTTTGTGCTCTTTTTTACCAGAGATTCAACTATTCAAAATATTTGACAAATGAGACAATGCCGAAACTCAAAGCATGCAATGGGCTAGACATGCCAACTTCTGCAACATTTCTTCCATCCTCCCATTTATGAGGGTCGTTCAGTTTTGTATATAAAAGCTTACTCATAAATATTGTGTTCTGATCTATACCTAACTCTTTTGTTTTGTTCTATTATAAGGACGGGTTCAGATGACGGTCCCGCCAAGGCAACAACACCAGGTGGTGAGACACACAGTCTATATTCCGTTGACCAAGATGGGTTCTATACTACAATGCATACCGATAGCTTCCTTCGGCAACATGGTCAGTCTACAATATCTGTATTCAATATCATCTCATGGCAATAATCCAAAGAACTTTAAAATTGTTTTTCAATTCATGGTCGATGAAGTGTGTATTCAGTATTTTCTCTGTTGATACACGGCGATACTCAGTATGGTGGGAAGTTGCATGTTTATTAGCCATAAAGACATTATCTTTGATACTTTTTTTTTTCCGTTCCTCTATCTTATTTTGGATAAGGAAATGAGACATGAAAGATATCATGGCGTCAAAAATGTTCATGAAATAGCTCTTCCTCTTCCTTCAGGCACAGAAAAGAATCGTAAAAGCTGCAGTCTGGATGACCCTGATGGCAATGACTCATTTGCTAACCTCTCATTGGTCAGCTCATCAACATGCACATCAACTAAGACTCTCAACACAATCAGCAATGAACCGGTAGATCCTTAATATTTTTAGACCTTTGAATGAAATATTTGTAAAAGTTGGAGTTGTCTATTTTAAGTCCATGACTAGATAACTCAGTATATGCATTATTGAATCAAAACATTTAAATTATCAGGGGAAGGTCACTACTCCTGGAAGTGAAGGTGGAGAGAATCACAACAGTTCTATTGGGAGTTATCCTGACTCTGATCAGACGGAGGCTCTATCACAGAGAGTAATGAGTAAAGTGGAGGCTAGCCGCGCTATTAACAGGTATAGAAAATATGGCTGAGTGGTCTTTGAGTGCTTCAAATAATGTCTCAATTTGCTTTAAAATTTTTTGAAATTGTTTTCAATTATGGCATTGTTCTTTTGAAGATTACATTCACCACCTCTATGTTCTTTCTTATTACAGGTATTCTATAGTAATGGCATTATCGGATGATGATGAGGATACAGCCCCTCAGAAAAGTGGATCCTCTCCTCCTAAACCTCCTGTCAGGAAATCCAGCTTCAAATCATCCAGCAGAAGCCGCAGCTCTATACTTAGTAATCTCAAACAATCAAAAACTTACGAGTCAGAATTGGATTTAGTTCTAGAAGATTTATCAGAGGCGGAGACGGCGACCGTGTGTTCTGACTCCGAGTCTGTTGTCAGCTTTAGGATGTCCAGGCGTGACACCAAGCCTAGGGCTAGCCCAAGAAGACTCTCTAACTCTAGCATACAGAATGGTGTTAAGACAAAAGACTCATCTACCACTAATGGTACTTCCGTTGCCCACAGACCAGTTCCAGCTGCCAGACAGTCTCTATCAACAGAGCCATCATGTCAGACACTGACAAAGTCAGAAAGAGCTAAGAGTAAATCACTAGAAAGCTTAGACCAGACAGATTCACCCTCCCACGAAGATAAACTTACTAAGTATCGTCTACTTAACGGCTGTCTCAACTATCAAAAACTACCTCAATCAGATCCTGGTGACCACTCGGTCGACCATTCAAGGACATGCAAATCTCTACCCAGAAATATGAGGAATATGGTGGGTAAAGGGGGCATGACAAGCTTGTTATCAACTCTGGACAATATGGGCTCATGGCCTAGAAAGTTTTCTGGAATCGGCTCATTGACTAAATCTGAATCTAGTAAAGAGCCTCACTCACTTACTACTAGCACTGTGACTGACTCTATCGCTTCTCAACAACCAAATTATCTCAAACGACGCAGTTTATCTCCCGGCAAGATGAAGAATAATCTCTCACTTGTTAAAGATGAGAAAATTCATAATCTCATAGAAGAGGCAAGACGCATGTCTTATAAAGGTGTTGAGCCGGGACATAAAACTCCACCCCGTCCGCTGTCACAACCTGAGATCATGCTCAGTAGGGTGAACTCTGATTCTCCTAAATCTGTAATCTCTCCAGTAAGTCCGTACGCCACGTGTATAATAGCCCCTCCAGAACAGTTCATCAGACAACCTAGTTATAGAATAGCTTGTACTAGCGACGTCAAACCTGTCAAAGTATTACCCAGATCTAACTCTGATGATGTTAGCGCATTCACCAGGCGCAACTACAGTTACCGTCAGGCGCAAAAGATACTCCGCCAACAACACAGTGAAAGTATTATAGAAAATCAAGTAATGGACTCACCATTATCAACATCTGCCTCCTCTCAGTCAATCAATAACAATTTAGTCAGAGCACCTAGTTACAGAATAGCCCAGTCTCAGTCATTCGACAGATCTAATCGGGCACCTAGCTATCGTAAAGCCTTAGAGTTTATACCACATGAGCGGGATAGTGGGCTTGGATCGGGAGAGATGACCTCTTCCAGTGATTCCAATCACTCACTGGAGCAAGGCAAACTGTCCAGTTATAGAATAGCTACAGAAAACAGCAATGATAGTCTAGGTAGGTTGCAACCTATATATAACCGTAAATGTTTTCAGTATGTTTCCTTACCAAACTCTATTTTGTTATCAATTATTACATAAATGATACCTACTTTCTATTGGGCGTATGTGCTGAACTTTGCTAAATTTGTTTTATACTTTGTCCCATGCCTTTCTTTCATTTGTCCTGTAGCCCCGCCCTCACTTCATCATGGTGTGATACGAGATTGTATGAAGGGAGTATACGAGAACGAAGAGACACACCTGTCTAAAGCTCTAGCTGTACCATCTAAACCTGAGCTCGTCAAAATCAGCATGAAGGATGACGGGTAAGTTTACAATGAATCCTGTGTCATTGCTATGTAGCTAGTCCAACATTCCTTTTTCTTACAATGTGCATAGGTCTATGTATGTTGCTTTTTTTACAGAGCTTATGATTTTCCCTATTTCATGAAGGCTGCAACATGAAGAATAGTAATAGATAAAGGCTATCAATGAGAGAAAAGATTGTATCAAATTAAAATTTTTAAGGATGTCATGGAAATCATGTCTTAACTTAGATTCATCTCCTCTTTCTCAGTCAACACTACCAGGTGCCCAAGATCCCAGCTCAGCCTACCTCATTTCACCCAACTTATGTCAACCTGGATGTTGGAGTCAAGTCTAAACAGGCACTTAAGTTAACACTCGCTCAATCGAAGTCTGCCCCTCAACGTGATGTACCCGCTCCCAGTGATGGATCTTTGAGTGTCTCTAAGGCTAGTGTAGAAGTTGGGAAGTGTATGACACCACCCGCAAGAGCAAACAGAAGAGACCGACCAATGAGCAGTTATATACCCATAGGTACGTGAACCTACCCTTTTATAAATTTATACAAATTGTCATGCGGTGACTACATAACTATGGTTTGTCGATAATTTGTTGTAGTTGTCTGCTCTTGGTAAAATAAAGAACAGCTTCACATATCATAACAGACAGCTTGCTTTGCACAACAAAAACATATCATGGTATCTTCTTCCTGGACTCAAGTTGGTCTAATACATAAGTCATCACATTCAGACATATCTTAATATATACCGCGGTAACTACGCTGCATCTAAACCAGTTATTTACGGAAAACTGTAATAATAGGCCGTTTATATAATAAACTTATTTTTATGACAAACTTATCAATAAATAAACTTTTTATTTTTTTATTTACAGAAGGGGAAGATATGATGATGGTTGTACCAGATAACCGTCTGATGGTGGCTGGGCGATACAACCAGGCAGCCTTTACTAGTATGGAGATGTTAAAACGTGATGAGATGGCCGTCTTATCTGTACTCGGTAAAATCAAACGGTCCACTCGACCGCTGAGCTATGTTCAAACTGATATCTAGCTGATACTTGATCAGTGTGTCACAAATCAGACAAGTATGCATGGATAAGAAGTATATTATGAACGCTGCACGCAAAATTATTACATTGGGACTCTCAGTCATAAATTATCTTTTATGATGACTTACTGATTTTATCAAGAACCAGGATGTTCCTGTGTAGTCTTGATTAGTTTCAGTAGATAAGATTGAATTGTTTTTGCTAAAATTTTCATGAATGCCCAAAGTTGGTTGGCGAAGACTTATCTCAAGTAGAAACTGTTCCATGTTTAAAAGAATCACTTTAGACAAAATCTTTAAGCCGGTACACTCATAGAATATTGTGACGATCAGAGTGTCAGAAGGTCTATAAACGTTTTATAAAGCTATAGTCGTGCTGTCCCCTTAGTTTTTGAAGTTTATGTTGACATGAGTGGCAGTATTCACTCGTTTTGATGCACCATTGTTTTATCACAACCTTTACCATGCACATTTAACATTTATTTTATCGCTAATTGAAAAAGGTTTTTAACCATTTCTATTTTTTACCATATTATCTTGTAATTTTGTAAAAATGTACAGTAGGAAAACTTTATTCTATAGCCTGAGTCGTATCCTTTTTTAACCAATCAGATGATCCGTTTTATGTTACACGCTACATGACGTTGTGTGTTGACCAATGGGTGACTAGGCAGTATTCTTGTTATAATTTTTTTTCTGTGATCTCAGATTTATTGTTATTTTGCCATTTGACAATACAAAATTTTACCTGACCCTATAAAACCCCAACTGATTTCTACCTTGTGACAGAAAGCTAATTACTTTGCAGATATTTGCAATTTAACATGTACCAGCTTTCTGTGCTCAGCATAGTTTGAGACTAGCATCAAAGAAGAGTGGTTATGTTTTCCACTAACAAAGGCAGTTCTCACTCCAGGAACGCTTCTTGTAAAAAAATCAAGGTATATATCACTGAAAAATTTCTCAGATCATTGAGAGTGTAAGAGTGACTATCAGGGTGTAAATGCATTGGTGACTGTTTTCAGTTCCTGGCGTATGTGGTGGTGTAAAAGAGGGCATCCTTGGACCATGCCTCACCAGTACAGGTCTGTTCAAACGCTGGAACATTTTGCGAGGTTTCCACGATTGTAGAAAGACTTGATATAGTTAATGCACATCGATATCACCAACAAATAACTCAAGGCCTGATGTACTATCCATACTTTGGCGGAGGTGTGAGGAAACCAGTTGTTGTGTCATCTAAAATAGAATAAATGGTAACCTGTTTTTCAACATAGTGTGTGACATACTGTCTTAATGGATTGCCAACCTAAGCAAACATCAGATCAGATCGTTAGGTCAGAATGTACCCAACATCATTTTTATGAATTAACAAGGGGAGGTAACCCACAACGCACCAGATCAGTTGCTGCTTCAACTCATTTATTCACGAGACAGCCTCTCATCATCCTAGAGCAAATAGTATATCAAATCTCTTTATAAGAGACATCTGTGTGTATTCCTTTCATTCAAAGACCACCTATGAAGATCCTGAATCAACTTGTATCACCCTTAAACCTGCAGGTAATGTAAAAGTCAAATTAAATCTTTATACAGGTACCTGTATCACTGTTATATGTGACAGTGGGCTCTAACACAGGAGGAGGTATGTCTTCTGCCCAGTATCTGCCCCTCCTACACCTGCAGCATACTACTATAGCTGTGATTATCACTATCAGGGACACCACACAGCCTAATACTGCACCAGCCAACTCCCAAACACTGCACAAGAATAAAAATTACAAAAATAGATCATCACAGCAAGGTACACAGGTGTGGTAGTGACTTACTTTGAGGTTTCTATTTGTTCTGTTTCTCATAGTTCTGAATTGGTTTGCTTTGCCTGGATTGCTTGTAAGTTGTAGTGATGTTCTATCATGAATTAATAATGGTCTGTCTTTACGAGCAACCGGGGTCTATTTTAGGCAATTCATGTCAAGGGATGCCGATTCGCACATGTTTTGCTTTTGCTGCACCGTGAGGGTTTGTGAGGCCTCGTAACTTGCAGCAGAACTCGATTGGGGCAAGCCAAAACTCTTTGGCCTTCACAAACCCTGTAGCCAAAGAAAAAAACAGTGTAAAAATTATGTCAAATATAGTTTACCACGCGGGCGAGGTTTTGCCTAACTAGTGATTTTAGATCTGTGGTTACTCATGATAAACCTATTTCTATAAATTTTGTCACTGTAAATTGAAAGTGTTGGATAAACTTACTTGATGGGCTTTCTACGTTTTTGCTTGAAACTTGTATACAATACACCAGAGTTTTTGGTTGACTGAAAGCTGAACGTTCTCTTTGTGAAAAGACAGGTGGTGGAGCCATTACATTTGCCTGTGATTTTTTACCATATTCAATAAACTGCTGAAAGTTAACTAGCCCATCTAACTGAGATTTGTTGCTGGATGATCTTAGTCAGTCACAGAGTTGTGAATTTCCTCACTGTTGTGATCTTGACTAAGTAGAGCATACTTACTGCCTGACTATAAAATGCTTTGGTCTGTGGATGTCCATTTGTGCTTGGCCTATTGCTGTTCTTTGCAGTGATCCCTAACCATATCTCAACAAAAAAATTATAGTTTACCCACATTCCATCGAAGTTGAAATGCTTCCAATTTTAGAGGTCTAAAGACATATTTGAAATAAGTTATTTAGCTACAGTCAAACCTCCTGAGTTTGTTTCAGTTTATTGACCACAACTCAAAAGGGAATCATTTTTGCAGTTATTCTACCATTGTCTGGCAGGGGCATATTGTGAGTAAATTTGATGTAGAAAACAAAATAATGATCAGCTAGATTGTCGGAAAGTAAACAAAAATCACTAATATAATATACCTTGTTTACTAATTCAGATGGAGTTCAAATGCCATTCAAAGATTACAAGAGCCATTTACTGAACAGCAATAAAAAAAAATGTGTGGGTGGCCCAGAATTCTGACCTTCAACCTGATTTGGTGTATGGTAAAACTAGTAAACTAATGGTTAATGAGAGCTCCCTGAGTCCCTTAACTCCCTGAGTTCATTGATGAGAGTGAGACACCGGTCAAAGTTTCAAATAGTAAAAACAGGCAAGTTCAACAAGTGATAACTGAATTTCAATGACATTCACAGTAACAATATTTCCTGTGGCAGGTCATCTGGAGTTCAAAAATGATGAGAAAGTGTTAAACATCAACAAAAATTCCCCCAGATCAAACCCGTTAGATCCAGCAAGGAGTTACTCCTTGGATCCAGGGAAGGAAAAAAGAGCAATAAGATATCAAATCGCTCATAAGGTCAGACATGCCTTGCTAAAAGTACCCTTGTGTTTATCTTTTAAAATAATCATTGATATACAACATGGACCTAAGATTTGTAAATAAATAAAATCCTCGCTGTGTTCTGGCCAGAACAAGTTTTTGCATTTGACCTCAAAGTGAGCAGGGGGGCGCTGACCTGTATCAGGTTATGTAAGACATAACTCACCGGTCGCTAATATAAAAGCAGTCTAATGACTGAAATTCTACCATTGAGCTTCAACAGATCTGAGCAAATATTAGATTCAATTGAAATCATCATGGACGCAAAACTGAACCAAGTAAATCAGGATCTGAACTCTTATTCATCACAAGTATGTTAATATTACTTCTTTCATATTCAATATACTTTTTCTATACTCTATTTGGCAATCTAAATCAATTGAGGTAAATGTTTTAAATTTAGTCCCAATATTTTTACATGTTAACGCAAATAAATTACATTTAATGTTTTACATGTTAGGTGTGGACAAATATCTGTCCAAAGATGAAAATGTCATGAACCAGCTTTTGCAATTTTATTATTATAGTTTTTATTTGATTTCTATTTGTATTTAGCTTGATTGGAGTGCTGTGCTTGGACCCAGTGAATTGATAACAAATTCTGATCGAGTCAAGACTTATGATGACAATGCTAAGATTTATGACAAGGAAATGCATTCACATTGCTATGGAGGTCCACAGGCAACAGCCAAAGCAGTACACAAATATGCTAAAGGTAAGAGTATCTTATGTAGTGTAACGTGTTACAGCGATATCAGCGATAATTAGGGTGTTAGTTCGTCAGAGATATTCATTCGCCAGAGAAGAAAACCTTGCTATATCTTGTCCATCCTTGTCAGTTGACAACATTGGAACATTTCCATGCCTGTTTTGTCTTTGAACGTTGTCCATGACAAGAAAAACAATTTTACTGCCTGTCCATCATAATTATGTCCGTCCATCTGTGCCCATCCAGGAAAATACTTTTCCCGTGAAAATATTTTCTGTCCACATGTACCTTTCCAACAAAGGCCAAAGTTTCTTGCCTGTCCATCTAATATTTTGTGTCATTTTGTCAATTCTTTTTGTTTTGATACAAACAGAATTACCACCCGCTGTATACCTCTGAAGATGATTGTATTTGTATACTTGCCCAAATAATGAATCTGGTGAATTATCATTATTATTTTGCTATTGACTTATTATTGTCATTAATTAATGTTGAATTCCTAATTTTAGGCAACACAGATATTAAAATGTTGGACATTGGATGCGGAACTGGGCTAGCTGCCGAAAGTGTGAGTATAGTCTTTTATCTTTTTTCCCTGCTGTCCCAGTCTCACAGGTTTCAAAGGATGGAGTCAAAGCAAAAATAAATGACAATACATCAACACTCGACAGCACTCTATAACCATAACTGTGGTAGGAGATGAGATAGTGAATCATGTGTTGACAATATATATATAATTATATAACATATTTGTTCAATTTTTTAGCTTCGAAAGCTGGCCCACTACAATAATGTGGATGGCCTGGAGCCAGCCCAGAAGATGTTGAATGTAGGTATTGAGAAAGGCTACTACAAGAAGGGCTATAACAAGTTCTTTGGTCTTGACTCGGGAATAGAAAAGGGTATGTTTTTTAATTATTTTAACAATCTATACACTGTTTATGTAGGTAGACTAAGTCCTGAGTCCGGCATCTCGTGTATAGATGGGTCTCACCAGAATGCGGATCAAACTTCATATATTACGTTGCCTTGTCAAGTGGTGGTGTGACACTGTAATACTGTAATTGTAGATGTCTTGTGTTATAATATCTGTACATAGTATTATATCATTGTAAAGCTCATGATCAGACTAAAATTTCTAATCTGACCTTGTGTGTACCAGACACACCATAAATTCAAGAGATCTCTAGAGTGTGTGGGGTATCTATGGGGTTTATTATTCCTTCCCTCACAGGAGCATACAAATCCCTTAGCCCCTGGGTCTTAGATGATCACCCATCATGCCTATTTCTTGTGTGGTTAATACACACAAAATATTAGTTTACACTGGAACTAGTCTTATGTAATCATTCAACTAACAAATATTTCTATAAAATGTATCATAGACTGACTAAATAAAGAACACATTAACCCCTTCAAATAATTGCGCTACATTAGTTTAAGTGCTCACACTTTGCCTTGGTTGCTGGTTTACTGTAGTTTCTTTATCCACCCCGGGGTTGAGCGTCTCAATGATATATGGGGAGCCTGCCTCTGCATTGATTTTAGAACAGTAACCAATGATGAAGCCCATTAGCAGCTCGGTAATTCACATAAAATCCGACACTTAGTAACAAGACAGCTCCGGGTCCTATATCGTATCTGTAACCTAAGATATACGATTTTACATCCATGTATTTGTTGCATACTTTGTATAATTGTACCTTCCGCATGCCGGAGTATTTGATTTAAATTTCATTGCAGGTTGTGTTGCACGTCGGCTATCATGTGCATCTAAGTATTATCGCTACCGGATGCCCCATCTATGTGGTTACCACATGTGAGTCAAAGGGGGACTAGAAAATTCAGCTTTGTTAAATTGTTTTCTTGCTTGCACAATGACTTGAAAGTTATTAAAGATTCATGCTCAATGCAATGTCGAACGAACGTATTGCTAGTTTCTACACATTTCATAATTTCAGACCTTTTTTAGGCTGAATTTTTGCTATCTAATCCTGAATTGATAAGATGAAAAAGCTTGCAACTCTTACAGAAGCCATGTGGTTTGTAATGGAGTTGTTTTGTATAGCAGCTGTTTTTAGTAGCTCACCACTTTAGGCCAATATTAGTTGATACACTATAGCAATTTTGTATCGCCATCTTGCTCCCTGGGCAGTTGGGAACGTCTAATTCAGGTTTGAGATGACTGTTCTAGGTATCCCATCATGCAATATCCTGGAAATTCTCACACAGTAATTTCCAGCATTTGTTGCATCATGGGATATTTTATATCAAAAAATTGCATTGAGACTCACTGCATGCATATTGTTATTGTAGATTCCTATGAAATCATTTTCTCAGTTGGTGCTTTTATACCAAACCATATAAAAGCTGTTGCTGTTAAGGAGATGTGCCACATTATCAAACCAGGTATGTTGTTTATAAAAGTCTTAAAAAAATAGGTGTATGTTTTTCTAAGTAAGTTGCTACCCTAGAGTGAAGGGAGGCCTTCATCCCTGCCAAACCACACAGAGGGACAGCTGTCGCAGCTAGTCTAAGCCCAAACAAACTAATATGGCAGTGGCACTGCATACTAACCATGTTTACTAGTGTTAGTGGTAACTTGAGTACTTTCACACACTTTTCATGTGGAGACAAATAACACTATCTATCACTTCCATTTAAAAGATGCCCACATGATTTGACTGCAGCATGATGATTCAAAATTCTTGTTCCTTCTTCAAGCTCGTCACTCTTGTTTCATACTGTTTTCTCACACCTTTGTTTCTTTTTCTGAAGGTGGGTTTGTAATCATTTCTACAAGAGCCAACTACCTCAAGGCTGACAAGGATTTGGTTCTACTAAAGCCGATAATACAAGAGATGGAGAAGCAAGGAGAGATCAGAATTATAGAGGACAAAGAATATGACAACCATTTTATAAATCAGAACGGGCATCTTTTTGTTCTGCAGAAAATTTAATTGCCGTTTGAGGGTCAAGCATGACGGACAAAAACAGTCTCCTAAGCACATTATAACTCTATATTTTGACTATCAAAGATCACTTATTTATAAACGATATTTTCCATTTAGAAAGAAACCATATTCACTTCTACTTATGATACATATGTTTACTAAATAAAAGTTTCTGTTTTTTTTTTACTACGTTATCCTGTCAGTACTCGTTAAAGCAATAATGAGGCAGTGATAACGATTTGATTTAATTTGATAACAGTTTATTGGTTGTGTTTTGTGGATGTAAAACATCTTATGATCAATAAACAAAGATTAATATAATTATAAATGCTATTGTTTTGATGTAGTATTAGATCCTTCCTCTCTATGACCAAACTGACTGGACATCTGCCCATATGGTAGACACTTTGATATTTAAATATACCAGTGACCTTAGAGCTACCCCTATTAAAACTGTTTGCGCTTGACTTGTTTCTGTTCTAGCTCAGGTTTAAACAATTTCCCACATTTGGAGTTGTCCCCCTTCGATAAGAGGCATACCGGTAGAATGCGTGAAAATGCAGGCAAATTGGTTAACTCTATACATTACTGTTTGTAGTGACAGCTAGTTGCAATAAGTTTTATTTCGATTATGTGCAAAACAGATTTAATTTTCCTGCATCAAATACTTTTTTCCTCTAGAGTAGAAAAAAACATCAAATTCTAGAGGTCTAAAGACACAATTGAAATGAGAAACCTAGCTCTTGAATTTCTTACATCAATCTGATCAAAACCCCAACAAGAAGCTTTTTGTCAGTTATTTCAGTCAATGTCAAGCAAAGGGGAGGGCAAGAGTGTATGTCTGACTAGCTGCCATCTATACACCAATGACATCAGGATGGCCGTGTATTCCGTCCTTCTACCTGCTGTGGTGTATACTGAGGGCCAATTAGACATCGGCCAGGGTACAGAAGCACTTAACTCAGTAAGTTCAGCTTGTGTTCATTGGGCTTCACAAAAACGATTTCATCTGGGGTTAAAAAATGATGAGCTAGTTTTTGAGTTCATAAGTACCAGTGCTGTTTGCATGGGGTCAGCGTGCAAAAAGTCTCCCCAGTTCAAACTGGTCAGGTTAATAAAACAACAGATATGGTGATAACAATAATTCCCCTCGATCCAGGGATTGAAAAAAAAAGCAAAGATATCAAAGCTCTCATAAGCCAAAACAGTCATTGGCTAAAGTTCCTTTTTGTATTTATCTTGTAAAGCTGTCCTATATATACACTAGATCAGGTTCGAATCCAGTTTTGATGTATGCTTATCTTTTTATCAAATAATCGATGAACCTTTCCTCTGTGACCGGTATTATACTTTTGTTTTTGACCTGACATAAACATTGTAGAGGGGAGTTATGATGACCTTGTTTTGGGAATATAGACTATACCCTTACTATAAAGGTGCACAGCTGCACAGAGACTCAACATTGAGCTTCTGCAGAACTGAGAAAATATTGAAATTAAATATTGAAACTGTAAAGTATTGAATTTGATAAAGATCATCATGGACGTCAAGCTGACACGAGAAAACCAGGCTATTCAGAGTTTCGCCACACAAGTTAGATGTTTATGCATTCATTTATATTCAATGTGTAACAAGTATTATGATACTTTATCTATTAAATTTGATATATTTCCTTCATTATTCTTTTTTTGTCAATTTAGCACAAAGAAACAATATCTGAATATCTGGGAACATTTGGGTGCGCACGATTACACAAAAGAGGAAAATGTCATTGGCATTTCATCATATAATCGATTTTTTTCTGTATTTAGCTTGACTGGAGTACCGTGGTAAAACCCAGTCTGGAGGTTGGAAATTCAGAGCGTGTCAAGACTTATGATGACAATGCTAATATTTATGACGAGGATATGAATTCTCTTTGCTACGGCGGTCCACAGGTAGCAGCGGAAGCAGTGCACAAGTATGCTAAAGGTAAGAAGAAATAAGCTGGTTAATTCAGACTCTATAATTTCAAAACTCCTGTTAATTTAGACAAGGAAAATTGGTCTCTTCAGATATCAATGCATTCTAATGTCACTTAATTCGGACTCAATTAGGACATATTTTTGTGGTCCCCAGAGGTTTTAATTGTATGTTTAAGCAGAGGACTATAGCTCTACCTATATCAACAATAAATCTGCTGAGTAATAGTTAATTTTATCATTTTATCGGCACCCTCCACCTCCACAGTATTGGTAAATGATGCGTCACAGTTTTGCCATGATATTATTGACGTCCAGTTATATATTTCAATTTTTAGGCAGCACAGATATCAAAATGTTGGATGTCGGATGTGGTACTGGACTAGCTGTTCAGAAAGTAAGTTTTATATAAACAAAATATTGCATGAATTTATTATACTACAATGTATAAATGTATTTTGTATTGGCTTTTGTCCCTTTTGTTTTTGTTACAATCATGTCTAAGGGTATTTGAATGTTTATGGTGTTAAATTCTCTAACAAATCTTTGCAATAATGCTCACTGATCTTCTGTAGCTTCAGAAGCTGGCCAATTATAATAATGTGGACGGCCTGGAGCCGGCCGCCCAAATGCTGAACGTTGGTATCCATAAGGGCTTCTACAAGAAGGGCTATAACCAGTTCTTTGGTCTTGACTCGGGAATAGAAAAGGGTATGTTTTTTAATTAAACCATATATATAGGTATCCTGGGTAGAGAATGCTATCCTAATTTGACAAAGACACTTTAATAGGATCAAATCATGAATGCCTAGAGCCGCAAAATAATTTACATGAAATCTTACGCTGTAATGTAACACATTTAGGACCTGGAAATGCAAGATGTCAGTTTTACGTTCGTACTTTCGTTCCATACTTTGTATAATTGTGACCCTCCGCATGCCGGAGTTTTTGATTCAAATTTCATTGCAGATTGTGTTGTACGCCGGCTATCATGTGCATCTTAGTAGTATACGGCTACCGGATGCCCCATCTATGTGGTTACCACATGTGAGTCAATGGGGGACTAGAAAATGCAGCATCCTTAAATAGTCTTTTTTTGCTTGGACAATGACCTGAAAGATATTTTTTGTTTAATATGAATTATAAGCCAAACGTCTTGTCTTCTTTTTTCAGTGTTGTTTATGCGTGTTACGTGTTTTCAGACCCTGAATATGTGCAAACTAAAACTTGAATCGATAGGCTGAACAACTTGCTGATAAACTATTGTAACCGTTAAATATTTTATACCACTATAACTTATAACCCTATAAAAACTTTTCATCACCATTTTCTTTACTGGTCAGTTAGAAGCTCTCATCTTGATGTGGGATGACTTTCTAGATTTCAGTTTAGTTATCCCATCATGCAATATCCTAGAAATTCCTATATGGGGATTCCCAGCACTTATTGCATCATGGAATACTTTTTGACAAAATTTGCATTGAGACTCACTGCATGCATATTGTTATTGCAGATTGCTATGATATCATATTCTCAGTCGGTGCTTTTATACCAAACCATATAAAAGCTGTTGCTGTTAAGGAGATGTGCCGCATTGCCAAACCAGGTACGTTGTTTATGAAGGGTAAATACGAAGGAAGGGTCCCAAACAAGACTATAAATGTATTAAAGCCGTTGGATTTATTGGAGTGACAGCAAAATCTCAGCAAAACTCACTGGAGTGGAGTTGACAAGTGCAGCTCCCCTGAATCTATCGGAGGGTCAGACCCGTATCATCACACCATTATGCTTGTTCCAAACCCAAGTCATGTCATTCGCTCTATGTCATACTTAGCATGATACCTCTTTCATCCCATGCTGTTCTTTTAACATCTTTGTTTCTTTTTGGAAGGTGGGTTTGCGATCATTGCTACAAGAGCATCATATATGACAGTCGATAAGGATTTGTCTCAGCTAAGGCCTATCATTCAAGAGATGGAGAAGCAGGGAGAGATCAGAATAGTGGAAGACAGAGAGTATGACAACCATTTCATAAATCTGTCAGGGCAACTTTTTGTCTTGCAAAAAATTTAATTGCAAGTTGGCGTTGTGTGAAGCATAAAAGACAGTTAACAGTGCTCAAAAGATCATTACATACTTCGAGTCAACCAAATTCAATGTTGATTTTGGAACATTTTTTCTATCATTTATTTAAATCTTTCTATGATGAATTTGGTTGTCATGATTACACTAGCTTTTTATTTATTCATTATAATAATTTGATGTGTGTATACTATAGCAATTTAATTGATGCATGTCTTTTTTTTTGCAAAACTGCTGCATAGTTCGGATATCAACGCAAACCAGATAATGTGTAACTTGATTCTTTGCTTTTCCTATTAATCAATAAACTGAAACCAGTTTGCCATTTGCAAAAAATATTGAACCATTGCCATAAAAATCATATGTCAAATATACTCGTTCATTAATTTATTTCTATTTTGGTCACAGTATTTATAGATTGCACCAAAAAACACAGCATGCCAAAATAAAACAAGTAGATCATTTAAGTTGGAGCGAGGTCATTTATAGATAAAAGCCAAAATATTTACACAGCGAATCAAGATGAAACTAGTCTGACATACAAAATACTCGCATTCCGATTGTACCATTGTGACCAATCGCATTTGCACAAGTTGTTGCTTTCTTTTAGGTCATACTGATTTCTTCCAGAATCTGTTGCCAACACAATAGCGATAAAACAAACTGATCATTGTTATTGACTCTGTAAAAATCAGTACATAACATATGTGGGCGTGTTTGATAGGTGAAGATATGAAATATCCTTATGTCAACAACAGACTATCGATTATATCGAAGCGGGTTGAGGCTGCCCCACATGATGCTTGTGGTTCACAGTCTTGTAGCCAATAGGTAATGACTAGCTTTTTATGTTGATGGCTTGTTGAACCAGGGAGAATGGTTGAACTAAGCTAAGACTCCATGACTTGGCACTATCTATATAGGACCTAACAAAGAAAA
This sequence comes from Membranipora membranacea, assembly GCA_914767715.1. NCBI lineage: Eukaryota > Metazoa > Bryozoa > Gymnolaemata > Cheilostomatida > Membraniporidae > Membranipora > Membranipora membranacea. Next base: position 12,570,434 of record OU612073.1, on the reverse strand, counting down.
TTAAAGCTTGTAAATGTGAGTGTAGTTGTGTTCTCATTGTGCAAAGGGAGAGAACTCTGTTATGTAAAAGCCGAATCTCCTGACAGGAAAGCAATACCTATATCGCCTTGTTGACTTCAATTGAATATAGTTCACTCACATTGCATTTCCTTAAAATAATCCTCAAATTATCTTTAAACATAATATCAACGGGGTTTTTATTTGACAAAATAACTGAAATTTTCGAGCTTCACTTCAACTGCTGACGTGAAATGTTTAGAAACTACCCCTGCTGAAATCCCACTGCAGATTATATATGATGCCTAGAAAAGTGACCTGTAACGATCTTGCTGTTTTGCTCTGACAATGTTGGTGTAGTCTCAGTGCTCAGACAGCTGCAAGTAAGAGTTGGTGGCGTGACATTATCAAACATAAGTGTTTTATAATGTAATGCTTCTAACTTGCACTTGCCCCTGTCTGAATATTGATATTGATATTGATTAAGTCTATGGTCTGAACACCTAGACTTAGTTTGGTGGTAAAGTTTTTTGGCACTTCATGCTATTTACTGTTGGTTTGTAGTTGTCTTCACATAGGTCATATTCCAATTACTATCTAGAATCTAGATCATAGCTGATTTTTTGTTTACAAATGTGAAATATTGCCATTCATACATTATTACTAGGTGTAGCAGTAAAGTATTGGAGTATATCATCCAGTATGAGTGAAAGTGTAACCTCAAGTCAGGACGTCGAAACACAGACACAGCACTTCACTTTGAAATCTCATGCCAATTCTGCGAACAAGCGAGGCAATGAACCTTTGGATAAACCATCCTGAGGGAATCAGGCAGTTGCTTCTGAGATCAAAGTGTCACTGCCAATAGGCGATTAGTGTACACTCACTGTATCTTGGATAGAACTGACTTTTCATTGCTGCCATTCTTTCAATTTTTCGTTTGAATGAGTTTTAGTGATGAGTGTTTGAGATAAGCGTTTGGGATAAGTGTGCGAGATGGTACACATGTGTTACGGTTAAACGTTCAATGAATTATAAACAACGGATAGGATCAGTCTAGACCTAGAACAACAGTTATCTGTGGCCATCGACTGACTGCCTGATCAGAATCTTGATATTATGCAAACAAACAGAGAAGTTACACAATATTTGGTTCTAGTCCAGGGGATGGAGGCTGTGTGCAAGGCCATATTCATAAACCGGCATAAACCGGCCATAAAATATTCTGTTGGCATCGTGAACAAAGCTGAAAAATTGACAAACACATAACTCATACATTTAACTCTGCGGTGATCCTGTGACAAGGCTAATCCTAAAGTTCTGAATTTTTCTATTTTTGTCCAACACCAACAAAAACTGTCATGGATGAGAAACTGAGACAGGAAAACCGGACTATTAACAGTTTTACCACTCAAGTAAGACTATGTGTAATGTATTATATAGCATTGAATTGCATTGCATTGCATTGTATTGCATTGTATTGCATTGTATTGCACTGTATTGCATTGCATTGCATTGCATTGCATTGCATTGCATTGCATTACATTACATTACATTACATTGTATGGTATTGTATTATATATCATTGTATTTTTGTACACTATGTACTGTATGATGCACACCCTTACTTTGGGAAATGTGTTATTTTAGTGATTGTTGCATTGCAACAACAACAACAACTTCATGATAAACTCAAATGTCTAACCACCAAAAACAGTAAAAACTCCTCATTGAAGGCAGACATAGACACAGACATGTAAAACTAGACATATATAGATTTATTGCTCTGTATATTTAATGTTGATGCTGGTTTACATGTAGGTCAATTGGGGTGCTATTCTCATACCCAGCATTGAGGAGGGACGGAACTCTGAGTGTATCAAGACTTATGATGACAATGCTAATATTTATGATGACGATATGGTTTGTCTGAATTACGGTGCTCCACCGGTATTAGCTGAAGCTATACATAAATACGCCAAAGGTGAGACCAACAATAGTGAATACCTATATGTTCAAATGCCAAATCAGGAGCATGGTCTAAGCTCTTCTAAGTGCTCAGACGGCTCCATTGCGAGTTAGCGGCATTACATTGTCAACCGCCAAATTTCAAAATCGGGTGGTAATAATGTAATGCCACTAACTCGCAATGGAGCCATCTGAGCACTGAGACTAGGTCTATGCTTGCCTACCAGACGATTAAGTGATGTGAAATTGCTTGTGTATGGAAATAAAAGAGGCTGTAGGATAGAAATACATAGTTATGTTCCAAATTGTGTTATCTGAGAAATGTGAAACTTGTCTACACTACCTGTGCATATGGCTGTACCATGTGTTTTATAATGACATTTGTCCTAGACAAAGGATATACTTAATCTTTTAGGCGATACAAATATCAGGATGTTAGATATCGGATGTGGTACTGGGTTAGTAGTTCGAGAGGTGAGTGTAATACTTAATATATAAATATAATTTATTACATAGGCTCTTAATCACCGTTACCTCTATGATCAAAGCCCGCCCACTAAAATATAAGTAAAATTTTATCTTAGAATAAGCATTGGAATTGGCAACCAAATGAGCGTAATATTCAGTATTATCCTCCCTTGATCTAAGGGAAGACAATTTGTAATTGGTTAGCGTGGACCCGATCAAAACTCAATAGATTGTTAACATTTGTGTATTGCGATGCGTTTCAAAGTACTCTTGTGGTACACTCATGATACATTCTGTAGCTTCAAAAGCTGGCACATTACTCTAATGTGGATGGGCTGGAGCCGGCAGCACGAATGTTGAATGTTGGTATAGAGAAAGGCTACTACAAGAAGGGCTATAACCAGTTCTTTGGTCTTGACTCAGGAATAGAAAAGGGTATGTTTTACATTTATACATTGTTTGATTCCACTTCTACTGGGGGGCCTCATTCTTCTAACTTCAGTCTAATAGGTGCCCATGTCATCATGTAATATCCCTGTTACTCTAGAGTTAGCTTCAGCGCAAACATTCACAATCTGTTGTTGCCTCATGGGATTGCTTTTTTTTACACATACCCTTATGATTGTAGATTCCTATGATATTATTTTCTCGGTTGGTGCTTTTGTACCAAACCATATAAAAGCTGTTGCTGTGAAAGAGGTGTGTCGTATTACCAAACCAGGTATGTTGTTTTACAAAGATCTAAACTGAATAGTTGATATGTTCGAAAATAGAACATGAATGCTATTACATCTGTTGGATTGTGTGACAGCTGTCCCAATATTCCAGTATACCAGCAGTATAGCCGGGGCAGGCTGTCGGGGTGGGTGGGGTAGGGGGTAGGTAGTCTCCCCACCCATCCATCCCCAACAGCCTGCTCAGGCTACCAGCAGTACCTGATCCGTTATAATTAAGTTGCTGCACAAGTGTGGAGGGGACCTTAAATACAACTTCATCGGTTATGAAGTGTTGATAATAAAGCTGTAACAGTTATTTGAGTAACTGTAGCCTTATCACAGCAATCAACTTTTGCTTTGGTTGTTGTTTGTTTTCCACTGAAAGGTGGGACTGCCGATAGGTGACAGTTGTCCTAACTCTTTGGTCAAATGTTTTTCTAGTGTTGATTTCAAAGTAGTTATAAGTTATAATTTAAGTGCAAGGTGATGCCCCTAAGCCTATGAACTCTCCTCAATTTATTCATGCTCTTATTGTGTGCTGTTCTTTGCACGTCTCAATTTTTATTTTGAAGGTGGGTTTGCAATCATTGCTACAAGAGCATCATATATGACAATTGATAAGGATTTGGCTCAGCTAAGGCCGATAATTCAAGAGATGGAGAGGCAGGGAGAGATAAGAATTGTGGAAGACAGAGAATTTGACAACTATTTCATAAATCTCACAGGGCAGCTTTTTGTTCTTCAAAAAGTCTAACTGCGCTTGAGTGTGATATCCATTCTTTGATGTGCAGGATATCTTTTTTTTGCAGTTCGGAAAAAACATGCAAAGCCTTATGGACAGAAAATAGTCTCATTACAAGAAAAATTGTATGTTAGTATGTTAGTCATCAAAATAAATGGATTTACAGATTTACAATTTTATTTCCAAGCCATCGTTGCAAATGCATTATTCCTCATTTAGAACAGTTGGTGGACCACACCTGTTGGTCTAAAAAACAAAAATTTAAATAGTTATCCTTACGATATGTTTCCAAATCTGTTGATACCATTAATGAAAAGTGTGTTCAAAGAAAGCGTCTCACAATGAGTCCAGAGTGTCACCCAGTTCAGGGCCGTAGTTAAGTAAAAATGGCAGGGGAGGCAAAAGTCTCAGGCGAGTCAAAAGCATCACTGGGAGGGGTGCTGTTCGTTCCTCCCTAAGCAATTCAAGGCATATAATCAGCAAATGGAATTTCCAGAGGAGCTGATTCTGACATAGATTATTCAGTTATTGTGTTTTTAGGCCACTGTATCTAGCTTTCTAGGGGAGTCAGTGCCTCCCTGCCTCCCCTAGAAGTACGGGCCTGCAGTTGTAAAATGGTGAATTTGGTGGTATTCATCATTCATCATAATTAAATCTGGGTCATTTCTTTCTCATGCATTATCTTATCATTTGTGCAAACACAACATGTTCTACCTGCATGAGATACATCATCAATAGTTACGTGGAAACATGTAACTGGTAGGCAGATTGCATGCTTTGTACACGGGGAGCAATATCATTTTTATATACCATTGATACGCCAGCAGATTTGGATTTTGGTCCCTAAAATATCAGGTCTAGTGTAAACAAGACTGCATTCATATTCGTAAGTCATTTGGAAAACAAAATTCAGAACATAAGCTACGAGGCATGTGAAGGTGATAGCTGGCTAACAGGGACAGCCAATAAGATCTGATCTGATTAGCATTGAGTGTTGAAGAATATTATTGAGTGGTTGTATCATAGAAATTTGAGAATTGCAAGTATTATTAATAAAGCTATTCAAAATAATTGAGAAATTCATTTATATACTGACAACCATCGGTAACCTATAAACTTTCAATTACCACTAAGCTGGTTATTTTAACATAACATATGGAAGGAGGCTTTAGTATCACATGAAATAGCAACCGGCTGTTTTTAGTATTTTTGTTTAGTACCAGAGGCTTTAGCAAACATGCCAACATGTATGACCAGAGACTATGGATGGACTATGGATGTATTATCTATAGTCGTTGGTTGTGCCGTCAAAAAGGAGCTCTTTGTAAACAGGAGAATGTTCGTGAACAATAGGTTTATAATAACCTCGGTGGTATTTACTTTTTAATGAATCATAACGATTGCCAATTTTGAGGTTTACCGCAGCTCAACTATTCTGATAAGGGTTAAGAAGTGTAAAAACTTAATGCTTTATTTACCGAATACTTTTTTGGCCTGTGTACCGTGATTCATGTGCCTCGATAGCGCAGTCTAAGTTCTCAGCTACAAAACAGGAATGCAAGTGTTCAGAAGGGTTGGCACTATCGTTTGATACTGGGTATGCATATCAATAGGATGTGACACCTGGGAGAGGTATACACCCTAGGGTGCTGGGGGCTGGAACAATCAACAATGAAAGCTCCCCCAATTGGACTCGAACCCACAACTCCTGCGGCACTAATCGCCTGGCAGTGAATAGCAAGCGCGCTAACCGATTGCGCCATCTCGCCATCTCAACATCCCCAAAAATCGAATAGGTCGATGGCGCTAATTAGATAGCCGCTATTCACTACTCTGTTTATTTTCTCATGCAGGGAATCAATACCCAGGGGTATCTATATCGAGATATTAAAATGGCATTCCATCTGGTGTAGTAATGACCCTATGACCCAATGTTTGTGTACAAATTAATCTGTGTGTGAAAAGGAAAAATTAGGGAGCAGCTTGTAGTAAGCTGCGATATTACATAATCATAGCCACATTGGAGACTTATCAAGTGAGTGGACTGTTTGTATACACATACTAATATATATATACTTTTTATTGGCATCAAAAGTCATCTCTTTTATTGGCATCAAAAATCCCTTCCACATATAGCGTAGCACTGCAATCAATAAATATCACACTGGCGTGTCATACTGTTCATACTATAATTGCGTTGAGCTTTAGCACAATGCATTGATAATGGTACTTAATGCAGTACAATAGATGCATGTAATGATTTAATCGTTATCATAAGTGTGTGGTAATCATGTGCCTCGATAGCGCAGTAGGCAGCGCGTCAGTCTCATAATCTGAAGGTCGTGAGTTCGATCCTCACTCGGGGCAGTAGTTTTGTCCTCCTGTCAAAACAAATTTCAATAACACAGAGCATTCTCCCTGCACTGAGGAAAGCTTAATTAAGAAAAGACCAATCTTGATTGTATAAAACAAATTCATAAGGTTGGAAGACAGTGACGCTTCCTTGGAAAAAACAATTCACCTTCAAGATAAGATCGACATTACATTTACTATAATATAAATACAATTTAAATGTTTGTATAAATGTTTTTGTAGGAATGTACTTGGATTATCCACTCATTGAAAGGAGTAGGACAACTCTCAACATCACTCGCTGCAAGTTTGCAGGGAGGGAAGAATATCCCCCTCCCACCTTTCCTGATATAAGCAGGACTAGAGTACTGAACATGAAATCAGTAGTCTTGTCATATTGAGGGAGCTACTTTCAAAGTTTTGAAAATGGTAGGCCTACCTTGTAAAAGTCTTTCTCCTCTGAAGCAATTTTACTTGTGGATTTTGTATAGAATTGTGTTCGTAGGGAAAGAACTTTACAACCCTTGAAAAATGTTGTTTTGACGCTTGAACTTAAAATTGAGTACAATAATTCACCCCTGCTGAAAGTGTCACATCTCATTCCTTGCTTGCTTGAGACCATCATTTTTTACCAAATTAGGAAGCAAAATGTCAACCATTTGCCTATATTTCTCTCATCGAGTGGCATTATTGTAATCAACAGTGCTCATCAGGCACTTAAAACATATCATCAAGCAAGACCAACGATCTAACCAAGACAACTGCCACTATATTATGTTAACGAGGTTCTCGTACCTGTTTTAGAGCAAAGGTCATGTGTTTTATATGACTCACAAAATAGCAGTGTCAGCACTTTCTTTTTGCACATACAGTAATATGCTATTAAACCTTTGACCTCTGATGTCCTTTCACAACATCAGTTTAGCGGTTTACTGCATAATAGTACACTGTGTATGTAGTTCGGACTTTGGAAGGCAATGTCATGCTATACGATAATTATAGTAACAGCAAAACAATTACGCCACAAATAGTTAATAGTTGATCAGTACATCATTATAAGTACAGAATATCCTTCAAAACCCTAATAAAAACACTTGGGGTATAGTAAAAAGATCATTCAGCCGCAGGACTCTCAACCACATAAAGACATCAGTGCTATATTTATAGTCACATGAGTGCGTCTCTAATTCTCTAACCGTTAAAATTTCGCTCATCTGTCTCTCTAAGTTCAGATCGCAATCAAAGTAAGTCTGATCTATACAAACTATCTGAGCCTGATCATAGCTACTATTACTGTCCTGCATCTAAAACTTAAACTTATAGCGGTACTTTGGTTCCTATCGGACATTGACTTTAGTGACGTTCTGGTCATCTTATGGGGGTTCGCACGTGTAGACACTGTCAAGCTGTATTTCAGAACTTTGATCTATTTTATGGACTCTTCATGATTCAGTAGACGTGCCCTGACTTAAGAGTGTACAACTGTGATCGACTTCATGTAGTGAAAGTAGAGAATATGTCTATAGCAGCATTTATGATAGATTAATGACACCCCCTGTGATTCAAAATTTCCTGTAAGGCACCTTGACACTGCCATACTTCCATACAAAGGGGTGAAAGTTTGCAGTTTGGACACTTCAAAATCGATAACAGATGTTCTCAACAGTCGTTGCGGCTAATCATATGCGCTCACATGTTTTCAAATCAGGTACCAGAGCCTCAGATGTGAAGCCTTCAGAGGTGTAAAATATCTTAGTGACCAAGGGGCTTTGCAGATAAGGTGTATGTAGTCTTCACTGTATTAGTTGTTTTAATGGTATTGTTTTTGCGAAAAAAAGTGACTTAAATTGAGCATGGATTTACTCAGAGAGAACCGAGATGCTCTAAGGTAGGCGACACTTTAGGTTTATTACTATAGATCTACATAGAAAACTATTGTAATGTCTGACATTCACAGTTATACATTTCCAGTTAAAATTATAAACTTTATGAAGCGCAAGTGCATGCGCCTGATATGAGAGTTACATACCCTATATTTATGAGAAGGCAATTCCTTACATATGATCTAATAATTATTGAACATTGCATTGCCCTGATCAAATACCACTTATGTTATAATAAAATAGAAATGTGCATAATTAACATAGGACACAATCAGAGCAGTCTGAAACTGTAGCAGATTATATGTAAGACGTAAGTCTATCACAACTTGGAAAACAAGTTCCAAGTCCAAAGTTAAGGCCTCAAGTTCATGAGAACCTCATGTGATCGGAAATTTTTGATGCTCCTCATAATATGTCACTATGATGTGGCAAGCACTTTGGCTGAGCATCGGTCACCTGCTCAAGGTCATAGTACTTAACTCCGAGTGAAGTGTTACAGAGGCCAGTAGTTATCTAATCAGCTAACCTCTCAATGAGTGCTTGAGCAAACTGTACAAGACTGATAACATGCCAATCCATATTATTGTCTGATATTTGTATGGTCTGGGCTTTGTAACTCTTACCATTTCCTAAGAGGCAAGCAAACAGGTAGGACTCTTTCCATATCTTAATTAAGCTTCAAGTATTTTTGAATTTGAAAATATCGTACCAAAGCTTTTCATTCAATTTGATGCTTCGCAGTTTCCACAAAATAATTATTATAAATTAAACTGATTGATTACGTTTGGACTTTTTAAAAGCTTGTGTTGTTAGGAATTCTCTTTCCCTGTGCATATACTGTTGAGTTAAAAAGTCAGGAATTATCAGAGGGATTTACTTTCCTATAACAGCAAACAGGGAGCAATAGACCAAAACCGTGAATTCAAAACTGCCAAAAATTAACAAATTCAAGGTTCAAAGTCTATAATATAATCGGTATAATCTCATTTACTGCTGTCTGGACCAGTCAAGGTTCAAAAACATGATGTGAACATATTATGAGGGTCAAACATACCCTAATCTGTGATGCTGGTACTTATTATACACTAGTTTATTATTTATTGTTGAGTAACAAAATATGACTGTACTTACTCAGTGAGTGAATGTCATTAATGTCAGTCTAAATACAGTGTGCTGGTGTGTTTTATGGCAGTTCTCAAGAACTGTTAGTATTTCAGAGAGGGATTTCATACCAGTGGTAACAAAACATTAAACCAATGAAGTTACAGACCCACAATGGTCATTGTACGTAACATCTGGCTCTGTTATGCAATTAAAGAGCTTTGTTTGCCTGTTCTCAATTACTATGGCAGGCTTGCCCAGTAGGACGTTCATCTTAGAATACTAAGGCTTGGTTCACATTGTCCCAGATGACACTAGGATGTCATCCCAGATGCTTATCCCAGATGGTCCCAGCCACATTATAAAATTCATCCCAGATAGCCATCTGGGATGGCATCTTAGTGTCATCTGGGACAATGTGAACCAGCCATAAGGCAGCGTTTCATAGCCAACCTTTTGTCAGGGTCAGCAAGACATTTGCTCATTTTAACCAGCTGTCATCATTCTGTTTATGCTTGTAGTTTAGTAGTGACTCCAGTTTTAGCTCAAGCTACTTTGATATCCACACAGAAATCTGACAATATGCCAGGAGTAGTAGATACATTCAAGGGAGCATGGACCGAGGATTCAGTGGAGAACTTCGATAACTTCATGAAGGCTTTAGGTGAGTGATGATTTTTTTTAATGGGAAATATTTTTTTCAGTTTTCAATGTCCTCTGCATATTATGCCATGGCTTTTTGAAATCTTTCAGCAACATTACCTGTTGCTTTTATTGTTTTATTTGCCGACTAAGATGGCGCAATCGGTCAGCATGCTTGCTATTCACTGCCAGGCGCTTTTTGACGCAGGATTTGTGGGCTAGAGTCCCACTGGTGGAGCATTCAAGGTTGATTGTTTCAGCACCTTCGGGTGTATACCTCTCCTAAATTTGCCGACTGGCATGCATAGCCTCTTGTATAGTCATAACAGAGGTTACCTTGTTCTGTTTATATTCCATTGCATATTTTTTCACCTGTAATGGACACATAGGTGGTATGGTAGCTAATATATGATGTATATAGAGAGTGTTGTGTGTTTATTATCATAACGAAATTAAAAATAGTAAAATATCAGTGAAAAGTGCTCATAAACATGGTTAACGTAATTGTCATTTGAGATCTGAGGAAATTCTAGTTTGATGATGCCACTTTCTGAGATAAGAGCTGCAATAATAAAGTGGTATTTATTTATGGTATTAATGGGCGAGGACTGGCATTGTAGAATGGTATACTATACATATAGTAGACCATTCTACAATGCCGCTTGGACAAGATAACAATATCAAAGTTGTCTGGCATTGAACAAGGTAGCATGATGTGTAAAATGTAGTAGTACATCAATCTAATGCTTCCGTAACATGTGTATGGTTCTCACGGCGTGTCCGATTGTTCCGGAAGAGCACCGCCTTACTAGGATAGCAGTAAGAACTACATTGGAAAACAGAGTACACACAATCAACACTCTTCCCCAGATAATATTTGTTTCTCGTAAAATTACACAAAATTACATCTTTATTGACATCTAATTGCCTGGTTACTTCAACAGCTTATCATAGTCGGACCAAGGTTCACCAAAATTTTGACCACCAACTCTTAACTTTTAAAACGACTGGTGGACTTTGACTGCCAAAATAAGTCAGGTCCATGTTTGCGTTCACTGCATTAAGTGAAACTCGGAAGATGTGCAATCACCCAATAAACTGAGATTTAATTTTTCTCATAAGATACACAAACAAGCTTATCATCTCCCAGGGACTGATGTTTTAAATCATAAGAACTCAATTATTAAGCCGGTTGCTGCAGGTCAAAGTTCAACCAATCCCCTTTTCAACATTAGCACTAATCAGGGCCGTAGTTTAGCAAAAATGGTAGGGGAGGCAAAAGTCCGCGGCAAGTCTAAAGCATCACCAGTAAATTCCTCCCTGAGCAAATTAAGGTAAATAATAAGCAAATTAAAATCCCAGGGAAGCTGATTCTAACATGGATTGTTCAATTAGAGTGTTTTGAGGCCACTGTAGTAAGCTTTCTAGAGGAGGCAATGCCTCTCTGCCTCCATTAAAACTACGGGCCTGCTAATATAAAGCATATTGTAGAGCATCTTTATCAGTTTGCTCACCCCTCTTTGCTATACAAACGGCGTTTACTGTCAATAGACCACCCCCAGTCTTATCTATTCTCTTGTGCCATCACTCGGTAATATTTATCACATTCATATGTAACCGTGTCTGGTAAACTGTTGCAAAACAGTAGCAGTGATATCACTTGATATCTCACAATTCCCATGGACCAAAGGTCCAAATCTATGGCACCTAGTCACGTACGTATAACTTGCCTGGCGAGAGATGGTGGGTACCATGTGACCAACTCATCCCATGCCACGCCAGGCTGGTTATAGTAAATGACAAAGTGTCACATATTAGAGGCCTTGTCATTCACGGAAGAGTTCATGTTTACATCTCGATTACTGGGTGATATAATGGTGTAGAAAGAAAAGTTTGATGTGGAACGTGAATTTGTAACATTTACAACATCTAAAAACCCAAATCCACAAAAACATCTAAAGAGTCAGGGCCATCAAAAACAAAATGAAACAAATCTCGTAGCAGTTTCAAAGGTAGCAAGGCATTTTTAGGGTTTCAACACTGTCTATAGTGTATTGTTTTGAATTAAATCTATACAGTATCATACTATATCATAGTTAAGTAGAGTAGGAGGTAGCTCAGTTGGTTACGGTGCCTACCCTCTATTATGCAAGTGATGGAGGGCCTGGATTTGAATCCTGCTACAATCTACTGCCTATTGTCTCAATTGCTGCTCAAGGTGTGCTCCGACCTGCCTGCAAACTGAAAGCAATTTGATGCGAAATATTTTTCAGTCTTTGGACGGAGACAGAACTTGAGAATTTAACCCACATTTTTTTAATGTATTGTAGATGTGAACTTTGTGCTGAGGAAAGTAGGTAATAACACTAAAGCTAACGAGGAGTGGATCATCGATGGTGATAAGATAACTGTGAAGTTTACTTCAACCTTTAAAAATAAGACCCTGGAGTTCACACTGGGTAACGAGATCGACGAGGAGACCATGGACGGCAGGAAAGTCAAGGTTGGTAACTTCAAGGCTTTCAGGGGGTCTTTCAATTAGACAAAAGCGCTCCAAATTCGCTCACTCAGAATGTATATAGTTCCATCAATGAGTCAACGATTTCTGTGTGATACTTGCTAGGATCTCGCTCAGAAATCGCCCACTCATTGATTGAATTATATACATTGAGTGAGCGATCAGTTTGCAATTTTGGCTGTTTGTAATTGCAAGACCCACCTGGATCTTTGGGAGTCGTGAGAACATTGACATGTACTTCAATATCCGTAACATAAAGTATCGGAAATCAATTTTAATTTGTTAATTCTGGCAGGAAAGTCTTTGCTTAGGACTAATCGATCGTGATATAGAACTAGAAACTCCTGCAATCAGGAAGGTTAGGACAAACTCCCTGCTATAATTAGGAGTTGTGGGCCCTCTGTTTCTGATAGGGTAACTACAATACAACTGGTGCATTGTGGGCCGCCGAATGACCAGTTTGTAATATTTTGTAATGTTAGCAGAAACGATGGAGTTTCATAATTGATTTGGTTATGCTGATAAAAATGCCACAGTTCTTGTGTTAGCACCCAGCAATACTTTTACTACTGTTCCGACTGTCAGTGTGTTCACATTTGATCTGCGTGTCTTTAACATTCCATCAATATTTCAATTTCAGACAACATTCACTGAAGAGAATGGTAAACTAGTGCACTCACAGGTTGGAAAGCCTCATAACTGTCGGTATACAAGAGAAATACAGGGTGACCTTCTTGTTGTGGTATGTTACAACCAAGGAGTAACTCCTTGTTACAACTAACAATGAATTATTTTAAGCAGCTATCCAAACAAACAGTACTGTCCAAAGGTCATTAGAGATGTGAAGAGTGATAAGTTAGTCCCTGTCTTACAATTTTGCTCAAAACAAGTTTGACATGTAGAGGCAGATCAAGCAGATGCAAAGTTAACTGTAGCAATGATTGATTAATAACCTTTGCTCATTGTGAAAAAAAAAGATTAAAACTTCAAACGAATCTAAATGATAAATTTCTGGTATGGTGTAAATCTTTGCATATATCCTAGTGATGTATCGTATTCACAGGTGGAACAGTTTGCCATTCCTCACAGGCTTGAAAAACAGCTAAGCTAACTACCATTTACACACCGTCTTCACCTTATATAGACTGAATCTCAGTGCTAGCTAAGATTAAGTCAACTAATACTAGTTCCTCTAGGGTATATTTAGATAGTACCGTCAGCGGTACATACATTGCTCATTTTAGTTTATGTGTGCGATGTAAGATGTAAGGGTGGTGGTAATACAGGGTGGTGTGGTGGTTAAGATTCAAGCTTCTCAATCTGAGAGTTGCAGGTTCGAATCCCCATCACTACCCATTCTGCTAAAGGAGGTGAGCTCCCCAGACAATAGCCTAGCTTGCCCACCCTTACCTTGTACAAGGGTGCGCTAATTAAATGAGTTGATCTCAACTAACTGATATAAGCATATTCCCATTCCCCCCCCCCCCCAAAGGGGCACTGAATAGCAATAAAGCATATATTATGTAACAATATGATCTGATTTTGCAGACAATGACCGTGTTAGCTGATACAGAAGTCACAGCAGTCAGGAAGTTCAAAAAAGTGTAGATACAAACAGTCAAAGTACAATACGTTCGATGTTCTAGTTTACCTGCTAGCCTTAGGTCCATATACTCATTGTTTTGCTGAGCGGTTTGTATCATGAGTACCAAATGGTTTTGCTGTTCTGGTTACCAATGCTATAGATTGTTTATTTACAAATGGTGAATCCAATCACATAGCTACAGAAGAGTTTTCTTAGCTATCAATGAAACTTGTGGTAATATTTCACTCCATGTAAAATTTAGTTTTTTTATGGCGCTAGTCTATAGTAGAATGTCAAGACGGCAATTCTTGGCATGACTTATATGCCTTTTTTTCTTTTTTTTTGCTTAGAAACCCAATAAACAAAAAAGAAAAGAAGCGCCTAATAACCTTTCATTCTTTGCAAGAAACATTCCCATCATCCCAGATGTAATAGTTGTATAGAAATTTATCAGCAGTGGGGTGTTTGTAGCCAACCAGAGCCAAGTTATTGGCTAGGCGTTTGATTAGTGAGATAGAGATAGATGTCTTGCCATGGCCATGCGTGATGAGTGTTGATTGAAAAATTTGTTGTACTAACTACCAGCTCTCAGTTTCATCACCTTGATACATGAAGTTATTATGTGTCAATCGTACTTTTGAAACACATATCGTCATCGCTTACCTAATCATACTCTTTTGTAAAGTACATTGGATGGGTAAAATATCTGACTCAGCAAATTTGCCCTCTGCCGTTGAAGCTGAGTTCAATTTCAAGATATTGATGTTATTTTCAATAATGATTCTTGATACTAACTCAATCCAAAGGTGTCTATATCCTAGCACTTCACCAACACCGTACAGAAGAGTAAAAAATATGATAATCCAACACCTGCTTGCTCCTACAGAGCTAGAATATTAGGGACAGATCTATGTTCATGTCAATTAGTCCCTTGTTTAAATTCTCTCCCAGCTGATGTGCAAACCTTTATTTCCTTTTATAATCTTAAATTGCAGCCGACATCACATCCGTTGTGCTGTTGATATCTGGGTAGAGACTAACTTTCAATTTCGCTTTACTCTTTTTTATTAAGATAGTATATACTTGTAATACATAGGGAGCCAAATAGTCCTTGAACAAAAGCAAAGCAACTACAATACCAAATACAATACCAAACAAATCGGGTGATCTTTTTACAGGGTTGGACCAGTAGCGGTTGGTCTTTATCTAGAATCGCTAAGTTTTTTATGTATAAATATATTTTTAGTGAGATTTGAACTTTACGTCCTTTTCAATCTTATCCTATCAATCCGATAATTTTAAACATTGTCCCTATTTTAATTTAAAAACTTAGGAAGTATTATCTTTAACCGATTTAATTAATATTCCCAGCAATGATCTCTTTTATTATTGTCCACTGATTGAGCAGTTGTATTTTTAATTCAAAAGCCATATTTTAGGAGTTGAGAGTGAAAATATATATCATACAATTACGACATCTGTAGTTTACTCTTCACGGTGTTAATTGCCTAATATTGGCACAAAACAGTAGAAGTATATTTGCATCATCGCTCATATCTAAACATAGGCCACTTTCACTGCATAAATTAACAACAAATCGGCTGCCAGCGACATCATCTATGTCATTGTGGGATTAATTAGAAGCTTTAAAGCGCTTACAATTATTACTCAACATTAGATCAATAATACACTGGTATAAAACCATTCCGCTGATGTGATGTAGAACATTATCAGCTTGTAAGAATCGGCTAGCAGATTTCCTAAATTACAGCAAAAAGTAGGTCTTATTACAAGGATGTTAGTTTTATAATTACTATTATTATCTTGATATTATTGTTTATGTTATAAATATAATCATAATCTTTATTTTAATGTTTATGTAAGCCTACTATAGTTGTTAATTTTGAATTACAATTTTTCATGGCTTCACATTCAAGATTAAAATGACTAAATAATTCATACGATACAACTAACGCTTACTAATAACTATTTACTATTTTTTATCTTCCAGCAGCAAAAGTGAGAGATAATAAAAGGACCAGATACGCTACAGGGATATACTGTAAACTCCAGGTTTGGCAGAAGGCGGCTGAAAAGTGAACCACTAGTGCATTGAGGAGAAATAATATCAGTCTAGTAATAACTTTGCGGATAGTAGAAGAAACTATACTCTACAGACGTTTTCAGAGTCTATCTATAAAAATGAAATCGACAACAACATTTATGACGATTTCTCTAGTCCTAGTTCTGGCTGTATTATTCTCGACAACTGGAGCATATTTGGATGGCGGTAAGTAACTTATGATCGAGCTGTCAAAACATACCTCAATAGTTATCGAAGACACTGCTATGCTAAGAGCTGTGAGTCTTTCTAAAGGAATGAAATTTCATAGATTAATTTGCTTGAGCAGGTATTTGTTACAAACAGCAAGAACCCTTTTAGGCAGAGTTATGGGAATTTTTCGTTTTGGTTGACATACATACACAAGTTGACATTGAGATTTCAACACAATGTTCCAAGAAATCAATGTTCATTTATATAGCCTAGACTGGCTTATTAATGAGGGCTAGTGTTAAAACTGATACAGACATAAATAAATCCAATCAGAAGGCACGCCAACTTTTGAGCGACGCACGCCAAGTTTGAAGCGTCCGGGCCAAGTTTACTAAATATCAATCAATTTGGGCATCAACAAACATGAAAAGTTACGAGAATAATTTTCACCTGGATGTGATTTTCAATATGTAAGACTTTGATTAATACCCTTTGCAACAAACTCAAAATTAATTTAATTAAAAGTTTCAAAGTCTTATATAATAATATATTGATTTACTTGGCGAAGTGGTATCTGAGCTAATTATTAAATTCCCAGTTTATTGGTAAAATGTTACTCGTCGAAACCACATGATGTGTCACTTTGCTAACTTTTCCATGACATTTCCATTTCAGGATATGGCAGTGAGTGGGAAGATGATGATCTTTTACAGATGGAGCTCAGACCACCCATGGAGAGGTGAATACGATATGAGGGTCAGAGCCCAGCTTGGTGGCTTGTTAGGATAAAGTAGTCCTGGTTTATCATAATGTCAGCAAGATGACTCGAACTCCATGATGCCTTTCAGTTTGATAAATTGGATAAATTTGATAAATTGATTGCAAATTGTAAACTGCTCACCTTAGCTGTTTTCGTTACACGCTGAAATGAATGCTAATAATAAGATGATGCTATGATTGGAACTACAACTAGTCAAATAGGATTGCCCCAAATTCAAAATATGACCCATAGGCTTTATTAGTATGAGGAATACTTAAAATTGCGAGGAGGAAATTTTACAACCCAACATGAGATTGCAGAAAATTATCCAAGATATTACCCGCCTTGCTGAAGATGGGGAGGTGGCTCTCCAGTCTCCATACATATTACCTGGTTATCCAAATCCCTTAGCACAGTGTAGGCTCATTGTATGTGATGTACCGTATGTATTTGCATGTAAAAAGGACTGAAAATGTATAAGGGTTTTCTTTCATGTTTTCCAGACGAGGAGGTAAGATAAACCTGAATGATTTTATAATGAACCGTATAAACAAGCAGAGGGTGGAGGAGAAATGTGCTGGGTGGAATGGCTACTGCAGGAAGCATGACGACTGTTGTAGTAAATATAGATGTAAATGTAATATATTTATAAAGAACTGTCGCTGCCATTAAGAACAGCTCGAACCACCGCTGACCTTAACAGCGGGAAACAACCTTTACATTAATACCTCAACAGTATATTGTATGCAAGAATACAAGTTGTGATGTTCGCCAACGGTGATAGAAGAATCATCTGCAGGAAATGCAGAGTGCAAGCATCGAAATAACCAAGATCATGCTGAGATTGACCTATGAAGCAAGCTCACTAGAATGATGGAGCTGTTTTAATTCTTGGAACCATGCATACTTCGGACAAGAAAATTTATTATTCACTGTTTATACTCTAGTACTCTGGTCATCCCAACTGCTGTTTTTTTTGTAAAATACCTGTCATACCATTCTGTGAAATTCCAAAAAAGCTGTAATTATTACTAGAGTAGTGTTCACCAATTTACGAATATCTCTTTCCCTTGCCAAACTAACGCATCTTCATTTTTAAGTGTTGCAGTTTTTCACTTTATTTAGTAAAAAAAATATACACAGCCAAAAAAAACAAACAAAAAACCAACTCATTGGATAGATAAGTTGCCCACACAGAACCCAAAAATACACACGGCAAAGAAAGCACATTAAGCAGTGTGGAGATAATTCTCAAAACCTAGCCAGCAATTTATATCACTCAACGCCCAAAGCTGACTTACTACTAGGGCATATAAAAGACAATTCTAAGTTTAATTCAATAAGGCAGTGCAGTGATATGGCAGCTGACATTGGTAGATTTAATCCTGAGACCAAAAAATTGCAAATCATTGAACAAGGAAGAAACTCTGGTCTGATGCTGCAGAGACAATTCTCAAAAGTGAGGCAAGCAAATAAATTAAAATGGACGGAGGTAAAGCGGAGATAATTCTACTGGGTCGCACATTCGATATGACCCGATGAAGCCATATCATCAGCGTATTTATCCAGTATAAACTGCCTTAGTTTCTCTATTTTCACATTCATAGATTTGAGTGAAGTAGTCTGCTGTTCTAATACTGTAATATACTCCCTGGGTGAGGAGATTGTCACGGGAGTCGCTGTAATATATAAAGTAATAAATCGAGTTAATAGAGAGATCGGTGTAATCAATGAAATAAGAAGACAAATCAAATCAAACAGTAAACAATATTGCTGAGTATAATTATCTTACGTGAAAGATTTCAACAGCATATATCTACCTAGCCTTGGCTGCCTTTCAGGTTTGGGGATTAAACCAAACCAAAGAAGTAGCTGTGTTACAAGGCTAACATCTACCTCTAACAAGACGTTTAGTGAACTTTTGAATAACGCATGCGATGGATACAAATGACATTCGAGTTTCCAATGCTTTGGTATGGCCTCCTGTTATTTAGATCTATGCATGGGGGAAACTCCTGTGGTTTATTAATCTATCAGTAAAAATTTCAAAATTTAATTTTTTGCACTTGAATGACGTCACAAAATCTTGTAATTCACCTGAGTATTTGCAGGATGTTTAAAAATAATTGTTTTGAACTCGCATCTAAATAAAGCTTGTAATTGCCCCAAATGCTTGAAAATACAATAATTGAACAAAACATGGCCTTTTTCACTCAAAACTTGAACCATTATAACTTCCCGTGTCAGCCATTTTCAAAGCTATATTGCACTGGTACAGAGGCAATAAACTGCCCGTGGGGGCCTCCTCGCCATTGTTGTATAAAAAAAACTTGTCTGATACCTTTTTGGTAAGACCAGTGACCTATTAAACAAACAGTTTGCTCTACTTTAGGCCGTCTGGTGCATGGTGCAGGAAAGAGAATTAATGTACATAACTGCCCTACGCTAACATTAGTTTGTATATCAAGTATGGCATCAAACCACATGTAGCATCAGCGTGAAATTACTCTCTATCCCTCCAGAAAAGTGACAAAAGAGCGAAGTAGAAGCCGTATTTTAAGGTCAGCTCCACTGACGCCACAATTACGCAGTCTGAAAAACAACATGTCAGCATCAGAGAGTTATATCAGGGATATTACACTCTGCCTGCCTGTTGTGATATGCCTAGATACTGAAAGCAAGTTGGCGCAGAGACTGTGTCCCGACCTTAGGGCAACCCCTATCTAGCCACCCATTCTCCGGCTTGTGGTGAGTGATGAAACCTTGCGATTTTTAACAGTCATAATGAGTCTTCTAGATTTCACTGATAAAGAGACAGAGGAGCAGATGTTTACAACCAGTAGTGACTCAGATGATCGCCTGCTATCAGAGGCTTAGAGTTTTGTGAGGAAAGGTAGAGAAATCTTAAGCCTTCGTGAAGAGACAACCACTGATCATGGTGTCAGAATATGTATAGCCCGATCTACTGTTTGGTCATTTACATGGACATATATTATACATTAACTTTAGAAGATGTCCTTGGTCATGGAACCTTGATGTGAATAAATCATAGACATGCTAGACTATTTGTGACACCCGAAGGTTCACATTCAGTCAGCGGTCTCTGGAGCACCACAAACGGCTGATAACTTAAACTTGTACCATGTAGAAACATTTTACACAATTTTTGCACAACATCCTCAGTTAGCACTTAAGGCGTAGGAGAAACCTAATCGGCCGTAACATAAAAAACAGCTATGTGCCCTATGTGCTGCTTAGTGTTTTCAGGTTTTCAGCAGATAAAGGGCAATGCCCCATAAATGAGAGACGCTCTCTCCTGGGAAATATTCGGTGCAACTATTAGGGCTCATTGCAAAATATCAGCCCGATTGGTCAATCCATATGAGCTGGTAATAAGAACGATGACTAAGTTGACATTTACAGGCAAAACTTGTTAGTTGATCACAACAGGGATTTCCATAATTTAAACCACGCATATGAAAAACAAAAGTGAGCTGAAAGTTTACTGCAACAAGAGTAGGTAGCTAATGCAAAGCTATAGATAGACTTTCATCCCAAAGGTATCCTTTTAAAGGAAATTAATGGTCAATCCTATTATTGGTAATTGTAATACTGATTAACAAATTCAAAAGATGTAGCATTCGTAGAACAAGCCTCGGCAGGAAGGGCCCTTTCTTGTTCCGGCCATATGTTGCATAAAAGCTAATGAGTCTAACACAACATGACGAACATTACATTTCCTTTCTATTTTCTGATTTAAAATTGAAAGTATGACCTTTTCTTGTTTACTACACTACTCATCCGCACAGTAGTACAATAATAAATAACAAGGTTGAGAAACCAAGAGCCAGATTTATCTAGATGAATGATTCATCATTCTATCGATTTAGCCCACGTTCAAATTACGTATTTTAATTATTTCTGTATAATATTGTGAGGTATTTCCCAGCGTTCTTAGGGAATCGACATAGCCATTTTATGTAATGAGGGTATTAAGCCTGACATGGGATTATTGGAAATATTACTGATAATGAATGAAACAAGACGTGAAATCAAGCCATTTTGACGTCATATTTCATTTTATTCTATTTAGTAAACATGAAATGAAGAATTCTAGCCTATTGAGGTAATCTTCTCCTCAAATTTCAGGGGCCATGTTCACCAGTGTGCGTAAACAGTAGTTTAAAAACAGCTTGAGGTATACTGTGTTTAATGATTTCAGGCAATCATGATGCTTAAGCAAAATCATTTTAACTAGCTCTGGTAGAAGTTTGTAGGCCTACCGGGTAAAGGGTTGTGTATTTCATAGATAGCCATATATTAATCATTTCAAGCTGGTGCGAAGTGGTGGACTTCTCCTCATACTCTTCTTAAGAGTAGGATCGTAAAAGCCTATCAGTGTGTGAATACAGATGCAATGTAGAGATGGCTGCCACCTTTTGTGGAGTGGAATGCATGCGTGACATTAAAGTAACCAGGATCAGGTTTCATAAATGTAGCGAGATGAATGAGAGATCTGTTGGCTGGCTGATGGTACAAGTGTTAAACTTGATTTTTTTAGTTTAAAACTCGATTGGCCCCATTCCACACCACAATGAGTAAATAATTCTAGACATTTTAAAATTTCAGGTATTCTGCGGGCCAGAACAAGGGAATTACGGGATTCAGGGAAGTCCCGGAGTACATGTAGATCCCGAGATATAATCATTTTTGGTAGTATGGTGGAGGTGATATCAGTGTTGGACTCACAGCCTGATCATTCAGACTAAATATTTCACTGAACAAACTCACGTCTTGTGGCGAGCATGTCAGCTAAGTCCAGACCTCGTGGATTGTCACACATCTCCACTAGGCACTCCAGACTATTAGTACAATACACGATCTCTTCTACTAGTCCCTGCTCTAGTTTACTAGTCTCCGCGGATACGACCAGCTCGGCGACCTTCACCTTCTCAAGGTTAGCCTCATGTGAGGAACTGAGTTCTGTATTCTCATTGGTAAGCTGGTGAAAACAAAAACAAACGTAAAATTCAAAAGAGTAGCTCATTTTTATTGAACATCTTGTGTCTCCGTACAGGGCTAGTCTAGGAACTCAGGCAATGCATCTTCTTTGGGAGTTAGATATCAGTGCTCCACTAACTAAAAATGTTTGGAGTCTGAGAACTTAGACTAAAACCTGTACCAAGTACCTGCGTTGAAAACTATGCTTGGATATATCTACCTACGTGAGTGCCAAGGCATACCCGGCCCAGGACAGCTTAATTTAATTCAATCATGGGGATTGCGTCACTGTAAAATTTCTGAAAGTCAATTAATTTCTGTATGTGAAATATGTGATCATTCATGATCATACCGCATTGAATTACATTTGGAAAAGTACATTTTGATTCATTTATGCGCTTGCCTGCCCAGAATCAAAATATCACCTCATAAGTCACAACAGAACTCAATAACATTTAGAAATCCAATAAAATCCAGGGTATGCCTATGCGACACACCATGAATAAACACTGCTTTTAGACCCCTGCCAGTTTGCTATTTAGGGAAAAGTGCTTCTATGATTATTTTAGTCTGCCAGTCTCTAATTTGATTAAGGCCCAGATGACATTGACAGAAGTGTTCATGGTGTAAGTAACAAACACTCTGAGCTCAAGGACACTACACAGATCAGTTAATAACATTGCAAAATCCTACGAGTCAAAAAGTTAGAATGATGAATGAGGCAAAGCAAAGGTAATTATTGCATTACTCAATAACACAGCCTCCCGAAAGCAATCGATGACGTCTCTGCCCCAATTTTGAATAATAAAATAAAAATTTAAATGTCGGTCACAAAGATATGTTGTGTTGAAAACACTATGTATATGCAAGGAGCAATAGAGATCCCTTCTGCAACCGTCAAGTGAGTTACCCCAGTTAAAAACTCTGTGCTCAGCTAATGCCATTATACTTTTAAGAGATTAGTTCACGTCAGGACTTGACACATTTGACTACAAACTTAACAACAAGTTCATCTCATTGCACTTCATGAAAAAAATACCCCTCTATTTAATTCCTAATGCTCTGCCACATCCCACAAAGATATGACCCAAAGCCCAACAAAAAGTGTAGCATTAGGCATTCCTTCATTTCAATTCCATTGCCTCGCCACATTTTACTTTGAATTGACCCCAAGCTCAACAATAAGTGAAGCATTGGGCATTAAAAAATCTCTCCATATCAGTTCCGTTGCCTTGCCACATCTCGCTGCGAGGGCAGTACCTGTAGAACGGTTTGATTGAGGTGGTGTAGCTGTTCGTCTCTCTGTTCACATTCCTGTTGGGCGGCTTGTATAAGTGATTCAGAATGCTCGAGTCGTTCAGATAAGTCAACGATTCTATCCTCGTAGTCTTGTGTTAGTGAGTCCATTTTATCACACTGTTCTTCATAAAGCTAGTTAAATAGAAACATGCACAAAACCGTTAAGAATTAGTCACGCAGAAAAATTGCTGTATCGGTTACAAGACAGTTATGTTTTTGTCAATTGTTTCGACAATCTTTCTCAAGAAGATGATCAGCCAGCTATTAAATTTGGAGATTTGTTGATTTCCAAACTATCTTACAGGATGAAAATATTCACGGATTAAAATTTAGCCACCCGGCTATCAATGGTTTGATTCACAGGTGTAAAAAAAGAACAATTTAGATTTTTGATTTCTCTATATTTGGGGCATTTTCAATTAGCATGTTCAAAAATAAAATGAATATGTTCATCCTCATGGTATACTGAACCCAGATTATATTGGTTATTAATTAGGAATGGAGCTTTGTACGGAGTTAAATTGTGTTCAGTCTTGCCAATCTCCAATTAACTGAGTAATCTCTTTTGTTGAACAAATTTTAGTTGTCAAATCAATGGTTATGGTCATTTCAACATGCAGTTAAATTACAACAAAACACAAAGCAAACTTATTAAAAACAAAACATAAACTATTATGAGTTAATCTTGTATGATCCCTCAGCTGTTTTCCTTTCTTGAAAGTTCAGTAAGTATCTTTTGTTTAACCAAAGCGCTGAGATGTCGCTCATTTATTAAGGTTTGGGGATACCCTGTTTGAAAAACCTAGCGAAAAAGTGCACACCACACAACTTAATTCAGACTGTATAGTTCATAACTCCCGTTTCACCAAACAAAGAATGTTGGTTAAATCAACAATTTTTATGCATTCTCATGTCACTAAATTAAAACTTTTGCTTATTTGAGACACAAATTTGCATTCCCTAGGGTTCTGAATTGAGTAGAGTGCACTGTATATTGTGAGAGATACCTGTTTGACATGCTCATAGTCAGCAAGAAGATCATTCTGTTGCTCTCTGAGTTTAATGATGTCATCCTCCGACGTTGTGTCACGTATTTCCTCCCTCTTCTCCCACACACTAACCTACAACAACAATAAGCATGACAAGTGAAATATGAACTGGTTAGAGCGACCCTGAGGGTACTAGATATCTCACATGTAATGCAATAGTCATGTGACATCATGTGACATATGAAACATGTGAGAGGTCTGAAATGTGGTGGGAGTGATCATAAACAGTATCTAATAGACACGTTGTCCACACCTACATCTTTTCCCCAGGGAACTTTAATCTGCTGGTGAAGCCTTAACAATTTGGTGGTACGAATACTCCCTCATACACGATCTGGCCGATAAAGGCGTAGCATGCTACACCTTTTTGGATTTGGTATGTCAAACTTTTACCTTACAGATCATATATGCAGGGTTAGTCAAATTACCAAATGCTCAAGGTGTCACCAGCAGATTAAGATTCCTTGGGGGAAGATGAAGGAATAAACAAGTGTTTATTAGATTCTGTTCTTGTTCTCTCCCACCCTATTTGAGACCTTTCATAAATGAGATGGAAATGATCAAAGGGGCAATCACGTGGCAATCACGTGGCAATCACGTGACAAAATAATATCATACAGATGTCAAGTTTGGGTGTGACTTCAAGGGTTTATTACAGCCGATTTGGTTTGCACAACAGGAAAAGGATGTAGATCTAATTCTATTATGCTGGTCTTGTTAGAAATGTATGTCTAAGATATGTATAGTCCCTTTATTTGTCGGAATTTTAAGTTTGGGATTAGTAGTCTAAATAAGCTAGTAGCCATGACATGATCCTTGCCATGTTAGCACTTTCTACCCCCTCTGTTTGCGCATGTTAGAGGCTTACAAACTCAAATCACACATTTGGCACAACATCCTTGACCACTTGACACATGACATGTAGGGGTTCAACAGTTGCATGATTACCTCTGCAGTCAGTACCCCCACAACTTATTGAAAACATGTTTATGGGGTGGCAAACACCTGTTTGTTGACCTGTCTTGCGGGTTGAGAGGAGTTAGGGGCGGAACTGGAAGAGAAGGTGGTAAACATATTATGTTCACACCTGTCTGCCATGTGAGGGGGAAATTAAGAGCCAGCCTCTTAAATCATGTTTAAAGAGAGTCAATCCCCTACACCCACTTCTCCGTCCAAGCAACAAGATGGATAAACAGCACAATAGAACAAGCATGATGTTAGGGTAATCTACCCCTAACAGGGACATGTCAACACATGCAAGTAATATCTCCCAAGAGTCTTGAACCCCCTCCCCCAAGTCAGACGGCCCCCTTCGATCTGATTACTACGTGAATAATTCATTGACACTGGTCGTCCTGGGATTATGAATATTAGGTGGGGTTGAGGCTGAAGTCCTTTATTACCTCCTTTTGAAGAAATGATACTTGATTCAGAAGTTGTCCCACTTGTTCATTGCTCTCCCTCAGCTCGCCATCCAACCTTTTATAATCTCTGCAACAAAAATATGGATCCACATTCACATTTATTTTGCAACACAAATTTACCAGCCTACGCGCTCAAATACCAACCATGTTGCCTGCGGTGGTATTTCATTATAAACCGTAAAGCACTAGAACTACACATACAAACCTGAACATGATTTGGTGTTCATGAAGTTTTAGAGCTAATGGGTATGTCAGTTTTAGCGAATAAAAAGGCTGATGTTACAAAGCTATTTGCCACTATTTTTTCAGCTGATCCGCTATCATTTTTGTAAGCTTATTTTGGCTGATCCAATCTGATAGGATGTCAAAATTTGGAATTTTCGCCTTAGACTGGCATTGCAACGCAATAATTTGATTTTTAAACTTTAGTATATTCGGTCCTGAGTTCAATCAAATAAAATTGGCTTTACCATCCACAAAATATGTCATTAGCTTAGGCCTTAGATGTCACTACATGCTCCTTATAAAAAACTAAAGCCACCAAATCAATTTTATTCTTTTCTGCTTCAAGCAACTAATCCAGTAATCCATTTACTGCGAGATTGATGGTTTAATTGTCATTTTTATAGACTATAGTTCATACTGATATAACAACATAAGTGTTGTTTATAGTTGCATAAGATCATTTGGCTGATTTGATAAATGGCACCTGATCTCAGAGGTCAATTTATTAGACTGTCACTAATATATGTCAGTTCATTGATTACTTATACATTATTAGTATGTTGTTGAATTAATGTGTTATAGCTGTCAACTTGAAGCCTGGCAAAATATCAACAGACCCGCAGACCAAAGTATAAGTTCATAATTAAATTTATGATTATCTACCCACTGGCCATGTTTAATTTTAAAGCCAGAATAATGTCCATCTAAGTATACCGATATATATCTCTTTGATAACTGAGTATACAGCCGGACAACCCTCTAGAGAATTACCAGTAAACCATTTCGTGACACTTAAGACCCAATTAAGCGGAGTAAGTATCTGACTTTGTTCTCGTAAATAGCTGATGAGCTAATGTGCCAGAGGCAACATCCAGACCCTTGTAATATCTGTTTAATATACATGTTTTTAAAGACATGACATCACGGACGGCTGCCCAGCGGTTTTCATGTGTCAGACAAACACATGATGACTATTGCCTTGTTGGGGCGATCTCAGCAGTGTGCTGAGCAGCGTGCACAGTTGACAGCAATAAATTCATCAATATTGGTATCAGGAATTAAATAAGGTGGAACACCATTTTTTTTTGCCAATGAACGATGATCTGAATTATGAGTCAATTCACAATAAGAATCCACATGCGTTTTTACAGAGATGTAAAATTCACTATTAGGCATCAGATTATTTCAAAAGTACAGCTGAATATCACAATAGTGAAAGCGATCTCATTGAGCCCTATTTCCAAGAGTTATTTTATGATAACTCTATAATAACTCTATGGTCACTTCATTGAGATCCTTGACAACACAAGCCAAGATTTGCGAGGAGCGGGTTCTTGTTTTGTCAAGTGGTTTGCTCAGTAAATAACTCTATTGCTGATAGTAGATTGAAATGTGGCATCGTATTAATTTTCATTTGTTTAGCAGTGATTGTTTTCTTGCAAAGTAGATATATATATATACACACATTTGTGCAATAAAGTGTCATATATTATATATCCCACTATTGTACCCATAAAAACCCTGGACAATGAGTGATTCATATATGTATATATATATATATATATATAGTGGCTATCAGTGTGTAGGGCATATCTTTGCATTGGAGTTGTCCGACCATGTCAGGCTGTTTTATCTACCATTAATTACTATTGGGTTAAGGATGCCCAACATGATTATTTAAGAGGATTTAAGACATGATTTTTTTGTGGGTCATATAAAATGACTCCTTATTTTTGAGTGACACTTAGTTGGGGCCAAATACACACAGATGACACTTAAAAGCACAGATTTGAATCATATATATATATCTTTATTGGCGTCTATATCATCTTTAAAGGTAGATACTTTAAGATTCATTGCTTATGATATTGAAGAACACTCAAATGAACTAAGAGAAGCGTGAAAAGATGTATGCTGCATTGAAATTAATTTTTATCCTTAAAAAGAAAACAAACGATGTAGTGATTTAAACATCTCATCACTTTATAAATATGGTGTATGATTATGCATATCAAGATTTCATTTTAAAACTGATGGTATTTTTAATTTTTCCTATTTGTCTGACACATTCTTATATGATGTGTATCGTCTTCTCATTGCATGTTTTGACAAGTTTTCAATAATGAAGTTCATTTCATCATATTTCAGATTCAATCATGGTGTTGAAGGATTGATTTATGCCTCAGGTTCAGATCGAAAAAATTTTCTGTACTAAACTAGAGAATGTTTCTAAGGCTTTGATCGTGGTGTGTGATCTATTGTTGTACTTTGCATGCCAATGCTGCCATGATTTTCATCACGCTTTTGCATACCATAATTTACTGCATCATTTGCCCATTGCTACCTATATGTATACAATATATTTTGTACATGAACAATTATTTAATAAAGAAACACCCAATTAAAAAAAAAATGGCAATATGAAATATTAGCCAGACTACTATTGATGTGTTATGGAAGGAAATTTTGATATGAGAAAAGTAGTTCCTGTGAAACAGAAGAGGCGATATATCACATTGACGGTTTTTCAATTTGACCAAAACTTGGTCTTCTCTAAATGTCATATGTCACCTAAGGACTAGCCAATGTGTTGGTTCTGATTGCTGGTTAGGGAAAAGAAGAGCCAATGTGTTGGTTCTGATTGGTGGATAGGGAAAAGAAGAGCCAATGCCGGGTCATATGGTGTGTCAGGAAAGTACCTTCAACCTTGGCATTGCCTAAATGTGCGATATTGCGCAAGATGAAAATTTGATGACCAGATGTGGTTTAGAATCCTCAACTCTATGATTTCTGGGCAGGCGCTCTACCAATTGCGCTATCTGGACATGTGATTGCTGTTTCATTAATCATTAAACAGATCAAAGCCAGCCCAAAATTTTAAACCCTAGCTAGTTGAATACACCAAAGAGAATATGAAAAGCCCCAAGGGTGAAGGGTCTGAATATTGATATGGGATTGTAGTGATCCAAACACGGTAAATACTTTCACGTGATGTTATTACACAGGTTCACTGGTTGCATATCCTAAGAGTCACGTAACCTCAGAGTCACATATAATACCCGGATACACCACGTCACAGACCTTGGGCTCAAACTGGCATCACTTGGGATTTGTGGTATTTCATTATCAAACACCATTTCCCTGAGTGATTCAAATGGAATCCTCAAATCCCCAATGGTAGCCTTTCAGGCCTACAAACAAGAATTGTTCGGACATATTTATCGATTTGATGTACCAAACGTTACCTCTGCATGTTAGCGCGCTCATCCACCAGGTTATCTATGTGTTCCCTGCCAGTGGACAGATCACTTTCCGCCTGAGTGAGTTTACTCTTTAGTTCGTTGTGCTCTTCTCGAGTCGGTAGATCAGCGAGGTACAGCTTCAGCCGCTCTAACTCCTTCACTGCGTGGTCACCTAAAACACAATATATGAACGGGTAAAATAGCAGGATAAACACAAAAATCCAGTCATAAAAAGTGAGTGGAAAGTGATATGGGTAAATATTAACGGGTGAGAAGCCTAAATCATGTGAGGTTTTCTACTACACTCTAATACTGATTGAATGAGTTTTATTGCAATCAGTATTGTTACAGATAAAATAGAACGCTTTCATACAAGTAGAAAGAGCAAGAGCAAAAGTTGGTAAACTGGTCAAGAAATGAGTTGGCACGTTTTTGAGTTTGGCATTTCTTCTGAATCAGTTGTGCCTGTTATGACACCGTAGAAGATTTGTAGGATGGGATGGGTAGGTAAGGGTGAGGTTTAGATGGAGTGACTTAAAGAGCCTGCCAACCTTTTCTGGCCATTTTAAAAAAGACTGAAATGAGTAAGAATTGAATTTAAAGATTCTTTTTTTTTTGTACGAATAAACATTGGAAACATACCTTCTGATTTCATAGAATCATTCTTCACCTCTAGGGCTTGTTCTTGCTCCTGACTAAGATTCAACTAAAATACCGAATAACATCACCGCAGGTTAATTTAGGTGAGTAGGAACAAACACAACTTTATGGATCATAGAAAATGGATTGAGGGCCGATTCTTGTTTGTATTAGATAAGGATGGGCAACTCCAAAGTACAGCTGACTTGTTGGGTTATTGAGGAGGTTGTGATGTTTATTCAAAATCGCATGATCGCTTTTAGTAAGTTTGTTGTGATATTAGTACTGTGGGATGAAAGGACTGTCGGGTATAATACTGTGGAAAGTAGTATAAGATGCATAAATATTTACCAGCTTTTTGTAGTATTCTATCTGTTGCTGCATATCAGATTTCTGCGTAAGTAAACCACACCTCAACTCAGCTATCTTATGCTCAGCTTCACTAAAAAAGATCAAGCCTAGGATAGTATGGTGCACTTGAATGTCGTATTTTTTCAAGAGGATCAGATGCTGCACAAAAAGGAATGGATGTGACAGTTGCAAGTGAGATTATGTTAGAATTAAAGTATAACACATCTTTGTTCTGGGTTATGACCTCACTTGCAGCTATCTGAGCCCTCACACTGATCACACTAGTATGCTTTTTCTGCTCGATAAAAATCACAGTGAAAGCAGGGAGGGTGGGTATCCCTCCCACCCTCCCTGGTGAAAGATATCGGGAGATTTTATATAATGATATTTAATACTCAAAATCGGAGTATCATGCTGCGCTACACAATGGTATAGCACAGCCTTGAGAAAATATATTTAAGGCGACACAGTTTGAAACAAATTGGGAAAAAATAAGTAGGGAATTAAACTTTAACCAGTCTTACCCAAGTTGTCTCTCAATTTGAGATTTCTCTAACATAACTTTAGACAGGGAGTTACTATCAGACAGAACCTTTGCAGAGGATGTCATCCGTCTATATGCTATCTCCTGAAACAGAACAGTTACAAATGTTAACAAATATACTTGACCATAATCACATATAACATATAAAAACTAAAATTGTATTTATGGTCATATTGGAGTGTTATGTTGATTGCGCGTAGTCCCCAGTACTAGCCAAAGAAGTTAACAATACTTGTAGAGGCTCTTAACATATTGAATATCTTCATCAGCATGTCTGTTTATTATGAATATGCTAAATCTAACCTCTTGTTCGAGTTGTCTGCTCTCAGCACAGCTCTGTACTGTATGTGTAGATTGAGATAAGACTGTATCTCTCAGTTTAGTCTCTAAATCTCTGACCTGCTGTTCTAACTGTAACCTCTTCAACTTCTGTCTGTAAAACAAACAATCAGTAATCATGAAATTCTCTACATTATCTCACATAATATCTATACTTCAAATAAGGATGCCAAAATTTTAAA
Organism: Membranipora membranacea; assembly: GCA_914767715.1. Classification (NCBI taxonomy): domain Eukaryota; kingdom Metazoa; phylum Bryozoa; class Gymnolaemata; order Cheilostomatida; family Membraniporidae; genus Membranipora; species Membranipora membranacea. Next base: position 12,539,132 of record OU612073.1, on the reverse strand, counting down.
TTGTTTGATATCAAATTATTTTAACTTGAGTCATCTTTTGTGCATGTATATATATATAAGAAGCAAGAAAACATATGATCTGAAATAGCCATGAGACACAAACCGTTAACAATGAACGTAGTGAAGGAATGAATGATAATAAATGGATAGAGGTAGTATCTTCAGTTAATCAGATAGTATAACAAACCTTTCTATGATCATATCCTTTTCTTTTATAATCGTTTCTGTAATCGCTCGGACTGTCTCCCATTTACTTTGCTTATTCTCCTAAATGAAAACAAATTAACCACATGAAACTGAATTGGTAACAAGACCATTCCAGAAGAGCTTTGATAACGCAAATGATCAATTATACAGATATATTGTGTGAGGTTCCATTTCAATTCTAGCTCTCATATTGGAGGTATACTCAGGCTTCTCCCAGCAACAGTAACAATAAAAAGATGTCAGGCTGTCTTGGAGATCATTGGACGTTTCATCCCACTATCCTCCCCGAATTTAGGTCAGGATGAGCATTCCCTCAAAAAAGAATGTGATAAGTGAGAGTCATGGACACCTGAACAGTGGGAGGGTAACTACAAAACATTAAAGAGCAGTGATTTGCTTTTGTTTATCAATTTCTGTTGTTCATCATAGTAGACCGACCTCTGCTGATAAAACATACCTTATTTTGTGATGCAGTCAGAAACTGAGGTTGGAACGATTTGACACTTTCATCATCACAGTTGGATCCTACAAAATACAGTCGATTATAGTGATAACCAGAATGATGTTTACTAATCAACTTGTTGTTGATGGTTAGCATTTTAGGTCTAGCATTAACTGAGACCTCTAAAACTAGACCACTGTGAACAGTATAGAATACAACCAGGTTAAATTTGTGGGTTGTTTGCGGCAGGAAGGCCAAATTTCTGCTCCTGCAGTCAAACATTTTGAATTGATTTTTTGTATTAAAATATTTCATTATTAGTATGTAGCACACAAATGAAAACTGCTGTTGATTACCGTCAGTTGTGGCAAAATCTCTAGCTTTCGGTGATAAGTGGTCACCTCCAGATCTGATATCTTGTGGTCTATTTGGTGTTCGGTGAGGAGAATCTCTAGGACTGTCAGAATGACGTGACGTTCTGTGCTGTCTCTTCTCACATGCATCACAGTTTCCACACCGATCACATATCATAGAGGAGGTATACAACTTCTTAGATGGTGTATGGCGAGGTGATCGTGACTTACTGGGAGAATCTGAATACATACATTGATACAGATTAAGTTCACAGTCACGGTTGTTCTGCTCACAAGCAAGGCTCAATACTACGGCTAATATAATATCAAAAAAATATTTTGCTGGTTGTTTGGATCGCATCATTAGCATAGATTCAACATCAGCTAAGATTGACCGTGGTGAAAATTTCCCTCCGCCAATAAGCAGGGTTGACACTTTATCTAGTCTTGCAACATTTGTTTGACAGTGATACATATTAATAAAACATGAAGTCTCATGATAAAGCATACCATACTACCTTTTATCACGGTGGTTGTTTTTACAACCGGCCTTGGTGAAAAGTGGAGGTTACTTGAGGTCAAACTGTTCCGAGGTGTTAAGAACATATCACCACTGAGTATTTCTTCAAAACCTACAAATATGTACAAGTCACAGTATGATTGTGATTGATAATCCCCACTGTGATGACGTTATATTGTTGGCGGTTCATTTTCTCTTTGTAAAGACTAGTCGGGATCACATGGCTTACTTGGGATAAAAGAGACCCATCAACGCATTGCATTACAGTAATAGCAGAAAAGAAGTAGATGTGGAGGAAGCTCAACATGATGATAAACTATAGTGCAGTTATCTGGATATTCTGGGGATATTGAAGGTTGTCAGTTGCATTAGTGCATTTTTGGGGACATGAGGATCAGTGATTATTGTATAGTTTCTAAACAAAAGCTTTGCCCGTCTTTTATATGCTGATACAAAAGACCACAAACCAATTAATAGTCAGGCCTACCCAGCAAGATGCTTGTATTGAGAACTAGCTAGGCCCTATATTTCCAGCTAGTAAAGTGAGCTAAGACAGGGTGCTAATAACACATATAAGCGTACATCATACACATCTTGGTTTGTAGTGGTCCTATGTGATCCACTGGCTTGCAAACTTGAAACTCAGGTGTTTCACAACTGAACTTAACTTTGTTATGGTTCCATGCTAAACCTCCTGTCTGTGTGTGTTGGTTCAACTCACTCACAGTTCCCAACAAATATATTGCTTGTTGTGGTGGCCATATCTGCCATATGATGATATTGTAAGAAAATTGAGAGTACCTTGTGTGTGTATATATAAACATATATACAATTATGAAGTTGAAGCAGATCTTGGTTGATTGATGATGATGTTGTTATAAATAATATTATTTATAAGTGAGACAAGTCACAAAACAAGCTTGTTTTGCTAAAGTACAAAAACACGAAAGTGTAAGCTATCTACATAGTTTATAATATGACTCACCCATCACATTTGATTGTACGGGTGGTCTGGATGTTGTCATAATATGGTTGGCCTTTACTTCATTCGCGATGATAAGATTTTTCTACATGGATCACTAAGGTTACCAAACTTTTTCAATTTTTGCTCAGTTTAAATGGAGAATTGGAGAAAATGGACTCACTAATATATCGGAAACTATCATACAGAATTCAAGCGCATTACTGTATAAACAATCAAAGAAATATTTTGAACTGAAATATCAATCTCTTTGAATTTTATTTGAGATGAAAATAAAAATTGCAAATTTCATACAAGATATACAATAGAATTCAATAATCAGTGAAAAATTGTTTCGGAAAGTTACAAAACCTATGAGTTTAACAGAATCTAAATTTCCTACTGATGGGCATGAAAAGTTCATCTGAGCTACCTGAGTCAGCTTGTGATCACCAAAAACATTAAAGAATTACCAGTTAGCTGTGTTAGCATAGCATGTTGATAGTTTGCAGAAAGTAGCTGAGCACCTATTCTCACAATGAGGACGCCAACTAGTGTTCAAAAGATTCACAGGGTAAGGAGTTATGTCTGTATTTTCAGGAAATTTTATTATAATTATAGATAGTTATATAATATATATAGTTACAATACAAGTGAAGTTAGTATTCTTAGTTAGTTAGTCCCTGATTAGTCTATCTAAGATGGAGATTGTGAGTTTGGCTGTGGTATGGCAATGACAGCCACAATTGACATATGAGTATATATATACATTTATTTATATGTAATGTATATATATTTCCTTACCTCAGTTTCCTTACCTCAGATGAGGTAGCACATCCTATTGATTTGTCGAAGAAATCGGTTTAAACAATATATAACAAGCACCACATGTCACATGTGCTGTGTATCAAATCAGGACAGGGATAGGATTTTTCAGCATGGAAAAAGATGGGCTCTTCAAAACAAGTTGCATCTGTTATCTACCAACAAAATGTTTACAAATGTATGACTTCTATTGTAGTTTCAACCTTTCTCGGAGAGAATCCAGTCGGTGAATGTTGACGTCTCAAGGAAGATCGAAAAAAGGGCTGAGACTCCGGAGGTAAGATCAACAGGACAGGATGTCATTAATTTTAATTCAATCATTGTTATCATATACATGTTGAAGTACCTGCTGGGGAGAGTTATGGTTATAATATGAGAGGAAAATGTGTAACATGTGCAGATTATATTAAAGAAACAAGCCAATGACACTTGATTAAGTGACAAATTGATAGACACAAGTATTGTTCATACCTGCGTTTGACATTCCTAATCTGTTGATTGTGCCAGCTTATAATTGGAGTAACTGGTGTTGTTGACTGTGTGTTGTAGGATCAAGAGACATTCTTTGAGGAAGGATTATTAAAATGGAGAGATCTAAATCAAACTGCTCATTACAGTGAGTTAAATACACTGTTAGAAATAAATCCTTTATCCAGCATATCCTTTTGACACTTTGACTTGTCAGAATTCACTGTCTGGTATGAGAATGACAAACCCATTGCTACCAGCTGAAGTATAGTGTCATAGGCACTGAGGTACTAATGTAGTCAAGTTTGAGTGTTTGGTCATGGAAGGTTTGATAGGATGTAGCTGCCCATTCCAAGGGCAGATATTTGGCTGTGGACTTCGAGTGTCTGTCAAGGTGCAGAAAGCAACGCAGCCTCAGAAAGTTTTTAGACACTTCGCAGTGCTCTCAAGGTATATCCAAGATCTACTGTTTCAGTGAACAGTGCTGAGTTGGTTGGTTTTGGTATGAGTGGAAAAGATAGATCATTACTCGAAATAACATGCAAAATGATGGTATTGAAAAGAGAATTATGTGAGCTGTTGCGTATTTGCAAAGCTGCTGTACAATCATCCATCAATTGCTAGAAGCATAAATAACCAATATGATAGTTGGGATGCCCAGGATGTTGATCAACAAGTCTAAACAAGTCTGACTGGTTTGATGCTGCCTTTAGTCTCTTAGTATTGGTAATAATATTATGTTGTATTCTGTAATGTAATTTAATAGCTGTTTTTTTAGTAATTTGATATCCTAACAGCATATTGATTATCATTATAATGGTGATCGAAAACTAATACAGTCAGTAAAAATCAATCAATGTATGGCACATTGCCAAGGTAAAGGATTGCTCAATCAATGAGTAGCGCTTATATTAGTAAAAACTTGGAGTTCTCTCAAGTACAGTTAGAAATAAACATTATTGCCATATACACAGCTCTTAGCTGTCCTCCATGTGACTATGCATAGGTGATGAAAAGTCTTGGTGCATAAATTGGATTATATATTGTATTTGCGAAACGAAGGTTTTCTGAGTATTTTTGTCTAGGATATTTGAATGGCTTTTTGAACTTGGCTGGGTTTGTGATTCAATCGGTCAAGATACTGACTTTTCTGTTTCAGCTAAGTTTTACCGTGAAGTACAAGGCTGCACTCAGACTTTTGCACAGCTTCTGCATAATGAGCAGAAAGTTGTGGACAGCCTACTAGAACATCTACAGGTACCAGCCAGTATGGCTATGGAGGCTCTACTCGAGTAAGTAATCTAGGGATGCACCTGTACATGTTTCATTGTAGCGCTCTCCTGAGCTTATTCATTCATAAGCAGCAAATGGTCATGACTGGCTACCTTAACTTTTTATAGCTTGGGTGGAAAGGTAACTCCAAAAAGCAACTCCAAATAATTTAACTAGGCCTACTGGTAAAAAAAGGCAACACTGGAAACCCTGGCTGCTAATCCCATTTAGCTGGTGTTGGCTTTTGATTGCATTTTATATTGAACTACGTGTTTGTTTCTATGATAAATTATTTAACAATGTGATATAATCATTCTCGGTTTTTCTACATTTTAGTCTTGTGGTGCAGTTGGCTCGCGATCTACAGAAGGATTTCTATCAGTACTTTGACAGATTTTTTCCTGTGATATGCAAAATCCTGACCACAAACTCAAAGATATGGGAGACTCTAGAGCAGGCCTTCTCCTGTCTATCCTATCTGTTTAAGTTCCTGTGGAGGAAAATGATCAACGATATGAAGAAGGTGGGTTGAAATTAGATGTACTATTCTGTGTCTAGATATCGAGTATGATCGTTCAATGAGAACAGGGTGAATGACAACTAATAATAAACACATCACTGGTCAGAAGAACTCTCATTTCTATCTACTTTATACAGTGTGCTGGTTACAGCAGTAACACAAAAAACCTGCCTTCAAATATCCTAAATTAGTATTATTGTTTAATACGAGTTTCATTTCACAGAATTTAAAGAAATTGCCTTTTCAGTAGTGAGTCATTTGCATGGTTGACCCGGGGGCCTTTGAACTGGAATGAGCGATGTTTTTTACTAAAACAAACTATCGCCATCGCCCAAAATTATCACCCACTAGGTCTTTCAATTTGACAAAATCGCTCCCAAATCGCTCACTCAGAATGTATATAGTTCCATCAATGAGTGAGCGATTTCTGAGCGAGACCCTAGCAGGTATCACTCATTGAGTGAGCTATCAGATTGCGATTTTAACTGTTTTCAATTGAAAGACCCCCCTGATAAACGTTTCTTACTCAATGATATAGGTTTCCTTATGTACTCTCTTACTGCCAATAGTTGTATGGTCTGTTGGCTGTCTTGTGCCAGCTATCTCAGGGTAATGTATATGTTTTTATTTACTTGTAGATTTATGTGTTGTATGAGCCTTTTCTTGGTTATGATTCTACGGATTACATGAGGAGATTCGCTGCTGAAAGTGTAAGCTATCTGATGAGGAAAATCAAGGATAAGAAACAGCTGTTCAAAGTTCTCTTCTCTACGCTTAAGAAGGAGGAGTATCGGGATGGTATCGGAAATCTGATCTTTGAGATGGTGAAAGGACCCAAGAAATTCTTTCACTCGTATGTTTATTAGCTGCATGACAAATCTTATTCCCTGGCTAAAAAAAAATCATGTCAATAGAGAGTTGTATTTTCCCCAGACACGCAGTGGTATCAACATAATTCGGAGTTGTACCCTCCCGACAATGGAAAAGACAACCTCTTATAATGGATTTTAATTATCTCAACATATAGAAATTCTTCTACCGGATTGAATGGGAGAGATTTTCTCGAGTCATTAAGCTGTCGTTTCTCACAACGTTCGCAACATGTCTAATGTCACACAATATGCTTCATGCTCATTAGGTTCTGTCTCTTGCATATTGTTTGGTTGAAAGATTTGAAATAACGCTAACCTTTCTAATCATCAAAATTTCAATCAATCCATAGATTAAACCATATACTTCATTCAATCCATAGATTAAACCATATACTTTGTTTATTAAGTCTATGGATTAAACTCTATCACGCATACCAAACTAACCAAACATGAAATCAGCTCACATCACTGCCATTCAACTTTCGGCCCATTTATTAGGTTTTTTTTAATGAATTTCCTTTAAAATTGTTTCAGATGTTTTGAGGAGACATTCACATACCTGTTCACCTATGTTGGAGATCAAGGCAGCAGCTCACCACAGTTCTATGCTGTACATACAGCACTGCAGCTTCTATGTGATCATATCGATCTAGAGCATACGCAGCCATTGTGGAATGTTATTAAGGTAGGTCAGGATTTGTACCATCAAAACTGGCCACATGACACGCTTTATCTAAGGGTAATTGCCAAGGAAATGAGTGAGGCTATTAGGGTTGGCTTGGTTAGCTTGCGCACTTTTGGACATTGAAATTGGTAGATTCTTAAATGCTCACAAAGAATAAATTGCATCTGTGACATCAAGCAGTGAAGAGTTTAAATATCAGAGAACCTGTTTCCCCGACAAGGAATGATTAGATTTTTATCAGATGCGCTTTGTAAAAAATATGATTTATTTATAACAGCTTCGATCGTTACTGGGTAAAACTTCGCAAAAAGATATACATAAAAATTCCTTGGATAATTTCTGCCAATTTGCAACGTTGAATCCAAATTAAAACACCGGCTTCAAATCTAAAACTTTTTTGTGTAATGATTACAGAAAGAGGTTAAAGCCGCCTTAGAATCAGGTAACACTGAGAGGATCGACTGTATAGCTTCGTACTTACAATGTGCTATGGAGCATAAGAAATGTTATTTACTGCCCTCGAATCAGCTGGAGTGTAGCCAGTGGTGTAACGAGACTATCATACCCCTTCTAAATGCTTTAAGTGATGAATCATTTGACCGCGGTACTGTGAATAGGTGAGTTTCATTTCTCTAGATGTGTTTAACCTGAAGTTGTCACTTTATATCACAAATCAGAGACATCATTATCATCGAGCAAGTTATCCAGCCTGATACGATATGTAACGTGTTGAAGAGTAAACATTGACTCCTGCTAAGCAACTGAGGAGGTTCAATATGGTGGAAGTTTGGAAACTTGGGATGCAAAATTCTATAAAATAAATAAATCTTAAAAGGGTAGATAACTAATCATTTTCATTTTGAACGCCTTAGTGATTTTCTCCTTGTTTCACACCAGCTGTGAGTCCATATACTAGTGCTGCTCATCAAGTCATTTGGATATCTTTGAGGATACTTATCTTTCTGATCAAGAAACAAATCCTGATGTTTTGTGCGACCAAGGTTCACTCCTTGGTCACACTTATACCAAAAGGAAATAAGATCTATTTGAAAACTTGTTTTTTCTTATTCTAGAGCCTTAGAGATGATGAGAGAGTTGTTACTAAGTGATAAGAGAAGTCCAGACACGGCTACTATAGTTAAATGTCTTGGTCTTATCTACAACAAGAAATGTGTGAAACAAAGTGATGAGATATTCACCTTCACAGAAAGCATCGTCAAGTACAGCCAGTTTGAAAAGGTATGTCTCATCTGATTGTCGATGACAACCAAACTGTTTTACTTTATTTTTATGTGAATCTTTAGTTATTCTACAAGATTTTGATAACTTCATGTATAGACATCAGTCTTCACAAGAGTTGTCTGTCCATTGATATTGAGAAGACAACTCCTATCCATTCTCACACATCTTGCGTTGGTAGTCTTGAACGTGTTTGTAAAGACATTTTCTCCATGTACATACCGACACATGAGCACAGCGTAAGCCACTGGTAGGAACATTTACTATAAAACGCATATGCCCACTCTCGCTGTATTATTCAGTATAGTTATGTTATGCAACCCACCAGTGGTCCCTAGTTAGTATAAACATAATCGTAAATACCTGACATTTCTCAATTTGTTGGTTTAGATGATCGATGATTGTCACATTGTGATTGATAGGGCGATTAGCAAGACACTATCTTGATCGACCATAAGTTTATTGTCATAATCGTGTACAGTTTCAATTCTCGTCATTTCCCAAATAATCTTCACTATGACATCAGTGTTGACATTTTTGATTTGGCTAACTTACTTGGGATTCCCAAGATTTTTCACAAACATAACATACAGGATACACAACTCTCATGGACAAATTATCATAATATTATTTCCAATGCAGACAGGCCATATGTGTGTATACCTATAGTAAGCTAATTCTATATTCTCAATCTAGTGCCATTTTTACAGACAGTAAAGTTTATTCAATTAATTTATATGTGCCTCTTCTCTGCGTATTAAGGATGTGCTGAGACGATATTTAGAGTTCTGTAATGACTGCCTGGCAGCAGACGCTGACTCTGATGATGAGAACAGAGACGGCCAGCTGGTCTTCTATAGCCTCAGTGGTGTGCTACTATCCAAACGGCGTGATAGACGGGACGGGGTGTATGAACCCTTCGACCCTTACCCAATCACCTTAAAAACTAAAAAGTAAGCCAAAGTATAATTTTGTGTTGACTGTTTCTGTATATTTGATGCTCTTATTGGTGTACAAAATAAGGCTGTAATGGGGTGAAATTAATGGTGCTGAGAAGGATATAGCATGTATGCAGTGTCAAAGCATACAGCCACTTTTTAGTTTTACATAACCCAATGAGTTAGTTAGTTTCTCTAACTCCTTGCATAAACCAAGACCAACAATGGCCATGTGATAAGGCCAGTGTGGTCAAGCTTCCGTATGATGTTTTTGTGTGTGACTAACCACTTTATCCAAATGTTGAAAACCTCAAACTCGTAATTTCAATATTCTTTTTTTTTGTTCCAGAGACAGAATTTTGTCCATTTTAACTGACACTCTAAATTCAGTAGAAGAACACATCTGTGCTGATGTTAATCTTTGGACTGCTTTTCATATTCTCCCTCACCATACTTCTGCGGATAAGGTAAAACCTCTTCGTCATTAAGCTTACAAAATGAAAAAAAGACTATTTCCTTAGGCACATGACACATAGGACAGCTACCTGGAAGTTAAATCCAAACCATAATTTGTTTTAAGTTCTTGTGTACGTTTTTGTAGATTGAAAATGTTAGTGAAACTGAGCCCGGCACCACAACGGCTTGCTGCTTTTCTAGAATATATATATATATATGTGGGCATACATCTGGGTGTGATATCATTTTTTTGTTATCAGTATAATATTTGTTATGTTTGATAGGATAAGTACGGTAAGCTGTTCCTGGCGGCGTTTTATATCCTCGTGGAACACGAGGAGTTGGAGACAGCTCTGAAGACTCACTGCCTGCAGGCTTGTCTCCAGACTGGTCATGTGCCAGATCAGCAGATTATCTTCAAAATACTCGAGTAAGACTTAATACTGTCACTATCTAACCTTCACTTTTTTAACTTTAACTTTATTTGAAACTGATCAGAGCACGAGGCAAATTAGATCGTGTTTTTCAGTGATAAAAATGGACTATAAATGGAACAAATTACTCAACATGTGAACACAACTCAGCAATAGAACCAATAAATGTTATTTTCTTGTCATTACAAAGCCTTGATTATGGATTTTTAAATACTCCATTATTGTTTGGTGTTCAGCTAGCAGCATTCCACAATTTTCTAAGTTTTTTATGGTGTTTCATCAAGGAGTACGTGGTTTCACAAACAGCAACTGTTGCCCTTTTCAAGAGTGAAATGGTGATGTTAAGTATTTCTTTCAATTGGTATCTCCATCCAGATGATGAGGCTGTTCTGGAGACAACATATAATTTTTTTGAGCCGTATCAAGTATTATACCCTCCATCGATAATCCATCGTAAGTCTCCCTTTGTTTTTGTAGGGCAGACCCAGGTTGTGAGCATCATCTCAATCTGGTCTCCATATACTTATCTTATCACAAGTCACATGGCACTGGTGATGCTATATTCACTGAGGACAGATTTATGTCCACATACCCTCTACTGAAGAAAAACATCAGTACATACAATTCTCAGGTTTGTATAGCCAAGGTTTACACTTCATTTGGTGGTGTATGCACAGGTGTATACATTACTGTATCCACCTGTCTACAGATTGTTTATGCACTGGTTATCGACAAGCTGGCAAAAGTTTATCTGTTTTCCAATCATTTGAAATTTGAAATATGTCTAACCTGTATTTTAACCAAAATTGAGGAACTGTTAGAAGATTGTGGATGTTGTTTTGTTTTTGTTAATATTGGTATGCTATCACATAAAAGCATTTTTTGTCAGCGCCAAGAAATATTTTTAATTATTGTAATCAGGAGGGAACCTTGCTTGAACTGAACACGTTGTTCTATGTTCTTTCAGGTTCGACTGCTGACTTTAAGAATTCTCTCAATGTTCCCGATCGACAAACCCACCACTAAGCCCGAGAACCAAGAGGAAGGAGAGGAAGTTGTAGAAAGGGACGGTGTGTTCACTATTTGCCTCAAATCTGAGGAACAAGAGGCTACACTCAGCAACTACAGGTGATCTATTTTTCAGAAGTCTGGTGTTCTTTGCTACCAGAATTCTGCTGAAAGCTTGACTGTGTTCTTTGTTGTTTTTAGTGTACTATTATATACATCAAGTAGGACTACAGCTGATGCTTTTTTGTACACATTGTCCACGCTAGAGTATATAGCTCTATAGCTCTATAACCCTATGGCAACCACTAACTGGTCGTTTTTGCTGTTCCAATTTACAGAGAAAAGCTGAGGATATTGAGAGATTTAGACTATGATCTTATACATGACCGCTTACCGCTGAAGGGGATGCTGGATGACGTCCCACTTAGATATCTTTCCACTATGCTCTATGTGAACTTTTCTATGATGTGGCCTGAGACGATTACACTGATAGAATCTCATGGTAATTCACTGAACCGTGACAAACTCTGGACTTGCTATGAGGAGCTTCTGACAACAGCATCAGAAAACTGCATGAGTGAGTGACCTTTCCCCATAAACATATAACTACTAATATCTACATAGTATATAGTATTAATATGACCTCAAAAAGGGAGACAACAACAATTAAATTGGTTTTTTCTGTGGATTTTTCAGACCCCTGCATTAATGATAATCATTGTTAAAAATTGTACTAGAGTTACTTTTAAGTGTTTCCTATATATATATATATATATATAGCTTTACTTAGTTTATTTAGTATGCCAATATGTATATATGCCAAAAATTTTCATTCAGACACAGAGATACACGAAACAGCATTTAATGAAGGGTGTGAGTTACACCCTGTGGACGAGATGTTTCCAGCCGAAGACTCTAGCGGGCCCTTAGCCAACACTAAGATAGACCACTTCAATCATAGGCAGCTGATGTGGAAGGCTATACAGGGCTTCTCTCATAGATGTGAGAAAAATAGTAAGACTATCGTCTCGCTGTTTTTCCAGTTCCTAGAGTAAGTAGAGACAACAAATAAACCAATCAATCAAGTAGTAGCTCACTCTTATTGATATCGTTGCTTCTAGTTTCTTTTTTTTTACTTTATTGGCATAATTGTTATTCGATTAGAATGTTTTACAAAATCAGCCATCGAGAAAAAAAAGCAGAAAAAGGGAAAAAATAATTTCAATCAAGATGATGAAAAAGATAATAATAATTATGAACCACAACCATTAGAATACTTATCAACATCTTGTTACAAGTGCTATCTAAAAACACAAACATGATGAACTATAATTTGGTAAGCCCTCATCAATTTTTAGTTATGCCTTATAGGGCTTTTAAGGATTTTTTTCTGGCAATATATGTGGTTTTGTGGATTCATGACCAATTGGTAGCTTAGAAAGGACAGTTGTTTGTATGGTAACTCCCAATCAGATGTCGATCATACCAAAAAAGCTCTCAATCAGAGTTATGCCTTAAAAAAACTGTTATCTTTGGAAATTGAATAAAATAAGACTATTTTGTAATGTTTTAGCTTACTCACACTCATGCCTTTTTTTTCATTTTGCAGAAAAGAGTACTGCATTGCTGATTTCTATGATGCTCCTTCTGAGAACATTGAGAGTAAAGAGACCAAAGCAAAGAGACTGAAAGAAGCTAGAAAGAAATTGAAGGACGAGGAGGACGCTGAGTCGATGGATGAAGAAGGCAGTGAAGAGAACTCTGAAGATGATGGCGGCGACGCTGATGATGAGCCGGAAGAGGCTGAAAGTGTTGATGATGTTGAGAAGGATGAAGAGGAGGATGAAAAGGATGATGAGGAGGATGATTCAGACAAAGGTCAGTATGACCTGTAAAAATGATCAGCTATCAATTTTTTAAAAACTTTATTGCGCTTTACTTTCATTCGATGAGAATGTTTTTCAAAATCAGCTATAGAGAATATAATTGAACACAGAATTTCAATCAAGATGAAGAAAAGGGTAATTAGAAAAAATTACGTTTGAATGACTTACCCGTGTTTATTTAGTATTATTGTTTTCAACATCCATAGCCTGATAAATTGTACACATGTGGGTCACTTTTTCCTGCTGTACTCCTCCAGTCGTGTCACTATGTAGTATTGGTGATGCAGTTTCCAGCCTTGTTCATTTATTTTTTATGTATCATCTTTGTATCCATTATAGAAGATGAAGATGAGGAAGCTGAAGGTATGGACACAGATGAATCAGCTGAGAAGCTGGAAGATGATGAGGATAATGATGCTGAGGATGAGGATGAGGATGAGGCGGAGGAAGAGAATGCAGAGGATGAAGAGGATGATGCAGATGATGGTTCACAGGTTTGATATCCTTCAAAATGTCATATTCTCAGACTTCTCAGACATTACAGTTAGTGACCTGGCCAAGAATTTTAACAATTTTTCTGCGGTCTTAATGGGTTCCGATTATTTGTATTTCTCAATATATGATAGCATTAAAATTTTGCAAAAATCAAATGAGAAACGTAATGAGGGGAGGGGAACACATTTAGCTGGTTTTCTGTGATCAAAACAGTAGAACTCATGGGTATGATCATGGATTTCATTCACCACTATGAATATGAATGTCTCCTTGGAAAGTTATGTATAATATGCATAATTGTTTTTAGGATGAATATGGGATGAATGCAGAAGAGAGAAAGAAAAGAACTAAGGCTGTATATCAGACATTTATAACTAAACTAACTCTCTTCTCAAAGTTTAAACACCCTCTGAGTATAAGTCAGGAGCCAAGGCTACACAAACTATACAATGATCTTCTGCTTCATAGAGATATCACTGTCCAACAGGTGAGATAGAATTCTCAGCAATCGTATACGAGAAATATTTGATTTATTTACATAGTGCATCATGTACTGGACTGTATTTTTAAACGTAATATTATTTCTGTCCTGGCACTCAGGTAGTTGGCAACATTCTGGCCTCCAACCAAAGAGTAACCACCGGATTTATCTATTTTTTCTGGTATAATCGGTAATTGTAATATCAATGTAGAGACCGCGAGGTCGAAAAAACCGAGGAAAATTCTTTCTATTCCGCCTTCTAGGAAATCTCTTGAGTGGCATTAAAATATACGTCTGTCACTTCTCCTGTTAGGCTTATAGTCGGTATGCATAAAGAGTTTTCATATATATCCACCACTCTGTTGTTCCACTGTAGGTCATACTGAAATGCCTCATGACATACAAAAAGAAACACCTGATGGCGTATAATGAGAATTTTGAGCGTTTACTGAACGATGGTACATTTAGAACAGAGCTGACATTGTTTGGTATTGACACAGAGAATAGTATAGTAAAGGAAGAAGACAGACCCGCTGTGATGCCCATACTTCTCAGGATACTCTATGGTTAGTTATGTTTGTGCGCTGGAGTTTGTTCTAGAGAAGTCTCACCTGATTTTGAGCACAAACCTTTATCAAGTCTTCTAACTTGGCCTGTAGCTTTAATGGTTGCCATGTTAATTCTGATTTGTATTGGCCTACCTGCTCTAATGTGTTCTTTTTATCCAGCATATATCGCTATAAAATCAGAATAAATAACTTTGGAAACCCTCGGTCAAGTCCGTGATAACAATTTGAAGTTGCTCTTTCATGTTAATTATAAAAATAATAAGATTTTAAGATGGGAGTCAACTTTTAGTCATTTGCTTAAAATTAAAAATTTTTTGTGATCTTTAATCACAGTATAATCCTTATGACTGACTCAATGCATGCCAGCCAATATTTGTCAAAGGGAAGGGAAGTGATTCGCTTGTAAGGTGGAGTTAGTGATGAATGTAGAGTGCAGTATGACTACCAGACTAATTGACACTTAATATGGATGGTGATAATTAATAATCACTAATATTATTATAGGACGAATGTTGCACTCGACCGGTAAGGACACTAAAGGTCGAGGAGCTCGCAGTGACCTCAGGAGGAATATCGTTCTCTCTTTCCTCGCTGGATGCAGAGAGGAAGAGATCGGGATATTACTGGACCTCATCACAGAACCTTTCAGCCCGCTTCTCCAACCAGGTATGTGGGGATAAGCATTATAAGTTGCATATTTATTACAGGCGGATTTATCATCAAAAGCTTGTAAAAGTTGGGGATCGATTCAACTATGTGGTTTACGATTTCAGCGCAGGGATATTTATGGTGTTAGTTATTTATTGTTCTCACATGATGGAAGTATATCAGGTTGCGCTAAAGTTTCACAGTTTCGGTTTCTGGTTTCTATGCAAAGCTGGAGCAGAGGTTTCTCTAGTTCTTCATGTGGTCATATCGTAATAGCAGAGTGTTTAGTGTTATGAGAAGTCTCTCATTTATGACAGTCATTTGTTATGCGTTTGCTTTGATGAGTCATATGGTTAATTTCCGTTCATTTTTATGTAGAGTGTAGTGGTCATGATTTCAAGCAGGGGTGGCGGTGGCGCATTGAGCCATTAAACCCATAATACGATTATCATAAAGTGTTCCCAAGTATTGAGAGCGGACCCATCTACGTTAGATGAATTCCTGCTGGAGGTCTGCTTCTAAGATATTCTGAGAATTTCTCATCAGCCTCCATGTTTGCTATCCATCCCTTACACCATTCATTGACAGACCTGGTCTCCGGAAAGAGAACAGAGATGAAATCTGTTACTGTGTATAAAAATATGTCAGCAACAGTAATCTGCAATAACACAGCAAAATATACATAAAGTTCGTAATATACCTTAGGAAACAACACCTATGTTTTCTCAGGTTCAGAATTTGGTGAGATGGGGGCTCTAACGTCTACCAATGAGATTTTTGCAGTATTTCATTATCAAACGACGAAAAATGTGACAAGCAGCCTTATAACCGAAACCTGTCTTTACAAGCTTTGTTGGTTCAGGGTCCCCCATTACCACCAAGCTTGTCAAGTGTCTACGTTTATAAATAAGACGGCTAACTCTATTTTGTCGCAGATGGATCCTTATAATATTAATAATAATCTAGAGGGAAACTCATGGCTCATACCCTATCACCGAAGATAAATCTAGCTCCAGGATGAGCAATCTGCGAGAAGAAGTGGTACTTCTTACTGATACTGATATCTGGTACAGGTTGCTGAAACTATATCAATAAGGGAAATATGTCCACAACCCCGACATGCATAGCATAATATTAAAATTCAGTGGTTCTCAGCTGCATAACTGCTTTTAAGGGAGTTGTCCTATTACCTGAAACAAGGGGACAACTCCTGCCCTAAATCTGCCTCGCTGATACCACTTTAAAAGCTTATGATGGCTATCAACGCAAAATAACTGTGATACCAGCAAAGATTGGTAAACAAATTTTTATTTGTATATATCTGGTGGCATGAATCGTTCTTGACTCCTACATGGTCATGACTCATGATCACATAGGTAGGGGGCAGAAGAGGGTGGACATATTAAGTCAGTGGAATGATTTTTACCTTCCAGATTATAAACACATAAAGTTGTATGCCAATATCCTGCATTAGATCATTAGCGGTGATCATTAGGCTCTCTGACTGTGCTCTCTCCCACTCTGAATCCGGCTGATATCCTAAAGCAAAGCCCAGCGTGTCTAATAATGTCAATGACTCATACAAATTTGCAGGATATAAATCAGAAAGCAACTTTTATCTGTGGATTCAAGATTGGCAATAATGAATGATAAATAAAATTGATGTCAATCATAGAAAGGTGGGTAGTTAATGCAATTTTGGAAGGTCAATTAAATGAAACTCAAGGTCAAAAAGGTCAATGAAGGTCAAGTTGGGAATTAAACTCACCAAGTTTTGTGGCGAGGAAGTTCAAGATAGCCATAGTGTTACTCAGCTCTCCATTCTCTGTTGTTAATATTGGCAGGTAACCCAATGGTGTCTCTAGAAATTATTATGAACTTTATTTTACATGATGAACTTTATTATCCATGCAAGAAGCAAATAAGACCATCTGTTTCTAGAAATTACAGCACATTTGTAGTCCGATAGTGGACCCGGTTTTCCCCTGTCTCAGGGTGCGAATTTGAAGAAGTAAAGAGAGACATTGTATTACAGACGAGTTGTTTACAGCTTGTGCAACTGTTACAGTGTTCCGCTGTCTTGTGTTGAAAGGTCTGTTCAGTTAAGTGAAGTAAAGTGAGGCCTTTCATTACAGACCAGATGAATTGTATATGGCAGAAAGGTCAGCTTTGTAATAACATGGATACAAATAACTAAGTTTGGATTTGAGAACAGTCTCGTTTACAAAGGACTTTTTTAAGCCAATATGATTTCCAATATAGGATGGTTAGCCTACCAACTTTTTTCTTACAACTAAATGATTATTTTCTACTAAGGTATAATTTTCAAACAAATGGATACTAACTGTTCTATGAGACCCTTGTGTTGCTGACTTACCCTGTTTGTATCCTGACATCCACTTCTCTATGCTTATATTCTCTTCATCATACTGCTGACCTGCTAAAGTCAGCATCATCCTTAGAGGCTCTCCTCTACCTCTCTCTCCCTCAAAGTATGTCAGCTTGTAACTCGTCATCATAACGTCGACAGGTTATCAACCTCCACCTCTGCAGGTTTACTGTGGTAAAGTGCAGTCCCTAGTCTGCAGTTATGACCTTATATGCCCTCTTCCAAAAATAACTGACAGAATTAATCAGTCTGCTAAAGTGGGTTGAAGATTTATTACGAATTCCTTGTTCAACTGGTACGGTCACTGACCTGATTTTTTGTGAGGTATGTTTTTCATCCTGGATCTGGCAACCTTTCATAATCAATGAGTTCTGTAGTAACACATCACAGAGTAAGGATATACACAGGGGACGCTTCAATGATAGTTATGTAGTAAAACATACTATATTTTGGCCGCAACATAAGTGAAAGGCACTAATTTTATTGCTCAAAATGGCTTTGATTGAGAAAACAATTCCACGTCTGGCTACAGATAACAGAAATCAATGCTTGAGAAAAATACTCTGCCTAGAACTAGCTTTAACTGCTTCTTACATAATATAGGCAGGCCTACATGGAAAATACCTAGCTAAGAACCAGCTGCAACTTAATTATGTTGCTGTTTTAGGTATAAGTCATTGGTTCATTATACTATATATAGAATATGTATTGGTATAATATGTCATATTAATAATATGTCCATTAATATAATATTTCCATTACAGTGAGTAATCTATATTTATGATTTCTCTCACCAAAGAAGACAAAACAAACAAAAAATCTGGTCTGTGATCGTCACGTAAAATAATCTATGTACCATATGGGCCGGTGGGTGGTCTGTTACTGAGATAATCGGAGAACTTCTCGTCACCTTCCATATTATCCACCCAGGTCTCGACCCATTCGTTGCATGTTCGGGCTTCTGGGAAGATGACGCAGCAATAGTCGATAGTGGTGTAGAGAAAAATATCGGCAACCGTCATCTATAACCAGTAAAGCACACAGTTAGCACTGATTGAATTTCAAAACAGGCAGTTGGCCAGGTGGGTGGTTTTGATGCCAGTTGAAACGTTTTCAGCCTCAGCCATGACTGAGGTCAATGATCTTTGTGTGTCCTAATTTTTGTCCTATTTTGTACCCTAATTTGTACCCTGATTCGTATCCTAATTTGCGTTGTCTCACTCAATCTGAGATATTACTGGTACCATGGTGCAGAGCCTTTCATTATTGTCTTGGTGAGATTAGTCAGTAGGTATAACATACCTTTTCTCCAAACATGAATTTAGCTCCGGGTTTGGCCATCTTTGAGAAGTATTCGCATTTCTTTACAAGTTCTTCCCTGGACTTGTTCTTTTTCTCTTCAATATCCTCAGGTACTGGTCGAAACTGAAATTGGCACATAACATTGGAGAAGGCTAAACTTGTTGACTATCAATTGACCACCAAGCCTGTTTGGGGTCTGCAAGATTAAATCTGGGCTGAGAAATGGCAGTTTTTCGGACAAAATTGATCTATCATGTTTCAAGACCTGTCCAATGGTTCCATACTGTTCTATCCCATTGGCGAAATCACTATGGTAGTTAGGCAACATAATCATCTTAAATGTTTATGGGGCAGAGTAGGTTGAAGTTGTGTTTTTCTACCAGAGACAGTGGGGTGGGGGAGCAGAGGGTCATGAAGGTGAGGAGCAGAGGATCAGGAGGGCTGGGGGTAGCTCTTACCTTGTAGATAATGTATATATAGACCTCGCGTCCTATAGTAGTCAGCAGATCATCAGCTGTGATCATTATACTCTCAGACTGTGCTCGATCCCAATCGGACTCCGGCTGATATCCTGAGAACATCACCAAGTAACATTATCAAATAATCGGAAACTTTGGGGAACATCAGCAATCATTAGGAAGTTATAGAATAACATCACACTCTAAAGTTGCTAAGAAACTCTTAGGTCCCCAACATGCTACCTAAGCTCGCTTGTATTTGTGACAGGGGCAAAGGAACGCTGTACTCAGAGCAGGTAGTGGGGGGGGGGGATAAACAACATGAAGTTATTACCCAAATTGCTCATACGGAATAAAATCTTCAGCAGAAAAGATTTGAGCTCCTATATCCAACCTAAACGATCAGCTCACCTAGTTTTGTAGCTATATAGCTGCATATAGCAAGTGTATTTGCCAAAACACCTTCCTCTGTTGTGAGGAGTGGCACATATCCCAATGGTGTTTCTGTAAAATAATCCAGTAAACCATTAGTTGCGGTCTTTCACTTTCAAAATCTATAAAATTGCAAAAATTCGCTTAAATGAGCTTCTTATGTCTTTCGACGAGTCATGAGACAAATTGAGTCATTACAGTGTCCTAACGATGTATGAGGATAGATACATTCTCACGTGGATACTAAAATCAACGAAAATCCTAAAATCAACGAAAAAAATAAGGCTGCCAAGTGCTAACTCTGTCTAATTGCTAAATGTGTCAAATCATGACATAACTAACCATGCATCTGCGGTAAGTGTTACTGGCACCTACTTTCTTTATATCCTGTCGACCATTCTAAAAAGGTAACATTTCTCATGTCATACTTTTCTCCAGACATAGTCAACATCATCTTAATCGCCTCCCCTCGACCTCGGATTCCTTCAAAGTATGTCAACTCGTATTTCGGCTTATCGTCCGCCATTATCCCTCAACTTCTGCATTCACCGAGAAAGAAAGTATACTAGTTGGAACTAGCTCCCCAAGCTGGTTTCAAGTTGTTAGCAGATTTCTGGGCTTAAAAATGATATGAAGAGCTTGATTCTAACATAAACAAGAGATATTCCTTCAAAGGAAGCTTACCTGTGAATAAACGTTTAAACATAACACCAGTTTTTCTATATTTACTGTCTCACAAAACAATCAGTACCCAGTAATCAATCCAAACCCCCCTCTCTCCCACAACTGACACCAATGTCGCATCTGTTTTTTTACTAACTAATTAGGTTTACCATGCAAATGTTTGCGTTTTCAAATAACTCCAGGAAATAGAATAACCAAATATAAAAACAAAAAGAGTTTGTATGTACTACAGACCTGACCTAAACGATTGCTCGTCGAACCAGTACTGAAGTAGTCTATGCACTTTGCAGGATATGCTTGGATTATTCCTCTCATTACTTCTACATTAATCTTACTTCATATAGCCTAGGGTCCAATAATACACATTGTATGACCTTTTGTCAATGTCATGAATGACCGCCCTTATTCAACATGAGAGAAATTCTGGCTGACATTTTCTTCACTACTTGGCAGTGAATATCTTTGCTCATGGATATTTCCCAAACATGATGCTACTTTTCCCAGAGTCTGACTGGAAAACTCTCATACCTGGAGCAATATAGTAGGTGGCATGAATAGAAATCAATAGATATTGCAATTTTAGTGCACCCCTTGATTAATAACACTCAAGGGCAGACAACTCCAGCAAGATCCTGCATTGTTCTCAGACTTTCTCTCGCCGGGGGGGGGGGGGGGCGTCGGGCGAGGGGCAAAAGGCTGGGGGGCTCAGACTAGTACTGAAGTAGATGAAACAAAGTTGCTTTTTCATTGTTTTGACAATTGACGATTGATGACAGCTTGGCTTAGTGGTTTTTAAGGCCATCATCTCATATTTTTCGTCACAAATGTTGGCTAAGTTAGATAAGCTCCAATGATTGATTGCGCAGCAATTCATGTTGACTGTACTTTTTATCATTATGATCATAGTTTACATCAAGCTTGCGCCAACTGCCATAATAATTGAGGAACTTGTTTATATAATGTCTTGATATGTTTCAGGAATTCTTTATTAATGACGAAAATCACTTTTACAAAAGTTGAAAATTGCTTTTAAAAAGACAATACAGTCTGATCAGCCATTAAATTCTGCCGTAGGGTGTTAGTGATATGGTGTTTCAAAATTTTGGTATCACTTAAAAAATTTGGTAGATGAATTTGCAAGTACCTCATTGACAAAAATACAAAGAAAAATTTGTTTAATCATTTGTTGTCCTTGTGGCGAAAGGTTGAACCTGGTTTATGTCTCGGCTACATGAAGTGTTTTATTCAGTCTAAGTGCCAAACCTGGTACTGGGTCTGTTCTTTAGATAATCAGCAAACTTCTCGTCAGCCTCCATGTTGGATATCAGTGAATCAAACCATTTATTTACAGTCCTTGTCTCAGGAAACCCGACACAGCAGTAATCATTGATACTATAGAGTGCAAAGTCAGCTACAGTCATCTATAACAAACAAAATCAACAGTGATCTCACTCAGCATAACCCTGAGAATTATTCCAATGCACACCAGTCAGATTTAAGGTTGGAAGTTGTCCATACGTTATAGAGACAACTCTGACATACTATTTGATAAATCCGTGACTGTTTTGGTTATTTTGAAGGGTTACTGGTACAAAGTTAGCACTCAATGAAATATTTTTGCAAAGTTGATTTATATTACCTTATCTCCAAAGAGGAACTTTGCTCCTGGTTTTGCAACGGAAGAGAAGAATTCATACTTCTTTTTAATTTCATCTCGGCACATTTGCTTCTTCTCCTCAATATCGTCAGGAAAAGGCCTTTGCTGTAAAGATTAGCGATTGTTGTGTCACATGTAGTGGTCCTTGAGGTACTCAATGCCACAACCATCTCTCCGATTCGATAGAGATTTTATATTCTGTTAAATTAAGCCTATGTTGGCGTAACCTTGATGTTTTGAATTCCCCTCAAAAGCATAAGTCACCCTTATACTCGAGATCAGTGAATGAACCCAGAGTTTCTTTGAAACTATCTACCCCTCAAATTTCTGCACTAGACCATAGTTCATATCCCGTACAAGAAGTAGAAATACTTAAATCACAACCCATAGACCCATAGACCCATATACCTACCCATAGACTTAATAATATTTATTATTATGTCTATGTACCTACCTTATAAACTAGGTATGGATACACGTTATCCGCCAGAGTGGTTAGTAGATCATTAGCGGCTATCATCACACTCTCAGATTGTGCTCTCTGCCATTCTGAGTCAGGCTGGAACTCTGTAAAATATCATGTGCTCGTTGTTATATACAGTCATCCCGGTGCAGGCAGAATTACGTGTGAAATACTATCTCAACAACAAAGCAATGGATAGAGTTCTTTCTGGACTCTTGGCATCTTTATATATTTTATTGGTATTTTAACACACATTGGATGGCATGGCCAAAGACGAATCACAACTTGATGACCATAGATATATATAGAAACAGTTGTTATATCTATGTTGCTGACCCATACTTAGTCACTTAGGTCAATAACTGAGACATTTTGAATAGATGAAATTTTGTGCTATCGTACTTAGCTTTGTGGCGAGGAAGTTATAGATTGCCACGCTGCATGTTAGTCGTCCATCTTCAGTAGTCAAGTATGGTAACACTCCCAAAGGTGCGTCTACAGAACGCAACAAGTATTCATTGGTAAACATGTTTTTGTGACAAGGATTGAAGGTGTTCTTGGTGTCACATGATTGGTTTACCAGCGCAAAATCAAGAATTCCCGGCGCCAGCTCTCATCTTTGATTTGGTATTGGCTTGTTTGCAGTCGCGCACATGCAACAGGAATTAAAAAAAAAAACAGATATTATAACAGAGTAACGGCAGGTTTAGGTATAGGGTGCGGAGTGAGGACTATGAGTCCCAGCGTTTGTACTCGAGAGGGGATAACCCTCTCCACATCAAAGCTGATGATGATGTCGCATGATTGGGCAACTAGCTGGTTATCGAATGCAATCAAAACCCTGTGTCATTCTAAACGCGCATAAACATCGATGACATTATGATTGAAAGAGGGAGTTCAGTTCAGATTCACTTTCTCCCATCCCTATCCAGGATATTCCGATTCTGTACATTTGCTCCATTTTGGCGCCAAATACATCAGAACAATTTGTTTTCATTGATAAGGAAGGATTTGATGTCATAGGTGGGACACTCATAAACAATGCCCTATCAATCAATAATAAAGCAAATTTTTCTCAGTAAATAGTTACTATTTTTGAAAATCATTATAGCTACACATTCCTCAACTATATTTGACTCTGCAGATGGATTTTTGATGGCTACTTTTCTCTTTTTAAAAGAAAATTAGCTTTCAAAAATCCATCTCTTTTTAAAAGAAAATTAGATATGAAAAAGTGTAGGAATTAGGGCTGTGCAAGATTAAAAAAAAAATGATCTTAATCTTAAACTTGACATGTTCAGCTAATCTGCAATCACTCTTACTTTAAATCTTCCCATATGGTTGATTACAGGACCACTCACCGAAGAAGAAATCAAGCAATAACAACATCTTTTTTATAGAAATGAACTTAAGATGAGCTTTCCTCACAAATATGAAAATTTTGATGAGTGATTGAGTCATTATTTTATAGCTACATGTAAATGTAATCACCTTTAGTTTTGTTTTTGGAAAACTTTACCAGACTTTTAAACCTTACAATTAGCATCTTCCTATACTTTTCATCTCGATATTGCATTTTCTCATTGGCCTCAACAGCCAATAAAATGAAAAAACAAATTAAAATTTTTTTTTTTTAAAGATTTAAATTAATCTTTGAGTTAATCAGATTAATCTTAATATGGATTAATCTCGTTAATCTTCTAAATAACGCAATTTTTTCCCAGCTCTAGTAGGAATACAACAATTTTTAGTTCAGTTTATAGTTAAATGACAGGGTCACAATGTGTGCCACAGCAGGTGCACTGCAAATATTGATTTTATAGTGAATTATAAATCAATGGATCATTAATCATCATGATTTACGCTATTAAATATGGCTCAATGTCGCCTGTCTTGACAAGACATGCTATGCTCTAGTTTAAGTGCTCAAACGGTGCAAGACGCTGGTAGAGGCATTTCATTGCCTCTACCAGCATCTTGCACCGTTTGAGCACTTAAACTAGCTATGCTGCTGTAATTACCGTGATGTCAAAAGATAATAGGATTTAAATTTGAGCATAGCAAATTGGTAAAAGGAAGTCTCATAAAATTTTTTTGTCCATATTATTACTCCTTGCACAAGTAAATCCCTGTAGATGGACTACCAAGTGTCAACAATTAATGCTGGATCTGAATTATACTTCCTCTTTAATTTGTGAAAAACATGTATCTTATCTCAAAGTTTCGGTTCTACATATGAATCAAGATAGGTTACTGGCAGTCCAATGTGCAAGATTGACTCATACAAGTCGTATAACATGAAGGTTGTTAACCAACAAACCTTTAATCTTAATGAGTCCTACCTTCCTTATATTTTGCATACCAGTCCTCTGCCTTTATGCGTTCATCTTCATACGGCTGTTCAGCTAAAGCCATCATCATCCTGATTGGCTGTCCCCGAGCATTGACATCGAAATAGGTCAGCTTGTATTTACAAGCCAGATCTGAATGCCGGTCCATTTTTCCTGCAGCCAGTTTCAGTCTCACTCCTTGCAGGTTGTAATTTTGATTGTTTGCAGTATTAGCAGAAATAGATACAGAGGGGACACTTCAATGACAGTTATAGTGCCTGTGATTTCTGAGTTACGGGGGGGGGGGGGGGAGCGTGCACAGCTGGATGCCAAAAATGTCGTCGGCATTTTATGCAGACATACCTACATGTGAAGGGCTATAATTCATTCTGTATAATCTAAAGACTGATTTCCAATTTCCTGAAATGTCCAACCTTCAAGCTATATACCATTTTATTGTCATTTTTTGCTAGGATACAGAGGCTATTCCCGTAATCCAGGGTTTTTTAAAAATAGTTATATCATTGTTGGAAATCAGAATTAATTATGGTGGCATGGCCTATCATGGGGTTGAATGTCTGCATGATAAATTTTACTTTGAAATTAGTAAAACTGGCAGGTATCCAGATTGACGATTTTCCCCAGTGAATCAATAACCGGCAGGGACTATGACAACCATGGAAGGTTCCCATCTGTATATCTTACTCTGTGGCTAGATGTACTCTTATTATGGCTAGTAATTCCATTGTATCATACATTATTCGTAAAGACTGATTTATTCATTGAAATGCCCAACCTTCAAGAAATATACCATTTTATTGTCATTTTTTTGCTAGGACAGGAGGCTATTCCAGGAATTCAAATTTTTTTAAAATAGTTATAATCATTTTTTGAAATCAGAATGGATTATGGCCAATCATAGGGAGGGATGTCTGCATGTATGAAAAATGAGTAAAACTTGCAGGTAGCCAGATTGACGATTTCCACCCAGTGGATCAAAAACCGGCAGGGACTATGACAACCATGGAAGGTTCCCATCTGTATATCTTACTCTGTGACTAGATGTAGAGCCTGGCCCTGTTTGTTATCCAATAAACTAAACTGTTTAGTCAACAATAGAAGCTGAGGCTGCTATCAGTGAATTCTTATTATGGCTAGTCATTTCATCATAAATCATAAATTATTCTTACCTTTTACCTTGTCAAACTGAGTAGGTTTATTGGTGAGCTCCAATGATTGATTGCACAGCATTTCATGTCGACTGTACTTTTCATCATTATGATCATAGTTCACATCAAACTTGGGCCAACTGCCATACTAGGGAGATTGTTTACGTAGCTATGATATGTAACAGTGTTTCAGGATTTCTTTATTAATGATTGAATCATGTCTCTTAAAAGTTGAAAATTCCTTTAAAAAATAATTCAGTCTGATCAGCCATTAAATATGTTGTTTCAAAATGTTGGTATCAAGTAAAAAATTTGGTAGATGAATTTGCAAGTCACCTCATTGGCAAAAGTATGTAAAAAAATCCAAATTTAATCATATTATTTTGTCCTTGTGGCGTAAGGTTGAACCTGGTTTATGTCTCGGTTTATTCGGTCTAAGTGCCAAACCTGGCACTGGGGGGTCTGTTCTTTAGATAATCAGCAAATTTCTCGTCAGCCTCCATGTTGGATATCAGTGAATCAAACCGTTTATTTACTGTCCTTGTCTCAGGAAACTGAAGACAGCAGTAATCATTGATACTATAGAGTGAAAAGTCAGCTACAGTCATCTATAACAAAATCAACAGTGATCTCACTCAGCATGACCCTGAAAAATTCCAATAGATTACCAGTCAGATTTAAGGTTTGAAGTTGCTATACGTTATAAAGACAATTCTGACACAATATTTCTGCATTGGGTTATTTTGTAGTGCTGCTTGTTTAAAGTTACATTGATGAAAGTTTTAGCAAAGTTGATTTGTATTACCTTATCTCCAAAGAGGAACTTTGCTCCTGGTTTTACAACGGAAGAAAAGAAGTCAATCTTCTTTTTAATTTCATCTCGGCACATTTGCCTCTTCTCCTCAATATCTTCAGGAATAGGCTTCAGCTGTAACAATTAGCATTGTTGTGTCACATGTAATGGTCCTTGAGGTACTAAAACCCACCACCATCTCTCCGATTTGATAGAGTATTCAGATATATATTCAGAGATATATTCAGATATATTCACCCTAAGTTGGTTGGTGTAACCCTAATGTTTTGAATTTCCCTCGACAGCTTAAACCACTGCTGCCGCTGCTGGGCTTTACTTTTGTCATCACTGATGGCGGATGGCTGGGAAGAAGTTACTTCCTATACTTTTTGAGAGCTCATAACTCCATGCAAAGCTACTGGTTAGATGTTTTGATGCCACAACTGTCTATTCAAATTTATGTCTGTTTGCTCAGCTGGGCAAAGCCCAGCTGTTGGAGCAGTGGTCTAAGTCTCCCTTAAAGCATCCATGAAATAATAATAGGATTATCGAAGCTGCTTCTTCTGATAATCAGCTTCAAAATAAGCCTAAAATTGACCCTCTAGGACCACCAGAAGCTGTGTTATGAGGCATTGAAGTCGACCCTTTCAATATTCGCTAGTGAGATCGGAAAGCCTGGGTGTGAGGTCACATCAGGGTTTTCGACCGATATTTGATGTTTTTGTATATGGAACTGTTAAAGTGAAACCAACATTTTTTCACCTCAAAATCTGCGTGATGACATGATGACATGAACTATGTTGGATTACAACTCGTTTCATCCAATTTTGATGAAATAACACGAGTCCAAAGTTTCTAATGGTAGACATATACGCAAAAGGTTTGTTTATGACATCATATCCCCTTACGCAAAGCTCGCGAACGACAGCGAGGCCTTACTTTGATAAGTCATATCTTCAGTCCTAGTTGCCCAATTGGGCTGTTCTTGGGCTCATTTTGAAGCTTATAAGCTAAAGCAGTTCCTCTGATTAGTTTAACCTTTATTTCACGGATGCTTTAACTCGAGATCAGTGAATGAACCTTGAGTTCCTTTGAAATCATCTACCACTCAAATTTCTGCACTAGACCATAGTTCATATCCTCATACAACAAGTAAATATATACTTAAATCATTACTGCTCATAACCTTAGCTCAAATCATCACACAGTGGTAGATACACTACTTAGATCACAACTTACCTTATAAATTGTATGTACATACACATTAGTCCCAACAGTAGTGAGTAGATCACCAGCGGCTATCATCACGCTCTCGGATTGTGCTCTCTGCCATTCTGAGTCAGGCTGGAACTCTGTAAAATATCATGTGCTTGCATCATCCCCCCATTGCAGGCAGAATTGTGTGTGAAACGGTTAAAGAGGAAACACTGGTTGATGATCCTCATAAACATGTACTTATTAGTATACTCTTTGAAGTAGGCCAATAACTAGGACATGCTGTAATGATGAAATTTTGAGCAATCATACTTAGCTTTGTGGCGAGGAAGTTATAGATTGCCACGCTGCATGTCAGCTGTCCATCTTCAGTAGTCAAGTATGGTAACTTTCCCAAAGGTGCGTCTACAGAATATGAGAAAGATTTATTGTTGAACAAGGTTTTGTGACAAGGATTAACGCAAGGAGTAACAGCTCCTTACAGCTCCTTGATTGAAGGTTAGCCTGTCTTGACCAGACCTGTCATGACAGGCTAGAATGACAGTGTAAGCCAATAGTGGAGAATTTTCTTTCAACAGAAGAAAGAAAACAGAATATCCATCATGGTTAACTAACAAACTTGTTAAAGTTACCTACATACCTTGCTTATGTTTTTCAAACCATTCTTCTAGCTCTATACGGTTGTCTTCATACGGCTGACCAGCTAAAGCCATCATCATCCTGATTGGCTGTCCCCGGCCATGAATGTTGAAATAGGTCAGCTTGTATTTAGAAGCGAGTTCTGAATTCCCCTCCATTTTTGCAGCTAGTGTCGATCTCACTCTTTGTCACTTGTTTGCCAAGTACTATCAGAACTAGTTGTATAGCCTAGGCCTGTTTGTATTTTGATAAACTAAATCCTTGAGTCAACAGGCTGTTGTCAATGAACTCGATGTATCACAGCTCGTAATTTCATCATATCACAATTATCCGAACCTTTGACCTTGTCAAACCAAAGATTATAATACTAGGACATGCCAGTCATTGGTCAAACTGAGTAATTATATTGGGCGTTGTTCCTTGACCACACTTACTTGCTAGCTCAGCAATGCAGGCAAAGATTATAAATACTCATTGATGCAGGTGTATCTCATCATTGGGATAAATTGACCTTTTTTTTCTGGATAATGCTTTTATAGTTTATAAATCAGAGGTTTTTCAAAGGATGGGGCCACACCATGCCCCAACTTTCTCACCCTTTGTGATTGGACAAATTTCTGAAATAAGGCAATGACTAAGAGGAACCCACCGTTGAAACATAATAATTGCAAGATGATGTTGCCAGTAGACTTAATGATAATTTATTATTGATTCTATGGCCGCATCAAAATGTTTTGTAGTCAGCTCTTTGACTTTTTCACAAGTGATATCATCTCGAAGTATGATTCCCATTTTGGCAATATGGCTGTCAACGGGAGTTGTTGGAACCACACTGGCAACCTTGAGAATGGCTAACTTTGAGCTTGGCGTTGCGGACCAACTGAAAATTAAAAACCTAATTTATTTTTTTGTGGATTAGATTGCGCTGCTATATTTGATCATTGGAAAAAATTTTTCAAGTATGCAACATCAATGGCACTTCTAGGGATTGTTGTGCTGAGAAATGCAATAAAAAAAGGTTCGGTGATTTCATCGACCTAACCATCATCCGCATTTGAAAGTCAATTCTTCTTTCATTTACCGCCAAAAGGGCTAGGTTGTCTATTTTCAAGATAATTAGAAAATTTATCATCTGATTCCATAGCAGTTATCCAGTTTTTCATCCAGTCGTTTGAGGTTCTCGCCTCTGGAAACTGAAAGCTCATAAATTCTGTCACTGTGTAAAGAACTATGTCTGCAACAGTTATCTGTCAAAAAAGGTCAATAATATATATTATTCATATCTAGTATTGCGGTTAACGAATAGACCGTTTTTCATGCTCTAATTTAAGCCTCTATTTGGAGTTGCCCTCTCTCCAGTTTGGTCCTTTTAACCCATGCTGCATAGGAAAAAGGAGCTGAAAAAGGGTTATCTTGAAAACCGCTTAAAATAGGATAAAAATATTTTTTGATTCCGTACCACTCAAAACTCACCGGGACATATTTTGGGAAATCATTTTGGTATTCTGATAGTCATTTAAATCAATTTCCGCCAGTTTTGCGGACAAATTTCATGGAATTTTTTATGAATTTCGCCACTTAAGTTGAGATTTATAAGAACTCCCTGATGATTTGGAAATTCTGAATCAAAAATCATTTTTATTCTATTATAAGCGGATTTCAAGATAACCCTCTTTTCAGCTCCTTTTTCCTATGCGGTGTGGGTTAAACGTACCAAACTGGAGCGAGGACAACTCCGAATAGAGGAAAAAATTAGAGCTCAGAAAACTGTCTATATAGTATCATCTTTGTGTCTTCTTGATTTCTTGAATCTGAAGCTTGCTGGAGTTGCCTAACCTTTATTTGAGGTTGGGAGAAACCTTTGTACATGGAAATCCCTGTATCGGTATAAGTTTGATCTATGAATTCCCTCTCATCAGCTTGATTGCAATCTGCAAGCGGTGCGGGCAGCAAGGATTATTGGGCGACAAGTTGAATGTCCCCTATTTCATGTCACAATATTACAACAGCAAACCAGAAATATATTCAGTTTCTGTACCTTGTCCCCAAAGATGAATTTTGCTCCGGGTTTTGCCATCATTGAAAAGAACTCATACTTTTTAGTTATTTCATCTTTTGCTGCCTGTAGCTTTTCCTTCATATCTTTCGGCTCTGGCTTGAACTGCAAGATGAACAAAAATCACAGTATCAGGTTTCGTCCAACGAGAAGCCAGAGTGAATTCTAGAGGCCAGAGTAAATTCAAGAGGACAGTGGGACTCATATCCAGGACCTCTCTTGCAAAAGATTTAAGTTTTTACCCACAAATCACCCATATTCACTCGCATGTAACAGCAGTCATTTGACATGTTACCTATATTCACACAGTTCTTATATTATTTACCATGTTATCGCCATGAAAAGATCGTCTCATGCTGATACCTACCTTATAGACTTTCCACATGAATATATCCATATGAATAGTCTGAGATAAATCACTCGCTGCTATCATCATGCTCTCAGACTGCGCTCTACACCACTCAGACTCTGGCTGGAAGCCTGTAAGTGAACACCATCACCATTGCTTCAATCTATCGATCAATGTGGAATGTCTATCTAGTCAAAGACTTGGATTGGACTTTGGATTTTGAATTGGACTTCGATTGGACTTCGATGGTTGATTAATTGAAAACGTGGGTGTTAACATTTGCATTATTAGTGAGCTTGTAACAGAAAAGTTTCTTCTTATTGAGAGTTCCAAATTCTGATTTTGTTGTACCAAATGAAGCTAATTGTTACTAGCCAACTCACCTAGCTTGGAGCCCAGATAATTGCAGATAGCTATGGTATCATGGAGATCTCCGTCTTTAGTTGTTAGAATAGGCAGAGAAGGGCTTGGCATCTCTGTAAAGTAAGAAGAAGTATAATTTAGGCTAACATCTCCCAGAATGAGGAGCATAACAAGTAGTATACAAATGCTATGACTATAGACAAAAGGAAAGCAATATCTTCAAGCATATCGCTGTCAAATACATCGTCAAGCCAAGTTTGAGAAGGTTTTGAACAACAAAGCGCCACAGACTGCCAAACAACATGCACACCGGTGGTGGTTTTGTAGTTACATCTTAACATAATTGCTCTAGGAGCTGTCTAGGCACACAGACTCGCGTTTCATGCAGGACTGCAACCTCACTTACTTTGGCAGATGTCTGAGCATACAGACTCGCTTTATTAGCAGGACTGCAATCTAACTTACTTGCTTTGACCTCATCAAACTTCTGACCACCTAGAGTAAGCAGCATACGGATCGGCTCCTGTAGCCTGCCCCTCACAGCAAAGTATGTCAACCTGTATTCGGCAGCCATTGTTGCTCTCTAGCACTTTCTAACACTACGTCTGATCGTGTCACCTGGAAAGATATGGTAGGACAATGTTTCCTTTGTTAGTAAAAAGACTGAAATA
This sequence comes from Membranipora membranacea, assembly GCA_914767715.1. Lineage (NCBI taxonomy): Eukaryota > Metazoa > Bryozoa > Gymnolaemata > Cheilostomatida > Membraniporidae > Membranipora > Membranipora membranacea. The sequence continues at coordinate 12,506,883 of OU612073.1, read as the reverse complement.
AAAAAAAATTATAGCTGCTGATAACGCTGCATATTATGCTTAATTTCTGCGGTCCCCTTCTAGAAAACTGTCTCAAATTTATCAAACACAGGAGTTCAGATTAGTGAGATTGACTTTTGTCTGCAGCCGGCATCAATTTAAGATTTCACTCACCGGGATGTACTAGTGACTAGTCTGATAATGATGGTCTTTGCTGATAGTAATAGTTGGTATTTATTGGTCCAGATTTAAAACTGAGCTGTTTACAGAGCGTCATCTTCATTATTTACATATCGCTGATAAATTATCAGATAGGAGATTGATAAAATGACAGCTCCTCCGGAGAAATGATCACATACATGTAAAGGCTAGAGCCATTCTAATCTCAGATTTTTATATAACCAAATAGTATAAGAGGTTGACTGCTTGCTTGCTATATTAAAGTATAATTTTCGATAAAAGCAACATGCAATTTGGTCATTTATTTCTGAGAAAGGACCAAAAGAAATATCACAGAAAGCTAGTCTCCCGTCACATCCTCGGGAGAACAAAAATTATATAAGCAAGCACTGATCACTGATCACTGAGCAGTGAGCACTGTGCACTGAGCACTGTGCACCGAGCACCGTGCGCCGAGCACTGAGCTTCTGTTTGAAGATCTCATGCCCTTAGACGCCATAATGGCTGGGCTCCCTGTTTTGGAGATAATTTGAGAATTTTTCATCCGATTCCATTGCTGTAAGCCAGTTTGATGTCCAGTTATTTGTGGTCCGCACTTCAGGAAACTGACAGTTGATAGAATCTGTCACAGTGAAGAGAAGTATGTCTGCTACTGTCATCTGTCAAAAGAAACTCAGGGAAATGTTAAAAGTTCACTCGTGGAGGATAATATTTTCTCCTATATATAAGATGGTTGCAGGTAGTGTAGGATTGATTGCATGTGACTACATGAATTTCTCGCCAGTTGGAACTATTGGGCATATCGTCTAAAATCATCCCGTCCAATCAAGGAGTTAGAGACTTGGTCCAATACAGCAGAGAATTCTAAGTGCCCCTCTTACCTTGTCACCAAAAAGGTATTTTGCTCCTGGTTTTGCTGTTTTTGAGAAGAATTCATACTTCTTAGTTATCTCATCTCTTGCTGCCTGTAACTTTTCCTTCATATCCTCCGGCTCAGGCATGGCCTATCAAATAACAATCAAAAGTGTGGTATAATCCACTACGGTGAGACCACTACCAGTAGGGAGGGGGGGCTGTCGGGCAGGCAGCCAGAGCCTTGGGGGCACAGACTACCGCTACAGTGAAATATTACTCATTCAATAATCGTTTATCATTAGAGATTGTCATACCAGGTGTTCCATCTGGAGCTAGAATATCTGAGTATATTTAGGGTTTTGGAGTTAGGATTAGGATTGGTGGTTAGGGTAAGGGCTCGATGTTTTAAAGGGTCCCTCTGGAGCCATTGTTCACAATCTTGTAGTTAACTCAGGAAGTTTTATATTTTGGGTAATCATAGATGCCTTAGGAATGACATGACACATGTGTATATGTATATCTACCTTAGTAGAAAAAGATACATAAATAGATTGCATGATAATGCAGACTAACCCTATATACAATGTATATATACACTTACCTTAGATACAGTGTATATATACACTTACCTTAGATACAGTGTATATATAGACACACCTCATATTACAGCATATCTATACACTTACCTTATATACGGTGTATATATTCACCTACCATATATACAGTATATTTATAGACATACCTCATATTATAGCGTATCTATACACTTACCTTAGATACAGTGTATATATAGATATACCTCATATTACAGAGTATCTATACACTTACCTTTAATACAGTATATCCACATACCTTATACACAGTGTATATATAGACGTTTACGCTTATAAACTGAGATAAATCATTGGCTGCTATCATCAAACTCTCAGACTGCGCTCTATACCACTCAGACTCTGGCTGGTAACCTGTTACGTAATGGGCAAAAATATTGATTAGGATGAATTGACTTGTTTTTTCAGGGCCTCCACTATTCCTCTTTTCGGACAATACCACATTTTAAGGAAAAGTTCCATGACTTACTCACCGAATTTGGAGGCCAGATAGTTACAGATGGCCACTGTATTGCATAACTCCCCATCTTTAGTTGTCAGAATTGGCAGAAAACCGAGTGGTGTATCTGAAAAAGCGGCAATCACCTTTTTGAGTTATACATATGAACACACGTGGCGACATTGTAACTTTCACAATGCAAGACAACTACATAGAACTTAGATAGAAATAACCCAAAAACTTCTTACATCAGTTAGGCTAATCAGTCAGAGGTTTCCAGAAAGCCTTGTAGTCTCTTATTGAGTTTGGGAGCGGGGTTGCCCCGCCCTGACAAGCTCAGGATTTTATTACTGTCAGTTTATTAGTGCACACCAACTCACTGGTTTTCATAGTTGGCCATTCCAAATGTCCAACTTTGACGTCATCAAACTTTTTCCCTGCTAGAGTGAGCAGCATACGTATAGGCTCTCCTCTACCTCTCACACCAAAGTATGTCAGCTTGTACTCCGACATTGTAAGGATCCTCAGTCTATCACAATCTGCCTATCTACACGACATCAAAACAATCAAGTGATATCACTGAGTGCACACTTTTAGGTTGTGTTTATCCATCAATTGCTTATTCAAGGCGTCTTCTTACAGTCAAATTCCGGGGGGGGGGGGGGCGATTCTATCGCAGCAGTTATCATGCTGTCAGGCAACACCCTGTATGTGAAAATGGTGAACTAACACGGCAAGTATTCGGCTTAATGAGCATAGATAGACACTTCTCACTAACTCAAAGTTTCACAGCAAAGCTTTGCCTAATGATTCGACCGTGTTTGCCTACACGAAGCTGGTGATTTAAGTGCGAGCTTTGTTACCCAACATATAGGGCCACTCCCCTCCTGTCCAGAATTATCATACCTCAGTGGTCCCACCTAGAGCTCAGGACGCCCTGAAGAGCAGCTATGATCTAAAGGTTACTTTACTGTGGGCGCAAGGTGTCTTATATTCAAATGAACAAAAAGCTTGTCAATCAGGTAAATGAGCATGAGCCTGTATTGTACTAAGGAGTTTGAGACAACTCCTTGATCGTACTAACCTGGCTGTAGAAGTGGACTCTCCTGATAGTGGCAGTATAATGACAATAATAGTGATATATAACTAAGCTGTTGACACACAAATATGTTATTTACACATCAAAGATATTATAATAGGCCTGATAAATGATCCCGAGTTTGGACTGTATGTTTTTTAGTTTCTTTTCAATATTGCTCAAAGGCCCTAGCCTTGTCACAGGCCAAAAACTGGTGGCTCAGTGACAAGGCTACAAAGGCCCTAGATCTAAGCAATGAAGGGAGTTCATTGAGAAGTGACAAGCACTGTTGCAAATTATGAATGACCAAGCGCTGTTTCGTTTCGTCACGATTAGACAGTTAGATATTTTGTTTTGATGAGGTATTGTCAGCACTAGAATGCTGATACATAGTTTGATATTTTTATGTTTCACCTGTTGCAAGATAATAGTAAAATTGTGTCACTATCCCAAATACTTGGGCCAAAATATATTTATAAAAGATTTAAAAATATTTGTTATAAAGATAGATATTAGCAATGACTATAGATCAGTACATTGTTGAAGTTGGAGGACTGGCCATCTTGTGAAATTAATTCAATTATTTCAATTATTTCAGTCTAATATGACGAAGAAATAAGATTCTGTGTTGGCAATCAAAGTGCATATATTACGAATCAGACGCTTTGTTATTGCATGTGCATCGTCACTCATGTGCCGAGGGTTCCAGGATTTCTGTGTTTAAGGTAGTGTGCGAACTTTTCGTCTCCTTCCATATTAGCCAGCCATTTAACTGTAAAGTCGTTCAGCGTCCTGGTCTCAGGGAATTTGACATTGCAGAAATCTATTGTGTTATACATCACAAAGTCAGCCACTGTCATCTAAAATACAAGTTGGCGGTAAATCTTATCTAACAATTTCAATTAAACAAACGTTTATATGCTCATTCCTTGCTGAGCATGACAAGCCAGATGTCTGTTCAAAAGTCGGGCACAGCTTGATGAAACTATATTTCCTTTGGGTGAACATTTCAGTGACTTGGTCATCGCATTGAAAGACCCCCTTGGATCACCAGCATATACACTACTGAGTTTCTTTTGGTCCGTCAATCACAAGCTTCATATTAAATGGATTTTTATGAAAAGTACCGTTGGTGACTGTGTAGGCCCCTTTCTTTCTGAGACATAATCAGTTCATACTTCAGTTATATTGAGCCCATATTATTGTGTCATGAAAAGCATTTTAAAATCAAGCTCAATCCATTTTCTATCCCTACCATATAGCTCGGGTAATTTCTCATGCCATCCAGAATAAATGCATTGAATATGCTCTAACTTGTTTGCACTTGGCAAAGAAAAAGTATCTCGGTAGGCATTCATTACCTTTTCACCAAATAGGAAGGTAGCACCGGGTTTAGCTTTAGATATCGCAAAGTCGAGGCACTTCTTTATCTCTGCTCTCGTCTCTGTCATATTTCCTTCAATGTTATCTGGAATCGGCTCATACTATCAACAAAGATAGAATATGTTACAAAATATTTCTCCTGTGTCTCAGTTGACAAGTGTAAAGGGTGATGTTGGTCGGTCGGAAAATTTTCCTATTTTTTAAGTATTACAATAATATATATATATATATTACAATTTTTTATAACGAATTAAGTAGCACTCACATTATATACGATGAAATAGTAGACTTTTCTGCTTTTCATAACCATTAAGTCTAGACCAAGTTTGGTACATTTCCCTGCATTCAGAGTGGTTCGCTCTCCACTGGTCACGCTGCAGCCAAAGGTGTGATCAGTGTGACCCGTGGAAGGTAGCAACTGAAATACAGGTAATTGGATTAAACTTGGTCTAGATTGAGTTGTACTCACATTATAAACAATAAAATAGTAGACTTTTCTGCGCACCACCTCTAGTAGATCGTTGAGTGTGATCATTAATGCCTCAGATTGAGCTCTCTCCCAAATACACTCCGTGTTCCATCCTACAATCATATCAGCCTTCAAATTGAATTGGCATTAGAAGATGTCTTACTGCTCAGACTAGCAAGAGACGAACATGGCTCCGCTGTGTGCATCAGCAGTAGTTGTACAATAATAATCATGATGTTTACTCCGAAGGCTCAATGTGTAAATTAGCACGAGTTAAAAGACTGGGCAATGTTGGGCAATGAAATCAGGCCACTGTGATGAGGCGAACTTAGTTTCTTGGCTGTATACTTACCAAGTTTGTTTGCTAGGAAGTTGTACATAGCCATGGTAGGAGCCAGCTGTCCTCTCTCTGTCTCTAGTATGGGTAAAAATCCAAGCTCTGCCTCTATAATTACAAAGTTTTAATATGTCAGGATATTATGTTCGTGCTTGTTACGATGCAACCGCAGTAGGCCTATACAGATTCTTTTTTGTGTGACAATGAGCTCGAAGAAGGAGAAATGATTATGTTTATAGATAGATGGTTACTTATAGAAGCTTTGTGTGGGTACTATCAAAATTTTAAGAGTGTTCCCCAAACCTAGTTCCTCTTGCTGTCCATTTTGAAGCTTTATTTTAAGACTTGTTCCAGTACTTACTTGGTTTCATGTCTCGCTGCCACTGCTCCAAAGTCAGCCTTTCATCTATGAACTCTTGACCTGCCAGAGTCATCATCATCCTAGCAGGCTCGGCCCGTCCACGACAGTCAAAGAAGATCATCTTGTACCATGTTTTATCCTCTGTTGTCACACTCGCCATTGTTAGTGACATAGTTGTAGCTGGTATTACTATTGCTGCAAGTAGTGAGCTGCTTGCTGTGATATTTCACTTAGCAGTTCACTTTTCTTCCACTATATGCTTGAATGTATGAATGAATGACTATCATTTGATAGCATCAATTAAGAGTAAACAAAGTAGATAAACATTAGCTAGGCCTTGATTTACATGTAGTGGTGACATTCTCCTCATATAATGACACTTGCAACCAGGTGATTGTTTTGCAGGGTGTAATTCGCCTTCACAACTACTTTTTTGTGTTGTTACCCCAAAACAAGAAAAAGGTGCCGCTAGGGTGTTATATTCCTCATATGCTTTGCACCGCATAACACTTCCCACCCTGTTCTATTAGCAACACTTTTGGCATTGTGGTATGATGCAAAATATTATGAGATGTATGCCAACTCCTTATTTATTTTACAGACTACGTATCGAGTTTGGACTTGAGTAAGGCGTCCCCGCCTCGCAGGATCCTGGGCTTACTCAGTACTATTGTTGTGGTGATGGAGAAATTATCTCATCTACTCAAATCTCATCTCTCCAGGATCCTTAACCTTCTGGTGAGCACAACAAGCCCTGCGGTTTTATTTATCCGATGGTAGCTTCTTATGAAACCAACCATATCTAGATACATGCATACATACAACGCCTCAAGTGTACTTGTCAGTTTAGACTGCAATTTCAGGAAAGCAGATGCCAAGGTTGAAACTTCAAATTCATACATTTCAGGTGTGTTGAATCCTTTTACATGCCAAGGTTCTCTGACCAATTAAAATTTAATATCAGCAGACTGGATGTCTTGTTGTCCAATGCCCTTGAAATGGTGTTTGAGTGGCCGTGCACAACTCCTTTTCTTGGGTCAAACATTACATGTATCAGTTTTGTTTTTCATAATTTAGTTGAACATCACAAGGTATGCAGCATTTCTGTTGGATGAGAAAAGAGAAGAGATAAATTACAAAGCTATCAACACCATGAAAGTAGCCAGGCAGACTGCTATCAAGTGTATCGCTGAGGTATGTGAAGACATTGATTATATTTTTAAATAATTAATATTTAATATTTTTATTCAATTTAAATTTAATTTAAATTTTAATTTTTTGCTTGCTCTGGCACATTCGGAAGAATATTATTTTAATGATGAAGATTGGTGTCAATAAATGTTAAAAAAAAGTTATTATAATTTACATTCTCATTACAATTTCACGACCGCACTCCCAATTCATTATTAATTATTTGGTTAGATGTGACAATAAATTGAAGCACCCAAATATAGGGTCGACGCTGCCTTGTTGCTGCTCTTTGTTGGTTGTTTAATATGATGTCGTAAATTGACTTTCTCTCAGTAGGACCCACGGCGACAAGCACATACTGCATATAAAGGAAGGGGGGGGGGGAATCTGCAATGCTGTGTCTCAAAAACACCTCCAATAACTTCGGCTTTTCAAAACTCCCTCTAAAGCTTTGCTATCATGTAGCATTAATTTGTATAATAATATGTGATGTTGTTGCAGTTTATGGATAAGAACACAGATTATGCATACTCGGAGACAGAGGTTGAAGATGTGTACAATGTAGCTGTGTGGCCTCAGCTCCCTAAATTAGCATATGAGGGGACATCAGCACCAACCTCATTACTAACTCTCATAGAAACCTGGTCTAGATACCAAAGGTGCAGTACAACATTGCTGTTTGGCTATTTTCTTCATTGAGACATTGGATATTATGATTCTTAGCACCATTGTCTTTATAATATTATATAAACCACCATGTCCATCAATAGAGAAAGTTAGATCCATTCTGCCTGCATTTTAAGTTGCTACTATCCTATTCCAGGTAGGGGATCAAGAGGGACCAACTCCAAATGCAAGCGAGTTAGTTCAGACTTGTTTTACTCCATCCGTCAATCCCCGATATGAAGTTATTTACCGGTACCAGGAGTTGCCCCCACGAGCCTGATTTATATGGTTGTGAAAGGATTGCGACCGCAATGTGTGCAGCGGCAATTATAGTTCACTCTTTTTCTTCTGATTCTCAGTTTTTCTTTCATTTCAAAAATCTTTCCCTTTACAATTTTCAATCCTTAAATTTCAATTTAACTGAAGTTATAAATACAAATTCCACATTTCAGGTATATACCGATGTTACTAAAATTAGACCCAGTGTCCAACACAGAGTACCCACTCTCCGCTGTCATGAAGCTACTCTCATCTAAGGTATGTAAGCTCTCTGTGGGTTCTGTCATCATGGACCTAGTAGAGAATATACTGGACTTCCACTCAGGGACGACGAGAGAGGACATGCAGACGGAGACTGATAATAAGAACGAGCTTATAGTACCTGTCGGAGATGTCGTAGAAGTCGATGATTCTGGTAGGTGACAATTTGCATTTGGATTCAATTTTTCATTCAATGATCGGTTCAGATTTTAAAACACGATAAAATTAGCGGATAGAGCCCATTGCGCAGAAGAAAAGCTAATCGAGGCATGTGTTTAACGGTTTCAATGTTTTGATGAATGTTCCTTAACATGTTATGTGATCATTTCTTTTGCTAGATGGCCATTGTTATTGTAATTCAACTCTGCTTGCGATCCCTACCTTAACCTTACCAATTTAGACAAGATAAATGATTGAAAATTGACCTAATAGATGACCTATGGCTTCTCAGATAGCTTTACCATATACCCTGAAAGAGTAAGGAATTCTAAGGAAAAGAATTCTCCTTTTTACATAAGCTTGAAAATTTATTGCGAGATGGTGTTTATTTCTCCTCTCAACTTCATATAGACTCGCACCTTGGCTTTTTCAAATTAGGGCTAGCCAGCATAGAGTCCCGCCAACACTCAACTAAGATGGTATTTGCACCTTTCGAATACCACTATCACAATCAAGTCATAGGATTTATCTCGTTTCATCTCTTGTTTCTCAGCTGGAAGTTATGAGGTTGGTATGCTGACTCCACATTTACATACCATCATCCAATACATCAAGGGAAGAGTATCCAGAGCCTCTCTCAAGGGTAAAAGTCACAGTGCCTTCCCTATGAAAGAGCTCAATATCCTCAGTGTGTAAGTACTGGTAATACATCATATCACAACTTATAAGTACTGTACTGGTAATACATATCACAACCTATACGTACTGGTAATACTTATCACAAATTTCAATACATACCCTTACAGTAAAATACATATAAAGATTATCCAAAGACCAATGCGTGTTCTGTTCAGGCAATTACTTGTAAAGCTATGTCATAACTTTATCATGAGATAACTTTATCACAAGCAACTGCCCGACTATAACAGGTATCATTCTTTGTGTAGTCTTTAAATAGCTTGCAGCAAATGAAAGATTTAAGTATGATTTATTCCTGATACAGTAGACAAATTCTTGTTTTTTATTTGTCTTCTAATCTTCCTCGAGAAGATGATATACTAATATCTATTCAAAAGATAATTTAATTGCATTAGCCCAGAATGACAAGTAAACACCTTTTTGTTGCATCGTCTTAAACCACCAAAAACAAGGTGTGAATCATGAGGTGCTGACTCTATTTGTATCTTGTAACGTCTTTATTATTTGCTTTTACTCAAAATCTGTATCTCTATTTTCATTAAGCAGCGAAGCATTAAAACTTTCTTGTCTTTTTCTTACAGGTGTAGTCAATATGTTGATGCTCCCGAGCTTTGTGCTGCGCTGCTCAATCAGTTATTACCCTTCCTAACTACTGGATCAGGACGCCTCTCTGTGGAGATACAGTGCGGTATCATCAAAACCCTCGCTAGTCTGGCCAGGAAGACAGAGGACGTCAATCAACATCTGTGGTAAAGTTTTCTTCTCACCAGTGGATTATTTCTTTTTTTTGCCATTTAGGCTTTTGTCACACCTTGAAAGACATTAGAGATGATGAATTTTTTCTGACAATAAATGTATTATTATTCTTGTTGTGTGTTTGCGTTGTGTAGTAATACGATGACTGTTAGCAAACTGCAGACCACATGATCAGGCCTTTTAATGATCATCGGAGATACCTTATCGATTGTCTTAAGAGAACACTCTGCATGTCAAAAAATGAGGATGAATATGTAGTTTCTATCGTGAATCTTTGCTTCATCATTCAGATTCAGACTTTGAATTAGCCTGGGATTCAGGCCAACGATGGGCCTAGTCACAAACCAACACACCCAACCTGAGTAGATAACTCCGAATTGTTGGACTGAATCCCAGTCTAACTTTGAATCTGTCTCTAACTCCTTTTAATAGTTGTGGTTCTTTTTCCCGTTCACAGTAAGTTAGCGACGTTATGCTCTACACTTACAGAGAGACTCTCTCGTATGCAGCTCGTCACCATGTTTGATTCACTCAAAGATCTCTCTACGGAATGTAAAGAAGTAGCAGACTTCACTAGAGATGTGAGTATTTACATCTCTTCCATATTGTCTTATGTACATACATATATACTTACATGCGTATATACATATAAGGAAATGTGTTGATAGCTAGAGGTTGAACATACAAATACGAAATAACGCAAATTCACATTGATAAACTCACACATGAAGTAATTTATGAAGAAATTTATGATCATTTTATTATCGAGTAATTAAAAAGGGAGAAAAAAAAGAGAGTAAAGTACACAAAGATAAATTACAGGAATAATGAAAGTACGTTATTTTATTTCCAAGGTAAATGCGTTTGACCGATCCAGGATAGAAGAACCAGACTATGACTCCAGACTTGGCGTACTCAGAGAGATTATGTGGTGGGACTATGAGAAGTGTCCGCTATCACTTATAGTCGCTATGATACACAATATGTGCTTCACTATCAAATATGTAAGTCTGCTGCATTGTATTAAAATTATCGTGGATTTATATTATTGTTAAATTGCTATTCATTACCAAAATTGTAATGCAAAATTCTTGAGCTTTGTGTGGCATGATGTTCAAAGAGTATGATTCTGCTAAAGATGTTGTTTTGGTACAACAATTTCTAACAACTCCCCCATAGTAGATGATAATTCATGTTGAAACTGCTGAGAAATCTCTTAACTTGTATATTTGGAAGTTGTTTCAAGATGATGGATTACATTTTACGGAAAAGTGCTCACACTGGGATTCATGAAGTTTGCGGGGTCATACAAGATTTCGTAAACAAACTATTTTGATAATTTGTTTATATACTAAAAAAATATAATGAATAATAATAATATAATTTCACAGGTTGATGACATGGCTCTGAGAGACAGCTCTTCAGCAGCGATACAGACTATAGTTAAGAAGATGCCGGAGGTACACTATGACAAGGCTATCAATGGTCATCTAGTACCAATACTCAGAGTCGGTATACAGATCAGAAAGGACACTGTCAGGTGAGAATTAGATAAAGTTTACTCCAATCTCTTGCATTCCAGTTGCACCCTTCCCCTTGACATGACCAGTGGAGGGGAGCAACTCCGAACGCAGGCGAATGGACCAAAATTGGTCAAGGTGAGACTAGGTGCAGAGATAGCTGTTTATTAGCTTATTAACAGGGTGATAATATTCATAGATTTAAATTTAGCGGACTGGCCAAGTATTGCTGAATTCAACAGTTTATGATAGCAAAATGAGCTTTGATTGAGATAACGTCATGATTGACAGATCACCGCAAATATTGCGAATATAGCTGAACATTTCCATGCCATAGGGAATTCTTTGCTGGCGGTGCTTGACATTGAATGTGTAGCAGTTTGCAGGGTCAATGTGTAATATGGGAGAATGAGTAGATATAGACTTGTCACACGGCTACTTTTTTGTTTTGGGGGGTAGCCTTGTATTTTTGGACATCGAATGAGAAGTTCTCTTCCATTTTGTAGTTCTATATCTACATACTTTTCACATCATTACCGAACTAATTCAGTGGAATCAATTTGTTTTTATTCATTTTGTTTATGGGGAAGGTAGTCGTGTGACAAGGCTAGAGTAGATAGGTTAGAAGTTTGACCTGTCATTTTGCAGTGCTTACATAACGCATCTAAAATTGTCCATTATCTATTCTATTTTTCTACAGCTGCATACAGTTTGTTTGAATTTTACATTTCAGGACAGAGTTCTTGGCCATTTTGAGAGATATGGTTAGCAGTAGACCAGAGTTATACAATGACATGGTTGGCTTATCTAACGATGAGAATCTGGATGATGATTTCTGGGAGAATATCCGACATATTCAGGTAAATTCTACCATAATAAATTAATACATATTTCAATGTATCTGTAGTGATATAATAATTAAAAACTTATCTTATCACAGTAAGATTTGCACTTCTCACACAAATCTCTTGAAAAATATCTTGTCAGCTTGCATAACCTGGCTAAGACTTTTTATCCTACCCAACCAAATACAATTGTTTGAAATCAGTGATTTTGGACATATTTGTGGCATCCATCACACCGTTGTATTTGTCCTGCATCTATCACGTTGTTGTATTTGTCTTGTAGGTATCACGTCGTCTAAAGGGACTAAACAGACTGATGAGACATTTAGACAAAGTACAGATGAAGAGTACGACGCTGACTAAGTACCTGTTGCCTCTTGTCTTCTCATTCATCAAGGTCAGTCTCAGGTCACAAGGCCAGTCTCAGGTCACAAGGTCAGTCTCGGGTCGCAACCCGCTGCAGAGATTAAAATCGTCCAACAACCATCTGATATGAAATGTTGTTAAATTCTTTCTGCTAAAAGTATCTGATATAAAAGAAAGCCTTTGACAATAAGAAATAATATATTATGTGGGATATAAAGCAGATAGTCCAGGGACTAGAGTGACAGCTGTCGCAAGTTTCCTAAAGGTTAATGGGAGCTTCTGATGAAGAGTTATTATTTAAATGTATATGTAATTATTTGAAATTATATTTTTTTTTCTCTACGGCCATGTTGAACAAAGCTTGATATTTTTTTAGGAAGAGTCAGACTATCACAAGAAGGATGCTATGCTTGATGTGTGTATCGCGACAGTTGGAGCTTTGTGTAAACATTTGCCGTGGTCTGCATATAAAGCACAGCTGAAACAAGCAATGGTACTGCTTGCAAAACTCCACAGCAACAAAATGACTGTCAGGTTAGAGGAAACTCCCTGGTTGAAATAAGTTTAATATATTTAATTGACTTTTTTGGAGTTGCTCCCTCTCCACTGGTCAGTTGTGACCATAAACCTAAAAATGACTATTTATATGTTTAGGGTTTCCACGCACTCATCATGGTCATCTAGTTTGCTCACCTTTCCCTGCCATGTCCTGATTGGGCTGCGTGTTACTGCCCGACTCTCAGTTTCACCAATCGTTTCCATCTAGCTCGATACACTTTCATCAGTTCGGTCTAGATCTGGCCAATCATCTAATGGCCCGATAATGAAGCGGTTGAGAAATTGGTGTAGGTTTCTGGGCTATGTTTATCAGTAATCATTTGATGCCACAAACTTTGGAGTGGCCACTACAACAGTTGCATACTTAAAAAGCTGATATCCGGCTGTTACACAGCAAAAATATTGTAGTATAGTATAATATAGTTCTTGTATTAGTATGACATCAGGGGTTTAAACCTAGGATTGTGATGATCTCTTATCGTAAAGTAACCTGTAGTATACTGTTTATACTTGTAGACTGATCTGCACTATATTAGACTCATTTCACTATGATGTTAGCCTCAGTACTTACACTGAAGCTCAAGTCGGGCAGAAAATAACTACAGGCGCAGGTGAGAAACGACAGAAGACTGAGGCCCAACAGGAGATTGTACCTCAAAATGAAAGGCCATTAGAGCGACCCTCTAATGTAAAACCCGGACCTGCGTCTGAGGCTATGATCATAGACTTAGAACCTGCGGAAGTTAATGATGATGTGGATGAAGGAATAGATGTAAGATTATGATTTCAGACCTTATAACTGATGCAGATGTTAGTTTGATCACCAGAACCCATCCTGCTAGCACAGTCCTTGAGCAGTTTTATATCAAAGCTTGGGTTGTGTTCTCCAGATTGTAAAATCATTAATCTTGTCCAAATTGATGCATTGAAGCTGCCGCACTAATTATCATAATAAATACATGTCTATTTATATATCTATATATTAAATTATATATTTATTTATCACTATGTGTATATATATATTTATTTATAGCTTGACTCGGAGACACATGACAGTAAGTCAGTAGATTCTGAATCTGTAATATCTACACTGGTGAAATGTCCGCCTGATGTGGCCACTAGTATACACTCACATGTGATCGGCTCCCTGCTACCACAACTACATGAGATACTGAGTAAGAAAGCTACTGGTGACGACCTTCACAAAGAAAACAAAACTGTAAGTTATCAACTGTGTATAGACAAAAAGTAAACAATTTATAAGGCTGATTTCTGCATACTTCGGTTCATGGTTTAATTAATGTTGTTTCCGGATTAGGTTAGGTTAATTTTACCTACAGTTGGTGTTTAGATCAAGTTTTATCAAATTTGTCTGCACTTGGAGTTGTTCTACTCGGCCTATTGCTGAAGACTAACAGTTTGATTGTAAGTCGACCGAAATGCAGGCATATTGGATCTAACTTGATCTAATGAGCGTGTAGGTAGAGATTTTTTGGACAAGATAGCTACCCATTGAGGCAGCTCAGCAAATTGCTCAATGTGTCATATGATGTGCTCTCATTCTACTATCTATGTATGTATTCGTAAATAATATAGACTGTTTGCATAATAATTTTCGGACTAAGTAGAGTGTAATGATCGACCATCTACTTTGTACCTGCGATGTCTGTATACTAGTACTATTGGTATCTCGCTTTAGATCAATTTTGAGTCAATTTACCTGCAGAGGTGATGCGACGAGATGCGCTCCGAATTCAGGCAAACTGGATCAAACTTGATCTAACCATATTTTGTGTCACAAAACCCAGACTTGGCTCTCATGTTTGACGCTTGCTGTTTTGTGAATATTTTAGATACATCCCGACCAAGCTGAGGTATTGAGGATTCCACTAGCTGTCGCCATAGTTACACTACTACAAAAGATTTCAAGCTCTACACTGGAGCGTCATCTTCCAAGGTTAGCCTAACTCATAAACAACTCTTTGCATAAACAACTCCTTGCATAAACAACTCCTTACATAAACAAACCTTGAATATCTTGTGACACCTTGGTATAGATTGTTCAGATATCCATCTGTTGAAACTGTGGTGTTCAGGTTTCTTGGTTAAATCAAGCTAAATCAACAACAACAACAACGGTTAGGTTTGTCCATAAACATATAAATACTATATTCATAATATGTCTATGGGTTTGTTACATTGATTTGGTAAATTTTCATCTTCAGCGTGCTGGCAAAAGTGTGTCATTTTGTGAAATCTCGAGCAGAGGACATACGTGATGCCGCCAGACAGACCCTGGCTAGGATGTTGGCATGTCTTGGAGTGGAGTACCTCTATACAATAACAGAACATCTTAAATCTACTCTTACCAAAGGTCGGTATCAATTAAATATATTTGTATACATAAAAGTGACTGTTTATATATCTTACGATGACAATACTGTTTACAGGTAGAAATATGTATAATGTTGCTGAAATGGTTTTGGCTTAGATCTAAACAATCATTTACGTTACCTAAAAATGGAAACTGCACCTCTTTTATGGTTTATCAAGCCTCCATTGTCTATGCTGCACAATATTTAAATTGATTTGGAAAAGACGAGAATACTTTGGGCCACCATTGTCAAAATCATTCTGAAACTTTATATTCGTGTTGCTGATTTTAACACTGTGACTATTACCCTACAGGCTACCAGATTCCAGTGTTAGGATATTCACTTCACTACATCATCAATCAGAACACAAGTATAATAAAACCAGGAGACCTCTCCACTTCTCTTAACGCTTTAGTTCAGGTAAGTTAGATATAAAAATCAGATACCACTTGTTACTGCTATTATTACCTGAATCTACAAGCCTGTTGTGTCGTGATGTCCATCTTGTGTTCAGGTTCCTGCCAGTTTGGATCATAATAGCCTAACAGAAGTCAGTCACATGCCACGAGATTTCGAAAAACTTACGAAGCGCTCTCCTTCAAATTAAATTACACTGTTAGTAAGAAGATAGGAATTTTTTGAAATGTTAAATTCCAAGCATGCTCGTATGCAGAGGTAATCTTTATGCTTCGTTTATTCCATAAATATATATAAATACTTGGGTATGATTTATGTGTGTATCGTATATCCTTACTATAGTGCTCAATGTTTTTTTACAGATAAACATCGCTGGATTGTTTGGTCTCTCCAGTCAGGCTAAGGATGTAGATAAGCGAGACACTAGTAAGGAGAAGATAAGACCTCAGTACTATGAGCTCTTTGGTTTACTGGCTCGATTCTCTTCACCATCTACAATAGCTCTTATACTCATACCACTCAAAGAGGTAACTTACTTCCAAAAGTCAATATCAGATCAGCGCAATGCGGTTTTCTGGTATTAACTAGGAGATTAGTCTGAGCCCCCCCCCCTTGTCCCCCGCCCGATGGTCCCCAGCCAGGGAGGAAAAGCTCAAACTATCTTTTATGTTATGATTGACCTCATCTTTCAAAACTTTCATTAACTTGATGTATATTAAACTTTCTTTGTATGGCTGTTTGGGGCTTATGATAAGTCTCTATCTTTTTGAACATAAGATACCATACTAAACAGGACGCTAGAAATTGAAACATCTGCGTCTTTGTGTATTGGAGATGCAACATAGATGCATGTGAAAAAGTAACCGGAAAATAGCTATTACCTGGAATCCTTATTATAGCCGGTTGTATACATATTTATTGACCTGATACCTCTGGGAAACCCAGGTAATTGCATTGTGGGATACCTTGTCATACAACTCTTTACTTTAAAACATTTTGTCACTTGTTTCAATGCTTTTGATTTGCACAGAGGTTGGATGTGATACACAAAGCTAAAGATATGTCAAAGCTGAGGCAGAGTTTGGATAAGATAGCCGATGGACTACTACAGAATAGTGGCCTCACACCGCAACAATATCTCAAGTTTACCTACGGTCTAGTCACTGAGAGTCTCAACGAATTCTTCCTGTAAGAGTGTTTTCAGGCATCAGATTTTAGCCAAGCTGTTCATGTAGCCTCTTAGTTTAGAGACGTGCCAGAATCTGTTCAAATTGTGTTAGCAAATATAAGCGAAACAGCCTCGTCCCTGTGAATGATTAGGTAACAAGCCATGCTCCCACAATGACTGTGAGGTTCAGCACAAAAGGTCTCATTAATTATAGCAAATTTCTCAGACGCATGTATATTTTCAGGTCCTAGGACAGCAAAAATGTTCTAAAATAATCTCTCAGAAGGCCACAGCAAAATCAGCCATTAATCTACCAATGTGTTTAATATTGCCGTTTTCGTAACAAAAATTTATACCACTCTGATTCGGCACCAAAACTCATGCATAGTTGACAGGTGTAACAATTCAAGACGAGACGGGTGCACATAGCTGGATGTTGTTGACATCCAATCAACGCAACATGTTGAAACATTCTCAGTTGTTGTGTAGGTGTTGTGCATGTGATATCCCACAACAAACAACATATTGAATGTGTCATATCACAACTCGGCAATCTTGTTGCGTGTATTACAAGATACGCCAGGGTTTAGTAAGAGCGTTGCGTTAAATTGAGAAACTGGAATATTCATTGGCACATTACATTGGTCGTACCAAGCAAACCTGGGCACTGATATGTTCATGAAATTGGTGACAAAACGGAAATTATTGTGAAAGAAACCACATTAAGATATTGTATAAGGGTTTTGTAAGAAATCTTAGCTGAATTTGTTCCAATATGAATTCATAATATATATTCCATGTTTATTCTGGAGAAGAATAAGTCCTTAGGACTTGTACCCAGAAAACAGAAAAATTGATAAAAATATGGTGTAGAATTAAAAAGACATGTATCTAAAAATCAAGAACAATGACAGGTAAAATTACAACGTACACGCAGGCATTAATTAGCAGTAAAACATTACACAAGTTGAGGCTAGCTAGGAAAAGAAAAGTTAGAACAATGTAGCAGTAGGCTAAAATGAAATGATAAGAACTGACTCATTAATTGAGAAGTTTGAGGACGTGGCTCCGAGTGGCATTTTTGAATGTAGCAAGGGATTGACTCAGCTTAACATGATTGGGTAATTCGTTAAACTTCTGAGCACCGAAATTAGCTAAAGCAAATCTAAAATTTTCCTTGGATAGTCTAAACTCAGAACTTTTAGCAAGCCGAGTTTCACTAGTTAATTTCTCGGGGAGCAGATTGGCATCAATTATTGGGACTAAACTATTAACAATTTTATAAAACGTCAGCAGATACAAATATTCGAAACGCAAAGTTAAAACAGGGATGTTGTAGGTCTTTCGAGTATTATCTTTAGAACTGTTATAGTCTATAATTTTCAAACATCTATTCTCAATTTTTAAAAATTCTTTTTTGACATAGTCGTTTGTGGTAATTAAAACAGGAGAGCTGTATTCCAGATTAGAACGTATAAGTCCAATGTACCAAAGCTTAGCTAATTTAGGTGTCAGGAATTTTCTATTATGTTGAAAGTTGGTGACTATTGGATAAAGTTTTTGTTTAATTTTACTGGTATGAGATTTAAAATTTAATTTGTTATCAAGAATCACACCTAAGTACTTAATTTTGTCAGATTGTTTGAAAATGAGATTGTTAAATTTAAGTTCCGGAGGTTTGATGTTACGTTTATTAGAAATGGTCATGACATCCATTTTACCGCTGTTTAGAACAAGGCAATTTTCACTGTACCAACTGGATGCTTGATGAATGCTTTTTTCCATAAGTTTTGTGGAAATGTCTGGGTTTTCCCCACTGGTGACTGGTGACATAATGGAAGTTACTCTTTGGGATTTAAATGTCCACATAACTGAGAGGTGGTGTGAGGTGTAATCAATACTAATGACGCTTGTTTACAGAGATAAGCGCGCCCTGGCTAGGGCTCGAGCTGAAGAAAAGAGAAAGGCTAAGGAGAAAGGTAACCTCAGGCCCACTGATACACACATAGTGCCTAAAGAACCGGGGCGTATGCAACCCCTCCCTCCAACACTGAAGAAAAGTAACAAACATGTGCTGGTAGAGTTTGGTATGAAGGTGAGGATTTGTAGTTGTCTTCTCTGCTGACCATTTAAAACAAAAATGAGATGCCAGATTATTCGGTACAATTGGATTTTTATTGATTTTAATTTTGGCCGATGATCTGACTGTAGCGGAAACCGCTTCATGATGAAATTAGAAATTAACTGTGCCTGTATTGATGTTAGGAGCAAATTTCATTCAAAAACAAAACTGACTTATTGACGGAATATTTTTGAAGTATAAATCAATTAAACTGCTGCGGATTGCACAAAAGATCCTAGAAGCCTGAACCCAGAAAAGGGTTATTGTGTTTGCAATCTGGATTTGATATGATTTTCATTTTTTTTATTTATATATTTGTATATTACTCTCTATTATTTTGTTATTTATATCTGATATTATGTTTGTAGCTGTTTCACATGCTGATAAAGAAGGCTAAAATCTTGCACAGCAACGAAGAGCACTCTATGATGGTCGATCCGTTTGTACAGCCAATGACTGAAGCTCTTAACTCTGAACATATACCAGTACTGATAGAGTCTCTTATGTGTATGAACTTTCTACTCAAATTTAGAGGTATGTCTCAGTATGCAGGAGTCACCTACTGTCCATACATTTTGCTAAGTATCATACCATAGAACGAATATAGGTTAGGTTAGGTCAGGTTAGGTTAGCAGGTTAGCCTAGTGGTTAGCGGGTTGGATCATCCATCTGATGACCGGGGTTCGATTCCCGTGCATGTCCACTGGTGGTACCTGAGAAGCCGAGTTCGGTAGGGTGTTCCAATGAGTACCAGCGCTTCATGCGATGTAGGTACTGATTAGTCAGGGTCGGCTATAGAGTGCTTGGACCCAGTGCCCGGATGGTAATGATATAGTGTTCAACGCTTAGAAATACCCATTGTGGCTTACATTAAGCGGTATATAAATGAACTCATTATTTATTATTTATTATTATTTGCATGATTACATATAGCCTAAAACCTTGATTGTTCATGCTGTCATCCTGCCAAGGCTATGCTATCGAGGGTTTCGGCAGCGTTGGCTAATATTATTTCTAACTGCTAAGTGTGTGACACGAAATAATCTTGTTGTGGTCACATGATGAAATGTTTGTGCCAACTTGTCCCAGTGTAATACAGATGCCTCATGCAGAAATAGAGGAAAATACCCTTACAACATTGGTGAGTACCAAATTCCACCTTGCAACCATATCTCCAAAAATACCACAGCTCAGTTGTGGTTGACAATCTTCTTTTTTATACATTTATTGACAAAAATTGACATAATTAAACTGATGTCCTTCCAAATGTGCCAAAGCAGGCAAAACGATCCAAAATAAAAACGAAAGTGGGACATAGACGGCTCGGCTAAATACTATAATGTTTGATAGATTTTAATAACTTGATAGACTGTGCTCTTATATACCGAAAAAAATTTCCTGTTTGTAGGTTTACCTGCTATGGTAGAAAACATGGAGACTATAGTTAATCATTTGTTTGTTCTGCTGAAAACTTACAGTGCAGGAGGAACGACCGGTGAAAGCTTTACGTTATGTCAACTGTGCTTCAGGGTAAGTGATGAGATTTTGCTTACAAGGCGATGAACATGGGTACTCTACTCTACCTGCTGGAATTCACTTTTAATCAAAGATGATTCCTGGTGATGTTAACTAAACCTTTCGAACCACCATATTCCACTCTCTTGTGTCAGGCAGTGTCACCAAGGAGTTGTCTCTTACTCCTTGTTGTCACTTTCTTCTAATTGTATTTGTTTTTTTGTTTTTTTTAAGCTAGGAACTTTAATTTAAACACCATGTCAATAATGTTGTGCAGCTGAGATCAATTTTACTGAAAAGTTTTCACAAACACTGCATGGTGTAATTTGTTTCATATTGTCATTTTTTTTGCTGTTGCAACTAACAATGTGAGTAATTGGAGTACTCCCCCTCCAACCAAAAGACAGAAAATTGAATTGAAACAACATTGTTTGGAAAAGGGATCTGGATCTAAAGTAAAAGGTTTAGCTCCCCCCTCCAACATATTCATTACTGGCTTTTGCTTTCGCACTCTGCTAACCATACCTTACACCATTATATGTCACTTATACAGCTGGTATCATCGATACTGAAGACATGTAGCTATTACCAGTGGACTGAGGATAAAATAGAAGTCTTACTGACATACGCTGAGAATGATTTACTGGATTATAACAGACAGGCTACCGCTTTCTCACTACTAAAGGTGAGGCATCTTTATCTCAGGGAAGGTGCAGGTTCCTTTCATGATGACATCGAGATTACACTATTAACATGTGTATCTCTGATTGCAAGAGTCAATTTAGTAGCAGTACCTAACATGTACCCACCCCTAATTGATAAAATTGAACACGGGTCGTCACACCAAATTCCTTGTGATGGTACTCTTACTAAATGAATTAATACACTTTCTATCGATCAGAGATATACATGCAATAGTATATCATGTGATCAGTGTGGGTTCCTGGGCCATATTCCCTGCCATTTATCTCTCCTTGTTGGTTTAAGCCTTTTGAGCTGCCCACCATCCCGTTTTGTCTCCATATTTTCATATTCTGAAATGATATTTAGTCCGCCTCATCAGGCTGCCTCTAGAGGCTTCAGAATCTTCTGAAAACAAACTGTTTCCAGTTTCCAGTTTGTTTCCTGTTTTCCATAGTTTGTGACCGCCATAAACTAGTGCACCCCTTACTCACCAGAATAATATTTGCATTGCTCAAAGTTAAATTTGGCCTTCATCACCGTGCTGATTAAAGGTGAGGTGTCGGACAGCGCGTCGCCACCACCACTTGGTGACGCGTTTTCTGACGTGCTGCTAATGCATTGAGCTCTATTTATACGTAGTGACGTGATCTATGATCATGATCAAAGCCAGCTTGTGACTGCCATGTATAAATATAGTATATATGTTCGATTTTGTTACCGAAGATGACTTGTTTGTTTGTGATGATTTACAGGCTATTATATCTCGTAAGCTGCTGTGTAAGCTGCTATATGAGGTGATGCACAAAGTGGAGGAGCTATCAGTGAAGAGTGAGAGCGCCGAGGTCAGGCTCAACTGTCGACAGGTACACCACTAAACTTTACATCAACCGCTTTGCCTGCCTCTATCATAGAAGAGTTATTTATGTGTTTGGAGCAAAACTTACATTTACATTTACATTTACTCTACCCCATCAAGTTGTATAGACTTTCACTTTAGCTAATGAAATTGAAGCCTGTCTTGATAAGCATTGTTGATGCTTGCTAACTTTGAGTCATCCCCAAACTAGCTAAGATAAACTCTAGCTAACATTTTCTCCTCAGGGTTAGGGTCAGGGTTATTCAAAGCGCCTTTGCCTATTGCTATACCTAAGGCTTCCTGCACACACCTCTACCTTCACGCTTAGATGATACATCACAGCCCTGTATGAGGATTCATAGTTCATTGCCACCATACTTAGCACCTATGATGTTGTGAACTTTGAATCTCCATTAGTAGCCCGAAGCCCAATAATGTCGTTAGCTTTAATCATCATATGCATTAGTATGTTCAGTTTTAACATTAATTTTCAAAGTGTCAAAACGATATTGAACACGGAAGCATTACGCACGCGCGCTCAGCTGACCGAGACTGGAAAAGGTGTGAAAGTTAATTAATTTCTTGGAGAAGTATCAACTACTGCTGATAACGTGATGATGGGCCGTTATTCCTACGTGGTGTCATCATGGTTTCAAAACATACCTCTGGGATGATGAGATACCATATACCATGGAGGGACTCGCCGCGGTTTGCTTTTCACGATTTTCTTCCGAAGCTTATGACAGCTTGGGTCCAGTCTGTAAGCTGCTTACAGAAAGCTGCTAAAAGCCCCCTGCCAGTTCAAGTGTCACTCGCATGGCAACTAATGACAAGGGGCACTTTTCATGGCCGGTTAAGGTGTCTAATGGAACTGGTTCTTAGTTGGCTTACATCAAGTTTGTTCGATTTGCCATCCATTACAGGTCATGGGAAAACTTTTAGAACGGAAAACTACCAATGCAGGAAAAATGGAACAGCAATGAATTATACGTAAAAAAATTAAAATAGGGTGTTATTTTTGTGTTAATCTCTATCACATTGGTTGCATTCTGTGTCCTCAAGTTTGATCCAGTTTGCCTGCATTAGGGCTTGCTCCCCTTCCACTGACAAGCCGCCGCTGATCAATAGGGGAAGCAATTCCAAATGCAGGCAAACTTGTCCCAAACATGTATCCATTGTTAATATACTATTCAATTTTCCTTATCAACATATTTTTTCTTCAGGTGGTATTACAGTTCCTGTTAGATTACCCGCTAGGTAAGAAGTTACCCCGGCACATAACGTTTTATCTGGATAACCTCGACTATGAGTTACAGCATGGCAGGGAAAGTATCTATGAAATGCTCGGTGCCATGCTCACCGCGTTCCCTCAGGTAACTCTCACTATGACATTATATTTGTGATTAGCAACGCTGTATCCAGGCTACGATACAGGAAAGGTGGATTCATGGGGAAAAAATTGTTTTCGCACAGAAAAAAATATTGAAATCAAAAGTCTATTCTCAAAAGAATTTGTTTCAACAAGTTGGCTCGCAGGACACGCTAGACATCTTCATCGGAGATACAGTTAATATAGTGTCAAGATGGGGGCGTTTGAGTTCGGTCACTTGATTTCAGACAAAGCTCAGTGCTATAAAAAAATGGACACATGCCATTAGACAAAACAGACATGTCCATGGATATGTTTTATAAGAGAAGATAATTCCTTATGTTGTGCTTATATAGATATAAAAGTGGATTGACTTGACCTTGGGGTACTGCAAACATTTATTGACAGCTTATCTTTATCCATAACACCTTGTCCCACTTTAAGTGACAGCTATGGGACTCTTTTACATCACAGTAGAAATACTGCTGTTTGATTGAGTGCGAAACATTTCTAATGAAATGACTTAGGTTACCAATAATAGTATATTTATGAAATATATATAATAAATCCACGTTCAATTGTGATTATGTTGTAGAAAACAATACACACCTACTCATCAGCTATATTCATATCACTGGCTAGAGCTCGGGTCAACGATGAGGCGGAGAAATGTAGAAAACTGGCAGCTTTGGGGGTGAAGACATTGCTAAGCCGTGTAGAGCGCAACATCAGAACCAAACTGTTCAGTATGACGTTTAAATGGCTGCAAGAAGATAAGGTTAGTCTTAGTGCTTAGTCCTTTATAGCATATAATGTTACCAAATGACTGTCTCCCTTTCTAGGTTTAATAGACTGCAAATAGATAGTATACAACAAAATACCTCAGCACCACTAGATTAGCCAATCAGGTACCATTGTAGTAAAGACTATTTGTGTATGAGATATATTTGCTACATACATCATCAGAAAATACTATGTTGTTTCTGTGAATAGCTAATAATTCAGCGGAAGCGTGTATGATATGGTCTCTGCAAACGTCTCTATTTTTCATCATATTTGGTAATACGCTAATGGGCAAATAAAATCAAGTCGATAGTGGCGACACACCAACTGGGGAGAAGTCTGAGGCAAACTATGATAGCATAAATGAACATATTGAGTGTGCCCATAAGTTGGGGAAATTCCTCACTCTGTTTTACCTAACATAAAGTCACTGCGATTTACCTTGAGTGTTTGGTATTTCAGTATTCTGCTAGGAGAAGGGAGGGAAATTTCCAAAGTGTGTTGCTCTGGTAGGTTTTTAGCTTTGGCGAAAAGAGAATAAAGGCTCCCGGTTGTATAACCTTATGACCTTGAGCTTATCAACTTCTGATTGGTCAGATGAAGGGGATCCCAGGGTGAGCTGCCAAAACCATTAAAGGTTTAGAAAAGGGGAGAACAATTGCTAGGTTGACAGGTTAGGACGAAATAGCTTATAGTAAAACTTACAAAAAAATATAACTTTAAAGTGAATAAAAAATTTTTAACTATGATGATAATGACACAAAAAAAGTTTTCAAGGGGATGACAAACTTTCCTTCTTGGATTTAATGCCAGCCCTAACCTTATGACGTTAAAGATTGTTTTTGTTCTATTTTTGTGCGCTTTGTAATCTCACAATATTATCATGCTTTTCTTTTGATTTCATTTTCAAATAAATTAATTTATTTTTATCACAACCAAAATTGGAAAAAATCTAATCAATATATTAAGTATAGATTGGAGTAAGTTTATCAGAAAATGAAATCAAAAGCAAGTCATAGCTCAAACCATGGACTTGCTCAAATCAATCACTTTTCACAGCTATATAAAGATGATCCTGGAGATTCTTTCATTTAAAAACAGACAAAATCATTATCTGATCTGATCTTATCGTTCACTCAGTGCGCACGGGAAGCTGCTAGGGGTCTCTTTTCCAAATCGTATTTTAATATTTAACATTCTAGGCATGCACACCAATCCCATACCATGGCTCTAGACAGTGTGAGCCCTTTGGTCTCAATCAATGTTTATGTTACACAAGCAACAAAAATCATCAGAAAGTGTGCTGGTGCAAGCAAGGTTCAATAACAATGTGTCACACGCACTGTGGAAACCAGTTGCTTTGTTCACACCTTGACATTGAATATTGGGAAACTGGATAGCTTAGGAATATTTCAGAGCTTGGAACTGGATAATTGTTTACAACCATTCCAACGTTTCCATGACCAACATAGTGTCATGTAGTGAACGACGTCTAGCTGGTTTTATCGAGATGCGTGGAATCGGAGTCGATGGCGTGTGGGAGGGTGTGAAAAGGAATGGTGGCCGGATTATTTAAAATGATACTTTCTTCGGCAAATAATTGTATGAGGTGTTGATGGTTACTGACATGACTCAACGGAAAATTTGTTATTTTAGTGATACTAACACCACTTAGCTAGCAGATTTTTTAATGTTATAGAAAATCTATATCTAAGATTGGGTCTGATTGTATGTATATACAGCATTGCTACTTTCTCATTGGTCTTTTTATCTTCACTCCCTGAATTATTTCACCTAGACGGAGCACTCACATTGGGAAAACAATGTAAGCCCATCATTTGGAAATATTTGATATTCAATGGAACGCTGGGTTTGGTATCTCTCTGGGAGTTGCCTTTCTTGATTGAATTCAGCGCCACTATTGACGTACTGCAGCTGCAGTCTGATTCACAAGACTAACATGCAGGCAGTAGGGAACGGCGGTATGTGATATATATATATATATATATAAATATATCACAATTATATATATGCTCGCACATATTTGTACTTCAATTCAAATGTTCTCCTAAGATTGGGTCAATCACATTGTATTCCTTTGTTGTGTTTATAGGTTGAGATTGTTCAGATGGCAGCACAGATAATTGGGGTGTTTGTAGAGGTTGAGTCTGATGGATTCTCGTCACGATTTGAGGAACTATTACCGATTATAGAGAAAAGTCTACAGCCACACAACTACCAGACAACGGTAAGAGTGTGATTACGGGCACTGATTATGTTTCAGGGCCATTCTTATTTGGCATTGACAGGCACGGTAATAGTTACTGTCATGGTAATAATTACTGTCACAGTTATAGTTCCTGTTTTGGTTATAGTTATGTCGTCACGGTAATAGTTACCGTCACGTCGTCACGGTAATAGTTACCGTCACAGTTGATGACAAGCCACGATTGAATCATTACAGTCTTTATTGTACACTCCGGTGGTACGCTTATCAGGACTACCAGATATACTCTAATCATTGTGGAGAAACAAACCGCAATGCTCGATGCCCTCTAACAGCAATGATTCCAAGTTTTCCTTGTATACAATATTTATATATATTTAATTATATATATATATTTTTCCATATTTATATTCATTATACATATACATAAATGTATAAGCTATGTGTACATGTAAAATGAATATAATTACGTTATGTATTGTAGGAAGGTGAAAGTAATGAGGCCATGGATCTGCAGCTTTACCATCTTATTTTGCTTGTAATGAAAATCATCAAGGAGTGTCCCAGAATGCTTCGCCAGGAAACTTCAGACAACACACTCGGTAAGATAGTTTGAGCCCCCCAGACTTTTACCCCCCTCCCTACGGCCCCCCGGCGGTAAGATAGCCCTGACTAGTGTCCCCATTAGGGTCTGATCTGTCACATCCCGGCAGTCCGCCAATGAGAACAAGTGAGGAGTTTGAGCCAAATCATCGTAATCACTTCCCTCAATCTTTTTCTCTCAACAGTTGTGGTTTCATCAAGCAGATAGAAATTTGAGACGATACCTTTGGCAGGTCTGCTCTCGCAGCAAAGAGTACAGACAAAAATATTGGCAGTTTTTCTATTGATTGCGAACATTTTTGCCATGACCAGACAATCTGTATTTTTATTATCCTGACCAACTCAAATAAAACAGTCCTTCAGCGTTACGAATAGAACTGGCAAAAATAGGGTAGGGTGTATCAATAACGCCGCGGGGTCTATCGACATCAAATTCAAAGTACTTGTGAAATCTAGCATAATATCAAGATTGCGCGAATGTTGAGTTGGTAAAATGGATGACAGGTGTATGTCTTGGGATGGAAGTTATGACATAAGAACATTAGATTTGGGAAGAGGTGTGATAGTGATGGTGGAGTCATACACGGGTCACTCGTGAACTTCCCAAATTCGCAGCAGGTCACTCCTAAACTGGATGGTGTTGGTGGTGTGAATGTCAATGGTTGATATGAGAGGTGGTTGCTTAATAATGTTTTCCATGCTGCCGCTGCAGACGATCATTGTAAGAGCTTACCCCACACGCTACGTGCCTACCAAAGTGATATGAGATACAACAAAACAACCCTGGCGGCTCAGTAACAGCAAAGATCAGGTTGATTCACACCATTTTAGGTTATATAAGGAACTGCTGATTACGTTTCAATGAGTCAATTTTAATGGTATGTGACTTGTGAAGAAATCGGAGCACAATATTGTCCCTTGTCATAGTACATTTCCACTCGTAGAGGTTGATTACCATTTTATAGTGAGTCAATGTTAACGTTTTGTGATTGATGAAGTAATCAAAGCATACGCAAGTATCTTGCCGTATCCTAAAATTGCTTCATGGGTAAACTGACCTAGGCAAGGCAATTACTTGACTCACTATAAATTTGTTTTTCTTCTAGTGTTATTCATATCTTTACATAACAATAATATGTCTGGCATTAATATAACATATTAACATATTATGTTTATATCATGTTTATATTATATTATATACTCTAGCTGTATTTTTCTACTCCTCAACTCCCAGGGTCATATCTCTGAACAAAAATGAAAAGTAAAACTCAGCCAATCGATCAAATTTAATATAGATTATAATCAATGAAACCTTTTTGGTGATCTATCTGATTAGTGCCTTTACTTTTCACTACTCTGCTTACTGTAATAAAATAAAGAAATTATATATATATTTATATTTCAATATGGTAAAATAATACACAACATATTCTCTGCTTTTTTTCAGAACACATACGTGAGCACATGTTACATCCACACACCTGGGTGAGGTTTGCATCGGCTCAGGTATTCGGACTGGTGTTTAGTACATATAACCCTGATGAACTGGTCGCTGCACTATTAGCCTCAGGCCAGGCGGACGACTCCATGGTTAACAAAAACACAAGGTAGTATAGATAAAGTCATTCCGTCATCCTCTTGTTCAAACTTACATATATTTTTAGGTTATAACCATAATCATATAGATACTTATTTTTTATGTATTTATATCTATTGTATATATATAATATGTTTATGTTTATAACTAGTTCAATCCTAGCATTTATTATTCTTACACCTTGGGATTCAAGAAATTTCCCTATAGTTACAGCATATGTTTTGTAATTGCCCTCTGAATTTCCAATATTATGAATAATCCCGCAACGCTATATTCCGGAATCTCCAGCGGGATCAGGTTAGTGATAATAAATGTGAGATGAGATAGACCTGATTTTTCTGGGAATTTCCAGTTAAATTGCATTGTGGGAATGTTTTTGACATCGCTTAACACTTATTTGTTTGACTTCATGTTTAATAATTGGACTTTGTAGAGATATGATGTTCTTATTGCGTAATATGAGGCAGAAGTTGAGAGATTTTACTGCAGATTTCTGTACTCAGTTCAGCTCCAAACACATGGATGAGGCTTTCGCATCTCAGGTAGGTGACTTGAATCTATATTTCATTTGAAGAAATTCTCTGCCCCTGAGATGGGAGATATGATATGATATAGGTCGATTTTTTGGATTACCAAATCAGCTGATCAACTGCAGTTTGGTCAAGCCAAGGAGTTGTTGCAAGAAAAACCTCATCTTCTTCCTTTATGGCTCATATAAAATTTTGCCTAAGCATGGTCTCCTCTGTGAATGATCAAAAGAGGTAACTTTGAAAAATCACAAGCCAGTTTCCTACATCAAAAATTACTTATCTCCATTTACAGTAACATTGCAATCTGACTCAATATCAGGCTATACTGTCCTGACATTGCGGATAAAGGTTTATCTCAGAAACCATTAAACCTTCTGTCACGAAAGGAGCACTCACACTTCACCTGACATTTCAAACCAATATGACCTAAAATAACATGACGTAAGATAACATGAAGTAAAATAGCATTACGTAAGATAATATCACCTAAGTTAACATGATGTATTCTAACATGTAACAAACCAAACCAGGAAAGCATCTAAAACAAAGCCACATATCTGTTCAGAAATTCTGATATCATGCAGCACACTTACTCATATGCGGCAGGACCAATGAACTCTCTCACTCATGCAGGAATAACAACAGACTGAGAGGGAGAGTTCAATGTGCGGATTAAAGGTCATCAATATTAATTGTGTGACACACAATTTCCATGATCAATGATCTTCACCGCTAGGGATTTCTGATTGGGTTGAAAAGTTATTCGTTACAAAATATAAAAGTTGGCTTGTTGTTTAATATTTTAAGGATCAGGGCCATTGTGTGGGAGTCTAGAGATTAAAATTATTCAGTTATAAATAAACCTTCTAAATTGTGTTCCTGTGTTTGGTCTGCAATTTTATGCTTATTACTCAGATTTAAATCCAATCTTTGTTCTTAATTTATATCTTAAGTACGGCAGCAAGGCCAAAAATTGTTTATGATTTATAAAGAATTTAAGCAGATTTTAAAATGGATTCAAGTATACCTCATTTTGAATTTAAAATATAATTAGTGCCAATCTAAGTAAACTTGTTAATAAGTTCAATTATTAAATTTAGATTAGCCTCCCTTTATCAGGGAGATAGTTTGAGATTCAGAAACCCCTTGTATTGTTCGAGGATTTAAATATTAAATCCAAAAATAATAACAACTCTTTCTTTGATATGAGTCATTTAGGCGTATTCCTGAAAACTTTATAAGATAATTTCCCCTCTCTCTTTCTGACCACCAGTAGAATTTATTATTGCGAAAAAGTCCCCACATTTACTGGAATAGCAGAGGAAATAGTAATTACGATACCCTGGATAATTATATGTAGGTAATTGTTACATAAAGCTGAAAAGATGTCTACATTATTAAATAGATTTAATTCCGCACCTTAAATCATTAATTTTACCGTCTAGGGATTAAAATAACATAGTAATCTAAATCTCTCTAAGCTGTGCTTGATATTGCATTTAGGTGTTTAGTCCGCTTTATTTGGTTCTTTTTATTTAAAATCCAATCCCTGTCAACAAATTAGAACATGCCGCATGGACGCTAAAAGCAAAGCCTGAAATTGTCAGTTACTTTTCAGTATACTTTTAGATTAACCTCAAGGCAAACTTCTATAAACTAAAACCTTGTCAACATCAGTTTTCCAGGTGTTAATATAATAAGCCCCACATTTCGATTTAAAGTCAGACCTCTGTTATTTGACGTCATAGTAAAATAAAATGTTTTTTAAGATTGTTATATTGAGATAGAAATAAATAAATGAAATAGTATTCAAATTTTTCAAATTTAGGTTTCCTTATCTGTCCAATCTTCAGTCTGAAGTTAGATGGAGCTACGCAGATGTACAAAACGTGTGCCTAGCATGAGCACAACGGGCGTTAGCCGTGGTATTGAAATACTAATGACGTTAGAATAATATCACTGGGAAACTTTAAATTAATTTTCATTAACCAAGATTGCAATAAACAGCTCTGATGAAATTATTTCCTGTCAAGAGAAAATAGTCGCTAAGCTTATCTCTGGCAGCCTGGAAACAGGGTGGAACATAGCGCAACCCTCCTCAACAAACAGGGTACAATTAAGCCAGGCTAAGGCTGGCGGGCTTCTTTATCATGATTCAGCAAAGTTGTTATTGCTACGTCCGCTTAGCACGTATTAGAAAGCTGGGAAATCAAGTCCTCAAATCAAACTTGTGCACCTGCGGACTTCAGCAGAAGTCGTACAGATGGAAGACCCACATGGTGGCTGACTTTGATCCAGAGAGCAATGGCTTTATCGTTTCGTATCATTTCAATTTGTTTTGTATCATTATGTAGATTGAAGAGCGTCATGCCGTGCTGTGAATTTATCATTAGTATCAATTAGGAATGTTCTCATGGGCCTCACCATCCTCTAAGGTGATGCAACTCCAAATGTCCCCATCTCCCCCCCCCCCCCCCCCTGTGCGCCTAGACATGTTGTGTAATTTTCCTGTTATTATCCTTTATGCAGATTGTGAAGAATTTAGTGTTTCTAGTCAAAGTCATTAAACGCTTACCTGAGTCAAAGCCACAGGAGACTACTGCTGCTGATGTTACTGACGCTACTGCTGACGAAGGTAACATATACCACATGCTGCCGGCTCATATACGTCTTCATGTCCTAATATGACTACATGGGGGTCAGCGGTTACATCATTCCATTTACCGACTTAAGCAGCTATGTAATCTAGCATACAATAACATGCACTATTACATCACAGCGATTTCCCAATTATCGCCCTGAATTTCTTTGGCTTGTCAATATTATTTCTTTCCGATCTCCTCGTGACTGAAAATGTTGCACCACAGCCATGCAACTCATAAAATACGTCAAGGCCACTTAATATATGAGGTTATGTTAGCTAACACATACTCATATCCGTGAGCGTAACCTTATACCCTTGCTGAGTTTATTGACGTCGCTGCCGTTGACAGCTGTAGATGCTGACATACCTGTGGTGACTAATGAAGATGATATGGATGATGGAGAAGGGAGTGATGATGATGACGATGGTGATGATGATGAGGATATAGATGAGAGTGAGGGGGAGGAAGGAGTGGTAGAAAATGGCGGTGAAAGCTCCTCAACTGTACAAGTCCAACCAAAACAAAAAACCTCTCTTTTAGATCAGGTAGTAAGACAACATGACATGTGAACATAACAGCTATCCCCTTTCTATTGCGAGTTTATTAAAAGAAATTGAGCAAATATGGTGCCTTTGAAGAAATAAAAACAAAACAATTCTATTTGATTCCCTGATTTCAGCGCTTCACTGTCTCTTCGGTATTGGGGGGGAGGGGGGGTTACATTCATCATGGGAAGACAACTTTGTATTGACTTGCCAAGTTCAATAAATCTACTCTGTATTGCGTATAAATTGATAAACTAGCAGTATCGGGAACCCCTTCGCTCAAACATGATATATGCGACCTTTTTCTGACCTTGATATCTTCCCCATTCTACGGTCAAAGCTTATCCTCTACTTTACCTGAATTAAAAAGGTTGAAATTTGGCTCTAAATTTGTTCTAAAATTCATATTAGACTAACAGTAGCAGAGTAGAGCAACCTAGAAAACCGTCCCATTCCCTGAACCAATCCACAAACCTAGCCAGTATATTTTTTAAGCGCTGGAGGGGCTTCAACTTGGTATCAGGGGATGGTGCTTTCTCTCAAGGGCACTACATGATTTTTTACGTGAAGACTTGACAGATTTCTGTAGACGTCGTCCCATATTCATAACTAGGCTTCTCGCAGCAGGAAACGCTCTGCTGAACTGTTCGCACTTTTTTCAAAATAGCAGCATGAAGTAAGCTAAGCTGTTGAGAGTGTACCGTAATTCTCAGCTTCTTATCATCTTAGCTCATA
Source organism: Membranipora membranacea (assembly GCA_914767715.1). Taxonomy (NCBI): domain Eukaryota; kingdom Metazoa; phylum Bryozoa; class Gymnolaemata; order Cheilostomatida; family Membraniporidae; genus Membranipora; species Membranipora membranacea. Next base: position 12,473,720 of record OU612073.1, on the reverse strand, counting down.
AATATTGATACTGTAGGGCTTCTCCATCGGGCGTTTATTTCCATTTTAGGAGTTGACAGAGAACCAGACGGATCCAGAAAACCAGTCGAGGCCGGTTACTGTCAGTTGGCTCATCAGAAGACTTGGTAAAATTGCAGCCTTTGAAGCAACTAGCGCTCCGAGAGAGTCGGTGAAGGTAATTATTGTTATTCGAGGGAGATCGTTTTCGTGTAATTTTAGACCCCTTAGAGTTTCGTAAATTAAACAGGTCTGAAACTGAAGCCGCAATGATGAGATTGCACAACCTGTGTCCTTGCTCTTTATTGCCTGGCAATTGGTGCGACACAAGCCGTGGGGTGAAGACCTATATAGGAAGCATTTCGATTGGATGTTACAGGCCAGCACCCTCGGCGTCTTAAATACAGAAACTGTGACTCTTCATTCAGGATTGCCATTCTAAAGCTCACCAAAATTTATTCCCAACAACAACTCAAACCATAAATTGCCATAGAAGACTGTATGATACATTATCTGAATCAATGCAGATCATTTCACCATGACATATTTATTGATATTTCTTCCAGCGAACTAATGTATTTAAATGCCTGGCTGCTATATCAGTGGAGCTTGGTGCCGAGTCACTTCTAGGACAGCTGAGGAATATTCTACCTCCTCTTCACAGGGAAATAACTATGGTGAAACTTTTCCCAGGTAAGTTGTTATTTCCGACTTACTTCGAAGGTGTGGTCACGCCTTTGAAAAGTGTGTAGCCTACTTGTAAACCTGATTACCAAGGTTCTACGCTGCTAGGAAAATAACCGCTGGAAAGTCACACCCAACAAGTGTCACAATCAAAGATCAACAAGGCCTCGCTCCTCTCCATGGAAACTTCCAGCTTTACTATTTTCCACCCATTATCGAAATAATTGAGGTGTGTGCAAACAGGAAAAACAATCCGTAAGTACACGGACGACAAGGCTTCTCCTTATGGAAACTTCCAGCTTAACTGTTTTCCACTTGTACTCTAAGTGACATAATGAGACGTGAGCGATGGTGAAAAACAGGAAAAACAAATCCACAGGTATATGGAGGAAAGTAGCACACTGATGACGTGATATACTATTTCATGTATATCTCTGATCTCTGATCGATAGAGAGTGAACTAATTCACTTAGCATAAGCACCATCACAAGGAACTTCTCGCGACGACCCGAGTTCTATTTTACTAATTAGGGACAAGGACATGTTAGGTACTCTTGCTAAATTGACTCTAACGATCAGAAATACACATGATAATAGTGTAGTCTCGATGTCAGTGTGTAAGTGTAGTAGTGTCTGGCTCACTGTGAGGTAACTCCTCAAACGGACTGCCTCCCGTTTCCGGCATAAGCTATAATGCAATTAACCGATGAGCTAATTAGATATTACATATATGGATCCTGTGATGAACCTGCTAAAAATACCACAACACAGGACAACAAAATCACAGGCCATCTTACCAAATTGATTACTAATGATCCCCTACATTAAAATCTTTGCCTGTAATTAGCACGATTCCTTCACCATGAATTATGAGGCAGGTGAAATTTAGTGTGAAATCACTCCAACCATGCTTAGATAATTATGCAGCTGGTGAGAGGAAAATTTCAATCCAGCATCTAAATGGCTAATGATGTTATTTTGCACTAATTATGAACAATTTTAAGTATGAAACGGGGTAATTTTGGAACTATGTTAAGAAAATTTGTTGACAATTAGGATGGATTAAGCCTAGTAAACATGCATTGCTAACACCAGGGATCAGCTAAAGCTTTGAGAACTTTATGTTGAAAGTTGAAGTCAACCATTGTTCATCTATTAGTGCACGTATTATTGAGGGTGAGTTTGTAGGCCCTTTACACCAATAGAAGACAAAGTATACAGATGTAAGTGTCATGTCACTAAGTTCATAGCTACTTGTTGCACTCGCTTTTCTGCAAATGTTTATACACAGCTTGTCATATTTCAACTTTTAAGGATAAACCTTTAACGGCATTCATAAGAAAGACAGATCAGGAAGGGAATTGCAGCATTTTTGTGGCACTGAAGTTGACATGTAGCGTTATGAATAGTAGTGAAATTCCATTCAAAATCCTGGGAATATTGCGAATATCATCAAAATGAATCCTTTTGAATATATCGCCATATCAATCAAGTGATTTATGGATTAGAGTTTGCACTGATTTTTCTCATGGATTTTAATGCTGCTTACGGAATGCTGTTGGAAATCTGCGAATTTGAATTACATGACTTTCATATGTCAAAGCCTTTAAAATAACACAAGTTCACTTCCCACTGCCATATTTTGGGCTTAATTCGGATTCGGTTGATACCATAGCTTTTGATTTGGCGCAATTTAATTTAGAGGAACCACGCGGACATTTTAATGAAAAATCCAAGTGTTGGTTACTGGCTTGAGGTTAAGTTTCCCAGACAGAAAATTAAAACATTCTTCGAAATACTAAAAAAGATAATACTGATCTGTGGAAAGTCTCAGTTAGCAGTAATTGGTTGTGAATATGGATGGAGTGGAAAACAAAAGTTCAGTTAATTGTGTTTCGATACAGATGTGCAATTTGTCACGTCAGCAATGGGCGGTTATTTAGAAAAATACCAAAGTTTTATAACTTGGTGTGGTTTGTCTGAAGAAGCGGTGCGTATCACCAGAATACATCGGTGTTGGAAAACTACCTATAAACAAAACCGGTAATATCCGAAACAGATATACTAGCCAATATATAATATTCAGGAGGCAAATACACTCCTAATTATTGTATTTCATGCCTGTGTTAGATCACATTTGTTGGACAAAACCATCATTGAGTCAGGTGTGTGAACATGACTAAGCCTGGGCAGCTGGAAGTTGCAGGCGGAAAATCTTTCTCAACTTCAACTTTACCGTCCACCATACTAAAGTTGACCCAGTTAGATCAGGCCCATCTGAGCTGTAAGCCTTATTTGTTTGGTATCCGTGTAGCGGCGGACAGATGTGTAAGGTCATGAAATCATATTTATTGATTTTATTTGTGTGAACTGGCAGGCAAGAAGAGGAGGAACCCCTAGATCAAGTGTGATCCACTTTGCTGCCATTTGGAGTTAGTGGAATGGGAACGACCGGGAAAATTGGATCAAACTTGATCGAAGGAAACCCTGTTATGCTTTATTTGCGACAGAATCCATGGAAATTAAAACACAGCAGAATTATGTTGTTGGAAAATCCTGTTGATGAACCAAAACCAGATTTTTCTTGAGATGGTCTTTGATTGCCATGAAGAATTTCACATGTGTCAGGTTGGCTTTGGGACATGATAGAAGTAATGACAGTATGTTGATAATAAATTATTAATACGCTTGCTGAAGATTGATAAAAATTAATTTTATTGAATGAAATAACAAATGGTTTGCACTGCTGACTGCTGACAAGATTTGAGTTAATTCAAAAATATTTATTGAACTACGACTAGGCATTATGTTGTGTAGATTTAAAGAGACACCTTATTAAAATTTTGTCAATTTAACAATTTTTCTAGAAATGAGTTCTGAGAAAACTTTGTGTCTTCAAATTTTATTATATTGAAATTTAATCAGTCAGGCGCCATGGAGATTTTCTCACAAATATGGATTTTCTGAGATAATTTTTAATCTAAGTATGCGTCTCCAACTGAGCCTTTTATATTCAAAACATGCCGATGTAACAACCATTCAGGCTATTGTGATTTAGTAAAAATATTGATATTTATATTCGTATTTATTTACAAAATTTATCTGAGTAAATCCCTATTGAATCCCTGGTGTTGACTCTGGATGACTGAGTGACAATATGACACCTATTAGCTTATTAAGAGATATACATTAATAATATTGAGATTTAAACATTGTGGTGGTTTAATTTAGCCTCAGAATAATTCAGTTTTTTCATTGAAGTGATACGACCCATCCTTTTGGTATATTATCTTAGTCTAAGAACTGGATGACCAGCGTTGGACTCCTAAAGCTTGCCTCTGGCCCCTCATGGGAATCTATAATCTGTGAAATCTTTTCATTGTTCAATTTAGCTTACCAGAAAAGACTCCTCTGTTGCATGAGTGTGTCTATCCTTTAGAAAAAGGGATGTGTAGAAAATATCATCAGAATCACATGAAGCGTCAGTACATTTGCATCAACTTTTATAACCCATTCGCATGTCCCGACGAACTTGGGAACTTAAATTCGGGTCAACACACGGCACCACAAATGGAAAATGATGGGGTTTTTGTTCTATGGCTGCGCTATATTTCAAAAAAATTAGCAGTTTTATGATCTCCCTCTGACGAGCAACAATGGTGAGGCTATTTCTCAGAATAAAACATGTTAACATTCAAAGCAACTGTTTAATTGTGGTTGCTGATTTCAGACATAGCCAATCTCCAGAAATGACACAACGTAACTCTGGAAGATCTAAACACCCATTACGATTTTTAATTTTTGTTATTTGCAGAAACAGAAGAGATGCGTAATTTAGCTAATGAAGTATCCACCCTACTGAAGAACACAGTGGGTGTAGCAGATTACTCGACGGCTTACGCTGCCGTACATCAAGCGGCCAATCAGAGGAAGGCTGACAGGAAGCGTAAACTCGCACAACAGGTCAGTGCATGCAATGGGGTTATCTGCGATTTATTCCGAACATCCGGTTGGCTAGATGGAAGCTTTGTCACGCGGCCACTAAAAAACCCAAAAACCATGGCCGCTTGACAAGGCTAGGAAGCCGTTCTTTGTCCCCTAGCATAACAAGATTTGCATAACACAAGCTTCTAACCAAAAATTTGAAATGATGATCTTTGAAACTTGGCTGACAGAAAAGGCAATATTCACCAGCTCCACCGGACCTGTGTTTAATTTATTCAGGTCAATGGATTTAGATGAAATAATAAGATAACTGCAATCCAATAATCCTGTCATCTAACGTTTTATCTTACATGTCTCAAAAATTTGAAGTCATGTTGATCTGATCAGAGATTTATACACTAATCACCTGTCAGCATGATATCGGCTCTTTTATGTTTTCTTTAGTGTAGAGGATTGCTAATAATTTCATTAATCATCTTGATATTAAACCACTTTAACCGAAAATGTTTGCCAAAAGCTTATTAGAAAGTCAAAGATCCCAATGATTAAGTTTGCTGTTTATATATCTGTTGATGCCGATATTTATAGTGCTTGACATGACAAGAAATTCCCCAACATTATTCTTAAATTCCTACCTGTAATTATGTTTAGTCATAGTGGCAGGAAAATGGCTCTCATAATTATTCTAAGATATTTGTGATTAGTCATTATTTGGTATGCTGAATGACCATGCACACAAATATGCAACGGAGAGCATGATTTTATCCTAATTGTTGGATTACATTGTAATGTTTAACAATATAATATTTTGGATTAAGATTTCAAATTTCAGCTCATCTAGTTTCGTACCTTATTCATAGCTCTAATGCGAAGCCATGAGATTATATTTTTTCGGATAACTATATTCTTACAAATCAGTGTATATTAAATGTGCTTGTACATAAAATTGGATTTCTATTTTTAGGCTATCACTAACCCCAGCATATCTGCGAGTAAAAAGATGAAAATTCACCTGAAAAAGTCAACAGGAAAGCGAGCAGCTAAGAAACAGTCCAGATTCATGGGAAGTCGCGGTAGAAAGCCAGGAAGATCATCTCGTCTGGTCAGAGATTTAGCTATACTTCAATAATTACATTTCATATTTACAGACAACATTTGATGAAAAAATTACACTCAAAATGGATTATAATGTAATATTAGATTACATTCTTGAACATAGGAATATTCCGAAGATGTACTTTATACGGAAATGAACATTCATTGGAAGGATTTTGACTTAATTTTTACTATTTCTGGATAAGCATAAAAATTATCTTCTAATAAATACTAAAGTACAAAGAAGAATTTTGCTAATTGCTGCAAAGCTAACTTGATCACCAGAACTAATCCCTCAATTGAGGTTTGAGACAATAGTCAAACCGAAGATGACTGCAGATTATGGCCCTTAATGATCTTAATGATGCTTTGAAAGTTGAAGTTATCAAATACCAAAAGTCGTAGGTGTACAAGCTACCTGAGAAAATTTGCTAAATAAATTATGAAAAGTGTTTGTCCGCAAAGATATTCGCTTTTTATGGACGGTTATGAAAACAGAAGCTGAGTCCTTCTTGTTCCCATTTTTGCGGTAAAAGGACATGGGAAAAATACCTGCAGTATTATAGGGTACATCCGAAATAGATAAACTGTTTTGGTAGATTCTTACCAAATTCTGATAAACTTAAGGCAATTCTAAGACCAAAACTGATTTACTCAGCTGGAAAATTGTGTAATTCGCTGCTTGGGCAACTACTCAATGTAATACGTAATATTCATCCAGTTACATGATAGTCAGTTTCCTGATAAAAAAAATAGACTGGCTGTGATATCGTGCTGTCAGAAATATACACCATGAATTATTATATATATAAATCAGTGGTACAAACAAATCTATGATTAATTAGTTGTTCTGTATTTCCTTGATTACGGCCACCTACCTGGGTCAGAAAAACAAATTTTTAAGGCAGGGTGTTGAATTGTCTTAAAACCACTTTCATGACAACCCCGATATGTAAACTTGTGTGAATTTTACTTAAAATTCAGGTTGTCCATGAAACATTTCAACGATGGCACCCATTTGCGCCCACTTTGTTGGCCCTCATGTGTTAATCCAACATGAATATTCTCTTGTCAAATCAGTGACATCAATTATCTTTTATCAGATTAAATGCATGAAGTCTTGCTTATGATTGTTTATTTGGCAGCTTTTCGAAGCTTTTCACAATCATGGCAGAATCTTGTTGGCCTAATTGGTAAACCCATTGCTATCTGGAAGCAAACATGCACTTATTTGCTCTGTTGTCCTATTCACAAGGTGGATTATATACAGTGGCACTTTAATTACCTCCAATATTGACCAATCAGTTGTCACCATCTTTTGTTTGGCCAATCACTGCGCGCAAGGTGTGCAATGATACAAGAATCCTTTAAAAGGAACAACACAGCAAATGGTTTTCACAATTCATCTGAACACCTTCCTTGCAACTTGAACAGGATCTTTCACGCTACAATCTCTCATAGTAAACATCGGAACTTGTGTTGGATTAATAATACTTACAATTTCAAGGTAAGCTTTCCACTATTACCTGCCAGAAATGTTCCTCATTTCTTTATCATTTATTACATTTTTAATAGTTTTTGAAAGCATATCATTTTTTGGGAAAACGCTGCTTTAAATAATCTTACTGTTCATTTTTGGCAGCACATAAAAAATTAATTTAATGGTAGATATAGTTATTGAGCTGGTTATTTGTACTGACAACTGCCCATCCATGCATTTGCTTCTGGAGCAATATATTTATGTGCCTTACAACAAAATGACTTGCTTGCTGTAAAGATTTAATCGTGTTGCCAAAATATTTATCCAAAAGTCTCAATTATCTATATTTATGTATTGTGGGGTATATGGCACAAATTAATTGGCCTGTGAACCAACTGAACATGTAAAGCATAATGAATTCAGCTATTTTTGTCATCTTTTTTATTTTCTAATATTTTCTTCAATTTAGTGGCATACATCAAGTATTATTTTATTTAAAGTAGCCGAACGTTAATCTAGAATACAAAGTTTGGACATAATAATATTCATAACCGTTTATATTTCTTTTGCAGATGGTTGGACCAATCAGAAACAAGAAAGCAAATTTCCACAGCATCGCTGACTTGGCTCGTTCAGACAGCTCTCCATACAGCAGAGTACCAGAGTTACATTCCCCTACACATTGTCAGGAACTACTAGACTTGAGGTCCCCTGGTCAATCATCGCATCTACACTCATCTGTACCCCTACTGAAGGTAAGATTTAGCCTGCCATCCATAATAACAATTTGTTATTTTACTATTATGTAATTTGAAAGTACATAGGGGCAAGTTCCTTGGGCGGTGAGCCAGGCTTGAGCAAGCTTTTACATTTCATATGCCAGCCAGTGCTGTCTTCTGTGTGTCATTACCAGTGCTTTTGTATTCAAATCATGGTAGCATTCATAATTCATCAATGAAGTTTGTTCTTTGTTTTCATCTTAGATATTTAAGCTTTCCATTATGTTGTGTGATTAAATTGGTCATAGCTTATTTAATCATTGGCATGACTCAGTTGTACACTTTGAAGTGTAAATTAAAGCACTGGCAATTATAATTCTACACCCTATATCGCCTGAATCTACCATCATACCCCAGAAATTTAATTTAACTCTTATTTTTACAGGTAAAAATGGAGCCCTCACCTGCAGAGTCCTTACATATCACATCATTCACATCTCCTCATAGAAATAAACCAGTAGGAGGGGGACACACACCTATCACTACGTCACATTCACGCAGTCCCACTTTGAGTGAAGACTCGGGCTACGGAAAAGAGAACTCTCCTGCCAATAGCTACAATCAAGGTAAATATTCCTACCATCCAGAACGCTGTCCAAATGTATGGTCTGGCGGACATTACAAGAAGCCAATTGTTAGTTATTGTTCCACTGCTGAAATGAAGTAAACATTTGTTTTACCATATCAACAGGAGGTGGCGAGGCCTTGTGATTGACTTTAAGCAGTGGACTTGATAGTTTAATTCTTTGAGGGGAGATATGTGGCTTCAAATCCTATCACATGCTGATCTACTTGGGGGTCGTGCAACAAAATATAATTGGATCTCATCATTTTATTGCAATGCTACGGTCAGGCGCCTACATAACTGGTTTTAAATTTTAAGATTGTAATTTTGTCTTCAATGAGACAGCTGTCAATCCTTACAGGCTTTGTTATTTGTTCTAAATATTTGATGTAACTCTGTCATCTTTTTGTTTCACAGAAAGAGAAAGCCAAGCGGAAGAAACGCAATCAGAAAAAATGAGGAAATACCGTAAACAGAGAACTGTATTCGAGTCAACACAACTTAAAACCTTAGAAGACACTTTTGCAGTTAATGCCTATCCAAGTTCTGAAGAATACGAATCCTTATCAGACAAAACTTCAATAGACGAGGCAAGACTAAGAATTTGGTTCCAGAACCGACGTGCTCGTTACCGAAGATCAGCTAAGAACAGCCCTTCTCCACAAACCGGTCAATCGCCTGTCAGCACCTTACCTGTGATGCCATTCCACCTACCACATTACTCGCCTTCAATCGGTGTACCGAGATTAAATAATGCCATGTCTCATCCCCAACTAATGATGTATGGCGCCCACCCTTTCTTATTGAATGGATTCTAAACTTGTTTAGAAATCAATTTATATTGTAATATTATGGTGCTTTTATTTCTGTAAGTCGTACCTTGTGTCATTTTTCCTTGCTGGGTAAAATTTCAATTGTCAGCAAAGGTCGCAACTTTTGTCTACTCCTGTTTTGGTACATTGTATATAATCTTTGTTTGTTGTACATGGTGCTTTCTTTTTTTAAACGACAAAATGTTATTTAAACTTATATATATACAAACTGCATGGACTTTTTGTTGTTTAATACTCTGAACTGATAGATGCAGAAATAAATGGCAAAACTTGTAAAACATTGATATAAGAATTTTTTATTTGATAATTAGTGGGAACTGTACAAGAATGCGCTACAAAACCTAAGTTGGTATCCTTTCTCGGTCACATTATGTGAAAAAGCTGCATGCATACGCATCCTTAAAAAATCTGCTGGAATGGTTTGACACATGGCATACAATGTACGGATTCCGTTGCCAGACTCTCAAACTGATGCATTTTGCTTAATGACACATTTGTTTTCTGTCCGTGGCTAGTGCTGATCAGTTAAATTTCATTTACCAAAAGATCATCCTACCCCTGTAACATACTAATAATTTTTACCACTGCACTCCAAATACTGGGAACATCATCCCAGTTTTGCTCGGACAATAATGGTGCCTTTCTGGTAGAGGTATGGCAGGGTATCTTTAAATTCCAGCGGCTTAAATATGAGGTGTGTTGATTCAAAACAATGCTGCTGAAATGAGACATTTGTTTCGGAGTTACTTCTCATGACCATTGATAAATGAGTGCAATATCTTAAATACGTAATGTAGGGAGCAGAGGACACCTTTTGTTGTAAAAACATATGTTAGCAGCAACTGATTTCCACCAAAATTTTGCCTAGACTGTAAAAGAAAAACATATCTTTCTATTGCGATTAGAATCAAACGATACAAAATAAAATACAAAATTGTCATAATAATAATTCACAATGAAATTCAGAATCGGGAAGTAACCAGAAATTTCTGTTTACAAAATAAATGTGCAATAGTTAAGAGTATGCATGGGCTCTATGCGAGGACTACTTTATTTATGTAATATCTGTAACTCAAATCTAGATCGTTAAAATGCATCTGCTTTTGAATCACCTAGCAGTGCCAGAGTCTTAACCATCATTAGCGAGATGGAATTAAGTAGTGTGAAAAGTGTGAAAAGGTAAAATCTTTCACAAATGACGTTGTTTAAGAGAATAAAGGAAAAAAATAGATACAGGACGTGCGCAGAAGTATTTAATCTTGACTTTACTTTCAACAAAATGCATTACTACCTTCACACATTCATTTGATATCACGTTGATCGGCACGTTTATTTTATCTTGCAATCCGATCAACAGGGCTCAGAAACCTCGGGATTGTGATCGCTGACTCCAAAAACAACCCACAGACCTCTCCCATACCAGCAAATGTGATCAAATCGGTTTTAAACCAGAACAGTAGTTACTAATTCCTTCCGCTAACTTGTACTTTAGGTAATAATGAGGCTAACCTTGTAACATATTGCCAACGTAAGGGACCTGGTGTTAGAAAACTTAGTCATACAACTTTGGCCACCCTGCCCGGGAGTCGTCCTGCCTGGGGTCACAATTGGGTGGCTGGCATGACATGGTACGGCTGGCATGGTATGGTATGGCACGGCATAACTGGCATGACTTGGTTAAAAGTCATGATTTACCTGGCAGATTATCCGAACAGCACGATTTATTGAGACTATTTTGGTTCCATAAGAGTCAAGATAATTCAAGTTAGTATTGTGGAACCAGGGAGGGTGGAACCAATTTTGTACCTGTGTTTAAATAAACCCAATAAGATGTAGCTTCATGTATGATAGCTTGAGCACAACCTTCCCTCCCCTTTTTTATGGATATTGGAATGATGGTTGAAATGTACCAAGACAAGACGGGCCTAGGAACACTTAGAGTAACCAGCAAAGAGTACAGTAGATGGATCACATCTACTGAAGAGGTCTCAAGATTCAACATCAAACAAACTACAAGAATCGGTCAACCCTGAACGAGCTAATTTCATTTAATTATACACACAGGCTTCCTGCCGACAATTGTCAAACATACAACAATTAAAATCACAGGCCATTTCACCAATTACACTAATGACATACTACATAAAAAATCTTCATATAATTAGTCATTATACTATGAAACAGGTCACTTTAGTTGTAATCTGGTATGGTATTATACCGGCGTGGGACTGGACTTGAAGTGGTCTGCTCTCACTTCCTGTCAAAACTATAATGTAATTATCTGACTAATTATACGTAACCCGTGTAATATGTATGTCCGGACCTGTTAAAACTACCAAAACAACAATAATATCATAAATCATTTCTCCACTGCTACATTTCTCATGTCCTGCTGTATTACGAGACTTTGTCTATAATTAGCTGGATATATTTACAATGATTTCTGAGGCTGCTGGTTAATTTGATGTGAAATTACTCTATAATCTTCCTTCTGGAAGAATGGAGATCCTAACTTAGCATCCAAAAGGCTAATGGTATTATCATGGATTGATTTGACCAATTAGTGTTGGTGCCCAACACACGGATAATTTTGTAACACAACTTTGGAAGTGTTTGTCGTGACCATAGACTTCAAAATAATATTATTATTCAAGTCCATGTTGTTGACAATTTGAATGGATTTAGTTCTGATAACCATTAACTGCCAAACAACAGGTAGACATGGTAGAACCCTAATTGCAATATTTTGAAACTCATCACAAGGTGCACATTTGCACCTAAGTATTTTAGGCGATGAAAATGACAACAATCTTTGGTGGCTTAACCTCAGAGAGTATTTATGATCAGGCTAATACGCTGGGAATTTGCAGTCATTTTATGTCATCATTGATCTCTGCTGTATAGTCAATGTTTATAAAAACCTACATTCATTTTATACAACTGGTATAATGAGAAGAATATTAGAACACATCCTGTTGAGTCAATTACAGTATCAATGGATTTATGATCATTGATGATAATATCACAGAGTAAGGATATATATCCTTACTCTGTGATAATATGATGATATTTTATCATTGATTGCACCGGCTTTTCTTACAGACTCAGAGGGATGTTATCAAACTACACATTGTTTTGTAAGGTCACATGAGAAATATTTTATAGTGGATTTAGCAATTTTCTACCGTAACCAAGTTGTAAGTTCCAGTCGCATGGAGTATGAGTCTGGTTCACCAAGAGACTTTGTTTCATCCATAAAAAATAGTTTGATTTAAGCATTAAAGAAACCTAAGAGAATGATGAAGCTATTTATCTACAAGTAGGACTATCTAAAGCTTTGTGACGGGAACTTGATCTTCCTATTTTAATCAATCTGGCGCCACAATGATTTTCTCACATATATGGATTTTCTAGGATAAATTTTAATCTAAGTATGCATCTCGATGAGTCTTTTATATTAACAGCATTGCCGATGTAACAACCGTTCAGACAATTGTCATTCAGTAAAAATATTTATGTTTATATTTGTGTTTGTTTACAAAATTTATCTGAGTAAATCCCTATTGAATCCCTGGTGTTGACTCTGGATGACTGGGTGACAATATGACACCTATTAGCTTATTAAGGGATATAAATTAATAATATTGAGATTTAAACATTGTAGTGGCTTAATTTAGCCTCAGACTATGACTGATTTCACTTTGTAAAGAACACCCCCCTGAATTCTACACTTTCTCTCAGTCTATGAACTGGATGACCAGCATTGGGCTGCTCAAATTTGCCTCTGGCTCCTCATTTGAAGCTTTAATCTGTAAAATAAGTTCTTTGTTCAATCAAACCTCCCAGAAAAAGATTGTATGAGCCTGTCTATGCACACAAAAGAGATTTCTAAAATCAAGCTTGATTGGAGCCGGAGTGTGGTAACAGTTTACCCTGTTCACAACGCCAATTAATTGTGCAGAAAATCCGGGAATCATATTTTAACACTATGATCTTTACTTTGAGAAGGGGAGGATCAGTTGGTTTGAGCGCCGAGTCTGCAGTATGCAATTGGTGATGGTCCTTGGTTTAAATCCCATCTCAATCCTACTGATTGGCTTTGATCGGCCATTTGGGCCCTTCCAAGTCCCATTTATCTCCAAATTGAAAGCAACATGGCACGATTGATGCGGCCATCTCCATATCATCAAATATTTCTCTGTCCACTCTTCTTTGGAATGTGGCTCGGGAAATGATCTCCTGATTTTAACTAATTTTATTTTTGATATATTGCGATTTTCAAAGAATTCACCTCAGTAATTGGTTTTTATGTCAATGAAGTTGATAATACCACAATGTTATACTATTATACGCCATCTATGGTATTTCTTTTTAAAGAACCTAACGATAGTAAATTTTCAGTGTTAATGGAATAACTGCAATCCAATAATCCTGTCATCTAACATTTTATCTTACGCGTCTCAAAAATTAGAAGTCATGTTGATATGATCAGAGATTTATACACTAATCGCCTGACAGCATGATATCGGCTCTTTTATGTTTTCTTTGAGGACAATAATTGACCATAATTTCATCATATCATTCGATATTAAACCATTTTCCTCCAGAAGTTGTTGCAGAAAGCTTATTAGCAAGTTTAAGAATATGATTGGAAACCATGTCACAAATTTATCCATCAAACTTGATCTTGTTACCCATCTGAAGATGCCGAGCTAGTTCCTGTGCTTTATACGATTATTACAAACTGCGATTGATATCAATGAAATTATCAACCGAGATTTATTTACCAATTAAACAGTATAACACTCATGAAAAGGTTGGTTAACGGTTAAACATGATAGTCATAGTCTGTCATTCCAGAGTTCAAGTTGAGTTTAGGAAAAGAACCTGTGTACCTCCAGGCCATGGCATTGCGGGGAACTTTCCAAAACACGTTCTATAAACTCTTTGATCAGGGTCGAGTAAGACATATCAATGTAAGCAGTGGGTCAGTTGTCTCTCAGATGCTCGTCAGCTGGCACTGGGGAGTACTAAATTGTCTGTGTGTGGTAACGCGATTATCGTCCTTGAGAGATTCTTCTAGTTGTTGCAAATTCTCTTGATCACATAAAATAGATTATAATCCCTAAATTGAGGGAATGAAACAATAGAAGGCCGGATTAATCCTGCAGATGTAAAGCAGCTGAAGAAGGTTGAACTGTAAATAATTAGTGTATTACCTAACCCAGTTTTCTAATATTTAAGCTCTTCAGACAGGCTACATCACTTTGAACTAAAACAATAGATAAACTGTCCTTGATGGCAACCTTTAGGGGAAACCGTTACTCTCGCTGGATGTTTGGCCATGAAGTGTACCAGTTCAAATCCCCATGGTTTACTCTCCTGATTCTTCAGTTTTAACAATGTTTTTTTTAAATGTGGGAAATTTAATTACTCATGGAGTGAGAACCAGTTTTATCGTAATCTAATTCGTGCAGAAAAGAATCCAGCTTTAGAACGGTCAAGCTTTGCCTTGCATTTCAATATGATCTTAATTTGTGTGAGTTTCTCATCTGCGCTTGCTGGTTGTGAGATAGGTAGTTTTCTCAATAGACTCCCTTTTTTGGTCAAAAGATAAGTGTATGTATTGAATGATATTTGAACATTGCGTATCATCACTAAAAGTGTTGTATTTATAATGAATTGGCGGAATTCATTAAGTTGCATTCAGTTAGACTGCAGGTTTTTTACGTCAGTTTTTCCCATCAGACATTTTGCTTTTATAATTGCTATCACTGGAAGCATCAGAAAATCTGAATTTATGACAAAGAGTATAATGCAACTGTAGCATCTTGGTATGTTGGCGGTAATCGATCAATCCATACAATCTGCTTTTACTATCAACATAACAAAATCTTCTGTGCCAAATCAGTGACATCAATTATCTTTTATCAGATTAAATTTGTGAAGTGTTGTTTATAAATTGTTTATTTGGCAGCTTTTGGCGTTTAAGTGACAATCATGACATTGGCACATAATTGGTAAAGCCATTGCTTTCTGGGATGCAAACGTGCACTTAATCACTCTGTATTCCATGCACCTGAGATTTCTATACAGTGGCATTTTAATTACCTCTAGTATTGACCAATCAGTTGTCACCATCTTTTACTTGACCAATCGACCACAGAAGGTGTCCCATGGAATGTAAACCCTTTAAAAGAAGTCACACGCATAGAATTCTCACATACAGCTTGAACCATTGAACAGAGGAGCACTCTATCTTATCCAGATAAATAAAGTAATATCTATACACTTCTCAGAACACACTTATTATTGGATTACCTTATCAGAACCGAAGCAAGTTTATAAACAGCAAAGGTAAGCTAAGAACTCTTTTTTTCTCTTATTTTTCAAAGGAACTTATTGCTTGCAATCTATTGTATATCAGTGGACGGCTCCTTTGATACAAACCCGTGAGGAAAGTTATGACATGAATGGAGAGAGTTATTTTCTACCGGATTATATTTTGGAATATTGGACAAAACCTCCTGCGACTCTCACCCAAACCAGTCAGTAAGCCCCAAGTAGTACCATATTCATGAATGTTTTTCCAGTTTTGCACAATTATTTGAATGTCTCGATAATATAGGATGTTAATAGAATATTTTATTATACAGATGGTTGGACCAATCAGAAATAAAAGAGCAAATTTCCACAGCATCGCTGACTTGGCTCGTTCTGACAGCTCTCCTTACAGCAGAGTACCAGAGTTACACCCTCCTGCCAACTATCCGTCTCACAGCTTCACTACCATATCAGTGTCGCCATTAAAGGTTAGTTAATTCTCAGTTGATGATTTTTGGCTTCAAAAGATTGAACCACGATTCTTGTCATGGACTTAATTTTGGGTGAAAAATGTTCTCTGCTGCTTGGAAAACAAGAGTTGTGGCAAATACCAGGGCCGTTGTTCTAGGTGAGGCAGAGAGGCACTGTCTCCCATAGAAAGCTAAATACAGTGGCCTAAAAATACTCTAATTCAATTATCCATGTCAGAATCAGCCCTCTGGAATTTCCATTTGCTTATTATATGGCTTAAATTGCACGAGGACGAGGTTACCGGTGATGCATTGGACTCGCCTCGGACCTTTGCCTCCCCTACCATTTTTTCTAATCTACGGCCCTGAATACTATCGCATAAATAATATAAAAGCTAACTCAATGTTAGATATTCACAGGAAAAAATTATCAGCATACAAACTTGGCAAATTATACATTTGTAGAGCCAAAAATTCATCTTTATCATTTGAAATAATTATTTACATTTATAATTGACTTTATTTTTTTCTTATTGCAGGTCTGCATGGAGCCATCCTCAGTTCAACCTTTACGTATATCTTCACACAGTTCACCTCACAGATCTTCACCAGGAGGGGGCGTACATATACCTGTTGCAATAAACTCCTCCTCTCAAAGCCCTACATTCAGTGAAGACTCGGGCTATGGAAAAGACAACTCTCCAACTAACAGCTTGAGCAGCCATCAAGGTAATGAACACATATTCATGTTTAATTGGAAATAAAGCACCATCTGGTTGATTACTGTTTACTAATTTGACTGTAAAAATAACCTGGTCTCTACTGCGTTAGGTATTGGCTTCTATATCAAATTTCACTGGTACCAACTTACTAAATGCCAATGGAACATGTCTGCTTCATGAAGTCTGAGTCTCTGCTAGTTTACAAAAAGTCATGGAGATATCTACTTGTATCTTGTCACTGTCAGTTTAAGTACTGGGTACTTGTGATACTCTCCTGGTTACTATTCAAATGTTAAAACTCTGACAATATAACGGTAATGAAATGTAATGAAATTGATCACTCATTTATTTATTATTAATTTATCTTTATTTTTATAGCGCAAGAAAGAAGCCTTGATGAGATACAGTCAGCAAAAAGGAGGAAATACCGCAAACAGAGAACTGTATTTGAATCAGCACAACTTAAAACCTTAGAGGACACTTTCGCAGTAAATGCTTATCCAAGTTCCGAGGAATACGAAACATTATCTGATACAACCTCTATAGATGAGTCCAGACTGAGAATCTGGTTTCAGAATCGCCGAGCTCGCTTCCGAAAGCATGCTCCACAAGCTGTACGACCATCTATAGCCAGCCTACCGGCGATGCCATTTCACTTTCAGAATTACGCTATGCCATCGGCTAATCCAAGATTCAACAAGTTTTCTCACCCCCATCTTATGATGTATGGTGACTCATTCTTATTTAAAAGCTTCTAAATATGTTTAATATTGTGCTTCATTAAAAATAATTTTTATTTTTAAAGTTGGGAAGTCTATCACTGCTGGTACAGTGCTCTTTATTTATTTTTGTTTATACTCTCTTGTTTTTTTTTGCGTTGTGTACTCCATTGTGGACTGAATTGTGTACTGCATTGTATACTGCATTGTGTTGTACTGTTGTAACACATGGTGATGATTTGCCTTACTGTATGTTATCAATGATGTCTTTTCAATCAAACAGCGCTTCTTCTCTGTGTTCACAATACAAATCACAAAAAAATAATTAATCATAATGTGTTGAGATATTTCGAACCCTAAAAAATATTACTGCTTTGTAAGAGGGGATAACTTAAACGCTGGCAAATTGAATCGAACCTGATCTAAGCGTCTATATATACTGCGAATTGGTCTCTCTCTCTCACACTCTCTCCATTTCAGTTGACAATATCCTTCTCTTTTTTTATCCTCCTGCTAGTTAAATAAGAACTTCAAAAAAGTTTGTCCCATGAATGAACAGTCGCAGCAAATCTCTAAAAATATTTCTTAAAATTACTAAATTGTTTAAGAAATAAGCGGCATACTATCGCAGCCATAGTTGCGAGAAACAATTTACTGCGATGTGAAAGCAGAATTGACAGATTTACTTTTTTTTGTATCATTGGAATGCTCATAGTACCATGAGCAGTAATATTATAGGGACCTAGTGTGCATCATACCTGCCATGAATAGTTTAAATTTTTAGTTCTTGATGGGGTTGCCTCAGGGTTTATCTTCCCTGCAGACGGCAGAAGCAAACTGCATCGAATATAAGGGAATTAGGAATGCGCAACATAGAAAAGAGAGCTATCATCCAAAAATGCTTTATAATACTAGATCACTTGAGATTGGATATCATTTCTATCAACTTTTAAAAAAATACTTTTTATAATTTTAGAGAATTTGTCAGCATCTTGAGCACCGACAAGCTTGTATAACTTTGGAGCTATTTAAAACAATATATGGTAACCCTGCACTTGCCATTTCTGATTTAAGAGGAAGAGATAGAAGGTGTAGCCTATATCCTGCTATTTGTTATCATCATAGCACAAAATGCTTTGAGTCAGCCTGTTTGTACGATGCTGGTTTATGCTCTGTTGTTTCACTGCATGGATGTTTTTTTCTGCAGTACAGTCAGCCATTTATAGTGCATAGGAAGCAGATTGTGGTTGGCTGTTTAGGTGGGGGGTTTAATGTAAACTTTGCACATTGAGGCTCAGATTCTGTAAATATTAAGAGTTGAACCAACAATTATTTGGAACCAAAAAAAGAGTTTCCTAGCTCCCCAAATCATCACCGATTAACATACACCTATTGTCGCGATCAGATTCCTGTGCACCATTGAGGGTTGGCTGGGCCATATGCATTGATTCAACTAAAAGGAAATAATAAATATTTTCTCTTCCACTTGGATCAATTACTCACTACTTTGCAAGAAATATAAATTTGAAGGTTGTGGTGGCCATTTGGACAACAAGGGGGAGGAAAATGTATCTACAGTGATGTTTAATTTATTTAGTAATTTATCATTGTTGGGGTTGTTTTATATAACAATTCATAACAAACAGGAGGGCACAACTATCGTTAATCACTTCAAAAAAAAAAGTTTTTCCTAATTTCTGTATTGTTGTCTCAACTCAAACGTGCCAGTCCCGTGCCATGAAATTAAAGGCTGCAAAACTTGCAGCTAGTTTTAAGTCACGATGCTAAATGTAAGTTTTAAAATGTCTGATATATTGAAATATGTCAGTCATGCTGCGGTTCCTATCCTGTTTACGTTGATTAGTGTAGTCATTTTCAATAACAAGACAAAAATAACACTGCAATCCTCATGAAATTGCAAGGATGTATTGGTGAACTTGGTTCACCCACCTTGACTAACAACACATTTGGTGACGGGCCTTGGGACTTAGTTGGAAAAACCCCAAATGTGTGATGTATAAACAGCGTTCACCGACTTCTACTCTTTCAACAGCATATTCGGTGGCGGATGCCTGGGAGACGGTGATAATGATGAGTCAAGGGGAGACTGACTGGTTAGATGTTGAGATGATGATAAAGCCCAACTGGGAATTTTTATGTATCGAGTATCCTGGTTGGCTTTATGATTAAAATTCAGCTGTTGGTTTAAGATTTCTTTTTTAAATTCTACTAATACTACGCATACAACTATAAGTACAACTATAACTAGTATTATATTGCGGCGCTCAATTTTCGGTGTAACCCGGTTTCGTTTCTTTAAAGTAGGGGATAGCTCAGTTGGTAACACAATAGTATTTGAGGTCCTGAGTAGGAATCCTTCTGCAGTCTACTGGACTTGGTCATTCAGGTGTGCTCTGACATACCTGCAATTTGGTGACAAATATGGCAATCACTCCCTTAAAGCACCTTTTTTAACCAATTTAAAAAAAAAATTGAAAGCATCTTGTGTTATGTAAGTGTCTTCGTAGCAGTTCTAAACGCACAAAACCTAACACCTATCGAAAAATCCCTAATGATAGTACTGGTCAAGATGGATCTTTGGGTTTCTTCATTTCTTTCTGAAATTTGCAGTCCTTTTTTTTACTGTACATTCTATTTTAATTTATGATCCTTAAGGCCTGTACTATACATCATGCTTAAAATATAGCATTTAATTTCTCTCGCTTCTGGAAAAACGAATTATCCCCTTATCCTTTGCCTCCTTTCCCGCCTAAAAATAGAGAATCACCCCAAACTTGCCTTTAAATCATACCACCTTCTGACTGTTACAATATTGTCTCCTCTTTGTTTGAATGACTGTTTATTATTGATATTGAGTTCGAGAACTTGCAAGCTCCCTGGTGCAAGTGTGCAACACCTTGGAGTCATCTGCTCGCATAACGGGAGGGATAACTGAAACGCACAATGCAAATTAAATGTATTGATATACCGGTTTACCATGATCATTCGATTCTGACTCTTTCAAAGGAAAGGCCGGAGCACATCTGTGCGCCAACCAAACCCGGTAGTAAATGGTCTGCCACGGGTTTTGAACCCACAACCTTCATCATTTGAACTGAAGGACTGGCGCCTTAGCACACTGAGCCTAGCCTTATCATGCGGCCACTTTCTTGGTGGCCTCATGACAAGGCTAATTTCGTTGACTCTCTGACTCACCGCTATTTACCATAACTTTCATCGTTATTGTTGGTTATTTGGGAAATATGGCGTTGATGACATTTCTGATTTTTATCAGTAACACCTTGGTCTCCAATGATGGAAAAATACTCAATTTTGTTGACACCTCCCCAAGGCACACCGATGATATTTAGATAAGGGTGCAGCAGCTCCTCTTTATGACACAGCTGTTAATCGATTTTAACTCACTTTCTTCGTGTGGTTTCCTGTGTGACTCACTGAAAACACGTAACACGTAACACGTATCTTCAGCTCATGACTGGCGTATGTCAGGCAAGTAGTTCTAGGGGAGGCAGAGAGGCACAGCCTCTCCTAAAACGCTAAATACAGTGGCCTAAAACACTATAATTGAATAATCCATGTCAGAATCAACTCCTCTGGGATGTCCAATTGCTAAATATATTCACTAAATCAATTTGGGAGCAGCTTACAGCACATCTCCTGTTGATGCATCGCACTCGCCTCTTTGCCACCTCTATATTGTCATTTTAAATTACAGCCCTGTATTTCATTCTTCTTTGTTAGCGGTGTGACCTAGATCAAGCTGTCACTGACCTAGATGCCAAGTGTAGATCTCTCTACCTTTATACTATCCCCCTTAGATTTGGTTTATGGTTTTAGTTTTAGCCTTGTTATGGGGTTGCATGGCAAGGTTAGTTACCTCTTGCACATCATATTTAGCATCTAGGTGACACACCATTGTGAAAAACAGGATAGGCCCCTGTTATTAATTATTGAAGCCCATTGCCCCCTACCATGTTGTCGAGTTGCTTGGACTTCAATTTTCCATGAAAAACAATGATGAGCCACAAACCAAGCCTGAAAGCCTGGCTCACAATTTCAGAGGAATTGCAAGATTTTGGGTCTGGCATATGGTTGAACAAGCTCTGAAATTTTGAGGTATGAGACTCTTGGTCATCTAAGGTAACTGAAGTGCTCTTTGTAAGTCTTTCCATACCAATCTAAGAAGTTTGCCTGACTATTATTATTTGAACTTTGTTGCTTTTTTTTTACATATGGTGCAATAGAAGTGCGAAATCACCGGAGAAGGGGGGGGGGGGGCATTAAGAACACAGTTTTGCAAAAAAATATGTGAAACTTTCTTTTTTGATCAGATACCAATCACATTATCAATCATCAATCATACTATTACACATCTATATTACTGCATTAATGTAATGCTTTACATATATTTACATAATTTGATATAGCCATTGCAAAAAAGTTCTCCGCTGGGCGGGCGCAGCCGGTTTGGTCGCTGTCAACTCAGAGAGTGGAGTACCAATAAAGAAAGAAGTCCTCTTAGACCACTGGCTGAGTCACACAGAACATGTTTTGGTAGGCTGAAGGATTGATGCTGTTGTTTGTAAAATTAATAACGGTGTATTGTGCGCTGCTGACATTAACCATAGAGCATATAATGACTCTATGATATTAACCAAGGTGTGAAGTGCGCTGTTTCTGACTCACCACTAATTCTAAAGCAAACATCGGCAGCATTAACACACGTCAGAAGTGGGAAGGATGTCCGGTGGCTCAATTGTTAACAATAACAATCATTAGTGATTCATGGAGAGTGACTGACCTTAACCAAAATAAATCATGGCAAAGAGAAGCAGGGATGAACTATTCATTGACATGAGGACATTGCATAGCAAAAGTTTAAAAGAAGAAGAGAAAACTGAAATAAAAAATGGAAAGCTGTCCACTGA
Organism: Membranipora membranacea; assembly: GCA_914767715.1. Taxonomy (NCBI): domain Eukaryota; kingdom Metazoa; phylum Bryozoa; class Gymnolaemata; order Cheilostomatida; family Membraniporidae; genus Membranipora; species Membranipora membranacea. Next base: position 12,451,158 of record OU612073.1, on the reverse strand, counting down.
TGATTATCAATGGGTCGAAATACCTCTCTGTCTGGCTGCTTTTTTCCCTCCAAAGCTCATAGCTACATTAACGCAGTCAGGCATGTTATATTGTGCTTACACTACACCAGTGTTAAGGGATTCAGAAGACAACCTCAACATATAACCACCAGAATCTGCCTTACATTCAAATGCCCTGCAGCTGTAGGCAATTTCACTATAAAGTTCTATGAGGATAAAATGCCTACAAAAATCTGACTTGCAAATGAATTGCTACAATCACTCATTGAATTCTCACTAACTCATTGATGAGTAATATGGAGATGAAAGAAAAATTTGATGTCAAAGTTAAAAATGATGTTTGCTGGCTTGGTTGGTATACAAGGTAAAAATGGTTAGAAAAGGAAAAAACTTGTGACAAGGTGCTAAAAAACTTTTGAGCTGAATACAACATGCTCTAAAACTGTTTACTCTCAAGTTGATATGATGTCTGACAGTTTTGTAGCAACCAGATAGCAACTGGTCAAATATTAAGTGCAGCGCTGGTTTGTTTACAGATGCCACAGGGCTTAAACATCGTGTCTCTAGTGCTCTACCATATACAATGTCAATACTATCAACTGGACAATTACAGGGATCTGATACCCTGTTGATGGAGTTTCTTGATGAAGCTTGATACACCACCTTATGCAGGCTTTCCTAGGTACCTCTATAAAGTGTTCGCATGCAATCTGAGATTTTGATGGATAACCATGCCCAAAACAAAAATTTGTCCGAGACACAATGCATAAGATCGTTTGAAGAAGTTTTATCGCAAACGAACAAGGCTCCTTTATCCTTTATTGTGCCTGTAGGGAAAAATGAAACAGGATTCATCTACCATCTTAACTCCTTTTGTAGCGGAGCCATAAGTTTGAAAATCTAAATGGACATATTTCCATCTTTCTTGATACAAGGCGTAATACTGTTTAGTAAAAGAAGAAGATTGGACTGACCCTTAAAATAATCAAAATGTGCCCCAAAATGATGCATGCCAGAATTCAAAATGTAAGGTAAAGGTAATGCAAGGCCATAAATGACGTCCAAGGGTGTGCAGCACTGATAACTGACCAAGGTACTAACGGCCATTGGATGCTGACATTGACCTTAGCCTATTGGCCAAGGAACGATCGTGACACTTTAATCTTAGCCAAAAGAGGAAATGTTTGTCCCAAACTCTTTTCCCATTCTGCGACCATAGAATCCAGTACAGTCTTCAATGTACCAATCTCTCTGAGAGAGACAAAAGTAAAGAACAATTCTGTGTAAGCAGAAAATAACAGCAAGGTCGCGCAACTTTTACCTTGTATTAAACGAATGCCTCCAAAGCTACAGCATTTCATCAGGATATTCTATGTGCATACGTTCTGCTAACACGTTGGCTTTTTGGTCACCCATTTGTTTTGATGCCTCCTAAGAGAGGTCATTTTGTTTTAACGCTGCACACAATCTCTCACACATCAGTTAATTTGATGTGTCTGGTGTTTAGACAGGAAACACAACTTGTTTACACTAGTTGAACAACTTGACATAGCTTGTTTGGGGTGTTTAGTGCTGTTGTTAAATATGGGGTGGTAACAGTTAACCCCACTACATACCTCAGCAAAACAACTAAAGAACTTACTACGTCAGACCAATGCATTTTGTCGGTGCAGCATTTCTACAACTTCTTTTCTATGGGTCGGAGCGACTATTTCACAATTTATAGCATAATCTCTGCTGAGTTATCTTAACAAAGTATTGGGCGGTTTTAGAGCACCCCTATCTAAAACCAATGAACTCTAATGAACCAATGGAGGGAGTTCATTGCTGAAACTACTTTCCTTTGTGTAATTAACACCAGATGAGGATTTAGAGATTATTGTCCTTTGAGCTCTCTTAGCACCAGGAAAGTAGAAGAGTATCCTTTTACAACACAATGCAATGGGGCCTGCAATTAATGCTTTTGTTACATGCTGTCACTGCATACTAATACCAGAGATTATAGCATATCCATTAGTATCTGTTAATACTCCAAGAGCAATCCAAATCGAATCATATGTTATAATCAAGCCGAGGGGGGGGGGGGGTGCGTTTCACGGTGGACAAGAGTCTGGGTCTCAGACTAACTCACAGATAAAATCCCTGATATGATGTTTTACTGACTTTTATTTCAATATTTTTCTTTCTATACACCAGGTCTTTTTGACCGCCCTATTTAATGGACCCCTTGAGCTCGGATGTCTTCTGTGGGGTAGAGAACCTATATCCTTCCCCGCCGTTACTGGCCACGATTTTTTGAAGAGGCAGAGGGGGATTTTTATACTGCGTGCAAGCAAATGGTTCATAGTTATTTTCAATTCGTGACAATTACCTACAGGCGCTACAGGTGAGGGGACTGTCAGAAATGGGAAACATAATGAAAATAATCAACGAAGAAAATCATAGAATTTTTTAGGATTTTTTTCTGACATTTTTACGTAGGAGTACAGTGGCAGTATTGTCTGATTATCACATCATCTGGTTTTGAATAATGAGCAAAAATCACACAAGATTCAATTGCAACATAAGAACATCAAATTGATTTTACATCTAACAGGAGCATGTAAAACCATGATCAATGTAATATACTTTGTATCATTACATTATCTCATATTTTACTGAAAAGAGAATGATTTGAAATAACATAGCAATAACTTTTTAATAATTTTATCGTAATGGATAACAACTGCTTAGGACACTGACAGAGGCGTCTTGAAGCCCTGCAAACAGTCAAACAATCAAATTGATTTTTTGTAAAATTAAAAAAAAATTTGCGTTTTGCTTTGCTTGTTGTGAAAATGGCATTTGAACATCATCTTGATTAGTAAACAAGATATATTAGTAAGCTTTGTCTACTTTCTGACAACAATTGAAACAAATTTGCATTCTACAGAATATAGAGATTGTCAGTCTGCTAGAAGAGAACACAAAATATTATTGCTCTGTGTACAATCATCATTTGTTCTCTATTAAGTTACCATATGCCCCTGGACACTGACACTGATGATGCGAACATGAAGATATTTAGCCTGGGTTTCAGGCCAACGATCACTATTGAGATTTTCTGAATAGACCCGTGCACTTGCGTTTTGGTCTTGCTTTGATCAGGGAGTTTGGGACTCCCTGCTTTGATTGGCTGATGATTTTGGTTTGTTATTGTGTGGAGTTGTTTGCTCACATCCAACCTGAGTAGATAACTCGAAATCTTTGGATTGAATCCAAGTCAAGATGATACCCAGTAAAAGGACACCAAGCTCCGCCTCCAATAAACAGTAGAAGACAACTCCAATTTACCCTTGATATCTGCAAAATAGATATATCAATTAAGTAGTCTGCAATCAAAAGACATACAAGCTAATACCAAACGCATTATGGTGATGGTGGTCCGGTGGCAGCCCCCTCCTATCTTATCACTTCCATTTGCGATTTTGGATGGATCGCAATGGTAATATTGTACCTTACACTAAGGTTGTAAATAGGTCGCTTATTACCAAAAGCGATGCCGGTAAAAGGGAAAGTGATCAACCAATGATTATATGGTTTCATAACATCTAAAATCTAAAAGAGCATGTTGCAATTAGTGGATCTCATAGACCTACTAATAATAGTAGGTCTATGGTGGATCTACAACTTCCATGGATCTGCTATCATAAATAGCCGAGATGCGGCCAGCAAGGGTTGAAACACCCCTTATATCGCCTGTATATAACTGTCATGAAAGCGAAATTATTCTGCAGCCTAAAACACTGGCCTCGAATGTTTGTATTGATCTGATTTTGTTTATGGTGGCTCTGTATTGACCCTCCCATCGCATATCACCAGTTTTCAATGATCTGAGTATGACGTATTTCAAATAAGCTCAGCTAACCTCAATCTCATACCAGTCAGAATGCCTACAAAGGATATATGTCTATATATACTCTTGAGGCCATGGTTTAATTTTTCTCAAAACTTCACATCGATGCTTACTATTTTTTATCAGAAGTAATATGCAGGTTGATGGGCCAAGGAAAAGCTGGGTGAAGCTACAACCTCTATACACCAGCATGCAATGCTAAAAAGTATATATTATCCACAATCGTCACAACTTTTGGACAATTGCAGAAGAAAGATTCGCAAAATGAAATATCACAACAATGCAGTGATTGGTAATCGTCTCTCCGTGCATGTGCAGTTAATTGACAATTCTAGCTTTTCATAAGTCCTTACTAAACTGAGGAAACCATAATGATATAACCAACATGATTCACTTTTCTGTCAATTCATTAAAGTGGTGATCAGTACTGATAACACACTTGATGATGTAACCTTGCTTGCATTGCATCGAGATTGGCAACCTACCAATAAAATTACACATCTTATCTTAATCCGGCGGCTTGTAGCCAACTTCTCTGTTGCGGTGCTGCTTTTTAGCTTCTCGGCCCATTGGCTAAGATCAAAGTGTCATTGCCAATGGCTGATTAGTGCCTGTTTCAGTGTCTGGCTACTTGCCGCGCTCTTACGATTAGGAGGTCCACCATGGCCTCACCTCTAGGATGCATTCTAGTTTTCTAGGATGTATCACACTCTCAGTACGAGGACTTCGAGCAACTTGCGTCCCTCTTTAGGGGCAGCCCACCCTCTGTTTTGTCATAAACAGGGCTGCTTTTTAGCTTTTTAGCACAAGCTGTCGATGCTGTCTCAAGTCAACAATCAATAGCTGTTCTTCATTTATAAAAAAAAGAGGGTTAGACAACTGTGTGAGTACATAATAAGAGCCGAAGCTTATCAATGTATTCTACATACTCAGATGATGCTTCTACTCCGTTTGGTTTATTATGGTTACTGGAATAAAGCCTTTGAACTAAGCATAAGTACTAAGTTTTCAGGAAGTTATGTGTGTTTCACCTCCCCCCCCCCTACTGTTTACTATCATTAAACATTTACATACTCAAGTACTGATCTGTTATCTTTGAGGGGATATTTTGTAATAAAACATGTTAGTATGTTGAGGAAGTGAAGCTCTTGCTCACATCAGCTCATATGCATGATTTAGAGACACGGACAAAGTAGGGCGAGGATTGTCCATACATATCACTTTCATCACTTTCATCACTTCACGCCACAGAGATCATCATGGCCTCCTCAGCTCTGAAATCAGAGAGACAAGCATCACACACAGAAGCTACAGTTCTTCATTTTGACGTGCTATTACACATGTTCAAGTTTCTGGACCAGAAAACATTAGGTATGTGTGCCAAGGTCTGCAGAAGTTGGAGAGTGGTAGCTTATCAGCCAACACTGTGGTCTGCCCGCCTTGTTGAGATTCCTGCTACAGGTCTCTGTGAAGAGGCAGCATTAAGTCTGAAGTCTCGAGGTGTGACATCAGTATCAGTCAAACAAAACTGGCTCAGTGTAATGCCTACACACAGTCGCGAGAACCCCTATCCTTATTACGAGTACTATGGCCATCATATAGATGGTAGTTCTCACACAAGCTATAAAATAGAAGAATCGCAGAAACGCGAGTTCCTTCTATGCGAGGATCAGCTGACATCCATATTGAGATGCTGCACAGAAACACTGCGAGTTGAGATATTGGTTGTTATGGACTCACCGCTACAGTTCAATATGGCTACAAAGTTCACAGGGCTGAGAAAGCTCTGTCTGATAGATCCTGATATTGACATTGAAGCTTTTGTCGGAATTCTCGGATCGATGGAAAATCTGGATCAGCTGTATATCAATTCTAAAAATCGGTATGTAGAGAGCTGCGGAATCTTTCAGAAGAAGGACAAGCGTAGATTCAACTGCTTCAATGTCCTCCAAGATGTAGTCCGTAGTAAACAAAGTCTGCGCACCTTTGAGTTGGTCAGTCTTAACTGGAGTATATCCTATGTACCTCCTCCTGTACTACGCTTTGGTAACACAGCTCAGCTGGAAAAGCTGGTTTTAACAGACACAATAGATGTTTGTGACCATTTACTTGCCCAGGTATCGCAGAAGTTACCAAACTTAAAACATTTACGCTTGGACAAACTCCAAGCTGGTAACCCGACTTATTTACAAGCATGCTTCCCTGCCCTACAGAGCCTCACTACAGAAGTGCAGGTTAGAACCGATCCCAAGCTCATAGCTAATATATTACAAAGCTCTCCAAACCTGACAGCACTAGACCTGAGCGAAGGAGTCAATAAACCTAAGGATGACAACTACAGCAGTGAGCGCTTTGCCGTCGCCTTAAGACTCATCGGTTTGTGTCCCAACCTGAAATTTGTCAGTGTATCGGGTAGTGGAAATGTGGGCAATCAAGGTGTTTTAGCACTACTCACTGATTTGCCGCACCTTGAGGTACTAATTGCTCTGGGTACTACCAGTACAGATGTACTACTGGAGGAAGACAAACCTGAACAAGGATCTAACCATCTGGTCAGCTTACTTGTGGAGGACAATCCGAGTTGGATAGATCAACTACCGAGCCTGTTGTACAAGTCTATCGCCGGTCATGTGTACATGAAGAGTGCAGATAACATCACATGGAGGCAAGTGCACCGGGGATCTCATCATTGGAAGGAAGCGCACGGTTGGAATTACTTCCATTTGCCAGATGAATATGACTTTACTAGTAGGTATGAAACTCCGGGTACAGCTGTGCAGTTATCTATACAGAAAGGACTGCGTTGATCAATGTTAGGGTTAGCATTTCATATAAATAAGCCATAGTCCAATATGAAGGTCATAAACAGTAATATGCACCATGGAGATGTCGTATGTCATTATCAGCTGCCATATATCACAGATTTCATAGCTTACCTCTCATATAACGCCATGTCCAATATTTTCAATGATAAGGGGCACCCACTGAACAAGCTAATAATTAGGAGGAGTGGGCGACAGACTCGGGTGTCGCTCGCCACCTAGATGCCCCTCTGTAGGAAAGAGAAGCTTCGAAATACTTTTTTCTATTAATATTCTAATTTTTAACACAATTTTTAGTAACCATTTTTATCATTTTATATTTTACTCATGTGTATTTTACTGCTAACTATTCTTTCCCAGTGGAATTCACTCCAGTACATCACACTGTTGATTTTAGGAGGAACAAAAATACAAACTTAACATAACGTAACATAGTCAGAGAGTCGTTTCAATTTCAAAGCAATGATACAGTAAGAAACATCTTAAAAATGATTAATGATCACCCAATGAAAATATTATGGTTACTCAGGATGATAACAAATTTCCAAAACATTTACTTAGTAAGCGGCCAAATAGCAATGTTAACAGTCAGTCTTTTACATCTTTCCCACGAACTCCACTGGTAGTAATGTAACAAACACTGAGTGTCCAGTTTAAATTCCTTTTATTGTAATTTTTTAGTGTAATTAATAACATATGTGGTTATAATTTGGCATTGCGTGATACATTTAAAATTTATTTTGTAATAATATTTTAATAGCGTTATGATTTTTGTTTGTATTAAACTGTAAAGCTGACACGAAGCTCACACAAATGACCAACATTTTACTACAGATAACTGCACTACCCCCTCCCCCCTATACCCGCGAGCACGAAAAAAAGGGCGCTATAAAACACCAGTGAGGTGCTGTAAGTCCCATATGAGCTGATTCTGACATATGTAATTGAATTATTTTTATTTATCAATTATTTGATTTTATGACACATTTAGTATTCTGGAGGAGGAGTGCCTCCCTGCCTCCTTTAGAATGGACCGCAAATCCCGTCCAAGTGTCGGGAACTTGAATTTTTGGGGCACACTTACTACACATACATACACACAGAATATCAGCCTGGCATTCAGGCCAACAATGGGGCCCTGTCTGTATAATAATCGGTTACGTTGCATCTGTTGTGTTATCTACTCGTGTATCACTATTATGCATTTTTGAGTAGACCCATGTGCTTTTGTTTTGGTCTTGTTTTGATAGGCTGATGGGTTCTGATTTGTTGTTGTATGGAGTCGCTTGTTCATGTTGGTTTTGAACAAACATACCCAACCTGTGTAGATAATTCCAAATTGGTGGACTGAATCCAGGTCTAACAGAATATGTGAAATGTGATATATCAGGTTCCAGCAGGGTCATTGCCGCCGTGAACTGGAAGAAGAGATACATTCGGTTGACAACGAGCAGTCTGATTGCGGCAGCCATGAAGGCGGTTTCTAAATGTAAAAAATACGGTGTTTGTTCCATTCAGGTCACGGATAGATATCCTTGAAAGGTTTGTCAAATCTATTGATTTGTGAGCAGAAACCATAAACATTTAAATATGTATTTATATGTTTATGATTCCAACAAAGACTAGCTTTTATCATATAACTACAGACTTTGGAGTTATCACACCTTTCTCAGGTAAGCTTTGACAGTATTTAATAGCATTTGAAGAATATCAGGTGAGGGTTTAACGATAAGAAGGGAACAAGTCAGACAGGAGTGTTCATTTTTTGCATGTTGAGTTGAGAACAGACATTTTCTGTCCCTACCCATAATATCAAAGTAAATGTAAGATCAAAATAATAAATAAAGTTCATAGATAAAGTTCATATATATATATATATATAGATCGATTTGTAGTCAAGTCAAGAAGGCCTTTGTTTGTGTATAACATCTATTTGTTTATGAGTGCTTAAAGTGCATACTAAAATAAAATTTGTGAGAATTGTTTGAAAGTCTGGTTGAGTCTGCGCCTGTGCATAACGTGTCAGCATTCAATCATTCTCAGTGCTCAAACTTTGCCTGGGTAGATGTCCTTGGCATCTCATTTGGTAGAGGGTCTCATTACCATCCTTCAAACTGTACAACAGCCACAGTTCTCAGTCTAATGTAGAGGAGATCAATTACCATCGGATATTTCAACTAGGATGGTCCGTACAAAGAAGTTTTTAATTCCTCCGGTTTGCATGGTAGACCATAACTGATTGAAGTTTTAGTTTAATTCCTTTTGATCACAATGCAATTTTAACCGACCGATTATAGCACTGGTATCGCAAATCAGTTCTTTGCAATCAATCTTTACATTTCATTGTTTTGCTGCATTGATTGTCTATGTGGGTGATAATATGTTTCCCTTGCTGTTATCGAATACAGAGTTACTGCTTCTCAGCAGTTGATAGATTACCTAGTATGCAAATGTGGTTCATCTTGCAGCAGCTCAAGGCATTCACAAATCCTGCTTTCTTTGTGATGAAAATAAATGACGAATAAAGATAATTCTATGTGGGTCTCAAATCTAATACGAGGCTGTGATATTTTGACAATTTATTATATAATTTCATAGTCAGAATATCTTCATATCTCAACAAGGAAAAATATGTGAGTTGTCACCACTTGAGCATTGAGCAGACAAAAAAGTAAGTTCATATAAAATTTACGTACATCTCAAAAATCTAACATGATAACCTGATGTTAGACTAGATTAGGCTGAACTGCTCTCTCTGAATACTGCAGGACTTTCTACCGGCTAATCCCCCAATGTTCCTCTTCTAATCTAAAATCAAAGGACCTATCCGAGCTTTTCTATCATTCTCATTGCAGAGCATAAAACTTCCATGTAACTTATGACTCTATATTCTTCGGATAGCCGACTGTAACATAGGGTGTATATTCTCATGTTAAATATAAATAAGGTATCATTTTATTAACAAACTAGTAAAAATATAAGCAAAATCTTTGGAAATGTGAAACAGTAAAGCATTTCGTTATTGTGAGCAGTTTGTTGTTTTAGGTTTGCAGCTTTCAGGGCTTTGTGATGACGTAGGTGACCCAACAAGCATCCTCCTCAGGACTCTCAGACGGAGGCTTCAGGTCGAAAAATACCTCTACCTTGACATCAGGACCAAATGTTTGCTTCGCTATCTCAGTCATGGTCTCAGGAGTGTAAATACGATACGAGAAATACATCTTGATTCTGAAAATGAAAATCACGATTAAATTAACTCTAACCCTTTGAGCCCATTGTACGCTAATAGGTGCTCTACTTCTCTCGATTTTACAGCTCAATAGTCAGTGGAATGTAAATCCTACCCAAAAAAAAAGGTTTTGCAAAAAAAGTTTTATCACTAAATATGGTCATGGAAAATTCAAATAATTCAAAATAATTCAAATTAATTCAAAATAAATGGTCAAGGAAATTCAATGATCGTATAAAATGTCACAGTCAGCTGTTGTATGGGAGATTCATTCCGGATGGTCACTTACCCATCCCCTCTTTGGAACTCTAGGAATGCTACTAGGGGTTTCCTCTCCTCACCAGGAGACTTTATCACATGGGGTATGATATCATTGAGGTTGTTAAACTTTTCCTAAAACAGAAAAGATTGAAGTTTCAATAAATTGGAATATTCCAAAGCCTTGCTGTTCTAGTCCTAGATCTCACAGCTGTAATCTACTTTAGCTGCACAAAAAAATTAGATTTGTAAGATCAATTTAGTTTGGAGCAATCGGTCAAATTTTAAAAGAGGCGTAATTTAAAGATTTTTAACCCTGCAAGAGCTTTCACTGATGAACGTAAATTATTGTGCCTGCGTACTCTCAAGGACTGTAAAAATATAGAGCTACACTTTTGAGGAGATACAGAGCACATTATAGTCCAAGGCAGCTTGAAAAGTTGCAACTCCACCCACCAAAACTCTTCAAAATTGCAAATAGATTTTCCAGCTTGAACTATGACCGTACTTTGAACTTTAACTTTGATCTTACCAATGTACATGGATTGAAGCCATTTTTGTTGACCTTGCCCTTGTTTATCATTGGATGGAAATTCCTGTGGTCAATAATTAGAGCACCACCACTCCTGAGCAAACCTGCAAAGCTCTTCATCGACTCAAACGCATCTTTCTTACTACAATGATGAAAATACAATAAATAAAACAATTTCAAGTTAGTCAGGGGGGTCTTTCAATAAGAAACAGCCAAAATCGCAATCTGATCGCTCACTCACTGCTACGTTCTTGCTTTCGCTTAATTGCAAGACAAAATGAGCGATAATTTTGAGCGATGTGATAGTGATAACTTGCTTTAGTAAAGCAGCGCTTTTTCTAATTGAAAAACCCCCCAGGGACAATATGCATCAGTAGAATATGAAGTTTTTTTTCAAATGTTCTTCTGAGGAGCGAGGAGAAACAATAACATTAGCTTAGTGTCATACCCCAAGTTCTATAGATGGCATTTATTTATGCATGGTCTTTATTTGTCATTGACTTTGATCGGCAACAATTAAGTATATATGTTATTATATACCACTACAGATTCATCTAAAAGGAAGTGCAGGGCGGTTTAGAGTTTTCACTCATCAAATGCTGGCTCAGTAACTTAGGAAAGGTTTTTGGTGTCTAAAGGGGGGAGATCAAAGCTTCAATTTACATATTAGTAACTCACTCTAGAATGAATGGTAGGGTATTTCCAATGCATAGAATGTTGTCATATTGCTGTGGTAATTCTGGTTTAGACACGATTTGCTCCTTTAGCGTCACCAAACTAGCCTCAAATATTTCTAAAATCAACCAAGAATTAAACAATCAACATCGATAACACAATACAGTTGAGTCTTATAATAAAATGAGCAACAAGATTACGGAGATTTCCAGTAAGTTTTTTAGCGTTTTGAATATAAAATTTAAAAATATAATTGATCGCATCAGTTGCCTATGAGGAAACCTTTTGAAAACCTGAATCCACTACCTGGAGGGGTAAAGCAATATGCTGTGGGGAGAGGGGTGGCTTTAATTTGAGTACCAAACATGGGGCCATATATGTATTCAGCACTTTTGACCATTAAGACATAACAGCATACAGGATGCACACACAGGAGATGATTAAAACAGAAGAAATCACAGGCCATCATGACCAAAGGCAGTTATTAACTCTTTTATCAACACCTATGGCCGCGATCTCAAATACCATTAAGGGCTGACTGTAAGAAAAAACTAAAAAATTCATCCGATTCCAGTCAATAGATAAAAGCTAAGACAGTGAATTCGATGGCTTGAGAATATTGCAAACCAACAACTTACCCCATTTACTGTAGTCTGTTTTCTCTTGTTCTAGAAATGCTGCTTTATTCCTCTTGGCCAGACTGACCATTCCGTCGCTCAGATCACAGCTGACAAGGTTCTGGAAGCCATTACTTATCAACAGGGCAGAGTCTTTTCTGCAAAAAAGAAACAAGTAAGAATGTTAGCAGAAGCTGAACATTCAGGATGGCACCCATAGAGTTATTATATACTATGATTATATACATATATTATATACTGGCTGCAAGAGAAAATACTTGCAACCGACCTACATGGTGTGACCTTAAAAATTTGCAGAAAAATGGCTGTAGGTGCGCTAAAAACTAAATTTTCACGCTAAATTCCTATACGCTCAATGATAAAGTCAATGATACAAGCACTAGCTATGCACAACCAGATTGCATTGTGTCATGGAATTGCCATTAATTAAAGGGCAACCAAGGTTTCGCAGCAATGCATTAATGGGTAGCAAATAATTTGCTGGGCAGCATCAGCTTTGTGCATTACGCGATGCAAAACTCAAAGTAGTTGCTGACTCTAAGCTGGGTAACACTTCAGTTTAGGGGAGGTTCCAAGACTTTGCTGTAATAATTATAGAGCACAGGCTAAATAATAACAGGAATAGGAAACTGCTATGTGGTATTCTCTTTTAGCTGAGTTTGAGTGCCTGATGGAAGAAATGTTTCACAAGAATTCTGGCTGAATAATCATCCGAATTATATTTTGTCTTTTTCCCCATGCAGAAGGTGCAATCTGCTATTAATCAATGGCCATCAATGAGAAGTTGTTTGAAACCTTGGTTGCCCTTTAAGTACTATAGGACGTTTGGAGCACTGCATCGGCCACTCTAGAGTATATAATAACTATATGATGGCCCCATAACTAGAGGTGCCTAGTGATGTTGAAGGATTTGATGTAATGCACAGCTCTGTCCCTTGATTTCTCAACATGAAACAGAGGTGAAATAGCAGGACTACATAAAACCCTAGCAAGGTCACTATATTTTATGCAACAGATGAGATCACAGCTTTTTACCAGAATACATTGAGATTTAGAACGATATTTGGCAGTAACAAACAATGTATCTGTGCTTTCGATTAAAATTGTATGTCTAAAAGGTCAAAGAAATCAAGTAGTTTTGGTAGGTTCATCAGTTCGCGGTTTTTGTGTTGCGTTTTATGAAATAATGTTTAAATTTTAACATGAAAAGTTTCGCAATTTATTATCAAGAAAGCTGGGGTTTATATATATGAGGACTTGGAAGACTTTCGCTTTTCCGTTCTCTCTGATTCCATTCATTTTAGTTGATCAATCAATTTGAGGTAAGTCAGATGAGTTCTCCAGACCACAATGCACCATTAAACTTTTCTCAAAGCCGTTTTGCGGCCCCGAGAAGTTTTATCCTTCAGCTTACCCAGATCCACATCCTGCATCTAGAACGTAGCCACCTTCAGTATGGTATTTGGTCACATTTTCCCTGAGAAACTTTTGCATAGGTGGTGTTCTAACGGTGAGCAGCTCCTCTGTACTGATATTTGAGTGGAAATTGAAGGACGGCCCGTTATTGTTGAATGTGTTGCTTATGGAACTTAGGCTTGACAGCAAAACATTTTCTGCTGTTTCTGACATCTGCAAAAGAAACACAGGAAAGTGTCAAGTAATAGTGAATAAGCATGATGGTGTTGCAATATCAACACTCAGCGAAACATATAAATACACAGATGGAAAAATTGAGGAAAAATTGCTAAGTCATCCTCAAATATTTATGTCTACAAACAATGAATGATTATCTAATATTTACAGATGATAAATATAGCTGTCATTCCGGATTTAACCAGGATTTGTCCTGATTATTGTGTTATTGAAAGAGAAATCTGATAACTGCAATCTTATCAGCCTGCATGGGTCCTCTGCATGCCGAGTTTGATACGTTTGACCTCATCATACAACCAGCCAGGTAAGAATCTGCGATTCCAAAAGAAGGTAAATAGATCAGATGTGATCTTGAAAAGTCACATGTCATCCCAATACTATTTTGGGACACTTCCTTAGCATGCAAACGGTGCAAATAAGCTATAAACACCCCTGAGATTAACAGGGGTTTGTAAACACGTGTGCTTAGGTTTTTTATTTTATCCTACCCCGGATTTGGCAGAGGTAAGATCCACTTCAGCGTGCTTGTATACCCAGACCCTAGACCAGTTCACAGCTTAGTATTAGTATATCCTTGATCACGGCTGTATTCACACAGGGTAAGAAAACCATCCTTTGATCGTGAACTATTTAGCCAGTCTGTGGGAAAGCAGCACTAGTCATGTATGATCACGCATGTCACTGGAGTAAACATCAGTAGACATCAGTTAATAGAATATTGATTGCCGGCTACTAGAGTGAAGTGCAAGAGATGAGGTGTGGAGCAGCAATTGAGGCAATTGAGGCGCTAGATTCAAGATTGAAACATACTAGTGTCGCATACACCGTATGCGTCAGTGTATGCGTCACGCCCTTGGGCGCAGGTAATTAATTGTTTTGATTAATTGTTTTACTCTTCAATTTTTTTGCCAAGTTATTACCATCTAAATAAGGAGGTTGGCAATCAAGTGATAATCATCATTTCATCCTATGTCTATTTTTAAGACCTATTTATACTGTTCAGTATAAAGAACAGTGGATTTTGCTCTATATGATCAGTTACGAATTAGTTTAAGTGCTCAAATGGTGCAGGATGCTGGTAGAGGCATTTCATTATCAAGTGGTTGATAATGAAATGCCTCTACCAGCATCTTGCACCGTTCGAGCACTTAAACTGGTTACGAATAGGAGTTACAAACATCAGTTACAACTTGATGTTACAGTTACCAGTTGCCTGGGACATTTGCCCCAGGATGTAGTTCAACAATAAACAACATAACTGCCGACAAATATCATCCATTAAATGTGAACACGTAGTCTGATAAGAACTCTGGCTACATCTGACGCAAAAAGTATTTATTGACTGAGTTCATGACATGATGGTGCGATTGACCAAGGAACCACTCATCCTAAGACTTTGTAGACAACCCAAGCAATTAACCTGATATATAATGATATAACAAAGACCCAGGGAGAGTTCTCACTGATCACACTGATGACCTGATCTACTATTGCATGTATATCTCTGATCGATAGAGAGTGAATCAATTCACATAACATGGGTACCATCAAAAGAAATTTGGTGTTATGACCCGCGATAACTTTCAGTAATTAGGGACGGGAACATGTTAGGTACTCTTACTAATTTGGCTCTAACGATCAGAGATACACATTTTGATAGTGTAGTCTCAATGTCTGTGTGCTCCCTGATAGAGCTAAAGTATATGGTATTTATAACCAAACAAAAGCAAAATTATAATTTAATGTACTACTATAATTGAACTTACGTTAGAGTGTGTAAGTGAGTCTGTTAGTGACAGACAGAGTACTAATGTGAGGTTTACTATGCACTATACAGATTGTGCAGAGAGACTCAATGTACTGTTTACCAAGCCTACACAGCAGCTGAATGTTTTAGTACATTTGAATTAACTACTATGGCATATTTGCACAAGCTAGGGCTTTCAATAGCCTTCTACATAACCTATTTTCAGTACTTTTGTAATAAGCTGCCAAGGCGTACATGACGCTATTGATTTCTTATAGACTAAGTTCTTAACCATATATAATATCATTGTACTGTATTATTCAAGAAATTCGGTCAGATAATGAATACATATATACCCTGGAATAGGGTCCACTGTGGACTGTACAAACCATAAACTTATGTAAGTTTATGGTACCGGTACAAACTGTTTGCTGCATCATCAAGATCAGAGGCAGTCATTGCAAATTGCTTTTCAACTTCAAATGAGACCAGCATAGTAGTAGGTAAAGCTCTTTAGACTCATATTATATGCCCAAGGTTTTAACTCTTGATATTCAACTGCTCGACCTGGTCTGGAAAAACCCTATCCCCTGAATGACATGATGTGTCGGTGCTCCTTTTCACCGGTAAAAAGCCCGGACACAACAGGCCATTTTACGTGAAGCCTTTGGGGCTGAATGTTGAGAGTGTACCCTGAAAGATTCAACTGTGTGATCTAGCCTGGACAGGCTGTCGGGGATGGGTGGGTGACAGCCTGCCCAGGCTATGTGTGATCAGTGTCTACTATCCAAGCAAAAAAATTCTCTGTCTTTATACTGATAAGATATGGTATTTTTCTCTTTCCAGGGTACACTTAGCTTTGTCACGCTGCTTCTTTTTTTGTACCCCCCAAAAACAAAAAAGGTATCCCCTCCCCAAGTGACAAGGCTAGGATACACTTTTTGCACTGAGGTGCCTGGATGCCATCATGCCTATGCTCATGTTGTAAATTTCCTATGCCATGTTGTAGAAAGCTATGCATCGTTAAATTGATATAGTTACAACCTCTGTACGTACACATTCACTGCACCAATATTAAAAAGTTAAAAAATGTTTTGCAACAATAAGTAGCTCACCTTGTAAATGACTCAAGAAAGTGTATGACAGACGAGTTGAGAAGTGTAAAATTAGATCTAATGTTTTGCAGTACAGTTGCAGTTGATTGTCACAATATCGCAGCTGTAACGGAAAGAACAAATTGTTTCTTCAACTCTGCTTATTTAACTTTCTGCATAGAATGACCCAAAGTTCAACAACCTGTAACAGCTCAAATGTTATTAGCAACTATACATGCCCTTTTATTGATGTTATTAGCAAGTCTCTGATTGGATAGATTTAAATCTCTGAGGTTTTCATACAAATCATTATTAATTTATTGTAATCTGCGATCATCAACCTTAACCCCCCCCCCCCCCCCCCCCCCCCCCCCCGCAACCATAAACACCAAAACATCATTTACATTTTGACGCAATATTAAACATATCGATACTATTTATATATTTCGCAACACTCCTATCATTTGCAACTTCTTCAGTGTGGAGCTTGGAAGGTGAAGAAAGAAAGGTATAAAAATAGGAAAACTCAAACCTAGTTTTGAACTATGAATTTTGTTTACATCGGCACCATTTTTAAGTGCAGATGTTAAAATGAAATCAAAATCGCCTTTGTACGGCGGTACGCTCCCTATATGAAATTTCCAGCGACCTCTGGTGATGGATTGAGAGAATTCTGTTGTTTATACCTAAGTCTAAATTTGAAATAATAGTCTAACCTCTTAAAAGTTTCAACGGATCGCTCAGTCAGAGTTTGTCTTTGAGTTTTATCCCGTTTCTAGCGGAAACCGCCCAACTGTTAGAACAACACGTTAGCCATGTATATGGGAATGTTAGAATGTCGTTTTACGCATTCAGCACTATACGGACAACTCCTCAAATTCTATCAAGGGTGTATTACATAATTTTCATACCTTCACAAGATCGCCTCTGAAGCAGCACAGAGTGGTGTTACAAAATAACCCATATAAGTGCATCTTGCATATCTCATGTTTACTAGGCTGTATTATTATACATATTATCTCCAAAGTAAACATTGGCTGCAGCTGAGGGGAGAAACTGAGAAACAATCTAGCCTTGGCAGGCTGTCACCTCCCCCCCCCCCTCTGACAGCCTGCCACTCTACTCATCTGATCAGATTTGTGTTATCCTAACACTTCAAAGTGGGACATTGTATGTCATTCAATACAAGTTGTTGATATCAGTTAGATGGATTGGGAGATAAGATAATTCAATGTAGGATGCAATATCATCTCGATAGCACACCTGGATAATATATAGGTCACACTGAAAATATATCTGCCCCATATCTAAACCTGTAACAAGTTTGTTCCCTCTGTGAGGGATATTGCAAATGTTTTGTATGCCAAATATTTTCAATATCCATCCGTCACCACAGAGGGAACAAACTTGTTCTAAAATAAGCCATAGTTGGGTGAAATTTCACATGAGGAAATGTTCGTTGCATGGCATAATATAGTGAAACTTATGACCTGCTTAGATTTGCACAACTGCATTACTTCATATAAACTGTCACCATAACAAAGGAAAATTAGTGTTAGCCAGAATTAAGTCAACTCCGGAGAACAGACTAGCTTTACTGAACACTAAGTCCTGTTTATGACAAAACAGAGGGTGGGCTGCCCCTAAAGAGGGACGCTAGTTGCCCGGAGTCCTCGTACTGAGAGTGTGATACATCCTAGTAAAACCAGAATGCATCCTAGAGGTGAGGCCATGGTGGACCTCCTAATCATAAGTGTGCAGCAATCTGCCAGAACCTGAAACAGGCGCTAATCAGCCATTGGCAGTGACACTTTGATCATAGCCAATAATCCGAGAAGCGATGTGTCAGCGACAGCCCAGAACGCGCCAGTAGTGTTTAATGTTAATGTGCTGACTTATGCTGACTAGGCAATTTTCAGTGTCGACTGATAAATCGTGGCGTTGTCAAACAAACTTAAATTGCAATCAGATATTGGTTTGAGTTGAAATCAACTATATCAAATAGTTTCCAAATTGTGTCCTTGTCTGTTTGTCTACCTGCAATGAGAGAGCAAAGAAATCGCAATGCATGCTGGGATAGTTATGAGCAGACAACTCTGAAAAGCGGTCCCAAACTCCCTGGTCTAAAGCACAGCCTGCCCTTAAAAGCGTTCGGGATGGCGATCGCGGCCATCCCGAACGCTTTTAAGGGCAGGCTGTGGTCTAAAGGGGATTTTTATCTTTGCTTTTGAGTACCTTTTTGTCTGTTTGGAGCCAAGCATAAACAATAAGAAACGCCATGACCAGGATCCTTTTTTGATGCATACAAAGTTTAATCTGTTTAGAACCAGACCTGAACAATAAGTAATGTAGTGACCCTAGACAAAATAGCCACTAACATTATTGGAACGTGACCGACAGTTGGCAGTAAACATGTCAATGCAGGGCCTCACAAGGTTTCACATGAGTGAGGTTTCTTACTAATCAAAGTTTCCTACCATCTGGTTTCCTCAGCGGAGTTAAGAAGTGAACGGTTCAGGTGAGGTCAAGTTAAGTAAGATATAAATAACGCCATCTACAAACGTCACGACCGCTTAAGAATGACAGGGTCTTTTAAAACCATAATGTTGAAATAACAGTCTGGGTTTTGGATATAAAAGGTAGAGCATCACAATTAGAATTCAGTTGATAGTTGTCAGTTGATATCTAGGAGTGAACTGTTTTACCTCTCTCAAACAAAAACTCACACTGAAAGGTTAGTTTCTTTGCATACAAATGATCAAGCATTATGTCTTTTTAACGTTCTAAACAATTAAAATTGTAGTTCATAGTAGACAATATTACATGTAGTTAACTTTGGTGGTTCAAAAGTAAAGGCAGCATACTCCTAGTTCGTACCTTATACTGCAATGAAGGAGCAAAGAAATCGCAATGCATGCTGGGATACATATGGGCAGACAACTTTGAAAAACGGTTCAGTAAAAATTTTAAATGCTAATTAATACAACCCTCATGCTTCATCACTGGTCTTCTCACATAGCTTCAGCTGTAAACAATGGCTGGCTTGTATGTATAAATCGATAAGCTTGACATATATGTACTATAATGTGTAGGTCACAAAGGTAACTCACTATTAACTTGCAGCAGTAGGATGTCGTGTTGCTGACTTCTGGTACTAGAAAAAACTATCGAATTTATCCCAGTTGCTTGGTACTGCTTAGAGCACATTGTGTACCAGCAAGTGATTGTGTGCATAAGGCGCAAACTAGGAGTATGCTGCCGGGGCAGGAAGTCTGCCTTTACTTTTGATACACCAAAGTGACCATTAGATTAACTACACGGAATGTTGTCTACTGTGAACTTCAAATTTATTTATTAAGAATTTAGACTTTAAAAGACATATCGCACGATCATGTATGCAAAGAAACTAAGCTTTCTGTGTGAGTTTTTGGTTGAGAGAGGTATAACAGTCCACTCCTAGAAATCAAATGTCAACTATCAACTCTCAACTATCAGTCAACTCTTATCGTGCTGTTCTCCCTTATATATCCAAAAATCCAGTCTTTTATTTCAACTTTATGGTTTTAAGATTACCCCGTCATTCTTAGGGGGTTGTGACCCTTTGCCTGTAGGTTGTGCTTTTCAATCTTTCACTGAGGTGGTAGTATGTGCCGTTGTTGTGTGTTGCTGGCATTATTTATATCTGACCTAACCTGACCTGACCTTATCTGTCTACTTCTTAACCCCTGTACCTGAGGGGGGGGGGAGGAAACCTTAGCGGTTGGAAACCTGACTGGGCGGGGCAATTTTAAGAAAATTCACTAGTGTGAAGCCTTATGCGGCCCTGACTTGACCCGCTTATCTCGAGCTCTCTCAATTGGTCTTGTTCTTACAATGTTAGTGGCTATTTTGTCTAGAGTCATGGTATTTCTTATTGTAAATGGCTGGCTCAAAACAGTTGATACCTTGCATTTGAAAAGGATCTTGGTCACTGTATCTCTTATTGTATATGCCTGGCTCAAAACAGTTGATAACATGCATTTGAAAATGGTCTTGGTCACGGTATTTCTTATTATAAATGCCTGCTCAAAACAGTTGATACCATGCATTAAAAAAAGCAAAGATAAAATCCTTTAAACTCTGACCATGTAAATTGTGATAAGATTGGAGTAGGAGGTAGCTCAGATGGGTAGAGCGCCTGTCTTTAAACTCACAAGTGTTGGAGGTCCTGGGTTTGAATCTACTGATTACTGAGCACTGCTGAAGCCCCAGATAATGTTCTACCTGCTTTCAAGCTAAGAGCAACATGTTGGCACCTTTAAATCTCACTCTTGTGTCTTTGTTTGATCTTTTAAACCGATACAAAAGCCAACCAACTTTTTAAAGTATTACAACTCAGTCTGACAGATAAAACAGCTAGGTTTAATGAATGATGAATGATTATCACTGCATTGTCAGGGGTTAGGCAGTATTGTACTTCTAATTAACCCAATACAGGACTTTCGAGGTAAAATTCTCAAATAAATAGGAATCAATTATTGTGGTATAAGATGAATTGCTATTCATGACTGATTTCAGCATGAGATAAGTTAAAGGTGTCAATCATTTTTCTTAGAGAACCAGAAATCAGGCTGAGTTATCCCCTCTAAAAAAAGGGGGACAATACTCCTAAACTATTCAACAGTGTATGACTATGTGTGATTATATAGAATTGTTTTTTTCATTGACTCAGCAAGTTCACCGTCCTGATTTAAAATTTGATCAGCAAAGTCATGATTCCTCGTCCTCCATCACCCCAATCTGCCTCCGGATTATTTTGGTGCAACTCAGGCATTTTTTATCCTTCAGTGGTGTCTGCAATACATAGGTGATGCAAAGCCCCAACTTCAAAGATCTATCATTATTAAGAATCCACGATCTTAAGCACCACAATACACAGACTGCACTTCAGCTACACAGACTGTACATCACACTGCACAGACTGCACTTCAGCTACACAGACTGCACATCACACTGCACAGACTGCACATCACACTGCACAGACTGCACATCACACTATACAGACTGCACATCATGGTGCACAGACTGCACATCACCCTGCACAGACTGCACATCACAATACACAGACTGCAAATCACATTGCACAGACTGCTCATAATTAATACCATCACTACCATAATATATAGTTTGTAATTGTTTAATTGGAAATAGTCACTGATAATGTTGAAAAGTTGAATGTCAAAATCTTGTTAAGCCATAAAAAAGTTGCTGATATTGACATTTCATTCCATTTCATCACCATTGCTGGGGATGTGGTTTGTCATGAAATGCCAATTGCCAAAATCAGTGAGAAACGCTTGAGCACTATTCATACTGATAACCACTTCTTGTTATGATTATAAAAAAACTTTTTGAGAGGACATTTGCACTCATTCCGGATAGAGAGGGCATTTCAAAGGTTGAACATATTTTGACATAGTTTGGTCGGAGAAATTAGGTGAGAGAATAAGGATTGTTAATGAAAGAGATTCAGTGGCCATGACAAATTTTTGTGGGCATTGAATATTGAAAACTGCCCATCCTCATACTTGACAGGTGTTGCATTCTATGCCATGAGGCAATGATAAAATAATTGTGTAGTGATTACATTACTATCCGACAAACACATGCAGTAAACATGCATACTAGATTGTGATGTGCACGTGTGGGTTGAGATTGTGATCACTAATGGTTGGAACACAGGGTCGTAGATGCAAAAAATCATCATTATAAAACCCTCACTTTTGAATGATGTTCAACCAATGAATACATTGTTATTTGATAAGGCAGCAGCACCTTCAAGTTGCATTTTGAGGAGACAAAACAATTTGATAGATATTGAATGAATGCACCTTGTGTTATTGAGCTATTTAAAATTTCCAGAATAATAGTCGAGGAATGCCGGGTTAATCAACCATGCTGAACAACCTGAAATAAATCAGACTCCTGTCGATATGGATAATTTGATAAACAGGCAGATTGACTGATAAAGCTCTGAGGAATTCTCATTTTTTACTTCCGTCAAGCATCCTTTCAGAGTAACAGCAGCATCCTTCCACAACAAGGAGCTTATCATACAATATGTAGCGTGTATCACTTTTGCAGGCACCTAGGTTAAAAGACTGGCTGGATTCTTCCTAGATCAAGCATGATCCAATTCGCCTGTATTTAGTATTTGAGCCGCCGCCGGCTGACCAGTAGAATGGAAATGTCCGGACTGAGTGGAAATTGGATCAAACTTGGTATAGATTTTTCCTATTATATACAAACGTTATCGGTGGGTCTTGTCTTGTATGCTGAGGCAATATGGTTAATGGATGGATGGATTTTATTACTATCACTGACAGCATTATTAAAAGAAAAAATGAGTCGCGAAATACAGTGTAATTGCTGGCACTTTGAATCAGCAAGAAAAAGCAAAGACACTTGGAATAAGTTAATAGCGTCCTTGAAAATTTTACACAGGCATTGCTTGTCAGTAGCATACAAGCTTTTAAAAATAATGGGTAGGCAATAGGAGATTCGTGATACAATAAAACTTTTAAAAAACATATTTGATAGTGATTTAGAGCTTAAAAATACAAAATTCCTGACTACATACATCCTTTGAGAGGCGGTTGGAACTATACCATGCACATGATCATTAAAACGCAGCTTATTGTCAACTAATACACCAAGATCACTAAAGCATTAGCAGTATCATTTAAAACAAGTGTAGGGGTAGAAGGTTTAACATATTGGGTGGATAGCATCATTTCCTGGGTCTTAGTAGGGTTTAATAAATGATTTAAATCAGCACATTGTTTAGCAATTCTATGGATTTCATCAAAATAGGAGTTGAGATCTGATTGATTAGCTATGCAGCCTATGATGCAAGTGTCATCTGCGTACTTAATTATTGTAACATTACGCAGGTTTGAGGTAATCCGATTTGTATATATGGAGAACAAAAGCGGAGACAGACAGCAGCCCTGGGGGTGCCAGTGTTCGTTATAATAGCATTTGAAGTTTTACCATCAACAACAGTTCTTTGCACTCTGTTAGATAACATTTACGCACAGTAGCAAAAGAGAAAAATTGTTAGACAATCTAAAGTAAAATTCACGGATGCAGCTTTAAACTAACCCACTGTTATCAGAGCATTCTTATGCAAAGTGAGATGCAGTTCTTGGCAGAATTCAAATTTTTATCTGTTTGTCTCGTGAAAACCTGATGTTTACATTGAATGCTTCTATAATGTGATGTTAGAGGAAAACTTGCTGCATCACCTACAGCCCTGATTTAGTGAATTCAAAACGTTTCTAGCTTCTTCTAGATTAAAAAACAACAGCTTAATGCCTGATAATATGAGGTTGTTCCATTGACAAATACGGAGAATGTGGTTGTATTTACATTGAACAACTATATGAAAAATCTTTTGTATTATGTATCATATACTTGCTTGTATCGTTATATTCTTGATTCATTCTCTTACATCTAGAAGCTGGCCAATGCTATACATTTAGGAAAAGATGCAGCCATTGAAGCGATAAACTAAACGACGACATTTTGTGAAATGGGTGTGGCCTATTTCATCATCGATTCTTCTAGTATAAAAGATAAAAAATCCCATAAAATATCACATATGGGCTACGTCTGCAAGAGTTTACAAAACTTCAAGGTATAGTTGGCACCAAAAGTTTTATCATTATTTACTGATTTAATTTGGTCCACATTAAATCAGGGAGAATGGAAATTAAAGGAATAGTGCGCTTTTGCAATGTATTCTGCCTGCGCACTTTCACTTTAATGTACAAATATAATTGATGCTGTTGAACAGACTCATTAGATTTCTTTAAATGTCAAAGCAGAAGCACAATTTTTGTTTCACTTATTATTATAGGTTCATTTTCACAAACGTTCAAAAAGAAACGAAGAAGAGGATGTTGAGAATCACCGCATTAGTCCTGCTCGTGGTGTGCCTGTTTGTCGTACCTGGTAAGATGTCTATTTTCTTTCACTAGTTATTAATCTGACCACTGGGTAGTGTGGTGTCTTGCAGAGCGCAACATGAATTTTTCATGCTTTGGGTCTTGAGTCTTGGGAATCGGGACTTGAGACTTGAGATTGGGACTTGAGAATTGCAACTTGGGGCCAGCAGATATCTGTACATTGTTTGAATGCTGCTGAAACAATGAATACGTAAATCTCAACAGGCTGTCGGGTCGAGGGTGGGTAGGCGGGGAGGGGAGGGGAGGGGAGGGGAGGGGAGGGGGAGGGGAGGGGAGGGGAGGGGAGGGGAGGGGAGGGGAGGGGAGGGGAGGGGAGGGGCAGGGGAGGGGAGGGGAGGGGAGGGGAGGGGAGGGGAGGGGAGGGGAGGGGAGGGGAGGGGAGGGGAGGGGAGGGGAGAACATGATAGACAGGTCTGTGTTGTGACATTGAAAAGGTCACGACGGATTGACCCAGGCCGTCCCTCCCTCCCCAGTCCCCACCCACCTACCCCAAACCTGACAGCCTGCTCAGGCTAATGGCTGAGTAAGATATAAATATTGAAGATCGATTAAGATTCACCTTTAGAGATCGAGTTCAGCATATGTTTTGGTTTAAAATAGCTTATCATGCTGAGACTGAAGTTACTTTGTTTGTCGCCTCACAATAAGAAATATTTCTGTGATCTTTTGAGATTATGTATATTCATTCTGCTGTCGCAATTTGGAGAAAACCTCATATGCAAAATCCAGGGGTCTATTCCAGTCTATCCCAAATTTTATAGTGAAAGTTCTTGGACTGTCAAAATGAATCAAGGTGTTCAACTTTTATCAAAACAAATATAAATTTGACGTGCCATTTTTCCTTCATTTTAGAAGTACAGTCAGCTTCCATCGCAGGAGGATACTTTGGTAAAGGATGCACAGATGATCAAAGCTGCTCCTGGGATATTTGCTCTAATATATATCCCAAGGCAGCTAATTCCTGGAAAGGACTGTGTATAAAGGGAGAATGCTTTTGCACATTTTCAACTCCGTAATTGATGTGAATGTGAAAAAGTTTAAAACTGAAACTATGTTAAAGGTTTGAGCATACATAACACAGCAAATAACAGTTACTTTTCATTTCCATCCTTCCATCGCAAAATAAATTCATAAAAAAAGCTTTAGAATATAACCTACTTCTCTGAGCATAATTCTACGCATGTGTCTCTGGCTCCTGCATCTGAATAGTAAAGTAGCAGGTAAATGTCTCAATATCAATCAATCGATATCAATCAATATCAATCAATATCAATCGATATCAATCAATATCAATCGATCAATCAATCAATCAATCAATCAATCAATCAATCAATCAATCAATCAATCAATCAATCAATCAATCAATCAATCAATCAATCAATCAATCAATCAATCAATCAATCAATCAATCGATCGATCGATCGATCGATCAATCAATCAATCAATCAATCAATCAATCAATCAATCAATCAATAAAACAGGTACTAACCATGCTGACATTGTGACCTCACCAATATCATGTGTATCATGTATATGTGATTGTTAGCTGAGTAATCTAGTATGAGTACCTTACATGGACATGCTCCTAATTACAAGAATTGATTGACCTTTGGTCGTCACACCAAACTGGTGTGTTAATCGTGCTAAGTGAATTTAGTCACTCTCTATCGTTCAGTGTGGAAATCAGGAGCAACATTACAAAAAACCACATGCTTAAGGCACAGAAATGCTAAATGCAAAATGCCAAAATGTTCGAAGGAGGCACAATCCCATGGTTAAGATGAACTGTCGTACTGTTTTAGGTAGAGTTGAGTTGTCCTCCCTCATGTTGAAAGAGCACAACTCCGATACCCCCTTTATACCTTATTTTGGTAACTGGCCTACTATAATGTCTTACTCAGGCTATGGCAGCCCTTCATTCCAGCAGTTGTTTCCTTTCATATCACACTCTTCATGTCTTGGTGCTTTGGCATTCCGACAGGAAGGACATATGAATATATGGCCGGTTGTACATGTCCGCTGACACGCATAGTGTTATTGAAGGAGCTTCATATGCACAATAACTGAGATAATGATGTTAAGCCGTCTATGTTGGCTTAAGCTCTTCTGGGTTAGTACCCTGATTCCACCAATTCGAGATCATTGCATTCTGGGTTATTCTTAGATTGTGTATTGCTAGTCAGCAGCTTAAACCAGTTTAGGGTCCGCATCGAGCAGTTCATCATCAGGCAATCGTTAAAACACTTATGGGATTGGGAAGGAACAAGGAACCATATATAGCGAATTAACTGTTAGCAGTTCAGCATTAAGCTATACTTCACTATACCAAATCAAGAGTGAAAGGTCCAAGGATATCTCATATAGTGAACTAACAGACAGCTGATCAGCCTCAGGCGGTCTTTTTACCAACTGAGGAAAATTCCCAATCACTCTAAACCCTTTTGGTGGAAGATACCAAGTTATCAAGTTATATCATTTTAGCATCACCAATATCTATATACCACCCCAGTAGCACTCTGCCTGCAGGATAACCTTGTGACATAGTCTATCTCTGCAGCACAGCGGTGGTGGCGCTGCCTTCTATCAAGAAAAACAACTCCCAGGGTTCAAGGTTATGAGATATCAAAATCAGTGTTCCATTTATGCCCAAATATTTCTAAATTATGGGTTTCCATTGTTTTCCCAATTTTGGTACTCAGACTAGGTGAATTAGTTCAAGCCCTATGCTGCAGAGACGAACGTATGCCTCAACAGTTCTCACATGTGCAGAGTGCCCCAGTAGTGGTTGATGCTAAGTTATCACGTTAAAGCAGTAGCTGGTTAGCAGATCAAAATATCCAGCCTCTATATCACCTCAGGAGGGGGAGATAATGCGTGTTACATCCTAATATCGGGAGTTATGTATTATAGAGAGGAGACTACTTCAACACCAGGAAAATAAGCAAGTGAGATCGTTATCTCCTCCTTCCAATCCCACACAAGATATAAATTTGAATTGCTGTACATGTATGCAATATTTAAAAAATAATGTGTCCAGTTGAAATTGTGGGGACAGCCTGAGTCAATCCATTTGACAAGAGAGGACTACTTGAAAAGAAATTGCTATAGTTTTAAGTTCTGAT
This sequence comes from Membranipora membranacea, assembly GCA_914767715.1. Taxonomy (NCBI): domain Eukaryota; kingdom Metazoa; phylum Bryozoa; class Gymnolaemata; order Cheilostomatida; family Membraniporidae; genus Membranipora; species Membranipora membranacea. The sequence goes on along the minus strand of OU612073.1, from coordinate 12,423,484 downwards.
TAAATAAGAGTTGTCTGACTTGATTCTATCGGTCTATTGGTCATGCGATCACAATGCTAGATTCAGAGTAAATGTACTTCACTCCAGCCAGTCTTAATTTGCTAAGCTAAATATGCCAAACGGACAAATAATCACATCAGGGATTCTCCCTGATCACATGAAATCAGAAGAAGAATCAAAAAGTCAAACTAACGACTACTCCTTGGCACTTAATTAAATTCTACTCATGGAACGGAAATATTAACATAACCTTATACAGTGAGAACACTAAACACAGGGACTGATCAATCATTGATTCGATTGGATGTCCCTACTAGCATGAATAACATAGCCTTGATAATTGTCTCGTCTACAAAACTGCAAACAGTGATAAAAAACCTTCAGCGTCGATGATTTTGGGCATTTCTAGATTGCCACTAGGACTGGCTTTTTTTGCATGCCCATTGTTTTGCAAAAGAAAGCTAATGATGCTATTCAGATATGGAATTCAATGCTCCTTGGTCAAACTAACAAAGATATTTAAGTATCTTGCTCATCCGGTTCAATCAGTTAGATAGTGATAAGTGGCTCTTTATCGTAAATCTGAATTTTGAAGAGGTCACAAAAGATTGATGCTGCCTAGCACATTATTTGATACCCACTAATGCATTGCTGCAAAACCTTGGTTGCCCTTTAACCTTATTCTATTTTGGAAGTGCTCGTTTCTCTAGTTAAAAGATGATGAAAGCAAGGGAAAAAGTTTCAGATGACAGAAAAAGCTCAGATTTATGGATTTGGGTTAAGGTCAGCATGGGCCTCCGATGTGTCCAAGAATTGGACAATGGAGAAAATTCCTACTATCCGTTTACTCACCACATATAATAATGCTCTCTACTTCCATCAATGACTCCTTGCTATAATATTGCTTTATATATATTTCCAAATTTGAAACAAAGTTTTTAAATTGCTTTGTTCCAGTGATGCAATTATAGATCTAATCCTTTGCGTTGCACTGTTTCAACTATTGAAGGTGAAAAGGGAGGGGACTGCAGAATGACAATCTTGGAATAACCATGAAATAAAACTCGCTTATGCTGTGTATTAACGCCTTGGGTTAACTAGCCTGATTTGCATTGTCAGTCGGAATACCTGGGCGTCCTTGTTTGCCTGGATGGTTGGGTATACCTGGTCGTCCTGGCTTGCCTGGATTATTTGCCAAGGTAACTATCGTAAAAACAGTATGTGTGCTCGAGAACGGGGTTATGAGCATATTTGTCTATGTAGATGAAGACACTCCTATACCTAGTTAAACCTGTTATCTATATTCTTTAACTTGAACTCATAGCCAGTGGTCCAATATGTGCACTTTATCTACCGGTATATTTTCTGAGGAGGCTTTCTTCATTCGATGCCTTGATTGATGGGGATACCTGGTCATCCTGGATGGACTGGATAATATGGGTTACCTGGTTTCCTTGATTGCCTGGATTGATGAGTCCACCTGGTCGTTATGGCTTGCCTGGATTGATTGGGATACCTGGTCATCCTGACTTGACTGGATGAATGGGGTAACCTGGTCATCCAGTGCATCCAGGACAACTTAGTATCCAGGCAAACCAGGATAACCAGGTATAACTATCAATACAGGCAAGCCATAACGACCAGGCATCCCAATCCAACCAGGCAAACCAGGCAAACTAACCCAAAGCTAAAACACAGAGCGCAAGATATTATTTTTCTATGATAATGAGGCAAGCATGTTCAGTCCAATTGCAAGGTAAAAAGTTTACTTTGAATATGAAAACAGAGGTGCTGCTGCAACTATTTTTGTACTAAGGGGACAAGATAGCTAAAATATTATTAGGTTTCAGTGAAAATAAGCCACAGTGCTTCCATGCACCAACCCATCAGTATTATAGCAAGGAGTCATTGGTAAAAGTGGAGAGCTTTATATGTGTAGGCAAACGGATAGGAATCATCTCCCTTGTGCAACATTTGGTTACATCTGAGGCCCTACAGCTTTGCATTAATCCTTGGCAAGATTTAATCAACCAAAGACCTTCATGCAAATCCTTGTATAACATTATTTGAAGGAGTCGGGTGTTTCACATATATAACCAAACTGTGTACTCAAATAACAAATTAATATGTCCAAAAAGACCTCTATTGGAAATGTATTATGTTTTTTTGTTTTAGTTTTTATCTTTCTTGAATAACTTCTTTTGTGTAATAAAAAGAGAGATGGTAAAAATACAAGAAAGACCTCATCATACATCTTGACATACACAGTGTGCTTTCTCTAAAAACGCATGTTTAGACTTCAGGTAATCAATAGTGTTTTTTTTCAGACCAACAAGGTTATTGTTTAGCGCAAAAAAATAAAACATTGTAAAGTTCATTTCGTTTCTTTAAAATTTCAGCAACAGAGAGAAATCATCAAACTTGTTTGGGCTTGTCACGAGTAGTTTGATCAGTAGAAGTCGATTGAAGTGCGTAATTTGTAAATTTGTTTTTCTTTGAATGTATATTTGATGTGAAGGTATGAGTACATGGGGAGTCTGGCAAAAACTGGCAACATGATCATGGCCATACATAACTGCCAAATGTATTTTTACTGTATAATATGGTTTTATTAGATTAGCTTCCTTTGTGTGTTAGAAAGAGAGATGGTAAAAACACAAGGAAGATCTTATAATAGATCTTGACGTACACAGTAGGCTTTTTATCAAAATGCATGTTTAGGCTTCAAATTATCAAAAGTGTTGCTTTCAAGTTAGCAAGTTTATTGTTTTAACGCAAAAAAACAAAACATTGTAAAGTTAATTTCGTTTCGTTCAAGTTTCAGCAACAGAGAGAAATCCTCAAGCTTGTTCTGTGTTCTCTACATGTTGGCTGTGTGGTGATTCTTATTGTTCCAGCTATGGTACTGAAAAATATGAGATTGAAACTGTGAGTAACTACCAACCAAAAATGTGAGGGCTTAACATCATAATGAGTCAATAATTAATAATCATTTGATATAACTATCTTTAACAAAAGTGATGCATCAAATAACAATAAGGTACTTACGAAGAAACTGTACGATGCCGGAAGCGGTCCCCACGTACAGTGAATCATCAGTGACAAGGAGAGAGAAGGGCCCGGCTAAAGGTGAGATAGGAACTGGTACAGTAAGGCATTCAGAGCAAAGATCCAGGGATACCACCCTGTCTGATTCCAAATCGACCAATCGGATGATGCGAGCCCCGAAGTCAGCTACAAGTAGGGTGGAGTTACTTAGAAAAACTTTCCCTATGATCTCATTGAAGACAGAGGTGAGGAGAGTACCATCCATGATCCCAGCAGCGCTAAATGACCCTGCGATGAGTGTTCCAAGACGATCTTCATAAGTTACCTCGAAAATGGCTCCTCTACTGCTTCCTCCTACAAAACCTCCACCTGTGATGTAAAGGTCATCATTATCACCTTGTAAGATATGCCGTGGGGAAAATGAGGACAAGATATTGTCCTCTCCAGATGCAGGGTAGAATGTGCCGGCATCTCCAGTTTCCAGGTCCACAGTTCTGATCACGCCTGAATCTTGCTCGGTAACCAAAATCTGGCTAGGGTTAGCTTGATCTGTTACTAAAGAACCTAGCATCCTGAACCTAGCAGAATTAGCATCACCATCAATACTTCCGCTTATTCTGCAGCGCCCACTTAAGAGTGAAGTCTCTCCCGAAACACTATTGACACGCCTGATACAATTTGAATCCAAAACAACCACAATATCTCCGCCAATCTGTGCAAATCCCCTAATAAAATCGAAACGTGCATCGGACCCAATCCCATCCACAGAATCAGACTGGTCTATAACCCCAGCAATAACAATTGTTTCAGTCCCATTGGTAGTGAGCAGTGCACTTCTATCAGAATACATTATGTACCCAGGTCTGTTTCTATCTTCTTCTAAAACGGAAACCCCTCTGGTAGACGAGGCGAAATTTATTTGCTGAGAACGCTCTAATCTGCAATAAAACAAAAAAATCGGTTTTGTATGGTGACAACACATTACACTTTTATAAATGTATATATACATTATCAATTCATAGAGAGTAGTTTGAGTCATGTGACTGGCAAGCACATATTTGCGTATGAAATCTGATTTGGGGATTCTGATAGCAAAACAGCTCTCATGCCACTCCGTAAAAATTGCATTCGGGGATAAAAAAATCTTATAGGAATACAATTTTACACCATTATATAGTTTCAAATGTGCTTGAGTTTCTCAATACAATAAGAGCAGCTCACCGATCAAGGAGTATTCTACTCTGCTGATCCGTGCAGGCATTAGGATTGTAGGTTTCAGGACTCTCTGTAAGAACAGGTATAAACTAAAATCAGCTAATCTCTTTTGTCTGATATATGACTATGTGCATTTTTACAAAAGAAAGTAATGCGATGAACATTTAAAAAGCCAATCAAAACCAAGACTTTATTCTCAAGTCTCAATTTGGCCGTAGACATATTTAGAAAACCTATATTAGTTTGTCTCTAGAGGCTGTTTAGACAACATACCTATGCATACCGGTACATCAAGTGTATCCAAAAGTCCAGTTTCCAGGCACTCCACAGAATACACCTCGTCTCCTCCCTCAATTTCGTTTTCAGGGAGACTGAAGCCACATGCACAACGAAATCTTATAGATTCACCGACGCCGACTGAGGTCGCTGATACTATCACAAGGTCTGATCGGTCAAATGAGTTTGAACATCTGACCTCTGTCAATAGTTAACAAAAAGTTGAAGACACTCCCATTATGTGTCTCAACAGAAACACAATTTGTATTATAAAAAAACCAACAATGTTTCATAAAAATGATCCGCTAAAATTAGCCTATTGTTGAACTCGCAAACTATTATTCAATTTATCTAACTAACCTGAACACTGCGGGATATCAACATCCTCAAACATCCCTGTTTCAAGACATTCCAAGCTGAATTCCTGTATCACTTCATTTGAGGTTTCATCTCGCTCAAAGAAAAAGCCGTCATCACATGTAAATGTGGCATCGCTTCCCACAGCAAAATCTCCTGTTGGGATCTGACCATTTTCTAGATTCATATCTGCGATTGTACATCTGATTTCTGCCAATAATGAAAGAAACAGTGAAAACATTGTCAACATAAATTGGATCGTCATGAATTTCATTATCAAAACTGCAATCGTTTCATGAACATGGTCAACTGAGGAAGCATATGATCGAAAGCGGTCACTTGCACATTTTTTCTCAACTCGACTAACTAACCTGAACACTGCGGGATATCGAAATCCTCAAACATCCCTGTTTCAAGACACTCCACGCTGAATTCCTGTATCATTTCATTTGAGGTTTCATCTTGCTCAAAGAAAAAGCCGTCATCACATGTAAATGTGGCATCGCTTCCCACAGCAAAATCTCCTGTTGGGATCTGACCATTTTCTAGATTCATATCTGCGATTGTACATCTGATTTCTGCCAATTATGAAATAAACAGTGAAAACATTGTCAACATAAATTGGATCGTCATGAATTTCATTATCAAAACTGCAATCGTTTCATGAACATGGTCAACTGAAGAAGGCATATGATCGAAAGCGGTCACTTGCACATTTTTTCTCAACTCGACTAACTAACCTGCTGAACACTGTGGGATATCTACATCCTCAAACATCCCTGTGTCGAGACATTTCACGCTGAATGTCCGTATCATTTCGTTTGAGCTTTCAGCCCGATAAAAGAAAAAGCCGTCATCACATGTAAATGTGGCATCGCTTCCCACAGCAAAATCTCCTGTTGGGATCTGACCATTTACTAGATTTGTTAGTGAGATTGAACATCTGATTTCTGCCAATGACGAAAAAAACATTAAAACATTGTCAGCATAAGTTGGATCAACCAGAAAACAATTTTATTATCGAACCGGTGATATTGATACAGGGAACCACAGTGGCTCAATGTTCACTACGCACCTAATGTAGCATTATAGCTATTTTGTACCTTCAATATAATATCTTCAAGTATATTTGAGGAGCATGTGACTCTTCATTCTGTACGCTGAATGTTACCCTTACATAATTTCAATTGCAACAGCTCCTCTGTTTTCAAATTTAAACCAAGTTTTTCATCTCAAAATGTACCAGCGATGCAATTGAAGAGCTTGACCTTTGCACTGCACTGTTCGCAATTATTGGAAGCAGAAAGACAAGACACAGTGCTGTACAGATGATTTGTCTGAAGAATGACAAAATTTGTAAGTAGTATAGTAAAATAAACTGTTGCTCTTGTGTTTACTTGCCTGGTTTGCCTGGCTTGATGGGTCCAACTGGTCGTCCTGGTTTGTGTGGATGGGTGGGTCTAACTGGGTTTGCTGGCTTGATTGGATGGCTGGGGAAAAATGGTCCTCTTGATCCTCCTGGTTTGATCGAATGGATGGGTCCAACTGGTCCTGCTGGTTTTCCTGGAAGGAAGGGTTTATGTGATCCTCCTGGCTTGCCTGGACGGAAGAGGATAACTGGCTTTTTGCCAAATTTTCCAGAACTGTGAGCATCTAGTACCATCACAGGTATTATTGCACTTATGAGTACCAGGTACATCATTGTGCTTGTCATTCTATAACACAATATCGAAAATGTCAAAATTCAATAATGATGATTAAGAACGAGAGCAATGATACATTTCTGTACAGTAAGTGTTCAGTGATCAATGTTAAAAAGTATTATTTAGACAAGCAGAATAATCAGGAAATTAATTAGAAATATAAATAACTACCTGAGTCCACTTTTGTAACATCAACTTGACAAGTCTGTTGATTATTGATGGTAGAGCAGTGAGCGTAGTGTCTTTTATATGCTTCATTCTGGCGGTTGGCTGTGACTGTTTCATATATATGGTATATATGAATTAAACACATTCTAATAGCCTTCGAAAGTTCAATGCAATCCATTAACACAACACATGCTTTCTCAAAATCAACATAAAAGATGGTATTAATGGATAGCCAGTGAGACAGTCAGTCGGGAATAAAAACATAGAAGGAGTGAACGTACATGTAAGAAAGGTGTACACAAGCAAAGTTGACAATAATTAAAACAGTGTGTGTGCTTGAGAACGGGGTTATCAGCATCGTCAGTCTATGCAGATGGAGACATTCCCATACCTAGATACACCTGTTATCCATTCTTCATTACTGAGTTGAACTCATGGCCAGTGGTCAAACATGTGCATTTTCTCTAGATGTCTCGAGGTATATTATTTTCTGAGAAGGCTTTCCTCTTTCGATGTTACCCGAACAAAATAACAGCATATTACTTTTCCAGTTGGGTTTTTTTATTGATGATATACGAAGATTAGGGTGAAGATCATTATTTCATTAAATATAATGAATAATGCCCAGCTTTTGGTCCTCAGATGTAACCCAACGATGGTATTTATGGATAGCCAGTGAGACTGTCAGTCGGGAATTAAAACTTAGAAAGAGTGAACGTACATGTTAGAAAGGACTGGTATATACAAGACAAATGGTGACATTATTTACAAATTTTACAATCATTAAAACAGTATGTGTGCTCAAGAACGAGGTTATCAGTCTAGGTAGATGGAGACATTCCCATACCTAGATACACCTGTTATCCATTCTTCATCACTGAGTTGAACTCGTGGCCAGTGGTCATGTATGTGCATTTTCTCTAGAGGCGAATTTTCTGTAGAGGTTTTCCTCTTCATATGTTACTAGAACAGAAATACATCATATTTCTTTCCAGTAGAGGTCTTTCTGGAGGTATTATTTTGTTATTTGAGTACTCAGTTTTGTGACATAAATGTGAAACATCCTACTCCTTCAAATGATGTTATAAAAGGGTTTGGTAGACGGTTTCCGTATATGACTTAATGTAGCCCGGGAATAATGCCAAGCCGTGGGGCCTCAGATAAAACCCAGTGTTGTGCATTATGTTTTATTTAAAGCGCCAAGAAAAACTCACTGTGATGGGAATTATGCAATTTCCACGGGTCTGTCCCTTTTAGATCACAAATATGAAACTAAATTTACATAAGAGACTACAATTAATTTCAAAACGCATATCAAGCCTTTAGCAAATAAACTTAACCTAAATTTAAGGATGCTGAGAGCTGTATGCCCTTACGTTGATACCAAAGTTATGGTGGATTTGTATTACGCTTTCTTTTATCCTCACTTAATACATGGGATCGAGTTTTGGGGTCATGCTCCTGAAACAACCCTGAAACCAATCATTATTTTGCAAAAAGCACTGCAGCTTTGCGAGTTATTGTTACAATTAGAGCAGCCTGAGGTCTTTCATCCCATTTTTAGCCATTAAAAATTATGCCACTCGCAATGCTAATTGAGAATCGATTATTAAATTTACTTTTAAAAACTTCGATCTGAACTTTGAACTCTGATCATCAATACGACACAAGATTTAAAACGATTTTACACCAACTAAATCCAACAATTGGAGTGAGAGGTCTCTGTTGTGCAGTGTAATTAAGCTGTTCAACAGATACTTATTGGGGATTGAGGCAGGGTTTTGGTCCGATCCCATAAGTGGTCATATATGTGCAATCTGGATGAGATTACCTGGTTGTCCTTGTGTGCCTGGATGGATAGAATACCTGGGCTTCCTGGTAAGAATTGCAATAATAGTATCAATATTTGCGCCACATGCTTCCACAGTATCAACATAAAACGATGGCCTTGATAGATATCCAGTGAGACAGCCAGTCGGGAATAAAAACATAGAAGGTGTGAGTGTACATGTAAGAAAGGTATATACAAGACCAATAATGTCATTATTCGCAAAGCTGACAATAATTAAAACAGTATGTGTGCTCGAGAACGAGGTTATCAGCATTGTCAGTCTCTGTAGATGGAGACATTTCCATACCTAGATACACCTGTTATCCATTCTTCATCACTGAGTTGAACTCCTGGCCAGTGGTCAAATATGTACATTTTCTTTTTGATGTTACCCGAACAAAACTAACAGCATATAACTTTTCCGGTAGAGGTTTTATTTTTATGTATTGTTTGCTCATTTGAGTTGACACTTTTGTGACATACGTAAAACATCCGAGTTCATGACATGTGTGTCAGTTACCTACTCTGTGTGTTATTATTCATCAAAAGTTTTTTTCAAAATTTATAGCTTTTAATTTTGCGACAGACCCTAAGCTCAGTTTCTAGATAGAGAGTGCCTACCATGGTATCAGTTGTACCATGAGTTGTTCTATTCCTAAGAGATAATAATATTTGACTCGAAGCTCAAGAGTGGATGACAGATGTTACTTGGTATGCAAGTGTCTCCATTTACATAAACTGACGTGCTGTGTGTATACTATTATACTATATTACTACTGTTTTAATGGTTGTAAAATTGGCGGATAATGACACAATTTTAATTTATACCAGGACAACCAGGTATCCCCATCCAGGCAAACCAGGCGGACCAGGTTTCCCCATCCATCCATGCATACCAGGACACTCAGTTATCCCCATCCATCAAGGGGAACCAGGACACATAGGCATCCCAATCAAACCAGGCAAACCAGGCAAACCAATCCAAAGTGTAAACACAGAGCGCAAGAGAGTTTTATTCTATGGTAATGAAACATGCTTTTTCAATATTTGTCATTCTTCAGTCATTTCACAAGTACAGCTTTGTGCCTTGTCTTTCCGCCTTCAATGGTTGAAACAGTGCAGTGCAAAGGACCGGATCTTTGAATGCATCAGTGGAACAAACCAAGATAAATAGTTTACTTATAATATGAAAACCAGAGGTGCTGTTGCAACTAAAATTACTATAGCTAAATTTAGATTAGGTTCTTAGTGAAGATAAGCCTCAGTGATTCCAACACATCAATATTTTAGCAAGGAGTCATTGGTAACAGTAGAGAGCTTTATATGTGTAGGCAAACGGATAGGACTCATCTCCCTTGTGCAACTCTTGGTTACATCTGAGGCCCTACGACTTGGCATTATTCCCGGGCTAGATTTAACAAACCAGAATCTTACCCAAACCCGTGTATAAAATCATTTGATGGAGTCGGATGTTTCACGTATGTCACCAAACTGTGTATTCAAATATCAAAAAAATGTGTCAACAAAAAACCTCAACTGGAAAAGAAATATGCTGTTAGTTATGATGAGGGAAACCTCTACAGAAAATTCGCCTCTAGAGAAAATGCACATACATGACCACTGGCCATGAGTTCAACTCAGTGATGAAGAATGGATAACAGGTGTATCTAGGTATTGGAATGTCTCCATCTACCTAGACTGATAACCTCGTTCTTGAGCACACATACTGTTTTAATGATTGTAAAATTTGTAAATAATGTCACCATTTGTCTTGTATATACCAGTCCTTTCTAACATGTACGTTCTCTCTTTCTAAGTTTTAATTCCCGACTAACAGTCTCACTGGCTATCCATAAATACCATCGTTTTATGTTGATTCTGTGAACGCATGTGTGGTGCAAGTATTTAAACTATATGGCAATTCTTACCAGGAAGCCCAGGTATCCTTGTCCATTCAGGTACACAAGGAAAACGAGGTTTCCTTATCCATCTAGGCAAGCCAGGATGAATATTTATCCCAATCCATCCAGGACGACCAAGTTACCCATCCATCGAGGCAAACCAGTACGACTAGCTATACCCATTCATCCTTGAAAAAAATCGGGACAACCAGGCTTCCCCTTCAATCTAGGCAAACCAGGATAACCAAGTTTCCCAATCTATACAGGTAAACCAGGGTAACCAGGTATCCCATGCCATCCAGGTACACTTGGGCGACCAGGTATTTCAATCAATTCAGACCAACCAGGACGACCAAGTATCCCAATCCATCCAGGCAATGCAGGATGACCAGGGGTCCCTACCCATCCTTGCAAACCAGGACGACCAGGTATACCCATCCATCCGCGCAAACCAGTAAGACCAGTTATACCCATTCATCCAGGAAAATCAGGATGGCTAAGTTTCCCCTTCCATCTAGGCCAACCGGGACAACAAAGTATCCCCTTCCAGCCAGTCAAATCATCATGACCAGGTATACCCCTCAATCCAGGCAAGCCATAACCACCGGGTTTCCCCATCCTTCAAGTCCGTCAGAGACACCCAGGTATCCCCTACCATTGAGGCCAACCAGGAACACCAAGTATCCAAATCTATTCAGGTAAACATGGTTAACCAGGTGTCCCATCCATCCTGGCAAACAAAAACGCCCAGGCATCCAACTCAAACCAGGCAAACCAGATAAACTAACCCTAAGCGTACAGTATAACAATAGGCCTCACCCGGGCTCACCTAGAACATTTTTTTTAATACTTGTAATGTTAGAATTATGAAGATATATAGTTCAGAATTGATTGGTAATGAAAACATAAGATGTGTTATAAAAGGATTAGGGAACATACACTATGGTTCCATGGATCGATTATGTAAGGATTTCGGCAGTAATCGCCCCATGGAAATGGCATTAAAGTCAAATTCCGATTGTGACGAATGACTTCGCGAATATCCAAACCGTGTTTATTCAACCAATATCCTAATTGGCATCGTGGCTGAATGGTTAGCGGTGTTGCACACAATGCCTTCAAAGGGATTTAACGCGGGAGGCCCAGGGTTCAAATCTCGGCCGTGGCAGATTCTTTTCATGATTTTCCCATCATGGGAATGGTTAGAATCCACTGGATTCTAACCATTCGAAATTGGAGTGAACCACAAAATCGACCCATGGAACCATAGTGATACTACCCTGGCAGTTTTGGTGAACAAATCACCACCGCGCTAAGATAGTTCTGTGGTATTTTACCTCTCCAAAAGTTGACTGCAGCCCATTGGCACACTTTTTCTAGGGTCGCCAACCCTTACCAGCATTTCCAGGTCCCCGACCTTGACTACCTCAGAGGCCACATGACCTATATAGCCGCAGAGAATAGTTGGGACTTCATACCCAAGCAGAGCATACCAGAGCATAAAGGTCACTGGACCCACATATTGGCAGAGGAGAGTCAATCACTTCGGCCAAGCTGATGTATCATTAGGGTAGACTCTGCATATGACAATAGGTAAGAATTATACAATAGAAAAATTCCAATTTCAGCATTCATTCAAGATATGCAATATTCATCACCTAATTTAGAAAGTGAAAGTTAAGGTAATGTCAAAGACCGATCCGAATATCAACATATCATATACCGTTGGAAAGCTGCCGAGCTGCTGAAAATGAATACCTGAACGAAAACTTGATTCGATGACGTTGTGTCATTTTAGGGAGGAAATGAGGCAGAAAACGCTGTTTTTGTCAATGCCGATGTGGGAGTCAAATTAATTGCAAGAAACTTCAAAACAGGTGGAATGTATACTTAGAGATTGCATTCATCATAAAATTTGATTTTCTTTGATATATGACTAGTCTAAATTGAATTTTTACGTCACGTCACGCCATACAATACATTTTTATTGTGAAGCCTTGAAAATATGTGAAATTTCAATCATTAATTCACAACAGATCATAGGCTCGAAACAAAATTAATTATGATTTTCTCTTAGAGTACTCTTCAAATGTCATACACATTGACTTTGAACAAATTAGCTTGCATATTGCAATGACAGTAGACTCTCGAATACAGCTAATATTTTTGCCACCTTTGCATAACGTCAAACATGCTGTCCAAATAACCATTATTGTGGCCAAACAAAGTTTTTATGGAAGTTCTCACATACAAAGCCGCTTTCATTAACTATGGTGCACACAGGAAATGCAAACAGAATTCTTCATTGCATCTCCATTTTTCTTGAATTTAACGCAAAAGAATGCAAAAAAACAGCTATTTTTAGGGACTTTTGAGATGTTTTTAGGGACTTTTGAGCTGTTTTTCGGATCGGTCTTTGACATTAGGTGGTGGGTGTTCACAGGCTGTGACCCTAATTCAGGCTGCATGCAACTGTAACTGATTGTCAGCATCATCATCTATAATCTGACAGCCGGTGACGTCTTTATGATAAACAAACTATCAGTTCTGAGGAGCGAAATGAGAGTTCCCACAGTGGGACCACAGCAGCACTACTCGACGATCAGTGAATATCTAGCACACTATATGGCGCAGTCCATTCTACAATTGCCACCCTCTGGGACTCAGCATAGTTCTTGGCCTTACACGTTCCGTTTCTGAGACCCCTCGTAGTAATTTTAGTCGTCATTCCAGCCTGTCAGCATGTATTTCCACGCTGTCTCTGGTGCATGTTGATAAGTAACTAACAAAAATGGCTGCATGAGATTATGCAAGTAGCGTTATCATAAACATCTGCAATTGTTCTTTTATGCAAAACCAACACAGAAGTTGTCATTTAGATTGAAGTTCCGAAATGCAGCTCAATCTTTAGTGATTGGGATTTGCCTTTGCATAAAGTAAGGGAAGACAACTAAGGGGTATTGAGTTATATAATCACGAACAACATTGTGGCTTCCCAAGAACGGAAAAATATGAGGTGATACAATTGCTAGCTCAATGAATTGTGTATCATAGTAGATCAAATATGTGTTAACTATCACTATAATATTGAATGACCAGAAAAGTTTGATTTCATATCTCGATCAGTACCACAAATACAGCTGTGGTATCGATACCTGTCGAAAGATAATGTTCTGTTTACGCTCAAGATAACATGTAGGGTTTGACAGCTAATATGACTAGGCTTGTGCTGATCAGATGGCCGTATTGAATATGTGACCTGTACCTTGCTCATTGAACTATGGCTGCTCTCCAACTAAACCCAAACCAGAGAGCAAAAGTGTGCATTTGAAAAGAAAATCCTTGCCTGTTCCAGTCCATACTCAACAAGTTTCAATGTATGTCCATCGAAACAATGTGCCTATGCCGTCGAGCGCAGACCGTTTGACCCACTGGGTCCAAAACATGGTCAGGTAGAGATTGTTGGACAGGTGGGTTTGATGCAATAGTCCATGTGGTGCTGTGGCAGAAGAAAGCATCACCATCTAATTGATCACTTTTAGATGAATTACTTTATCTTGTTTTATTTGGGGTCAAAAGAAAGTATTTTTTAATTTTAATTGTGCACCTTTATTTATTTGAATATTATAACAATTCACATCGTTCACATTGAAACAGTTTAGAGAGCAATGGAAGGAACATCATGATATGTTCCTATAAAGCATTTTATGCCGACTTTCCTGCCTTTGCAATACAAGATGCTGAAACTAATTAAGAAAAAATAGAGTCCTCAGTAGAAAGAGAATTTAATATAAGTCTTAGAGGGAAAAATGCATCACACACATCATCATCAATCAGTTCAAGATTATTATAGCATTATTATCAGCCATAAACCTCTATTTCTGCCATACAGAGGTACTCCGAGGCTGTAGCGTTTGGTCTGCCAATCTTCAGAAATCTTTCGTAGTAATAGTTGTCACAGGTGATGAGGTACGGATCTGATGGCGCTGGTCCGCTTGTTGTAGTGCATGTGTACTCACCAGGGTTACTGTCAAAATCCGATGTCTCGCTAGCCAGCTCAACAAGCAAGTCCCCAAGACTGTTAGCTACAAATTGTAAATGTTCATGTTTTTGACAAAAGCAAAAAGCATCAATTTTCATGAATTCGATAAAGTTTTTTTGTATAACTATCCTAATATCTCTTGGCAATGATTGTTTTGCTATATTTTGTTGCCACTTCATAAGTTGACTTATGATTTTTGTAAGCATTTGTATGACATGCAGAAACAAACCAGGTACTGCAAAATGAAAGCAGGGTAATGACCTTGTTGGATCATAACATATGTTGCTGTTTAGCATAGACATCGATACAATAGATGCCTAATCAGTTTTTGAGGTTTTTGTCATTACTGGTGGTGGTGGTGGTGGTAGATGTCGTGGTGATGGTTTTGAGGACGGTGATGGTGATTGTTATGGTGGTGGTGGTGGTGTTGGTGGTGGTGGTGGTGGTGGTGGTGGTGGTGGTGGTGGTGGTGATGGTGATGGTGATGGTGATGGTGATGGTGATGGTGATGGTGATGGTGATGGTGATGGTGATGGTGATGGTGATGGTGATGGTGATGGTGATGGTGATGGTGATGGTGATGGTGATGGTGATGGTGATGGTGATGGTGATGGTGATGGTGATGGTGATGGTGATGGTGATGGTGATGGTGATGGTGATGGTGATGGTGATGGTGATGGTGATGGTGATGGTGATGGTGATGGTGATGATGATAGTATTTTTGTTTTTTGGGCACACAGCCATGCTGAATTATTATAGCTTGTTATCTTATGAATTTCAATGTCTGGAAAAAATCCTCTCACACCCAGATAGTTGTAAGCACATGTGGGTTAGTTTTTCAGCTAGTCCATCTAAGTTCGTTCTTGCAAAAAAATCCTACCATTGATTTCTTATTGCAGGCGATTGGCAAAAATTTGGACGCCTCCCAAGAGCGGCTTAGGTTTCTATTTAGGTCTATATCTATGCTGTTTAGACTTGGCGTATGTTCTGAATAGCCTCGCAAACCAGGAGAGGCTAACTCCTAAACGTACAACATAAAATAAAATTGATAAAAACATACCCCATCCTGTGAGAGATGTGAGAGGGTGGATGAGAATCTGCTTTACTGTATTCTGTGCTGTTGATCCCAAGTCAATCATCACATAAGGTTCCTTAAACATGAACAAAAGTGATTATTTTATGTTCGGACTATCAAATCAACAGTGAAACAATAAGACTAGCATGAAATCGGAATATCTGATCAAAATCTGATCACAGTTTTACGGCTCCTATAAATATGGTTCAAAAGGGACATGCCATTCTCATTAAAGTTTGTCCGGGATATCATAAAACTGTGTGAGAATGAAAATGACAATCATGGAGTAGCAAGCTAAAAGATTTAAAAAAGAATATTGTAAGTTTCATAAAACAGGGTTAGTCTGAAGAAGTTACGTTTGAGTCAGCTCACCTTAACATTTTCCCAGTCGACGCAACATCCATCATCTGTGTAATCACCATCTATCAGATTCACCTTACTGAAGTTATAGTTGTTATCTGGTAATATGCCAGATACCTTAGACATCCTATCTACAAAACAATTCACCCATCTTTTGCTCAGTTAATTAAAAGTATTTTGGCTTCAAGTTGCTGTAGAGTTATCTTCTCATTTTCATACAATTTCGTTCTTATTCTGAACTAGAAGTTATCCTACCATGCCCAATTTTTCATATCACGTCCTTGTATCCGGCTCAACATAGAGAATTATTTGCAGAAGAAGAAACTAGCATCAAAAATTGAATGTTTCCAAATATCAGAAATTATACCAACGTACAACTTTTTCCCGTATACAGGTATTATTTCAAACTCCAAGCACCAAGCAGAACAATCAACTGTGTCAATCTCGTTAAATAACTCTCTATAAACCCTTATATTTGCCAGATAATAATAGAATACATAGCGATAGATATTTGATTTACTATTTCCAATCCAAATTCAATATTACTGCTTTAAATTTTAGCTGGACTGGGTAATAGTTTTTGAGCGGGTGGATTAAATGAGGTCGCATAATCCCTCTACTGGTACTTGAATCAACCCACGTTATCCAGTGATATGAACAAAGTTTGAGCCAGGGATACCAATCAAACAATTATAAAATATTTTAATTCTAAGAAATATACAAGAAGGCACTATCACATTCCAAACAAGGATTAATCGAGGAAACAATGTCAATTAAAAATTTTTGAAGTTTATCAGGATTGTTTCAAAAATAAAGTCTTTCGAGCAAAAGAATAGATTGGGCAGGGCTGCAGATTTGACCAAAAATAAGTGTCACGTTCAAATCCCAAATCCTTCCCTCGAAGAAGCCCTAATGGTAGTAGTATTGATATTATAGAGGCATATTATATCAGATATAAAATACTTCTAGTTTCTAGTTACTATTCGATTATGATCAGGTGAACACCAGAGAAGGCATGAGTGATTTTATTTTGCAGCTTAATTTGAGCTAGAAATTTTCATGTTGCGTGGCAAATAATGTTGTTTTTTTAGAAAGCATCGGCCATAAGGTTTTGCACTGTTAACAGCAATTCTGTCTGAGTTTATCGTTCTTACAAAATTAGACTATCAGTAAAGCACCATGATACTATCTGTTATCTTACTTATACTTAGTACTGGGTAGCTAGGACTAGTCGGTGTAGCAGTGGTTGTGTTTGCATCGGCTTCTATGGTAGTGGCTGCTATTGTAGTGGTTGTTGGTGTAGCCGTAGTTGAGGTGGTTGTTGGTATAGTGGTAGTTGACGTGGTAGTTGTTGGTGGTGCGGTAGTGGTTGTTGTTGTGGTTGTTGTGGTGGTTGTTGTGGTTGTGGTCGGTGCTAACTCATTTGAAATGTACAATTTCAGATTGTCTTCAACGCATGGCTCCACCAGATCTGTATTTGAAGTCTTGCATACACCCGTGGCAGTGTTGAATGAAACTCCATAACAGGCCACAGGGCCAATCAGACACGTTGGGATACACTCACTTAGAGAGCTGAGTGTCTGCGTGCTCACTATGTTCTTTAGACAATATCCATCCTCGTACCCTGAAAGCCATCGGCTGGTGTAGGCAGAGCTCTAGAAAATAATAATTTTTTAAGTTTCAACTATTCACATACATGCACAATTTGGAAAAAACAAAAAAAACATCTACTGGGAACTAAGCCTTGTCATTTGCTTTATTTACAAATTTATTTATATGTTGGTGACAGCTGATTATCAAATCATCAGCAGTTGTGTTCTCACTCATCCTTAAAGAAAGAACATTGCAATCTGTAAATTATTTTATGGGAGCCACAGACCTTTACTGCTCTTTAGATCAGCCGTTGATTGTGTTTTGCTGTTGGAATCATTTAAAAAGCTATAAAATAAGAGTCTGCTTTCTCATTTTACTGCCAAATATCCTAATGAATTCCATAAGAATCACTTGACATGTTCATCTATGACCATACATTGTCTTTGGTTTGACATAAGAGTACAATGATGCATGCATAAGTTTGAGTGAATAATAATTATGGGTCCTTGATCATAAAGTTGAAGCTAAATGACTTCATTTCTTGACCAATTTTGAATGTTTTAAGATGAACTTACCGCATAACACGAATACCGTAGAACCGACACAAGAGCCAAGGAGATGAAGACTTTTCCTGACATTCTCTTCTCAGTAAGTCTCATCTCTAACTAATGCTTCAGAATCAGATGACAGAGCAATGAATAATCAGACATAAAATATTTATCAATAATCACCCTTTACCAACTCAAATAGATGTTATATTTACCTTGATATGATAACCACAACTATAAGACAACAAAAGCCACACAACCAATGCTATCATTTGAACTTATATTATTATCATATCTTCAATAATTCATCAGGTAATGCGATCTCAAGAAGATCTGAGTGGTTGCGTTAAGAGTATATCGGATCCGCAGATAAATTGTCATAAGTAGTTATTTGTCAATATTATTGATTGACCAATATCGATTGACTAGTGGCAAATTTAAGTTTCAATCTACCAATTAACAAAATGGGAATATCGAACAGGGTAACCTACAAAGTTGTCTCACATAAACAATTTTATATAAATAGCATCATGAATACTGTTAGGCACTATCTGATATTCTCAATCACCCTTAGGTGAGAAAAAGGAGAAAGGGGATAATTAATTTTAAATGAGATAAGGTAAACAAATATTGTGTTAGTATCATGTGTTTATTTGTTTACTGTCTGTCTGAAGCCTCATTAAGAAAGTTTAGTCGATAAGTCTGTCTCCACTTGTTTGGGTCTTATCATTTTGTTGGTCAGAATCTAGTACTAACAATAATGCTTAGCACCAGAATAAGGTATAAATTATAATGCTTTAATAATCTTTCTGTTAGTATTTAGGCACATTACAGAAAACAGTAATCATATTCTATTGCCTGCCACAAACAACAGCTAGGAAAAATTGGGAATTGTAAGTAATGTGATGAGTTAATAGCAAACAGCTCCTAAAATCAGCCAAAATACCTGCTAAGTTACTTAATATATATTCAGCCTTGGGTTGTGGGGGTTCATGCTTTGTCACCAGTGTCCCAGCTTGTCTGATAGGCTTCATCTTCAGGTACATACTTTAATTGAAACAACCTGAGATATTTTAATTCCTCCAATCTGCATTTAAACATCTAGCCCTGCATACTGGTTACCTGATACTCAGAGACCTCTCTCAGTACTGCCAGGATTGTTAACAATCTTTGCGTCACTGTCACTCAACTTGATGACAAGATCTGAAGACACATCAGTTGCAATGTGAAGAAAACAGTCAATGTTGAACTGGAAGAACACAGCAAAATTACAAATGAAGACAACCTGCCCTCATGAAATATTTGTTGCAACATGATATATCATCTACGAACCATTTTATATGAAAACTGATTGACTGGGAGACAGTCAATGCCAGGATCATTTCCTCTACAGTGGTTGACAAGAGCATGTGTTTACTACTAAGCGTCACACAGCGTAAACACACAGGGCAAGAGAGTTTTATTCTATGGTAATGAGACATTGATTTTCGATGTTTGTCATTCTTCAGTCATTTTACAAGTGCGGATGTGTCTCTTGTCATTCCACCTTCAATGGTTGAATCAGTGCTGTGCAAAGGACCAGATCTTTAATTGCACCACTGGAACAACGCGAGATAATATGTTTGCTTTAAATATAAAACAAAGGAGCTTATGCAACTAAAATTATGTTAAAGGGGCCGAGATAGCTAAATTTATTTTAGGTTTATAGTGAATGTCAGCCTCAGTGATTCTGTGTACCTACACATCAATATATAGCAAGGAATCAAATTGGACTGTCAAAATGAATCAAGGTGTTCCACTTTTATCAAAACAAATATAAATTTGAAGTGCCATTTTTCCTTCATTTTAGAAGTACAGTCGGCTTCCATCGCAGGAGGATACTTTGGTAAAGGATGCACAGATGATCAAAGCTGCTCCTGGGATATTTGCTTTAATATATATCCCAAGGCAGCTAATTCCTGGAAAGGACTGTGTATAAAGGGAGAATGCTTTTGCACATTTTCAACTCCGTAATTGATGTGAATGTGAAAAAGTTTAAAACTGAAACTATGTTAAAGGTTTGGGCATACATAACACAGCAAATAACCGTTACTTCTCATTTTCATCCTTCCATCGCAAAATAAATTCATAAAAAAAGCTTTAGAATATGACCTACTTCTCTGAGCATAATTCTACGCATGTGTCTCTGGCTCCTGCATCTGAATAGTAAAGTAACAGTAAAATGTCTCAATATCAATCAATCGATATCAATCAATATCAATCGATATCAATCAATATCAATCGATCAATCAATCAATCAATCAATCAATCAATCAATCAATCAATCAATCAATCAATCAATCAATCAATCAATCAATCAATCAATCAATCAATCAATCAATAAAACAGGTACTAACCATGCTGACATTGAGACCTCACCAATATCATGTGTATCATGTATATGTGATTGTTAGCTGTGTAATCTAGTATGAGTACCTTACATGGACATGCTCCTAATTACAAGAATTGATCTCAGGGCATATAAGGTAATTTTGTGAACCCGAGTTATCTCCACATCTCGAAAAGGCCAAAATTCATATAAATTATAAAGCGAAAAACTTCTTTTGTGGCTGGCATAAAAAGTTATCAAGCTACAGACCTCAAATTTTCAGGACACACTCACAAACTGTGTATTTCTTTGCCCCCCATGAAAGTGGAATAATTGCATACATGAGCCGGCAGCAGGGCAGCAATTTATATCATTTTTGAACCGTTTTCCGTAAAGCTTTCGATATGTTGGTAGATATTTTCCTTGTTTACTAAAGAAAATAACCACTATGTTCCTCAGAAGATGAGCAATCCAATGATATAAAAATTTGTGGTGTCAGACCATTTGAAGCCATGCTGCTGCTCAAAAGGAAATGTGCTTCTACATTATTTTATTAATTTGCGATGATTTAGCTGTGCACAAATATGCTGATTGTGTGTGTATTCATCATCAGTCATGTAATGTAATTATTGTAATACAGAATTCATGCTCCACTAAATTTAAGGCAGACACTCTTATTTTGATACAACATGTCTGTGTAGCTCAGTGGATAATTCTCTATTTCGCCAACGCAGAGCTCTGGGTTCAAGTTGGTGCCAAATTTTTTATACTCTCAATATGGCTATAAATCATAATGATTGTAAAGAGAAATCCTTTTTTGTTGCAAACAAAATAAGTTGTCGAGCTACAGACCTCAGATTTTCAGATCAAACTCAAAAAATGCCCGCCATGAAAATGGAGTAGTTGCATACATATGCCGGCAGCAGGGCAGCAATTTAATCATTTTCAAACTGTTTTCACTAAAGCTCTCGAAATGTTGGAAGATGTTTTCCTTTTTCACTAAAAAAATTAACACTATGTTCCTCGGGAGATGAGGAATCCAATGATATAAAAATTTGTGCTGTCAGACCTTTAGAAGTTATGCTGCTGCTCAAAAGATAATTTGGCTGCACATTGTTTTACTGATTTGTGATGCTTCAGAAAAAGCTTCGTTTGTAGCTGGCATAAGAAAATATTGAGCTACACACCTCAGATTTTCAGGACACACTCACAAACTGTGTATTTCTTTGCCCCCCATGAAAGTGGAATAATTTCATACATAAGCCGGCAGCAGGGCAGCAATTAATATGATTTTTTAACTGTTTTCCATAAAGCTTACGATATGTTGGTAGATATTTTCCTTGTTTACTAAAGAAAATAACCACTGTGTTCCTCAGAAGATGAGCAATCCAATGATATAAAAATGTGTGCTGTCAGACCATTCGAAGCCATGCTGCTGCTAAAAAGAAAATGTGCCTACACATTATTTTACTGATTTGTGATGCTTTAGAGAAAGCTTCTTTTGTAGCTGGCATAATAAGCAATTATTGAGCTACAGACCTCAGATTTTCAGGACATACACTGAGTTTCATGCCCCATATATCATTACCCAACCAGCAACATTATTGTAACTATAATTAACCCTGCCTGCCAAATAAAATACATTCATTATTGCTATTGTATTGTTATAGTATAATCCTTCACAGTTCTAGCCCAGTTCTAGTCAATATTATATAATTGGATTGACAGTGTAATCAATGAGTTTGTATTTAGATGACCAGGCAAGTTAGCTGCTACAATGAAAGCATTCCATTCGAATTGTCCTCCTCACAATTTTTGTAAGCACAGAAAACTCTTAGTATTGAGTATGATGAGCCGACAAAATACCTATATTCAACTCTTCTATGTTGTACTGTAGGCCTACCCTAAGCTATATCTTGTGCAATCTGAGAATGTAGGCAGCAACTGCATAAATAGAATACATCAGCTAAATTATGCTAGCAGAATTATCACAAAACTTTGCTACTAATAAAAAAGTACAACATCGCTCACCAGTTGAGCGAGGATCTATTTTGTATTAATCGCCCTACATGCCTAAGTGGAGAAAAGTGATATGCGAATGAGGCCATATTCTCCACAGAACTACCGAAAATATGCTGACTGATGCTAGAAAACATACTTGGTGTCAAAGCATGCAGTATTAATACTGATTATTGGCATAGTCTTAATCTACGCTCTTTGGGATTTTCGAGATTGGATGGCTCTGAGCAAGGATTTAGCTCTGAATGCTATGGTATGTGGGTAGAGAGAGGCAAAGGTAAATCTATTGTAAACCTGGTATACATTCATTACCTGTCTACAAAGGAGCTCTTGATGTTAAACTTTATCATTCCCAGCCATCTCAGTTATATGGTGTACAGGAAGCAATTGTGGCATTTTTCTCTCTCATTCTTGGATGGTAGTTCCCTAGCAGGTGTTGGCACTAGTACAGATAGTATTTAAATGTTAGGCTAGTGACAAGACAACAACGTTTACAGTAATACATTTTAAGCTGTCAGCTTGTGTGCCACAAGCAGGGAGGTTAGCCTTTAACAGGCATAATGACTTAATTACCTCAATATTCCTTGTCAACATTTTTAATTATCGAATTAATTGTCGCTGGTAGTTAATCCTACACACACATTCCATTGCACTTGTAACAAGTCATCATGACACAGTTGTAGAATTAGAAAGACAGGATGTCATCGTAAGCTGACCTAACTTCCTGTCTTTTGCTGCTGATAATGAATGCGATGAGTTTTTAATTTTGCGAATGTACATGTTTACAATGATGGCTGTTTTGGTGAAAGTACAATCATGATCATTCTTTGACAGAAGAGTGAGGGGGCGGGAAGTTTTAACCTTTTATGAAAAGTACTAGATGGTTGACCAAATTCCATTATATATTTTCATCAAATTATTTCACCAAACTCTGCTTTCAAGCTCATCATAGTACAGAGTAACTATGCCAAAAATGAGATTGCTTTGCAAAAAAATCTCTTGCGCCCTTATTATCCGGTATTTGCAACCATATTTCATTGATTTTCCTCTGCTACTTGGTCAACTACAAGAGCTGAGCCAGATACAACATACAGTGGTTGTATCTGGCTCAGCTCTTGATAATCTGCTGCTAGCTCATTACGATAGTCTGTGTGTTTACCCAAAGGGTTAACCATTTTTAAATCTACTGGTACCTTTTAAGTTCTGTGCAGGTTGCCTATGAATGCCAATGTCAACAAAATTAACATTCTGACTGGCTTATCTTGATTATGACTTCACGGGTAAACAACTTGGATAACAACAATACATCCAATTATGCTTGAACTCAGCTGCTTGGCTAAGATGTTGATGTCAAGTAAAAGGTAAACAATTGGCAAATAGACACTGAGAATCTTGTTCAATTCAATAAGCAAATCCCATTGAAAGTGATCAGGCAGATTGAACTGTACATTGTAGCCATTGAATGCATGCATTGAAAAGTTTGTTGTGTTGAAAGTTCTTTCAACCTAAAGGTTTATCAATGAATATCAAGACTGATTTCACCAACCTACTCCAGATTAATACAATTTTCAACTAAAAAGGTTTGATTTTTTTAACATTTCATTTCCAATCAATTGCATGTAATTGAGTGATGTGGCTAGTATCGGGCAAAACAACATCAATGCATCAGTTCCATGCGGTCTACCAAATACATTTCCTAGAAGTTTCGACCATTACGACAGGATTTCCACAATGCAGCTATAGTCTGGAGTTCCAATCAAGGAGTACTTTTACTCCTTGTTCCAATCATTTCAACAAATTCCTGCCAAAGGAATACCCACACTGATATTTATTCTGTTATATATGAGACCGGTAGCTTAGACAGGCGGCTGGGTTGCCAGTTAGGGGCTTGTAGGGCCATTACATCAGTTAAGATTTAGAGCGATAAATAATTGCCTGGACAGTCTTGTAGCAGATAATCTTTCAAAGCTCTCAGCTTAATATTATCGCCTGCATTGATTCATTTAGAATTTACAGTGACCATCAGACATTCCGTACAAATGAGTTCTATTGTGTCATTGAACTATAGGTCTGTTTGATCAAGAAGTAACAGGGGAAGCCGTTACTCCTTGGTTTGATTTACCCTTGCTTCTCTCTACCCACATTCCATAAAATTCAGAGCTTGCGCTCCATGCCCAGAACGTCTTCAGCCAACAAACAGCTAATGAAAGCCATCCACGCTAAAAAATCCCAAGGAGCGTAGATTAACCCTTAGTGTGTCATCTATATAATCCCTCTGGTTAGCTATTCTTGTTGAAATTCCTAAAAATGATAAGGGGTTGTAAAAATTGATATATCTTAAAATCTAGAGGATGTAGAAGGAAAGTTTAAATAAACTTCTTCTAAACAAGATTCCTGATCTATCTATATAACCTTTAACCACCCAGCAATAACAGAAATGATTGATGAGGTATTGAAACACACAAAAAAGTGTACAACTAGACTTATTTTGTATATATCTGAACACAAATACTCTCACACCGGTCTTACAGAGTCATAATTTGTACCACTGGACAGGGAATTTTGTTTAGATGAGAAATAAAAAAATAACTAACTCTTTACGAGCAATGATACTACCATGGTGATGATTATAGCAAGGAGGGTTCAATATTAGCAAAGTTTATGCAAGCAGTGCCATCGTACTTTAATCCTCTATCAATTGGTAAGCTGCTTTGTACTAATTTCTAAAAATTATTAAACTGCCTTGTACTAACTACTAACCAGGGTAGTAGTCTTGGACCTCACTAACCAAAAAATGTGTACTAGCAGCACCGATTCCCACCTAACTGCAACCCTCTATGAGCCATAAGAAGCTTAACACAGGGATAAACCGACTTGTAAATTTGCCTGCCATTGCTAAACACAATGCTTGAGAAACCATTCTGTGATCAATGAAGAGGGAGTTCATTGCTGTGATCAAACCTCAATATGTATGTGTGCGCTATACAAATGACACTTCTTGTTTCGGACATACAGAGGTAGACCGACCCTCTCACCAACCTCAACCGGACTCACCCACACAGTTCAGTGACAACTGACAACCAAATGTATCATGTATTGATATATGACAAGATGTAAGATCAGTGCATCAACATGAACCTAGTGCTCAGCCTATTTGTCGAGTGATGAACCTTTTGATCATGTTTTGGAGATGAATTGCAAGCTGTTTATTTTAAAAAACAAGTCGTACTCATTGTAGATATAACTGATATACATGTTAATCCACAGTAGGAATACCTGCATTGAACTAAAGTTCACTGATACCTGAATAGGATGCAAAGCATTGGAATGAAAAATTATGAATAATCGACGAGGTGAGAACAATAAACTGTCAAAAAAGAATTGAATCAGTAGAAAATACTAAAAAGTTTAGATGTTATTCTTGCATATGTTAACCCACAAAACATTGGCATTCACAATCAACAACCCTAGAGAACTCCTGCGATTGTCAACAGGATAATAAAATACCAGTAGGCGCAAGAAATTCCCTAAAGTCAATTGATATATCAATACAAATGTGAACACTGAACAGCTTGAAACCTTGATAAAATGAGAGCATGTGCCCATCCCTATCAATTATCATATGGGGAAAGTTTATGTGGCACTACTTTTTGATCTATCGATTCAACAATGTGCAGTGACAACATAGTGCTGCGCAGATATAAGAGTGTGACTTTTGTGACAGTTCACTATCGGAGAAGGTGCTTATGGTGCATATTTGATGTGTCATGACTGGTGTCCGCTCTATACCATCATGAGTCTCAATTATAGTCTGAAAAGAAGAAAAATGTATATCAATCACCGTGTCATACTTTCAGAGCGATTGTGGCTAAATTAGGGGGAGGGTGTCAACGTGTCGCTGGCTAAAGTATCCTCAATTTGATATATTTGGTATATTCGATATTTACCGCAACCCATCACAAAAAAATATATATATAATACGCGTCTAAGTGATGTAGCAACAATCATGAATCAGAGGATTACATTGTTTGACATAATAATTTTGCTGGTGACTCCCAAAATATTGATAGATAAGCATTGGTGATCATTCAAGCCCATACATACCTTGGATGGGGGGGGGGGTATTTGTCCCTGGTATCTTCACAACTTCAGTTCCAAGTGTAACAAAGAGAGCATCAGCAGAGTGTGCTTCTTTGAAGCTGGAGTTATTGGTGGTGGGTGACAAGGTGTGAGAAATCTGCTGAGTATGATGCTCTGTCGTATATCTTCTGAGTCACTGTCCCCATTCTACGTGCACTCCTCCAAATAGTAAAACTGTAAAAAATAATCTTGTATGTAGAAATTTCATGATGTCATGATAAGTCAAAACAACGGTAAGATTGTTGTAGAAAAAAATTATGTGCGGAGCTTGGGACACCATATATGAGTATATCTGTGAGAAATGACCTCCTGACAGCTATCTATTGTATGCCGTCTATAGAATATGATGAAGCTATGACTGTCCACTAAACTCCGAATTAGATGTATGTAGGCCCACGCGGCCACATCAAAACAGCACTTTTTGAAGTACCATACTATCACAAAAGACAAAAGTATGCAAAGCGAAAGCAGATATAATATATATAAGCTCAGTGTCAGGCCCAAGGTGAAACAACATTAGCAAATGCTCACTCCGATGGTTTGTTCAAAAGCTTCAGGTGTCATACAATAACCCCCCCTAATTCCCTTCTAACAGAGGCACTGTTGAAGTTTAGATCAGAGTAAACAATATGACGCAAAAATCATGGCTCAGAATAATTCATTTTAGCAATCAAGAGTGGGGAAACTTTTCAATATGGAGTAGCGTTGGTTGGGCGGTTGGCCATCAATAATGTTAAGTTGGTTGGATGAAGACATATTTCTTCTTTCTTTGATCCAGAACCATTACAAGTTCTGTGATAAATGCCTACATTTCAAGTTCCTCCCATTTTACTGGTGACACCAGAAGCGAATCCAAATGCAGAAAAATTGGATAAAACGATAGGGATAATGACATAACATACACTGTGACATTGCATTGACTAGATTGGAAAGTAAGCACTATGTGCTCGACATCTACTTGACTCTTTGTTAGGTTATTTACTGAGCATGGTGACAAAAAGTAAAACATTCTCTACCTCAAGAAAAATTTTAATCTAATTTGCATATATTTGGAGCTGCTCCCTCTCCAGCCATCAACACAAGACAACATCGTTTTACTTGGATTTTACTAGGATTGGAGCAACCGGAAATGCAGGGGTGAAAATATTTTAATTGACATACAACTTATATTATAATCATGTGGGAATTTGCCAACAGCATTTACAGCCATGCTTTTTTTATTGTTATTCAGCAGACTCGATGTCTGCACTTAGTTTTTGTAATAGAGGAGAACTCCGAAGGCACTTGGGTGCCTTTCTTAAGAATTGGATGTGACAACCCTGTCACAACCATCCGATGAGCTCATCAAAACCCAAGTATCTTAAAACTTTGAGCGTGAGGTCACCCACTGGAAGTTAATGTCAAGAGACGGAGTTGAGAAAATGTTGGCTAGCCATAATTTTATTACTTCAAGCCATTTTCTCGAAATGCAAACTTTTCCTATTGGGCTAACATTGCTCCACTAGAGTAATCCCACCATTGAAAGTGGGGTCCAATGGTATTGAAGTAACTCACGGTTTAATCTTCTGGCGATTTCTGGCGGGAAGTCATGGTTTATTAGCTACTGAATACCATCAAATCATCTTCTGATCTAAAACCACATATTATATATATATACTGGTGTGAATATTCAGTTTTTTGAGATATTCATATATCACTCTAAATACAATAGGACGATAAACTTGATATTACATAATATTCAGGATAGTTGTCTAAAGATGATTTGCAGTAAATTACTCCTCTAGCGGAGGTGGGAGTCTATATGAAGAAATGAGAGCAAATGTTAGCTTGCTTTAAATATAGCTATTTGTGAATTTTCCCTGCTGCAAATACTTAACTCTCTTAGGGTATACACAATGTTACATTGACTGCCAGCAACTCACATTTCAGCACATAATATATAATATCTTGACTATGGACCAAATTTGTTTCCCCTGAAACAGCTGAGGTTGGCTCAACAAATATGAATGGCTGAGGATGAATTTTTTTCCGCAATTCTTAGTTTTGGATTTTTTTACCAGATGTATTATTACTGATGAAAACCGTGTAAGCCCTCTTTCTTTCACCCTATCTAGATATGAAGTTAGGGCGCTGAGATCATTGCATTTGGAGCGGGATTCTAAAATTTTAACAAATTACAAATAACACAACACTTAAAAACCAAAATCACAATCTGATCGCTCACCAGGTGAGTGAGCAATACCTGCTAGGGGTCTCACTTTCAAATCGTTCAGTCAACGATTGAACTATATACATTCTGAGCGAGCGATTTGGGAGTGATGTTGTCTAATTGAAAGACCAAGTGGGCAATAATTTCGAGTGATGCGATAGTGATAATTTGCTTTAGTAAAGTATCGCTCTTTCTAATTGAAAGACACCCCTGATTGGCAAACTACAGAAGGCTACTAGTAGTGATAATAACTAACAGTTACTAGCTAGACTTCTTAGTTAGTCTACTCATTCTTCAAGACTGAGTAGTAGAGTACTACCTCTACTACTCAGTCGTGAAGAATGAGTAGACTTACAGAGTAGTGTGAGAGTAGCTTACCACTTTATCTGATGAATACTTGTTCTTCCTACACTAACTGCCTTCAAGTTGTTTGACGCGGTAGTCAAATGTCAATAGATGCCAACATCCTGCTAATCCAATGCCTCAGGTACGTTCTAAAATGTAAGGTACAGTAATCAAAATCAGGCAGATATAATGTTCATAAAAAGTTCCATAGAGGAGTAAAGTATTCATAGGAGGATATTTTCTTCATTTTGCGCAGGCTTGAAAAAGCTAACTTCAAGAGTAGCAAACATACGCTCACCCTTTTTTTCTTTTTATGGACTTCAACCTTCACTAGCCAAAATTTAATGCTAGCTTACATTAAGTCATCTCAAGACTAGCTAAACTAAACTTTAGCTAATACTTACTCCCAAGGCTATACGTTTAGTTGACTACAAATTAGAAACAAGTTTTATGCTGTTTAATTTTTTTTAGGGCCTGTGACCTAGAATTACCCACACACCAACATATGTTGGGAAGTTAAATGCCCCATGATAACCACAATCGAACAATTGACAATACTTTAAGAGACAGATTCCATTATCATTTCATTCACCCCCCCCCCCTTCCTTCACCTGCAATCTACCTTATCAATCTAATTAGTTAACCACTAATTAGGTTGATAAGGTAGATAGCAGGTGAAGGGAGGGAGGGAGGGGGGTCTTTCAATGAGTATGAGATATGGTTATCAATTAGGCTACCGATGGTATCCTTGATTTGGACAATCAAATACAAATGATCACTGCGTCAGGGTAGCGAAGAGTATATCATGACCCATCATGAATCATAATAATGTAACTTTTTGACACTCAGACACTCACTCGGTACATCAAGATTTCTCAGGACAGAATTCAAACCACCAAAGGTTCTGATGCCTAACTCTGCCATTATCATACCATACTGTATCAGTCTTTCTCCTGTATTCTCTGCAACAAATATTTAGTTGATGATGTGATAAAGTATGAATATAATACATTCCAATGTCCTAAGTACATTATTTGCATTCAAATTATTTGCAGTCTTATAACAAGGCTTTGCTGCTACAAGGTTCATCCCTGGACCCTTCAATTTTCTCTGCATTGAGAGCCTGATTCTAGCATGTTGCCAAATTACAAATAACACAACACTTAAAGACCTGGTCTACAATCCCTATGATGGAAACAGATTTGCCAGCCGTTGGTGAAGAAGTTTGTGAAGTTTTATATCTGATGTCTTGGAATGGAAACACTCGATCTATAGGTTTGATCAGCACATAACGCCAGCAAATTTGTAACTAAAATGATCATTCAAGATAATGAGCTGTGGCAAGGAGGGTGGAATATAGGGAAGAGGTGACTTGATGTTGCGAGATGGAATGAGTTGTTCCCTTCATGAAAAAAAGAGCACAACTCCGATAGTCACTGAACTCCTAATTACACTAACTGGCCGGCTTCAATGAAAAATTCTTGCTGAGGCCTGCCAGTGTTCAAGCATGAAATATTATATGCAATCCGCCCCCCTCCCCGATCACTGCTTATTATAATGAAATGACCACTGTGACGCAGTTGAGACTCTATACAGCCAACAAATCATTTGAATTCAATACCATTGGCAAAAGGCAAGGTCTGCACTGGTTTCCTTCCTCTGGTGATCGGGGCTGGTATATTCTTTATTACATCATAGACCAGGGAATATTTCAATTAGATGAGCTGTGCTTTGCAAACCAAAAGATCATTACAACTTAAATGCTCAATATCCTCGCTCCTTAGATAAATTTGTTCGCAAATAGTTCACACAAGAGTGAGCCTAGTTCAATTGATTAGTGGCCAATTCTCGAACGAAGCTAAAAGCAGGTCTCGCCTACTAAGCTAGATGATAATGTACCACTTGGTCTTATATGCGCATGCTTGATCAGTAAATAAAGCGTATACTAATTAATATGTATATAGTTTTGCTGTTTGTATTTAAGGGTGACCCCACCAGTCTCAGACAGTTGGGAATGGTTGACATAAAGCAATAATGATCCGTCAGTTGCGCCGAGGCAAAGCCTATGCACACACTTTATACAAATACAAGACCCAGCCTACATAGGCTGTAGTTGTAGTAAAGAGAGGGGGCATTTCCTTACAATGTAAAGTATGTAGGCCTACATGTAGCCACAGTAGATTAGCAATAACAGTTCTAGACAATTAGTTGCACGAGAGTTGCCCACCTAAACATGCCACCACCAACAAACAACAAAGCAAGGAGTAAGGAGTAAACTCCTTGGACTTGTATGAGCTTCCCCCCCCCTCTTACAACTCTTAGGAGTCCTTCTCCTTGCTTGATATAACACTCACTGCACATGTACATTGGACTGGTACCATTGGCAAACTACAGAAAGCTACTAGTAGTGATAGTAACTAACAGTTACTAGCTAGACTTCTTAGTTATTCTACTCATTTTTCACTCACAACTGAGTAGTAGAATAGTAGTGTACCAAATAAATACTAACTAAATAAAAATAACATTTATTTACCTGAGAGCTACAACAAATTGATTCAATCAAGTCCATTCACAGCTGTTCTAATTTCATTCTTCTTCTTCTTGTGAAGCTGAGTTGGCTCATCATCTTTTCATCGTGGTCTTATGTGTCTGTGAAGTAACTGATTGGTGCCACTGAGTCTGACTGCTGTTCAGAAAGTTGACTACTAGCAATATCGATAACTAACTCAGTGTTCCCCAACGCAGATATTGTAATCAGTATGAAGTTATTGAACAGGCCAATAAGAAAAAAGTAAGATGTAATGGGCCAATCATATCAAAGCCTGTGAAAATTCGAAGAGAGAGGGCAACTCTTCATTTTTAAAGGTTTTAACGTGAGAGGGCAATTCCGAACCAGTTACCTTATTACCCTGGAGATTGACCTTTGGTCGTCACACCAAACTGGTGTGTTAATCGTGCTAAGTGAATTTAGTCACTCTCTATCGTTCAGTGTGGAAATCAGGAGCAACATTACAAAAAACCACATGCTTAAGGCACAGAAATGCTAAATGCAAAATGCCAAAATGTTCGAAGGAGGCACAATCCCATGGTTAAGATGAACTGTCGTACTGTTTTGGGTAGAGTTGAGTTGTCCTCCCTCATGTCGAAAGAGCACAGCTCCAATACCCCCATTTATACCTTATTTTGCTAACTGGCCTACTATAATGTCTTACTCAGGCTATGGCAGCCCTTCATTCCAGCAGTTGTTTCCTTTCATATCACACTCTTCATATCTTGGTGCTTTGGCATTCCGACAGGAAGGACATATGAATATATGGCCGGTTGTACATGTTCGCTGACACGCATAGTGTTATTGAAGGAGCTTCATATGCACAATAACTGAGATAATGATGTTAAGCCGTTTATGTTGGCTTAAGCTCTTCTGTGTTAGTACCCTGATTCCACCAATTCGAGATCATCGCATTCTGGGTTATTCTTAGATTGTGTATTGCTAGTCAGCAGCTTAAACCAGTTTAGGGTCCGCATCGAGCAGATCATCATCAGGCGATCGTTAAAACACTTTTTACCAACTGAGGAAAATTCCCAATCACTCTAAACCCTTTTGGTGGAAGATACCAAGTTATCAAGTTATATCATTTTAGCATCAACAATATCTATATACCACCCCAGTAGCACTCTGCCCGCAGTATAGCCTTGTGACATAGTCTATCTCTGCAGCATAACGGTGGTGGCGCTGCCTTCCATCAAGAAAAGCAACTCCCAGGTTTCAAGGTTATGAGATATCAAAACCAGCGTTCCATTTATGCCCAAATATTTCTAAATTATGGGTTTCCATTGTTTTCCCAATTTTGGTACTCAGACTAGGTGAATTAGTTCAAGCCCCATGCTGCAGAGACGAACGTATGCCTCAGAAGTTCGCACATGTGCAGAGTGCCCCAGTAGTGGTTGATGCTAAGTTATCACATTAAAGCAGTAGCTGGTTAGCAGGTCAAGATATCCAGCCTCTATATCACCTCAGGAGGGGGAGATAACACGTGTTACATCCTAATATCGGGAGTTATGTACACTATCATAGAGAGGAGACTACTTCAACACCAGGAAAATAAGCAAGTGAGATCGTTATCTCCTCCTTCCAATCCCACACAAGATATAAATTTGAATTGATGTACATGTATGCAATATTTAAAAAATAATGTGTCCAGTTGTAATTGTGGGGACAACCTGAGTCAATCCATTTGACAAGAGAGGACTACTTGAAAAGATATTGCAATAGTTTTAAGTTCTGATTAAATAAGAGTTGTCTGACTTGATTATATTGGTCTATTGGTCATGCGATCACAATGCTTAATTCAGACTAAATGTACTTCACTCCAGCCAGTCTTAATTTGCTAAGCTAAGTATGCCAAACGGACAGATAATCACATCAGGGATTCTCCCTGATCACATGAAATCAGAAGAAGAATCAAAAAGTCAAACTAACGACTACTCCTTGGCACTTAATTAAATTCTACTCATGTAACGGAAATATTAACATAACCTTATACAGTGAGAACACTCAAAACAGGGACTGATCAATCATTGATTCGATTGGATGTCCCTACTAGCATGAATAACATAGCCTTGGTTATTGTCTTGTCTACAAAACTGCAAACAGTGATAAATTACCTTCAGCGTCGATGATTTTGGGCATTTCTAGATTGCTACTAGGACTGGCTATTTTTGCATGCCCATTGTTTTGCAAAAGAAAGCTAATGATGCTATTCCAGATATGGAATTCAATGCTCCTTGGTCAAACTAACAAAGATATTTAAGTATCTTGCTCATCCGGTTCAATCAGTTAAATAGTGATAAGTGGCTCTTCATCTTAAATCTGAATGCTGCCTAGCACATTATTTGATACCCATTAATGCATTGCTGCAAAACCTTGTTTGCCCTTTAACCTTATTCTATTTTGGAAGTGCTCGTTTCTCTAGTTAAAAGATGATGAAAGCAAGGGAAAAAGTTTCAGATGACAGAAAAAGCTCGGATTTATGGATCTGGGTTAAGGTCAGCATGGGCCTCCGATGTGTCCAAGAATTGCACAATGGAGAAAATTCCTACTATTGTCAGTACCAAAAAGGGGCACTCGAGATATGTTGTTATATTCTTTGAGCCGCAGAAGTCAGAGGGTACAGATAGATATGAAAACAAGTGCACCCAGTAACCTCCATGGTATTTAGTAATCACAACCTTTGATCAACCTTTTTTTTAAATCAACCTTTTAATCAACCTGATTTTTTAATCAAGCATAAACAACGAGCAGAGAGACACAAAAGTGATCAATCAAAGATATACCAAAGACAACCGCAGTATGCTATCCGGTCAGAAAATAGGAATTCAAGTGACGCAGTAATTTGGTTTTCCAATACGGCATAGTACCAAGTACCAAGTAATCTTCAGGGTGACACGGAAGTAATAAATCATAGAGTAACAACAACAAAGTCAGCCCAAAAATAGAACAATAAATTCCAGAGGGTAGACTGAGGAACAGCAGCAATATACCACGTGACGTGACCACAGAACGGTTTCATATAACAAAGCCACAAGAGACACTAATCCACTAATCCGCTGACAGCTAATCAGACGACAACAAGCAGAGTCAGCACAAAAATCGACACCTATATAAAGGCAGAAATTTTGAACAGTAAATCAGTATAGTTTAATTCTTTGAGCAGCACAGTCAACTTTTTACATAGCTAGTAAAAATTATTATAATTTGATTTAATAAATACTAGTTTTAAATCAGAGATCTTTGTTAGAACGCTAAGACTAAAGTGGAGTCTAAGGACTAAGACTAAAGTGGAGTCTAAGGGCCAATATATACTGTGAGTATCATTTGAATTACATCATCATTTTTTTTATAAGTATCAAGACAATAAACCATAACTTTAGTGAATATACTGTTGTAGTCGATTTCTATGCATATAGTAATTCGGGACAGTTCTTCAGGTACTCAGACGTTAGGTCAAATTCACTAAGAGTTTATAAGACAATTTTGCAATCAACTAAAGTAAGTCGTGGTTAATTGTTACTATAACAACACTCTGAAACAGGATTCAAAATAAACTTTAGGAGGTTTAATCATTGTGACCCACTGTTAAACGCAGGTAATTTGCGTCGGTGCTCATATCAAAGTCGGGAATCATTGTGACCCACCGTTAAACGCAGGTAATTCGCGTCGGTGCTCATATCAAAGTCGGAAATCATTGTGACCTGCAGTTAAACGCAGGTAATTCGCGTCTGTGCTCATATCAAGTCGGAAATCATTGTGACCCACAGTTAAATGCAGGTAATTCGCGTCTGTGCTCATATCAAAGTCGGAAATCATTGTGACCCACAGTTAAACGCAGGTAATTCGCGTCTGTGCTCATTTCAAGTCGGAAATCATTGTGACCCACGGTTAAACGCATGTAATTCGCATCTGTGCTCATATCAAAGTCGGAAATCGTCGTGACCCACATTTAAACGCATGTAATTCGCGTCTGTGCTCATATCAAAGTCGGAAATTATTGAGAAGTATCATTGGGAACTACTGTTAAAACAGAACAGAAATAAGTAGTAGTCATATCTGTTTGGGGGGTTAAGTAGATTAAGTTTCGGAATAATAGTTTAGGATTAGATTATTGTGTTTTGAAGGAGTAGGCCGCTCTTGAATTAAGATAAGATACCTCTAATCTGTGAAAACATTAATTCAACTTTGGATATAGAATTTGAACATCAAATTTTAGAGTGACCACAGACTGATACCTCTTTCCTTCACTAGAAATTGCTTTGGAGTCTTTAGCTAATTTAACTTGCCTAAGAGGCCTGTGATACTGATACACCGCCTTGATTACCTGATTGGGCTTCCAGGCACTATACAGAGATCAAGTAGGTGCTCATAATTAAAATCAGTCACCTAAGTTGAATAACAAAAATATCAAACGTACCTGAACACATTCATAAATAGTGATTGTGTCATATTAACATCTAAGGACTATATTGACTTTGTGGTGTAAGAGCATTGTCTCGAAACTCATCAAGAGTTTTACTGTTAGAATAAGACAGGGGTCTTAGCAGGTTATCGGCAGGAACCTTTCTTAAACAACTTGAAGGCAACTTCTAGTGAAGCTAAGAAGAGGTCAGGCTCAATAACAACCCCGTAGTTAATTGCTTTGTGGAGTAGTGGGAACCAGCTGTTCGTCACTAGAAAGTTAAATACCTCGTACTCACCAGAGTGCTAGCATTACCAATTGGAACCACGTTTTAATAGATTTGAGCGATCTTGTCTTTCTTCAGTGCATGAAAGAGGAGGTAACTCCAAATTAGAACTACAAATAAATTACACAATAAAGTGACATTTTGAAGTGTCCGGAGTGCAAGATTTAAAACCATAACTACAAACATAGTTAGAACCAATTTATAAGTAGGACGGTTATAGAACAACTATACATACTAATAGTACACGGCATTTACTTTAGTATAGGATAGGACGACAATATCCGTTCCTCACAGCATATACTCTCTTAAAGTATATGCACAGTGAGTTATCAATATCCGTTCCTCACAGTAGAAGTACATGAAATTATAATTTTGCTTTTGTTTGGTTATAAATACCATATACTTTAGCTCTATCAGGGAGCACACAGACATTGAGACTACACTATCAAAATGTGTATCTCTGATCGTTAGAGCCAAATTAGTAAGAGTACCTAACATGTTCCCGTCCCTAATTACTGAAAGTTATCGCGGGTCATAACACCAAATTTCTTTTGATGGTACCCATGTTATGTGAATTGATTCACTTTCTATCGATCAGAGATATACATGCAATAGTAGATCAGGTCATCAGTGTGTTACACATCATAATGTTACTTTCAGTTTACCTGTAGACTTATTATATCAACAATAGCAAATACTAGACAGTTATTGGTATTCAGAACAGTCCAACAAGGACAGTCATTTATTTAACCATATAAACTTAATATTTAGGGCTTATAGCTCATCTTGTGTGTTAAAGCAACGGTTAAACCTTTCGCCATGTACGATGTACTTTTTGATAAATAAGACATAAGCTAATTCTATGATTAATTACACATCCTACTAATGCTAATACCAATGCTAATCAAATGTCAGTATAGAATGTTTAATCGACAGACAGATGTTTGTCAGACGGGATGTTTAATAGACCTTATTATAATTTCGGGACCATTAATGTCTCAATGGATATCCTGTGATCAACCGAGGGTATCCTGTCCTTACACTTACGTAGCTTATAGCTATTGGACAATTTTCGCTTTCGCTACACACTTCCAATTATGGACTAGCAGTACACGTCAGCCCAATAGACTGTAGATTTAAGACGTTACAGAATATTACACCCTCTGCCCAGTATTTTACAGCAACTCTGTGAAGATCTCATACTATAGAGAGAAGGGCTGGGCTTACCGGTAATCAGCATACGTGTACTGTGATCTTGGCTTTTTCACGGTAACCATCAACCAAGACAGACGTACAATCGGACGGCTCTACAGCTACTGACGAGTATCTAGAGACAGACGAGTACAGTTCTATATAGAAGAAGTCCTGTTGGCGGAATTCAAGTTCTACAAACAGAAATATGAAGTGAGTTAAATTATATATCATCAGATATCAATATATCTTGATTGTCAGAATTACTAAATTCAGGTAGTTCAAGTGTGATCAGTGAGAACTCTCCCTGGTTCTATCTTATATCATTATATATCAGGTTAATTGCTTGGGTTGTCTACAAAGTCTTAGGATGAGTGGTTCCTTGGTCAATCGCACCATCATGTCATAAACTCAGTCAATAAATATTTTTTGCGTCAGATGTAGCCAGAGTTCTTATCAGACTACGTGTTCACATTTAATGGATGATATTTGTCGGCAGTTATGTTGTTTATTGTTGAACTACATCCTGGGGCAAATGTCCCAGGCAACTGGTAACTGTAACATCAAGTTGTAACTGATGTTTGTAACTCCTATTCGTAACTAGTTTAAGTGCTCGAACGGTGCAAGATGCTGGTAGAGGCATTTCATTATCAACCACTTGATAATGAAATGCCTCTACCAGCATCTTGCACCATTTGAGCACTTAAACTAATTCGTAACTGATCATATAGAGCAAAATCCACTGTTCTTTATACTGAACAGTATAAATAGGTCTTAAAAATAGACATAGGATGAAATGATGATTATCACTTGATTGCCAACCTCCTTATTTAGATGGTAATAACTTGGCAAAAAAATTGAAGAGTAAAACAATTAATCAAAACAATTAATTACCTGCGCCCAAGGGCGTGACGCATACACTGACGCATACGGTGTATGCGACACTAGTATGTTTCAATCTTGAATCTAGCGCCTCAATTGCCTCAATTGCTGCTCCACACCTCATCTCTTGCACTTCACTCTAGTAACCGGCAATCAATATTCTATTAACTGATGTCTACTGATGTTTACTCCAGTGACATGCGTGATCATACATGACTAGTGCTGCTTTCCCATAGACTGGCTAAATAGTTCACGATCAAAGGATGGTTTTCTTACCCTGTGTGAATACAGCCGTGATCAAGGATATACTAATACTAAGCTGTGAACTGGTCTAGGGTCTGGGTATACAAGCACGCTGCAGTGGGATCTTACCTCTGCCAAATCCGGGGTAGGATAAAATAAAAAACCTAAGCACACGTGTTTACAAACCTCTGTTAATCTCAGGGGTGTTTATAGCTTATTTGCACCGTTTGCATGCTAAGGAAGTGTCCCAAAATAGTATTGGGATGACATGTGACTTTTCAAGATCACATCTGATCTATTTACCTTCTTTTGGAATCGCAGATTCTTACCTGGCTGGTTGTATGATGAGGTCAAACGTATCAAACTCGGCATGCAGAGGACCCATGCAGGCTGATAAGATTGCAGTTATCAGATTTCTCTTTCAATAACACAATAATCAGGACAAATCCTGGTTAAATCCGAAATGACAGCTATATTTATCATCTGTAAATATTAGATAATCATTCATTGTTTGTAGACATAAATATTTGAGGATGACTTAGCAATTTTTCCTCAATTTTTCCATCTGTGTATTTATATGTTTCGCTGAGTGTTGATATTGCAACACCATCATGCTTCTTCACTATTACTTGACACTTTCCTGTGTTTCTTTTGCAGATGTCAGAAACAGCAGAAAATGTTTTGCTGTCAAGCCTAAGTTCCATAAGCAACACATTCAACAATAACGGGCCGTCCTTCAATTTCCACTCAAATATCAGTACAGAGGAGCTGCTCACCGTTAGAACACCACCTATGCAAAAGTTTCTCAGGGAAAATGTGACCAAATACCATACTGAAGGTGGCTACGTTCTAGATGCAGGATGTGGATCTGGGTAAGCTGAAGGATAAAACTTCTCGGGCCGCAAAACGGCTTTGAGAAAAGTTTAATGGTGCATTGTGGTCTGGAGAACTCATCTGACTTACCTCAAATTGATTGATCAACTAAAATGAATGGAATCAGAGAGAACGGAAAAGCGAAAGTCTTCCAAGTCCTCATATATATAAACCCCAGCTTTCTTGATAATAAATTGCGAAACTTTTCATGTTAAAATTTAAACATTATTTCATAAAACGCAACACAAAAACCGCGAACTGATGAACCTACCAAAACTACTTGATTTCTTTGACCTTGTAGACATACAATTTTAATCGAAAGCACAGATACATTGTTTGTTACTGCCAAATATCGTTCTAAATCTCAATGTATTCTGGTAAAAAGCTGTGATCTCATCTGTTGCATAAAATATAGTGACCTTGCTAGGGTTTTATGTAGTCCTGCTATTTCACCTCTGTTTCATGTTGAGAAATCAAGGGACAGAGCTGTGCATTACATCAAATCCTTCAACATCACTAGGCACCTCTATCTAGTTATGGGGCCATCATATAGTTATTATATACTCTAGAGTGGCCGATGCAGTGCTCCAAACGTCCTATAGTACTTAATTAATGGTAATTCCATGACACAATGCAATCTGGTTGTGCGCAGCTAGTATGCTTGTATCATTGACTTTATCATTGAGCGTATAGGAATTAAGAGTGAAAATTTAGTTTTTAGCGCACCTACAGCCATTTTTCTGCAAATTTTTAAGGTCACACCATGTAGGTCGGTTGCAAGTATTTTCTCTTGCAGCCAGTATATAATATATGTATATAATCATAGTATATAATAACTCTATGGGTGCCATCCTGAATGTTCAGCTTCTGCTAACATTCTTACTTGTTTCTTTTTTGCAGAATAGACTCTGCCCTGTTGATAAGTAATGGCTTCCAGAACCTTGTCAGCTGTGATCTGAGCGACGGAATGGTCAGTCTGGCCAAGAGGAATAAAGCAGCATTTCTAGAACAAGAGAAAACAGACTACAGTAAATGGGGTAAGTTGTTGGTTTGCAATATTCTCAAGCCATCGAATTCACTGTCTTAGCTTTTATCTATTGACTGGAATTGGATGAATTTTTTAGTTTTTTCTTACAGTCAGCCCTTAATGGTATTTGAGATCGCGGCCATAGGTGTTGATAAAAGAGTTAATAACTGCCTTTGGTCATGATGGCCTGTGATTTCTTCTGTTTTAATCATCTCCTGTGTGTGCATCCTGTATGCTGTTATGTCTTAATGGTCAAAAGTGCTGAATACATATATGGCCCCATGTTTGGTACTCAAATTAAAGCCACCCCTCTCCCCACAGCATATTGCTTTACCCCTCCAGGTAGTGGATTCAGGTTTTCAAAAGGTTTCCTCATAGGCAACTGATGCGATTAATTATATTTTTAAATTTTATATTCAAAACGCTAAAAAACTTACTGGAAATCTCCGTAATCTTGTTGCTCATTTTATTATAAGACTCAACTGTATTGTGTTATCGATGTTGATTGTTTAATTCTTGGTTGATTTTAGAAATATTTGAGGCTAGTTTGGTGACGCTAAAGGAGCAAATCGTGTCTAAACCAGAATTACCACAGCAATATGACAACATTCTATGCATTGGAAATACCCTACCATTCATTCTAGAGTGAGTTACTAATATGTAAATTGAAGCTTTGATCTCCCCCCTTTAGACACCAAAAACCTTTCCTAAGTTACTAAGCCAGCATTTGATGAGTGAAAACTCTAAACCGCCCTGCACTTCCTTTTAGATGAATCTGTAGTGGTATATATATACATATGTACTTAATTGTTGCCGATCAAAGTCAATGACAAATAAAGACCATGCATAAATAAATGCCGTCTATAGAACTTGGGGTATGACACTAAGCTAATGTTATTGTTTCTCCTCGCTCCTCAAAAGAACATTTGAAAAAAAACTTCATATTCTACTGATGCATATTGTCCCTGGGGGGTTTTTCAATTAGAAAAAGCGCTGCTTTACTAAAGCAAGTTATCACTATCACATCGCTCAAAATTATCGCTCATTTGGTCTTGCAATTAAGCGAAAGCAAGAACGTAGCAGTGAGTGAGCGATCAGATTGCGATTTTGGCTGTTTCTTATTGAAAGACCCCCCTGACTAACTTGAAATTGTTTTATTTATTGTATTTTCATCATTGTAGTAAGAAAGATGCGTTTGAGTCGATGAAGAGCTTTGCAGGTTTGCTCAGGAGTGGTGGTGCTCTAATTATTGACCACAGGAATTTCCATCCAATGATAAACAAGGGCAAGGTCAACAAAAATGGCTTCAATCCATGTACATTGGTAAGATCAAAGTTAAAGTTCAAAGTACGGTCATAGTTCAAGCTGGAAAATCTATTTGCAATTTTGAAGAGTTTTGGTGGGTGGAGTTGCAACTTTTCAAGCTGCCTTGGACTATAATGTGCTCTGTATCTCCTCAAAAGTGTAGCTCTATATTCCTTGAGAGTACGCAGGCACAATAATTTACGATCATCAGTGAAAGCTCTTGCAGGGTTAAAAATCTTTAAATTACGCCTCTTTTGAAATTTGACCGATTGCTCCAAACTAAATTGATCTTACAAATCTAATTTTTTGTGCAGCTAAAGTAGATTACAGCTGTGAGATCTAGGACTAGAACAGCAAGGCTTTGGAATATTCCAATTTATTGAAACTTCAATCTTTTCTGTTTTAGGATAAGTTTAACAACCTCAATGATATCATACCCCATGTGATAAAGTCTCCTGGTGAGGAGAGGAAACCCCTAGTAGCATTCCTAGAGTTCCAAAGAGGGGACGGGTAAGTGACCATCCGGAATGAATCTCCCATACAACAGCTGACTGTGACATTTTATACGATCATTGAATTTCCTTGACCATTTATTTTGAATTAATTTGAATTATTTTGAATTATTTGAATTTTCCATGACCATATTTAGTGATAAAACTTTTTTTGCAAAACCTTTTCTTTTGGGTAGGATTTACATTCCACTGATTATTGAGCTGTAAAATCGAGAGAAGTAGAGCACCTATTACCGTACAATGGGCTCAAAGGGTTAGAGTTAATTTAATCGTGATTTTCATTTTCAGAATCAAGATAAATTTCTCGTATCGTATTTACACTCCTGAGACCATGACTGAGATAGCGAAGCAAACATTTGGTCCTGATGTCAAGGTAGAGGTATTTTTCGACCTGATGCCTCCGTCTGAGAGTCCTGAGGAGGATG
The DNA here is from genome assembly GCA_914767715.1 of Membranipora membranacea. Lineage (NCBI taxonomy): Eukaryota > Metazoa > Bryozoa > Gymnolaemata > Cheilostomatida > Membraniporidae > Membranipora > Membranipora membranacea. The sequence goes on along the minus strand of OU612073.1, from coordinate 12,380,589 downwards.
CTTGTTGGGTCACCTACGTCATCACAAAGCCCTGAAAGCTGCAAACCTAAAACAACAAACTGCTCACAATAACGAAATGCTTTACTGTTTCACATTTCCAAAGATTTTGCTTATATTTTTACTAGTTTGTTAATAAAATGATACCTTATTTATATTTAACATGAGAATATACACCCTATGTTACAGTCGGCTATCCGAAGAATATAGAGTCATAAGTTACATGGAAGTTTTATGCTCTGCAATGAGAATGATAGAAAAGCTCGGATAGGTCCTTTGATTTTAGATTAGAAGAGGAACATTGGGGGATTAGCCGGTAGAAAGTCCTGCAGTATTCAGAGAGAGTAGTTCAGCCTAATCTAGTCTAACATCAGGTTATCATGTTAGATTTTTGAGATGTACGTAAATTTTATATGAACTTACTTTATTGTCTGCTCAATGTTCAAGTGGTGACAACTCACATATTTTTCCTTGTTGAGATATGAAGATATTCTGACTATGAAATTATATAATAAATTGTCAAAATATCACAGCCTCGTATTAGATTTGAGACCCACATAGAATTATCTTTATTCGTCATTTATTTTCATCACAAAGAAAGCAGGATTTGTGAATGCCTTGAGCTGCTGCAAGATGAACCACATTTGCATACTAGGTAATCTATCAACTGCTGAGAAGCAGTAACTCTGTATTCGATAACAGCAAGGGAAACATATTATCACCCACATAGACAATCAATGCAGCAAAACAATGAAATGTAAAGATTGATTGCAAAGAACTGATTTGCGATACCAGTGCTATAATCGGTCGGTTGAAATTGCATTGTGATCAAAAGGAATTAAACTAAAACTTCAATCAGTTATGGTTCTACCATGCAAACCGGAGGAATTAAAAACTTCTTTGTACGGACCATCCTAGTTGAAATATCCGATGGTAATTGATCTCCTCTACATTAGACTGAGAACTGTGGCTGTTGTACAGTTTGAAGGAGGGTAATGAGACCCTCTACCAAATGAGATGCCAAGGACATCTACCCAGGCAAAGTTTGAGCACTGAGAATGATTGAATGCTGACATGTTATGCACAGGCGCAGACTCAACCAGACTTTCAAACAATTCTCACAAATTTTATTTTAGTATGCACTTTAAGCACTCATAAACAAATAGATGTTATACACAAACAAAGGCCTTCTTGACTTGACTACAAATCGATCTATAAATATATGTATATATATATGAACTTTATTTATTATTTTGATCTTACATTTACTTTGATATTATGGGTAGGGACAGAAAATGTCTGTTCTCAACTCAACATGCAAAAAATGAACACTCCTGTTCGACTTGTTCCCTTCTTATCGCTAAACCCTCACCTGATATTCTTAAAATGCTATTAAATACTGTCAAAGCATACCTGAGCAAGGTGTGATAATTTGAAAAACATTTCAAGGATATCTATCCGTGACCTGAATGGAACAGACACCGTCTTTTTTACATTTAGAAACCGCCTTCATGGCTGCCGAAAGCATACTGCTCATTGTCAACCAAATGTATCTCTTCTTCCAGTTCACGGCCTCAATGACCCTGCTGGAACCTGATATATCACATTTCACATATTCTGTTAGACCTGAATTCAGTCCACCAATTTGGAGTTATCTACACAGGTTGGGTATGTTTGTTCAAAACCAACATGAACATGCGACTCCATACAACAACAAATCAGAACCCATCAGCCTATCAAAACAAGACCAAAACAAAAGCACATGGGTCTACTCAAAAATGCACAATAGTGATACACAACAGATGCAACGTAACCGATTATTATACAGACAGGGCCCCATTGTTACACACAGGCTGATATTCTATGTGTATGTATGTGTAGTAAGTGTGCCCCAAAAATTCAAGTTCCCGACACTTGGACAGGATTTGCGGTCCATTCTAAAGGAGGCAGGGAGGCACTCCTCCTCCAGAATACTAAATGTGTCATAAAATCAAATAATTGATAAATAAAAATAATTCAATTACATATGTCAGAATCAGCTCATATGGGACTTACAGCACCTCAATGGTGTTTTATAGCGCCCTTTTTTCCGTGCTCGCGGGTATAGGGGGGAGGGGGGTAGTGCAGTTATCTGTAGTAAAATGTTGGTCATTTGTGTGAGCTTCGTGTCAGCTTTACAGATTAATACAAACAAAAATCATAACGCTATTAAAATGTTATTACAAAATATATTTTAAATATATCACGCAATTCCAAATTATAACCACATATGTTATTAATTACACTAAAAAATTACAATAAAAGGAATTTGAACTGGACACTCAGTGTTTGTTACATTACTACCAGTGGAGTTCGTGGGAAAGATGTAAAAGACTGACTGTTAACATTGCTATTTGGCCGCTTACTAAGTAAATGTTTTGGAAATTTGTTATCATCCTGAGTAACCATAATATTTTCATTGGGTGATCATTAATCATTTTTAAGATGTTTCTTACTGTATCATTGCTTTGAAATTGAAACGACTCTCTGACTATGTTATGTTATGTTAAGTTTGTATTTTTGTTCCTCCTCCTAATTATTAGCTTGTTCAGTGGGTGCCCCTTATCATTGAAAATATTGGACATGGTGTTACATGAGAGGTAAGCTATGAAATCTGTGATATATGGCAGCTGATAATGACATACGACATCTCCATGGTGCATATTACTGTTTATGACCTTCATATTGGACTATGGCTTATTTATATGAAATGCTAACCCTAACATTGATCAACGCAGTCCTTTCTGTATAGATAACTGCACAGCTGTACCCGGAGTTTCATACCTACTAGTAAAGTCATATTCATCTGGCAAATGGAAGTAATTCCAACCGTGCGCTTCCTTCCAATGATGAGATCCCCGGTGCACTTGCCTCCATGTGATGTTATCTGCACTCTTCATGTACACATGACCGGCGATAGACTTGTACAACAGGCTCGGTAGTTGATCTATCCAACTCGGATTGTCCTCCACAAGTAAGCTGACCAGATGGTTAGATCCTTGTTCAGGTTTGTCTTCCTCCAGTAGTACATCTGTACTGGTAGTACCCAGAGCAATTAGTACCTCAAGGTGCGGCAAATCAGTGAGTAGTGCTAAAACACCTTGATTGCCCATATTTCCACTACCCGATACACTGACAAATTTCAGGTTGGGACACAAACCGATGAGTCTTAAGGCGACGGCAAAGCGCTCACTGCTGTAGTTGTCATCCTTAGGTTTATTGACTCCTTCGCTCAGGTCTAGTGCTGACAGGTTTGGAGAGCTTTGTAATATATTAGCTATGAGCTTGGGATCGGTTCTAACCTGCACTTCTGTAGTGAGGCTCTGTAGGGCAGGGAAGCATGCTTGTAAATTAGTCGGGTTACCAGCTTGGAGTTTGTCCAAGCGTAAATGTTTTAAGTTTGGTAACTTCTGCGATACCTGGGCAAGTAAATGGTCACAAACATCTATTGTGTCTGTTAAAACCAGCTTTTCCAGCTGAGCTGTGTTACCAAAGCGTAGTACAGGAGGAGGTACATAGGATATACTCCAGTTAAGACTGACCAACTCAAAGGTGCGCAGACTTTGTTTACTACGGACTACATCTTGGAGGACATTGAAGCAGTTGAATCTACGCTTGTCCTTCTTCTGAAAGATTCCGCAGCTCTCTACATACCGATTTTTAGAATTGATATACAGCTGATCCAGATTTTCCATCGATCCGAGAATTCCGATAAAAGCTTCAATGTCAATATCAGGATCTACCAGACAGAGCTTTCTCAGCCCTGTGAACTTTGTAGCCATATTGAACTGTAGCGGTGAGTCCATAACAACCAATATCTCAACTCGCAGTGTTTCTGTGCAGCATCCCAATATGGATGTCAGCTGATCCTCGCATAGAAGGAACTCGCGTTTCTGCGATTCTTCTATTTTATAGCTTGTGTGAGAACAACCATCTATATGATGGCCATAGTACTCGTAATAAGGATAGGGGTTCTCGCGACTGTGTGTAGGCATTACACTGAGCCAGTTTTGTTTGACTGATACTGATGTCACACCTCGAGACTTCAGACTTAATGCTGCCTCTTCACAGAGACCTGTAGCAGGAATCTCAACAAGGCGGGCAGACCACAGTGTTGGCTGATAAGCTACCACTCTCCAACTTCTGCAGACCTTGGCACACATACCTAATGTTTTCTGGTCCAGAAACTTGAACATGTGTAATAGCACGTCAAAATGAAGAACTCCTTGCTATATGTATCAACGTTTACAGATATTCCCGACTTCTAATGGTTGTATCTCATTCAATATTTAAGCTAGAGAAAATATTCAGAGACTATGGCGTTGCTTGGTACATCACCTTTCAGATAAAATTAACTTGTAGGCATCAGTCTTCGATATCTCTATGAGAAAAATGACACTATAGCTTATAATCAGTCATGCTCATATAGTAAAACCATTCATTACAGCGCTCACTGTGCACAACACAGTAACGTTATGTCATTGGGGATTTCCAGTTATTATAGGCCTCACTGCTCACTGTATAAGCTCTATATCTGTCACCTGTCTAGGTTTATTATTAGTAGGTCTATGGTCTAGGTAGATGGAGACATTCCCATACCTAGATACACCTGTTATCCATTCTTCATCACTGAGTTAATCTCGTGGCCAGTGGCCAAATATGTGCATTTTCTCTCGATGTCTCGAGGTATATTATTTTCTGAGGAGGCTTTCCTCTTTCGATGTTACCCGAACAAAATAACAGCATATTACTTTTCCAGTTGGGTTTTTCTATTGATGATATACGAAGATTAGGGTGAAGATCATTATTTCATTAAGTATAATGAATAATGCCCAGCTTTTGATCCTCAGATGTAACCCAACGATGGTATTTATGGATAGCCAGTGAGACTGTCAGTCGGGAATTAAAACTTAGAAAGAGAGAACGTACATGTTAGAAAGGACTGGTATATACAAGACAAATGGTGACATTATTTACAAATTTTACAATCATTAAAACAGTATGTGTGCTCAAGAACGAGGTTGTCAGTCTAGGTAGATGGAGACATTCCCATACCTAGATACACCTGTTATCCATTCATCATCACTGAGTTGAACTCGTGGCCAGTGGTCATGTATGTGCATTTTCTCTAGAGGCGAATTTCCTGTAGAGGTTTACCTCATCATATGTTACCCGAACAAAACTAACAGCATATTTCTTTTCCAGTTGAGGTTTTTGTTGACATGTATTTTTGATAATTGAATACACAGTTTGGTGACATACGTGAAACATCCGACTCCATCAAATGATTTTACACACGGGTTTGGGTAAGATTCTGGTTTGTTAAATCTAGCCTGGGAATAATGCCAAGCCGTAGGGCCTCAGATGTAACCAAGAGTTGCACAAGGGAGATGATTCTGTTCCGTTTGCCTACACATATAAAGCTCTCTACTTTTACCAATGATGTGTTGGTGCACCGAATTCACTGAGGCTTTTTTTCACTATGAACCTAATGTTAATTTTAGCTATCTTAATTTGGTGGTCAAATATTTGTATTTTCTCTAGAGGCGAATTTTCTGTAGAGGTTTTCCTCTTCATATGTTACAAGAACAGAAATACATCATATTTATGATGTATTCACTGAGGCTTTTTTTCACTATGAACCTAATGTTAATTTTAGCTATCTTAATTTGGTGGTCAAATATTTGTATTTTCTCTAGAGGCGAATTTTCTGTAGAGGTTTTCCTCTTCATATGTTACAAGAACAGAAATACATCAAATAATGATAATTGTTGAATTCTTGAAGCGCAAGGCTGAAAAAATCTGAGCTCCAGAAAAATTGACAATAAATCTGGGTAATTTTCACCCAAAATGAACAAAGGCAAGAAGAGAAAACTCATTTCCAGTAATGATCCTGATGAGGATGATGCTGAGGATAATATCTTCACCTATTCGCTCAACAAGTTGAAGGCATTACAAAAGAAAATCGACTCTACTACCACTGATGAGTCTATCACCATAAAAGGTAATCCGGGAAACATCCAAATTGTCGTTGACTGCAGCACAGCTGTTTTTGAGCTTGTCAGATCTATATTTCAAACATCAATTCAGGAGCAATATCTTTATGTAACTAGGAAAATGAATAAAGATAAGGACAAAAACACAACAGCCACCATATTCACCGTTAAAAACAAGAAGAAATCGGATAGACGCCTTTATACTGCAAACTTTTACCATACCACCTCTAGAATACTGGTGAATGCTATCAAAGATGTGGATGTGTTTATAAGTCACTACTCTAAGCTGGTAGGTGAATTACAGCAAGAAACAATTGCCAATTTAAACGAGAAAGTCCGTTCCTCATGCTCAAATGCAATGGAATCGCTAAAAAGTAAACAAAACAATGCCAACAGCAGCACAACTCAACAACAAAGCACACAAGGTGCTCTAGGGGGATCTACAGTTTCACTGCCAGAGTCTTCTCAGTGTTCCCTGTCTGAGACAATGGAGACTTCTGCTCCATTCGTCGACAGCGCTCCCAGTCATTCCAGGGACAGAGATTGTGGGGAGAGTCCCCGATGTGCGTCATGCAGAACTCTACATGGCGTGCTTCCTATTATGATGGAGAAGATGGACAGCATGCAGGAGAAGATGGACAGCATGCAGGTTAAATTGGATAAAATTACTAGTGCTTTTTCTGAGAGCCCTAGTACAAAGGAATGTCCATCAAAATCCAAAAATACCGTACAACAAACATATCTTCCAACTCAAACTCTTAACACCACACAACAATGGTCATCAGTTGCAAGCAGCAGTAGACAACTCCACAGAAATATTCCTTCATCAACAACACATCAAAACACACCAACACCAAGTTCACCGGCAACTACATCCAACACACCAGATCACATGCCATCTATTACAAAAACAGCTCGTCCAAACAACTTCAACCCCAAGCACTGCATCGTAATAAGTATCAACAAGTCATCAAAAACCTACCAAAACTATAATCAAGACAACATCAGACGTGAGATTAACCGTGAATTCGGCCCAACAATCATAGAAAACATAACGACCTACAATTTCAAGACAGAATCTCCAAAAATTATGCTGCACCTTCGCGATGAAAAGACAGTGACCAAGTTGATAAACACTTGGAATACATTATTATTTGAAAATTCGCAAGTAAGAAAGACAATCAATCCAGAATCAGCAAAAGTCAACACTGGTATGCTGAGAGGCATTCCTATCGATGCTGATGATGAACTTGTAATAAAAGAGATATCACAGAATTTACCCAACTCTTCAGCTATAAGGATTTACAAAGGGGAAAAGAAAATGCGCATCTTTAAAGTAAAGTTTGACACTCAGGACCAATACAACAAGGTCCTCAGTCAAGGTATGATTTTAGACTCACTTAAACTTAAATGCCATTTTGAAAAACTTCTATGATGGCAATGAATTTTCATAGCGCATATCTTAATATCCGTGGATTGGCAAGCAAACTGGAAGAGGTTCGTTTAATTCTTAGTGATCACAAATTTAGTATACTGTGTTTGGCTGAAACATTTTTGAATGAAAATGATGACAGCTGCCTATATGAGGTAACAGGATATACGATGATAAGAAGGGATAGGCTCTGTAACAATGGTGGGGGATTACTCTGCTATGTCCATGATTCACTGGTCATTGAACATCTGGAAAATTTAGATCTTTACATGGATGAGAGTATAACAGTCAAGGTCAGACCCAGAAACAAAAGAGTTTTTTGGTCACATACTTATATAGACCTCCCCAATCAAAAGCATCATGGAACACAGACTTTTCAGAGTTTGTCGAGCGTTGTTATGGTTTGAACGATGAAATTATAATAATTAATCCAACTTCGAAAAACAGGTGGTTAGATAATGTTACCTCTCCACTACTGTTGAATCAACTTATATCTGAACCCACTCGCATAACTAATTCATCAAGGACACTAATTGACCACATCTATTCAAGTAAAAGTGACAATATTGCTAAATCTGGTGTCATCAAATATTCACTGAGTGATCATTTCATGATAGTAGCTTCAAGAGAGATTGATAGAAATGTTAAAATATCTAAACAAAGATGTAAGGTAACATTTTTGGATTATTCATTTGCAACACCTGAAAACATTTTTAACACATTCTCAATGGAAAATTTTGGTTACGTACTGTATGAAAGATCAATAGACTCAATGTTTGAGAAGTTCTATAGCCATTTGAATCATCTTATATCAAAACTCGTGTTTGAGAAGACTCGTTTTGTAAGAACACATAATCTTTCAAAATGGTTGGATGATGAGGTAAAAATGAACATCAAAATCAGAGATCAACTCAAACAAAACGGTGATTGGGAAGGATATAAAAAACAGCGAAATTATGTCACTAATATGATCAGACAAAAGAAGAAAAGAGCTATTTCTAATACTATTAAAGAGTCTAAAAGTAATACAAAACCTGTTTGGGATGTATTAAAGAATAAAAAGAAGGAGACTTTCCCTGCGACAAATTTGAGTGCAGATCAATTTAACAGCCATTTCACATCCATTGCAAAATCAATCACAAAGAACCTTGTTGTAACAGATGAGATGACATTTCCCGTATCCAAACATAATTTGACAGACATACCACAATTCACCCCTTTCACATGTACAAGATTATTGTTCCACATTCCTGATAGTAAAAGTACAGGACCTGACAGAATTACAGTGAAGATATTGAAGCTTGTTTGGCCTTATATTGTGGATATTGTCACCGATATGTTTAACAGGGTTTTAAGCAAAGGACAGTTCCCTTCAACATGGAAACTAGCTCGAGTTTCACCAATACATAAATCTGGGGATATAAATAACCCATCAAATTATAGGCAAATTTCAGTCTTGCCTGTTCTTTCAAAAATATTTGAGAACCACATAAATCACCATCTGCTAGAATATCTCACTAAGAACAAAATCATCTATGAGCTTCAATGTGGATTTAGAAAAGGCCATTCTTGTTCAGACAGTTTATTTAAAATTATTTCAGACTCTTTGGTGGAGAAAATTAATGGAAATGTTATAACATTACTTTTTCTGGATTTTAAAAAGGCATTTGACTGTGTATCCCATGTTTTACTACACAATAAGTTGAAGGCTTGCGGCATCGGAGGAAATATGTTAAAACTTCTTGACACCTTTCTGACAGACAGAAGGCAGTTTGTTAAACTCAATAATATTGAATTCTGTAGATTGCCTATCACAATAGGGGTCCCTCAAGGTTCAATCCTAGCACCAACTTTGTTTCTCATCTTCATAAATGATTTATTAACTTCATCAAAATCAGACTCATCATCATATGCATATGCTGATGATACAGTGTTCCTGTCATCTAATAAAAACCTTCAGCAACTAAAGGCAAAGGCATCTGAAGATTTAAGTGGCATTTTGGATTGGTGCAATCGTAACCGGATGGTTATAAATGTTCAGAAATCTCATTACATGCTACTTAATATCTCAGATCCGCTTTATGACCTGGAACTGTACATAGGGCATGAAAAACTAAACAGACAGAGAACTACAAGGCTTCTGGGTTTTGTGTTGAATGACTCGCTTTCATGGCAGGATCATCTAGAGTATATATATAAAAAGGTACAACGGAATGTTTACCTACTTCAAAATTTGAGATACTTCTTGGATATAGCAAGTGCCCGCACATTTTACTTCCAGTTTATCTATTGTCACCTTATATATGGTATCCATATCATTGGCAACTTGTCCTGCAATAATGCCCTCAATAGATTATTTTTGTTGCAAAAACGGGCTTTACATCCCGTATTATCTCATTTCAACCGAATCCATTACACAATCATTACAACTCCTACCTCTTCCTAAGCTTGTTTGTTATTTCACTTCACTTTTTGCGCATAAGATAAACAATTTTTTAACACCTCCATTTATATATGGAGGATTTAAAAACACTACCAAGTTCAATTTTCGTGATAAACATTTACTTTTATATCATACAGACAATCTAAGATACAAAGTTTCTGCTACATACAATTCTTTACCGTTACATTTGAGATCTAAAGAGAAGTTCAGTTCATTCAAAACTTTACTTTTCAACCATATATTATCGACTTGACCAACATCATTGATGATATTATTTCCCTTCTGTTTCTCTTTTTTTGTTATAAAAAAAATTGTTTTCTGGCACTGAGTGCAAAACATTTCGAATGAGATGACTTTTGATGGCAATAAAAAGTATATATATATATATTTCTTTCCAGTAGAGGTCTTTCTGGAGGTATTATTTTGTTATTTGAGTACTCAGTTCTGTGACATAAATGTGAAACATCCTACTCCTTCAAATCATGTTATAAAAGGGTTTGGTAGAAGGTTTCCGTATGACTTAATGTAGCCCGGGAATTATGCCAAGCCGTGGGGCCTCAGATAAAACCCAGTGTTGTGCATTATGTTTTATTTAAAGCGCCAAGAAACACTCACTGTGATAGGAATTATGCAATTTCCATGGGTCTGTCCCTTTTAGATCACAAATATGAAACTAAATTTACATAAGAGACTACAATTAATTTCAAAACGCATATCAAGCTTTTAGCAAATAAACTTAACCTAAATTTAAGGATGCTGAGAGCTGTACGCCCTTACGTTGATACCAAAGTTATGGTAGATTTGTATTACGCTTTCTTTTATCCTCACTTAATACATGGGATCGAGTTTTGGGGTCATGCTCCTGAAACAACCCTGAAACCAATCATTATTTTGCAAAAAGCACTGCAGCTTTGCGAGTTATTGTTACAATTAGAGCAGCCTGAGGTCTTTCATCCCATTTTTAGCCATTAAAAATTATGCCACTCGCAATGCTAATTGAGAATCGATTATAAATTTACTTTTAAAAACTTCGATCTGAACTTTAAACTCTGATCATCAATACGACACAAGATTTAAAACAATTTTACAACCAACTAAATCCAACAATTGGAGTGAGAGGTCTCTGTTGTGCAGTGTAATTAAGCTGTTCAACAGATACTTATTGGGGATTGAGGCAGGGTTTTGGTCCGATCCCATATGTGGTCATATATGTGCAATCTGGATGAGATTACCTGGTTGTCCTTGTGTGCCTGGATGGATAGAATACCTGGGCTTCCTGGTAAGAATTGCAATAATAGTGTCAATATTCGCGCCACACGCTTCCACAGTATCAACATAAAACGATGGCCTTGACAGATATCCAGTGAGACAGCCAGTCGGGAATAAAAACATAGAAGGTGTGAGTGTACATGTAAGAAAGGTATATACAAGACCAATAATGTCATTATTCGCAAAGTTTACAATCATTAAAACAGCGCGTGTGCTCGAGAACGAAGTTATCAGCATTGTCAGTCTCTGTAGATGGAGACATTCCCATACCTAGATACACCTGTTATCCATTCTTCATCACTGAGTTGAACTCCTGGCCAGTGGTCAAATATGTACATTTTCTTTTTGATGTTACCCGAACAAAACTAACAGCATATAGCAACTTTTCCGGTTGAGGTTTTAATTTATGTATTGTTTGCTCATTTGAGTTGACACTTTTGTGACATACGTAAAACATCCGAGTTCATGACATGTATGTCAGTTACCTACTCTGTGTGTTATTATTCATCAAAAGTTTTTTTCAAAATTTATAGCTTTGAATTTTGCGAAAGACCCTTAGCTCAATTTCTAGATAGAGAGTGCCTACCATGGTATCAGTTGTACCATGAGTTGTTCTATTCCTAAGAGATAATATTTGACTCGAAGCTCAAGAGTAGATGACAGATGTTACTTGGTATGCAAGTGATGTGCTGTGTGCTGTGTGTATACTATTATACTATATTACTACTGTTTTAATGGTTGTAAAATTGGCGGATAATGACACAATTTTAATTTATACCAGGACGACCAGGTATCCCCATCTAGGCAAACCAGGCGGACCAGGTTTCCCCATCCATCCATGCATACCAGGACCCTCAGTTATCCCCATCCATCAAGGGGAACCAGGACACATAGGCATCCCAATCAAACCAGGCAAACCAGGCAAACCAACCCAAAGCGTAAACACAGAGCGCAAGAGAGTTTTATTCTATGGTAATGAAACATGCTTTTTCGATATTTGTCATTCTTCAGTCATTTCACAAGTACAGCTTTGTGCCTTGTCTTTCCGCCTTCAATGGTTGAAACAGTGCAGTGCAAAGGACCGGATCTTTGAATGTATCAGTGGAACAAACCAAGATAAAAAGTTTACTTTTAATATAAAAACCAGAGGTGCTGTTGCAACTAAAATTACTATAGCTAAATTTATATTAGGTTCTTAGTGAAAATAAGCCTCAGTGATTCCAACACATCAATATTTTAGCAAGGAGTCATTGGTAACAGTAGAGAGCTTTATATGTGTAGGCAAACTGATAGGAATCATCTCCCTTGTGCAACTCTTGGTTACATCTGAGGCCCTACGGCTTGGCATTATTCCCAGGCTAGATTTAACAAACCAGAATCTACCCAAACCCGTGTATAAAATCATTTGATGGAGTCGGATGTTTCACGTATGTCACCAAACTGCCAGATAATAATAGAATACATAGCGATAGATATTTGATTTACTATTTCCAATCCAAATTCAATATTACTGCTTTAAATTTTTGCTGGACTGGGTAATAGTTTTTGAGCAGGTGGATTAAATGAGGTCGCATAATCCCTCTACTGGTACTTGAATCAACCCACCTTATCCAGTGATATGAACAAAGTTTGAGCCAGGGATACCAATCAAACAATTATAAAATATTTTAATTCTAAGAAATATACAAGAAGGCACTATCACATTCCAAACAAGGATTAATCGAGGAAACAATGTCAATTAAAAAATTTTGAAGTTTATCAGGATTGTTTCAAAAATATAGTCTTTCGAGCAAAAGAATAGATTGGGCAGGGCTGCAGATTTGACCAAAAATAAGTGTCACGTTCAAATCCCAAATCCTTCCCTCGAAGAAGCCCTAATGGTAGTAGTATTGATATTATAGAGGCATATTATATCAGATATAAAATACTTCTGGTTTCTAGTTACTATTCGATTATGATCAGGTGAACACCAGAGAAGGCATGAGTGATTTTATTTTGCAGCTTAATTTGAGCTAGAAATTTTCATGTTGCGTGGCAAATAATGTTGTTTTTTTAGAAAGCATCGGCCATAAGGTTTTGCACTGTTAACAGCAATTCTGTATGAGTTTATCGTTCTTACAAAATTAGACTATCAGTAAAGCACCATGATACTATCTGTTATCTTACTTATACTTAGTACTGGGTAGCTAGGACTAGTCGGTGTAGCAGTGGTTGTGTTTGCATCGGCTTCTATGGTAGTGGCTGCTATTGTAGTGGTTGTTGGTGTAGCCGTAGTTGAGGTGGTTGTTGGTATAGTGGTAGTTGACGTGGTAGTTGTTGGTGGTGCGGTAGTGGTTGTTGTGGTGGTGGTTGTTGTGGTTGTGGTCGGTGCTAACTCATTTGAAATGTACAGTTTCAGATTGTCTTCAACGCATGGCTCCACCAGATCTGTATTTGAAGTCTTGCATACACCCGTGGCAGTGTTGAATGAAACTCCATAACAGGCCACAGGGCCAATCAGACACGTTGGGATACACTCACTTAGAGAGCTGAGTGTCTGCGTGCTCACTATGTTCTTTAGACAATATCCATCCTCGTACCCTGAAAGCCATCGGCTGGTGTAGGCAGAGCTCTAGAAAATAATAATTTTTTAAGTTTCAACTATTCACATACATGCACAATTTGGGAAAAACAAAAAAAACATCTACTGAGAACTAAGCCTTGTTATTTGCTTTATTTACAAATTTATTTATATGTTGGTGACAGCTGATTATCAAATCATCAGCAGTTGTGTTCTCACTCATCCTTAAAGAAAGAACATTGCAATCTGTAAATTATTTCATGGGAGCCACAGACCTTTACTGCTCTTTAGATCAGCCGTTGATTGTGTTTTGTTGTTGGAATCATTTAAAAAGCTATAAAATAAGAGTCTGCTTTCTGATTTTACTGCCAAATATCCTAATGAATTCCATAAAAATCACTTGACATGTTCATCTATGACCATACATTGTCTTTGGTTTGACATAAGAGTACAATGATGCACGCATAAGTTTGAGTGAATAATAATTATGGGTCCTTGATCATAAAATTGAAGCTAAATGACTTCATTTCTTGACCAATTTTGAATGTTTTAAGATGAACTTACCGCATAACACGAATACCGTAGAACCGACACAAGAGCCAAGGAGATGAAGACTTTTCCTGACATTCTCTTCTCAGTAAGTCTCATCTCTAACTAATGCTTCAGAATCAGATGACAGAGCAATGAATAATCAGACATAAAATATTTATCAATAATCACCCTTTACCAACTCAAATAGATGTTATTTTACCTTGATATGATAAACACAACTATAAGACAACAAAAGCCACACAACCAATGCTATCATTTGAACTTATATTATTATCATATCTTCAATAATTCATCAGGTAATGCGATCTCAAGAAGATCTGAGTGGTTGCGTTAAGAGTATATCGGATCCGCAGATAAATTGTCATAAGTAGTTATTTGTCAATATTATTGATTGACCAATATCGATTGACTAGTGGCAAATTTAAGTTTCAATCTACCAATTAACAAAATGGGAATATCGAACAGGGTAACCTACAAAGTTGTCTCACATAAACAATTTTATATAAATAGCATTATGAATACTGTTAGGCACTATCTGATATTCCCAATCACCCTTGGGTGAGAAAAAGGAGAAAGGGGATAATTAATTTTAAATGAGATAAGGTAAACAAATATTGTGTTAGTATCATGTGTTTATTTGTTTACTGTCTGTCTGAAGCCTCATTAAGAAAGTTTTGTCGATAAGGCTGTCTCCACTTGTTTCGGATCTTATCATTTTTAGGTCAGAATCTAGTACTATCTATAATGCTCATCGCCAGAATAAGGTATAAATTATAATGCTTTAATAATCTTTCTGTTAGTATTTAGGCACATTACAGAAAACAGAATCATATTCTATTGCCTGCCACAAACAACAGCTAGGAACAATTTGGAATTGTAAGTAATGTGATGAGTTAATAGCAAACAGCTCCTAAAATCAGCCAAAATACCTGCTAAGTTACTTAATATATATTCAGCCTTGGGTTGTGGGGGTTCATGCTTTGTCACCAGTGTCCCAGCTTGTCTGATAGGCTTCATCTTCAGGTACATACTTTAATTGAAACAACCTGAGATATTTTAATTCCTCAAATCTGCATTTAAACATCTAGCCCTGCATACTGGTGACCTGATATTCAGAGACCTCTCACAGTACTGCCAGGATTGTTACCAATATTTGCGTTACTGTCACTTAACTTGATGACAAGATCTGAAGACACATCAGTTGCAACAGCAAAATTACAAGTGAAGACAACCTGCCCTCATGAAATATTTGTTGCAACATGATATATCATCTAAGAACCATTTTATATGAAAACTGATTGACTGGGAGACAGTCAATGCCAGGATCATTTCCTCTACAGTGGTTGACAAGCGCATGTGTTTACTACTAAGCGTCACACAGCGTAAACACACAGGGCAAGAGAGTTTTATTCTATGGTAATGAGACATTGATTTTCGATGTTTGTCATTCTTCAGTCATTTTACAAGTGCAGATGTGTCCCTTGTCTTTCCACCTTCAATGGTTGAATCAGTGCGGTGCAAAGGACCAGATCTTTAATTGCATCACTCAAACTCAAAAAATGTTTGCTTTTAATATAAAACAAAGGAGCTTATGCAACTAAAATTATGTTAAAGGGGCCAAGATAGGTAAATTTGTTTTAGGTTTATAGTGAATGTCAGCCTCAGTGATTCTGTGTACCAACACATCAATATATAGCAAGGAATCATTGGTAAAAGTAGAGAGCTTTACAAACGTATAGGGATCATCTCCCGTGTGCAACAATTGGTTACATCTGAGGCCCCACGGCTTGGCGTTTTTCCCGGGCTAGATTCAATCAAAAAAAGAGAAAAGAGAAAAGCCGATCCTCATAAAATATGCCTCTCGGGAGAAAATGCATATATCTGACCACTGGCCAGGAGTTCAACTCAGTGATGAAGAATGGATAATACGTGTATATAGGTATGGGAATGTCCCCATCTACATAGACTGACGATGTAAACTTCACGAATAATGACACTTTATGTCTCGTATATTCCTTTCTTTGATGTACATTTACTCTTTCTATGTATTTATTCCCGACTGACTGCCTCACTGGCTATCCATCAAAACCATCTTTATGTTGATTTTGAGAAAGCATGCGTTGTATTAATTGATTGCATTGAACTTTTGAATGCTATTACAATGTGTTCAAATCATATATACCATATATATGAAACAGTCACGCGCCAACCTGCCAGAATAAAGCATATAAAAGACACCACGCTCGCTGCTCTACCATCAATAATCAGCAGACTTGTCAAGTTGATGTTACAAAAGTGGAGTAAGGTAGTTATTTATATTTCTAATTAATTTTCTGATTATTCTGCTTGTCTAAATAAGACTTTTTAACATTGATCACTGAACACTTACTGTACAGAATTGTATCGTTGCTCTCGTTCTTAATCATTAGTATTGAATTTGGACATTTTCGATATTGTATTTTAGAATGACAAGCAAAGTGATGTACCTGGTACTCATAAGTGCAATAATACCTGTGATGGTACTAGATGCTCACAGTTCTGGAAAATTTGGGGGACCACCAAAGCCAGTTATCCTCTTCAAACCTGGAGGACTTGCAGGAAAAGGAGGATCATTTGTCCCCATTCATCATGGCAAGCCAGGAGGATCAGTTAAACCCTTCCCTCCAAGGAAACCAGGACGACCAAGCAAACCCATCCCTTCAGGCAGACCAGGAGGATCAAAAGGACCATTTTTCCCCCAACCAGCCAGGCGAGCCAGCAAGACCAGCAAGACCAGCTAGACCCATCGATCCGCGCAAACCAGGATGACCAGTTGGACCCATCAAACCAGACAAACCAGGCAAGTAAACACAATAGAAACAGTTTATTCTACCTAAATGAGATATACTCTTTCAAGTTTTGGCTTTCTGCAGTCAAATCATCTCTACAGCGGTGTGTCTTGTCTTTCTGCTTTCAATAGTTGCAGACGCCAGTGCAGTGCAAAGGTACAGATCTTTAATAAATGCACCACTGGTACATTTTGAGATAAAAATTTGGTTTGAATTTGAAAACAGAGGCACTGTTGCAACTGAAAATATGTAAGGGTAACATTCAGTGTACAGAAAGAAAAGTCACATGATCCTCAACTATAGTTGAAAACATTACATTGAAGGTACAAAATAGCTATGATGTTACATTAGGTGCATAGTGTGAAGTGAGCAACTGTTGTTCCCTGTATCAAAATCACTGGTTTGATAATGAAATTGTTTTGTGGTTGAGCCAATTTATGCTGACAATGTTTTGATGTTTTTTTCCTTATTGGCAGAAATCAGATGTTCAATCTCACTAACAAATCTAGAAAATGGTCAGATCCAAACAGGTGATTTTGCCGTGGGAAGCCAAGCCATCTTTACATGTGATGACGGCTATTTCTTTTATCGGGCTGAAACCTCAAATGAATTGATTCGGACATTCAGCGTGGAATGTCTCGACACAGGGATATTTGAGGATGTAGAAATCCCACAGTGTTCAGGTTAGTTATTTCAGAATATTGCGCAGGTGATCATTTTCAGTCATATGCCTACTTCAATTGATCGTGTTTATGAAATTGCTGTTTTGATAACGATTTGCATGATCCTGTTGAGACATTCTTCTGTGTCAATTGTTTGAAAAATATCTTTCACTGATTGCAGAAATCACCTGTTCAATCGCACAAACAAATCTTGTAAATGGTCAAATCCCAACAGATGATTTTGCTGTGGGAGGCGATGCCACATTTACATGTGATGACGGCTTTTTCTTTAATCGAGATGAATCTTCAAATGAAATGATACGGGAATTCAGCGTGGAATGTCTCGACACAGGGATATTTCAGGATGTAGAAATCCCAGTGTGTTCAGGTTAGTTATTTTGGAAAATTGCGCAGGTGACCATTTTCAGTCATATGCCTACTTCAATTGATCGTGTTTATGAAATTGCTGTTTTGATAACGATTTGCATGCTCCTGTTGAGACATTGTTTTGTGTAAATTGTTTAAAAAATATCTTTCATTGATTGTGGAAATCACCTGTTCTATCGCACTAACAAATCTAGTAAATGGTCAGATACCAACAGGAGATTTTGCTGTGGGAAGCCAAGCCACATTTACATGTGCTGACGACTTTTTCTTTGACCTTGATGCAACCAATGAATTTCTCCGGACAATCGGCGTGGAATGTCTGGACACAGGGATGCTTGAGGATGTAGATATCTCGCAGTGTTTAGGTTAGTTTGATAAATTGAATAATAATTTGCGAGTTCAACAATAGGCCATAATTAGCTGACCAGTTTCATGAAACATTGCAGTTTTTTACAATACAAGTTATCTTTTGTTTGAGGCACATAATGGCAACGGGTGTACAAACTTATTTGAATGCTCATACCTTGTGATAGTATCAGCTACTGCAATCGCTGTCAGTGAATTTGTAAGAATATGTTGTACATGTGGCTTGATTGACATTGATGGACGAGACGAGGTGTATTCTGTTGAATGAAGGTAGATTTTTGCAGTAATGGAGTCTTGATTTTCATTGGCTTTCTAGAAGTTCATCCCCATGTTCTCTTTTGCTAAAATGAATGAAATGAAATGAGTCCTATCAAACCAAAACAGTTGAGCAGATTTTAATTTATACTTGTTTTTACAGAGAGCCTGAAATCTCATGTACAGATCAGGCTCAGGAGCTCTTTGCTCGGTGAGATATTTTTATTGCATTAAGTGCAGACCTGTTTATATTCGAAACTATATATTAATGTTAAATGGTATTTTTATAAAACTTTTCCATCACCATTGAATGCAATTTATACGAGGGCCGAATTTCTGTCAGAATCCCCAATGCGCTTGCCAGTCACATGAGGCGAGCTCAAACTGATCTCTATGAATCAATGAAAGTGTATATATACTGATATATGTGTAGTGTGTTGTCACCATGTAATACCGATTGTGTGGCTTATCTACAGATTAAAAATCAGTTCTCTGGAGGATACAACTTTTGTCTCAACTGATGATACTGTGTTCGAAATGGAAGAAGATCAGAGTCGACCAGGATACATTATGTATGCTGAGAGAGCTGCTCTGAAGACTACCAATGGGTCGGATATAACTTTTATTGTTGGGGATTTTGGTGATATTAATGGATTTGTGCAGATCGGCGGAGATCTTCTTGTTGTTGTTGTTGATGGATGTATCAGGCGAGTCAACAGTCTTTCGGGAGAAACTTCAGTCCTAATTGGGAACTGCGAAGCAGAATGTGGAAGCATTGATGGTGATGCTTCATCTGCTAGGTTCAGTAGGCCAGTTTCTGTAGTAATAGATCGAGCTGACACCAGCCAGATTTTGGTTCTTGAGCAAGAAACAGCCCGGATCAGAGCTGTAGACCTTGAAACTGGAGCTGCCAGCACATTCTACCCTGCATCCGGAGAGGTCAATATCTTTTCCGGAGTTCGGCCATTTCATTTGTTGTAGGACATTAATAATGATCTGTTCATCTCAGGTGTTTCAATAGGTGGAGCCTTTTTCAAGGTAATATATGAAGATCGTCTTGTAACACGCATCGCAGGGTCAACAGGCAGTGCCGGGATCAGATATGGTACTCTCCTCGAGTCTCGCTTCTTGGTTACTGCTGGGAAAGTTTTTCTATGTAACTCCACCCTGCTTGTAGCTGATCCATCAGGTGGCAAACATCCGATCGGCCGATCTGGAATCAGACAGGGTGGACAGACGGGCTTGTAGGGGCATTTGTGATGATCCATTCTCTCTGCTTCTCACTGACGACTCCCTGTTTGTTGGGACCTTTACCGGCATAACACGGTTTGGGTGTAAGTTCCTTATTGTAATTTAATGCATCACTTTTGTTAAAGATGGTTATATCAAATGATGAATAATTAACGTATCATGATGCATAGCCCTCACCCTTTTGGTCGGTAGTTATTAACAGTTTTAATCTCATCTTTTTCAGTATCATAGCTGGAACAATAAGAACCGCCACACTACCAACATATAGAGAACACTGAACAAGCTTGAGGATTACTCTCTGTTGCTGAAACTTGAACGAAACGAAATTAACTTTACAATGTTTTATTTTTTTGCGTTAAAACAATAAACTTGCTAACTTGAAAACAAAACTTTTGATAATTTGAAGCCTAAACATGCATTTTGATAAAAAGCCTACTGTGTACGTCAAGATCTTTTATAAGATCTTCCTTGTGTTTTCACCATCTCTCTTTCTAACACACAAAGGAAGCTAATCTAATAAAACCATATTATACAGTAAAAATGCATTTGGCCGTTATTCATGGTTATGATTGTGTTGCAGGTTTTTACCAGACTCCCCATGTACTCATACCTTCACATCGAATCTACATTCAAAGATGATTCAAGTGTGTGAAATTTGCTTGGAAAAACGAATTTACAAGTTACGCTCTGAAATCGACTTCTACTGAACAAACTCCTCATGACAAGCCCAAATAAGCTTGAAAAATAATCAACAAAACTAGGAAAGCAAAAAACAACCACTGTTCATATCAAAGCTTTGCCATTGCAATGAACATAAAAAGCAAATTTCTTCGCAGAACGACATTATTGAATGATGCACCCTAATTTCAAGTGCAAAAATCAAGGGTCTATAGCACGTTATCTCCCCTGTCAGGGATTCACATTTAACTGATGATCTGCTTACAGTATAACCGTAAGCCTAGCCCGAGCTCACCTAGAACAGTTTTTTTTAATACTTCTATTGTTAGAATTATGAAGATATATAGTTTAGAATTTATTGGTAATGAAAACATAAGTTCTGTTATAAAAGGATTAGGGAACATACTACCCTGGCAGTTTTGGTGAACAAATCACCACCGCTCTAAGTTAGTTCAGTGGTATTTTACCTCTCCAAAAGTTGACTGCAGCCCATGGCACACTTTTTCTAGGGTCGCCAACCCTTACCAGCATTTCCAGGTCCCCGACCTTGACTACCTCAGAGGCCACATGACCTACACAGCTGCAGGGAATAGATCGGTCTTCATACCCGAGCAAAGCATGCCAGAGAATAAGGTCATTTGACCTATATAGCCGCAGAGAATAGTTGGGTCAGAGTAAACCGGAGCATAAAGGTCACTTCAACCCACACATTGGCAGAGGAGAGTCAATCACTACGGCCAGGCTGATGTATCAGGTAGACTATGCATAGGAAAATAGGTAAGAATTATACAATAGAAAAATTCCAATTTCAGCATTCATTCAAGATATGCAATATTCATCACCTAATTTAGAAGGTGAAAGTTAAGGGGAGGAGGTGGGTGTTCACAGGCTGTGACCCTAATTCAGGCTGCATGCAACTGTAACTGATTGTCAGCATCATCATCTATATATCTGACAGCCGGTGACGTCTTTATGATAAACAAGCTATCAGTTCTGAGGAGCGAAATGAAAGTTCCCACAGTGGGACCACATCGGCACCAATCGCCGGTCAGTGAATATCTAGCACACCAATTGCACCATTTCACCAGCCCAAGATTGGTTTGATGGCGCTAGTTAGCAAGCCTGCTCTTTGTTAGGGTGATTTTGCCTGCCAAAAACAACAGATAATGATCACAATACAGCTGGAGATTGGTCAGGGAAAAATTAGGAATGGTAGGTACTGCATGCGAACCGCTATTTAAGTCAGCCAAATTACCTGTTAAGATAATGGATATATTTAGCAAGGGGATGTGCAGTCAACAAGCTACGTGACCTGTGTCTCCCAGCTTGTCAGATGGCTACATACATAGGTACTATCTCAATTAAAACAACTTATTGATATTGTTTTTATTCCTCCAATCTGCATTTAAACCAATAGCCCTGGAAATCACCCTCCCACTTGTGGGAGGCTTTATCTGGTTACCTGATATTCAGAGACCTCTCACAGTACTACGGGTTTTACAGCAGCACATATGAATTTACCAGGATTGTTACCAAACCCTGCATTACATGATGTCAAGATCGGACAACCATGAGTTGTAATGTGAAGAAAACAGTCAATGTTGAACTGGAAGACCACTGAAGACAACGCGCCATCCTGAACTTTTCTTGCGGCATGATTTATAATCTCAGAACCTATCTATGAGAAATCTTGTTGGCTGGAAAGAATTAGGGTCCCGTCGTTTAAATAAATGATTGCTTGTGTGTCAAACTCTCTACACATTAGAAAATGTGTATGGGTGTCGACTCCATCACGTAGTATTTCCTCACCTGTTTTTAATTTTTTTGTTTTCATACTCATACCACTGTTCTGCTAAGAACAAGTGTGTTCCTTCTATGGTGGAGGAGTGCTATTGTAAAAGTCGGATATTGCAATAACACTCCAAAACAACAGAGGAAACAAACTTGTTCTAAGTATTACTGTGGTCCACCATTCAACCCATATCTTGTGCTATGTTTTTAAAATGATTGAATTATATATTTCGCAACAATATGAGATGCACATTGCCTTTGATTTTGGATGTGATAGGCAAGAGTCTCTGAAAGCAGACTTAATAAAAATATGACCTACTTGTAACAAATTTATTATGCTCAAAGCAAGGAGTTAAAGACAAATAACTCCTTGCTCAAAGTATCTCCCCATTCACTCTGTTAAAGTGAATTGGGATTCAAAACTGTTGTATTCCTTCTAGTCGGATATTATTTTTATTTCAAAACTCAAAGGTCATCTTGTAACTATCCATCAGCACTATCAATTACAGTCAAGGAATATGTAGCTATAGTGACTAGCAATGATAAGTGTTTTTTAAAGAAATGTGGTGAAATGTGAATCAGTATACTTATTTGTTGATCATCTTGATGTGCCCTAAATCAATAAGAAGCTCTGTTCAATGCTGTAGTTTTATTGGAAGTTGATTGGTAAGGAATAAAAGAGGTTTCTTACAATATAAAGTTTTTTTTAAGTGTTCTCGGAGAAGTTGATTTTGGAGTAGCGATTTGTATCTGTTCGGCTTTCGGATGGCCGTGAAATATTCTACGGTATCCTGTAATAAATAAAAGGACCTATTGGGTCACATCCACAAGTAATTTAGCTATGCACATAACATTGCCATTCTTCAAGGGGAGGGGAAAGGCTATAGCTAAAGTATTAAGCTGTGATTGGGTAGGGTGTGGCTGATTAGGGGATACAATCATAATGATAATCTGACAATTGCTGTTTATGAACGATGTGCATGAACAGCATTAATCTGATGCTGATCCAATTCTTGAACTAACTGACAGGAGAATCCATAAAGTAATACATACCTTTTCTTTATCTTGTGCAAACAACACATGTCAAATGGTAGCTGCTTGAGTAGGGTCCACAATGACCGATCGTTCCAGTACTACTACAATCTGGTCTTATGAAGTAGAAGCCAGCACCACCGTAGTTATAACTCATCCCGTTGATAGCCTCTGGTTCTCTGTCTACACATTCAAATGTACTGGGGTGTGTACTGGTATGGGCCTCAGTCATTAGATAACCTGTAATAGTCATATTAATATGCTGTTGAGTGCCAAAAAAATATGTAAAATGCCAGACCACTGATCACAAGAATTTGTTATGAATTACAATTACAATGTCGCTTTTTGCTACTTGTCTAAGCAGGTTTCTAGCATCCAAATCAGATATTTAAAAGCGTGCGATGTGATGCCAGACATTCAGATTTTGTATGTTAAAGATAAATATGTGATTGATTCAAATGCACAATACTGTGACAAAAACATAAACTTTGTCGACACTGTGTTTGACTTACCTTCATATTCTTTGGTCCAGCCTGTCGGGCAGTCCCTCTTAGCTGGGTACATCATCACAGAAGATCTTTGGCTATGGCAGCGTGCACATGGGGCATTTTGATTGCACATGGAGCTTCCAAACGACCCCGAATTTAGGTAGGCCTCATACTCGACACCGTGTATGTAGGTGACTCCTGAGCTGACACTGAATGATGTATCGTGATCTGGTGCAGATTTTGGCAGGCATTGGAAGTTAGTGCCACCTCCTGTATAACTTGAATAAGAGCCAGCAGCAAATCCTGAAAAATAACAGCAATATGTAACGGTTGCTTTGTAATGCATCACCATATGTGAGGTTATCTGTGCCTTAAAAACTTCAGAAGGACCACAGCAATACATAGTCTGGCAGCTATTTCTGCAATAGTTACGCAACATTTTCACATTTAGAAAATTAGGAGCACTTCTGGGTAAAAATGATGTACGGTGTTAGAAATTGTCCTCTCTTCTCATCTATGAGGTATGAGGTATCTACGAGGCCTAGTGCTGTACACTAGTGCTATCACTTCTATCTACTTGAGAGAACTGTATAAATAAGTAATAAGCGTAATAAGTTATCTACTATTGTAAAATGTCTCCTGAAAATGAAACTATAATTATTTTGAATTTATGTGGAAAAGAATGGTAATAAAAAGTGGTAGCTTATTAGGTTGGCACAGCACTAGCCCTCATAGATACCCCATACCTCATAGACGAGAAGGGAGGACAATTTCGAACACTGTACACAATTTTTACCCAGAAATGCTCCTAATTTTCTAAATTTGAAAATACTGCATAATTAGAATGCAGAATTAGCTGCCAGGCTGTGGTCCTTTTGAAGTCTAAAGGAAACCACAGCCTATTGACAACCTAAGGATATGTGTTGATAAGGAACAAGGAACAGTTGTCTGGTGTTGGCATGTTTTCACACGGAATTAAAATCACTTTACATTGTCATCATAGACCTAATCACAAACCAAGACATGAAACCATAATACATCTAAAGTCAGGCAGTTCAATATTTTGTCAGTTTTCAATTTATGTTCAACAGTTCTAACAACTCATACAAACAAATATGATATGGATGCATTGAGAAAAGCTTCATGGATCAGTGGTAATTGAGGCACATATAGCTGGGCAAGAAGTCCTACATGTGACCTGTAGAAGTAGGACTTACCTTCATAGATGAGTGAAGATCCACCTGCACAAGATGTCCGACCCCATCGTGTGTACACTGAACCAATCTCTGAAGAATTTGCAGGAGTTCCAGGATGTCCACGAATTCCCTGTTGTCCAGAAGACCCTGGAGTCCCAGGCAGTCCTACAGTTCCTGGTGGCCCTGCAACTCCTGGTTCTCCCGGTAGACCTCTTGAGGAATTGCCAGGATTTCCTGGGTTACCATCTCTTCCCGCGAGACCGGGAAGACCTGGCCTGCCATCATCTCCGTCCTTCCCATCATCCCCATCATCTCCGTCTCTCCCATCCCTCCCTGCGAAATAGAAAGAATATACTTTGTGTTAGTGCAGACTGTCAGTATAGGGTGGATGAGAGCGGCTATTTTCACCTTCATAGTTTGATGGGTTTACAGTTGAAGCACTTGAGTTAAAAAATAGAAAATTCTATTGTCCGGTACAGGAAGCAAAAGGGTACCAGTACATTTTCATATTTATGAGATGCTGTCTTTGAGAAGAGGGATAGCTCAAATGTTGTAACATCAAAACAAGTCCACAACCAGACAGAGATTTGTTAAGCATTTGTTGGAGAGAGAGAGAGAGAGGAACTGCTGATCTGTCAAGTATTTAAGCTCTTAAACCACAATGTCAGGTTAATTAGCGCAAGTCGTATAAATCAATGTAGGTCAAACTGGTAGGGAAAATTTCATACCTGGTGGTCCAGCGATACCGGGTAACCCCTGAAATCCGGGACGTCCATCTCTGCCTGGCATGCCATTTGCTCCTGAAAGAAACCTAGGATGTTATAGTGTACTTGGATGCTCAGTAATAACACTGGTATTAAATGTCCATGCTCACTTGAATAATACATTTGACTGCATTGACATCAAACAGCACAAAGACTAGAACTAGTTTGCACTTCCTGCTGATTCAGTTGTGGGTATAAAGTAGTCTTCTTACCTCACCAGCACAGAATAGCTATTCCTACTCCTTGACTTGCGAGCTTTGAGTGACATTAATGGTTTTGAAAAGTTTTCTATTTGATTGATAAATGAGCAAATAACTTACCGTCTCTTCCAGTCAGCAATGAGCGGAGATCTGTAACAAAACAGCAGATATTGTTGTTTACATGGATATGGTTATAGAGCTTTATGTCTTATGGAAGAAGTTAATCACTAAGATGGTTTCGACTATAGTAACCCATGAATTGTTTTTGAAACAGAGCCTGTAAGATTCTTTTCCATGCCGCTACTAGCAATTTTGTAATCTGAGAACCCTTTTTTTGGACCTTTTGTGTTCTGTGAGGTTCATTGCAGACTATGCTTACTCATAGAAATCAAGGTAATTCAAAGAGGCTAAGGGACGGATTTCTAAAACATATATTGTAAATGTGGAGCAAAATATTTTTCATTTGATTATGCAAGAATATCATGTTCATAAAAACTACACGCCGACCTAACACGAAATACCGACAGGTTCAGTTACATGTAAATGTAATTTCTGAGGTGGATCATAATATTTTGACTTGCTGCCTACCTACCCATCTAGAATATGATTTCGGAGTTATTATGTGTTTTGTGATATCACAGTGATACATGAATACAAATATGTGATGTGCCCTGAGTGGAGATCAAACCAAAGCCTCAGCCAATCACATGCACTGTCAAAGGACATCATGTGGTGACAACTCATAACACTATCGATAAATTCTTGCCCAGAAGAGCATTTAAATTTTTCCCTATAAAACTTTATCATAAGTCATCTGAATATAACATGCCTTTTACTGTCTGTACTCTTTAGTAATGTGATGATAACTAGCCATGGACTTACTCGTAGACCTAGACAGGATATCATTTCGAACATGAGCCTTGAGGCACTGAGGTTTTTAATTGGAGTGATGTTACGACACCGAATTGTGTAGCACTGTAGCGTCGGTGTTATCATTTACTTGCAGTCAACATGCTAGGTTTTTTTTATTGATTACTCGATCAATTTTGATCAGAATTCAAGTGTGAGTTATTCATTTAGCAGCTTGTCGTGATAGTTTGTTATTAATTCTCAAAATGTTTTTAAAGAAAAATCAGCATGAAAGTGATCACAAAATGCTGCTGAATATAAAGCTATTAAGTGCATCGCTTTTGCTGTATATAGTACCCTGTTAAGATTCAATTGATATGAAGTCTATGTAACTAACCTTCAATAGAAAGTGATGCAACAATATCATCTACGTCTGCCTCATTTGTGTTCCTTCCTGTTTTTTTCTTGAAAGATGAATCGGGCTCAACCATCAACTGAACAAAACAAATATTTAAAAGTTCAAATAAATGATGAGGATCAGGATATGAATAACAGTTACATCAAGTGACTTCAGGAAGCTACCACCTCTTACAGATTCAATTAAATTGATTATTTTTTTCCATTCTTATCTAGCTTGAGGGACACTGAATGTGTATTTAAACAGTTTAAGAGCCTGTGTCTAGTTAGAAACATACCTCCAGACCTTTAGTAGCTCATTGCAGCCTTACTTAACAATACTGTGAGACGTTAAATAAGGTTGAGTATTGCTACGAAATCACTCACTCATTGATAGAAATTCTAAGAGAAAGATTTGGAATATATATGTCTTATTGGAAGAACAAATGAGCGATAATTTTAAGCGAGATAATAGTGAAAATTTGCTTAAAAAAGCATTACTCGTTCTAATTGAAATACCCAATGAATCACATAGAATTTTTATTTTACATAATAGTTCTTTGATATCATTTGAGACCGCTGTGGAGCATCTCTTACTCACCGCACTAAACAGTTTGTCCATGGCAGTTCTTTGTTTTTCAGTCAAGGCCTCTAGTTCTGCTACTCTTTTCTCCATACTTTGTAAAGTAACAGAAAGATCTTCGCCCAATGCCTCTCCAAAAATGAACAGTGCAAGTAACACAATGCTGAAAATGAAAATGTTTGATTTTTAATGATGTCTAATCATGAAAACATTGTATTACAATATAAACACATTAGTTGAAACCAACTGGATATGTTGAAAACAGCAGGTTTCAGGTACTAAGATTAGGTATATGTTCACAAACAAAAACTATGATCAGTGATGCAAAAAACAGGAGAGCTAGTGTTTTACTTATTTCATCTTACCTGATCTTTATTGATGTATCCATGTCCACAGGTAGTAGGTAACTGTCAGCTGAGAGCATGCTGAGACATTTTTATAGCTCAATTTTGCTCTCTTTGCTACGGTCCTGAACAATTGTGATTCTGTAACTTGGACTGTTATGTCCTTGATAGTCATCCGATAATGATCATTCTCTTCCTTCCGGATCAAAGTGGAGTTGTCCTTGTCCTTAGCATTGAAGCTTTTGTGTCAAGGAAATAAAGATCCGGGTGTCCTTTGATGGTATTGATGATTGGATTTATTTTTAGAGCTAACTTTTGGAAGATAATGTGCCAATCTGTTAACTTCTTGGCATGACATTTGCTAGCAAGTTGCCCTTGCTGAGAAAGCTGAGGACACATACACTGGTTTGGCCATGATCTGAAGTTTGAGCATTTCATACATATTTATGTGTCATAAAGCGATAAAGAGGGGACAACCTTAGTTGTTAAGAAATGTTAGGGAATTTTCATTTTTGTAAAGCAAATGGTTTGTATAGCTAGGTGTGATGTTATACAATATTCTGTAGGCATAGAGAAAACTAAAATATATAAGGATACAAAAAAGTGACAATATTTTTGAAGTACGACATAAGAAAAAAGTATTTGATAAGAGAGGGGCAGTATGGATTGGGTATACTCAGTCTTAATGTTAAATATTTGAATCCAATTGAATCCAGTTGAATTATTTTAGTCAAAATAATTCAACTCCCCGCTCACTATGCATATTGCACCTTTGATAATGTCGTGCCTAGTTTCAATTCTATATTCAGGATAACTGTTTCAGCTTCATTGTACCTGGTAGAGATATCTGAACAAAGTGGGTTGTTAGACATCAATCGATGCTCAAAACCAGTTATTGAAATGAGAATGTTTTAGGTAATGAGAACTCCCCAAGGGCAAAGAATTGCCAGTCGAACTATTGGTAGGCATTTATTTGACCCAATACATTTTTATAGGATTCGAGTTTGTGGTAATCTGATTTATGCATCATCAACGTATACAAAACATCATAATCTAGCAATGCCTAGCAAATTATCTAAGATAATAGACTTTTAAGCTGCAAGATGTTTACGTGATAACCTGCGGACAATGCAATAGAACTAGACCTTACTTTTCTTACACTGCTCATTTTTTCTATAGCAATCAAGGTTATGCATTCATTGAATTATATTTGTTCACTTTTAGTTCAAGGCCTGTTATTCTTTCACTATGGTCCCATGGATCGATTATGTAAGGATTTCGGTAGTAATCGCCCCATGGAAATGGCATTAAAGTCAAATTCCGATTGTGACGAATGACTTTTTGGACGCGAATATCCAAACCGTGTTTATTCGACACATTTCCTAATTGGCGTCGTGGCTGAATGGTTAGCGGCGTTGCACACAATGCCTTCTAAGGGATTTCATGCGGGAGGCCGGGGTTCAAATCTCGGCCACGGCAGATTCTTTTCATGTTTTTCCCATGATGGGAATGGTTAGAATCCACTGGATTCTAACCATTCGAAATTGGAGTGAACTACAAAATCGACCCATGGAACCATAGTGATTCTTTATGTCCTTATGTCCATGTGCTCTGTGAGCATCTTCATGAAGGACAATAGTACTAATGTAATCCTCCTAGACACTCAGCATACAGAAATGAAAATAACAGTTAGCTCATCAAGTTCAGATTATCCCAGTCCAAAGAACCTTCCCATTTCATTTGCCACCTAGTTGAACAGATCAGTCCAAATGTAACAGAAAACAGCCTGTTCAGTAAATATCTGGTCTCGAAAAATCTTACGTATATATATATACTTTTATTGGCAACCAAAGTCATCTCATTTGAAATGTTTTACACTCAGTGCCAGAAAAAAAAATTTTTAAAACAAAGAAAGAGAAACAGAAAGGAAATAATATCATCAATGATGTTGGTCAAGTCTTGAACAATGATATGTGATTCATTTCTGTCGCAATTTTGAGATACTTTTACACACAACCTGTAGTAATTAAAATAGTATTACACTCAACTAAGGCTTTCTGCATTGATAGCTACTGAGTCATCATCATAATTACTGTATGCTATTCTCAACTGTATTTATTCCAGTCATTATCTCCTCCAGCCAGCACAATAGCACACTATTTAAGTTGTAACTTGGAAAAGGTGGGGTCAAAACATTGGCATAGCTCTGGGAACTTGCGCGTTCTGGGCTGTCGCTGACACATAGTCAGAAAACCCTGACTGGCATTCTGGGATGCCATCGGCTTAGCCGGGAAAACCCATGACTGGTGGTATTCCACTACATATATTGAGCTCATACAGATGGTCAACTGGTCATTACAAATCACTAGCTCACTTATCTGACCTAACAAGGTTGCACACTTATCACACACCATTGGTATCCATTCCAGTCATACTCTCACCTGGACATACTGACAGACACACTCGACATCTATCTCTCTGGTAATTATTATTTACATCTAAACCTTCTGGCATACTGATATAAATCTTAGCTGGGCTAAGTTGAACCACCTTGCGATTGCTTCCAACCATGTATCACAAATTTGCTGTTGCCAATCTCTTTTTATGGAGGTATTTTTTTTATCAACTTGTAATGCATGCTTCATAATGATCCGTATCACTGTCACTGTCAGACTAGATTAATTTAGCTCTAGTTATATTTCACTCCCCAAAGCCATGATCTGAGCTGGAAGAAAAACTTCAGCAAAGCATGTTGAATTTACAATGCTTCTTGCTTAAATCCAATAACAGCAGTTTACCGTGGCCCAGAGAGCCGGATAAAACTAAACTTATCTGCTGTGAATTTAATTTAAAATGGCCTGAATTGAATTAAACATTTCATTGAATTTAATCAAACTTCACTGCATCAAACATTTCTGTTCTGCATCAAACTTTTCTGTTCTGCATCAAACTTTTCTACTCTGCATCAAACTTTTCTACTCTGCATCAAACTTTTCTAGGCTACTCTGAATCAAACTTTTCTACTTTGAACCTAACTTTTCCGCTCCATTGATATCAACCACCCCATATTATATATTGCTGTATGTAGGTCCTCAGTCTACCAATAGTTCATAGTCAATAGGCTTTCATTTCAAGGGAGATTACTCTGAAAAACATAACCTCATTGAGTAATCTCCCTTGATTATTTACAGATGAGACCATACTTTTGCAAAGTTTTATATAAGCCATAAAGGCAGCAGATGAGACCTTTTGCTGTAAAAACTCCTTGGTTTCAGCTAACTACGATTGATCTACATATTCAGTAATCCAAAAATTTTACCTATATACTGAAACAAAAAAGTATCAAAAAATCTTAATTTTTAATACAATTAAAATTAAATAATAATATATTAAAATATAAAGGACAACTCCTGACACAACCCCATTCATCATTGATGATTTGCAATAGAACTGCATGGCAGTCTTTATCAAGGCCACAGTCACACAGCATGGACAATACGTTTCTCCCAAACATTTCGAACAGCTATATCAGAAATCTCTATTTAAACTGGTTTATAGAGGGAGACCCTCTGTTTGCTTTTCTAGACAGATTATTATTTCCTCTTGTATGTTGGATTCTAAACCCGTCCAGCACATAAATGTGAAAAGTGTATCATCATAGAAATTGTTGATTGCCTCAACAGACAGAAAGTCTCATTCTCTTCGGACCCATCCTTTCACAAATTTCGTTAGGCTATACGCTGAAGCTAAGCTATTATCATGTATGAGTCTGAGTATGTATGAGTCAGATTGCTAACAAAAATGTATAACATTCTGCTGATGCAAAGCAATAAAACCTCATAGAAAACAAAGAGCTGGCATCTGATCAGATTCAATTCTATTTCATGACACCTGCTTTTACTAAAATAATTACCCTAGTAGAGGCTGGCCCTTGCAAAAACCTCCGCACCACTTGGAATACTATTATTACATCTATATGTATTACCTAGGTAAAAACTCCCAGTAATTTTCTCTAATGTATTGGGATGTTTTCTTGAACTGAAATTTTAGCCTGTCCATATTATCAAAGTAGTAGTATTATCTCCTGTGTGGTTATGCAGCAACCCACTGGTGTGAATTGTCATGTTTGTATCAGTATCAATTAAAACTTTGACAAATTGTTTGAAATTGTGGTATTAGGTCAGACTCGTGCTAACAGAATGAATTAGGTTTTCGGGTGAGGATTGTGGCCAACAAAACCATAAGCCCATTTATTTGTAGTGACCTCACTTAGATTGCTGCAGAATTCATATTGCCAAGCTAGCAGAAAACAATGTCCATACATTGCTTCATTTTTTTTAAATGTTATATTGGTTATTATAGAAATTTCATGGAAATCGATTATTGGTAATGAGTGGAAGAATAAATTTTATGACTTTACCATTAGTAAGATAGCAATGAAAATTCCCTTTTTGTATAGTATAAGAAAGATTTGTGGTTGAGGCCAGTCAGTCTAGGACTGGTGATAAGCTGTTGCCCGTAGTATCGTAAAGGTCGCTATTAAAGTCTGTTCCCAAAAACTAGGCTTGTTTCCTGAGTAACGAAACAAGTGGTTAGGCCCACAAATGAAATTGAAGTTTCATCGTGACTGTATACGACAAAAGGTCCCACTTGTAAGGATTTTCCATTTGCTGTCAAAGCTATTTGGGAACTCAACAATTATTTATAAATGTATTGATTTCTTATACCTGTGTATTATTGAAATTCCCTGATCCCCTATGTACTATGTAAAGCGGTCTGCGAATCAGCCAGAAACCCTGAGCTAGAAACGAGAGTTAAAAAGACTAGCTTAACTCATGACACAAGATGGAACACATCAAACTGACAATTTTGAATTCTCTGTTTGGTTGATAGATCATAGTAATAAAGTTGAGGAGGTTAGAATTATAGATGTCTGTTATTAGCCCTCCTCCCGCCTCCTCCACTACCTTCTGTTAATTATTTGCTTCTCCAACAGAAAAGCTTAATTTGGTTGTCATATTTGAGAATTAACAGATAATCGATATTCCTGTTAGCTAAGTTATTTAGAACAAAATGTATTTGGAGCAGGCTTCTTCTTTTGAGCAACATCATATTTGTTCTTAACAAACTACTATTATTTTCACAAGAATAGGCACGAGGCAATTTCTTTTTTCAATGATGATGTGATGTTAGTTTTTGAGTTTAGCCGAAACTCTGTTGCCAACTGTTTCTTACAGCTTATGGTCAAATCTGATGACACTGCTGAAGAAAAAGCAAGCAAAAGTACAGGAAAGTCTGTGGGAGATGCTATTTCTGCTCTATCATTAGATGGTTTGTTTTCATCCTATTTATTCTTAAATTGAAATTAATAGTTAATCAATTAATAAAATTAAACCCTTGAATTCAAGCAAGCTCTCCACCCCTTCCTTCCATAAAACAAAGTACACACTCAAAAATCATAACCTTGAAATAATCCTTTGAAAGTATCAAGTTAAACTTCCTCGCATTCAATCCAATTAAAATATTGTTTTGAGCCAATGCACATATTCTAATTGACCACATGACCAGAGCAACACTTGCATCTATTAGACATGAACTGAACAAAGTTTCAAAACTATTCTTTCCTGTAAAATTCTAATCAGGTTAATTTTGAAACCATGGTCAGATCAGGGGAGATCCTTCACAAGTTGAATGATAAACATTGTTGTTCTAGATATAATCAATAGAAGGTGTCAATTTACATCTAAATTTGAAACCATGGAGCGCTTAGTTCTAGACCACTATTGTAGTAAGTGATTACCTGCAAACAATTAATTCTATTCAAAGCAGGTATTATCATTTGGATGAATCCTCAGTAGTTTCACAACAATGCAATAAACGGTTCTATATTAAAACCAGTTATGAATCGCACGGTGGATTCATTTCTAATCACTATAAGATTGATATTGAAGCATTATCAATTCAAAACCCTCCCAAACGTATAATGAGCTGAACATGCTCTCCTCCAAGAAAGAGCTGGTCTGCTAGTTGTGAACTAATGTATGATTACATAGAGTTTAGCCTTGGTATGAGAAAGCACTATTACGGCCTAGGGAGATGCACAGGGAGATTATAACATTATATTCTATCCTATATTCTTTATCCCTGAGTAACCCCTCCGTTGTTTCCATGTAGAACGTGATTTATCTTCACGTGTGGAATTTCCCACTGACTGACAAACATACAGGCACTGACCCTCCCAACCATGCAAACTTAATCATTGACCAGAATGAGTAATAGATTGGCTCAGTAGGCCTAAAGCTCATACACAAGACAAATCTTAAAATTATAATCTGACTGATTCCATGTATAACAGCAATTATGCCACAACTAGATTCGTATCTGGAACGCCTGGTTATAACAACAACTTTCATGCGAAGTTCTTTGTATCTGTTTCCTCACAGTTTTTTTTGGGAATAGTTTGATGAATACTTCCCTTGTCATGTTCACAATACATTGTCACAGTTATATGTAGAATTAGCCTATTTATTTTGGTACTTGATTTGAGATAATCTATATGAATATATATCCTATAGTTAAGGCAACAGTGCTGTGTGCTGAGACCCCCTACCATCACAGCCAATCGCTAGCAATTGCAATCAGATTTTAATTTATTATTTAGGAGTTGTCCTCCTTTTAGCATGCCGTATTGTCACAAAATATATTTACTTACATAGCGTTTGAGTAGTGGTTGTTAAGACCTTAGCTGTGTGTGTGTGAAGTTTGCCATTCATAAAAATTCAAGACTTGACAGACCGTAAGGCACGAGGTAAGTATACTGTAAATCCCTGGATAATTTTATTCAGTCTGAAGTTGTAATAGAAAAAATTAACTTGAGTGCATTCAGCTGCAAGTGAAATTACAAATTTTATATAATAAAGAGTATATACAGCATGAATGGAGTACAGTCCAAATAAAAAGTTGTTACATGTTATAACTGGGATTGGAGCGGCACAATGTCATAACCTCAAATCTGTATGACAAGACAGTGATAAAATTGGAAATCGCACCATCACACAACTAAATAAATACTCCTCGCTGTGAGATAACTTTACTGTTTTTATAGTAAAGAATGTCCATTGGTGCTTTGTTCCTAAGGGCACTTATCATAATGTTACTTACATTATTCTGATTTGTGTCAGATATTAGATAGGCCCTTATGTTGGGGTCATAGTCTACGCTGGCAGAATAGCACACTAGCATTGGGCCATTGAGTATCTTGTCAATGATCCATATTTCTGGCTGACCATCATCCAGCACAGATAAGCAGACTGCCATTCCAGCATGGTAGCTACTCCCTTTATAATCCACTGATGTGACAACCCCTCCTTTATGATGATACGATGTTGGCGGAGTTACCAAATCAACCTGCTTGCTCCAGTGGTGGAATGAGTTGAGCTGGTATCTGGTGGCTACGGTCTTAGGTACATTGATGAAATTACCTGTGGATGGAGCAAAAAGCATCAGGAGTTAAACAATCTCTGTATAATATTAATGTTTGTTGTGAATGCTGAATGCGCTGATGTTGTGAGTAGTGTTATAGAATTATTTAGTGTGAGGATGTAGCTGTTAGTGGGGGGTTGATTATAATTTTTTTCGTGTTTATGGTTAAATTCTGACTGATTAATATTTTATTAATTATCTATAGCATGCATATAACGATGTAAAATGATTGTTGGGTCAGAGGTAGTCCAAGCAGGTCCAAGTAGGTCCAAGTTTGGTCCATTTGCCGGTATTTGGAGTTGTTCCCCCTCCACTGGTCCCATTGCTGCGACTAACCAATAGAAGAGGACCACCTGGTTTGTAGGCACACTGGATCAAACTGCTTCTAGGTCAGCGGTCAACAATTGTAAAACTGATTCATATGATTTCTGCATACACGATCTAACACACAACAATAATATCGTAAGGTTTCTATTTTTCAAATTGGCAACATCATTTGATCATATTTGATAGCAGTACTCATAACCAAAGACTCTCTTTACTCACATGATGATGATGCGACTAGTTTAGCCATCTTATGCTTGGCTTCAAATCTGATGCACCAATAATCACTTAGTGGGCCATTACGTCGCACCGCCTGTCCATAATGGGTCATGAAATGATGCTTGGGCGTCAGTGTCTCTCCTGGGTATATCTGTAAATAAAAGGACAGCTGTGATGGCTAATAGGGTTAAGAATATATAAGCTCATGCCAAATAATCAGGTTTGATGACAACTGGGAACATTGTTTATTATAAGGATACAAGAGCTCATTTAGTACATCAGTCCTAGATCAAGCATGCGTTTCCCGCCACCACAGGCTCACCAGTAGAAACGGGACAACTGGAATGCTGGCAAATTTACATAAATCCCTCAATGATAAAACTGATCAACGCACCGATAAAAAGTTCTCATGGTGAACCTGGACAAGCCATTCCAGTACATAGGTTGAAGATTCAGTTGTCACGGGACTGAATATATATTCCACAATCTCTCTCAGTTGAAGGTACACTTCCCATTTCTCATCCCCCTTGCCTATCACACTCCCGATCATAAAAGGTAGCAACCTCAGCAAACACCACATCTGAGATGATGTCTGTCTGACCTTGACTTCCCCACGCTCCAACAAAATAGCTGAAGGTTTGTTCTTCTTATCATGAAATCTACAAGAACACAAGTCAATTCATTTATATACAAACTTAATTCTATATTCAAATTTCACTGATCATTTGGTTTATAAGAAGCTACGATATGATACAGCTACGACGGAGATGGGGGTCCGGCAATAATCTATTCGTGAACAGATCTGTACAATACAGCCCATAAGCAACTCTGTTTTTTGGACCATTGATTAATCATCTATCGTGTATCAACTACACTTTAATTCTTATGTGGTTGGCAGCATATCAGCTGGAGGCAACAATTTTTGATTATATGGCGCTGACAAAAATAAGGTAGCTTTCCTAATATCATTCATTTGTCTCCGTCGCCTAAACCACATTGATCATAAATGGAGATTCATACCTATCAATTGATCATGTTATTGGGGTTTGAAAGCAAATGGCTTACCCGTAGTCATAAGATTTGATGATACCGTTGAGTTCGTTAAGAGAAATGAGCTTGCTACTAATAACATGAGTTAGCAAGAGGGCAACTTCCTTCTTAGCGATGCCTTCGAATATGTCATGCATGAGATCAGGGCAGAATGACTCCACAGCATTGAAGTATTTCAGTTCATCGAAAACGCAGGGCCCCTTGACTCCATGTTCTGATGATCCTGAGGGATTGTTAACATCAGTTTGATGATCTTGAGTATTCCTGAGTAAAGACTTGTCCTCCCTTGTAGCATGCTTGGTCTCAGCCTGATGCATCTTGCAGAATCGACAGAAGTGGTTGGCAGAAAAGCTACCCATGAAACCTTGACTTTCGTTTGCTGCTAAGTTATCTCCTGGTAAATGAACAATGGTACCATATATTTTCTCTGGCATTCCTGTTATAACAAGTCCATTTTCCAGTCTCTTCAGGTCTTTAATCAATGGCCGGAGAACTCTAGCATGCCCGAATTCTTTTACATCACTTGAATGGGCTATTATAGCTAGGTGTATGGATGATAGACTGCTCCTGTTTGGACAGTTTAATATGGAGAAGTAGTACATGGTGAGCTTGTTGATGCCAGATTTACTTCCTAGAGGATTTCCAACCTCGATATCGTCATTGTATACTGCTATCTTGAGGGCACAGGGATGGTTTTGGAATAGCTCATTTGTCTGTATGAGAGTCGCCACACCTGCTTCATGATCCCTGAATTAACAAAGTAAGGTAAATTTAAGAACCCAAAATCAGATGTGATATCAACTGAAGGTAAATCTGACAAAATTTAAAGCAACCATTGGCTTAACCTGTTTTACGATGCACACAATTACACCTCGTTTGGCAAAGATGTTGGCGTTTCAGGATGGTAAGATATAGAATGTTAATGTTTAGCAAAACTCTTAATGAAAAGAGTATTTCTCAGCGTACTTCTGTTGTTTAATCAAAAATGTAAAAAGGTACAAGTTCTTACCGAGTTTGATTGGATACTACAGCGTTCCTGAATTCAGGCTTTGAGTACAGCAGTTGAAGGGTTTCCGTCAGAGGCACGTACTGTATTGTTGAAGCAACTGTTTGGGTCCCTGATGACTGAGAGTCAATTCGCGATCCTACAGCAACTTCATGTGGTCCAACCATTCCCTGAGCTATTAGTGTTTTGATTCTATGGTATTCAGTCTTGTAGTTAACAAAAGGATCGCCAACAGAGACAAAGATGTTTCTCATTTTGACCGAGAGAGTGTCATCAGCTAGCAAGAAAAAATTGAAAAAGATAAAAATATAAATTAAGTAAGAACAAAACAGTGTCATGATCAACTGCATGCAGTTGGCTTATGAACACAAGGTACAGCCAATAATCCTGTCAGTGCTACTCCTGTCATTAGTAGTCATGTTGGGGCAAGAAAAACCTCAATCTGTGGAGCTTTTCAGTATTTTTATTTATTTGTCATGTTAATGAACGAAAACTCTATTTTGAATATGGTTATAAATTGAAATTTACAACCACAATATGGTGTTACCGTTTTACTAGCCTAAATTAATCAAATACAAGCCTAATCTTATATTCACTATATTCTGATGCTTCGAATGAGTTGTCCGCTCACGAATCAAATGAAGAATGCTTACGATTTCTATTATGATAAAACTTTAAAAAAAAACTGCCGCCAGTCTTTTTCACTAACCATTCATCTACGCCATCATATGCTACCAAAGCTAATCAACACGATTCCTGAATTTGAATGACGATGCTACCGGAAGTAAACCTAAATGCTGTTCCCATGTATCGATTAACCCTAAAATCGACATGGTCAATGTCACTTTCATTAAAACTGTTCCTAGAAGCAATTAAACTATGACAAAAACAATTCGGGTTCATCCACATTAGTTTTTAGCTTAGGAATGGATGAAATAGAGAATATTAACCAGCCTTTCACTAGCTCCTCAGATCTTCGGCGAACATCCTCCAAAATGGTGTTCATCAGCTCCGAAGTTGCTTCTATAACATGTTGAATGGTCGACCGAGTTGTGCTTCCTTTACTGTATAACTCTAGTACGAATCTGGGAAATATAATTTAGCAGCTGATAGTGCCAGTGCATAGTTTTTTTATTATAGTTAGCCATCTCAGACATATTGACAGAATAAGAGTGTATTTGTGAGACTTCAACTGTCATTTTTATTATTTGCTGAATAAAATTTATTGCTGTGTACAATGAGTAACTGGGTACTAACTTAGCCCAGTCAGAGTTTGTACTTAATTTATGTGTTCACCGTTGGTACTCCACCAGGTTTTCCACATTGAGTAGCATTGTTACGCAATGTGATTTGCAGGTCACATCGATCATCGCCATTTATCTGATTTTCGACAAGCAAATCAATCGCCAGTAAAACGATGGATGGGAACTTACCTTGAGACAAACGATTCTATGTGAGCGGACCCGTCCATTTGTATATCAGCACATGTGTTGTCGGCATCTTCCTGACACATATCATCTACTGAAGGCTCTGGACATTGACCTGCATACATTCATCAAGGCATATTAATTACAGCTTTTAAAGGGTCCAAAATAAATTCATTGACTTTTATGTCACATTCAAGCCCAGCCAATGCACAATGGGTCTCCTTGCTCATGGACGCTTTCTTGAACAGAAGGGAAGTCAGCTCATCATTTTACTAAGAGTCAAGATCAAGATTAGAATGAAACTGTATTGAGGATGGATAACATGTCTTCAGCTCACCTAGTGCAGTCGGCAACATTTGTTCTGGCTGAGATACGTCCTCAGGAGTTTTTGTGTAGTTTGTCTCTTCTACATTTGAATCATGAGAACATTTGCCTTCTATAAATTATAAAATATCACTGGTACTTAGCATGGGCATCGTGAAGTCCTTTTCCGCAATGTAAATGCCAGTCACATACAGAGTTATTTTTCAATCGGTAAGTCATTGTTTTTAGAACCAAGATAGCAAATCTCAGTTCAATCCTCCTATTATATTGAAGTCAGTATTTAAGACAAACTTCTTGACCTGCAAGTTCTCATTCCACTTTCCACAGTTAGGACGCATACCTGGGAAATTGCTCTGCTGAATCTTAGAATTTGGCCCGTGTTTACTTGTGACATGGTTGGTGAACTTTCTTGTACCCGTCGTGTTAAATGTACAGTTTCCACATTGCTGAAATAAACAATTATCAAAACAATGCAAATGAGGAGGACATCGATATTATCTTTGAGCAGCCAAATGATGACTTGTTGAAAAAAATTCTAACAATTTTGAAAACGTCACAAGAGTTTTTGTAAACGAAATTTTGCTGCTCAGCATAGGCACACAAGCTGAAAAATTCAAGCGAAGTTATTCAAGAGCACTTTTCTGGCATATCGAACAATCTACATGCTTTACCAGAAAGAGGTATACACCCGAGGGCGCTGGGGGCTGGCACAGTCAACCTTTAAAGCTCCCCCAATGTGATTCAAACCCACAACTCTTGCAGCACTAATCGCCTGGTGCCGCAAGATCTACATGCTTTACCATATAGTATTCAGACAGGCGACAGGGATATATCCAAAGAGCTATAATACCTCTAGAGTGGACAATGCAGTGCTCAAATGAGAAAATTCATGGCACAAAGAACGCAATCGGTTAGCAAAAGCTAAAAGGCAGATCATTGACTTTATCATTTGCAATGAAGTTAAATTATTTGCACACATAGCCATTTCCCCATGTATTAAGCACCATGCAGATCACTAAAAGGTCATTTCTCTAGCAGTCAGTGGATTAATATTCACTGTCTTCTCACATTAAAATAATCCAAAATCTCAGCTGCAAACACATCCTTTTAAATTGCAACTACAGGGCTATCTGGTTGTCCTTGCCAGCCATGGTAGGTATGTGTCCTGTGTCTGAAGATATACCTTCATAACCAGCAAGTTCGCTTCATCTGTACAATACAACCTACGATGACTTGAGATAACAGGGGTTGCAGGTAGCCAGTTTTAAAAACTGATTGTAGGCGCCGACAGAAGACAGCTACTTCTGTGATTTGCAGTAGCAATTTACATAATTTTCAGATTCAGATTTTATGCTGATTCAATTCAAGTGTAAGATTTAGGGCTTTGATTACATGGCATTCAATTCAGTCACCAAGTGCTACCCAGGTGGCAGCTGGAGGTTTTTGTAGTGCCGGAACTTTTCAACAACTGTACACAATTTTTGTCATACAATTTTTGCTCAGCTGCATGTTACTGTTAGTATACAATAAGAATTGAAATCTTCAAACTAACTGGGTTCTAACCAGGTTAAGTCAACATTCTACCTACCCACGAGACTGTGCTGGAGCATACCCTCACAGAGTAAGGATATATATAATATATTCATATATATCTTTACTATGTGATAACCTGTTATCATAATACTGAAATGTGGCATTTGAAGTTTATGAGTTTCACCTCCAACTGCTACTTTACTAAGGTGTAAAAGACTTGTACTCTTTTACTCTTACATTCTAATATGCTAATTGCTACTAATACAGTTGTACAGAATGTAATCAATGTCAGTTGCATGGTACTGTACGGATAAAATAAACTCACTGAGTGTGTAGGAGCTTTAATAAGAGACACCCGACACAGCTATCATAATTGGCAAGAACACTCAGCGGTAAAAACCGGCAACACCTGTAATTGCTTACTAAGATGTTTCCACTGTTGAATTTTGGAGAACATAGAGAGAATTTTTACTCATTACTAGAGAAATGACTTGCGATTGCACGGCATCATTGTGAAAAAGTGGCCATAACAACCCCAAAAATTAAATTGGCATAATACTCATAACTCTAGCAGCATAAAGCTAGCCTTGTTCATGCGGCCAAAAAAAACCAAGACCCGTGGTCACGTGAACAAGGCTAGCACAAAGCTTGTCCAGGGAAGTAATTTTAGTGTGACAAAATATTGCAGTTGCCTTTTGAATATTTAAAATTAATCTATCTCTCTACTCTCTAGAAAGTATGGGAACATGATAATATGAAACAAAGAACTAGTGCATCAGCTTACAAATTAGAGCTATTGATAAAGGCACTAAATTCTATGGTTATTGTCAATACCCAAGCCCTAAACCATGAGTTTAACACTATAGAGTTGACAAGCTGGTACTGAACTGATAGAATTATCTGGCTGAATGTGCAAATATATAATAACAGAGACAGGACACACCTAAATATAGCTGGTAGGAACTATCCATGGCAAAACCAGCTAGCCCTATAATTGCGATTTAAGAGGATGTGGTTGTGATTTTGGCCTATCTTAATGGGAGACCATGGGATATTTTTCCGCTGACTGCTAGAAAAATTATCTGCAAGTGATCTACACTGTATTACATGAAATTTTCCTTTACAAAAAACATTAAGTTCTCTAAAACTCAATTTTCATGCCCAATGATAATAGTCTTAATGATGTAAACACTAGCCATGCACAATCAGATTCCATTATGTCATGGATTTACACAATTATTAGTTTTCTAAAATTTTTACAACTCCTTCAGCTAAGTTCAATGACCAAACCCTACTGTGACTTAATGCTAGAATTCAATAGCTAAGCTATTCAACTCACTCACAAAGAACACTCAGTGGCAAAAACCGGCAACATCTGTAGTTGCTAACTAAGATGTATTCGTGAGTGGATTTGGAGAACATTGAGCTATTTTTACCTCACTACTAGAGCAATGACTTGCAATTGCAAGGTATCATTATGAAAAAGGGGATACAACTGCACCAAAACTTAAGTTTGCGTGCCCAATTATAATACTCATAACTCTAGCAGCATAAAGCTGGTCCAGGCAAGAATCTTTAGTGTGACAAAATATTGCAGTTGCCTTTCGAAGTTTTAAAATTAACCTATCTCTCTACTCTCTAGAAAGTATGGGAACATGAGAATATGAAACAAAGAACTAGTGCATCAGCTTACAAATTAGAGCTATTGATAAAGACCCTCAATTCTATGCTTAATTGTCAATACCCAATTCCTAAACCATGAGTTAAACACTATAGAGTTGACAGTGCAGTGCTCAAAGCCAGGTCTTTTTCTTAAATATTTACAACTCCTTCAGCTAAGTCAAATGACCAAACCCTACTGCTTGAATTCGATAGCTAAGCAATTCAATTCTGATGGGTGTTTCTGAGACAACAAAATATGGTTTTGAAATTTCATTCACTATGGTCCCATGCCTCGAAATTGTGGTTTAATTCGATTTTGAACGATGAATGCTAACAATTTCCATGATGGAAAAACCTGAAAAACAACTGCCGCTGCTGGGACTGAACCAGGATCTCCCTCGTCAGCACCCTTTGAAGTCATTTTGTGCAAGCGCTCGCTGACCGTTCAGCCACACCTAATTGGATTTAGTTAGATTCAAAAAAGTCATTCGTCACAATCGGAATATGACTTTAATGGCAATTACTCCCGAAATTGCAACATGGGACCATTGTGATTATGATATCGCTCTTTGAAAATTGTATGTAATATGTCACTGTTAATAAATATGTAACTTGGATCATAACTCACCAGCTGATCCGGAATACCTCTGTATCCCTTGTGATGTGTCTCACGTAGATGAGTCATCAACCGTCGCACACTAAGATCCCTGAACTGAAGATGACAATATGAGCATTTCAGTGGACTCGCACTTTGGTTTTCGGTGACAGAAGCTAAAAAAATGATATGGCTGAACTTGAAAAGAGCATGTAAAATTGTCTGCTTAATCAGTAGATCCTTGAAGATATAGGAATAATGGGTAATTAGGGCATTTCACACATAGTTTTAATAGGTGGTCAAATGGAAGGACCTACATCAGTACTCATTCAAATCTGCAAAACTAAATGAACAACCTGCACAATTTACTGTGCTCTTCCACAATTGGAAGAAAATGGTCAGTCTTTTAACTTAATGGTTGCTCTTTTCATATTTCACTATGCACTGAAAAACTAGATATTATCCATGGAATTAATATATGTTCGTTATTTTTAAGCCTATAGTTTCATCACATTCTTTGAATCTCAGACAAAATTCTCAACTATTGGATCTGCATCTGAGACGATCTCCGAAGGTGAAGAGGTAATAGATTTATAGCCAAAACATTGCTGTATTAGATTATATTATCAACATCCATTGGGGTAGGGAAGGGTAGGGTAGGGAATAGGCCTACATTTGCAAGCAAAATGGAAATGTGTGCAGGCAGGCATAGCAAACGGGTTCAGAACAACTTACCTGACTCCATTGTTTATTGCAACAGAATATCCTTTCTTTAACTTCAATTATCTTCAGAGATGCTATCAGTTGTTCACACCATGAACAGCAAACAGTGGCAGAGAATAGTCTTCAAAGAAAAGTAATAACAATTTTAGAGCAAAATATATTTTGCTTAGAACTTATGTGATAGAGCCTTTACAATAGAGATTAAGGTGAAGAAATAATA
Source organism: Membranipora membranacea (assembly GCA_914767715.1). NCBI lineage: Eukaryota > Metazoa > Bryozoa > Gymnolaemata > Cheilostomatida > Membraniporidae > Membranipora > Membranipora membranacea. Next base: position 12,335,666 of record OU612073.1, on the reverse strand, counting down.
GCATACAAAATTGGTTACTGTTTATAGTTTAAGTCATTGCTAGAAGTGTAATCATTACATCACCCGCATTGCAACGATGAGCATAACAGGAGCCATGTCAACATTACTAGAGGAGGATTTTGAATTTGATGAACACATACTTCATCAATTTGGGCAGAATGTTGTCAGCATAGCTCAAGGTAAGAACAATGACTGTGCATTTTCGGTATTTAATTCATCAGGTTTTGGAATGAAGTTCATTGGTTCTGGAATTAGAAAGATTTATCCTAACTTAAAAAGCCTACTGGTTTAAAACTTGTTTATAAGTAGTTGATGAGAAAAATTTCCACAGCAAGAGTGAATGATTGCTGTACTAGGCATACAATGTTAGTTTCAGACTGTTTTCACCTAAGTAGCCACCGACCATTATATTCTACCCCCAGCACAGAAGTGACATTGTGATGCGACCCTCAGCAGAAATGTCATGGATAAGTATAGTGGATAAGATAAGCTAATCATGTTCCTGTTAATTGTAGAGCACAAAATAAACTCAGTTGAAGTATTCCGAAAGCTGGATTATCAAGATCTAAACATGTTTACTTCTGACTATTCAGTATTAGTAGAGCTGCGGAGCTACTACAAGTCACTACAGGTATGGGTTAATTTTTTTTTCATAATAAGGCCTACTTGCCAATCTAACCATTGATCTAACCAAGGAGTAACAACTTGAGTAAAGAATAACTTCCGACTGATGTTTGTTGGAAATATATATACATATATTATACCTCTATAAATTAATAGGTCACAGGTCTACTCCAAAATCCCAGGTTTTGTAGTAGACCTGTGGAATAGATGTCATTTTTTCATGGTGGGTGTTTAATTCATTTGCCAGTGCAACAAACAGCTACAGTTCAAGCAAGTTCATGCCATGAATCAATGTTAAATAAGGCGCAACTGTTCACATTTCTTTCATCTGTTTGAATGCTCCAAGTAAAATAATCATACTAGTTCATCTTACTCACCTTCTTTAATTTATTATCAGTGCAACTCCTTAGGTTCCTCGTCTGTAACTGTAGTATTGTCTGAAATTATTGCTCACTAAACACTACTCTGATTAGTTCAATAGTTGATACATCCTGCTAATTGGTTCCTTAGAACAAAAAGCTCTCACAATTGGTCATGACTCTCTTTTAAAAAAAGGCACCAAAATGATTTAAGTGGTAGTTTCACTTTCCATACAAACTGAAACTACCTTGAACATAACTATTTGGGATTTCCATGTGTGGATAGTCAATGACAACGGGGATTTTCCTGACAACCAGTGCTATTTGTCAAGCAGTTAGGTACACCAATGAACTAAACTTAGTTCATTGGGTACAACCCTTTGATTATGGCTTGTCATGCAGGCTACTATGTTAACAGCTTGAACTTCACAGTGTGGAATTGACATGCACAGTTGCCTGTACTGTAATAGTAGCCTACCGTACAGACATTTTCTTGGCTCATTTCTTTCCATAAGTATAAGGTGAAACTTTTCTTGAATTAACATGCTGGAGAAGCTTATCCATAGGCACCTGAGTTACAAGCATGTATACATTGCCAATGTCTATGATCATAGAAAGTGGCAAAGTATACATGCTTGTAACTCCATATGGCTATGAGCCTATCCAACAAGTTTGTCAACTCACAATCACCAGTAGATCAATGATATGAATGATTGGAAATGTGGCCATGACTGAACAAGCAGGCACTTTTAAGCTGTTACACTCTTTGTTGATGTGAAGCTCTAACCATCTAAATCTTCCTTTAACAGACTTCCACTGTCTTACAAAAAAGAACTAGCTCACCGACTTTGACACCGAGTGGTCCTCAATCAAAACGACTGAGCACTTCAACCCCAATGGTGAGTGAATGACCCATTATGATGAGTAAAACATCTGTATGGCTGGAAAACTGTTCTGACTTTAAATTGATTGTAAACGAAACACAAGGAGTCAATCAGCCATCAAAATTTGCCTGTTTTGTGAAGACTTAACATAATCTCTAGCATTTGATCAACTTAGTGGATGACATCAATCACTGTTGGTCCAAAAGTTTGTTGACTCCCCAAGCCTGATTTGACCAAGCGTTATATACACTTTTGTCATCGGTCTCTGCCACTACAGTAACTGATACACAATGACAGAAGATGATACATATCTGTCAATAAAAATTCTTCTGTTTTCTGGAAACCCTATTCATGCTGACTTGATGGATGTTGTTGGGTTCGTTTTAGATGCCACATCTTACGAAAGACGATGAGAGTGATGATGATAATGGTTTGCAGGTATGTAACTTGTGCTATTTTCATGTTATTGATCAATGGTTGATTTTGATTAATAACTGTATGACAGAAGTGCACCACATACACCTGAAGTAATTTTGCCGAGGTTCATGTCGTCCATATTTTATAGCCACGGAAAAACAATTCCACAAAAAGCTGTGCTATTTCGGAATTTGAAGCTGGTTTGTGAAAATATTGCAATCTGACTCAAGTGACATATATTTTGCACCATAATAAACCCCTTGATATATTTGATTGATCAAACATGCTTCTGATGAACTAGAGATTGTTAGATCACAACTCAGAGCAGGGGGAGGCTATTTGATGACATGAACAACATGGAATATTTTTGTCACAAAATATTCATTCGTACAAAGTGAATTACAATCTCATATCAGGTGCATCAAATGTTCTCACAGTTATTAGCTCATTAGCCTTGGCGATTTCGGAAATTATTTATGACTGGGTGAATAGCAGTCGTAAAATTCATAGAGCTAATCGACCTCATTTATATAGTTACAATAGTCAATGATCAATTTAAACAGTTTGCCTTTGGTGGCACACACACCGATATAAATTTTTTATGCCACATGTGGCGAGTGGCAGTGTCCAGAACATTTTCCAGGGTCTTTACTTTAACAGTTTTCAAAGAGACAGTGCTCAGGTCAGGCTAATACCATTGGAGTTTATGATATTTTGAGTTTTAAATTGTCCATGAAGTGTCTCCAGTCTAGCAATCAGGATGGTCGAGCAAGGCTTGCAACTAAAAAAATACTGTGTCATCAATATGTTAGTACACAAATTATTTTGTTTGGATGTAGGTGACAAATGAAAGTATTCTCAACAGACCCAACATGAAATCAGAATCTAACACTTCAGCAGACTCAAACTCACTACTGACACATTACAGAGCATCATGGAGCATGGAGTCAGAAAGCAAAGTAAAAGTTACCAACCTTCCAACAACAACGGTGAGATAAAAGTCTTGAATCCACCCAACATTTGTTTACTTATGTCATGTATTCAAATTTTGGAAAAATTGTCTAGTTTACAATGTATTGGTGGTTATCCATTATTACTGCTGAGTTCCTGCGCTACAAGCAACACCCCCTTGTCCATCAAATCACAATTATGGTTTTATGCAAGCAGGGAGGGTGTAAGAAGCATTACAATGAATATCTGTATAAAGTTGTTTCCCCCTTGACATTAAGGGGATAACTCTGAACAGTTTGATTCTTGCCGAGATAAACGTATTGTCAAGCATAGACACTCCAGACAAAATAAACCTCTCATTATATATCAATGTAATATTTTCTGAAAGACCTTCAATGCAAGTGGTATTTCTTACAGTGCTCATCGAACGAAAGTCATAATACTGAGGCAGCTCATACTTCTAAGGTGCCCAAGACATCCCTGATTTGTCAGACTCCTCCCAGTACACCAAAGGAACCTAAAAAACCTGACTCTTTCCTGCTCTCACAGTTTGTAAGTAGTATTTTGTTCTGTTTTCGTTGAGAAAAAAACAATAACTTATGAAGATAGTCACAGGTGTTGCTAATTCCATTTTTCTTATGCTCGCTCATTATCATATTGTTTAAGCTGTGGTGTGAGTGAATAAATATATATTCGATATTGACTGTCAGTGCAGGGTTCCAACCTGTGCACTGCCTGTGTAGCTGTTGTTACTCTAGTATACAAGCAATCATATTGTGCCTATGCATAAAGGATTTTTACTGAACTTATCATTTCAAATTTCGTAGATTGTGCAATAGAAACTGCATGAGATAAAGTTATTGTTAAGAAATCACATTTTTGGTATCATTCTCGAATTCTCAGTCTAATTTAGAAAACCCATTTTCGCTTAAAGTTGATATGTGAAGGCACTAGAAAGTTACTACTATAATGATAGTATATACAAAATAGTACCCTTTTAGTACCTTCCATCTCAACTTTTGAATTGAAATCAGTGGAATCTTTGCCACTTCCTGTTGATAAACCTTTCTAAATTAGGCTAAGAACTCTAGAGTGTCACTAAAAACCTGATTCCTTCATTATACCACTGAGATTTGATTCGCCAATTCTTTATTTTCATTTTTGGTCTTCTCAAGTATCATGGGGATTTTGTTACAGTGTTCCAGTCTCCGATTAGACTTCAAAAGCATTCTCGATCCCGTCATTGTTAACTTGGAGCTGCAAAAGCTGAGGGATATCGCCAAATCGGAAGAGATGCCGAGCTGGGAGAAGCGTCACGTTCTCAACCAATCAGCAGCTTATGTGGAGAACCAAGTGTATAACAGATTCGGCACATAGTGAGTGGATATTATAACAAAAGGAAATATGTGGTTCTCAAGTAATGCCTTCCACCGCTAAAACCTGCACAAGTACCACTTAGTTTCATGAGTAAATTTTTAGGTAGACAGTAGACAATCAGAAAGTTCTGTTGTAATTTGAATTTATTGGAAACCACGAAAAGTGCAAAACAAATCGTAGAGCAAGCGACCAATATCTATTACCTTATTATCAACATGAAATATATATGTATATATATCTTTATATTTTATGTATATTATACCAGTTAATCAGAATTGTTTTTGGATAGAATCAAGCTCAATGTGGTCTAGTGCAATTGGTTAGCAAGCTTATTATCCACTGTCAGGAGATTAATTGCAGTAGTTAGTAAGGGACCTATTGGGTGAGCAATCTAACAAGTGGATTGTCCCAACTTTCAGCACCTTGGGTGTTTCTACTACCTTGTGTTTTGAGATTCTCAATCACTTTCAAACTTACAAGCATAACTCCTACTTCATTTCTTACAGTTTGATCGACAAAATGGTGAAGTCTGTGCTTGCCCGGAAATTAGTTGAATTCTTCCCATGTCTGAGTGACAAACATCCATCAAGGTCTGGCCATGTAAGTTGAGTTAAGATGATAAGTTATGTTCAGTGACAAATGTAAACAATGCACTATCACGACAACTGATAGGAGTTGTCTATAAGAAGTCAGAGGGGAGAAAACTACTGCTGTGCAATTTTAATTTTACTTTTGTCACTATTGACATATATGTAAACAGAATGATTTAATTGCCTCCCTGTATATTATTATGCAGCCAAATATGCATTTCTTTATCACAGTTTAATTGGTTCTCCTAACCTGAATGGTTATTCATTTAGTTTCTCTTCTGATTTATTTTGACACGGCATTTTATTTCTTTGTAGGAAAGTCTCTTCAGGGAATTTCCTCGTCAGGATGGGGTGCTGCACTTCCTGTTTAAAAACAGGAAGCACAGGAAGAGGCTACCTGCATCACCAAAAACCAGAGGAAATAACCCTGTAGCAATTGATGAGAATGTGATGGATGTGGACGACTACAGGATTGCAAGTAAGTCCGATGTTTTGCAAGGAAGCACATTCTATAGTGTGAATATACCATCACACTTATCTTTTAACCTTAGCCATGTTCAAACAAATTGTTTAACTTAGTTTACGGTGGTATAGGAAATGTGCACACAATCAGCCTGCAATTGATCGAATCGAATTTGTGACTGGGGAAATCAAAGAGTAAAGACCGATGTTTGTATTTTGTCTTAAGACTCAAATGCATCGTATGCAATAAAATCAGAACGATTAAATCTTTGCTCCATTATTGGCTGATTGTGTGCACATTTCTGTCCACCATAGTAATCGTAGTTTATGTGGCAATGCCAATCTATTTTCTACCTTGATATTCAACAGTTGAGGAGATGCAAGCCAGCCCCGAATATAGTACAGCTGAGGAAAAACAGATGGAAAGCACATTTAATGAGCGCAGACGATGGGTCACCACAGAACCTAACATCACGGTGACAGATGTTTTCGAAAAGTTTCCTCTCTTCATGCGGAATCCGATAGAGGTAAACATGTTATATCGAGAATTCTTACCAGAATATACTCAGTTCAGCATAAAATAGCGCAGCTTTTGCTGCGAATATTACAGGATTTGAGTACTCCCGTGGCCATATATGTGATTATCAAATCATGCTACTTAGTTAAAATCTAATAAGGCTTCTGTCTATCTTGTGTCTCAACCTGAATAGTTTTTTTCTATGTGATGCAAGGGATGCTTCTAGCTGTTGTTCGTTTCTTCATGAGTTTCATCAATGTTTGATTGATTTTGATTTTGTTGTTTGGTGATACCTGTTGGAGACAATTAGTACCCTCCGTAGAATGTTAGCACACTTAAGTTCATCCACTTACATCACTCTGAATAACATCATCCATTATCAATATGTTAAATCTCCGATATGATATACCCCAATAATGATGTGTTCAAAATGTATACTCTTCTAAAGCAATACTAGAGTTGTCTTCTCCCATAACATGAGGGGCCAACTCCCAATTGAATATGAAGAAAAAAAAAAACATCCAAATGATCAGTTGCCAAGTAACCTCAAAGCTTCAAATCCCTAGTCAGTTGATGACAGCCAAATGTCAATATGATACCACTTGATATGCAGCCACTATTTCTCAATAGTTTTCCAGTGATTAAACTGAGTTAGTTATGTTATGACTTGTGACTAGACTTCCTTTTAATTCTAGATACATAAAGAATTTGGGCGCATTCTCCCCACCGTCGACTTCGAGGAGTTTACAGGATTCGTGGAAAAGTGGCTAGAAAGAGTTGAAACTGCAGGTAAGCCAATGTTTTCCTTAAAGTGAAAACTTAGTGTACTCAATCTAGTTGCAGCCTACCAATAAATCGAATCAAAGTGTTTAGGACGACTGCTGCTCAATCGTCTATGAATGTTGAGATGCGATAGCCATATTAGTATTAAACCTTGACATGATACTTTACCAAGCACAACATTTGAGTACAACGTGGGATATGTAGTGATATCAATTTGTGTACTAGAAATGTATTTGCAGTCCGCAGTTCAGATCTTTGATGATAACCGGTTCAATTTCAATCTGTGATTACGAGTTCAAGAATTGCAGTAGACTTAGCAGCTTGTCATGAACAATCTGATGATTTTTTGCACTATAACTGAAAAATGCAGTGATCAATACCACCAAATTTATCACAACAAGCAGCTGAACCTATTGTAGTTTTCTCATTCTTAATTGGATCAAGATTGATTGAGTTACAAAAAATATGAATTGCTGGCTGCAAATCAATGATAACACCATTGCCACCAGACATTTCAATGCCGTATCTCACCCACACAGTTATATATCTCGCTGTCTCAATGCCATCCCTCCATAGTACCTGTTTCTAGAAAAATTGTGGCATCCCCTGAGGCATTGTAGTTGCTCCCATCAACCACATCAATCTATAAGTTATATTCATTTGGCTGGTAAATTCCCCGCATCAGGGTAGAGCAGATAGACATTTACAATTTGTGGTATCTCTTCCCCCCAGCCGGTTAGCTTCTAATTGACAATATTAAACATAGCTGAAAATAGCATTTCAGTGCAAGATTTATACAGACATTTTAACAATTGTCAAAATTATTGTGAGATTATCTTTTGCAATCTTCTATCTTTTAGAGAATCTCATAACGATGGTGAAGTTTCTGAGCCAGAAGGCAAAGCCGGAGACAGACTTGATCTTGGAGGCTGACCCTGTCAGCAGTGCGCTGTGCACTAAAGTGCCAGTGCTCACATACTTCAGCCGGAAGGTCTCTGTTGTGGTGCCTGGAGGCTCAGTCCTCAAGGCAAGGACCATGGCCGAGGCAGTCCGGCTGTTGTTTATGCTGTTCTGGGTATGTAACATCGAATACCCAGACAGCATAAAATCTTTTTATGGAGTACTTGACAAATTTTGTCGGATCATTTATAAAAAAAGAGTAAATCTGGGCCAACGTGCGAGAGATGCGGCGTGCCGTGTAATGAGAGAATCCATCTAATTAAAAATCTAACATTTTAAATATTTTTTATAATCCACTTTTAAATTTTTTAATCCGAATTTTCTCACATAATACACAAATTTTATTCCCAAAATGGCTGCTAACCAGCAGTTGTATTTTTTACTCAGGCATTGTTTTTATACATTTTATAGCCCTAAAATACCTTCTTTTGTTACGAAATCTCTTATTTTTACTTCTTTCTTTTCATATTCATACTCAATTTTGATAAAAAATAAAGCAAGTGTGAACTACAAATAATTTATCGTATAATATTTTGCACTACATGGAAGCAGAAAAGTAAACAGACAAATCGAGGTCTCAATCATCTCCTACTTGACTCGAACACATCATATAGAAAGTTACTCTGAAACCTCCAGCCTAACAAATTACACTCAAGAGTGGTTTGGTAGTGAAACCACGATACTATTGGAGTGACCATTCTTTGTAATCCTTATGAAACCAGTGTTATTACATTACACATTTGTTGGTTTCTAATCAACACACAGTATTTTAGTTTCAATTATGAACTAGTATCAAAATGAAACTACCGTGCGATTATAGAACATCAATTAGTGTATACACATAATTAGCAATTGAGACAGTTTTGAAACCACCGTGCGATTATATTAGTACTATTGTGCATTTGTTTACATTGGGCCATTGACTAGCCTGGACTGGGTACAATGATGACCTAGCATTAAAATGAAACCACCGTGCGATTAAATACAATACAGTACCAATTAAGTTTGATACTGCATTGAAACCACGGTGGCACCCGTTGGGGCGAAACCACCGTGGTATGTAAAAAGTTTCAATATTAAACCAAAATTTATGAGTGTGTATAGTCAGGACTGGCTGACCGATATACCCTGTTTACCAATTCAGCTAGAGTTAACATTCCTATAGAATGTCTATAGAATATAATTCATGTAATTGTTTCTTTTTTTGTAGATCTCCGTTCACTGCTTACAGGAAGAGAAGGTAATTTTCATCTCACTTCATTTTGCTATAGTAATGTAGCCAATGTGTTGGCTCTGATTGGTGGGTGGGACTGGGGATAAGACCCACCCACCAATCAGAGCCAACACATAGGATAATAGCAAGGAGTAACAGGAGTAATAGGGGCTGTTACTCCTTGCTAATAGTAATGTCTTGTCTATGGATTCATTGCTAAATTGTACTTATATGCTCAGATTCAAGGTTCATGTCCAAGGGCAGCATGGGGACTAATTGTGGCGTCGCCGTCTCCCGTGATAAATTGACATTAAGTAACATAGGCATAATAAATACAAAATACTCAACAAATCAGGATAACAACAAGCAGACAGCAAATTTAATAATGCACATTGTACAGAGAGTACAGCTGCGCTAGATTAAAGTGAGAAAATATACAATTTAGTTCTTCCTTCTTCACTTGTTTGTTGATTACGTTTTTGTTGATTACAAGTCAATTATTTTTATGAACTTAACCCACTAAGTGTGGCCAGGTGTAGTTAACCTAAAACTAACTCCCAATACATGACAGTCATAGAATATTCTACTAATTTCAGGTGCGCCTGGTGCACCAGGAAGAGATGGGCGTCCTGGTTCTAATGGAATTGCAGGATCCCCAGGTAAGACTTGTTTATTGCCATGTATTAATTGCTGTAGACAATTTTGATTCAAGACCAGATAAAATCTATAGCATTACTCTTGCTTATCACATCCTGATTCATACCTCACTCATTTCTAATGTAGGTAGAGATGGTCGTGATGGATCAGATGGAAGAACAGGTGCCGCAGGCTCCCCTGGCTACCGCGGTTCACCAGGTGCTGCTGGAGCACCAGGCCCTGCAGGGTCACCTGGAAACTCTTCAGAATCTGGCACAGTGTACACAAGGTGGGGGAGGAAAACATGCGCTGGAGGAGCAGCTCTTATCTATGAAGGTGAGCAAGTCCTGTACCATAACATAATGATATTCACACTTAATTGTCCATCAATACAGGGGTGAAAATAAGTAGTACCGCTAGGGTGAATTCACTGGAATTAAAAATCTATTTCAAGGAACTCAAATCTATCGCTCTCCTATGAAAATCAAACAATAAGCAACAAGCAGATTTGATCAATATAGTTTGGAACACTTACTGTTAGGCTATGGAAATGAGCAATCCTGGAAGCTCCAGCAAATTGAGCAAATATGTAAACTGGTGGTGGGTTGGCTGTTATTGGCACTTTTGTAATAGTAAATAGTTCATACTACATGCTCCATACTCAACCGGGCCATATTATATCATATCACAGCATTCTTGCTCAGGATATTGTCATCAAGGTAGATGAGTCGTTCTGCTTTTGCACATTCCTAATCAAAAGGTCTAAGGAAAACATTTGTGGAAATTTATATTCAGGTTTTGCTGCTGGGACATATGTTAGCAAGACTGGAGGGGGAGTGAACTATCAGTGCCTTCCTCTGAGCCCTGACCATGACTCCTATGCAACATCGGGTACAGTCAGCATTATAAGTGGTGTAGAATATGAATCTAGTCTCAATGGAGGGGCGTTCACCAGTGGAGCTCTTAATCAGAATGTACCTTGCGCTCGTTGCCTCACTCAAAGAACTGCAGTTATGATGTACCCCGCAAAGACAAGATGTCCAACTGGCTGGAATGAAGAATATGAAGGTTAGACTTTAAATGTATCATTTTCTCAAATTGGTTGTTTCAGCAAATTTACCAATCATAGAAGTCATCTCAGAGCAGCCAAATCACCTTGCCTAGCATTGCTCCATCCAATTTATATACATATATCATCAAGTCCATTTATTGAAATGAGTTACCGTCTGCTCTACATGTTGACTTTTAGGTTACCTGATGTCTGGATATTATAGCAGCCCCCACCCGACTACATATGAGTGCGTGGATAAAAGTCCCGAGTATGTTTCCGGGCAAAGTACCAATTACAATGGCGCACACTTTTACATGATCAAACCAGACTGCAGCACAACAGGAACGATCGGACTTTGTGGACCTTACTCAAGCAGCAACCATCTGTTATGTGTTGTTTGCTCAAAGTAGTGACAGAGGTAATGTAGCGCAAGATAAACAGTATTCTACAAAACTCAATAGTTCATGTGAGGTGTAATAGTAAAGTCTGTATTTTTAATCCAAACTCGTTAATGCTGAGCTGAAATAATAGGAAATTTGGGTTTAAGTCTTGATACCATCACCTCTCCATAGTCTCAATCTCTTCTTTAATGTACCAATTTGACCTAACCGTTCCACCCCTAGTCCTTATAATTGTTATGAACTGGCTCAATGATAAACTTAACTCGTAAATAATAATTTTGGAACACACTGCACCACACATGTAGCACAAACTAAATCCATGTTGTGTTGATATTTTCAATCATTATTTTTCAGGTCACATGATGATGATTCTCCTTCACACCGGACAAGTACATTGACACTGACCACTGAACTGACAAAATATATTATCTGCAATCTATTCCTAATTATACTATTGTGAACTGTTTTCTTTGATACAAAAAAATTAACTCTGTGTTTTTCAAACAATATTACTTCAATTAAACTTTACAGCACCCTATCAGCCTTGCAAGATTTGATGGCAACCCTGTTGCATGTAACATAAATAGACAGATTGAACTATCTCAACTGAATTGATTTGTCTGACCTTGATCTTTTTAAAATATGACAAGGTATATTCCCCAGAGCTTTGGGTTCCAACACTAAGGATGAGAAAGGACATTAATTCTCACCTCACCTTTCTCACCTAGTCTGCCGTGTTCCGGGATGGGTGGCGGTCCTGCAGGGCACCAAGTTCTATCAGAGAAAGGACATTAATACTCGGTATCAAATATCTATAAAATTAGTCAGGGGCTAAAGTCTGCAACCTGTTGCTTGAAAGAGTAGGTTCTCTCCGATTTAAATCATTCAAGGTCTTAAATTCGGTAGCATTTTATCTCTGTCTGCTCGTTCTGAATTAAAACAGAGGTCACAACATCCGTAAAAACTTAAGTGCGGTGAGCAATACCTTCATATGTAGCATCTCTACCCACAGGGCATAATAACCTACCAGATGATCGTATTCTTTGATTTAAATTTAGCAGCCAAGTCAAGTTCACAGGATAAAACACATAGTGAAAGTTGAATTTTGAGCACTCTTTTATTGTGTTTCTATTAAAAATATCCTCTCATTAGTTGAATTGATAGAGCCCCGTGTTTTTTTTACTTCAGTATTTTAGCCACATTTCATCACAACATCACAGAAGGAATCTATTCCTCAGTGCATGTCTGATGGTCAATGTCTTCAGCATATTTTTACAAACAGTCTGTGCTGGATGGTGTTACCAGATTGAAATTAGAGTTTTAGTGTGACAGTTGAAATACTGATTAGTAGTCAGAACACTGATTGTCAGACGGTCTTTGCTTGATTAGAATGGTCGAAAGAACAGTTTATTTTGTCAGATTGGACTGATTATAATTTAGAAGGATGGTCTTGGTCTTATTGATGAGCAGGCAGAAAAAAATCTCTGACGGACAAACATGCAAACATGGGCTGTAATTCTCCGCATCATATCTCTGATATTAAGAGCTTGTTTAAACTGTTACTCATCTTGATAAACACCCTGTGATCTTAGATATATCTTATGAAAATTTTTTCTCAATTACCCCTGTCCCCCATCTACAAAGACTTTGAAACACCTTGTAAGCTCGGCATATAATTCATTTCAATTCGAGTCAATCTAGTCCCCTTAGTCATGACTTACCATCGCAATATCAATGAAATGTCTCAATCTCTGATGACTTCAGATACCACTCACTTATTTTATCACAGTAACTAACATCCCAAGAATGATTTGAAGTTTTAAGTCATGTATTTGCTTTCCTTTACACAATAAAGCTAAGCATAAAAAAACATCATTTGGAAGTATATTTTGAACTCACATCATTGAACTAATGGAAATAAATTAATGAACTGAATTTAAGTTCATTGCTCACATCGGTATGCAGCTTGGCAACAGAAAAAACCTGTTATTGTGGTAATGTGAAAAATTGCCAGAAATATGATAATTTTTAAGCCTGCTCCTGACCTTAAACTGCTGAAGCGTAACTGATGAAATTCCCGCAAATTGAAAGGGATAGTCTTAATTTTTCAGGAATTTTGATGAGATGATAAAATTAAAATAAAAGCAAACAGTACAAGTAATTTTTCAAATACAAGTATAGTTTAAGCTCTCAAACTCTGCCGGGATAGCTAGGAGAAGCGTCAAATACTTTGGGTGAGGGAAGTTGGTGATAAAACAACGCTAAAACCAGCTATTGTACTTTGAAGAGAATCAAATCATCAAAAACTAATATCCACATGCCGCTATTATTTGTCCAAAATAACACATCAAATCGCTTCAACTGCCATCTTGAGTTGATCACTGTGATTTGTTGAACCTGTCTCAGTTTTTACCTCCTTTGAAACGAGAATAGTGCTTCCTTGATTGAGATTTTCAAGAAACTTCTCGAATGTCTCTATATAAGGTTTCAGACTAGTCTTCTTGTAGCTGTGTAGGTGACCTCCACCCTTCCACGCAGCAAATTCCTAGGTTAGGTCATGTAATGTGGGCGCCTGAAGTACAAAAAACAATAAACACCATTAACTTCTCATTGGTGAAACTGCTTGAATCTGAATTAAATATATACATTTTTGATTTGTCTTCCCATTTTGAAAGAGAAGACAATTCTACAACACTATTCTATAACTGAGATTCGTAATACACATGGATATGGAGATATTCCATAAAAAAACCTATGAACTTATAACATTGTAAGAACCACGCTCCATCTGAGTCCACATTGCAAGCCTATATATAGTATGTTATACAAAATCAAATTTACAATCTAATAGACTAATGTTAATATAAATACTTAGTATTTTTTATGTTTATGCCAACAACAATATCGACAAGCTTTCACGTCACATTTTTACAACTCTCAATGGTTTTCTTAGTTGATTCACTTTATTTTTCATTGCTTATGATCAGTTAGTGGTATTAGAATTTGATTTATATACATCATCAACGTACCTTGAATGGATTGAATGTGTCGACTTGTGAGACATCTATAGGTACACACACCCTGCCAGTCTTAAGATGTACACACAGGGGAGATTTTAGTAGATGGTTAACACCTTTACTGACGTTCACATCTAGACGAGGATACATATACTGTAACATTATCTCCTTCATCTTAAACAGAATCGAATGTTGATGAAATATAGCATTCTTTTATAAGAGGGGAGGGGGGTGGGGACTCTCAATCGTTCACTGATCATTCCTTCATCTAAAACATGATCAGATATTGTAATATTGATGAAATATTGCATTCCTAGATATAAGATTGGGGTCTTTCCATTGTTCACTGATTGGCTCTTGCTTTGAAAATGAGATCTGCCCAAGGAGGTTGATTACAGATTACAGATTTATTTGCATTCAACTGATGAAATACCTTGGGGTATCAATAAAACAGTTGGCGTTATGAGATATTTGCTATTAGATATCTGACTACTTGGTGTCACTATAAATGAATCAAACATTTTCAAACACCGTCGGTCTGCCCACAACGACAACAGTAGTCTCATCTCAGATATAGTTTTTTATTTTTCAAATTGGAAATAAAAAACTATATCATAAACTGAAAAGAAATGTTAGCACAGCAATAAAAAAATCCAAACAAGAATATTCTGCCAAAATACAGCAGCACCTAGTAAACGAACCTGCCAGAGCGTGGAACGATATTAAAAAACTCAGCGGATTACCTACAAACGACACAACCCCTTCTACAAGCAAAGACTTCAAACCAAATGAGCTCAACAACTTCTTCTGCCGTTTTGAAAAACCAGACATTAGCCAACAATTGTAGATTCAACAAAAGTGCAAGCAGCTGTTTTTGAAATTAACGACGACACAGTCTTAAAGCAACTGAAATCTCTAAATCCTCGCAAAGGGCCAGATGGAGTCATACCTAAAGTCTTGAAACTTTGTGCCTACCAACTAGCACCAGTCATTACCAAACTATTCACATGCTCTATCAAAAACCATATGACACCAACACTCTGGAAAACAGCTATTATTAAACCTATACCAAAAGTTAACAAACTTACTCAGCTGAAAGATTACCGAACCAATAGCTCGTACTAGCTGCTTATGTGAAGATCCTGGAAAGACTCATCAAATATTATGTAACACAACACACACCAATGGACCCATACCAATTTGCATACAGAAATAATCGATCAACTCAAGACGCAGTTATGTGCCTCACAACATCCATAACCAACTTCATTGATAAAGCCCAGACAAACTACGCTCGCTTTCTCTTCCTCGATTTTTCATCAGCCTTCAATACAATTAGAGTAGAATATTTAATCCCATCACTGCAACACCTCGACTCAAACATTACAAAATGGATTATAAGCTTTCTCAGTAATCGCAGAGAACAAACAATATCTATTAATAATAACTTACTCTCAGATACACTCATTACCAACACTGGCACCCCACAAGGATCTGTACTAAGCCCTCTATTGTTTTCATTTGTATACTGATGGAATTAGATCTAGATGTCAGAACTTTCATGTCTTAAAATATGCGGATGATACTTGTTTAATTGGACTCATAGGTAATTCCTCTGATTTAGATGGTTATTTTTCTGAAGTAAATAGAATAGCTAATCAATGCTCAGATCTGGACTTATTTTCAACTAAACGTGAAAGACCTGTCAGCCCTAGCCTCTTACTTAATGGATCAGTTATTTCTTTCTGTGAGACTACTAAATATCTTGGTGTTGAGATTGACCAGAAGCTTAGATTTGAAGCCCACATCCAAAATGTTGTTCGCTCGGATTACAACTTAATTATGATCTCGACACTCTAGTTAACACTCATTTAAAAAATCGTGTAATGCAGATATTCACTGATGACGAACACTTTATCCATAACTACCTCAAATGATGCCCCTCAGGTCGGCTTAGACACCCTAAATACCGCACTGCCTTGGGCAAAGACTGCTTTTTGAGACACACGTGCATTTATATTAATATTACAACTTTTTAACTAATTTTTAATAATACTATTTTTGCATGAAGGCAACTTCATTATTTTTTAGCAGAGTACGTCTACCAGCAACCTTATTCTCACAACTTTTACAGTTAGTGATAGAATACAAATCAATCAATCAATCAATCTGCTCACTGATCAAACACTCACATTATGAGGTAGTAAGTTGAGAGGAGCACTAGTAGCTGTAGACCCCTGCTCATCCATTCTCCTTAAGAATATAGCCTTGAGACACTCCCATCTTAGCTTCGTCGTATCTCCTAAATCTCCAACCTCATCTATATTTTTCAGAACCAACTCATCTGTTATAAGACCTAAACAAAAGAGAGCATATCAACCTCAAACAGCCGTGTAATAGTGGAATAGCATAAGTGTTGAATTCAGCTAGATTATGATGAAGATGCATGAGAAGGAAGTAACTCTAGTAAGAGGTCTCTTTGTACAGACCCACTACTCCAGACAAGTAAATACTAGCCAGAGTTTTTTCCTATAAATTAGGTCTTTTTTGACCGTCTTATATAAGTTTAGTTTTGCCAGTTGAACGGTGACTTAATGTTAGCTAGCTTGGATGAGAGTTTATATGATGTAAGAAGATGGAGTCCATGTTAGCTACTTAGTTACTCCCCTGGTTATGCTAAGAGTAGCCAACTCCTTGGATTATTAGCTGCCTACTACTCTACAGCTTATTAATTGCCAGTGGTAAAATCAGTACTTGATAAAAAATCTGATTTATTTTAAGTACATAAGTGACTTGTCATGGAATCTTTCGGAAATATCAATTCTAAAGTGCTAGGTGAATTTTCCGGCTGGTGGTAAGTTTTATTTAAATGGCAAAATTGAAGCTCTCATACAAAGTCTGTAAAGGCAATGAACTCACTCTCCCAGGAGAGGGAGTTCATTGGTAAAGGCAACGATCATAATTTCAAATATATTAAAAGTCATGCTGTAGAAAATTATTGATACCTTTCACTGTCTCCCATCTTTCCTCCGTACTGAGCAGGTCTTGTTTGTTAACCACATAGTCATCAAAATACTTGGCTATGATAACCAGTGATTTACGTATTGACGAGTGGATATTGTTATACTTGAGAGTTACTTTCTTTTTCTGTAAAAATGATGATAGAACTCACACAAATTGAATAAGAGATGGCAACGGTGCTGCTTGGAAGTCAAGATTTCAGTCTCATCGCAGCTTATTTTAAGGAAACAACGTAGAAAGCAAATCAAACACAACTGTTTGACAGTTCAGGACAGAACCATCAACATGCCCATCGTCTTGATTACATGCAATTGAAATCATCGATATGATGCTGAAGTAATTCAATCTGTAGTAAATGAATAAAACAGACATGAGAGTTGCACTATATCTGAAGTTGAGGTGAGAGACACTAGGGAGGCTGTAAAATTTATAGACCGACCATTTGTTCTGAGCCTACATCGGAAATGATATTTTGAGGTGCTTGTTGTTTAACACATTGTTGCACACTCATGAATTAGAGCAGAGAAATTGTCAGATTATAATATGAATATGGATGATGTTGTTCATCCAAATCTTCAAAGGAAACTCCAACTTATTAATAGATCATGTATGACAGAAACGTGTGTTGACAGCACGCACCTTACTAAGGACTAAATTATAGCGTTTCTTATAGGCGGAGTAAGGAATAGAACTTTCTTAACATGAGAGCCGTTGCTTCCTTAACTCGTTTGCAATTTCACACTTGATCAAGGTAACACTTCTTCATATATCTATTGTTCATTATTGTTATTTTCCTCCTCGTGGTCTCAGATGGTCTTGTAGTTAGATATCAACCAGATACCATCATCATCATTGAAGCAGAGAGTGTTATCCTCTCTTGAGTACAGGAACTGGGACCAATAGTACACATGCCGCACCCTATACCCACGCCCGCCGGGTCTTGGAAACCTGCCTACTCCTTATATCGAAGAGGCAGTGGGGGTTCCTTTTACTCTGAGTGGGGTGTCCAAATACACAGTGGACCTCCGGTATTTTTAGTCCCGTTCATCAAGGAAATTGCTAGGATGAATAGTGTGCCAGTACCAAATCAGAAATGACAGCCGGCGCCAGGAATTGAACCTGGACCTCAAAGATCACAAGCCCGTACCCTTAACCATCAGACCACTTATGACTCCTGATCTCGCTATCATACATCTGTACAAGTGTCATAACCCACGTCTATTGAAGCTACAGTAGCACTTTTGGGATCGTGATACTTTCTGGGAAAAAAATCCCAATTATCATATTTTCAAAGATTTCCCCCACTTCAGGGCACCATGATCTGAAGTTTGAGCATTTCATACATATTTATGTGTCATAAAGCGATAAAGAGGGGACAACCTTAGTTGTTAAGAAATGTTAGGGAATTTTCATTTTTGTAAAGCAAATGGTTTATATAGCTAGGTGTGATGTTATACAATATTCTGTAAAATATATAAGGAGACAAGGAAGTGACAATATTGTTGAAGTACGACATAAGAAAAAAGTACTTGATAAGAGAGGGGCAGTATGGATTGGGTATACTCAGTCTTAATGTTAAATATTTGAATCCAATTATTTTAGCCAAAACAATTCAACTCCCCGCTCACTATGCATATTGCACCTTTGATAATGTCGCTCCTAGTTTCAATTCTATATTCAGGATTACTGTTTCAGCTTCATTGTACCCGGTAGTGATATCTGTACAAAGTGGGTTGTTAGACATCAATCGATGCTCAAAACTAGTTATTGAAATGAGAATGTTTTAGGTAATGAGAACTCCCCAAGGGCAAAGAATTGCCAGTCGAACTATTGGTAGGCATTTATTCGAGTTTGTGGTACTCTGATTTATGCATCATCAACGTATACAAAACATCATAATCTAGCAATGCATAGCAAATTATCTAAGATAATAGACTTTTAAGCTGCAAGATGTTTACGTGATAACTTGCGGACAATGCAATAGAACTAGACCTTGCTTTTCTTACACTACTCATGTTTTCTATAGCAATCAAGGTTATGCATTCATTGAATTATATTTGTTCACTTTTAGTTCAAGGCCTGTTATTCTTTATGTCCTTGTGTCCATGTGCTTTGTGAGCATCTTAATGAAGGACAATAGTACTAATGTAATCCTCCTAGACACTCAGCATACAGAAATGAAAATAACAGTTAGCTCATACAAGTTCAGATTATCCCAGTCCAAAGAACCTTCCCATTTCATTTGCCACCTAGTTGAACAGATCAGTCCAAATGTAACAGAAAACAGCCTGTTCAGTAAATATCTGGTCTCGAAAAATCTTATGTGATTCATTTCTGTCGCAATTTGCTGTTGCCAATTTCTTTTTATGAAGGTATTTTTTTATCAACTTGTAATGCATGCTTCATAATGATCTGTATCACCTGTTACAAATTTTAGCAGCAAAATAAATTCTCACAAATTCTCTTTCATATTTATTATCATAACCTAGGGAAGTGAAGTATTTACAGGGGGAAAGTTTTCAATTTCGCCATTGCTTAAAATATCAAAAGTCACTGTCAGACTAGATTAATTTAGCTCTAGTTATATTTAACTCCCCAAAGCCATGATCTGAGCTGGAAGATTGTCGACAGAAAACTTCAGCAGAGCATGTTGAATTTACAATGCTTCTTGCTTATATCCAATAACAGCAGTTCTTTGATTCAAATTTTAAAATGATCATAGAACTGGAATGTTAAAAGGTTACTGACATCAAAATTTTAGCTGTGTGCATCCCTTTCACTTCAAAACTATTCGGTAAATGTAAGTCAGGTTGTGGTATAAGTTTCACATTGAACACTGTTGTATGATCGGATTGGAACATCGGGTGAAGAAATCTGAAAATTCAAGGCCAATAACAATAACCTACCAGTTTCAAACCATAAATAAAAAGACAGGAAGCGATGTAAGTATTAAAGTTATTACTGAATTTGTCTGTTGCCGAATATCTGATAGGCGTCAAGAAAAGGACATCAGAGAGATCCTTGAAAATGTTGTCAAGCCAAAACAAAAGAAAGCACTTCCTCCACTGATGGGCACAATAATAATTTATGAAGGTTACCTTGCCGATCAAATCTTTTGTTCATCGTGTTTTGTCCTTCAACTTGGGTTATTTTTGGCCTCAGCTGTCCTTGCAGACTTCCTGATGATGTGTACCTATAAGTTCATAAGTCACATAAGTTTGATTTAACCCTGAAAACATTACATTGAGCGAGCCTTTACTTATTTTTATTATTCTAACAGAGCACTGCAAAAAAGATGATTTCATCATGAAATATTGCTACATTATATATACCTTTTTTATTTTAGAGTTTAATTAAACTTTCAACTCCACAAAAAGCTTTTTATATGATATACTCATAGCTCTCCATACTCTCTTATACCTGACCATACTCGTTCAATTGACTTATGTGCTAATGGCTCTTATAACTTCATGAAAGCAGATGCTCCAGAAGGAGTTAGGCCATGCCTCACCAGAAATTTTTTTCGGGGTTTCTCAATCTACATGATCAAAGAAGTTTACACCAAAAATTTGACAATGTTACGCCATGACGTAACGTCATTGCGCGACACTGAATTTCAGCAACATATCAAAACTTATAGTTACTGTTGACTATTACTAATTTGTGGAGCAATAATTGCATTTAGTACATAAAAAATACCCCTATATCATGCAGCCAAAACAACAATATATAGTTCAATGTGTCATTTGCCTTAAAAAAATGACATTCAAATTCACATACGACAGCTAAACCATTAGTGTTGACAGTGCCATAAAAAGTGAACTGTGTCAACTGTTGGCTAAGGTGGACAAATGTGATAACCTTATTGCCCTCACTTACCCAGTGCTGACCAGTATTGATTAAAAATAAATGATGCGCCAGCTTGCAATTTTGAATTATCTTACTCCTAAATTGGTCAAAATTTTGACCAAAATGTACTTGGTCTTGAAAAAACGAGAAGTAAAATTATCTGAAAACAGTATTTAGACTGAAGTATTTTCTGCTAGGGGCATCCTCTAAGCTCTTGGTGAGGGCAATAAGCATTTGTTGTGCACCTAATAAAACTTTCGTGTTGGAGAAGGGGTATAATAAGAATGCCTATCACACAGTCTTCACGAGTCAGGCTGATAACCCAATATTCATTTTGCCCAGCTAACTTCGAGTAAAATATATGTTGAGTGATCAATGGCATGGGAATTACCTACCAACATATCCTTTATGTAATCCCAAGTTTTGATTCAGCAGGTCTACTTGTTGAATTGAAATAAATACCTCATATATTCAGTGGAAAATCTAACCATTCATGAATTTTTGCCTGCAATGTTTCTGTACTAGATTTAGCGTAGTAATATAAATCTCTGAAATCAAGTCATGTTTAATGTATTATGCAACAGTTCACAAGCTGGCATATTAATTCCTGTCTGTTGTTATAGAACTTTCCTTCTCTAGTACTTAAAATGCATGTCAAGGATTGCTTCTATGATTTATCATCACAAATTAATTTTTCTGGAACCTCTATATGCTGTCTTTATGCTGGTTTGATATGAATAAATGGTTGGGAGGCGTCTGAGTCAGGTGCTCGTAATTATTGACAGCTCCTATTCATTTGCATGGGCACCTGTGGCTTTAATTTTTATATTGCAATCACAATTATATGAAATTAAAATAAAGAGGATTTGAAAATTGCTAAACTAGGAACAGCTATACAATTAGAATGAAATTTCATTTTTTTATTGTTTTCACATGGTCTTATTTGCTTCATACATTGATCGGTGGTTGATAAAGTTCATAATAATAAAAATCCAGAAATCTGGACCAGTAGTTCTCAAGTTAATATCCTAGGCGACACATGACCTTGACCTTGACCTGCCACACAGCCAAATGTGTGCTTATAGAATTCTGTGTAGCTCAAAACTAATAAAATGAGGCTGCAGTATCGGAATTGTCACCTAATGAGCAAATAATTCGCACAAACTGCTCGTCAAAATGAGGGTATGAAATTAATTATCTACAGCATCTGGTGACGTAGTTACCGTCTTACTAGTGCACACTGTACAGTCATAAGCTGGTGCGTAGATTTCATGCCCTGATTTTGGAGATCAGTTTGTGCAAGTAATTTGTCCATTAGGTGACAATTATGAGATTTAAGTCTCAATTAATTATCTTGGAGCTATGCAGAATTCAATGAGCACAAATTTGCATGAGTGGCAGCAGTAGTTTAAGTCGATCAATAATTGCGATAATAAGGAACCTCCACTAGAAATTTTAGTACTGAAAAAAAATAGTGGAAAGGGTGAGATAGCATTAAGTCTGAAAATATGTCAATTACGGCCCAAATAAGAAAGACTACTATTTATTAGGCTCATCTGATTATGTTTACATCATAAGATTGTTGAGGCATGGTTTTAAGATCATATTGTTTGTAAAAAATAAAAAAAATGATATACAATTTAGTCTTGCTTTCAATATTTGACCCAGATATAATGGCGCACAATGCTCATTTATCTCATGGTTCTCTAGGTTCTCTACACATAAAAATATGTCAGTACAATTGAAATTATCTTGAATTGGTGCACAAAGAAAACAAAGAAAACAAAATTCAGCAAATCAATAAACCCATATTGTGTGCATCATACTAGGTGTGAGCACAAGTTTATACTGATGACCCTATGTTATTAAGCCCTGAAGATTAAACTCCATTTGCAAAATCACTTTTTACGCTGGCATCAACCAAACAGAAGCTTACCCACAATAATTGTGTTTGGTGTCTTGTTGAATAACCACTACACTATCTTCATTACCAACAATCAGCCTCGTGTCAAAGCAAGGTCAGAGCAGCAGTGTCCTTGATATAACAAGGATACTGCCGCTCTGACTTGACCTTGACAGGAGGCTGCTCAAGCCCAATGCCAATGATCAAGGCCTTGCCAAAATAGGTAGCCTGAGGTCCAAAAAAGTCAGGTTTGTGCAACTGTATAACTGATAAATAATTTTTCAAAACCTTGGGCTTGGGTCACAAAGCTCAAGGTATAAAAGTGGCTCTCCCTATCACCAGAACACAATTGTCCGAACTAACAGTCAACAGGACTGACTGAAGACGATGGAGAATACTATGAGATACAGGTGAGGAATATTATCTGAGCATAGTTCATTATCCTATTATTTTCTAGTGGAATGTATTCATCTTTTTTTAGATTTATCCTTTTGTATCCTTTTTTGTTCACAAAATAGCTTTCTGTTTACTTTTTTGCGTAACTCCGGATCCCTATGCACTGACATTTTTACACAATAAAGTGCCAAATTAAAATTTCCATAATGTTTCCATAACTGTTCATAAATTATAACATTTTGTAGCTTTGTGGTGTTGGTTTTGATTTGGTGTGGAGTAGCACTGGGAAAAAATGCACCTGAAAAGTCTGAAAGCATGGAGAAACGAGTTGCAGAACTTGAGGCCTTGACTGAGAAACAGAGGGCGCTTCTGGAAAAGCTCTTAAAAGCTGTGAGTAAAATGATGAAATATCTTTGATTTTTTTATGACTTACAAAAGAAGAGAAGAGATATCCATTTTTGAAACACATATGGCAAATTAAATTGAACCTTATATTCAGATCTCCAATTACTAACATAGAAATCTTAACATATATGTTCAAAATTAACAACGCGCATAATTAGTGGTGACCTCATTTCTATTCGAATTACTGGCCATTATGTACTATGTAAAGCGGTCTGCGAATCAGCCAGAAACCCTGAGCTAGATACGAGAGTTAAAAAGACTAGCTTAACTCATGACACAAGATGGAACACATCAAACTGACAATTTTGAATTCTTTGTTTGGTTGATAGATCATTGTAATAAAGTTGAGGAGGTTAGAATTATAGATGTCTGTTATTAGCCCTCCTCCCGCCTCCTCCACTACCTTCTGTTAATTATTTGCTTCTTCAACAGAAAAGCTTAATTTGGTTGTCATTTGTGAATTAACAGATAATCGATATTCCTGTTAGCTCACTAAAAATTGGCTAAGTTATTTAGAACAAAATGTATTTGGAGCAGGCTTCTTCTTTTGAGCAACATGATATTTGTTCTTAACAAACTATTATTATTTTAACAAGAATAGGCACGAGGCAATTAACAGTATCTGCCAGATGCCATTTCTTTTTTTGATGATGTGATGTTAGTTTTTGAGTTTAACCGAAACTCTGTTGCATCACTGCCAACTGTTTCTTACAGCTTATGGTCAAACCTGATGACACTGCTGAAGAAAAAGCAAGCAAAAGTACAGGAAAGTCTGTGGGAGATGCTATTTCTGCTCTATCATTAGATGGTTTGTTTTCATCCTATTTATTCTTAAATTAAAATTAATAGCTAATCAATTAATAAAATTAAACCCTTGAATTCAAGCAAGCTCTCCACCCCTTCCTTCCTTAAAACAAAGTATAGTCAGGACACGCTGACCGATATACCCTGTTTACCAATTCAGCTAGAGTTAACATTCCTAGAATGTCTATAGAATATAATTCATGTAATTGTTTCTTTTTTTGTAGATCTCCGTTCACTGCTTACAGGAAGAGAAGGTAATTTTCATTTCTCTTCATTTTGCTATAGTAATGTAGCCAATGTGTTGGCTCTGATTGGTGGGTGGGGACAGGGGATAAGACTCACCCACCAATCAGAGCCAGTCTTGTCTATGGATTCATTGCTAAATTGTACATATTTGCTCACATTCAAGATTCATGTCCAAGGGCAGCATGGGGACTTATTGTGGCGTCGCCGTCTCCCGTGATAAATTGACATTAAGTAACATAGGCATAATAAATACAAAATACTCAACAAATCAGGATAACAACAAGCAGACAGCAAATTTAATAATGCACATTGTACAGAGAGTACAGCTGCGCTAGATAAAAGTGAGAAAATATACAACTTAGTTCTTCTTTCTTCACTTGTTTGTTGATTACTTTTTTGTTGATTGTCGATTATTTTTATGAACTTATCCCACTAAGTGTGGCCAGGTGTAGTTAACCTAATACTAACTCCTAATACATGACAGTCATAGAATATTCTACTACTTTCAGGTGCGCCTGGTGCACCAGGAAGAGATGGGCGTCCTGGTTCTAATGGAATTGCAGGATCCCCAGGTAAGACTTGTTTATTGCCATTTTCTACAATGTATTAATTGCTGTAGACAATTTCGATTCAAGACCAGATAAAATCTATAGCATTACTCATGCTTATCACATCCTGATTCATACCTCACTCATTTCTAATGTAGGTAGAGATGGTCGTGATGGATCAGATGGAAGAACAGGTGCCGCAGGCTCCCCTGGCTACCGCGGTTCACCAGGCGCTGCTGGAGCACCAGGCCCTGCAGGGTTACCTGGAAACTCTTCAGAATCTGGCACAGTGTACACAAGGTGGGGGAGGAAAACATGCGCTGGTGGAGCAGCTCTTATCTATGAAGGTGAGCAAGTCCTGTACCATAACATAATGATATTCATACTTAATTGTCCATCAATACAGGGGTAAAAATAAGTAGTCCCGCTAGGGTGAATTTACTGGAATTAAAAATCTATTTCAAGGAACTCACATCTATCGCTCTCCTATGAAAATCAAACAATAAGCAACAAGCAGATTTTATCAATATAGTTCAGAGCACTTACTGTTAGGCTATGGACATGAGCAATCCTGGAAGCTCCAGTAAATTGAGCATATATGTAAACTGGTGGTGGGTTGGCTGTTATTGGCACTTTTGTAATAGTAAATAGTTCATACTACATGCTCCATACTCAACCGGGCCATATTATATCATATCACAGCATTCTTGCTCAGGATATTGTCATCAAGGTAGATGAGTCAATCGGCTTTTGCACATTCCTAATCACAAGGACTAAGAAAACTTTTGTGCAATTTTATATTCAGGTTTTGCTGCCGGGACATATTATAGCAACACTGGAGGGGGAGTGAACTATCAGTGCCTTCCTCTGAGCCCTGACCATGACTCCTATGCAACATCGGGTTCAGTCAGCATTATACATGGTGTAGAATATGAAACTAGTCTCAATGGAGGGGCGTTCACCAGTGGAGCTCTTCATCAGAATGTACCTTGCGCTCGTTGCCTCACTAAAAGAACTGCAGTTATGATGTACCCCGCAAAGACAACATGTCCAACTGGCTGGAATGAAGAATATGAAGGTTAGACTTTAAATGTTTCATTTTCTCAAATCGGTTGTTTCAGCAAATTTACCAATCAAAGAAGTCATCTCAGAGCAGCCAAATCACCTTGCCTAGCATTGCTCCATCCAATTTATATACATATATCATATATCATCATATTTCATCAAGTCCATTTATTGAAATGAGTTACCGTCTGCTCTACATGTTGACTTTTAGGTTACCTGATGTCTGGATATTATGGCAACGCCCACCCGACTACATATGAGTGTGTGGATAAAAGTCCCGAGTATGTTTCCGGACAAAGTACCAATTACAATGGCGCACACTTTTACATGATCAAACCAGACTGCAGCACAACAGGAACGATCGGACTTTGTGGACCTTACTCAAGCAGCAACCATCTGTTATGTGTTGTTTGCTCAAAGTAGTGACAGAGGTAATGTAGCGCAAGATAAACAGTATTCTACAAAACTCAATAGTTCATGTGAGGTGTAATAGTAAAGTCTGTATTTTTAATCCAAACTCGTTAATGCTGAGCTGAAATAATAGGAAATTTATGGTTTAAGTCTTGATACCATCACCTCTCCATAGTCTCAATCTCTTCTTTAAAGGGCAACCAAGGTTTCAAACAACTTCTCATTGATGGCCATTGATTAATAGCAGATTGCACCTTCTGCATGGGGAAAAAGACAAAATATAATTCGGATGAATATTCAGCCAGAATTCTTGTGAAACATTTCTTCCATCAGGTACTCAAACTCAGCTAAAATAGAATACCACATAGCAGTTTCCTGTTCCTGTTATTATTTAGCATGTGCTCTATGATTATTACAGCAAAGTCTTGGAACCTCCCCTAAACTGAAGCGTTACCCAGCTTAGAGTCAGCAACTACTTTGAGTTTTGCATCGCGTAATGCACAAAGCTGATGCTGCCCAGCACATTATTTGCTACCCATTAATTCATTGCTGCGAAACCTTGGTTGCCCTTTAATGTACCAATTTGACCTACCCGTTCCACCCCTAGTCCTTATAATTGTTATGAACTGGCTCAATGGTAAACTTAACTCGTAAATAATAATTTTGGAACACACTGCACCACACATGTAGCACAAACTAAATCCATGTTGTGTTGATATTTTCAATCATTATTTTTCAGGTCACATGATGATGATTCTCCTTCACACCGGACAAGTACATTGACACTGACCACTGAACTGACAAAATATATTATCTGCAATCTATTCTTAATTATACTATTATGAACTGTCTTCTTTGATTTAAAAGAATTACCTCTATGTTTTTCAAACAAACAATATTACTTCAATTAAACTTTACAGCATCCTATCAGCCTTGCAAGATTTGATGGCAACCCTGTTGCATGTAACATAAATAGACAGATTGAACTATCTCGACTGAATTGATTTGTCTGACCTTGATCTTTTTTAAATATGACAAGGTATATTCTCTAGAGCTTTGGGTTCCAACACTGAGGATGAGAAAGGACATTAATACTCGGTATCAAATATCTATAAAATTGGTCAGGGACTAAAGTCTGCAACCTGTTGCTTGAAAGAGTAGGTTCCCTCTGATTTAAATCATTCAAGGTCTTAAATTCGGTAGCATTTTACCTCTGTCTGCTAGTTCCAAATTAAAACAGAGGTCACAAGATCCGTAAAAACTTAAGTGCGGTGAGCAATACCTTCATATGTAGCATCTCATACCCACAGGGCATAATAACCTACCAGATGATCGTATTCTTTGATTTAAATTTAGCAGCCAAGTCAAGTTCACAGGATAAAACACATAACTGAAAATTGAATTTTGAGCACTTTTTTATTGTGTTGCTATTAAAAATATCCTCTCACTAGTTGAATTAATAGAGCCCCGTGTTTTTTTTACTTCAGTATTTTAGCCACATTTCATCACAACATCACAGAAGGAATCTATTCCGCAGTGCGTATCTGATGGTCAATGCATTCAGCATATTTTTACAAACAGTCTGTACTAGATGGTGTTACCAGATTGAAATTAGATTTTTAGTTTGACATTCGGAATACTGATTAGTAGTCAGAACACTGATTGGCAGACGGTCTTTGCTTGATTAGCATGGTCGAAAGAACAGTTTATTTTGTCAGATTGGACTGATAAAAATTTAGAAAGATGGTCTTGGTCTTATTGATGAGCAGGCAGAAGAAAATCTCTGACGGACAAACATACAAAGATGGGCTGTAATTCTCCGCATCATATCTCTGATATTAAGAGCTAGTTTAAACTGTTACGCATCTTGATAAACACCCTGTGATCATAGATATTTTTTATGTACACCTTTTCTCAACTACCCCTGTCCCTCATCTACAAAGACTTTGAAACACCTTTTAAGCTCGGCATATAAGTTATTTCAATTCGAGTCAATCTAGTCATGACTTACCATCGCAATATCAATGAAATGTCTCAATCTCTGATGACTTCAGATTCCACTCACTTATTTTATCACAGTAACTAACATCCTCAGAATGATTTGAAGTTTTAAGTCATATATTTGCTTTCCTTTACACAATAAAGCTAGGCATAAAAAAACATCATTTTGAAGTATATTTTGAACTCACATCATTGAGCTAATGGAAATAAATTGATGAACTGAATTTAAGTTCATTGTTCACATCAGTATGCAGCTTGGCAACAGAAAAAAACCTGTTATTGTGGTAATATGAAAAATTGCCAGAAATATGATAATTTTTAAGCCTGCTCCTGACCTAAAACTGCTGAAACGTTATTGATGAAATTCCCGCAAATTGAAAGGGATAGTCTAATTTTTTCAGGAATTGTGATGAGATGATAAAATAAAAAAAATAGCAAACAGTACAAGTAATATTTCAAATAAAAGTATATTTTAAGCTCTCAAACTCTGCCGGGATAGCTAGGAGAAGCGTCAAATACTTTGGGTGAGGGAAGTTGGTGATAAAGCAACGCTAAAACCAGCTATTGTACTTTGAAGAGAATCGAATCATCAAAAACTAATATCCACATGCCGCTATTATTTGTCCAAAATGACACATCAAATCGCTTCAACTGCCATCTTGAGTTGATCACTGTGATGTGTTGAAGCTGTATCAGTTTTTGCCTCCTTTGAAACGAGAGTAGTGCTTCCTTGATTGAGATTTTCAAGAGACTTCTCGAATGTCTCTATATGAGGTTTCAGACTAGTCTTCTTGTAGTTGTGCAGGTGACCTTCACCCTTCCACGCAGCTAATTCCTCGGTTAGGTCATGTAATGTGGGCACCTGAATTACAAAAAACAATAAACACCATTAACTTCTCATTGGTGAAACTGCTTGAATCTGAATTTAATATACATATTTGATTTGTCTTCCCATTCTGAAAGAGAAGACAATTCTACAACACTTCTATAACTGAGATTCGTAATACACATGGATATGGAGATACACCATAAAAAACCTATGAACTTTAAACATTGTAAGAACCACGCTCCATCTGAGTCCACATTGCAAGCCTATATATAGTATGTTATACAAAAACATATTTACAATCTAATAGACAAATGCTAATATGAATACTTAGTATTTTTATGTTTATGCCAACAACAATATCGACAAGCTTTCACGTCACATTTTTACAACTCTCGATGGTTTCCTTAGTTGATTCACTTTATTTTTCATTGCTTATGATCAGTTAGTGGTATTAGAATTTGATTTATATACTTCATCAACGTACCTTGAATGGATTGAATGTGTCGACTTGTGAGACATCTATAGGTACACACACCCTGCCAGTCTTAGGATGTACACACAGGGGAGATTTAAGCAGATGGTTGACACCTTTACTGACGTTCACATCTAGACGAGGATACATATACTGTAACATTATCTCCTTCATCTAAAACAGAATCGAATGTTGATGAAATATAGCATTCCTTTATAAGAGGGGAGGGGGGTGGGGACTCTCAATCGTTCACTGATCATTCCTTCATCTAAAACATGATCAGATATTGCAATATTGATGAAGTATTGCATTCCTAGATATAAGGGTGGGGTCTTTCCATTGTTCACTGATTGGTTCTTGCTTTGAAAATGAGATTTGCCCAAGGAGGTTGATTACAGATTACAGTTTTATTTGCATTTAACTGATGAAATACCTTGGGGTATCAATAAAACAGTCAGATATTTGCTATAAGATATCTGACTACTTGGTGTCACTTTAAATAAATCAAACATTTTCAAACACCGTCGGTCTGCCCACAACGACAACAGTAGGCTCATCTTATCTCAGATATAGTTTTTTAACTTTCAAATTGGAAATAAACTGAAAGGAAATGTTAGCACAGCAATCAAAAAATCCAAACAAGAATATTCTGCCAAAATACAGCAGCACCTAGTAAACGAACCTGCCAGAGCGTGGAACAATATTAAAAAACTCAGCGGATTACCTACACTACCCCTTCTTCACAGACTTCAAACCAATTGAGCTCAACAACTCCTTCTGCCGTTTTGAAAACCCAGACATTAGCCAACCAATTGTAGATTCAACAAAAGTGACAGCACCTGTTTTTGAAATAAACGACGACACAGTCTTAAAGCAACTGAAATCTCTAAATCCTCGCAAAGGGCCAGGCCTGGACGGAGTCATACCTAAAGTCCTGAAACCTGTTATCCTCTCTTGAGTACAGGAACTGGGACCCATAGTACACATGCCGCACCCTATACCCATGCCCACCGGGTCTTGGAAACCTGCCTACTCCTTATATCGAAGAGGCAGAGGGGGTTCCTTTTACTCTGAGTGGGGTGTCCAAACACACAGTGGACCTCCGGTATTTTTAGTCCCGTTCATCAAGGAAATGGCTAGGATGAATAGTGTGCCAGTACCAAATCAGAAATGACAGCCGGCGCCGGGAATTGAACCTGGACCTCAAAGATCACAAGCCCGTACCCTTAACCATCAGACCACTTATGACTCCTGTTCTCGCTATCATACATCTGTACAAGTGTCATAACACACGTCTATTGAAGCTACAGTAGCACTTTTGGGATCGTGATACTTACTGGGAAAAAAATCCCAATTATCATATCTTCAAAGATTTCCCCCACTTCAAGGCACCATGATCTGAAGTTTGACCATTTCATACATAATTATGTGTCATAAAGCGATAAAGAGGGGACAACCTTAGTTGTTAAGAAATGTTAGGGAATTGTCACTTTTGTAAAGCAAATGGTTTATATAGCTAGGTGTGATGTTATACAATTTTCTATAGGCATAGAGAAAACTAAAATATATAAGGAGACAAGGAAGTGGCAATATTTTTGAAGTACGACATAAGAAAAAAGTGTTTGATAACTCAGAGAGGGGCAGTATGGATTGGGTATACTCAGTCTTAATGTTAAATATTTGAATCCAATTATTTTAGTCAAAACAATTCAACTCCCTGCTCACTATGCATATTACACCTTTGATAGTGTCGTTCCCAGTTTCAATTCTATATTCAGAATTACTGTTTCAGCTTCATTGTACCTGGTAGTGATACCTGTACAAAATGGGTTGATAGACATCAATCGATGCTCAAAACCAGTTATTGAAATGAGAATGTTTTAGGTAATGAGAACTCCCAAAGGGCAAAGAATTGCCAGTCGAACTATTGGTAGGCATTTATTTGACCCAACACATTTTTATAGGATTCGAATTTGTGGTACTCTGATTTATGCATCATCAACGTATACAAAACATCATAATCTAGCAATGCATAGCAAATTATCTAAGATAATATACTTTTAAGCTGCAAGATGTTTATGTGAAAACCTGCGGACAATGCAATAGAACTAGACCTTGCTTTTCTTACACTGCTCATTTTTTTCTAAAGCAATCAAGGTTATGCATTCATTGAATTATATTTGTTCACTTTTAGTTCAAGGCCTGTTATTCTTTATGTCCTTGTGTCCATGTGCTCTGTGAGCATCTTCATGAAGGACAATAGTACTAATGTAATCCTCCTAGACACTCAGCATACAGAAATGAAAATAACAGTTAGCTCATACAAGTTCAGATTATCCCAGTCTAAAGAACCTTCCCATTTCATTTGCCACCTAGTTGAACAGATCACTCCAAATGTAACAGAAAACAGCCTGTTCAGTAAATATCTGGTCTCGAAAAATCTTATGTGATTCATTTCTGTCGCAATTTGCTGTTGCCAATCTCTTTTATGAAGGTATCTTTTTAGTCAACTTGTAATGCATGCTTCATAATGATCCGTATCACCTGTCACAAATTTTAGCAGCAAAATAAAAAAATCAATCAATCCATTTTCAAGACATCAGAACATTAATTAGACTATGTAGCGGTTGTCTTGATTGGTAGGTGTCTCTTCTCTTACTGTGGTTACAATCTTTTTAAATATATTTCTTAATCATTGTATTTCGAGTTATTTCAAAACTAATAGATAACACATCAAATTAATAATATGATGTTATTAAATAGGCTGATTTCAAAATCAAAATGGTCAATGATTTCCGCCCATCTGCCGTCTTCATATTACAATCATATCAGTCATATCAAAGCCTCACAAATTCTCTTTCATATTTATTATCATAACCTAGGGACGTGAAGTATTTACAGGGGGGAAAGTTTTTCAATTTCGCCATTGCTTAAAATATCAAAAGTCACTGTCAGACTAGATTAATTTAGCTCTAGTTATATTTCACTCCCCAAAGCAATGATCAGAGCTGGAAGATTTTCGACACTGCATGGGCGTCAGAAGGATTTACCAAGGGGTGCTCCTTTTAGCTGTGGAGTAGTTAGTGGCATGTGTAAGCGGGGAGGGTGTCTGATCTGTCAAGTATTTAAGCTCTAAAACCACAATGTCAGATTAATTAGCGCAAGTCATATAAATCAATGTAGGTCAAACTGGTAGGGAAAATTTCATACCTGGTGGACCAGCGATACCGGGTAACCCCTGAAATCCGGGACGTCCATCTCTGCCTGGCATGCCATTTGCTCCTGAAACAAACCTAGGATGTTATAGTGTACTTGGATGCTCAGTAATAACACTGGTATTAAATGTCCATGCTCACTTGAACCATGGGCGTCAGACCAAGGGGTACTCCTTTTAGCTGTGGAGTAGTTAGTGGCATGTGTAAGCGGGGAGGGGCGCCCAAGCGCCCTCCTGCTGACGGAAATTTTTTGAAATTCGAGACCCAAAAAGAGACATTCTGGTACATACCAGAATGTTTTTATGGATGAGCAACACCAAGCATGATACCAAAAATATTTAACAGCAACAGCCTCTTGCCCGGGCCCCGATTGAAAGTTCTAGCGATAAAAGAAAACATTGAGTTCCAATTATTAAAAAAAAAATTTTTAAACCTCCCAAGGGGTGCTCACTTGAGCACCCTGAGCACCCCTTCTGACGCCCATGGTTGACAGAAAACTTCAGCAGAGCATGTTGAATTTACAATGCGTCTTGCTTAAATCCAATAACAGCAGTTCTTTGATTCAAATTTTAAAATGATCATAGAACTGGAATGTTAAAAGGTTACTGACATCAAAATTTTAGCTGTGTGCATCCCTTTCACTTTAAAACTATTCGGTAAATGTAAGTCAGGTTGTGGTATAAGTTTCACATTGAACACTCTGTTGTATGATCGGATTGGAACATCGGGTGAAGAAATCTGAAAATTCAAGGCCAATAACATTAACCTACCAGTTTCAAACCATAAGTAAAAAGACAGGAAGCGATGTAAGTATTAAAGTTATTATTGAATTTGTCTGTTGTCGAATATCTGATAGGCGTCAAGTAAAGGACATCAGAGAGATCCTTGAAAATGTTGTCAAGCCAAAACAAAAGAAAGCACTTCCTCCACTGACGGGCACAATAATAATTTATGAAGGTTACTTTGCCGATCAAATCTTTTGTTCATCGTGTTTTGTGTTTTGTCCTTCAACTTGGGTTATTTTTGGCCTCAGTTGTCCTTGCAGACTTCCTGATGATGTGTACCTATCAGTTCATAAGTCACATAAGTTTGATTTAACCCTGAAAACATTACATTGAGCGAGCCTTTACTTATTTTTATTATTTTAACAGAGCACTGCAAAAAAGATGATTTCATCATGAAAAATTGCTACTTTATACATACCTTTTTTATTTTAGAGTTTAATTAAACTTTCAACTCCACAAAAAGCTTTTTATATGATATACTCATAGCTTTCTATACCCTCTTATACCTGACCATACTCGTTCATTTAACTTATATGCTAATGGCCCTTATAACTTCATGAAAGCAGACGCTTCAGAAGGGGTTAGGTCATGCCTCACCAGAAATTTTTTCGGGGTTTCTCAATCTACATGATCAAAGAAGTTTACACCCAAAATTTGACAATGTTACGCCATGACGTAACGTCATTGCGCGACACTGAATTTCAGCAACATATCAAAACCTATAGATAGTTACTGTTGACTATTACTAATTCGTGGAGCAATAAATGCATTAAGTACATAAAACTACCCCTATATATCATGCAGCCATAACAACAATATTTATAGTTCAATGTATTATTTGCCTTGAAAAAGATGTCATTCAAATTCACATACTGACAGCTAAACCATTTGTGTTGACAGTGCCATAAAAAAGTGAACTGTGTCAACTGTTGGCTAAGGTGGACAAATTTGATAACCTTATTGCCCTCACTCACTCAGTGCTGACCAGTATTGATTAAAAGTAAATGATGCGCCAGCTGGCAATTTTGAATTATCTTACTCCTGAACTGGTCAAAATTCTGACAAAAATGTATACTTGGTCTTGAAAAAACGAGAAGTAAAATGATCTGAAAACTGTTTCTAGACTGAAATGTTTTCTGCTAGGGGCATCCTCCAAGGTCTTGGTGAGGACAATAAGCATTGGTTGTGCACCAAATAAAACTTTTGTGTTGGAGAAGGGGTATAATAAAAATGTCTTCACACAGTCTTCACGAGGCAGGCTGATAACCCAATATTCATTTTGCCCAGCCAACTTCAAATAAGATACATGTTGAGTGATCAATGGCATGGGAATTATCTACCAACATATCCTTTATGTATTCCCAAGTTTTGAATCAGCAGGTCTTCTTGTTGAATTGAAATAAATACCTCATATATTCAGTGGAAAACTTAACCATTCATGAATTTTTGCCTACAATGTTTCTGTACTAGATTTAGTGTAGTAACATAAATCTCTGAAATCAAGTCATGTTTAATGTATTATGCAACAGTTCACAAGCTGGAATATTAATTCCTGTCTGTTGTTATTGAACTTTCCTTCTTTAGTACTTAAAATGCATGTCAAGGATTGCTTCTATGATTTATTATCACAAATTAATTTTTTCGGAACCTCTTTATGCTGTCAATCCTGGTTTGATATGAATAAATGGTTGGGAGGCGTCTGAACCAGGTGCTCCAAATTATTGACAGCTCCTATTCATTTGCATGGGCACCTGTGGTTTAAATTTTTAAATTGCAATCACAATTATATGAAATTAAAATAAAGAAAATCGAGGATTTGAAAATTGCTAAACTAGGAACAGCTACAATTAGAATGAATATTGTTTTTTTTGGATTGTTTTCGCATGGTCTTACTTGCTTCATGCATTGATCGGAGGTTAATAAAGTTCATAATAATAAAAATCCAGGAATCTGGACCAGTAGTTCTTAAGTTAATATCCTAGGCGAGACATGACCTTGACCTTGACCTGCCATACAGCCAAATGTGTGCTTATAGAATTCTGTGTAGCTCAAAACTAATAAAATGAGGCTGCAGTATCGGCATTGTCACCTAATGAGCAAATAAAACTGCTCGTCAAAATTAGGGTATGAAATTAATTATCTACCGCATCAGGTGACGTAGTTACCGTCTAACTAGTGCACACTGTACACGTCATAGGCTGGTGCGTAGATTTCATGCCCTGATTTTGGAGATCAGTTTGTGCAAATTATTTGTCCATTAGGTGACAATTATGAGATTTAAGTCTCAATTAATTATCTTGGAGCTATGCAGAATTCAATGATCACAAATTTGCATGAGTGGCAGCAGTAGTTCAAGTCAATCAATAATTGCGATAATAAGGA
Source organism: Membranipora membranacea (assembly GCA_914767715.1). Classification (NCBI taxonomy): domain Eukaryota; kingdom Metazoa; phylum Bryozoa; class Gymnolaemata; order Cheilostomatida; family Membraniporidae; genus Membranipora; species Membranipora membranacea. The sequence goes on along the minus strand of OU612073.1, from coordinate 12,299,092 downwards.
ACCTCCACTAGAAATTTCAGTATTGAAAAAAAATAAAATAGTGGAAAGGGTGAGATAGCATTAAATCTGAAAAAATGTCAATTACGGCCAAAATAAGAAAGACTACTATTTATTAGGCTCATCTGATTATGTTTACATAATAAGATTGTTGAGGCATGGTTTAAGATCATGTTGTTTGTAAAAAATAAAAAACATTATATACAATTTAGTCTTGCTTGCAATATTTGACCCAGATATAATGGCGCACAATGCTCATTTATCTCATGGTTCTCTACACTATAAAAATATGTCAGTACAATTAAAATTATCTTGAATTGGTGCACCTGCTACCAACAAAGAAAACAAAATTCAGCAAATCAATAAACCCATATTGTGTGCATCATACTAGGTGTGAGCATAAGTTTATACTGATAACCCTATGTTATGAAGTCCTGAAGATTAAACACCATATGCAAAATCACTTTTTAAGCTGGTATCAACCAAACAGAAGCTTACTCACAATAATTGTGTTTGGTGTCTTGTTGAATAACCACTACACTATCTTTATTACCAACAATCAGCCTCGTGTCAAAGCCAGGTCAGAGCAGCAGTGTCCTTGGTATAACAAGGATACTGCCGCTCTGACTTGACCTTGACAGGAGGCTGCTCAAGCCCAATGCCAATGATCAAGGCCTTGCCAAAATAGGTAGCCTGAGGTCCAAAAAAGTCAGGTTTGTGAAACTGTATAATTGATAAATAATTTTTCAAAACCTTGGGCTTGGGTCACAAAGCTCAAGGTATAAAAGTGGCTCTCCCTATCACCAGAACACAATTGTCCAAACCAACAGTCAACAGAACTGACTGAAGACGATGGGGAATACTATGAGATACTGGTGAGGAATATCATCTGAGCTTAGTTCTTTTCATTATCCTATTATTTTCTAGTGGAATGTATATTCATCTTTTTTTAGATTTGTCTTTTTGTATCCTTTTTTATTCACAAAGTAGCTTTCTGTTTACTTTTTTGCGTAACTCCGGATCCCTATGCACTGACATTTTTACACAATAAAGTGCCAAATTAAAATTTCCATAATGTTTCCATAACTGTTAATAAATTATAACATTTTGTAGCTTTGTGGTGTTGGTTTTGATTTGGTGTGGAGTAGCACTGGGAAAAAATGCACCTGAAAAGTCTGAAAGCATGGAGAAACGAGTTGCAGAACTTGAGGCCTTGACTGAGAAACAGAGGGCGCTTCTGGAAAAGCTCTTGGAAGCTGTGAGTAAAATGATGCAATATCTTTGATTTTTTTTATGACTTACAAAAGAAGAGATGAGATATCCATTTTTGAAACACATATGGAAAATTGAATTGAACCTTTTATTCAGATCTCCAATTACTAACATAGAAATCTTAACATATGTGTTCAAAATTAACAACGTGCATAAAGTACCAGTGGAGACCTCATTTCTATTCGAACTACTGGCCATTATGTACTATGTAAAGCGGTCTGCAAATCAGCCAGAAACCCTGAGCTAGAAACGAGAGTTAAAAAGACTAGCTTAACTCATGACACAAGATGGAACACATCAAACTGACAATTTTGAATTCTTTGTTCGGTTGATAGATTATTGGAATAAAGTTGAAGAGGTTAGAATTATAGATGTCTGTTATTAGCCCTCCTCCCGCCTCCTCCACTACCTTCTGTTAATTATTTGCTTCTTCAACAGAAAAGCTTAATTTGGTTGTCATTCGAGAATTAACAGATAATCGATATTCCTGTTAGCTCACTAAAAATTGGCTAAGTTATTTAGAACAAAATGTATTTGGAGCCGGCTTCTTCTTTTGAGCAATATATATTTGTTCTTAACAAACTACTATTATTTTCACAAGAATAGGCACAAGGCAATTAACAGTATCTGCCAGATGCCATTTCTTTTTTTCAATGATGATGTGATGTTAGTTTTTGAGTTTAACCGAAACTCTGTTGCATCTCTGCAACCTGTATATTACAGCTTATGGTCAAATCTGATGACACTGCTGAGGAAAAAGCAAGCAAAAGTACAGGAAAGTCTGTGGGAGATGCTATTTCTGCTCTATCATTAGATGGTTTGTTTTCATCCTATTTATTCTTAAATTAAAATTAATAGTTAATCAATTAATAAAATTAAACCCTTGAATTCAAGTAAGCTCTCCACCCCTTCCTTCCTTAAGACAAAGTATAGTCAGGACACGCTGACCGATATACCCTGTTTACCAATTCAGCTCGAGTTAACATTCCTAGAGAATGTCTATAGAATATAATTCATCTAATTGTTTCTTTTTTTGTAGATCTCCGTTCACTGCTTACAGGAAGAGAAGGTAAATTTCATCTCTCTTCATTTTGCTATAGTAGTGTAGCCAATGTGTTGGCTCTGATTGGTGGGTGGGACTGGGGATAAGACCCACCCACCAATCAGAGCCAACACATAGGATAATAGCAAGGAGTAACAGGAGTAATAGGGGCTGTTACTCCTTGCTAATAGTAATGTCTTGTCTATGGATTCATTGCTAAATTGTACATTGTACAGAGAGTACAGCTGCGCTACATAAAAGTGAGCAAATATACAACTTAATTCTTCTTTCTTCACTTGTTTGTTGATTACGTTTTTGTTGATTACAAGTCAATTATTTTTATGAACTTATCCCACTAAGGGTGGCCAGGTGTAGTTAACCTACAACTAAATCCTAATACATATGACAGTCATAGAATATTCTACTACTTTCAGGTGCGCCTGGTGCACCAGGAAGAGATGGGCGTCCTGGTTCTAATGGGATTGCAGGATCCCCAGGTAAGACTTGTTTATTGCCATTTTCTATAATGTATTAATTGCTGTAGACAATTTCGATTCAAGACCAGATAAAATCTATAGCATTACTCATGTTTATCACATCCTGATTCATACCTCACTCATTTCTAATGTAGGTAGAGATGGTCGTGATGGATCAGATGGAAGAACAGGTGCCGCAGGCTCCCCTGGCTACCGCGGTTCACCAGGTGCTGCTGGAGCACCAGGCCCTAAAGGGTTACCTGGAAACTCTTCAGAATCTGGCACAGTGTACACAAGGTGGGGGAGGAAAACATGCGCTGGTGGAGCAGCTCTTATCTATGAAGGTGAGCAAGTCCTGTACCATAACATAATGATATTCACACTTAATTGTCCATCAATACAGGGGTAAAAATAAGTAGTCCCGCTAGGGTGAATTTACTGGAATTAAAAATCTATTTCAAGGAACTCACATCTATCGCTCTCCTATCAAAATCAAACAATAAGCAACAAGCAGATTTGATCAATATAGTTCAGAACACTTACTGTTAGGCTATGGACACGAGCAATCCTGTAAGCTCCAGTAAATTGAGCATATATGTAAACTGGTGGTGGGTTGGCTGTTATTGGCACTTTTGTAATAGTAAATAGTTCATACAACATGCTTCATACTCAACCGGGCCATATTATATCATATCACAGCATTCTTGCTCAGGATATTGTCATCAAGGTAGACGAGTCGTTCTGCTTTTGCACATTCCTAATCAAATGGTCTAAGGAAAACTTTTGTGAAATTTTATATTAAGGTTTTGCTGCTGGGACATATTTTGGCAACACTGGAGGGGGAGTGAACTATCAGTGCCTTCCTCTGAGCCCTGACCATGACTCCTATGCAACATCGGGTACAGTCAGCATTATAAGTGGTGTAGAATATAAATCTTATCTCAATGGAGGGGCATTCACCAGTGGAGCTCTTCATCAGAATGTACCTTGCGCTCGTTGCCTCACTCAAAGAACTGCAGTTATGATGTACCCCGCAAAGACAACATGTCCAACTGGCTGGAATGAAGAATATGAAGGTTAGACTTTAAATGTTTCATTTTCTCAAATCGGTTGTTTCAGCAAATTTACCAATCAAAGAAGTCATCTCAGAGCAGCCAAATCACCTTGCCTAGCATTGCTCCATCCAATTTATATACATATATCATCATATTTCATCAAATCCATTTATTGAAATGAGTTACCGTCTGCTCTACATGTTGACATTTAGGTTACCTGATGTCTGGATATTATAGCAGCAACCACCCGACTACCTATGAGTGTGTGGATAAAAGTCCCGAGTATGTTTCTGGACAAAGTAGCGCTTACCATGGCGCACTCTTTTACATGATCAAACCAGACTGCAGCACAACAGGAACGATCGGACTTTGTGGACCTTACTCAAGCAGCAACCATCTGTTATGTGTGGTTTGCTCAAAGTAGTGACAGAGGTAATGTAGCGCAAGATAAACAGTATTCTACAAAACTCAATAGTTCATGTGAGGTGTAATAGTAAAGTCTGTATTTTTAATCCAAACTCGTTAATGCTGAGCTGAAATAATAGGAAATTTGGGTTTAAGTCTTGATACCATCACCGCTCCATAGTCTCAATCTCTTCTTTAATGTACCAATTTGACCTACCCGTTCCACCCCTAGTCCTTATAATTGTTATGAACTGGCTCAATGGTAAACTTAACTCGTAAATTATAATTTTGGAACACACTGCACCACACATGTAGCACAAACTAAATCCATGTTGTGTTGATATTTTCAATCATTATTTTTCAGGTCACATTGATGATGATTCTCCTTCACACCGGACAAGTACATTGACACTGACCACTGAACTGACAAAATATATTATCTGCAATCTATTCTTAATTATACTATTGTGAACTGTCTTCTTTGATTTAAAAAAAAATTACCTCTATGTTTTTCAAACAAACAATATTACTTCAATTAAACTTTACAGCATCCTATCAGCCTTGCAAGATTTGATGGCAACCCTGTTGCATGTAACATAAATAGACAGATTGAACTATCTCGACTGAATTGATTTGTCTGACCTTGATCTTTTTTAAATATGACAAGGTATATTCCCCAGAGCTTTGGGTTCCAACACTGAGGATGAGAAAGGACATTAATACTCGGTATCAAATATCTATAAAATTGGTCAGGGACTAAAGTCTGCAACCTGTTGCTTGAAAGAGTAGGTTCTCTCCGATTTAAATCATTCAAGGTCTTAAATTCGGTAGCATTTTACCTCTGTCTGCTAGTTCCAAATTAAAACAGAGGTCACAAGATCCATAAAAACTTAAGAGCGGTGAGCAATACCTTCATATGTAGCATCTCAAACCCACAGGGCATAATAACCTACCAGATGATCATATTCTTTGATTTAAATTTAGCAGCCAAGTCAAGTTCACAGGATAAAACACGTAAATGAAAATTGAATTTTGAGCACTCTTTTATTGTGTTGCTATTAAAAATATCCTCTCATTAGTTGAATTAATAGAGTCCCGTGTTTTTTTTACTTCAGTATTTTAGCCACATTTCATCACAACATCACAGAAGGAATCTATTCCGCAGTGTGTGTCTGATGGTCAATGTCTTCAGCATATTTTTACAAACAGTCTGTACTGGATGGTGTTACCAGATTGAAATTAGAATTTTAGTCTGACAGTCGGAATACTAATTAGTAGTCAGAACACCGATTGGCAGACGGTCTTTGCTTGATTAGCATGGTCGAAAGAACAGTTTATTTTGTCAGATTGGACTGATAAAAATTTAGAAGGATGGTCTTGGTCTTATTGATGAGCAGGCAGAAAAAAATCTCTGACGGACAAACATACAAAAATGGGCTGTAATTCTCCGCATCATCTCTGATATTAAGAGCTAGTTTAAACTGTTACGCATCTTGATAAACACCCTGTGATCTTAGATATGTTTTATGTACAATTTTTCTCAATTACCCCTGTCCCCCATCTACAAAGACTTTGAAACACCTTTTAAGCTCGGCATATAATTTATTTCAATTCGAGTCAATCTAGTCCCCTTAGTCATGACTTACCATCGCAATATCAATGATATGTCTCAATCTCTGATGACTTCAGATTCCACTCACTTATTTTATCACAGTAACTAACATCCTAAGAATGATTTGAAGTTTTAAGTCATATATTTGCTTTCCTTTACACAATAAAGCTAGGCATAAAAAAACATCATTTGGAAGTATATTTTGAACTCACATCATTGAACTAATGGAAATAAATTAATGAACTGAATTTAAGTTCATTGCTCACATCAGTATGCAGCTTGGCAACAGAAGAAACCTGTTATTGTGGTCATGTGAAAAATTGCCAGAAATATGATAATTTTTAAGCCTGCTCCTGACCTAAAACTGCTGAAGCGTAATTGATGAAATTCCCGCAAATTGAAAGGGATAGTCTTAATTTTTCAGGAATTTTGATGAGATGATAAAATTAAAATAAAAGCAAACAGTACAAGTAATATTTCAAATACAAGTATAGTTTAAGCTCTCAAACTCTGCCGGGATAGCTAGGAGAAGCGTCAAATACTTTGGGTGAGGGAAGTTGGTGATAAAGCAACGCTAAAACCAGCTTTTGTACTTTGAAGAGAATCGAATCATCAAAAACTAATATCCACATGCCGCTATTATTTTTCCAAAATGACACATCAAATCGCTTCAACTGCCATCTTGAGTTGATCACTGTGATTTGTTGAAGCTGTCTCAGTTTTTACCTCCTTTGAAACGAGAGCAGTGCTTCCATGATTGAGATTTTCAAGAAACTTCTCGAATGTCTCTATATAAGGTTTCAGACTAGTCTTCTTGTAGCTATGCAGGTGACCTTCACCCTTCCACGCAGCTAATTCCTCGGTTAGGTCATGTAATGTGGGCACCTGAAGTACAAAAAACAATAGACACCATTAACTTCTCATTGGTAAAACCAATGAACTGAGGAAGTTCATTGGTAAAACTGCTTGAATCTGAATTTAATATACATATTTGATTTGTCTTCCCATTCTGAAAGAGAAGAAAATTCTACAACACTATTCTATAACTGAGATTCTTAATACACATGGATATGGAGATATACCATAAAAAAACCTATGAACTTATAACATTGTAAGAACCACGCTCCATCTGAGTCCACATTGCAAGCCTATATATAGTATGTTATACAAAAACATATTTACAATCTAATAGACTAATGCTAATATAAATACTTAGTATTTTTATGTTTATGCCAACAACAATATCGACAAGCTTTCACGTCACATTTTTACAACTCTCAATCGTTTTCTTAGTTGATTCACTTTATTTTTCATTGCTTATGATCAGTTAGTGGTATTAGAATTTGATTTATATACATCATCAACGTACCTTGAATGGATTGAATGTGTCGACTTGTGAGACATCTATAGGTACACACACCCTGCCAGTCTTGGGATGTACACACAGGGGAGATTTTAGTAGATGGTTGACACCTTTACTGACGTTCACATCTAGACGAGGATACATATACTGTAACATTATCTCCTTCATCTAAAACAGAATCGAATGTTGATGAAATATAGCATTCCTTTATAAGAGGGGAGGGGGGTGGGGACTCTCAATCGTTCACTGATCAATCCTGCATCTAAAACATGATCAGATATTGTAATATTGATGAAATATTGCATTCCTAGATATAAGATTGGGGTCTTTCCATTGTTCACTGATTGGCTCTTGCTTTGAAAATGAGATCTGCCCAAGGAGGTTGATTACAGATTTATTTGCATTCAACTGATGAAATACCTTGGGGTATCAATAAAACAGTTGGCGTTATGAGATATTTGCTATTAGATATCTGACCACTTGGTGTCACTATAAATGAATCAAACATTTTCAAACACCGTCGGTCTGCCCACAACGACAACAGTAGTCTCATCTCAGATATAGTTTTTTATTTTTCAGATTGGAAATAATAAACTATATCATAAACTGAAAAGAAATGTTAGCACAGCAATCAAAAAATCCAAACAAGAATATTCTGCCAAAATACAGCAGCACCTAGTAAACGAACCTGCCAGAGCGTGGAACGATATTAAAAAACTCAGCGGATTACCTACAAACGACACAACCCCTTCTACAAGCACAGACTTCAAACCAAATGAGCTCAACAACTTCTTCTGCCGTTTTGAAAAACCAGACAATAGCCAACAATTGTAGATTCAACAAAAGTGCAAGCAGCTGTTTTTGAAATTAACGACGACACAGTCTTAAAGCAACTGAAATCTCTAAATCCTCGCAAAGGGCCAGGGCCAGATGGAGTCATCCCTAAAGTCCTGAAACTTTGTGCCTACCAACTAGCACCAGTCATTACCAAACTATTCACATGCTCTATCAAAAACCATACGACACCAACACTCTGGAAAACAGCTATTATTAAACCTATACCAAAAGTTAACAAACTTACTCAGCTGAAAGATTACCGAACCAATAGCTCGTACTAGCTGCTTATGTGAAGATCCTGGAAAGACTCATCAAATATTATGTAACACAACACACACCAATGGACCCATACCAATTTGCATACAGAAATAATCGATCAACTCAAGACGCAGTTATGTGCCTCACAACATCCATAACCAACTTCATTGATAAAGCCCAGACAAACTACGCTCGCTTTCTCTTCCTCGATATTTCATCAGCCTTCAATACAATTAGAGTAGAATATTTAATCCCATCACTGCAACACCTCGACTCAAACATTACAAAATGGATTATAAGCTTTCTCAGTAATCGCAGAGAACAAACAATATCCATTAATAATAACTTACTCTCAGATACACTCATTACCAACACTGGCACCCCACAAGGATCTGTACTAAGCCCTCTATTGTTTTCATTTGTATACTGATGGAATTAGATCTAGATGTCAGAACTTTCATGTCTTAAAATATGCGGATGATACTTGTTTAATTGGACTCATAGGTAATTCCTCTGATTTAGATGGTTATTTTTCTGAAGTAAATAGAATAGCTAATCAATGCTCAGATCTGGACTTCCAAGCACAACTAAAGAAATGTTATTTTCAACTAAACGTGAAAGACCTGTCAGCCCTAGCCTCTTACTTAATGGATCAGTTATTTCTTTCTGTGAGACTACTAAATATCTTGGTGTTGAGATTGACCAGAAGCTTAGATTTGAAGCCCACATCCAAAATGTTGTTCGCTCGGATTACAACTTAATTATGATCTCGACACTCTAGTTAACACTCATTTAAAAAATCGTGTAATGCAGATATTCACTGATGACGAACACTTTATCCATAACTACCTCAAACGATGCCCCTCAGGTCGGCTTAGACACCCTAAATACCGCACTGCCTTGGGCAAAGACTGCTTTTTGAGACACACGTGCATTTATATTAATATTACAATTTTTTAACTAATTTTTAATAATACTATTTTTGCATGAAGGCAACTTCATTATTTTTTAGCAGAGTACGTCTACCAGCAACCTTATTCTCACAACTTTTACAGTTAGTGATAGAATACAAATCAATCAATCAATCAATCTGCTCACTGATCAAACACTCACATTATGAGGTAGTAAGTTGAGAGGAGCAGGATAAGCTGTAGACCCCTGCTCATCCATTCTCCTTAAGAAGATAGCCTTGAGACACTCCCATCTTAGCTTAGTCGTATCTCCTAAATCTCCAACCTCATCTATATTTTTCAGAACCAACTCATCTGTTATAAGACCTAAACAATTGAAAAGAGAGCATATCAACATCAAACAGCCGTGAAAAAGTGGAATAGCATAAGTGTTGAATTCAGCTAGATTATGATGAAGATGCATGAGAAGGAAGTAACTCTAGTAAGAGGTCTCTTTGTAAAGACGCACTACTCCAGACAAGTAAATACTAGCCAGAGTTTTTTCCTATAAACTAGGTCTTTTTTGACCGTCTTATATAAGTTTAGTTTTGCCAGTTGCACGGTGACTTAATGTTAGCTAGCTTGGATGGGAGTTTATATGATGTAAGAAGATGGAGTCCATGTTAGCTGCTTAGTTACTCCCCTGGGTATGCTAAGAGTAGACAACTCCTTGGATTATTAGCTGCCTACTACTCTACATCTTATTAATTGCCAGTGGTAAAATCAGTACTTGATAAAAAAACTGAGATATTTTAAGTACATAAGTGACTTGTCATGGAATCTTTCGGAAATATCAATTCTAAAGTGCTAGGTGAATTTTCCGGCTGGGGGTAAGTTTTATTTTAATGTGAAAATTGAAGCTCTCATACAAAGTCTGTAAAGGCAATGAACTCACTCTTCCAGGAGAGGGAGTTCATTGGTAAAGGCAACGATCATAATTTCCAATATATTAAAAGGCAACAATCATAATTTCCAATATATTAAAAGTCATGCTGTAGAAAATTATTGATACCTTTCACTGTCTCCCATCTTTCCTCCGTACTGAGCAGGTCTTGTTTGTTAACTACATAGTCATCAAAATACTTGGCTATGATAACCAGTGATTTACGTATTGACGAGTGGATATTGTTATACTTGAGAGTTACTTTCTTTTTCTGTAAAAATAATGATAGAACTTACACAAATTGAATAAGTGATGGCAACGGTGCTTGGAAGTCAAGATTTCAGTCTCATTGCAGCTTATTTAAAGGAAACAACGTAGAAAGCAAATCAAACACAACTGTTTGACTGTTCAGGACAGAACCATCAACATGCCCATCGTCTTGATTACATGCAATTGAAATCATCGATATGATGCTGAAGTAATTCAATCTGGAGTAAATGAATAAAATATTCTCACCATGTTAGCTCCGCCCTTTACTATACTTAGATACTCAGCGACAGCCGATCTGGCAGCACCACTCAGTTTACGAGCTTTCTCATCACAGACCCAGCAATGCACTCCTCTCCTACCAGAGTATACCCACAGTATGTGCTTAAACCCAAAATCCTCAGTCAGAGCTCTATGTATGATCTTAATCGCCACCGTCATCAGGGGCCAACATCTGGTACAAAAGATAGTGTGAGTGTGAGGTATTTTTGAGTGAAATGTCGGTCATGTATTTTAGTGACTTCTGCGACTTTTAACCGTGACAAGCCAAATATGAATTTACTTTAGTTTCCTAATCAGCGTTGAGTTAAAAATCTAGCTTGAATTCCAACCATATCACCCCATTTCAAGAAAATGTCTGACATAATTAAGTTAAAGCACGGCATACACAAGAAGAATCTATTTGTAGTTGATAATAGTAACCTGAGGCAGATATCAGCGCCAGAGCAGCACATCCTTACATCATCATAATCAGTCATATCTATATCAAATACCAACTCCTTATACTGGGCTACAAATTCTCCAGCACGCACCATGTCTCGCATCTTCGGCTGCAATAAATATGACAAAATACAAGTCATATTTACTCATGGTAGTACATTGTAGTTTGCATTATCACTACCACAACAAATATTCAATAAATAAAGCATGGCTGGATAACGATCGACAAGAGTTAAATTAGGAGTCAATAAGACTGGGCCTAACGATCTATCTATAGCATCATAGCATCAATGACCTGGAAATATACAAGTAACAATACATACATGGACAGACGAGTTGCATATATATAGGCCTATAGCTATACTATGTGTTGCCTCGACCTTCTATCTAACAGAAGCTGGCGGTCACTCTTCAAATACTCAGTCAGTAAATACCATCCACCTTTTGCTGTCACACAAGTTGTTGCATGTACTATTTCTCTTATGTTGATATGCGATTTTGTATTTATAGATATCTTATTGTTTGGTTAGGAATTGGGATAATAATAGATAGATCAGCACAGAAACTCAACGGGACAACTGTATGTATGTATGCAATTCATCTTGTTATTGGGGCAACAACTTGCTGCAAGTTTGACAGTAAACACATTGGTTGAATTACTTACAGAACAACTGTACACAGCTCCAATATCAATCTTATATGGACACTTCGCCTTGATATCCTTCTCCATTTCAACTTCATCAGCATAACTTCTGTACCTGAGGTAAATGTCATCTTTGAGGGTGAAAGAAAACTCTCTATTTCTGAAGTAATTGGCTCCAGACTCTTTATATCTCAGCCATTTATAGTACAGTGCATATGGAAATAGTTTCTTGTAGTATATTGGCAATAACTCAGGCATCAGAGAAGCATCCCACTGGTTTTCTTTCTTCTCTGCCATTCTTACTTTTTTGTACATACATTTGTTGTAAAACTGTAATCTCCCGCGAAAAGTGTTGAGGCTATAAACATAGATGATATCATTATTTTTTTATCACAAAGAGTAAATTTTTGTTGAAATTATCTGTTGGAGATATTCAGTAACTTTTTAGATGGGAATTCAACAACTAATTCACGATCATTAAAAAATATATAATCAGAAATAAGTGCTTTGAGGCTTTTCTGACCCTGTTATATTGGTTGCTTAGCAGCAAGACAACATCAAGAGCACCTGCCTTGTTACAGCTTACAACAAACTGGTTGACAAATTCAAGTTGTAAACAGGTACTAGGACTCATCTATAAGACTCTTTATTCAACTTAGTAGTGTCCAAAGGTGAGTTCATGACTATAATAATAGTAATAGCTGGAGCATATGGCTTGTATTGAGTTATTTGGAACATCAGCACATCCCTAGGACATGCTGCTACATGGATTGATACAAAGATCCATTCTTCTGTCAGTAAAATCACTCATGCCTTCCCTAGTGATGCAAGCATTAGAAGAAAAGCTATCAAAATAGGACAAGTGTATTAAAAAAACTATGCTATGCTATTACTAGCAATCTATGCCTTACAAATAGTACCTGAGTAGATCCCTAATTGATGTTTTTTTTCTGTGTAGCTAATCTAATAGGCCATACAAAGTTTGCTGAGCAGCCTAGTGTACATTTTAGTACTATTGATCTAGCAAACAAAACTTTATACTTTGTATCAGGAAACAAAAGACAAGATGCCACGAGCAAGATCGCCCGATTCCGATAACAGCGATGCCGAGGAAGGTTTGGCAGAGATGGAGATGCAGAAGTTGGGGAGACAGCTGCGCATCATGGAGGGTGACAGGTAAGAAACTCATAGAGTACCTCGTAATGTGAATCATAGAATATACATGAATATAAACTTGAACATGAAAATTTAGATGCATTAATGAACGCAGCGGATATCATCTTGAATAAAAAGCCTTATTTGTGATTTTTCAGAGAAGCCTACACTCAAGAGACACAGAATCTGATCAGAAAACAGAAGTCTGAGATAACTCAGCTAGAATCAGAAAAGAAAGAGTTACTCAAGGATCTGAGGCTGGCTGAGAGTAGATTCAATCAGATGGCTGACGAGAGCAATGCTGATCGACTGAAAAATATTGTCGAAGCTAGAGGTACGTAAAGTTTATCCCATAAAAGTATAATATTTTGAATCTTGACTTGCAAATTTTTGATTATCGACGCTTTAGTGAATTTTTTACCATCAGGAAATTATGGATCACTTTTCTCGAGTCTTAAATGCAGTTCAAAATTTCAAACAAACTTTCAAAATTTGAATTTTCTGCTAATCTAACTGTGATAAACAGGAAAACATGCATGTATGATATGGGTTAGATATTTTTGTATTTTTGGTAATATTATTTCGTTTAGCCTAGTTCGCCGAGTTCAACTTAGTCAATGATTGATTTTTTTTCTACAGATGAGAAGGACAGAGAGATTGATGAAGAGAAGAATATTATTGAGAAGCTGACAGCAGAGCAGAAGGAATGGGAGAGAAAGATAAAAGAGCAGCACAAGATGATGGGAGGAGTTCACATGTCCTCAGCTCACACAGCTAAAACACAGAAGGAGATCAGAACTCTAGAGAACAGACTTGACAAGGTAGGCTGAAAGTTTCCTGCTTTATCAATACCAGATCTGGTGAATAATTGGCGTTGTTGTTCTGAGTTTACATTTGATATTGCGATAAAGGACGTTGCTCAATTCATGCCAATAATTTTAAAGGATATAAGATGTCTGATATAATCTTTTTATTAATGCCTTTCAGAGCTTGAAGAAATTTAACAACATGTTGACCGGAAATGCTGATCTCAGACAAGAGATTGACAGTTTGAGAGTGGAGAGGAAGCGATTCGAAGGAATGCATAAGAAGCTAGACAAAGAACTTCAGTCACTCAGGAAACAGATCGCAGAAGAAATTGACCAATCTACTAACTCCTATGATGCTAGGTAGGGCAGTACAGCTACAGCAGTATCTCTGAGTGTCTTCCTGAAGCTTGTGTTACAGACCTCTGAATGAATTCATCGATTAAAATGAGGTGCTATCTATTATACTATGTATTTGATATGAGATGTATTCGATCCCAAATGTGCTTTGTGTGAGTCCTTCTCATGCGTCCCTCATTTCACCTCAAACTAGGTATTCTTGAGCTACCTAAGTTTGGCCCCGAACCAATGTTATTGAATCATCACAATACTTCAAAATCTGTTGATTTTACCTGCAGAGATGAGGCTCAGGCTAAGATGATCTTACTGAAGGAGAGGGCAGACAAAGACTTACAGCAGCACAACGCTGAGATGAAGGAGCTAGTTAGAATACTGGACCACGACAGAAAACTTAAAGAGTTCATGGGTATCAAGGGACAGGAGAGACAAGAGGACGCTGAGCTCACAGCCTGGCGTAAGGATAAGGAACAGAAAGACGCAGTACGCAAGAAAGAAACACAAGAAAACAGGTAGCTATTGAATGAAATATTCCATCATCATTGTATTACTGGTAACTGTATGGTTGGCTTTGGCAGTGAAAAACTTTCTTGATAAGACATTGCTTATAGCTATGAGAGTTGTTATCACTGGATTGAAGAATCATGGGAAACCAGTTTTTTCGTATTCAACTGGAAATAAGATCATCAATGGGCTATTAACAAATTTTCAATAATCTGGTAATGTCTTGAGATCACACATATTTACTTATCAGAAAGGACTGGAAGTTTAGGTGAATAACTTGCGAATTCAATTAAAACTGATCAATTTTGAATTTTAGCGTTGAGTCATATGAGAAAGCCTGGGATAAGATAAGGGAGATGACAGGACAGGAGGAAGTTGACTTGTTGGTGAAGCGATTTATCGAAGTGGAAGACAGAAACTTTGCTCTATTCAACTACGTCAACGAACAAAACAATGAAATAGAATTACTCAAAGAACAAATACAACAGGTAAATCATCGCAACAAGATGAAGGGGTTTGAGAGGCCAACTCTAGCCCTCTCCTTCCCATGTCTGATGATACAATTTGACTGAGAATTTGAATTCAGAACTTTGTTGAACAAATTCAAGGTGCAACATATGCCCAATACAATGAAGACTGTGATGCATTATTGCCAAGGGTAAAGATATAATTGTAGCCCCTCTTTTAAAAAAAAGTGTGTCGTTCATATTTATTTTATTATTCAATTTTAGATAAACGATGAAATAAACGCATTCCAAGCCCAGGGAGTTGAGATGGAAGCACAACGTAAAGTCATACTCAAATCGCTTGAAGAGAAACAAGTCAAATCCAGTAAAGAGGCTGATGATTATGATGTGAAAGTACGATCTGTAAACAAAATCCTCGACCAACTCAAAGCTGGTGAGTCGCTGTTTTATTCTTATTACGCAATGGTTAACCCACAATTCATTGCTGGATTTGATTTTGAATAAGATGTTGCCATAAGGACAAACCAATTAATGGTGACATTACAATATTGTGACAGAAATCATCTGACTGTTGGATGATTTGAGTGTGGTAGTCATATGCAACTGAGAGGAGCCATGCATCTGTTAAATATCACTCTGACCATGTATTTTGTCTTCAGGTGTTGATTCATTGTTCAATAAGATTAACTGTGACCGAGGTGCCATAGATGACATGTTAGGTGCCCAGACCGGAGTAAGCGATGAGAACATGATTCAGTATCTCGGTATAATTGAGCAGAGAACCAATGAGCTTCTGGCTGTCAAAGATTACCAGGCTAGCAAGGTAAGGCAACTCAGGGTTGTGCTAACAGGACGATTGGGAATGACAGTCCCTCCTCTGCAAAGAATGATCATCATAGCCAAAGATGGAGGGTGGAAGAATTTTTTAAACTGGGATACTAGTAATTGGTAACCTTGTTATATGATTTGACAAGGATGACTATGACCATGGCTTTGAGCTAACTGAATCGTATTAGTATGTGTCTTATATGGTAAGAGCCATCTGATTGATGGGGAGTAAATCACTTCATCGTGCACAAAACTTTGTATATTCTTATCAAAATAGGCAGATGCTGAAAATCCCATGAGACAACGAAAGAACAACTCAATGGATGTATGCAAATTTCTAGTGTATATAGTGCGACTTTTAAATCTCAATGTTAGCTATTCATTATGATTTTACTTTTTGTCAATAACATAGTTAGATTTATTTGAATTCAATCTGGGGTAACGGTAGTAGATTGGGATGCATGAACATATGTGTATACTAACTCCTAAGGTTATGAATATCGATATATTTATCATCAACTAAAATTTTAGGAGTTAGCTGCCGTAGCTAAACGAGCAGTGTTTGGTGGACCTGCACCAAAAACCGTACGTGCTCTGGGTACAATCTTCACCCATTATGCTTGATGTTCAATACATTATTTCTTTACCAGCAGAAAATGTAACAACTTTGACAATCCCCCAAAAGTTGATGGTCATAGCAATCGCCTCGCGAAAGCACCTCCTATTTTCTGCTGGAATTGATTGAACATTTTGCACAATACAGCAGTGAATCTGCTGAGCGTTGTTTGATATTTTCACAGATTATGATTCCATTTTTCGCTTAATCTATGATTTATGTGTTAAATTGTTTCCTGTGCTGGTGCCGCGACCTTTGACCTTATCATGTATATGTTATGACCTTACGCCATTTTATCGTGCTCAAAGATATCCAAATTTTTTTCAAGACTGCTTTGCTTGTTTGCCCCACAGTTTTCAGAGATCCAAATTCATGAAAGTTTTCTCCTTGCTTTACCAGTCCACTACAAATATTGTGTTATCCTAAAAATCCACAGGCAGCTAGTTACAGTAAAACCATTTGGAGCAGCTATATTAAAACGTTGTACAACCACCCTGAAAATCACAGTTTAAAATCACACTAGGTAATAGTCAACATGCCAAGACCAATATGTCTGTGGTGTCTTGCTAGGACTGGTATCTGACAACACAAGACATCTCTTCAAACATCATGGTCAATTTAAAAAATATAGAGGAAAGTGCTTTGCAGGTTTCTATAAAATAAATAGTTAGCAATATATCCCACTCACACTTCCAGAAAGACTTAGCTCAGTATAATGTACTCACACAAGTTTTCATACCATGTTAATTTTGTAATTCAGGATTATGAGAGGTATGATCCAAAGGCTCCAGGTCTGATAGGAGTCGGTCCACTGCCTCCAGCAGCATCATCACATATTCTACCTCCTTCTGTTGGTGATGACCTCGATTCTGAACCTGGTAAGTTCATCTACAGGTACAAATAAATGCATAAATGATCTACATGCAGTGTACATAGTAATAGCGCTTCATAAATCATATTGCATGTGTCAAGACAGTCTTCATCTCATCTCGCGAATTTATAGTAATAATTATAATGGTCATCTTTTTTTGTGAGCAAAATTGATCACCTTGGCTTGCGTAACTGAATTATTATCGTCTTAGCTGACTCACAGTTCTACCTTAAATACGACTTGAGGGGTTTCCTCACATCGAAAGAAAATTAAGTGGTGTAGAAACTGAAGATTCGTAGAATTTTTACATAATTTTGGTGATCGTTGGATACTTCCTTCTAAACTTACCTCTGATTGATCTCTTCCCTTAACCAGATGAGGTGAGTGAGGATGAAGCGAGACCGATGACCAGATCTGAGCTCCAGCAGAGAGTCATTAAGACAGTCAGAAAGAGAGAATCAGCCATGAGGAAGGAGGGCTTCAGATACGACCTATCTAACGCTGTACAGAAAACCGCCAAAAAGAAATAAACCAACCCGACTACGACCACCATAGAAGCAGAATAATGATGTCTGAAGGAACCATCTCATAGCAGTTTAAAAAACAATTTCTGTCATTTTCCTTACAGCCCTTACATAGTTGAAGCTGGAATTGTTATATTTTCGGTCATTATTACTAAGTGGACACTAATGGAAGATAGCCACTGTGCCAAATTTAAATTTATTTTCAATTACTACTTGGACAACTCCTCTAAGAAGATAAACATCTGTAATCTGCAGAGTGAAAATGATTAACTTTGTATATAAAAATCAATTTTAGGCAATCCACTTTCTTCAGTTTCAGTTTTCAATTTATTCGTACAGTTTTTACCATCAATTTTCTCTTTTGGCATTGATATTACAGGGAATTTAATACCCTTTGGAAACTAATAAACAACTTGTCATCTCTATAAAATAGTATAAACCACTATCGCTAAAACAAGCCTCTACAGCTTTGTCAAGACAGATTATGCTATTTCCAGTTTAAGTTCAGTTTCTAATGAACAACCTAACGAATACCTGAAGATGCTATAGAGCAAAAAGCTGGTTAGAGACCATTATTTCCATTTAGCTGACCAACGCACAAAAACCTTTGGTGATAAAGACGAAATGCTGTCTAATGGCATCTCTCAACAAACAAACTATTCCTGTGTATACATAGTTGTCGCAAATAGCAGCATTAAACGAATTGGTACAGCTCTTTGGCTAAACGTTTTTCATAGCGCCCTCACATTCGGATCATCTTCACCTGCCCAAAGTGGGCACAACTCACATTAATTCAATTCAATGGCAGAAGTTTTTGACATTCACATGAAAGACTGACATATCACAGATCGCCATTTCCTCATCAAATTTAAGCTCTCATAAATTGCAACCCGTGAGCTAAAAGAAACTCGAGACATTGATATACCTGGGATTACAAGTTTATTCCAACATCAAAACTTTGAAGTTATAATGAATGGTGGTATTACAGTTTAGCAAAACTAGTGAAACACTTCATGATAATGAATAATAATAAAAAGGATTCAAACAGCGTACCAATTAACCAAAAGACGACGACGATGCCCTGTAATAGTGTGTGCTAGCGGGGGGTTGAGTGGGTGATGGGTCTATGTACAACTAGTGCTCGCAACATTCCAAAAATAATTATCTAGAAACAGACGACCTGCGATGGCCGATAATGGCGCATTCATAATGCTTTGAGTGGACTGACCAAAAACGTAAAATATGTAAATCTTACTCAACAAACAATTCTGATAAGAAAAGTCAAACAGCTTCCAAAGACTGATGGGGAAGCAGTTTGATGTAAACCACAGATTCATAGAATCTATCTAACATCAGTCAATGTAGTCATTAGATGCAAATCCCTGGTCCAACATGTCACCAAGGTAGTTGAACATAAAAAAATCTCACTTTTGAAAAAATGTTTGGTATCATTTGAGAAAGATAAAAAAAACATTTAAGCTTGAAGCAAAATTATTTTAAGCCACCAAATGCATCTTTTTAAGTTCGCTCATCAGATAACAAAATGTGAGTCAAAACTCGCACATAACTAGACACAGACAGTGCCAAAAATAAACATTGTCTCCGCCGAGACACTGAACCTAGCATAAAGCAGTAGCCATTACTAGTTGATGTTAAAACGTTCAGCGACATGACGGAGATAAAAAAGCAGGTTGAGGTTAGGTGACATACAGTTTCAGAGCTGGTTGGTACATAGGTTAGAGACTAGTATTTATGATGCAAGCCAGGTGACATCCCCTCACTCCACCGAATACAGTACATTCAGTATCCGGGGATATTGGGTCTGTAACCTGGTGATGCCAAAGCTAGAGCCAATGGTATGGGCAGAAGATAACCACAAGTGCATATAAGCAGATGTCAAGTACTTTATTGTGGTGTCGCAACTCAACATTTTGACCTAAATCCAAGCTAACATTGAAAACTGATGAAACCGTCCGCTGCAAACCTTTCCAACAAAATTGAAAACAAAAACAGACAAGTGTGATAATCATAAATAACATATTGATGTAACCCTGTGGATCTGATTGACTCGATGTCATAGATTGACAAGAACTGTCTCCAACATGTCAGACAGTAGACCTGGTCACATGACTACAGGAACAAGTGCTACACTTTCTAATAGATAGCAAGCACCTGTCATGGGTTGCAGTCATGTGACAGGCACGCATGTCAATCAATATGAAGTCAAACAGATGATAGAAAAAGAAATGATTAATATACCAGCAATAGGGCTGGCCTTCAAGCAAAATCATATTTCATACTACTATGACAACTGAATAAAAATAAAATAAAACAAAATTTTAGCATAAAATCTTTGCTTTCAGCAGTTTGATAATGATATTTGCGACTAAGATATATCAGTTTCTTTTGCAAGAAAAAAGATCTATGTTCTTTGATACAATAAAGAAAAAATTGAGCATTGAGATAACCGCCTTCATGGTCAGGTGGCAAAATAAACAGAATGTGCTGCCTTTGACAAGGCTTGTATACAACTTATGGTTGCCTAGCATGGCATCATTGATAGCATTCTTATTGCATCTACATTCAAGCTATGATGGCTATGATAATTTATGTACATCAATAATATTAGTCTCAAACTACTATGTACACGTTGGCAGAGCACTAGTGACAAAAAGGGGGGAGGCGTGGCATGGGCTTGATAGAAATGTGCTAACTTGATACGCTGTAAGAGTCCTTAACCTATTAGAATACTAAGTCAACCAGAACGGTGATACATGAGGCACAAACAGCTGTTTTTTCTGTGCCTCAATTCCAATAGTTCTTAAAAATAATAATAATATTATCGATAATAAGACTAATATAGAAAAAATTGACAAAAGGTGGTTAACTTCAACATCAAATAAAACTGTCATGCATTTTAGCTACTGAAAAGTGACGACGCGACGTCATAATATTCTGTTCTGAGAGCAACCTGAACACTCTGGGGAGCTGTGTTGTTGCTGTTGTTTCCAACCTCCGATCTCTAGCTAACAGATTGTCATTCACGAAAAAAGAAGTAAAAACAGGCGACTAGAAGAGTTTTGGGGTGGAGGGGTAGCATCTCTCCCTCACTTGCTTAGCTTACTTATAACTCGAATTAACGCCCCGTTTTCTTCCTTTAACCTCGCATTATCGCTTTTGTAGTTATCTGATTCAGATTCCTTTCTCTACAATCGCAATTTACATTCGAATCAGGTTACACAACTGTATATATACAAGACAAAACATGCAGTTAAGGTATGAGGGAGTTGCATCCCTTTTCCTGAGTATACACAACTCCCGATTGATTTTATGGCACTGCTATGTTACTATTCATGCACCTGTGCAGTAGTTGTCTGCATCGAAATAAAGTAATAACCATACACATATGGATACTAAATTGGGTATATAGTAATATTACACTCAATGGAATAACTTCACACCCTATATAGTAACCAGATAGCCATGCCAGCATTGTAGGATGTGGATTCTGTTCAAGGGATTCACTGTAAAACCATGCACCTAAAGTCCAAAGGTACTACGACTTATTCATAGAGTTGGAGGTTCAAAGCAAAGGTGATGTCTAACTAAGCACACTCCAGATATTGGATGTGAGTCAGAGGGGAGTTGGGGAAAGCAAACAGGCTGTTTATATCCCATGACATTAGAATACAGGTGATTGGTTTTAGACAGCTGGATGGTTTATTGAACACTCTCTTTAATTCCTCAATATCAGAATAAGAATGCCACCAACCAAAACCACCAAGAATATGGTTTCCGATTTCAAACAAACAGGTGAAGTCAATTTTTGTTCACATTTCCTATCAAACAGCACTCGTTTCAAAACTATGGAGCACACGTCAACTTGTTCATGCATTCAGGGTTTCTATACCTTACAATTACAAAATTGTGCTTTATTTTGACGAAAGTTTGGCCACTACACGTGTCAGAGCACGGTTTTCCTCTCGAAGCTTTTCGTTTTCAGCTTTGTATTGAGCACATTTCTGGAATATCAGTATTACAGACAGTCTTTATCACAGTGAAACAGAAAGTGTAGGTCTCTGAACAACACTGCCTACGTCTCTTCATACCGATGATCAAGATTTGATTCCAGTAAACGACGTATACAGTAAAAACTTAACCCGGTTAATCATTTCAGTAGGGCATGTTAAACAGTCCCGTAATATGACTCATTCAGAATCCGCAGAATGATCAGGCATATCAGAAGTTGCCTGTCCTCTCTATGGATTCCAGGCTAGAGTTACTTTTTAGGAGCGTTGTTAACGTGCCCTGCAGTGAATGATGAGACATTTCGATCTGATAGACAGGTTTTAGCATATCGAGTCAGAATATTAGATCGCTTGGAGGAAATTCTAGGGCTGAAGCAGGTAGTAAATACTATGGATATCTAACTAAACATAACAAAACTTGAGAAACTGACATGAATGTTGAAAATTGTTTGGACAAAAAGGGACTATGAATCATACATTCCGGCAGGACTCCTTTGCAGTTATACATGAAAGAATTTATCATCAACACCTCCTGAAAATCTGAGTGTGGCTCAACAAATTGGGTCCGACTTCAAGAATTCCAGATTTCATAGGCTGGTGTCCATATTGTGGTGAAAGCAGAGAGACAAGTAAACTTACCTTAACATCTTCTTCTAATTCAGAGATCTTTCGTTCCAGGGCTCTCCTCTCCTGAAAAAAACCAGAAAACATTGATGTGATTAGTGTTGTAAGGATGATGATATAGCAGTAAGCAGTAGCACATCTTTGGCTTAACTAATCAGTTTCAATACAAATTTCAACAGCGGAACATCAAATTAAATTTCTAGGAAAAAAGGATGGCTTGATCAAATAATGGTGTCAAAATAATGCTTAGCAACCTTCCTGTTTTTCCGTAGAAGGCAATTACTGGGTAGATTGTAAGTTTGAAATAGTCAATTGGGTGGTTTGCAAGTAAGATTATCAATTATGAGAATATCTGTGTTTAGCACAATATTAAATATTAATCAAATTAAGTTTCCAGGATTAAATTTGATTTTTTTATTATAATGTTTTTATTGAGGTTTTCATATGCATAAGTATGTCATAAACAAAGGAAAATAACAACTTTTTGACCTCATAAACAAAACAAAAAAGAAAGAAAAATATTTATAGATTTAGTAAGGGATTTTACACAGTGAATGAAGTAAGGGATAAAAGTCGTAATGTGATAGACATTTAAGTTATTACTACATAAAACATTGACTTGGTGCCTATTTCATACATTTAGAATACACGAGTATGAACACGAAAAGACTTGTGTGACCAAATTTCTCAAACCAAGCCCAGGAGTCGTCTATACACAGGGATACTGTTAAGGGTAGACAATTTCTATCAAAAATTCTACTCTCTTTTACACTTTCGCACTTGTTACACAAGTAGTATCGCCCACTACGAGTGCAACTGATGGCCAATAAAAGCAAAATGGTCAAGAACTTGTCTTGGTTCAAGTAAGCTAATCTAAGACAATGTGACAAACGGAAATCTCAAAATAGCTAATTGATTTAATCATCTTTATGAGTCACAGGCTACACAGGGTATACAAATATGTTTTCAGACTTTTTAATTTGTTATATTATTCTATTCTTTGAAGAAGTGAGGGGAGAGGGGGCTAGTGAGTACAAAGTGAGATGTCTAGTTTTATTTTCACACTATGCTATTATATAAGTATTACTTACACCCTCAATTTGAGGGACTGGAGAGACAAAACAGTCATCATCACCAGTCATGCTAACCACGCCAGTCTATCATATGATACAATACTCATTGTTACAAACGTACAGTATACATTGGGAGCAAACTGATGATTCATTCAAATAATTTTACTATATAAAAGTGTATGAGCAACAAATATTTAAAATTTCACCTTTTCCCCATTTTGTTAACCTTATCCTCAAAAGGGTATTGAGCGGATAAATTGGCCTTCCCATTTTGACCTACCAGTGACCAATGATGCTCAACAATGGGTTGACAGGATCAGATGGCCAATCAGAAATTTACAATGTAACAAAGCGAAGGGGATAACTTTACAAATTGACATATAAAGCAGCCGGAGGACATTTTAAATTTGCAGCCGACTTACTCTTTTGTCTGAGAGAGATTCTCCATTGCTAGTTGTGCTGTTGTTGAGCCGACTTGCTAATGATTCTTTCAAATCTTTATTCTCTTTAGCGGCGGCCTCCATTTGAGCTTTCAGCACATCATTCTCCGATTTCATCTCTTCGTAAAGCTAGAAAAAGAGTGGTTGGTTATTGAAAGGTGGACAATGGATAACTTGTAAAAAAAAGTACAACTAGCAAAATATTGGGACAACTTAGCAGTGTTGAGGCCGCTGTGGTCCTAGTAAATTCATAAACACAATTGATTACCATACTTTCGGTACACTTCCATTACATGTGACGGTGACGAAATATAGTTATTGTTACCCTGATTCGTTGCTTACACAGTGGAATGAGGGGATTCTGGCACATCAAAGTGAGACTGGAAAGGACACATAGCTAATGTTAATAGTTAATAAATAGTTTACGAATCCTATGATGTAAGCAGTGAGGAGAAGCCCCCCCCTCCCCCCCCCCCGTCTTCATATTGCTCAACATATGTAAAGAACAAGTGTAATGAGTGAGCTTCAGCTTACAAGATCTCCATTGTTCGCACAAGACACCAATGTTGAGTTCCTGAACATTATGATATACAACTAAGCCAGCCCCTACCTTCTTATAATCCATAGCCTCTGAAGTCGAATTCTCAAGGCTTGTCCCTGTGGTGGGCTGACGCCGTGAGTATCGGTTGTGATAGCTAGATCTATCCCCTGCTCTATCCGACACTCCTCCAGATGAAGCCATCTGTGTGGGTACATCACTCGCTGACCCGTATCGCCGGCTCGAGAATGGCCGGGATCCCTGCAAAAAGAATATATATACTTATAGCCATGTGGTTTTTCTACATAGTTATGTCTCTGTAAAGTTCTGTAATGTGCAATGTGTAAGGGTCTAGCTTATAGTCACATTGGCTTGAGTTCTATGGGTCCCTGAGACCTGACAAGACAAGGTATAGTAATGTATTCGTTTGCCGTCACACTTGTAATTTGTGTCATTTTTCAATACTTATTGAGCTGAACCCCTCCCTGATAGCAGCGCTAGGTGTTGTAAAAAACTGCAATAAATTTTCTACCCATTTGACTCAGTGTGCCTAAAGGCTTAGATAATGTTTAGTGAAATATTATGTTACCAAATATGTTGTGTCATAAAGTTGCACTTCTCACATCATAAATCTGATGTATGAATTTGATGTTTCCTGTCATTAGAGCCTTGTGTTTACATTGTGATGTCGTAACATCCTACTTGATATACACCTGAGACACTTGAAAGGCTTGTTAAGAGAAGGCTCATGACCATAACTGTCATGGCCTGTTGGGCGCTCAGCTAAAAAAACTGATATTATCATCTGAAAGCCATAATATATCCCTATGGGCTTCTTAATCTACTGTAATCTAGCTATTACTTTTTATGGATTTCTATATTGTGTCAGTCTTGTTAAAAAAGACAGTTATGTAAGAGTGCTTAGCACAACACAACATGGCACATTGGACTCTTTCCTCTTCATCAAGACATGTTACACGTTACCACAGAGTAAGGTTACCCTTACTCTGTGGTAACATACACAGGGCAGTAACACGGTCAGGGTTATAACTGATGGTAATCATACATGAATCTGCTGACTGATGACACACTAATAACAATTGGGCATTAGAGCAGTTTGATTAGCATCTGCATTGATGATAATAATAGTTTTAGGCTTAACCTACAAGTTATATATATGAAATATTGCGACTGAGGCATATCTTGCATTTTCGTTTACCAACGCAATAATAGATGATTCCACTTGGGCTATTAATGACTGAAGGCATTCACTTTTCGCTGCCTGCCTGGCTAAAATCACTAGAAACTTAGATGTTGTGAAACTAATGTAGTGATTTCAAGAAAATTGCAACAGGCATTGCTAGCATTTTGTCCTTTTGAGATTCATGAGAAGAAAATCCTGCAGCAGTGCCCTAAGATAATGATGTTCCTTAGTGTAAAGACTTATTATAGGTCAGAGTTATTAGAAGATTCAGTATGTACTTTAGGATTATTTAGAGATTTGAAGTCTGCTGCAGTGTTATACAAATAGCAAGGCAAACAAAAATTACATAAAGTATACAAGAGGCCAAGAGGTTTCCTCCAGCCGATATCATCCCACTTCCAGTTCCCGGCACTAAACACCTAAACTTGTCTCTATTAAATGAACAAAGTTAATCCTAATGAAATTTGTATGGAAGGACTAGCAAGCTGAAAACTTTCAGCTAAATTATGATCATTGTTGTGTTTTAGGGATGGCTACATCGTCGAGTTGTTGACGTAGCTGTTATGTACAAAACTATTATGCTCAGAGAGATCTTCCAGTAGCCTTTTAAGTCATGCTAACAAGCAATATCACGGACATATCAAATTGAGCATCTTTGAGTGGCACTGTAGGTTTAGAAAAGTTCAACAGAACCACTAGTGTATGACATAAGAACCTTACATTATCATTATTAGTGCCCGTTCCTGTGCTACGCGAGCTGAGCCCGCTAGCTGAGCTGATGCCGCTAACTCCACTAACTCCGCTGCCTACACTAGACAAGCTACTGGTGCTGCCGGAACGTTGCGCTGCTGTCAGACCAGGACTGCTACTGTATGGTGAAGAGTAAGCACTCGAGTTGTAATTATTATTATATGGCGAGACATACGCTGAGCTCCCGCCTGATGAAGAGTTACCATATCCTGAAGAGTAGCCTGAGTTACCAGATGATGAATAGCCTGAGCTACTGTATGGTGAATACGATGAGTATCGAGACGGAGAAGCAGACGTCCGTTGTCTGTCCTTCGCCGATGAATAGGGAGAGGAATATCTTCCGGAATAGTATGACATCTTCCAGTCAGTTGCGTAGACGTAAATGATACTTTCCTGACTTTATGTCTGACTAGGGGAAAACAACTAAATCCTCGAGAGAATTCTCAGCTGTGTGTTGACTTCTGTTATATAAATCCAAGAGCAGAATCTTTGCAGACCAAATCAATAATCAGACTATTTATCGAGTGAGATCGAGTCAGCGTGTAAGTGTTAGATTACTGAGAGCGATGACTGGACAGCTGGCAGTAAACAAACTCTGCTGCCGGCAGCTTGAATCACTGTATCTTCTCACAGCCTAACTATGCGAAGCAGACCCAAAGTACTAGCTGATTTTTTGCCAATTAAACGTCTGCGCAGCGAATAACGGTAAATACGCTGCCGCTGGTCGAAGTGCTGCTGATGCATATACAGACAAATTACTCAATTACAATCAATCTATTTGTTATATACTTGCTTAGATTCTCACTAATGAGAAAGCAAATAATTAAGCATAAGATTTAATTGGCTTTTTCGTAACTCCTCGTTGCCATTTTCTACAGCTGTTCTGATAGATTCCAGAGGTAGTCGAATTCCTTCTTTATCCTTAGATGTAATGTCTGCTGGTAAGTTTAGACGAGCTTGTTGAGCAATGTAACAGCTTCAGCATAGAGTTATACTATGCCGCAAGTGTGAATGCCCGTTATCACTTATGTTATTATTAGTTATAGAGAGAGCTGATGCAGGTATTGTATAATGAACTCCTCAGTTCAATAAGGCATAAAAATGATAACATTCCGCACTGCTGCTTAGCCTTAGAACACACATATTGATTGCAGGACAAAGTGAGGGCGTTGCCATCATATCCGTAATTGTGATATATTCTAGTGCTGTTCTGTGTGCATAACCAATCCGTTTTAGCTTCATGCTTTTCATGAACTTTTTGTATTATATTCAATCAGATAAAAAATCTAAGCAATAGTTTAGATTGGATTAGTCGAATGGACACTATCATTTCAATGTAGACATACGGTGGGAACTAGGAAAGCATTGTCAAGGTTTTAGCCATGAAGCCTGATGAATACACTGAAAATATCATTGAATACTGTCTTCAGAAATGGAAAGTCACATGTCGTTTCTGAATATTGTTCTGTAAATAATAATTTCACGTAACTACTGATTATGCTGTCACTGATGACTATCGTAGTATTTCAGTATCTTTGCGGTTACCATGAGATTCCTGTGTTCCCCAGACTACACTAATTGATTGCCTATACTCACACCATCCCACATTATAGTAACTTATACATCGATGTTACTGATGGTTGAACATCAATTACACTAATTACATCATCAGCTCATTGTCTCTTGTAGGTAGGGATGATTTTATTGATAATTAACTGTCAGCGCTTCAGTAAAATCTGAGCAGGGAGCGGCTCCCAATCATCCCCCCCCCCCGGATCTAAATAGGAGACATTATTCATGGAGTTTTCTTCCCTGTAGCACTTTGCTGTATTTGGTTGGATGTAAAACGGAGCATGATCTTACAATGTAGCCGCCAGCAATCCAAGGCGTTATTGTAGGGAAGCCTTTAGTATTGGGCAGACAATCCCAGAGTTGGACTTTGCTATCTTATGGTAATCTATATCGAGTGATGCGTCTGCTTACGCTATAAATAACTTGCCAGGTTCGGAGTAAGTTCATCTCTGAGTTGAGGTGTGAGTCATCTCATACTAATGAGGCAAATTATCTCATCGCTGGAGCCAACATAATATCACAGAGTAAGGATCTCCTTACTCTGTGATATTACGTCAGAATGTCTAGCTTGCAGCTGACTGGCCCGGCAAGCATTTATTATACATTCCGTGTGATACGCCTTCGCAAATCTACGCTTATGTCATCATATCAAAGCAGAGTGGTCTGGATATTGCTTCATTTAGAGCACCTTTTGGCCATTTTTCTCTGCATTGTTGGTAAAATGCAAGTTTGACTGTGAGAAGATCTGAACTTGCAGTAAGCTGGGCCTTTGTTCAATAATTGAAAAATTTGGAATCCAACAGTTGAGATGCAAGCATGACATCTAATTGACATCTTAGCTCAGGTGGCTGAACTTGTAATCTCAATGTTTACATTGTGTTTTATAAAACATCAGTATAATGCTGAGGGAATGTTGACATGTAACATGTTCAGAATGACAGAGTGTGTATCAAAATATGAAGACTAAGAACTCAGTACATGCATTACGCTCAAAGCCTGGCAAATTTTTGTGCGTCCTTTTTCTGGTATCTCTGAAATAAGCTTAGCTGCATAGCACAGAAGTTGTTCTAGATTCTAGAAGCATTGGTATTTTGTGTTGAGTATTTTTACAGGTGTTTCCCCGAGGGTCTGCTTTTTGGGGAAGAGGGTTAAAGCTTGAACCATAAGCATGACCAGGCCGCAAAGCTACTGTCCTTTGCAGTGCTAAATTAATCTTAAAAAACAGTATTCTCACAACCCAATGATATTTACAGCACTATAATGATAGAGCCATATGACAGGTAGTAAACACAAGCTGCCTATAGGCCAGGATACAATAGGACTTACCCAGCCAGTAGCCGGTGCAGCACAACCACCACCATTATCAGGAGATATAGTCTGATCCGTGGTCTCCGTTGTATCCTGATCCTTCTCATCCTCCTGTTTCTCATTCTGCAAACGGAGTGAGAAAACAAGCTAGTATGAGATTTAATTTTTTTGCTTGGTGAACCATACAATGTTAGTGGGTTCAGAGGAGACACAACACAAGCTTTTCTATTCTGACACTGTTGCAAGCAATTAATATCAATCCGAGTTAAACTCCCATGATAAGTGAAGTTTGAAGTAAATTTGCGATTTCTGATTCATGAGGTAGTTATTAGAAATCAGTCTAAAAGCGACACAATCAAAACCGTTACTCAAGAAACAATTAGTACATATAACAATATTATACGCATTTACATCAACTTTGAGCAATCTGTCATAGCTCACCTCGTCATAGTAGATAACACCAGTAGATCGTCTCTCTCGACGGTTTCTCCTTGACCTCAGCAGGCGTGGTTTGTTCTTGTCATCATCGTCCTCCTTAGATTTATTATCTTCTTCGTTGTTTTCTAAAACAACAAAATCGAAAAAGGCCTGTTAACATTTCATTGAACTGTGAACTCCAGTGTATGAATCCAACCGGTAACAATTGCATGGCTTGTGGTTATTGCAGATGCGATGATGCAGCTTGCCCAAAAACACGGCAATTAGGTGAATTAATTCAGGCATTGTGATATTGTCCTCTCATTGATACAGTAATGACAACTCCTAAAACAGTTGTCACAGGATTTTAAACTACAAAGACATGTCGTCTAAACAAATCATGCATAACATGACTATCAGCCAGCTTCAGCGGCAGCAGTGTTACCTTTGTTAGAGTCAGCGCCACCATTTTGGCTGCTGGTCGAGTTTCTCCAGCTGTAACGCTGTCGTTCTGGTCTCTCCTCCTCTGGACGATATCTACTAGTATAGGCTATCAACACAAACATATAACACACTCTAAGCCTCAATACATCGCAAACACAGCAGCAAAGGGCCAAGGGAATATCATTCCAATACTTTGTGGGCTTTTTTTACATAACAAAGGAAACAGAAAGCATATAAACACCAAAAAAAAATATGAAGGAGCATACAGGTTCTTACATGGGAACCATTATGCTAATACTGTCATCATGACAATGAATGGCTTGAATATTCTGGTTTTTTAATTCTAAGGGAAGCAAAACGATAAGATCAAAGCGAACATATCTGGCAATCCATGCTAGCTTAGTGAATCTCCCAGGATGCAACAGTATGATGAAGTATCTCACCTTGACTGGATCCAGCAGCCAGTGTATCTGGTACCGAGCTGGATGATGAGTT
Source organism: Membranipora membranacea (assembly GCA_914767715.1). NCBI lineage: Eukaryota > Metazoa > Bryozoa > Gymnolaemata > Cheilostomatida > Membraniporidae > Membranipora > Membranipora membranacea. Next base: position 12,268,291 of record OU612073.1, on the reverse strand, counting down.
TCCACTGATGATATCTCTAGCCTTCCTGAAACTAGACCTAGTACCTTCCTCCTGTAATCATGGAAAAAGAACAATTAATAAGATGGTGATAGACAGTCCACAAACCTTCTGGTTTCACTAAATAATGGTCATAATTATATTACTAGCATGGTAAGGAAAGGAAAATAGTAGACCTAGAGCCTATAAGCCTGAGATAGTTGTATAGGTGGGCTTTCAGTTAAGGAAAAGAGCTACATTTATACAATTTTGGAAACGACAGAGAAAAATTCAATTTATCATGCCCGGTTCTCTACAACGTTAGATTTTCCACATCATAACATTGTGACATGACCGAGGATGGTCGCATGCAACCTGAGAAGACCCATGCAACAGTTTGAAGAAAGTTCACAAACAACGAGTGAGAAAATATGTACAATTTGGTGACAAATATTATTTCTTTGGTAATCTTCTTTTTACCAACACCAAAGTTTTCCTGTACTGCTCAATATGAACTACAGAAGCAAGTCTAACTCCTTTCAAAGCACAAGCAGGGTAACAAACAAGCATTCTAACGGTGGCACTCTCGCTAGTCTACTATCAGTTTATTTTTATAAACTTTATTTAGGGTTTTATCACACCCCTCAAGTCCACCCCTTTCCATAATATCTGATGAGTTGGAGGCGCGACATGGCATCAAATATTATATTGGATGGAAATGTCTTCCTCGAGCCTCGGTTAAATGGGATAGACAGTCGGAGCGGTCTTTTCCACAGGCCTTGCTTAGTTCCTAATTCAATTGCTGCTTATTTAACAGGTTCTCAAAATATTTAGCTAACACAGTGCAGCTATCAATACACAGAGAGACAAACAAAAGTAGTCATCTACTGCCTACAAAGGTAAGAAACGAGAAATATTTGTAGGTCTTCAAGCTGCTAAAAGTTGTAACTACTGTAACAAAGCTTCTACTAAAGCTTCTACTAAGCGGAGCAACTATGCAAGAGTAGCAGGTTAGCAGCTACAGTCGAGCTGTGAGGCTGGTGTGAAGTAACCACCCCAACCAGCAGTGGTCAGTGGGCAAATATACCTGTGATCTAGGGCTATAGAGTGGTGAGCTAGGCACTCTATAGGCTGGGCTCAGTGGAGATGGAGGGTCATACGACATAGACTACAATCAAACATTGGTAATAACTCTGTATAAAGCATTACATTCACCATGTCAGAGAAAAATCATAGCAAGCAACTTATCACTCCCAAACTACCATGCCACAGCTTCATGTCTATACTGTTATATCATAATTATGCTGAATTTCCCTGTAATCCAATTAAGAGTCAAATTTAGACCCAACCTAATAAGATATCCCCATGCACTAACACCAAAGAATATTATCTCTCCCCGAAAATGTTTGATTTGAGCCTCAGCAGAACATACTAGTTGCCAGCCATTTAGAAATATTGTTCTAATATTGAAGCACTAAGTTCATGTTGCTTAGGAAATTGAAAACCTTCAGCTATGGGAAAGAAATTTATACTATACAATAAATCCTTGTTAATCATATACTGAAAGGTTCCCTGGAAATCTACACCTAGAAATCATCTAAACAATCAAAGTAGTAATACTACATTGGAGCATTAATCGTAGACAGACAGAGCGGGAAGATTAAGGTTTATGTCAGCCTCAATAATATGATAAGTCTATTACTGCATTTTAGCTTGTTTCAGTGGTAAATGGGGAGTTGCCCCATCACAAAATGTGAAAGGCAACTCCAAATATCTTGGGTTTTTATTATATTGGCAGCAGTAATAAAGCAACCAGGTTATCGAGTGGATGATAAACATCAGTCTTCTGATATTGACTCACACTTGTCTCGCTGGTGTGCAGCTTCAAATGAATCAAAGATAAAAAATTACGGATTTTGTTAAAAAGTTGTCGGAAGATATTTTGGATGTGAAGAAATAAAGGTGATTGATTTTCGATCAAAATGCTAGGGTTACAATAATTACATATGATTCGTATGATGCACAATAATCAGGAAGTCAGATTCACTATGAATGCACGAGTATGTTTGCGTATACCTTTCTGGATAGCATAGGTGAGTATAGCTAAACATCACAAACATATAAATCTTAAAAATGATGTTTACTCAGACTCAGTGCTGTCAAAGCCACAACAAAACAGTTCTATGGCATCACTATCCATGCAGTTACATCTAGTCTGAGCCTTCTATTATGGCACAATAACACATGTCGCAAACTGAATCTATGTTACCTAAGTCCAGTGTTGTTCATGCAGCCAACCTGCACACTTTGAAGCATGGTGAGCTCAGTGAAAGCATACCATTACAACGGCACCTGTGCATGATAGATATTGCAGCAAACCATGTCCTATAGACCTATACCATAATGTGAACTACCTACAAATACATTGGAGTGGATTGGTTGGGGAGATGATAGTTACTTACTCTTTGATAGCTTCTTCTCTTAGGCTCTTCTGCAGCAACGGTGGTGGAAGAAGTAGACACCTTCTCCTGATCTCCGGCAGCGGTAGGCTTACTGGCAGCAGACTCAGTCAGCAGAGTGGTCGGCTTGGTCTCCGCTATCTTCAGTGTGGCCTCAGCCGCTTTCACGTCGTCCTGGGTGACTCCCTAACAGAGATAAAACATGACTCTATGTTAGTTTACAATATTGCCTTTTAATTCAAACTGAGATTACATAAAGCTTGCTAGTGGTAGTAGTCGAACAGCCATTTTGACGACAGATATTGCTGTCTGCTCGTGGTGCAATATGCCCAGAAAAAAACAGCCGTCCAAGTACTTGCACTGTATATAGTGATAATGAACACAATAAGGAACATGAAATAGACCAAAGAACAGCGCTGGACACATACAGCATTATAAGGCATCAGAGTAAACCTACTTTGGGTACTTTAACATGACACGGAAACTTACGTCAATAATATCGAAGAAGTTGGATGGTAATTCGAACTTGGTGATTGACTAAGACAGCGAGAGTACAAATGATATATTAAGAGACCAAGAGACTCAATGATAGACAATCAGTCCAATGTGATGAATAATTTGGTTGAACTATTCTGATATGTTGTTAAGAGGAGCTACTCTTATGAACCTCACTGGGTCAATATATATATATAAAGATAAAGGGTTGCATCTTACATTTGGACTGACAATTTTTATTTTGTTTGGTACAAAAAAATATAAATAATTATTATTATAAGACAGACCTGGGTGGATCTCCTGGTCTCCCTGGCTCTCTTAGCCTTGATCTTCCTGTTAGCTTCAGCCTCCTCGTCCCGTTTAGGGGCCTCATATCGGGAGGTACGGCGCTCGGGCCGCTCCGGCTCACTCTCACTGCGGGACAGAGAAGGAGTTCTGCTGCCAGCACTGACAGCAGGTGATGGGACATCTCCAGAACCTGCGGCAGCAGCAGCTGTCTCTGTATTGGCAGCATCCTGCAAGATTGATGATAATAATGAAAACAATTGCAAAGGGGAGATAACTAATGCTTACAACAAAGTCTGGGAAGAAAAGTTATGAAAACTAGCCACCAGGAAAACAGGTAACTGAGGTAAGAGGCATTGGGCTTAATGAAACCTTTAAAACTGAATTTTGGGGAAGGCGAAATTGGAAGCCATTGGTGTGAAAGTTTATCATAGCAAGGTCTTGATGTCGCAAGTCACACAGATTTTGGCAGTTTTAATTCCAACAACAACACTTTCGATCTGCTCTCAGATATATTGATCATTATATTGACCTTGGCCTCTCGCTCCATCTGTTGGCGTTTGTAGTACGGGATGTAGTTAGATCGTCCCGCAGTCAATGGATAGCTAGATCGGTCAGTGGCACCCTGATCTCGGAGTGCAGCAAAGGCTCGCCTTTCAGTTCTCATGGGCACAGATCCAGTCATTGAAGACGAGGCTGTCGCGCCTGATGCAACATCGCTCTTACCCTCCTGTTAATGTTCAAATCCATGAAATAAACCATCTAATTCACTGACTATGTCCGCCTAATGTACCCTATCCAGTTGGTTAACACAGGTAAAATGTAAGGGATCAAAATTTTCTAGAAATTGAAATTTGTTACTTTTTGTGGGAGAGGGGTTTGAACAAGGCATGTAGCTTCAAACCACAATGAGCCAATCACCACTCAATAATGTTTCTCCATTCAGGGTCAGGGACAAAAAGAGATCACTACCACGGGTACATTTTACATACAGGTACAAACACACATGAAGTTACAATGTTCAGTAAAAACATTAAGGAGGGAGGTCACAAAATTTACACAAGTTCAAACTGATATTCACTACTAAAATCATGATGTGCATATGAAGTGCAGGAAGACGAACAGTCATTACACGGTAGAGTTTGTTCAGAGAGCACATTAGCCTTTGTCTTAAATGATTCCACTAGCCGCAAAAGTGCCAGAAGAGTGAGTGATACCGTAACCTTTCTAGGACTCGAGAAGAATAAGCATTAGCCTAGATGCAGAGGTTTCAAGCTGGCATCGATGATTTTCTAATTTGTCTAGACTAGGCGGAGAATTCAGTAACAGGGTGGCAGAAGTGGAATCATTTCAGGCGAGGGCTTTGGGGGAAGGGGGGCCAATCACTCACATTAGTATCATTTATAACTCCGAAGGATGCGGATTTTTTCACCGCATTCATGCCAATCTGTTTTCTATCAGCCATGCTGGAAGTTTCAGGCACAGCGCCTGTAGAGCCTGTTTTCCTGAGACCTGCACGCCATGAAGTAGGGCTAGGGCCAGAGTTAGAGGCGGGGACGTCATAATCAGAGCCTGAGGCCCTTCGGTACATGAGAAGCTGCATAACAACAGACAACAGTAATCAGAGCTACACACCGATAGGTATTCCACAAGCAATGTCTATGGGATGGATGTTAAGTTAAAAGCATAATTAGGAGTCTTTCAGTATTGTTGTTACGAAAATACCTTTCTACTAAAATTGTGCTTTCTACTAGATAAGTTATAAACCGACTCCGAGCAAGTGTTACTAATATAATACCACCACTAGTATTTTTAATCTAGCTAGTTCATATGAAATTTGAACATGCTTATGGTTAGTCATGAAGTAATCTCTCCAGACAAAAGAGACAGCATCACATCATCCTCTGCCTCTTCACTGCGCAGCATCAACTACCAGCGCCTATGTGATGCACCAAGCCATTAGCTCATTAACACAAATTCAAACTTAAGTCATGCTAGATGCTCTGTGTAGAAAAAATACAAAACATTTTACAGTCATGGAGGTTGAGCCTTGTTGTATTTGGTTTGTTGAGAATTCTCAAATGATCTGTTCGGAAGCAAGACTTTTTGATGAGCAAAATAAACCAGATATGTGTTAGAATTGTTGAAATCAAATAACCAAAACTCCAAACTAAAGACGCCAAAACCAACTCCCTGTAGTAGGCTAGTCTACTAGTAGTTGCTGTCATTCACAACTTGCAACTAAAACCAATCTGCTCCATGCGTTCCATCCAGATCTGTCACCTCAACTAAAACTGCATAAATATTCCCATGCTAGCCACCAACACACCGAAACTCAATAAGAGCCGACATTACCTTCTGCGCAAACCGAGACGTCGGCATAACCTGAGCGCTGACAGCTACATGGGGAGCTACTGATGCTGACCTGACAGCGCTGCCGCTGTCTGAAGACAGCGTGTCAGCGAAACGATCAGGCAGGCTGGCTGACCTGTCTAGTCGGGTGTGTGGTGAAGACTGCCTCCCGTCGACATTCGAGTTATATGAGAACACATCCTAACACAACACAACAATCTACTCGTAATACAACAATACGTGAACACTGAGCGGGCAAACATTTGGAGTTATCTGTTCAGAGGGAGTAGACAATCGGATCGGCTTTTAGCACACATTTTAATCCATGTAGTTTCACAAGGATTGCAAAAAGAGAACAGTTAACTCCAAACATAAACAGTTATATACAATCTCATACGACATGGCAGGCTACATATTATATTATATATCTGTAGTGTATGATGGCAGGAGTTTATACAGGTAAAGGGTACTGTGAGCGTGCAGTGATTGTAATTTACAAAGTTAAAGTATGATAGAGAACTGATATGCTACAAGCTTGAAGCTAGCAATCAGATGGTAGGGGACAAAAAACCATTTGGTTATGCTTCAGAAGAGATTGAGATCAAAGTATTAGCCTAGCTGTTCACAGCACCAAGCAGTAACGCATATATTGTAGCTGTATAGAGCAAGAGATATCCGAGCAAGCTTCTGCATGTATACAGTTTTTGAAGAGACAGTGTGTTGACTTAGGGTAACAATGGTACACAATTTCAGCATGACACAATGATGTGGCACTAGTTTCGGTACACCTTTTCTTCATTGGGCTTCATTTACCCATATTCTTTGTAGGGAGCTGTAGTTGAACAAGTTCTGAACAAAAAGAAAGCTATACATATTAAACCATACCTCGTTGAACTGATCCTCATCATTCTTAGCATTCTTGGCAGCAGCTGTCTCTTCTGAAAGTGTAAAAAACAAGTTAGCACTGACCTTTCAGCTCTTCAACTCTAAACATAAAAACCTTCTCACCCACCTGAACATCTCTGTGCTCAAAAAAATAGGATAAACTTTGACAGGCAAATACAGAGTCCAACATAATGCAATACTATATATATATATATATATGGTTTGGAGAATCAAAGTTACATGATTGTCTTCACTTTTTGGCAATGTTCAGTCACAATATAAAGAAAGTTTTTTAACTGGTCTCTCTGTTCCAGTTTTTAAGCTGGTAGTGGTCATCTAGACTGCTGTGACAGCGACTTGCGTAAGACTATTTAGTTACTGTTTAAAACTGTCAGCATACCTGTTGGGGAGGTCTGGGGCCTCTTCTCTGCTTCTTTCTTTGGCTCAGGCTCCTTCTTAGCAACTTCCGGAGCAGTTATCTAAAAAATTTATATAATTTAAATTACATTAATAAATAAATTATATAATATATAATATTATGAGGTAATATAATATGCATGTATACTCATGTGGCGCATTTGTCATTTTGGCGAGGTCACAAGGGCTGCCGTCTGGTGCAATTTTGTTTCAAAGGAAAAACCTGCTGGTCTTAGAAACACTGTTATGGCAGCCTAGTTCTCACGGGGAAGTGAGATTTTCATCATTCTCCCAAATTTCCCACACTCATTCACAATAAACCATCGGGTGATGGACTCTTTGATACTATAACTTCGAAAAACCCATGATCAAGAGCAAAAGTACTACTTAACCCTCACCTGGGGAGATTTCTCTTCAGCACTTTCAGCTGGCAGCTCCTTACTCTCTTCTAAAACAGAAAATTAAAATTTGAGCATGAATTTACAGCAACAGTTGTAGTAATAACTAAACTAGAAACCTAGCCTTCTTACTATATAAGTGTACAGTATAATACATTTTGTTGCAAAATTAATAAAATAAGGGCCCAAAAAAACGGAAATTTTGGAAGGCCTTGGCATCATTCATAGACACAGCAATGAATAATTGTTTTCTTATCAAAGTCAAGCATGGATGGTATTCTTATAAACATCATATTCCATGCTCACCTTGTTCCGAGTCTTCAGTGATCCTGTTGGTGAGGGCTGTACCCCGCTCTTCTAAGCTAGAGTTGTGTACCAGCTTCTCCTTCTCATCGATAGACATACGAGTTACTGAGCTACGGCGGTTTAGTGGCTTTGGCCTGTTAGATATAATCATATCATCCAAGGAATCCTTCCTGTTCTGCGCCTTCAGCTAAAAGATCAACATGGGAGATATTGAAAATAACATAAGGACATGCCAGCATACTCCATCAGCACATCGACTAGATAAATCATAGGGAATAAGAGCCTACTGCTAGTACTATAATGGCTACTCGTAACTCAAGGCAAAGACTACATTAGGTAGAATATCTGTCTAAGTCTGTAGCTTTAAAAAATCCTGAGATCCAGCATTTCAGTCGATTGATCTCTACTTGAGTGTTTTCTATGTCACGATTTATTTCATAATTGATGAAAGAACGAGTTTATTTAAGAGCAGTTTAAGGTGTTATAGATAAAATGCCTCTTACTTGTTTCTGAATGTTAAATTTGTTGGTTCCCAATAAGTGAGATAAGTGTAATTAATAAGGACAGCAGCTATTAATAAGGTAAGGTAGACAGACATCGAGGGTTTACGCATTCTCAGTATTCTCTGTATGGTTAATGATTATCTTACAGAGTCGCTTGTAAAACAATAATTGTTATGGTACAGGAGTTATCCCATCACAAAATGTGAGGCGATAACTCCCAATAGATCGCATTATATATCTCCTCTCTCATTTCGAAACATATTCAAACTCCCACCATCGTAAAAGGTTGGTATTTTCAACATAATTGCTTCACATGACAAAATGCACTGCTTTAAAATCATCTCAATTCATAGCTGCTACTTTGACCTCGATCTGTGGTTCTAGCATAGCATCTTGCCCTTTCAACCAGAGCAAGCTTTGTGTGTGTTGAACAGTTTTTACATTAAAAGGTTGGCTTGAGCAAAACTAGCATCCTGACTGGTATCACTCAACGAGGAGCGTGATACAAAAATGAGAGTGTAGAATGATATAGTCAAGGTGCAAGGACAAATGATCAGGTATACAAGTAGAACTTATTCAAGTTGTGATTCAGTTTGCCTCTGTCACACGTAGAAAAGAAATACTTTCACATTTAGATGCAGAAAACATTTATTTTTGTTTGTTCAACATTGCCAAACAGGTTGTTTCTGGAAGAGAAAATGGTATTACTGAACCTGAGTCAAGTGCCTATCACGACATTAACCTCAAGAAACATATATTCATATCTTGGTACACCGCCCTCATCCTTCCCACAAACCCAGAGGCAAACTGAATCCGATACAACTATGAAGATGATGACACAAACACTAATGGGCATGTTAAACACCCATCCCATGTTCCAATAGTCTGAAAATCCAGGAACAACTTAATGTTTATGTATCAAGGAGTGTAATCGTAGTCTCCTTGGAATTTCAGGCTAAAATATCATTGTGGAACAGATGTTAACACGCCCTATCGCTAATAATAGAAGAAATTTAATATAGACGCCTAGCTATACACCACAGCGCTATCTGTTTTGACACATAGCCGCAGGGTTGTGGTGCGAATGTAAAATATACATTGTACTGTTATAACAGTTACCTTGTCAGGATATTCAGGATCGGATTTGAGCTAAAACAGTATGCCAACATAAACTTAACTACAAGAGTGCCCGTCAACTACACTAGGGGTATATCTAACATAAGGGATCAAACCCGTAGACATCACACACATGTATACACATAATAATCCATAAGCCTTCAATGAGGGCGTGGCTTGTGCACATTGGTAATTTGGGGAGTGATTGTGGCATTGTAAAATTCTTATGATAAATAATCAGTCAATCTTTTTTTAAAATGGAAGTAATCCACTCATTGAACCTGTAGAAGTAGAGGCAGACAACTCGCTACAATGCCTCCATGTTTCACACCAATCTTCACTCTTTTATAAGACTTGGCGTATCTGATGTTGGGTTGATATCATCAAAATATTACCATGGTTGAGCCAAATACTCCATTGTATATACACAAATAGCACATGAATACATATTCTTAGCACACTAGTGGATACATATAACACATATACTTACAGTTTTCTGTTTCTCTGTTAACTCTCGCAGCAGTTTGACCAGGCTCTCATCGGCGACGTCTACAGCTGATCGTCCAGCAAAGTTCTTCATCTCCATGTCGCACATTCCCTCCATTAGGATCTTACATGATTCCTCTTGGCCCCAGTGAGCTGCTCCGTGCAGCGGTGTCCAGCCATCTGTGTCCTGATGGTTGACATTGGCACCAGCCTGTATCAACGCTCTGTAAAGAAAAGATCATCGTTATGTCACAGGTATGTGGCGGTGTAATAGTGCATTTATTGACAATGACATGAGAAACTTGCAGAAAATGAATTTACAGGGCTTTGTTTTTTTCCCAAGAAAGAGAAAGCTTAGCTGGAACTGCTCTGCCTAGTCAGGTAACAATGGGTTCAATTTGTGGGCACATCAAAAGTTGGATGAAATCATATTAGCAGATAGTAGCCTAAAAAGTGGCCATGTGACAGGGCTAAGAAGATAGTATTATAGAGATGGTATACATTTTCCTCAAGCACTGATTGAGCTACTTGTAATATGCATATGACTGAGGTGAAAAGCTGAAATTATTTGATCAATTTGTAGGCATACCGCAGTCAGTGAAATGTCCCACTTGGCATAAAACATGAAATACCGATTGCGTAACTAGTAGCCTCACTTTGAAGTGTGCTAAACGCTGTTCTCACATAGCTGTTCTCACATAGCACGCCAAGCAATAGTTATAAAGTTCAATATTTTTTACGATGAGGCATACTCTATATAGGGGCAAGTCATTCTCCAACATTGCAATGCAATATTGTAACAATCCACAACGTAATAGTGTGGAAACAACCAGCCCATTTCATTTGCAGAATTTTCACAACTACCTTATGCTTGCGTCAACAATTACTGGTTTGATGGTATACGATTGAGCAATGTTAGCATATGCTCCGCGCTTACCCTGTTATTATGATTTTATTACTACTTCTAAGCCTATGGTGTCTACTCAATATGGCTTCATCACTTGATGATGATGGAAAGAAATTCAGGTCTACTCGATCAAAACGTCCTTGTAACCATTGCCAAAACATGGATGTGAGATTTTCATTCTTTCCCTGTTTCTCTTTTTTATCAGCCCACTTTTTATCAAGGCCTACTCGACAAGAAGCAATATCTCGACCTAGGCCATGCAGGTAGACTAAAATACCGCCAGCCCTGTCCGTAACAGCTACACATCAAACAAACACGGAAGATTATTACGCTATCTAGTCTATATTTGCACTCCGTGGCCTTTCCGGTAGACTACTGAGTACTTCAAAGATAAAGTCTCGCCAACTTTCAACATGTGAGAGGAGAGGCTTGTCTCAAATTTCGCCCCTCTACCAAACAGTTCAGTACCAGAATGTGCACGGAATCCCTAATGAGTCAAAGGCCTTGGCTGAGTATTTTCACATCAGGCCATCGTTAATCCTAACAACACATTCTCTTATAATTACATACACCTACAATAGTAATAACCGGTCAGCTAATCAACTGTTGCATCATGTGATCAGGGGGTGAAAGTTCACTCTCCCTAATGATGACTGTACTCAGCCATGCAGCTGTATACGAGATTAACATGTCAAGGATGTATACTAGACCGCACCATCCTTTGGGCCAATCATAGAAGGGGCACTCATTGTTTTAAGCCTCTCTTTCAACGGTACTAAGATCGGTGATCAGTGTTTTATCAGAGCAACAAGATTAAATGTGGTAGATATGAGGTAGATAGTTGAATCTTTCAGTTTGATAACGTTCTAAACCTTGGGACAACAGCAGCAATCTATTTCAGATTGCTATTGTTATTTGAAGGTTTTGGGTGTTATCAATCTTGGACAATTTTATTTTATTATAAGGTAGAAAGTGGGTATCACAGTTGTTGCTACTCCAGCAACAACGAATACCGGTACAGTCCTTTGCATGGATTATGTTGCAATTGTACTTTCAGTCCTCAAAGATTTGCTCACAGAGAAAGGTGATTTGCTTAGCTATCCAATAACACGTAACATAAGATGTCTGCCTAGAACCCATCCCACCCATATTACACCAATATGACTGTATCCCAAATCAAATATAGGCAGTAATGATGTGTGCTTAGCTCATAATGACTGTTAATCATTGTGTTTCAATGTTATTTGTTTATATTAGGGAATCAAGTATTTTGCTGCCTGCCTTTCATTATCACACTCAAGAGGGGCACAAATGAGGCGCATGATTCATTTTAGGTGCCAGAAAACAACTCAATCTACATAAAAACACGGACCTATTCGCACTCTCACTTTCGGTGATACTGTAAATAGATTGTATATGAATAAACACTGACGCAACGAGTCAAGATGACTAGCTTTGTATGAATTTTGTGTTTTGCAAGAGGCAAACGGCCTCTGAATGGTCTCATACACAAGTCAGTGGCAGACTTGTTTGTTGGTACACCTGCTCAGTGGAAATTGCGTTCATCAAAACAGAAACCCTAAAAGATCTCTTCATTTCCAAACAGGGGTTTGTGTTTATGAATGACTATGGAATTACTATTCAGATCACATACAGGGCTCATTATTCAGAATCGTTGAGACTGATAGAAGATTTTCAGGTTCACTATCAAAATCTTCCTCACTAGCATATTTTGCGCTTCGATTTCTCTCTAACAAGCTAGACTACCAGTCAGCCCTGCACAGCAAAAAGGTCAGACTTGTATGACAACAGACATGCATACAAGTTTTTTTGCAAAAATAAGTCAGTGAAAGTTGTGTGTAACAACCTCAATTTTGGTGAGAACTAGAGCAAAATGATGTCATCATCATGACACTTGGCTGGGATCACTTGATAGTATGTCCATTTTAGGCATCGGAATAGAGCACTCCCAGAACTCATATGGGGCTCAACGATCAAAAGTACAGAGTATTGAGATTGTTTGGTACCACCGCATACACAATCGCCCGACCAATGGGGCTGCTATGGAAATCCGCAGAGGGAATTGGTAGAAAAGATTTAAACTAGAATTTTCCCAACAACACAGATGGCCTTTGGTAGGAGAGTCAGAGGCAAACCAAATAAGCTCATCAATGACAGGTCACTCCAAACTATGAAAATTACAGCCGGTCCATGATGTGAGTGTAGAGATTGGATAATTTGCCTCAGACTTTCTAGGGACTTTCTCACTAATAACTTACAGCATAACCCTGTGGTAGCCTTTAGCTGCGGCGACGTGTAGGGAAGTAGCACCAGTTTTAGGGTTTTCTCGTTCGGGTTCGCCAGGCTTCTGTATCCAGTTGTTGGCATCAGCCATCATCAGCCGCTCCTCGGCTGTACGCGCCTCATCAGCATTGATGCCTGCGGAACAAGTTGAGAGATTATAATTCACTATATTTGGAATAAAAGAAGTGGCGGTACATCATTTTGACAGAGTGACGGTATACCTTTCAAGGTCCTTTCCATATCAAAGGATAAAAATAATAATGTTTTTCAATTTAGCTGTACCACAAGTCAGGGGATCAGCGCCTACATCAATCATGCGGCTCAAAAATTACTCAGTGACAGAACAAGCTTCCGGGCTATTGTCAATCATGTCAACCAAGGACAGACGCATTTAATCGCTAGTGGGGAGAGGACATCCCATAATGCAATATTATGGATTTCCCAAGAATGAAGGACAATACACAACATCCCTGAGAATTCAATGATGAAATTGCATTGTGGGATTTCGGTTGCCAAGTCATATTTAAAACAAATTTCTCTCGTCATCATCAGAGGCTGGACTTACTCTGACTATTCATTGAGGCAGCAAGTAGGTTCTCCATGTCCGATCCCTCAGCGATGTCGATAGCTAAGTCTCCATCAGAATTACACGCAGCGATATTAGCTCCATTGTTTATCAAATAACTACAAAATTTTACAAGTTATTTTAAACACCAAATTATGATCAATCAAGAAATTCGAGAATTTCCCAGACCATGGATAGAACTTATACAAGTAGGACTGAAGCAAAATATTCTGAGTACATGAAGGACAGGCCAAAAGCCACTACATGTACCATTCACACTGCGACAGGGCCAAAGGTCTAACAGGATTACCGGATATCGAATAAGTATTTCTGTTCAGGATGTTTATCGAGGCCATGAAATCTGAACTATTCAATAATTTGGAGGTCTCATGCGGCATCTGATGACATCAGCTTGAACGTAGCTGTGTTACCTGGCAATATCAATATAACCACAGCTGGCAGTAGCATGTAGCGGAGTCCAGCCTTCATTATCTGCTACATTCACTTCTGCTCCATTGTTGATCAAAAATTCCACCATAGAAATGTTGTCATCGATACATGACTACGAAACAGAAAACAGTTTCATAAATATTATTATAGGTATAGATTATTGAGTTTTCACTCCCAGGGTTCAGGGATCAAAAACTCAACCATGTTGTCATCGATACATGACTACAAAACAGTAAACATGGTTCATATTATATTGTGAGAGGTATGTAATTGAGTTTTCACTCCCAGGGTTATGGCACAGAATCATGATCTATTTGCAATGACTCTAGTGGCCTAAGGGCAGATAACACTCTGTCATCCTTGCCTTAATGATCATCCTAATCATTCAGTCCTTTATTTCTACACTGATTACATCCGATTTACTCAGTACATAATGGTAGACCACACAATTACCACAAGGCCAAAAAACATTGTGAAAATAGATAACATAATCGCTCCTCTCGTTATGTGAGAGGCTTTAGAACAGTCATGTATAACTAGTCAGTCTCAATATACTAACCATCACAAGGCAAACAGATTTCGCCGAAGAAAAGATATCAGATAGCCAAGTTCACACAAAGTATGATAACAGTTCCGATGTGGACAAGAAGTGGGAAAAATCCTGCCAATGACAGTCGACTATCATTCATGTCAATCAATCATTTACTAGCAAAAATGCTTATCTCTCACACAGGGAAATCCTCATTATAGAGGTCATTTCAAGAAGCCATACAAGTGGATTGATTTGCATATCTATGAGACAGTAGTGACGACAAACTGGCATTGCATTACATGGTGGGCCCTGTGTACTACTTTCAGTAAACTAGCATCAGTTGTGAGAAATCTGCAATGGGTGGCCACAAACTAAAGCAAGCTGAATGGATACGAGCACTGCAAAAGCCCAGTCAATGAAAGGGATTGATTACTCCTTGACTGAACAAACACAAAGCTACGTAACAACACATTTTTAAATCATAGAAAAAGCTGCAAATAGAAGCCAATATTGTAGGCAGTTTCATCAATGAAAGAAACTCGGATGATGTTTTTCTGAGCTACAATTCAATAGAGCACCCCAGGCTACTTTGGTACAGTTTATCTTGGCCATATCTTATTTGTAGTACCGTACCAATGGAATGTTTTTGCAAGCTGATACTTGCAGTTAGGTGAAATTGAATAATATTTGATAGTGCTAGTCTAGGAGTTCTCATGTTGCCTTGTATTATTAAGCCAGACCCTCGTACTTATCCAAAACGGGCCTGTAAAAACCCCCATAAATAATACAATCAAGCTAATAGCATCACTGTAGCCTCAAACCGATCTCAAGGAACACCAAAACCCTGCCACCTAAAACATTAACTTAAATGAGACCATACTAATAAACCACACTAAAATACTGTCCTGCCCAATGTACAAGAACAGGATGGGTTGAGAAAGGAATTTGAAAGAGAAAAAGTCATTTTCCAGGCTCATCTTGAGCCCAGTCCATGTATTATACGTCATCGAAAAGATCAACTAATCTACAGAAAACTAAATGATGACTTTTGGTTGACCCCATGACCTAACCACAAATATACAGCTACATCTATAAGAACAGTTCATATAAATTATAAACGATAGTTGCAGGGATGTAAAGGCCGGCTAACAGGAATCTTTAATCATGTGACCTAATGATCAGTGATACCTACTTCAGGACATTGATATGTTTACATAGCTCTTAGATAAGTTGGTCGAACAAATAGAGAGTGAGGGGCATAATACATAAGAACAATCGGATCATGAATAAGAATAGATGTCTAATCCTGGTAACTATGTAAGCGGAGAGAGCTGGCTAGTCAGCGAAGGACGTCAAACCAAACAGCAATAAGCAACAGGGTCAATCGCTGAAAACATCAGTCTGTGCTCGCTACCTTGAACAACCGATGAGCCCTTCACCCAAACAGAACCTGTGTTATGCAAGAACAATTAGGTTTGATTTTATATCACAAGTAAGCTTTGGCGATGACGTAGGTAGCAAAAGTTTATCTCATAAAAGCAAGAAGCTGTAATGGAGCTTTGACTTTTTTGGCCAGGATGGTTAAATGTTATTGTCGTAGATCTATCATCATTTTGTATTAATTACCACTGAGCAAATATTCATGGATGTTTTGCTCAACTGGTTTTCAAATTTATGATGGCAGTTCTAGTAAATCTATTTAACCAGAAACAGACCAACATTGCAGGCAAGAATGCACATCACTTGGTGATTAGGCCTAGCTGAAATATCTATCTCTGTGATGGAAGAGAAACATACAAATATCTGATAAACTATCATGTCCAATGCCAATGACCAGTGAAAAAAGTATGTGATTGAGTTTGGGGGTAAAAATTCAAGATTGAAGCAATCCATCTCTAGATATGGAAATCCAGGTACAGTGCTAACCTTTTCAAAAACCTCAGCACTAATTGGGGCTGCTGGCTGGGCCGAATTTGTGTGGGCGGTGGGCCTGTCCAAAACAATCGCAAAAACAAACTACAGATGGGGGCCTAGCCTATTGGAAATAGTGTGCATATTTGTCATAATAACAAGAAACCATTTGGGAGGGAGATTTTTTGGTGAAGCCATCAAGCAGACCTCAAGAATAGCAAAACTTTCCACCTTCTTGCCTAACAAGACTCCAGAATGATTAGCAGCAGGGTAATGAGGAGTGCATCAGTGCAAGAGAGACTACAATTTTGGTGATTTATGGTAATCATTATAGATTAGCATAAAGCAATCGTGTCTTATGATTATTGATGTGAGCAGGCCAGTTAGTATTTCATTACCTAATGCAACATCGTTACTATGCTAAGCAATAAAGCACACACTTCTTGTAACATCGTGCGTTCAACCTTTCCAAGCTACTAAAAGAGTGAAGGCATCATTACATTGAACTAACTACATCATTGTCGATAATTGGGAAATCTCCCAGCTTAACTTACTAGCCACAAAACTAGAATCAAATTATCATGATGTTCACTGCACTCATAGCGTAATGCTGCATGATATCAGTTCAATACACATAGCAGGAAAATGATGCCATTGTCAAAATCAACACAGCAATATCAGTATGGCCTGATTCAAGGACACAGCGGTGAGGCATATCAAGTGACATCACCTAAGAGAGTAATTGTCATTCTATGAAGACATCAGAACCTTTGCACATGAATGTTTACAAACAAATTGAGCTACTACCTCAGTTACTTGGGGGTCACAATCCATAAGATGGAAAGTTTAGAGGGCTCATCACTGAAAGTTTAGGCTAGTTTGGTGTACAATATTTTACAAACATATTATAGCCATATGCATTACTCTGTTTAACGTTCATAAAGTTAAAGTTTCAACGGCAATAAAAAACAGGCTAGCCCTGCTCGCATATCACAACCCAGGACTAGATCCAGGTTAGGCGTCTGAGTACAACAATTTGAGCAACCTGATCCTTGTGAGCAATAAAACAATTGATTGGGCTATTTTACAATATTTTTGCATCCCTAGTATTGTTTATTGAACAAACTCAAGGCATTATAAACCGTCTAATTAAGCGTAATACTGATTGCAAAAGTGAAACAGCCCACACTTAAAACTATTCCGACTGATTCATTGGCAGGAAAATGTATGACTGATGAGTTGGAATTTTCCAGTCCTAATAATGTTCTTATAGGGTAACAAATTTGACCTACACTAACTTAACCAACTTACGTTGCAAAGCAAGGAATGCTATCAAGAATGAATTCCTAAGGAGACCACTAAGATACAAGATTTTCAATGATCTAGGCCTACCCACAGCCGGCAGCAACGTGCAACAAACAACACCAGCCAACAACCAAAACTATTTGATAAAACCATCAAAAAAAAGCATCAACCCTGTATAGGACAACACTGCAAATAAGTGGACAGAGAAATATTCTAGTCCTCCAAATAAGAGTTTTTGGAAAACCTGGTATAAAATGTAGGCTATTGTACAGAAGAGCGCTGATCTTTGTATGTTTGAAAGCTGACTTACCTGATGTAATGCTGTCAGCCCATCAACGTTAAATGTGTTAGGATTAACTCCGTCCCGTATCAGCTCCTCCACCTCCTTTTTGTCACACTGACTGCAAGCTGCTAGGAACACCGTCCCGCTGGTAAAGTTAACTTTGGTGCTGTTCTCTTTACGTTTTATAGGCTGATTATCAGTAGATGAGTTGGCCCATCTGTCTAGCTGATCCTTCCGCCTGAAGGCAGCTGACTGCTGTTTTCCGCCTGGGTCTGCTGAGGACAGCATAGCTCTTTAGCGGCGGGCTCAATTAACGCAAATAGTGCAATAATCCTTTGGGTTGAGATACTACATGCATCCTATTGTTTCTCAGCCTCAGTAAAGTTGAGACTGATATTGCTCGCCTAGCGGCAAAGCAATTTACTGTCAATTGACTTAAAAAGTCGAAATCTACTCTAGAATCACCACCATAAACGGTTTTCTTCTCAAGTCAGAATATTATCTCCAATTTGCAGGAAAGCTGGAGTGCTTACCTCGAGTCTCAATCTGTAAATGAAATTTAACCTTTGATGAGAATTATTGTTATACAAAATATTTTGATCAAGACGTGATGTCATTGATAAGTGAGGAGTTGGTATTGTTCCTGACATCCTGTCGCTACTAATAAAACTGGTACACATAATACCAAAGTTGGGCTTCACTTTACGTACAGCGTCAAGCTCTGGTCACTGCTCTTAATCGTTACGTTTTACGATGAGAACACTACATCTATCACAAAATGAACAAAAATTATCTGAAGGGGTTATCAACATCACTTTATCAAAGAAATAAGGAATAGCATTCCCAAGTCAAAATTGACACTTTCCATTAAAAAACACATTTCAGTGACATTGCTCCAATAAATATAAGTAATATAATAAATAAGGGTCAATGGCCACAAGTAGTGAACATTTCATAAAAATCAATCGACACTTTTACACTTTTTTGGGAATGATATCCGGCCAAAGATGTTATCACGCTGACTGAGTACTGCAAAGTAAAATAGCTGTCAGGATTTCTGATAATAACAAAACCAGTCAATCAGATGTCATAACAAGGATTACATTTGCCAAGGCAAAATACCACAGAAATGACTTGAAAGTAACAGGCCTATTAGAAGTTCCTGGCCTTTCGTGGTTAAATGGACTAAGTGGACTACACTTTCCCATACAAGATAAATAACTCATGGTGGAGAAATTGGAGTATTTTGGCCCCGGAGTCAATCTGACAACACATGGTAGACAGACCTCCGAGAGGAAAATGCTACGGAAGAGATAAAAACGCAGCCTAACAAAGGAAGGCTAGCCTTTCTATAATGTCAATAATTCCCCAATAAAGTCACTTCCAATCACTCCGGAATAATCGTTCCCTTCTCGTTAGTGGTGGGCCCGCATTATAGGTAGGGGTAGTGGTTATGTAGTGGCAGAACTGTTATTGTTTAACTCAATCTACTATGAGTTATGTTCATATCACACTAAGCAGGCTAGCTGTGAACTCTTTTAGTCTCACATGATAACAACAAGCTCTCTCTCGAGGAAATCTACATTTCAAGTAGTAAATAAGTCAACCCTTGTAAATTAGAATAATATAAACAACATTTCCCTCCTTGGAGAGAGTTACATCAAGGATGCACTCATTTTTACAAAACTCTGGTCAATACTGTTATCAGTCTTCTTGGGGTCAGAGAAACTGTGTGGTCATACGAGTTGAGACAGATTGGTAGTGTGGGCCCATCATCTGATTGGGATGTAAAAATTAAAGGAAAATACAGACTTGTGAACGGGGGAAAAGACAGTTGAGCTGCTGAATTGTCAAGATTATAAAAAGTTATAGTTAAGGACGGGTAAGCCATAGTGACAATTTATAGTCAGTCTGGCTGTGAGAAATAAGATCGCAGCCAGATTATGTATATAACCCATCAGCAAACGGGTTCATATTATTGTGGCTGACAGCAGAGAGAGTGACTCCATCCATCACCAATATCAGGTGAGGTACAATTATCATCAATCATCAAAGATCAAAAAAGGTATTGCCTAAGCTAGTAATTTATTATAGCTCTGTTTGGTCACTCTCTCTTCTAACTAATACTACTCAAGCACCACTTTCATCAAGAGTCTCACTCTTGGTCCCATCAGGATTCAGGGAGAACTCTCCCTGGGCCTAGTACTAGTAGTCTCATCCAACAACAACAATCCATCTCACTCTCAGGCAGTGAACTCAAGTAAGTCACTCACTCATTCACCACAAACAATAATGATAATCATCATTATGTTAACAAATATCTTTCTATATATCAAACCACACCACTGTGAATGATAAAATATAAATAAAATCAGAAATCACTTATATCTTTGGGTCAAGTCAAGACTGGGAAGAAGAATCCTATCAAAAAAAATTACAACCCTAAAAAAAGTGTCAGTCACTCTCTCTGTCGGCTGTGTCATTATTTGAAGGTCTTATCAACAAAGAGATGCAGAACCAATGGGTTGGCTTATATGGTTTATTACCTACTGTATGAAATATTCTTACCAACCTCAGTAAGAATATGTGTAACCAGCTACCACTGTGTCTTCACCACTCCTCTCTCACTGAAAATCATGTAGCTAATTGTGCAGCTGCAATATTAGAGTCTCGAGAAATCACGCGTGATTGCAAATGTCAGCCCCCTAGTAGAGATTTTTAATCTGCAAACAAAATGAGTGTTATGCAGAAAAGTGCACTTACTTATGCAAGGCTAGCATTCACACAACCTTGTTGCTATAACCTCAGAGGTTTCACAGGTTATGGGATCCCAGAAAGACCAGGTAATGATGGAATTTGTCAGATAAATCATAGCCCTAGCTAGATAGTAGATTATTAGTGGTAGCAAGGAATTCTCCTTGCTTGGTACTTGGTTGGTTGGTAGTAGGTAGTTTGTTTGATATTTTTATGCAGTACTTAAACTGTGAAAAGAAAGAAAATGTCTCTCTTTGTATTTAAATATTGTAATATATAATGTGTAGACTAGTAGGCCTGCAACAGTAACACTAACAGTATATCAATACCTATCTCTCTATCTATCTATACCATAAATATATATAAGAAGAGAACTATACAATAATTCTTCTTCTCTCTTCTCTATCTCTTTCTTCTCTAGTCTTCATTGGTCCTCATTCATCTAGGTTTATTGACAGTGTGCTTGCTGATGTACCATGGCTCAAGTCTGTCTGTGTTTTGTTTCCTTAATAGATTCAGGCTTGTTCAAAAGCAAGCCCTGCAACTACAATACGCTACCTTACGACAGTCTACTATTTCCATTGCTAGCAAGGATTCTGAAGAATGGAATAACGTTGTCGATATTGTCTTTTATTGAAGATTGCAGCAAGAGAGATAAGGATGGATTTAGGATATTGAAAATTCCTGGCCTGCATTATGATGAAACAGCAGCAAGGGCTGACTTTCGTGCGCAGAGAGCTGAAGAGCAAGAGGTAAGTTCAGGTGGTAGGTTTAAAATTGTCAAGATCATCATGGTTTCGGTTGAAACCGGTAACCATTTGAAATAAACAATGAATGAAAGCAGAGGTGCAGAGAAAATGAGTTAACATCGCATGTTATGTTCTTGTAATCTATTTATACATTTGAAGACCGTGCCAATAGCACTAAGTTACTTTTTTCAGCTTGTAGCCTTTCCTATTCTGTCATGTTCTACCAGGTATAGCCTAGTATTTTTCATAAACACATGAATTATTTGTTTCAGAGAATGGTACATAGAGAGAAAAACATGCCTGTTGATCAGGACTGGACAAATGTGTGGCCAACTGCTGCCGCATTCAAGCCTTCATCTGTGCCGCTGCCTATAAGACAAGGCTTCATAAAGGTTTGTTAGCATGACAAGATACTCAGACAGTGGTGTATGCAACGCATCACGTAACTCAATTGTGACCCATGTATAAACGATCCTAGTTTTGCGATGGCATATGTTTGCAATAATTGTCTGATTTACAATGGAGCGCTACCAACAGTGCTCAATTCAACTGAGTTTTATCTTCTTTACACCACAACAGAGGTGTATTTTAGCGCAATGACATCGAGATTAATCTGTTGGTCTCTGATCTAAGAGTCAACTTCGTCTGAGCACCATCCCTCAGCTCTTTAATTTGACCTAGAGTCGTCACACTAAACCCCTTTTGAGGGTATACAAACTTGATGAAATAGTTATATAATCAAAGATAAACGTGCAACAATATATTTTATGATAATTGTGATCATTGAGGGAAGTAACTTGAAGTAAAGACGGAATAAAAAAAGGTGAAAGTATCCAGTTTCTTCTTGGTATAAATCTCAGTTCGGTCCTAAATCATAATCATTTCCCGATAAGTAAAAGGTTTGTCCCATGTGAATCCCGTCTTCAAGATAACATATAGAATGTACTAGACTGAGTTTCGTCCATTTGCCTGCATTCGGAATTGCTTCCGATCCACTAGTCACGCCGCAGTGGAAGTAAGGAGTTATACTCCTTGGTGAAAGGGAGCAACTGGAATGCAGGCAATCGGATTACACTTGATCTAGGAATTTACTGTAGTCTAGGATAGCAATTACTAACAAACCTGTCGTTATCTGCAGAATCAATCTGAAAATGATGGGATTGTTCCGGACAAGCATCAGAATCTGGAGCTGATGAAAATACAGAACTTCCTTCACCTGACTCCACCCCACATAATGAAACACTGTTCAGCTCTCAGAAGTAAGTAAATCAATTAAATCAATTAATTAATTAAATGTGGGAACTTCATTTGTTCCCTCATATTTTACTCTGAGAACAGGGACATTTGATATATATGGGCAGCTAGTTTGAGTCCTCAAACACTGCCTGGGATTTGGGTAGTGCCATTCTTTTATTAACTATATCCTAGTCCCAATGTAACTAAAATATGACTTGCACTTGAATTTGTAACTTTGCAACTTTTGCAACTATTGCTGTATCATAACAGCTTAGACTGCATAAGTAATATCGGTTTTGTCATGCAGTACATTTATAAGACTTAGTTCATTCTGGAGAAAGTCATATGAAAGAAAGATGTTAGAACATTGAGAACACATTTTTGTATTGGGGGAAATTTTCCAACAAGCTTAAACATTTCTGAATTGGTAATTAGTCATTTTCACTTTCCAGATATTTATCCATTGAATTGATAATGTATATAGTCAATGGAAAGTCAATGATATCCGGCACCAATTCAATCTATTAACACATAAAATCATTTCTGGGGGGGGGGGGGAGAAGGGATCGTCCATAGTCATGATAATAATTATAATTTGGTCTATGAGATTGTCTCATCGTTAAAACATCTTTTGGAAGAGGCGAGTTAAACATTGTGGTACCAGACTATCATTGCTTGTTGAAGGTTTGTGTTATGTTTTGTTGAGTTCCTAGATAGTGTATTCGTGTTTAAACATACTATAGGTTCCTCTCTTTCTTCTGTAAGGATATCTGATGTGTTTATTCTGTAACGAAGCAGTTACCAAAGAAATTAGCCTGTCACTCATATGGTTGGCCTGAACTGCTGTTTTAGTTAATATACCCTTTGTATTTACCCTTATTACATTATTTCAGAGTTCTGCACACCTTGGCCGAAAGGGCTCAACAAAAAGAAAATAAAAAAGGATTTTCCCGTCTCAGTCACCACAAGACAATATGTCTATTCAAGTCCGACTTTGAGGGATCCCAGAGCTAACAAAGTAAAAATGGAGGTAAGAATTTTGTATTGTTATCTGTAACGGCTGTTGCACATAGTCCCAGACGACCATCCCAGATCGCCATCCCAGTCAATGTGAACATGAAAATGACACAGTCCCAGTCTGTCTTGGTCCGTATGGGACAGTATCTGGAAAGTTTGTAAGCATCAAGCTTTCCCAATGCTGTCCCAGACGCACCCAGACTCATATTACATCTGGGTGTTATGTGAACCAAATATTTGGATGATCTTGGACAATCCTAGACAATGTGAACATTATCCCAGCTCTATCCAAAACAAGAACCTAATTTCTATTCTGGGATAAATTCTGAGAACATAAGGCTGGGACCATCTGGGATGGCATCCTAATGTCATCTGGGACAATGTGGACCACGTTTTACACATGGTCTAATTTACTTTTGTTTGTTTGTTGTTTGTTGATCAGCGATTGATAAGGTGCAAAACATGTACTATCTAGAGGGCCAAAGTTATTTTTCTTGTTGTTTTATGACTTTTAGTTCAAACTGGACAGTCTGGATTTAGATGATCATGCTCTTGACAAGATGATACGACTACTAGGCGAACGATACGACAAAGGTACAAATATGGTGACACTAGAGGTCAACAGCGCCCCAGTGAAACAACAAAATCTGGAATATGCTAAATATCTACTAACCGCATTATACTACGAATCATGGGTAAGTGTAGTATATTATATAAGATCTATTTCCAAATTTATGGTTCCCTCTAACAACACCCTAAGCCCAGCCCCCACAACCTAACACCCATTGTGTGTAAATAGATTCTTCTCCAATGAATTTCTTTGAATTCTTGCATGAAAAACTGGCACATGTCACCTAGTTAACTGTACCTCAGATTAATTTTGCTGTAAATAAAAATCAAATCAAAGAGTTTGCTATTATAAATGCGACATCATTTATGACGACACCCCTGCCTTTATGACGAAATTCACACTGGTAGGTATTATAATACAGATATCCATGTATTACGTAATAATAATAATATCCTTAAAATATATGGGACAAGAGCAGAGAAAATTGGAGACAACCAAGCTACAAATTTGTATGATGTGCTCCTAGAATTATCTCTTACAAGGCAGAAACTCTATAGATCGACCCCAACCTTATAAATTCCAGCTCAATGTATAATATTTGTCAATAGAACTTGTGAGGAACATATCTACCTTATGCATATGGCATAAACTTGTTTTGACTTTTTTACCCCTTGCTTCATATGATAGAAAATAGAGGAGTGGGAATCAGAGCGGACATGGGCTGATAATGTGACATATGACTGGGATCAGAGCGAAGCAAAGAAGAAGACTTCACATCTACTCGCCAAAATATCTGATACTGTGAGTGACCTATATACAATCAATGTGATAAAAAAGAAACCAATTTATGTACGCATATATTATTTATTTATAATCTTTGATGTTATGTGAATAGTATAATTGAAATTCAAAGATCTGGAAAAACTAATATGTTAATAATCAAAACATGATGGTTTTGCATCTTTTATTGACATCTCCATCGACCAGGCCACTGTTCACCTTGTGAATCCGATTTGGAGTTACCCGTTGCTGCTGCTGAAAACTTGCAGTGATGAACAACTCCAAATGAAATTTAAGAAAAAAACTCCTTTAATTTGAAACTTCACAGACTACTTGGTTATTTCTGTTTTGCAGGCTGGTGAAGAGAGTAAGAAAGATGGAGGTCTTATCGAGGAATACGGAGAGGCTGTCACAAAGCTTCATAACCAGGGCGAAAACGACGCAACATTACAAGATTACAAAGCTGCTGTGTTGAAAATGCTCAAGCTTAAACCACAGACTAGTGAGAGCACATCCTGATGTTAGGATTGATAAGCGAAGTTTTCTCTCTGTTGGTAGTTTTGACTGATGCCTTGATTATAAGGAGACATTGGTTGGTCTGTTCCATACTGCGTCAAGTGAACTTCTTCAAAACTGTGAAGTTTTTTTATAGTAGTTGTATATTTTGGAAAATATATGAAAGTCAGATAGACGCGCAACAAACCATAAACTTGAATAATCCGATTGCCCCATATAATAAATGTCAGCGAATAAAGTCGATAGACAGGTGACTGACTCATACTCTTTCTGCCACCCATATCGCACCTTTACAACCCACTTTGATGACTTCTGTCAGAGCCTGATAGGCTGGTGCTTTCTCAGCATCATGCTCGAGTCCAGTGTCATGATGCTCTAGTTCTTCATCTCGAAACTTCTTAATTATTTCTAATAAGTCCTTGTATTTTACTGGATCTAATTCCACAAGCTCACGAATCTGATCATTGTAATGTTCGCCTATAACTGATTCCACTGCTACTGTACACGCCATAGCTCCCTCTTTTCCTACAATCAGATAGGATCTCATAAATCAATAAATAGCATGTCATAAGATTGTCTGTTGTCATGCCACATTTTTCCTGAGCAAATTATATGATACCAAGAGTGAAGACAGTAACTACAACTTCATGATAAGACAATGCATGTCATATGGGCTGAAAGGCTTTAATCACTTATCAGGGATGGTGAAAAAAAGAGCAATAATTAATGAACAACTTACCAAGCAAAGCAGTACCAGCTCCCAGGGCCCAGCCAGCTACACTCCAGATCGGTAACAAGGCTGAAGGTCTCACTCTGTATTGAGGTATCAGCTTGTTGAATGTGTCCAGATGCTCCTTCTCTTGATCCCACATATGTTGAATAACAGGGCCAACTGGGGTCTTCCCTAGCACAGCAAGCTGCCCTTGGTAGATAACATTTGCTCCAAATTCTCCTGCATGATCAACTCTGATCATCCTGTCTAATATAGCTTTCTCCTTCTCACTTATTTCCGATGCAAAACGTCTAAACTGCCTCAAAGGGCTGTATATCTGTCTGGCAGAAACACCAAACATGATCAGGGTGTGATATGGTAGGCAGCAAACAGAATCAGTGATCTATGGTGAAACACTCTTGCAAAGAACAAAAAATGGTTTTGTAATGTTGAGCAATGAGTTAATTGGGACTGCTAGAATTTGCAATGATGAATGTGATTGGGTAATTACACTTAGTTGAGGTTCTGATTGGTCACTTTTCATTTTCACATTAAGCAGCAGAATTGACACATGAGAGCACAACCTCCAGCTGGCAGCCTACACTTGAGGTAAATTCTATCACAAATCATTGATTGACAATAATATAGTGAGTATGGCTCATGGCTCATATTGGAAGACCATTCAACTAGTCCTAGACCAAGTCATTACATTTTCAACTTTTGTATTGTTGCTGTATTGTTCTGCCATAATGAAGTTCTCCAAATAATCGACATGTTCATGTACATGATCCTAATATAAGAGAAAAATGACATGATTTCCTGCTTACTAAGGCTTACCAACACAGCCTCATGGAAAGTATGAGTCAATGCATGCTAAAGCTCAGGCACGGTGAAGTGTAAAAATACAATATATGTATACAAAAATCGTTTTGTACCACAGGATGTTGCCAAAATGGATAATACTATAGGGTATTTACAAACTATGTACACTATTGCTAAATACATCTGTTCAGTTGACCAATTTATATTATGTTTCCTATCATTTCTAAATATCTGGTTGACCGTCATACTTTCAGTAAATCACATCAGTAAGATGCAGACTCTGTGACTGGGAATCGCCTGCTACTTTTTGTTACCATAAAACTACATCTGATATCAAATTTGATGACAGACTTCGTGATTATCTATAATTCATAGCAAAGTATTACAATGTAATTTTCCTAGAGACCTTATTTAGTTTGGGTTACCGCCGAGATCGGGAATTTTTAGTGGTAGACCGCCGTAATTGTCTTTCCTCTCTTTTGTAAGCTGCTCTACACAAATTTCTGCACACATCGGGGTTCACATCACGAGCCTCCAACCTCCATGTCATCTCGAACATTGCAGCTGTGTTGTCATCAAAACTACATGCAGAAAAGATCATACCATTAAGATCAAACGGGCCATGACTTCAAACATGTTTGTGATTACACCGCACAGAATTGGTTGTCATGTTGTCATTCAAACACCTAAATGATGTGTCACTAGGCTTTGAGTTGACAAGATATGGAAGAATCAGCTCATGAGAGCGCATGGGAGAGAAACTCAGTCTCCGAATACATCGTGTTCATGTAAAGCAAGTAAAATTCTTTCCTTCTGGTTCTCAAATATACATCCTGCATCAAACGATCAAATATCCAAACAGACGGAAGGACATAATCCATTTTGAATTAACAATTGACTGGAAGTAAAAGAAGTCTGCTTGCAAGGAGAAAAGAATGTAATATTGAATCCAGCAGGGAGACAATGAGTCATGCTGATCATGTGATATATTATTGCATGTATATCTCTGATCGATAGATTACCATCTGAATGAATATGGTGAGACAACTGATGGCAATTTCAATAAGGAGGAGTGGGCCACAGACTTAATAAGTCTATGGAGTGGGCACATCTTAGATGCTCATACAATATTGCCTCTTACAATCAGAGATACATATGCTAAAGGTGTAGTATCGATGACTTACGATTTTGACGCGTCAAATTTCAGTCTGCAGGATCTATAAACATTATATGAAATTTTCCTTTCCTAAAATAGATAAAGAATTATATTAGAACAAGCACTCAACAGAAAACTTTAGAAAATGGGTAGAAAACTTCTACATTGTAAAATTTGTTTGCTCAATTGTAGTATACATGAGTTTAGATTGATAAATTTGAGTGGTATCATGTTATACTTGAACATAGAGTTATTATATACTCTAGAGTGGACAATGTGTACAAAAATAGCATCAGTTTTTGTCCTACTTAATTATTGCGAAATCCATGACGCGACGCAATCTGGTTGTGCATGGCTAGTGCCTGTAACATATAACTTATCATCGAAAAATATTAGAACTGGGCATACAAATTGAGATAATGGAGCACTTTTAGCCATTTTTCTCAGAGAATTTCGCATGTCACACCATCTATATCACTTACAGGTATTTTCTCTTGCAGTCAGTGTAAATTTTTTTCGTATTTTCCCATTAAAATAAGCCAAAATATCAGCTGCAAACATGTCATCTTAAATCGCAATTACAGGGCAAGCTCATAGTTCTTGCCAGTCATACTAAATATGTCCTGTTACACATCAAGGCAGCTTATTTTATCTGATCAGTATCTGTATTTCTGTATTGAAAATCAAAAAAAGTCACACAGAACAGCCAGCATAGGCTACATGTCATACAACAACAGGTATTTAGTACTTTTATACATCAAGGATACAAAAATAATATGAATGACACTTGCTAACACGTACATATATATTGCATGACATAATTTAAGCATGACTAAAAACCACTAATCTATTCAGCTTCTGTCTCATATTGTCTTGTTTGTTTCGGATCTTGTTTTGAAGCTTCGTATTCAATTCGGATTATAGTATATCGCTGGATTATTGTTTTGATCAATTCTGTAGCTTGACTGGCACATTTAAAGTCTAGATGAATATTATTGAGTAGTGTATATGTCAGTGTATGGGCCTGGACTCGTTTAATTGCAGTGCTATCTAAAACTTGTAACGACCGTATAAAACGCTCAGCTGCCTTACATAATCTGAGCATAGGCGTATTTGGGATCGTCAAACCCCCACGATTCTTAATACTTATTAGGGTAGTTTCATCTCTTATTGCTTTTTCTGGCTCCGCTGTGATGAAGAATATGCGGTCGTTGCACCTTAATTTCAAGCTTCTCTTTACATAACCAGCTGTAAAGATATCGAACAATATTCATGTCGGTAATTGAACGCACAAATCTCAAAGTATGCAATATGAACTATAACGAATCTCGACATGGTTAAATAGATGATG
Organism: Membranipora membranacea; assembly: GCA_914767715.1. NCBI lineage: Eukaryota > Metazoa > Bryozoa > Gymnolaemata > Cheilostomatida > Membraniporidae > Membranipora > Membranipora membranacea. The sequence continues at coordinate 12,238,692 of OU612073.1, read as the reverse complement.
AAAAGGGTGCGACGAAAATTTTGGGTCATGTTAACTCGATCTATAATAATTTACCAAGTTTTACTGAGATTTGAAGCTTAACAGAGGTTGGCTGGGGCAGCAGCTGGCTGTATACACCAACCACACTGAGCTGCTCTCGTTAGAGATTTTTGTATGATAAATGATGTTGTCCGGTATGCTCATCGGATTATAATTTATATAGACGACAATGGACTGATAAAATAATTTATTCTGCGTTAAACTCTAAGATCAATTTAATTGAAGAACTTCATTTTGCCTGGAATCTTTTTATCTGTTCGATAATGGATGGCAAAACACCACTTGGAAATGGTATAAATATGGTGTCAATGTTGCAGAACTGAATCAATAACGTTGGAGCAAATACAAATCTTCTTAGTACTGAATTCGACCACACCTTGTTATGCTAAAAGTGCATTTCTCTGAATGACGATTTGATACAATAATGTGTTTCAGTTTTATAACTTACCAATATATTCTGTTACATCTGTGACTATTTTAGGCAGCTCCAGGGAGAAGCTATCATCGCTGAATGAGTCGTCATAATCCTCATCATCCACTTTGGCGGTTTTCTTTTGCCGTTTAGAGAGAGATCTGATGAGCAACGAGGGCGAGTCAGCAACAGTTTCTAAATCAATGCTGTTGGCATTAGGGCTGGCAGCAATATTGCTTTTTACTAGCAGGGATTTCAAAGCTGATTTGAACTGTACTACATCTGGATTGGTATTAAAGCCAGACTTAGACCTGATTTTGCTAAACAACATCTCGATATGGTCTTGCCCAAGTTTGTAGGCGAGAATGTACTTCGAGTTCGAAAACTTCTCAAACACGTACTTAGTAATTCCAATGAATGAGTGAGCAGCTGTCCGCAGTCCTATGATAAAAGTTTTTCTTTTGCTCTCTTTGAATAGTTTATTATCCATGAGTTTTAGATTTTCTAGATATGTGAGTGATAGTTCTATATGCGCCTGAATGTTAGTTAGTTTGTTTCTGGTGATCGGACTCTTATATCCTTTTCCATACGGATTGTGGCAGTTCAGGATGTCAAAGATCTTATCCATCTGTAAAACATTAAAAAATAAGAAATGGCTATTATAATCTTAATCCAGGTTTGTGCAGTGGCTGTTTGCTAACATGCATGTCTTATTCAAAACTCAAAGCTCAAACGTCTCTTTTTTCGTGCAAAGAGTAGACAACTGCTATACTTGAACAATTCGCAAAATTGTTGTTACAAAACATGGAGAAGTCCCTGCATGAAACCGTACACATTTCCCTTTTCAAGTCTTTAAAATGACATTGATGTTTTAAACTGTATAAATATGCAACAATACTTTCAACAGGATTCGGTGGATATGCTTAAGAAGCCTAGAAACAGAATTGAGTTATGATTCTTATCTTACCTCCCGAATTAACTCGATTGTTGAGGCGGCATCCTTGAATGAATTGTCAGTTGATCTGAGGTAATCAAAGTCATCTGCTACTGAAGATAAAAGCACTTGAGCAGCAAGTTTCACTTTCATTTTCATGTTTTTCCAGTTAAGATATCGCTTCGTAAGCTTGTTAGCAAGTCGTACACCAGTTTCCTCCTACATGTTCACCAGTTCTTCAACATACTTATAGTTAATTGTGCCAGAACTAGATTTGAACTGTCGGTACGTTCCAAACGCATTTTTGACAAGTTTCATCATGTGAACTGGATCGAGGGTTACATAAACATCATGATCCTGGCTTGGATGTTTGAAGCTAGTTTTAGATGGAATGTTAGCACCTAGTTTCTTCAGCGTGCTGAGGTTCGATTGGCAACCATCACAAGTAACATTGTTAACAGTTATGTTCTCTTCTGCAGTCAGTTTCAAACATTCTTTGATCAGCTGGGATTGTAGATCGCTGTCTATTTTTTCCACAAAAAGTAGCCGATCGGGAATCTGATGCCACCTAATATTGGTACCAACAGGAAAACGAGGGCCTCGCCAGCCAATTTGCTTGCATCACCGATTGTCACATGACCAAGAACTTCGGTTTTTGAATTATCATCAACAAGATTTTTTCGGATTTACATGCTTTCAACAACAAGATTGTACAAATTTTCACCGTTCCAAACATTCACTAACTTTATGACATCTGACAGAAATCCTGGTTCGCAGTCTACTCTACCAATAGTTCGAGATGTTGGTAGCCTGAAGTTTTCTCGCAAGTATTCATAAGCCTTTAGCGAGTAGTAATGCATTGTGATTGCGAATTCTTTAATTTTATCACTGAAGTATTTCTTTGTTTTTCGGTGAACATTCTTCGCCTTGATTCTCAACAAATTCCGAAAGATATCCATCTATAGAACTTAGTTTTGCTGATTGCAACTTGTTTTCCTGTTGCAGCACTTGCAAAACTAAGTCTGATAACTCAGACCTGACCACCCTATACATGTAGATATCATGAATTGTGAAAATTATATAATTTACCAGACTGCAGGTGGGGGGGGGAAATCGTAGTAAAATTATAAATCAGTCTGGAAAATTTCGTTTATTTTACTGTTAATCTTTGCTCTACATTCAACGACCTGCTGTGTATGTCTGATTATTTCGGCAAAACAGACACCTGTGGTCGCCCCCTGGGAGCACTGGCTGTGGGGAATTTAAAAACTCTTATAACAAAAACTAGAATTTTATACCTGGGATTTATTGATAGTTGAAATATGAAACTGAAAATAATGTCAATTGCAACTGCTAATGACGAATTATCCACCTCCAAGCAGCATTTTCACAGGTTTTTTGTGGGTACACCACCTAATCAAAAATTATTCACAGTAGCTGTTATTGGGCAGATAAAATAAAGTCATTGGTTGTGTAATATTTAATTTAAGATACAGGACTGGCCTAATATGGATGGCAAGAACTATCAGAGGCACAGACCAATTATCATTCATATTATTGCATGTATGAACGTTGTAATGTACGATATACCAGTTTTTGTATGCCGGGTACACTGACTGTTCTATGTGACATGTTTTGATTTTTAATACAGAAATACTAAGATTAAGGATGGTACTGAACAGATAAAATAGGCTGCCTCGGTGTGTAACAAAAAAGTGTGAGAGACAGGACTAATAGTATGACTGGCAGTGGCAAGCACTATGAGCTAGCCGCGTAACTTAGATTTAAAATGACGTGTTTGCGGCTGATATTTTGGCTTATTTTAATGGGAAAATACGGAAAATTTGTACACTGACTGCAAGAGAAATACCTGCAAGTGATATAGATGGTGTGACATGTGAAATTCTCTGAGAAAAATGGCTTAAAGTGCTCCATAATCTCAATTTGTAAGCCCAGTTCAAATATTTTCAATGATAAGTTATCTGTTACAGGCACTAGCCATGCACAACCAGATTGCGTCGCGCCATGGGGTTGCGCAATAATTAAGTAGGACGTTTTAAACACTGCATTGTCCACTCTAGAGTATATAATAACTCTATGTACATGACACTCCGGTGAGTTTGGGGAAGTTTTTCTATCGCACACCTGTGACGAAAAAGTATTTAGGCTAATATGATGTGGCTTGTTTCAGAAGTAATCCTTCGCCATATGTATTATGTACCCCGGGTTATTCAAATGCTTCAAAATGGCAAACAATATGGTTACCACAATGAAACCTGACCCATTCGGAGTGAATTACACTATAGCGGCTGGTACGACTTAATAGATATTGCTGGTCACCTATGCCACAAACAAACATGCTTCTCATAGCGAGCTTGCTTACAGTGTGATGTGGGGTGCCTAAGCCGATATAAAGTAACGAATTTCAGATAACAACTTCAATTACGTGTAAAATCTAACCACGTGTTCAAGCATAATTACCTTTTGAGAAGGAGTGAATATTGCACGGAGTTTTTGTATTTTTTTTGCGCTCAGTCGAATCGCATCTGCTTCTGAAATAAGAAGTATTCACTTCTGTTACAGCGAAATTACAGATATGGGTGTGAAACCATACTGCAAGTCAGGGGAATTTTTTTAAATTCTCATGTAGGTGAAAATATATTCAATACCAAATAAGTTGATTCTAGTGTACCGCTTTGTTGTCGATTTCAAGAGATTGATTGATTGATTTTATTTCCATCACTAACATGATATATGTTGTGAAAAAAGGTGATAAAATAAAAACAAATGATTCGAAAGATACAATATATGGTTCAATGTCCGTGCAATAACAAATAAATCAAACTTACTTAAGATTTCCATTTTTGCTGCGAATTCTGCCGGAGTGACGGAGTGAGTGATTGAGGGAGGTCTGCGTCTAGGTGCGCCAGCCACTGAAACAATCACAAAATATAGGGCAGTGAAGCAACTGATCAATTTGCATGGGATGTATTTATATAAACAACTAAAGGCTTGTCTTCAGGAACATGTCACTGCACTCTGCAAACAGTCATGTCATGGCCATGTCACTGTCTTGTCGCATGTCACTGTGCAAACATTTATACATACTATCCTTTATTCTCACATGGGGAGGTGTTCCCAAGACATTATAGTTTCAAGACAGTTGAACATGTTTTGATCAACACCATCATTTTAAACAGAATATTATGATTGAGGATAAAAGCATTTAAACCACCCAAAAATCATCCACAAAAAATGTTATCTGAACACAAAGTTTACTTAGCTTGGGAGTCCTGTGTGAAGACCTGAGATTAATGCAATTAACTAGGGGTGTGCGGCGGGCATATGTTAGGCCTAAATTGCCTCTACATCAAAGTTACAGATACGATCGATCGGAGATACAGATACTTTGAATATATTTTGATAGAATGTCTCACTAGAACTATTAAACTAACTCACAGTCGTGAGGAGAGTAGTGACCGGCATTAGATACGATAATTTTACTCTCAGGGCTGTATGTCTCTGGATGGAAGTCATCAAACCATTCCCTCAGTATGTTTATTTTCTCCTCAAGAACGAGAAGCTCATCCAGTAACTGCCTGTCTGTGATGAGTATATCGTTCTCATCCCTTCTCTGCTGGTTATCTGATTGAGGACGAAACGCTGCGTGTATCGGTGATATCTCATCATTCTGGGCCAGGTCTGAACAAAAATTGTATTGCTCAAAAAGATAAAACTTGCCTGTGTGTACAGACAATGCAGAGGGCCAATGCCTACCACAGCAACAGTACCTCACTATTGAGTCACCATACTCATAAGTATAGAATTAACAAGCTCGGTTATACATATATGCTAGTGCCCTTATCAATTGCCCATACTTACAGATACATGTATCATTTTAAAAGTCACTTTTGAGCGCTGTAACTCATAATCGAGATTTTACAGTATTCATCACCCGCAGTATACTGAATCCACAGAATAGCATTTATTCAGTATCTCGATTTTTTTTTCGTTTTTGTTCATGCCTACTTTTAAGGCCATTATTTACACCGAATTTGGCAACATATTTTCTTGTCTGTGATATGTTATAAATCAATCATAAAGACCAAGCGGTCAGCAAAAGAACAAGCAGTCAGTCATCTTCAACTCTCACCTTCCTCCTCACTAACTCTCATCTCATGAGCTCTGTCTTCGCCTCGTTCTCTGTCTTCTGTATCGGGATGTTCTCCCTCCGCCTCATATCCATCATAGTCGGCTAATTCATACTCGAGACCAATATGGTCATCATCATAGGCATCCTGGTAATCTGATAATTCGTCAAAATGACAATTTTCACTTAAAATAAGCATGACTCAGACAAGCTCCACATAATTTTATTTCAATGGACTCAAAATCAGACTTTATTCCCATGCATCAATTTTGCACTTCAAATGAAGTTGCCCACACTCATTTCAAATGGAATGCTTAAAATTCCCATGATGATGATACTTCAGAAAGATCTGTCTTGGCTGCAAATCTTGCTTTGACGTGAAAGAATTACCAAAAGTGAGTGAAGGAACAAGAACCGATGGGAATCAAAATTGAAAAAACGCTATTTCCTTGATTTTATAATTCCTGAAACCAATGTGAAATCAATGCATGGGAACTTTGTGATAGTTTCAACCAAATACTCACAGATTACAAAAAATTACTCTGCCTTATATGACACCAACAACATTCTATGTACTCATTATGTACTTCTTTACTCTCCTATCTGATCCTGTAATCTCATTACACAACAATTTCTCTTTCTTTCTTATTCAAATATCAAAACTCACCTTCATCACCAGCGTACAAATCCATGTAGTAGTTGAGATCTCGAAAGGCATCATTGAACTCATCGTGCTCTTCATACTCATAATGCTGCTCACCGACTGTAAAATATTAATCAGTATAAAGTAATCTTCGGTCTCTACCATTGTCATTGGATGGCAGTGGCACCTAAAATTGCCATTTACGGATGAATGCCTGGGGTTATTAGAGAAACAGCAAAAATGAAACAAAGCAGCAGTACAGACCCAATTTTTTTCTACTAAGATTCATTGCAAGGATTGAAGTAGTGCTATGGAATTAATGAGATAGGAGCGATTATAATAAAAAAAAGAATAAACTAGACGCAAAGCAAACTACAATGGATGCGTAATTACCAGATTGAGACAGGATTATGAAGTTTGCACTTTTGACATACAAACAATACAATTACAAAAGATAATGAAATAGAAGAAAGCCAAACACAGGTTTGTCAATCAAAGCATTCAATTTCAAAATTGGTTTGACCATTATTGTAGACAAGCTGGAAAGACAGTTAAAACTCACAAAAAGGGGTCCTAGCAATGGGCCGTGTAAGGCAAATAACCCTAACACGTATGCTGTGTTTCATGGGGTGACGACGATGGACTGAGTTGTGGGATGAGAGAAGAGAACTCCGAGTAGTGAATAGCAGGCTTGATGATTTGCGGCATCAAGCCATTTTTATTGATGGTGAAATAGAAATTGGTTAGTGCGCTGGCTGGTAACTGCCAGGCGATCGATGCCACAGGAGCTGTGAGTCTCATTGGAGGAACTTCCAAGGCTGAATGTTTCACCCCCCCTTGGGTGTAAATTTATCCCAAAATTGGATTAGCAATCGGCCATTAGCGGTGTCTTGTTATCTCAGATATCTGACAGGAAAATTTGTTTCCCACAATGAGGAAAATGGAAATAATTCCTTTTGTGCCACTACATATACTGAAATATTATTGTTCAGAGCACACTACAGAGGCCTCCTGTTTATACCCATGTTCTGTAGTTGGTCATATGCCACAAGTGCCGGTAATAACATAGCTCATAGCAAGAAAAATTTGATGATAATGAAAACAATGAACTGCTCTATCCCATAACATACAAAACACACCTTGTAATGCTGATTCTGTAGCTACATTTTCTGTAATGGTAATAGATCTCCAGCTCCCAGGGTCACTGTTGTGTTCTCGAGCAGCACGTCTGTAGTGTCCCTCCATTGATCCTGATACCTTATAAATGGGCCTGCTGTGACATTAATTTGGTAAACTCTCGACCTGAAATGGCAAAAAGAATCCTTATGATGTATGGATTGTATGTATTTGTCAGAGATTAGGAGTAAGAACACGGCACAGTTAAGTGGCAGTATAGCCACTATAACTGCAGTTCTTATGAGATCAAGAATTACTTCGAACACTAAATTGATGACCCTCTTATACTTCAGTCGTCAATTAATCATTGACACCAGCCTTTTTAGCTTTTTTTCAAAATTACTGACATTGAATAGCAAGCAAATCCTGGTAATCATTGTATCTCTTCACTTTGGAACGTATTCGTATTCTAATACTCAATCAAAGATCGGCTTTCATTGCAATCGCTGCCTTTTCCTTTGCCACCTTAATTATCACGGTTTTTTTTTGTTAAAACCTAAGGCTAGTAGGCCTGCACTGCGCACCTGGGGACTTGCACAATAGACAAACTCACCTTAGTAGTAATGTATCCCTAAAGACAACCTCCTAGAGTAAGTAAGCGCATGTGATTACCAGTCAGTGCTACATTCACTCAGAGGACCTACCTGACAGATTGATTAGTAGGCCTCCAGCTGGGTATAGAACGTATCAGACTTCTTCTTTCTGTAAATTTGAGAAGGATGCCAGCAAAGTCAGCAGCCTGTGATAACCACAAACACAGATCTGGGAACCTAAAAATATAAGTATGGATCAGAATTTCAGATCTGATATATAAGAATACCTAGATAATCTCAAGATCTCACAACATCATCACAAATTACGCCAGTGACAATAATAAAAAGAAATGATGAAAACTGCTACTCTACAGACTACTGGACTAGGCCAAGTTTCAAGCCTATGAATGAACTGATAACCATCACTATCATGAATTGATTATCAATGATGAACTGTTGCTGACAATAAATGTATTATTATCAATAGTTAGACTAGTTGAGGTAGGCCAATGAACTCCGTCTGGAGAGGAGTTCATTGGGTAGGATTTAATAGTATAGCTAGCTCAGTGAGTACTGTATTAGACTATTGCATAGATAGGAGACCACCAATATATCATATATGCAAAGAAAATAACTAACTGCATCCAAGCTATAGCTTTCAAAAAGATTTGACAAATTTTTGTTGTTGGAAGCACCGTGGTCAATCATCACCATGATGATATGAGTTTTCTCATCAGTCATCATCGGACTGACTGTAACTGTAAGTAATGTAAATCACTTTTTTATTTAGCTGCTCTCTAGCAATCTTTACATGAATATAAGATAGCTACATAAACATATACAATTTAGCGCACTCCTGTACAAGGTAGGAGTGGGCAAGCTAGTTAGATTATTAGAGGAGTGTCAGTCTGAGTCAGTGAGAGTCAGTGAGTGACAGTCAGTTCACAGTCGAGTCTGACTGACTTGACTAGTCGGAAACGAGAGTGGGTCTTGCTCTTAGGAGTTAAGTGTAATTTAAATATTTACTGCAACACATTGAATATCACATGTTTTAATGGATTTATTATAATTGCATTGGGCCAATAGTGCTTCAAATTGTATCTGTTTAAAAATTATACATCATGTTAGAAAATCAGCTTGATGAGTAAAGTTAGCTGAGAAAGCATTTGGTGGGAAAACTTGGAACGAATCTACGACATTTAGACCCAACAATTTAGACCCAACCAAATAGACCCACTACAAAATAGACCCAATACAAAATAAACCCACTACAAACTAGACCCAGATCAAACTAGACCCAATTTATCACGATTGACAAAGGCTGCAAACTCAAGTCTATACTATCATAAAAGCTCTTTCCTGATTGGCCATGTTTTTTACTCTTTCTTTTCCCATACCACCAGCTTAGCCCAAAGTTTTCATTGGTTGAATACTTGTTACCAAAAAGACCCAGCTATTTCATTGGTTCTTAACTAACTATAGTACTGGGTGATAAACTTCATGCTGTGATCAGTATTATTATCCCAAAAAGCAATTTATGATTAGAGGGGATTGTCCTCTTTATATGCATGGGTAGGAAATTTCAAATTTAGAAAATACTTTCATATCAATAATCAGGAGGGAATGATTTTTTCAGTTTTCACAATAAATTCAGACAACTATTTGTTAAATCAAACCTAGATAATTTCAATCAAGGAGTAATAGCGGACTGTTACTCCTTGTTTCAATGAAGGAGTATGAGGGACAGCCAAAACTAAAACATGTCCACCAAAGTTTATGATGGAGCTTCTGTCGTTGACGCAATCTTGCTCAGATCAAAACTTTTAAATCCTTGGTTCAAGTATGTGAACAAACCTGTTGTTGTCAAAGTTTCAAAGACATCACTACATGGATTTAAAGCTTCCTCACTCATAGAACGCAAACTGTATCGATTTTATTGCATGAGTGATTCAATTGTATTTAGGCAACAGTTTGTAGCGTGATGATGAAAATGGGGCAGCTGAAATAAAGCTAAACCGTCTGTCTATATATTTTACTTTTTGCTTCAATTAACGCAAAAGGTTAAATTCCTGCAATCAACTTCTGAGTCAAGACATATTTTATATCAGAATCTCACTGTATTATGTAATATCAACATTGATCTACAGTTCATTGAACCAACAAGTGATGGTTTAGTTTTTGCAAAAAAATTTTATTGTTTCAACAGATCACAGGAACAGGTTGAGATGCATTTATAAAACACTGTTGGCACCATGTCTCCACAGTCTCTGCCAGTTCAGGTCTCTCTGATAGTTATCCCATGCCTGCTTTAGGGCGGCATCGCTAGCTACGTATTTCTTCAGCTGCTTGTTCACTTTAACATTATTTTCCACCAATGTTTGAACAGTTTTAGTTGTCTCCGACTCGCTCCTCAGCACTTCCAACAACTCCCACAGCACCAGGTTTGGCTTGCCAGCATTTCTATTCAGTTTATTGTGCCATCCTATAAGCAGTCGCAAATTCCACATAAATTTCTATTATTACATTTTCATAATGCCTAACAATATTCACGCATAAGTTTATCTATCGTGGTCCTCTTCAACATTCATTCTAGGGTAGATAGGGTTAAGAAACGCATTTACCAAAAGACTGCAACTGTGCTAGCATTGCTGTAATTGGAAATATTTTTAATCATTAACAAAATGAATATATATATTTATTCATATCAATGATAGCCACGCTTTAATGTGGAGTAAAACAAGACTGTAAGTCAGTTAACAATCTTACCTTCTAGGGAGTTGATGGTTCGAGTTGTGCTCCCGAACACTACCCAGTCTGCCACCCTTTGGAACCATGTGGCTTCCATGTACTCCAATAGCTGGTCACAGTTGACATTGTTGAGAGCCAGACTGTCTCTCCTTAGTTGAGGAATGGCCTCGTTTGTGACAACATCTTTAGGAAGAACAGCCAGGCCCATCACTCGCCTGACAAACCTCGTCACATCATCATTTATGTTGTATTTTACAACTAAATCTGTAGAAAGGCACAACAATAGGTATTTACAAAACAAACTTGATTTCATAGGCGGCCCAAAAATGATTTAAATCGCTCATAGACCATGTCCCCTGCCTCTTTTTATTTCCATTGTGCCTACACTCAAGATCCTTGACTGAGGAGGTAGTTCAGGTAGAACCTGGAATTTGGCAATTGATAATGAGATAGTTAGATGATTTATGATGTTATGCTATAAGTAAGTTATGGTACTAATGGCTTGTGACAACTAACAAAAATTATGTTAACTATGGTGAAAGTTATGACTATATTTCCAAAACATAATAACCAGCTCACCGTGTATACTTTGAACTTTTCTCCAGATTGCCTGACGGAAGTGAAACAGGCAGCCTTGTCTGTCACAGGCTGGGAGAACACTCCGTAGAGCTGGCCAAAGTCCTGTCTCAAAGTCGGCTATTATTCTGCGTACCTTCTCCACTTTCTTGCTGTCTCTAATGACAGACAGCACCTCATTGAGAACCTGTAATGGTAACAAAATGTTAAATAATTATTCATCAGCCTGAACACCAAATGATTCAGTCAAACAATAATGGCAACTTGTCTATATATCGAACTATGATAACTTCAATGTAGACAATGATTTTTATGGAACTCCGAGAATATTCTTTTTAACTTCATACTTTCTTTTTAGCCAACCAAAATCACACGGGCGACAAACAAGACCATGCCATTGAAAGAATATAATTCAAATTAAAAAGAAAACTACAAAAATCAAAAGAATGATGAAGATACTGTGACAATTTTTTATCAGATAGGTGCCATACTTTCCATAATTTAATTGAGCCACTTAAACTACAAACATACACAAATATCTACCTTCTATGATACCATCATCAATCTTGGTTTGCATTTTCCCTTCCAACATTGGTTGAAGATCGTTCTCTTATTCTTCTGAAAAACATACTTTGACATTCAATAAATCTACGTTTGTCTCAGCTTCATAAAATCAATCCTTTATGATCGTTTTTGGTTGCTGTTGACTTTTTAAGTGAACTTGGAGAAGGGCGCAGGCCAACAGATTGGCTGAAAAGTTCTCTGTGGATGTGTTGTAAGCGGAATTTGGTTGGCAGACATAATTGGTTGATTTTATTATTCACTTTTATTTCGTCGCTTTTCTAGTCTTGGTGTTTCTTTGGGCAGAACGAAAAAAATTGCTGATTCATTTTGTTATCAATCGATTATTTATGTGTAATTTTAATAGTTAAAGTGATTGTAAAGGAAACAGGTTTTTGGTATCATTCTAGAGCTCTCAGTCTAGTTTAGAACATTATGCTATGTCCAAAAGCAGCCTGTGGCCCAGTTAAGAATTATTTTCACTCAAAGTTGGGATGAGAAGGTACTAAAAAGGTACTATTTTTCTCCTTTGGAGTTGTGATCACTTGTAGAAAATAGTACCTTTTTAGTACCTTAGATTATAATGGGAATATACAGTATCTCGTAAATAAGACTTTTTGTTATGACACAGTGGTTTTGATATTCCCTGCGTACAATATTAAACCACACAGAATTTATCTATTGAATGAATGAGTGAATACAATGCAAAGTTTATCTGTCCCATGTTATGTGGCTTAGCTGGTAAAATGGGATAGTGTATAAAATTTCATAATTGAAACGATCGAAATCAAGCACGACAAAAATTACAACTCTAGCTCATACGACAGCGAGAGTGAAAATTATAGGGAGATTAACAGATCCAGTGAGAGTGAGATTGAATATCATTCAGGAGGCAATTGTAGCAAATCGATGTCGAGTCCATGTGATCATCATAGGGAAAATGTCCCTGAGGTAGTCACACCAATGAACTTAGTTAATTGGTCACACCACTAAGTTTAAATCTGTATGATTTCGGCCACTTGAAATAACCCACAGTGCTTTGACAGATACAACATTTTCTGTTAACCATGGTTACTGCTCGAGATAGAAATTGGCAATATAAAGGCAGATCAATACATGGCTAAAGTATTTCAAGGTTTTGTTTATATTTATTTGATGAATAAATGGATTGTATTGAAGATTATAAATACTAAGATATGACATTCCAATCAAACTCTGTCTTCAGCCGTTATGCTTTATGATTAGTGGCTTTCAATAGAATTTCAATGGAAGATACAAAATTTACACATGTAGACTGGATGTCTTTCTAATTTGCACAAAAATCTAAAATAATTTGTTTTTAAATCTCGACATTTCAGGCATTAGGATGTGTTAAAATCCAAAGCATGCGATGATTAATACTGAGTGATTTGAAGTTTTGAGAATCTTTACAACAATTTTTGCAAATATTCTGATCTTTGGACTCACAAGATTTTCTCGGGTAAACTTTGTTGTTTACATCAAAAACTGGAATTTACAAGTCACAAAGTAAATTAAAGTAAATAAAATTGTCATCTAGTTATTTCGGACTTCAGGGTGATGAAAAATGTAAATGAATTTGACTGCCTCCTAAAGAGAGGAGTATTGATAATCGTGTAAGCAGTGGAATACCTTGAGAAACTTTCTATATTATTTTACATCAGATCTTGTCCATCTGTGCATCACAGATACTCAGCACATCTAAACATGGACTATCAATATTACTGACTGAGTGCAGCATGCCATATGAGAACCTATGTCAAAGCACACATCAGTCACATAGGAAATTAATTTGTCGAGTTTTTGAGTTATTTCATCAGTATGGATCTTATTTTGGGGGCTAGTGTTAGATATTATCGCAAGATTTGGTACTAACCATAAAGCATTGTATGGACCATTTTTAGGTAAATCTGAAATAAGCAAGGAAGAATCCATTGCTCCAGTGTAATCTTATTTAAACAGTGCAAACAAGTGCAGCGGTATGAAATGAAAATCACTCGCTTGAAAAGCTGTGGACAGGGAATGGGTCATAGTCATTGATTGTAATGTACAGTCAGTATTTATAATCTTTGGTACAATGGTTCTTCTAATCTCTTCTTCAACATGGGCTCATAACAGAAATAAAGGTTGTTTTGATTAGCGGTCTCAACTCTCAACTCATTAAATTTGAACTTTTATGTCATCGACAGACTTGTGAGTGACTTTGTCATGTATTTGCAAAAGTTGTTATCTAACCACAATAGTCACTAATATTACTGTATTTCCCCTATAATAGGCTCATTACAAATCGCCTGGACACGTTGGGCTGTGCATGAGTAGGCAACTCAATAGTGTTAACTTATAACCCCCAAACCTACCAGACCAAGTAACCCTGAAGACTTATTTTTCATGCAAATGCATGTGTGATAGTTGTCTTAATCTCATTTCAAGCTCAAAAATGATACCAAGAACCCTGTTCCTTTACAAACACTTTAAGACCAGATAGCAAGTAAAAAAACAGTCTATCTTAATGACAGTGTCGGATATACAGATATTTGCATAAGATGGTAACAAGAAACCCTATGATAATGTGCGAACTGTTGCAGGTCTATGGTAGTACAATGTTGATATTCTGCTCTTGGATGGAATGTGTTATATTCACAAATGGAAATTTTATAATGCTCATATTGGTACATATGGCAACAATCATTACACAAAGTATAATGGCCAACTTACAACCATGTACATGGAGAGTATATTATATTCATATATACAGACAGAGATGATTAATACTTTCAGTCTCATTTTATGAAAAGCGTTCAGGAAAAATATTCTGCTGGTCAAACAGACAGGGCATACAACTATAGAAGAAGACAGTCCCTCAGAAGTATGATGTATGAGTCTGAGTATTATTCAAGATGGACCACATAAGTACTAAGCTTGTTTCTCAAAGCAATGATCAATGAAAACTCTAATTTGTTAACCAGATAGAAAATTCTATGCTTAAGGCACATAGCTCTTTCACATTTGTAGCGCCCCAAAATCGGATGACATGCAGTTGTTTAGCTGAGATTTTAATTGAAAGTTGCTAGAATTATTCTCTGGTTGATCAATGCTGAGATGAATGACAAAAGAGCAAAATATGCTTTGAGCGATGAGCTCATTGTTTTGAGTGAGGATATCGCTCAGAAGAACCCTTCCCTGGTAACTAAATATGTAATGATGTATTTTTAGTGCTAGCTGATCCTGATTATTTGTGTTCCTCACAAAAAGGCTATAGTTCTGAGACCTATTGTTTATCCTTGGTGTCTAGGGTCACTAGCTCCAGAAAAAACCAAGAGCCACTGATCCGTACAATCATAGCAGAATCTCCCACAAGAAGCTGAGAACTCATACTGCAAACAATATAAAGATCATGATTAAACTTGGTCAGATATTCCCACTGGAGCTGGAGGCGAAAAAAATAAACGAAGGGAACAGGCGGTCGCCTCTCAGTAAGCATTGATGATTATCATGTTTTAGTCTTAGTTTTTAGTCTCCTTTCCGGCTGAGGCAGTGGGCAACTCCTTACAAAAGGTGTTTTATCTAGTTTATTCATATAATAGAATGTCCAGCTCTGTTTTAAAATTAGAAAAAATAAGCCAAGTAACTCTCAAAAAGTGCAGCCCAAATATACAGTGAAGGGTCTACAAGAAGAACTGCTAGGCCTTGATTTCTGCCCGGTTTTAAATGTAATGGGGAGGTCGGAGATGTCCATAACTCAGGCGATGTGGGTTGGTGTGGGTTTGAATAGCGGAGATTGATATAAATCGTGATACAAAAATAAATTCCATTTAAATTAAATATAATACGTAAAAGATTACCGAGGGAAAATTACACATCCACATTTAAAAATGAGATTTCCATGGTAATTATCAAGTCTATTGGGCGTCCATTGCTTGCAAACTCGGTATCAGCTTGCCTTGTCTCCTCAAAGGTTTTAAGTCCGGGTGGTGTTCCATTTATGTTTTCCTGTCAGGTGCTTTGCTTCGTGTTCGCTGAATCACCTGGTTAAGAGCTTAGAGAACTGAGGAGCTCAGAACTTAATGTTTTCAAAAAAATCAAAAAAAATCTTGCTGTACATAAATATTTTTCTGTCGAGCAATTTGTTACGTGCCAACCATATTTATGCAAATAGAGTATTAACCATCAATAAAAAATTCATTGGCAGGCGAGTTGTACGTTGAGCATTCAGTTGTCACTATAACACAGCTTGCCTTCCATTTTACATTTAGTCCCGTCAATATAAATATAATTATTGAAATACAAGCCGTACACTCACCAGTACCTAACAGCATGCTCATCAATATCCACTCCACCACTTTTAATAAATATCAATAATATTTAATTATGATAATAACATTATCCTTGAATGAACTTACTTGTTTTAAAATATGGCCAAAAGAGAAAAAAAATGCCACACCAGTCAGTTAGCTTAATTTTTATTTTCAATGCCGCATTCATGTTTCAACTGTCAGTGTCAAATGTATTGCATGATATTTTTTAAGCAAAGAGTAACAGTTTTAAGTATGTTTTTATTTTTGTAAGTTTTCTACCCATTCATAAACAGGGGACAACCTCTACAATATATGTGTGGTCTATAATAGCTGGAATGCAAAATACAAAAATTAATCTGATAGCCAATGAAATTGCTGGGTCTATTTGGTTACCTGTATTTAGCCAATCATTGCAATGGGTCTAAATAATTGGGTTGGAAAAAGCAAAAAGATAGCTATCACATGAGTATAGACTTGTTTTGCAGTCTTTATCAATCGTAATATATTGGGTCTAGTTTGTTCTGGGTCTAGTTTGTAGTGGGTCTAATTTGTATTGGGTTTTTTTGTTTGGGTCTAATTTGTTATGGGTCTATCTGCATGGGTCTAATTGTCGCAATACCCTTGGGAACAAATGAAAAAATTGGGATCATTGTATTGTAATAAGCCAATCAGGGGTTTTCTCTTATTTCATTGAACACTTGATAAAATATTATCAGCCCAAGATCTAAAAACTTCTTGGGTTCTGAGCCAAGGTCAGGGGTATTTCAGGCATGAGAAATGAAAAACTGGTAGATTACAGTATTATCATTCTGATTCATGTTTAATGTTGTATTGTAGCTTGTTTTGTAAAGAGTGTCTTTCCCATTCCACATCTGTGACCCAAGAATATGTATGTGTTGCAGAAAGTAGAACTCAACCCCATCCATTATTATTCATATCTCATTAGCTATCTTTCAAACATATATAATAATTATCATAACAACTCAACTCAACTGTAACATAAATAAGTTATTATGGTTATTATAACTAAAAATTAATATATCATATACATGTATACAAGGGGTAACAGTTAAGTTACTCCTTGATGTATACTATTATTATTGAATCAAGGAGTTTTTGATTGGTTTGTAAATATATATGTACTTGTAGATTTATTATTTTATTGGAAAACTGACATAGTTGAACTTTGAAGATAAAGAATATGTACACAAATGTTAAATAAAGTTAAATCTAGCATGGGGGTTTGTGGGGCTCGCACCGCCTCTCATCACCAAACTCAGGCACAAAAATTTGATTCATTGTTTGATTTGTGTTGTGTTGCATGAAATATGCCGATGGACCTCTCCTCTCCCATCGATCATTCTTCCTCTGTATGAATTTATCTCACACTTTGTTGTTGTCTCGTTACAGCTCTGCGCTTCACCTAAGATGCAGAAAGTAAAGACAAGTTGGTCTCGTTGCCCTCAGTGTAGTGTCATAATAAGTGATCGATTCATTAAAAGGCATGAGAAAGACCACCATAACCCCAAAGGTGAGTTGTTTTATTATTTATTCCCAATGACGCTTTGCACATTTCCACACTTCGCTCTCAAGATTAAAGATATGCTTCTGTAATTTTACTGTGACTTAGGTTATGCCTTAAAAGTCTTGACTGATGAGGAAACCTTTTCTCAGTTTCAGAATCATTTGGTGCGAATGGCTCTGATTCACTGAATACTAGCTTATCACGATCTTCTCTCAGCCAACCAGGAGAGGCCAGTGAATATGGGTATATTCAAAACAGCGGTCTATACGCTGTGGTCACCAACTGCAAAATAGAATCGGGTAGGTCTTGACTGATCAGATCATTTATTGCAATAATTCAACAATACACTATATTATTACAATAATTCCCTAATTTCTGGTCCAGGTCATTTTTATATACAGTCTTAACTATGTCTGAAAGAATTATAGCTAATCAGCATAACACTCTATGTGCTTACTCAGAGGATGCGTATGCTCCATGATCATGTATTTTTTTCCGTATTTACTTTGATATCCTGTCAGTACACTTTAAAGCAGATTACGTATGTTCTGTTACCGTTCCTTTCGTACAATAATTTGATATAGGTACTCATATCAATTTTGATTTGCAGAACCACAAATACCAGTTCCACTGAGGGATAGAATAGCATTTCTTAGTATAGGAACCATGAGGGTCGGAAAAATGGCTATCGGTGAGCCAATTATTATTGATAACAGGTCAGTTCAAATTTTTATTTTATGATGATTCTTTTTGTGTTAACGACACATTTTTAGTTCTGACATATTTTGTCCCCTCAGCCAGCAGTCCATCTATGTTTCGCCTTCATGAGGTCAAATATTGGTATATACATTGGTCACATTACATGAACAATGGTATCCAACCAAACCCCTCGCTGTAATTGTTTAATTTTAATTGTCAATATAATTTCACGTATATATTCCCTATTTGTTTTTAGATACAGCTACATAGCCTGGCCCAATGCTTCAGTGCCAGACTGTCATGTGTATTTATCACCACAAAGTAAAGTCAAACATTCTTCTCAATCTGGACTTACTGTTGGTAACTTGTGCCTTGTACAGAAACCCAAAGATGTGGTTCCGGCTGCATGCTTGAAATGCTGTTTATCGGATAGGTGAGCCTGTAAATTGCTTGATTGCTTTCTTGGTGAATTTAGAACTTGCACCTATTCAATTTTTTTTATTTCTCACTGACGAATATTATACGGGAATTACACAATTTCAGCAGTAATTTACATCAGATTTGGAAGCTGTCCCTAAAGTTAATGAAAACTTTTGATGTATATCTTCCTTCCGGCTGGTTTCATATTGACAAATTAATGTTCAAGTTTGATTATGTTGCGGTGAGATTTCAGAGCAAGGTTTGATGGCTGATGGCAACATGCAATGTAGACAGCGTTTACGTCTTGTTTTGTAGTCAAAATCTACCCGGTAATATAGATAAAGAAGATCTATCATCCTTCATCAAACTTCAACTCAGTAAGTTATCAAAATTTGTTCATAATATTGTATTGACTTTGTCTGTTTGCACCAACATTCTTAAAAATTTGAAGTGGCTATTTTTACTTAATGCATACATCGCTACAGAATCAGCTCAGGGGTAATCCTTGAATTTCGACTCGTTATGTTAAAAAGAGTTGAGTAAGTATGAAATAATATAATACTTAGGGCAATGGACATCTATGATATGATTTTATGATTGTGTGTCCTGTTTTTTGGTGTGTTGAATCAACTTTGTTACAATTGGGTCATATCAATCATTATTTTAGACATGCGTATCATTGCGTCTGGTAGTGATTTGGAGTTGTCATACTTTGGCAAGCCTGTAAATATCCATATATTAGAAGCAACAGCTCAGGGATATACCCCATCTGTTAATGATTCACTCTCACAAGATATGAGCAATCTTAACCTGTCCGCTTATGAGCCTGTATCAGGTAAGTGAAGATTTTCAATCTAATTTAGTGCAATTTACTCTTAGCTTATGTTGAGGATATGAAGTTTGTATTGCTACTGTTATTTTGCAAAACTAAAAATAGTGCAGCAGTACTCTTCAAACTCGCACTTGTAATAGTTTCAGTGCAGGTTGAAATAAAACGTATGAATTTGGACTTTTTGGAGCATGTTTTAGTGCTTAGACTTTTATCACACAAGAGGAATGGTGGCAGTCTATTCAGGGATAACAACTGTGGTTAGACTCCCACCATCCCACATGTGATGACAACAGAGTTTAACCACTAAATCTGGCTTTCACCACTAAATCTGGTTTTTGCCATTTAATCTGATCTTCACCTACTAAAAACGTTTCTTATTAAGCAGAAACAGCTACTGGGGGAGATCACTCTAACATTACCTCAACGCCTGTCAGTAAAAGTACAAGGAGTAAAAAGTCAGACTCTTCTGCATCCTTACTACTAGGTTAGTTTGCACGTGTAATTTACTCATATTATAGAAGATGACAATCCGTTTTCAGATCTACGATTCCATGCCAATGTGGTGGAAATATCCCTGGCTTGCCTGTACGTGGTTCAAATCGGTGATTTCTTCAGTTCATGTTGTTGATTTTTTCCTGTGCACCTCTGGTACTTTGTATGTGAATAAAAAAACGTCACTTTCACAGTTGAATTTCCAAATATATATTCTTCGTTGTGCTCAATGTTATATTTTGCAATCGACTTCACTAATTTGCGTCATAGCTGATGGTCTGAGTGAATGTAGCACACAGTTCTATCAGGTCATTCAGACTACAACAGTTACACTCAGTGACCAGTCACCCGTTCCGCAGTCCGAGACAGATGATGAGCAGGACGAAACACAGGCTGTAGCAGGAGTAGACGATCTACTTGACACCCTTAACCAGCTCATCATAGAACCTATAACGAAGAAAAACACATATCAAAAATATGGTAGGAGTTATCAATGACTTTTATTCATATGGTAGCTTATGTACATATAATTGGCATTGCACTGACAACTGAAAACGATCAAACCTTTTTTTTATGACTATGCAGTGGTATAAGCTAAAATTTACGCAATAGAAATTAGAAACCAAGTTAAACCAGTTCATGTAAATTCCCACTATCAAAAAAAAAGTATCACATCTAGACTATCTAGCGTCTGTTTAAATTTGCTGGTACAGATTTCATTCCTCATGAACCACAATAAAACATAAAATGAATAACTATCAATGCAGCTTCATCTGTTTTTTTAATTTACATGTGTGGACGTTTATCTCTTTTCCAATTATCCCTCCTCTGACTTTCTGTCTTGTGTTGCCCATCTCTAGGCGTACAGGTACCAAAAGGAGCTATACTACACGGTCCATCAGGCTGTGGTAAAACACTCATAGCTAAAGAAGTCGGCAGGAGGTTAAAAGGTCACGCGGAGTTTGTTGTGTTGGACTCTGCTCAGCTCTGGAGCAAGTGAGTGATACATAGTCCTTAAAGTAACATGAAAATGTGCAATAGATTCTGCTTGTGGTTGTATTTTTCTGTGATGTAAGCATCCATATTCCAGTGTTGATTCTGAAGATGGTCAAATATTATGATTTGTGAATTGCAGGCAGTTTGGAGAGACAGAAAATAGGCTACAAAAGATCTTCCAACAAGCTGTTGAGCAGTAAGTGCACTTTTAATTGTTATTATCTTCATTCTCTCGATAAGACCAAACAAGGAGGGTCAGCCTACCTGCTTATGAATGCAGGTCCAATCATATACCTTTATATATCTGTTTAGTTATATGTTCATATTATGTCTGAGGGCCACACCACACTCGATGACCCAGATAATATTATTATGGTACAAATTATCTGTCCAATGAGAAAATATGATTCCAGTTTCTGCAGTTCTAAGGTATAGATTGTTAGTTCTTGTTACGATGTTTTTCTAGGTCTCCGGCGGTGGTTTTTATTGATGATATAGATGTGATGTGCCCACGTAGAGAGAGATCACAGTCTGATTTAGAGAAAAGAGTACTATCATCTCTTGTCATGGAGATTGACAGGGCCACCCAGGTAAGCACTCCAACTATTTATACCTGATTATCTATGAAATTAATGAGATATAAGTGGCGATAACAAGCTAACTGATGATCGTAATAATGACATGACAGCAGGCCCAGATGGTTAGAAAAGTCGCACTGCATTTCTTGATACATTCAATAGTCTTAATTCGAGGCTAGGCTATTGTCAAGTACACTGATCAATAGCCAGAGCCTCATTGACAGAATACTTGCATGGACTCAGCCAAATGAATCCGATCGTTGTACCAAATCAATGTATTTCATGGATAGACCAAAAACATGTTAATGGTTAGGTTAAGGGCTGCAATGAAAATTTTGAGGCATTTCATTATCAAAAGGAGCGAGCGATATTGAAATGCCACAATATCTCGCCTGCAGCCACTTCGAGAATTCAAAGTTAACATACGCTATACATACTTCAATTTTGTCGTCTTAGAACCCAATCTGCTATGTGTTTGTGTTAGCTACCACTAACAGACTGGATGCGGTGGACATGTCACTACGAAGGCCTGGGAGGATAGACAGAGAAATAGAAGTCCCCGTGCCCTCCTCAAAACAAAGAAAACTGGTATGTAATGCGATGTGTCTATACATCCAATTATTATTGTTTGTGAGTTGATGTGTGATGTATGGCCATATGACAGAGCTTTTCAGTCAACGCATTGTAATTTGTCTTTGACAAAATTTCCTAATTGATTGAATCTAAGTTGAATCTACACTTAATACTTCTACTCAGTTAAACATGTGTGGTAAAAGAAGTTTCAGGTAGTTTTACAATGGTTTGGAGTTGTCTTTTCTTTGAACCCCTTCTCACAGAATAAAAAAACTTGGAATGGAAGTGTAACATACATACAATAAATAGCGTGTGTGAATTGGCTTAATTAACGTTTTTGTTGAAATCACAGGGGCGGAGTGTGGGAATGTGCTCTTGTTTGTATTTGTGGAAATCGTTAAGGTTTTTATTGTAGATAATCTCGGCGATAATGAAGAAGATGTTACACAGACTTAGTGGGGATCAGCTGTCTGATATCGCTGCAGATTGTCATGGCTATGTGGGAGCTGATCTACAAAACCTCTGCAGGTAACACTCATCCTAAAACTAAAAGTTTTTTGCCAAACATATCATTTGTTGACAAAAAAACAACATTCGGTTCGGATCAGAAAAGTTTGTAACTGGCTCACCACTTTCAGGCATAGGAACAGCGTATTTTCTGCTCTCAACAACAGGAGCACAATAAAGTTATCACTTCACGTCTCATGGCGCAATATTTTGGCCATCACACAAACTGATAATTGACTCTTGCTTTCGCAATAACTCGACCTGCTGGTGAAAGAACAATTTTCTTTTCAGTATTAACATTTATTCTAGAGAAAATTTCACTACCATCATATAATGGAAAGGTCGCTTGTTTTCAAATTTTTAATATAAGAATGAAAAATAATGGCATGATGTCATGTGACGTGATGGAATTGGAAATTAAAACCAGAGAAGATGCTGATATTTTGCTGAGCGAGGAAAATAATTTGAAAACCATTAACATCAGTAGTGTGATGAGCACCATGCACACCTTATGGCCTCAATTTCAAAGCAACTCTGCATATTATAAGACATATAGTTGCGGTTTTTATGGTTTTAATCAGAGAGGCCGGACTGAACGCTATGACTCAGGGAAGACCAGACGGTGTGGAGCTATCACACTTCCATCACGCTATGTCTACTGTACAACCGAGCGCCATGCGGGAGATTTACATTGATGTACCTAAGGTTTGTCAATCGCACCTTGTAGATCATAGATCTTTTCCCTGCATCTATTGATCATCAGCGCCCACAAGTAACATCGTATGACCTGTAAAATGCTTTTGAAATACCAACAGATTATTAAGTGCTGCATAAATATTTCTATTTGGTATTATTGGTGGATACAAATTTTGAAGTTTGAAATAAGTAGAATCCCAGATGAAATCTTACAATAATGGCTACAGTAACATTTCTTCATTAACTAGGTATGGTGATATGCATTTATAGTTCCCCTGTGCTATAAGTGGCTCAGTGGTTAGAGCGCCGATCCTTCAGCACGCAAGTGTTGAAGGTCGTGGGTTCGAATCCCACTGCAGTCTACTGACTACTGGGAGTTGTTGGACCCCCAGGTGTGCTCCGACCTGCCTAAAAACTGAGAGCAAATCGGTGCAGTCATTGCAGCCTCGCCCTTAAGGCACACACTATTTCACCGCCACGATGTGGCGAGTGACGAACCCTTGCAATTTTAACCAACATTAACCAACCACACTATGTCCAAGATTTAAAATTTTGAATATATTGCATTCCTTTCAAATGTTAAAAAGGGGAGTTCTCTGATACCTAATACCTAATAGTGTAAATTATGTATATACTCTTTCCACAGGTGAGATGGACAGATATAGGTGGACAATCTGACCTGAAACAGAAACTAATACAGGCTATAGTCTGGCCTCTCCAGCATCAGGATAAATTCAAACGGCTTGGTATTAAACCACCACGGGGTGTCCTAATGTACGGCCCACCGGGATGCTCCAAAACCATGATAGCTAAAGCACTGGCTACAGAAACCTCTCTTAACTTTATATCAATCAAGGTATGTAATTTTTTCAACTTCCTATTAGTTATGGTATGGTATAACTCTATACAGGCGGACGCTTTCACCAACCACTCTCACCACTCTCACTTACACCACCAAGCTCCGGCCTCTATGCCTCACTATGCTTAACTTTCAACGTGAACTCTTAGTGCTTTGTAATGAAAAGGTTCCATCCTATATATGTGCCCTCCATGCTGCCATAAGTTATCGAATATTATCCTATTACGTGACTGCTTGGGTCATTTATTATTATGATTCTTCTATTGAGTTTGACTTCTTTGATTCAGGGTCCAGAATTATTTAGTAAGTGGGTTGGTGAGTCAGAAAAGGCTGTCAGAGAAGTATTCAGGAAGGCGAGAAGTGCAGCGCCCTCTATAGTATTCTTTGATGAGATTGATGCTGTTGCTGTGGAGAGAGGGCGGTAAGGTTGCCATCATTGACACCTCCTTTGACCCTTTAGCCAAGTTGTCGGCATACCTCATACTGCAATAAGCTCCATAGCTGACAAATCTGTATACATCTTATAGACTGACCAAACAAATTGGTCCTAACTTAAGGATAACTGGTGGAAACTTTGCTGACAAAGAATTCAAACTAGCCTCATAGATGCGGAGACAAAATGATAATTTAGTCTATTGAAGCCCTGCTTAAGAACGCATGAGGTGTCAAACTGAATCACTTCATAGCAGTGTTGTTTGTTTTCAGGCAGCAGAGCAGTGGAGGTGGAGTAGGTGATCGTGTATTAGCTCAGCTCCTCACAGAGCTAGACGGCGTAGAAGGCCTGAATAATGTTAATATAGTCGCTGCCACTAACAGACCGGACATGATTGATAAGGTAACACATACACTGACTTCGAGTCTTAACTATCTATTATATTATAAAAATTCTCACAATATGGTGGCTCAAATAACCAATGAAATAATCTGTGTTAAAAACTACCAAAAACACAAATTCCTTCAATCATACTATCAGTAATCTTTTCCACCTTCTAACGCAGGCACTGATGAGACCAGGAAGATTAGACAGGCTGGTGTATGTACCCCTCCCTGATGAGAACACAAGAAAGGAGATATTTGATCTCAGGCTAAGCTCAGTACCTCTATCAGAGGATGTAAATATCGGAGAGCTGGTTAAACTCACACATCGCTATTCTGGTGCTGAGGTAGGAACTGCATCACAGTGGTGTGTCCCAGGGTTGTGTACCAGGGGGGTTTTCCAGGGGTGTTTCCCAGGGGTGAGCCACAGGGTGTGTCACAGAAGTGGAGGCAGTGATTTGTAGAAGACGAAGAGAAATCATGATCCAAAGACCGCTTTTACTGATTTGATTGAGTGGCGGTTTGACAACTGTTCCTTGACAAAACAAGCAAGGCAAAAATGTCACTGAAAAGCATCACCTGCTTCAAACGATGATAATGTGTCATCTATATTTACTAGGTGACAGCTGTATGTAATGAAGCTGCTCTCAGTGCCATGCAAGAGGACATAACTACAGAACAGCTTCAACAAAGACACTTTATAAGTGCTATAGACTCTATAAAACCTCAGACCACAGAAACAATGGTCAAATATTACACGGACTATGCTTCAGCCACCAACAGGTGATACACCTGCACAGACACTAGAAGGTCTATAGGCTTGACCAACGTTTGTAGTTAAGATTACTCGGATTGCAGACTTGATTCAAATGATTGCAAGGAGTTGATCTTAGTGAGGATTGAAGTGCGCATCTGATTCTGATAGCAAAAACTTTACTGTAAACGTTACTGTAGGTAAAACATTCAAACTATTTTCTTTTGCGCATTATTTAAGTCTTGAGCCAAACAACGGGAAGCAAATATTATGATTTCTATGATATCTTTTTAGCAGTCAACACAAAGTGAATCAAATCCAGGTGTAGCTAGACCGGCCAATGAAATGCGAACTACACTTGGAGGAATAATTTAAATTGACCTGAAGTTTGATTTTGGGAATTGCGAACTTTACTTCATAGAAGTTTTGCTCAAAAAGCTGTTATACACATCCTAGACACTTGGCCATGATATATGACATATTACCTTGATCTTATTATGTCCTATTATATAGTGGAAATGATGTTAGTTTCCCATGAAAGAAATATTATGTCACTAATATTCACTGTATTTCAATATTGAAACAATGTGAGGAAAATAACATGTACAAAACCATATCAAGCTCCTATATAATGTTTAAAGGTTTGCCGATATCTCACTTTTGTTTTAGTCATGAAAATTCATATAACTGTGTTACATTGTCGTTACTGATCAGAGTACGCTGTAAAAAGATAACATTGAAGTACGTCATCTCTACATGATAAGGTAAGGGACAATGGTCATATCTCAGTGTCAAGTCCGTGTGGAAAACAGTTTTATCTTATCACGGTCATACACCATGCATTAAGCGCTTTGAATTGGAAAGCCTCCTATAAGCCTCCTATACCCTTAGGCCATCTCTCAGACTTATTGATATTGTTCAAATATAAAGTGATATAGTATAGGAGATTGTCAGGGGTGCAGGGTGTACTGAACTGAGTTGATGCTGAGGAAGAGATAGAAGCAAAACACTTGAGTCGCTGAGAAGTGCACCATGTATATATCATTTCAGACAGCAGATACACTAACACGGCTTTGTAATGCAATAAACAAAGGCTTTACAGAGATCGTGAAGCTTATAAAGGACTCGCTGAGCACTGATCAGTGGTATAATCTGCTCCAACCACCAACATGGCAGGCTTGCATATATAAACCTCTCCACATCGCAGTAGACAAAGGCCACACAGAGATTGTGAAGCTTATAAAGGACTCGCTGAGCACTGATCAGTGGTATAAGTTGCTACAACAACCAAGAAGGTGGGATTTGATGTCACCTCTCCACATCGCAGCAGACAGAGGCCACACAGAGATTGTTAAGCTTATAAAGGACTCGCTGAGCACTGATCAGTGGTATAAGCTGCTCCAAACAATCACACTGAAGGATTTCCTGAGACCTCTCCACATCGCAGCAGACAGAGGCCACACAGAGATTGTTAAGCTTATAAAGGACTCGCTGAGCACTGATCAGTGGTATGAGCTGCTCCAAACAACCACACTGGAGGATTGGATGTCACCTCTCCACATCGCAGCAGACAGAGGCCACACAGAGATTGTTAAGCTTATAAAGGACTCGCTGAGCACTGATCAGTGGTATGAGCTGCTCCAAACAACCACACTGGAGGATTGGATGTCACCTCTCCACATCGCAGCAGACAGAGGCCACACAGAGATTGTTAAGCTTATAAAGGACTCGCTGAGCACTGATCAGTGGTATAAACTGCTCCAAAAATACACAAGGCGGAATCGCAATACACCTCTCCACATCGCAGCAGACAGAGGCCACACAGAGATTGTTAAGCTTATAAAGGACTCGCTGAGCACTGATCAGTGGTATGAGCTGCTCCAAACAACCACACTGGAGGATTTGATGTCACCTCTCCATATCGCAGTAGACAAAGGCCACACAGAGATTGTGAAGCTTATAAAGGACTCGCTGAGCACTTATCAGTGGTATAAGCTGCTCCAAACAGCTATTTCCAGCTATGGTAGCTCATCACTGCTGCTGATTGACTACATGAACAACGTCTTATTGCAAAATGCCTCAACCAAAAAAACAGGTATGTCTTACTTATGCTACAAAATTATCGTTCGAAGTTTCCATGAAGTGATATTATTGGGAATGTAGTCGGCTGCATCTCCATTAGCTGTGTTACGTTTTCAGCAGATTTTGCAAGCTTTGAAACATTTCATCAATTTTTTTTTTCACTTCACCCTTTGCTGGCAGCGGGTTTTTTGCAATTAGCTGCTAATTGTGTGACATTGGTTAGGTTAAACATGACTATTGCAATGAGCTCGGAAAATTCTACCTAAAACAATTGTCAAACTACTTCTGACCAATTTTCTAAATTAATTTTCTGCAGGGGCTGACACTGGGCTGTTAGTTTTCTCAGTGATGAAAGACTACTTCCTTCTACATTTGCTGGCTCAAAGTGATGACTTAGCAATAATCAGTACTCTACTCTACAAGCTTGATGATAAGCAAAGATTGGAGGCTCTTGCATTGAAAGATGCAAATGGAAAAACGCCTTATCAAATAGCATCATCTGCGGCTGTGAAGTCCTTGTTAAGGTGGACTAAAGATCAGACAGGATATTATCTTCTTCCAACACCACCTGCAATCCTGATCATATACGCAACTGATGATAGACCAGGGGCTAAAGAAGAATGCAATGCACTCAGTGAAGTACTTCCCAAATTCACTGTGAGTACGACTGTTAAAGAAGACTTGAAAAGGAATGAGATGCTGGGAGCGATCCGTGAGATCCAGGAACAAAGTGATGACTTATCAGCCCTGATTGTCATCATCATGGCTCATGGTCAAAAAGGAGCTGTCCAAGCGTCAGATGGTGTACTGGACATCAACGACATCTTACTGACAATGAACTCACAAAAGCTGGACGGCAAGCCAAAGGTGAGAAATAATGACAAGTGGCCATACTTACAACTAGGAGATGGTAAAATGCATTGTCCTGCTCACATTTGACTGCTCGAATAAAAATAATCTAGTACGTAAACTTTTTCAAACTGTGTGGTTTTAAATAGTCTCAAAATTATTGTAACTTTTTTAAATTAGTGCATAATGACCATGCTTAATGCAAACTGCATACAATAATTAGCAAGTTTTGGTACAAAAATGTTTTTATGATACTCGCTCTTGGCGATCAATCTCAAGTCACAACAAATTTATCAGGTTGATTAGAAATGAGAAGTTGCCCTCTCTCAAACACCTGTTGTAAGTTCTTTAAACTAAGAACTATCATGCTTCTGATCAGGGAGAATGTCCTGTTCTGATTGGCTACTATTTATTGACACTTGTCAAACAGGAAACCTGCCACCACTCCAGCAATGAAAAGATTAAATTCTGCAAAATTTCCCTCCGACCTCCCTTCCACTAACTTATGTTGTCCATTGCTAAGATTCTAACAATGTCTTGATGTTGGTGTACATTTGTTGGTCAATTCTGCAACAGATTAACAATATCTAATACATGGCAAGTTCCCTGTCTGCCAAACAATATATTATTACATTGGTATTGATCGTCACCTACGATTGGAAATGTGTATAGCGCACCCATCTTTTTTTCCCCGTAATCATTCGGATTATAAGTAAGAAAAAAGTCTAATTTGTTTTTGAAAGTGATCAATGCGATTTTTAACACCTTCAAATGACCCTCATTTAATTTTTTCATATTTCAGGTCCTGCTAATTCAAGCATGCCAAAACAAACGAACACAGATGCTGTCACAACCTCTGCTGACTTATGATAGCCGCAATGAACTTACACCTGGTAAGTCATCTAATGTGGAAAAGAAAAGAGTTGAAAGGCAAGAGCCATTTTTCTCTCAATATTCTACCATTTAATCCCCCCTCCCCCTTGCCTGCATCACACTAATATCTGTCACGATGACCATATTGTTTGGGATTGGTAAATTATTATGTTCTGCTTACGTATCCTAACTTACTCTACCAGATGAATAATGAAATCGGATTTAGGTCCAAAACCGCACAATCATGTAGTAGCACTGCATAAAACTAGACATGCATGATGATCCCTTTGACAGCACACAGCATTTATGTTTGTAGATGATCACGGGCAGCTAGATGCTAGATCTTCTCTGAGTGTCACTGACCACTTTGATATCAAACATTCTGACTTCATGGTGTTGATGGCGACGGTTAATGGCAGCCGAGCAGAGAGAAACATGATGATTCCTCTATTTGCTGCAAACCTGAGTAGGTCTGGTGAACATGAGGATCTTTATGAAGTATTTTTGAAGACAAATAGAGAAATGGCTCTCACATCAAATCAAGTGCCAGAATTCAGGTCAACACTAAAGTATAAGCTCAGCCTTAGAAATGCTTTTAAACCGAATGCAAAACCGTCACTTCTGACTTCACTAATATTAAGATTTTTTTGAACATATTTCCTCATCAACTAGCACAGCTACAACTTTTTCCTTACATGACTGATAAACCAAGTAACGTGGAAATATTCATCTGCAGTGCAGGAAACGGAAAAAATGAAACGCTGGGCAAGTAGCCTGAGGCTGTTAGCTAGTATAGTATCCTTTTTGATTCCGTAAACTTTGGTTGCCTCCCCTGTGTAGTGGTTCCATTAACTATCCAAACAGAATGGCTGACCCGATGAGAAATAAACCCCCACACTTATCTCTTTGATCCATACTCTTTCCTGCGCTGTCAAACTACCAAAACTGTGTAGGCTAAATAACCACTAGTTATGGTCTACCCATAAACATATAAATACTATTTATATGTTCATTGGACTGCCTTATATCTATCATGCCTCCACCATCTACCCCTATCAAATTTTATTTGTGCTCAATGTCAGCGGGAATATTTTTGTTACTACACTAGGTTATCTGCCCCTGATTTTATTGTTGTAAGCTTCCCGTAATCGCCGTGTCCACACAGTGACCAGTTTGATACAGGAAGGTGATCCACTCTCTTCAGGGAATTTATATCTTATATACAAAGTCTTTGATCGACTACATGCCACTGAAATACTACAATAATTTGTTATTCTTTTATGGAGAGGGTTAAAGAGGTTTCCATTTTTAATACCATTTTGTTGCGTTTTTATTATTTATTCACCTTAAACTTTATTTGCTGCCTACTATATTAGTCTTAGTCATAGCATATTATTTTGCGTATCACGCTGATACATTATTGCATATCTATGAAAACTTGAATCAGTTTTATATAAAAAAAGTAGTTGCATTTATCTAGTTGGCTAGTGGAAATAAACTACACTTATAACTGTGTATAGTCTGTAACACTTCTAGATTCCGAGTTTTCCTTAAAACATGAGTGAGTGAAAATTAATTGTCAATAACACTCACATCACTCAAATCCAAAACCGCCAACGCCTAAAAGGTTGCACAATTTAGCTGATTGAGACACAAATGGAAGACCATGTAGGTAGGAGTATTTTTTTGTGGGGATTATGGGAATAACGTCTCATGACGTCGCTCCAATACCAAATGCTTCCATACCCAGCTAAAGTTTAGACAGCTGTTACAAATGTCGTTCATTTTTTATGGCTAAGAAAAGATCGGTTGTTGAAACTTTTATCCGGCATGTGGTAACTACAAACTTGCTCCAGCAAACCCTCAATTCTATTTGGACTTTGGCTGACACTAAAATGCCAATAACATTGAGCCACAGAAAGATCATGACCCTGGACGTGCCAGACAATTATTGTACTAACAAGCTAGAGGCATCTGGTGTTAGGGTAACAATGCAATCTCCATTAGTAAATATGAGTTATTAGCTTACAAGTTTTGATGTTGCACCATCAATGGCTAGTGATCAAAATTAAAGGAAACTGGACATTCCAGTTTCCTATAGGTTACGCGTTACATGGGTGATGATGACTCATAGCAGTGATAACTTTCCCTTGGGAAACTGGAAATTCCAGTTTCCTATTGGGGGGAAGTTATGACTGTCATGAGTCACCCATAAAGAAGAATTTAAACAACAGCAGTAATAGTCGCAATCTTTGCAAAACTTTCAACCCATAGGCAGAAAGTGACCATATTGAGCAAGTTTAGTAAGAACTTAAGGCCTTATCCAACAAAATAATTATGTATCACACAGAAATATATG
The DNA here is from genome assembly GCA_914767715.1 of Membranipora membranacea. NCBI lineage: Eukaryota > Metazoa > Bryozoa > Gymnolaemata > Cheilostomatida > Membraniporidae > Membranipora > Membranipora membranacea. The sequence continues at coordinate 12,206,697 of OU612073.1, read as the reverse complement.
AACAGAAAGAGGTTTTTTAGCACATTAGGAGGAGACGCTGTGAGCAAAACTCACCCTACACCTTAATAATGATTTCTACTTGTAACAAAATCAACCTGTTACCGTTTGTTTGAATTCTGTTTGACCAATCGACAAAACTATGCATATTGAGGAACCACAAGGCAGAAACTGTACACCGATCCTAACATTATTGCGTATGTCCTTCATCTTTCTATCAACAACATATAATATCCCTGTAATATTGGTGTCTAAGTTACAAGCCAAGAATCGATATGTCCGACCCTCCCTGTTCTAGCCGAGGCTGAATGGCGTTAAGAAATTTATGTTACAGGAGTTATCTCAACATGAATAAAGAGAAGACAACTAAGAGAGCAATTTTGATGGCTAACTGCAGGACAGCGTGCATCCTGATGTTTTGTAATCACTCACACTGTGCCGGCATAGGTGGCAGTAGCATTTCATTATCAACAGGTTGACTATGAAATGCAACTACTAGCTATCCCTGCACAGTTTGAGCGTTTAAACTATTACTCATGCACTAGACATTTTCAGTTCACTTTGTGTGACCTGGAGCCTTTCAGAAAGCATGTTAAGTTCTTGCTATCTATCCCTGCTTCAGTTAACTGGCTACTCTAAGCTTAGTGTATTGAATGAGTTGACAACTAACCTTCATTTGTATCCATCTTTAACCATTTTTTGGTTTATCTTGACATCACTGTACTGTATCGTTAGGCTCTTGCTCATGATACAAAGAGCTAGTCTTAAAAAAGATTACAACCTATATCAATGATATGATCACCACACTGATGTGTTTATACACTGAGTGGTGTACAGCACATTGTATTTTGCCGCAGGCTGCTTCACAATACACACTCTTGTTTGAGAAAAGTCTGACAGAGTGGATCAATGGAATATTTCATGATGCCAAAGTCAGTTTCCATTTTAATTAAAATTCATAAAAGTTTGTTTAGGTACATCCTTAAAAAACCACAAGAACAATACAAGTGCAACCAAATTATTATTGTAAATATTCATAAAAGTTTTTTTGAGAGGTATGCTACCTGTGCTATGCCTAATTTGACAACCTAATCACCAGTACATGTGACAACTGCTGGTAATGGATTGCTGTATTTGATAAACTCGGGCAACTTTTGTGTATACACCCTACCCGCCCAACTCATTCCAATTTGTCTTTGCGGCATTTGATGGGGGTATCAGTCCACCTGTTTACGGAAAGCAACCCGAAAGTCCGGGAATTTTGTAGGATTTGAAAAGAGTGTTGCACTATATTTCAGCGTAAAAACCAATCACAGCTTAATACTGAATACTGTATATCTCTTGTTTTGTTATGATCGAATCATAGTTTACAGTCCCAATCTAATAATTTGTTACGTAATGATTCATCAAAAAGCATAGTTTGCTTTTTTGTACTTGATGGACGCCGTCTCCAGGTCAATCTATTGCATTGAACAAATGTCTGCTAAATATAACTTAAAGAGTGGTTGATGTTGGTCTGGATCTGAATGCTGAGGCCTCATGTGCTTGAGCTCCATGGGAACTGAGCAAAAACTCATCAAACAAAATCTGAACATAATATTTCCTCCAGGTAATTACATATATTACTAATAATGTAATATTTATATGGCCAGTAAAATATGTTATTTATAGTGAAAAAAAATTACCAATCATAAATCTGCTACTTGACAGAAATGGTAGTAAATGACTAGGATTATAGTTTGCACTGCATAATTGCAATAATCTATCTGGTTCAACTGTAATTAGAGTCTTTGTGTTTAACACATTTGTTCCGCAAGTGAGTGCATGTCACCGCTCTATATGCACTGATTGCAACGTCTTCTTAAAAAATGTATACATCATTTTTTTCTTTTACTCTCATCCGGCAGATTTGTGTTCAGGTATTGAGGTATTCTGCTGAGCCCTCCTCTGTAAACTGCTGGCACCGGGCAGACTGTTTGTAATCATATTTCCATCGAGGGCAATATTTCCATATAGAGATGTTGAGCACCGTGGATTGCGCGGCCTGGCAACTGGTTTTTTGCCAGTTCCATGTGGCTTTTGTTTATCCAAAGAGTTATTGAGTCTTTTAGCTGCACCTTTAGTCAGTGCAAGCTCCAAACTAAGTCTATTATTAGAGTCATATATAGCGCTCTGAGGTCTTGGTGGTCGCACATATTTTGGTTTGTCTCCCCTGTGTACCTTAGGTGGAGGGTCTAATCGCGGTAGAGGTTCTTTTCTACGAGACCGTGGTGCTTCACTTTCATTTTCAGTCTCTGTGAAATACACTTCACTGTGTGGTATGACTGGTCTTTTAAGAGGAGGTAGTGGTTTGACACGTCGACGCTTACGACGGTCGACGTCACCTTCTGTTGTGGTTGTTGACTCTGATGTATCACTAAAATATTGTAGTTCACCCGACTGTAATGTGCCAGATTTAGGTGATGATGGTAACTCTGCTGACGTGTGACGACCTCGCTTTGATGCTGTTCTCAACTTTGCTTCTTCTGCAGCAGCCAGTTGTGATCTAGAATAGGAACAGAAACAATAATAAGATAATCACAAAGCTGGATGAAGCATTAGACCTCAGAGTAAAGATTACATTACTCAGTAATCAGATGCAGTGTTTGAAAACTCTTCGCCAAGTTGGAAGGGTCTGCTTCTTATCAGTCCCTTCAATGTTCAAAACATTTGTTTTGAACCGAACATCAAAGGGATTGAGGACAACTTTCATTACTCCGAGTACGTTTCAAAACGAGGAAGAGGCACCAAGGTAATTTACAGGGGTCATCAAAGTCAACATATAGCTATTGTCTCAAGTGTTTTGGTGAGTCTCCATTCATCATCTAATAATCAGTGCCACATACTGGACACTCGTGCTTACCTCTTGAGAGACGTCACAGGAAATGAGAAATCCTGTAGGTAGTCATTGCACTCCGTCTGCTGTTTTGCAAGTCTCTTCTCAAGCTCTTTGAGTTTGAGGCTGTCTATTTTAAAGTGCAAATCATCTACTTTAATTTGCGCTTTACCGTTTCCGCCTTTCCCTCCTTTGCCTTGAACTCGGGATGCTTTCACTGCTTTCCAGTGCTTCTTATTACAGATCCCATGCCTGAAAAGAAAAAGAAGTTACAGCAAAAGATAAAACTGGCGATAACAAACTACTGCGGCGTGCCAATTGAGCAGAAAACAATTCTGGTCATGGCAAAAGAATTTAAAATTCAAGTTCGGTTGAGTCAGGCATTCACGTCAGTCTGAGTACTGTGGTTAATAGAATTTTGAACAGCCTGGCTCTATGTTTAGTCATTTTCATAATCAGTATCCTGTCACCATTTAGAATATGTCACTGTCAAATTGTTTTGATCCAAGGTACCATGTCAGAATATCCTTTACAATTAAGAAGCCTGTCAAGTTTATTGACATCTAAACATCCTTAGATAACTCAAGCTTCGGGTATTTCTCTGAAGCATATCGAGCTGCTTACTGCACAATTTTCTAAAGCTTGTAAGTGAGTTATCATTCCAATATTTGAAAAGTGATGATTTTTTTAATTGCAATCGAAGATTAAGACACTGGGGTTAGCTGGCATGTGAGTTGATTTGACCTGAAGTACTGCCCTGCAAATTAGTGAACCCCTCTAATTTTTGTACTTTTTTTCACACATATGTTTCAGTTTAGGATTAGAACACACTCAATTCTTACCTGTACAGCATGGTAGCTATGATCAGCAGTATAGTGCAGAAGAGGAGAGTAGCTAGTATAGGGATAATGAGGGTGATACCACTGGCTGCCCAGCCTCCCGGAGCCTTAGTAACCACCTCCTTATTTGGCTGACGTGTGACCAATCGGCGGATCTTGGTTGTCAGCGCTGCAGACGATTTAGACGCAGTTTCCATAGTTGATGGCTCTGCAAAATTGATAAAAATTGTTTAAATTTGTCAAAATATTTATGACAGCTTTGCTCCTACTCTGATGTTGATGAAATGAGTTATTTTCACAGGATGCCTACAAAAATTGGGGGATGGGGACAATTTGGCAAATTTCATATTCATTTAATTTATTATTTATTTAAACATGTGAAATTTGATTTAGTTGTTGAAATAAATCATTGATAATTGAATTCATATAGGCTATCATGGTTGTTTGTAACACGATTCAGCAACAGGCATTAAGCATAGATTAGCGCCATGGCATCTTAATCCATCTGACTGTGACAACACCAACATCTCTAAAGAGCTGATGCAATTTGGTGTATTTGGTGCAATATGTTTACTGATGACATGCATTTCTTTCCATTCTGGTAAAAGCAGAGTTATTGAGAAATAACCGTTGTAAATGTGTCAGGTCTTCAGTTTTTAGATTTCCTTATAGTAAGATGTAAGTAATCAAATTACAATCAAACTTTTGGGATGAAGATATATTATCAAACGTTAAAGATCTAATTGATTATCTCTTTAAAAACCAATGTACCATTTCCTTGACTGATTAATCTCTAAAGGATTACTATAATGACATCAGGTAAGAACAAACCAAACCTAATCTCCGTTTATCTGATGAGTGATTGGCAAATCATTTGAGGTAAATTAGGTTAGCCTAAGAACTTTTCCTTGTGAAAAAAAGCCGATGGAAAACCATCATCACTGTGGGTTAAAACCAAACTGATAATCCAGAGCGAATTTATGTGCAATTGTTTAAGCCACATTGATGATTGTGTTATTTATTACTTAGGTTACATTTCCTGGGATTTTTTTCAGCTTTTGATGGCTTTATTACCTGAAAACCAGTTGTGCAATAAGGTTTATATAACCACTTGTAAAAATGATCTCCAACCACCCATTATTAACCTGGTACTGTAATGCCTACTTGGATATTGTTTTTCTGAAAATGGTTGTTATCCCTATAAAATTACTGCCTAAGGAATCCGTTTAAAGTTTTGCAACCGATAATAATATGTAAGTGATGACTTCCAACAACCAGTTCATTTCAGTGTATCAGGGACCTTCATGCTCAGACGTTCCACTTTCAATAATAATGATTATAAAGTTGTTGATCTCTGTTGGCATATAATCTGAACAGTCTCAACAGTTTGACTAGAACTCAATTTTACCAAAGTGATTATTGCAGGGAAACAGAAAAATAAACGGTAATCCTTCACGAATCTCCAGCAGAACAGGTTGTTCCTATGGCAATTAATGGTAATAAACCCATTACCAAAGGATCAAGCTACAATAGCTTGATTGATATTGCCACTTTGGCGGATGACGATATAATATGGTATTCGATAGTTATGGTAGATTTATGAAAGAGCACCTGCATTGCTATGGCAGGGAATACAGAAAAATCAGCAACCCTGGATTTGGTGATTCAACGTTGAACAGCACATTGAGGTGCACTGTTATGTAGATATTAGAGCTGACAAAAATTTTGTTAATAATCGCAATAGCAAGTAATTTGTGGAATCAATTTTTGCCATAAAAAGTCATTAGTTTTTCATTCAAATGAGAAACTTTTTGTTATCATTCATGTTATATGATTTGAATTGGATAGAGCTATCTGAAATGTTGCTCAATTGCTAACTTTCTCTAGAATGGCGTAAGACAAGATGATAGTTATGATACTAATGATTTGTTCGATAAGATCTTCCTGTGACTGAATTCACTTTCTAATGGTCTAATAATTTATGTTAATTTTTGATAATATTCACGATTTACATCGTAATTGTTTTTGAAACATTTTTAGTGGTTCACAAGTCTGGCCAATCGGAATCAACAATAGGGCGGCTGTACTTTCCATTGGTTTTTTTAACACGGATAATGAGTTGGTAACATCTGCTTTTTCCAATGAATGCATTTTGGGTAGCATAAATTAAGTGAGTTTGTCGAACAGAGGAGTTTAAGGAGTAGTGTCGTTTTTAAACACTATGATTGCTAGTCTTGGTCATAGCCAATGACAACACTCTAATGACAATCTGGTTTCAATGGCTACTAAAATGAGCTGTAATATCAAATAATTGAAAAAAAAGAATATTTTAATGATATTATGAGTTGTTCCTGTACCTGTAGTTGTTGTGGTTGTAGTTGCAGGTGTGGTTGTAGTTGTTGTTGTGGTAGTTTTAGGTTGGCATGTTTCTCCTGGCATATCACCATAACAGCTATGTTCGATGTGTATCCAGTTTCTGATGCTGTCCAGTTCTCCAATCTCCCTACCACATATACCCGCTGACTGGAACACCTCCTCTGTGGAGATCTCACACACCTGCTTCCGTGAACAATTATTCTTCACTTGTCTGAAAAATCAGGGAAAAAATGTATATTTTTAGTTTCATTTATTTAATATTATTTATTTTATTTAAATATTGTTAATATTTGAACGTAAATAAAAACTGCATATTGCCATTTATATCAAATTGAAACATAGTAACAAAACATATCACTGATATTGATTGGATGATGACTTAGTGGCAAGTTTTTTTCGAGGAAGACAAATATTTTATATGCACATTTGAAGAGTAGTGAATGCATTTAAAAAACATATATAATATTATTACAGCACTGCCACTGGTCATCAATAATGTAATATATTAATTATATTTTTTGATGTTTTAGAGTGGTAAAACTCGTCATTTAGTATTAAGTAGACAGAACAATGGCCACTCAAGTAAATAAGGATAAAGTACTACAACAACATCTGAAATAAGGCGATCAATCTCCAAAAACTGTAGGTAGGATTGCATTCGCTTGAGGAATCATTGAACTTTACTGCATGGCCAGTTAGAAATTAATAAAATTGGTTTTCATTATTATAATAATTTAGAGTTTTTGGCACACCAGTAGTTCCGTCCGATTGTTGTCTCTAATAACAGTGTGGTAATTTATTCCCTCTTTGGGTGGGCCATATTCTGTTCTCAGAGTGCAGAAAAGTGCTTGAACCTATATTACCAAATTGCATTGTTAGCAAGAGTTTTCTAGCATAGCCGAAAATCTTTCTAAAAAGTTTTCACCCGCAATGCAAAATTGAAACAAGGGCGTTGAGGCCGATAAAATATATTGAAATTTGAATTCAAATTAAAATTCCAAAACTTTTATTATTTCAAGTATATAGATATGATCCAGATTTGGTGAGATCAGGACAATGACCCAGTTAAGGAGATCCTATTGCTCTGAGATGGCGTCAAGAATTTATACGCACACAAATGTGTCAGGAAGCCAGTGGAGCCATGAAAGTGATATGCTAATTGATTCTTAATGTGGTGTTAATGAGCCGGCACAAAAAATAAGGACATCACCGGTTTCATATTCATAAAGCCATAAGGATGGTTTTAACTGAACACAAGAATTTAGTTAATTAGGTGTGGCCATGTTAGGCTTGACGAGATCCGTGTAGAACGCTTACTGCAGTATCCAGGGGAAAGGTCACCCAAAAACACTGATTTGGTAATTGTGGACTGAACAGGGTGGAAACATATGGCAGGATATAAGAACAATTTCCATCAACGCTTGACAATAAAATTATACATCGAATAGGGAGGGACCTAAACCCGAGGAAAAATTAGTCTGTCACTTTACCAGGTACCAACTCCCCCTCCCGTTCATTTTCTGATATCTAAAGCCTAAAGGTGTGCATACCAAACTTTTGAATAGACTAGTGGTTTTTGAGTGACGAACAACTGTTCTCTGGAGAGAATGGTCTCATACCACTAACCTTCCCGCACATATGTCAACAAAACAATACAAGAAAAAAACTGTTATGCTTATTCAGAAATTCTAGAAGGCACACCTCTACCCACCAAATATTCGCCTGCATTTGAAACAGTGCAAGCTCATGTAAGGCGTAAACACTGACACAAACCTGATTAATAAATTATTTAGGTCATTTTAGAGTCTCATTATAATTTTTGTGCCTAACATTACTTCACAGAATGATTGACATAAATGAACATAAAAAACAATTAAATAATTAAACTGGTTATTGAGGATTACCTAATAGAATGTTTCTTTACCTAATTGATTGTTTCCAATCGGAAGCTATTATTCAAATTGTGTGATTTAGCTTTGCTAATCAAGATGAAGCCGTTGATGGTGGTTCGACAATCATTCAATGTGGTGACTGGTGGAATCTCTGCTGCACTTGGATGTCTGGGGTAGTCAGCAGTAAATCTATCTTTGTCCCATCGTTCGAAATGCTCCAGAATAGGATCTAGCTTCAATAAAATGCAAAGAGAGACTATTAGTAAATTCCGATTTTGCAAGCCCTACTACTCACTACTTCTTCATTTACTGATGGAAGCTAGAAAATCTAGTCCATAGTAAGTTCCGAGGAGATGATATAGTGCTCACCTTGCAGAATTGTGACAGATCTTCCTGCCTTACGAGTGTTCTATAGTTTATCAACTCCCACATGTCTGAACAGTGCTGCACGTAGATCGCAGTCTGTAGAAATCCTGCCCGCCTCAGCTCAGCTGCCACCACAGAGTTAAACACCTGTTGAGTAAATAGAGCATAGGTTATTGTATCTCCTGAATAAAATAATTAAATCAAGTGAACATGTGTGTGTATAAGCGTTCTCTGTCGTTACACAAAGTCTGATGTTTCTAATACTCAACGAAATAAATTAAGATTTTGTCTTATTTAAGATTTTAAAGTTGATCTGCTCACCACTCAAGAGAATCAGCTGGCACTAATATACTTATTCTAGAAAAATTAAGTTTCACCTTTTCCATCAGAGGAATCCTCATCTTCGAGAAGTTATTCAGATATACTGCTTCATTTGGGACTCGTGTTACACTCCATCCAATATTTCTTTCTGAATCTTTAACTGCCTCAATATGTGCCCATATAACCTGTTCGTCATCCCTTATCATATTCCTTGTGCAGTGCTTTTTGTTGCTTCTGAAATTATCAAGTGGGGTATTACGTCACTTTTTTTATTGAATTAGATAAAGAAAGTGCATTTTGAGATACTCTCTGTCATTTTGGTCAGAAATTATATTTACATTGATATGATGTACCTTGTAGGTTACTCAGTTTTAAATGTTCAGCAATCAATGGTGTAAACTATGGCCGAACTTATCTGAACTTTTTTGCTAGGTGGGGTGGATCTGATAGTATAATGATGTCTTCTACCTTCTCGCTCATGATGTTTCTAGCCAGATGGAACGCGTTAGGAAGTGTTATCAATTCCTTGAAACAAAGTATGTACTGTTAAATATATGTTTAAATTACGAGTTGTGGGTTTTGATGGTAAACTTTGTTGATCATTTTTATGATTTAAGATTTAAACATACACTCTTAGAAGTGTGCCCATCGTCCGGGTTTACTTTATGAGGAAAAGTTGGGTAGATAGACAAGCCTCACCAGAAACCTTCTATTTGATGGTGATCCACCAAATATCGCAGCGAGAACTGTAAGGTTTGCTGCCATCAGGTACCTTACTGCATCCCAAAAGTATTTGCTGATATCTAGATAGTTGGCTGTCTTGTTAACAAAGAAGGCTAGAGGATAGCTAAAGTTGGTGTATGTGCAGCTCCAAAAGTACTGTAGTACGTGTGTGCCAACTTCTGCCCCCTCTTCACATACACCTAAGGAATAGCAAGAAGCAAAATGAGACTTAATGATCATCCAACCTCGCTAATAATAGCCCATAACTCGTAGGAGTAAATATTTGCTGGAGCTAAAGCAAGTTTAGGGGTGACTTGACACATATTTGGATATGTGACTTCACAAATTTATTTGTCTTCATACAGTATGTAGATGTAGGCTATCGCTTTTTAGATATTTTCTCACAATAAGGTCCCCTGTGTGAGCATTGTATACCAGTCCTTCCTTTACCTTCACTTCATCGAAGGATGGAATGCCGTAACGTGCTTTTGGTGGTAGCTTTCCCATTGATCTCTTGAGACCCTCAACTAACTTTTCTTACCAACCTGAATCGGAACATCTGAAGCTTTTGTACCGCTGTACTGTTGAGGAACTTGGCAGACACATGCCTGACATTCTCAACTTGTCTAATGCACCTAGACAAATGGAGAAAAAAAACATAAGAGTTGTCTCCTTAGTTAAATCTAGGTGTTTGTGGGGCTCGCACCGCCTCCCATCACCAAACTCAGGCCCAAATATTTGATTCATTGTTCGAATTGTTTGATTTGTGTTGAGTTGCATGAAATATGCCGATGGACCTCTCCTCTCCCATCGATCATTCTTCCTCTGTATGGATTTATCTCTCACTTTGTTGTTGTCTCGTTACAGCTCTGAGCTTCACCTAAGATGCAGAAAGTAAAGACAAGTTGGTCTCGTTGCTCTCAGTGCAGTGTCATAATGAGTGATCGATTCATTAAAAGGCATGAGAAAGACCATAACCCCAAAGGTGAGTTGTTTTATTATTTATTCCCAATGACGCTTTACACATTTCCACACTTCACTCTCAAGATTAAAGATATGCTTCTGTAAGTTTGATGTGACTCAGAATATGCTTTCAATGTCTTGACTGATGAGGAAAAGCTTTTCTCAGTTTCAGAATCGTTTGTTGCGGCTGGCTCCGATTCACTGAATGCTAGCTCATCACAATCTTCTCTCAGCCATCCAGGAGAGGCCAGTGAATATGGGTATATTCAAAACAGCAGTCTTTACGCTGTGGTCACCAACTGCAAAATAGAATCGGGTATGTTTTGATCAGATCATTTATTTATTACTTTATAGGTACAACACTCAAGCCATCCAAACTTAGGAGACAACATGTTCCCCCATACTTACTTATATTCTTTTGAAGTCATCTTTGATGATAACTACAAGCCATATTGATTGGGAACTGTATATTCCACCTTCTGTATATCTTGAGTTTGTACAATCAGAGAAAAACTAAGTCTAAAAGATTTAAAGCTAACCAGCACCACACTCTCTGTGGTTACTCAGAAGTTGCATAGTAGGCTATATACTGCACAATCATGTATTTTTTTACTTTACCGTAATATCCTGCCAGTATTAGTTAAAGCAAATGATGCATGTAAGTGTGTTCCCTTATGTTACCCTTCATTTTGTACAATTATATACAATAACCTGATATAGGCACACATATCAATTTGATTTGCAGAACCACAGATACCAGCTCCACTGAGGGATAGAATAGCTTTTCTAAGTATAGGTACCATGAGGGTCGGTAAGATGGCTATCGGTGAGCCAATAATCATCAATTACAGGTAAGTAGGTACATTGTTATACTTTAAGATGACTTCATTTGAGGAAAAGTGACTTACTTATCCCTTTTGTGTCCATGTTTTGCCGTCATGAGGTCAAATATTGGTATATACATTGGTTACATTACATGAGCAATGGTGTCCAACCAAACCCCTCGCTGTAATTTTTTAATTATTATTTTCAGTATAATTTCACATATATTATATTCTCTATTTGTTTTTAGATACAGCTACATAGCTTGGCCCAATGCATCAGTGCCAGACTGTCATGTGTATTTATCACCACAAAGTAAAGTCAAACATTCTTCTCAATCTGGACTTGCTATTGGAACTTGTGCCTTGTACAGAAACCCAAAGATGTGGTTCCGGCTGTGTGCTTGAAATGCTGTTTATCAGATAGGTATGTCTGATAATTGCTCATTCATCCTTAACAGTACATTAGTTAGAAACCACTACCTCTCACCAAAATCTACATTGTTGAAAATCAAAATGATTCATTGTTGAATTCTTGAAGCGCAAGGCTGAAAAAATCTGAGCTCCAGAAAAATCGACAATAAATCTGGGTAATTTTCACCCAAAATGAACAAAGGCAAGAAGAGAAAACTCATTTCCAGTAATGATCCTGATGAGGATGATGCTGAGGATAATATCTTCACCTATTCGCTCAACAAGTTGAAGGCATTACAAAAGAAAATCGACTCTACTACCACTGATGAGTCTATCACCATAAAAGGTAATCCGGGAAACATCCAAATTGTCGTTGACTGCAGCACAGCTGTTTTTGAGCTTGTCAGATCTATATTTCAAACATCAATTCAGGAGCAATATCTTTATGTAACTAGGAAAATGAATAAAGATAAGGACAAAAACACAACAGCCACCATATTCACCGTTAAAAACAAGAAGAAATCGGATAGACGCCTTTATACTGCAAACTTTTACCGTACCACTTCTAGAATACTGGTGAATGCTATCAAAGATGTGGATGTGTTTATAAGTCACTACTCTAAGCTGGTAGGTGAATTACAGCCAGAAACAATTGCCAGTTTAAACGAGAAAGTCCGTTCCTCATGCTCAAATGCAATGGAATCGCTAAAAAGTAAACAAACCAATGCCAACAGCAGCACAACTCAACAACAAAGCACACAAGGTGCTCTAGGGGGATCTACAGTTTCACTGCCAGAGTCTTCTCAGTGTTCCCTGTCTGGGACAATGGAGACTTCTGCTCCATTCGTCGACAGCGCTCCCAGTCATTCCAGGGACAGAGATTATGGGGAGAGTCCCGGATGTGCGTCATGCAGAACTCTACATGGCGTGCTTTCTATTATGATGGAGAAGATGGACAGCATGCAGGAGAAGATGGACAGCATGCAGGTTAAATTGGATAAATTTACTAGTGCTTTTTCTGAGAGCCCTAGTACAAAGGAATGTCCATCAAATTCCAAAAATACCGTACAACAAACATATCTTCCAACTCAAACTCTTAACACCACACAACAATGGTCATCAGTTGCAAGCAGCAGTAGACAACTCCACAGAAATATTCCTTCATCAACAACACATCAAAACACACCAACACCAAGTTCACCGGCAACCACATCCAACACACCAGATCACATGCCATCTATTACAAAAACAGCTCGTCCAAACAACTTCAACCCCAAGCACTGCATCGTAATAAGTATCAACAAGTCATCAAAAACCTACCAAAACTATAATCAAGACAACATCAGACGTGAGATTAACCGTGAATTCGGCCCAACAATCATAGAAAACATAACGACCTACAATTTCAAGACAGAATCTCCAAAAATTATGCTGCACCTTCGCGATGAAAAGACAGTGACCAAGTTGATAAACACTTGGAATACATTACTATTTGAAAATTCGCAAGTAAGAAAAACAATCAATCCAGAATCAGCAAAAGTCAACACTGGTATGCTGAGAGGCATTCCTATCGATGCTGATGATGAACTTGTAATAAAAGAGATATCACAGAATTTCCCCAACTCTTCAGCTATAAGGATTTACAAAGGGGAAAAGAAAATGCGCATCTTTAAAGTAAAGTTTGACACTCAGGACCAATACAACAAGGTCCTCAGTCAAGGTATGATTTTAGACTCACTTAAACTTAAATGCCATTTTGAAAAACTTCTATGATGGCAATGAATTTTCATAGCGCATATCTTAATATCCGTGGATTGGCAAGCAAACTGGAAGAGGTTCGTTTAATTCTTAGTGATCACAAATTTAGTATACTGTATTTGGCTGAAACATTTTTGAATGAAAATGATGACAGCTGCCTATATGAGGTACCAGGATATACGATGATAAGAAGGGATAGGCTCTGTAACAATGGTGGGGGATTACTCTGCTATGTCCATGATTCACTGGTCATTGAACATCTGGAAAATTTAGATCTTTACATGGATGAGAGTATAACAGTCAAGGTCAGACCCAGAAGCCAAAAGAGTTTTTTGGTTACATACTTATATAGACCTCCCCAATCAAAAGCATCATGGAACACAGACTTTTCAGAGTTTGTCGAGCGTTGTTATGGTTTGAACGATGAAATTATAATATTTGGTGATTTCAATATTGATTTGCTGAATCCAACTTCGAAAAACAGGTGGTTAGATAATGTTACCTCTCCACTACTGTTGAATCAACTTATATCTGAACCCACTCGCATAACTAATTCATCAAGGACACTAATTGACCACATCTATTCAAGTAAAAGTGACAATATTGCTAAATCTGGTGTCATCAAATATTCACTGAGTGATCATTTCATGATAGTAGCTTCAAGAGAGATTGATAGAAATGTTAAAATATCTAAACAAAGATGTAAGGTAACATTTTTGGATTATTCATTTGCAACACCTGAAAACATTTTTAATACATTCTCAAGGGAAAATTTTGGTTACGTACTGTATGAAAGATCAATAGACTCAATGTTTGAGAAGTTCTATAGCCATTTGAATCATCTTATATCAAAACTCGTGTTTGAGAAGACTCGTATTGTAAGAACGCATAATCTTCCAAAATGGTTGGATGATGAGGTAAAAATGAACATCAAAATCAGAGATCAACTCAAACAAAACGGTGATTGGGAAGGATATATAAAACAGCGAAATTATGTCACTAATATGATCAGACAAAAGAAGAAAAGAGCTATTTCTAATACTATTAAAGAGTCTAAAGGTAATACAAAACCTGTTTGGGATGTATTAAAGAATAAAAAGAAGGAGACTTTCCCTGCGACAAATTTGAGTGCAGATCAATTTAACAGCCATTTCACATCCATTGCAAAATCAATCACAAGAACCTTGTTGTAACAGATGAGATGACATTTCCCGTATCCAAACATAATTTGACAGACATACCACAATTCATCCCTTTCACATGTACAAGAATATTGTTCCACATTCCTGATAGTAAAAGTACAGGACCTGACAGAATTACAGTGAAGATGTTGAAGCTTGTTTGGCCTTATATTGTGGATATTGTCACCGATATGTTTAACAGGGTTTTAAGCAAAGGACAGTTCCCTTCAACTTGGAAACTAGCTCGAGTTTCACCAATACATAAATCTGGGGATATAAATAACCCATCAAATTATAGGCCAATTTCAGTCTTGCCTGTTCTTTCAAAAATATTTGAGAAACACATAAATCACCATCTGCAAGAATATCTCACTAAGAACAAAATCATCCATGAGCTTCAATGTGGATTTAGAAAAGGCCATTCTTGTTCAGACAGTTTATTTAAAATTATTTCAGACTCTTTGGTGGAGAAAATTAATGGAAATGTTATGACATTACTTTTTCTGGATTTTAAAAAGGCATTTGACTGTGTATCCCATGTTTTACTACACAATAAGTTGAAGGCTTGCGGCATCGGAGGAAATATGTTAAAACTTCTTGACACCTTTCTGACAGACAGAAGGCAGTTTGTTAAACTCAATAATATTGAATCTTGTAGATTGCCTATCACAATAGGGGTCCCTCAAGGTTCAATCCTAGCACCAACTTTGTTTCTCATCTTCATAAATGATTTATTAACTTCATCAAAATCAGACTCATCATCATATGCATATGCTGATGATACAGTGTTCCTGTCATCTGATAAAAACCTTCAGCAACTAAAGGCAAAGGCATCTGAAGATTTAAGTGGCATTTTGGATTGGTGCAATCGTAACCCGATGGTTATAAATGTTCAGAAATCTCATTACATGCTACTTAATATCTCAGATCCGCTTTATGACCTGGAACTGTACATAGGGCATGAAAAACTAAACAGACAGAGAACTACAAGGCTTCTGGGTTTTGTGTTGAATGACTCGCTTTCATGGCAGGATCATCTAGAGTATGTATATAAAAAAGTACAACGGAATGTTTACCTACTTCAAAATTTGAGATACTTCTTGGATATAGCAAGTGCCCGCACATTTTACTTCCAGTTTATCTATTGTCACCTTATATATGGTATCCATATCATTGGCAACTTGTCCTGCAATAATGCCCTCAATAGATTATTTTTGTTGCAAAAACGGGCTTTACGCATTATCGCCAATGTGCATTACATCCCGTAATATCTCATTTCGACCGAATCCATTACACAATCATTACAACTCCTACCTCTTCCTAAGCTTGTTTGTTATTTCACTTCACTTTTTGCGCATAAGATAAACAATTTTTTAACACCTCCATTTATATATAGAGGATTTAAAAACACTACCAAGTTCAATTTTCGTGATAAACATTTACTTTTATATCATACAGACAATCTAAGATACAAAGTTTCTGCTACATACAATTCTTTACCGTTACATTTGAGATCTAAAGAGAAGTTCAGTTCATTCAAAACTTTACTTTTCAACCATATATTATCGACTTGACCAACATCATTGATGATATTATTTCCCTTCTGTTTCTCTTTTTTTGTTATAAAAAAAATTGTTTTCTGGCACTGAGTGCAAAACATTTCAAATGAGATGACTTTTGATGCCAATAAAAAGTATATATATATATAATTAAACTAATTAATTACTCTTTGATTGCTTTCTGGCGAATAAAGAATATGCACCGATTCAATTTTTTCATTCCTCCCTGACAAATATTAAATTGGAATATCGAAAATTCAGCAATAATTTAAATTATGTCTGGAAGCAGTCCCTAAAGTTTATGCTTTTTTTGTGTATAATTTCTTTCTGGCCAGGTTCATAATTAAAAATTAGTGTTAATTAGAATATTATAATTATTTTGCAGTGAGATTTCAGAGCGAGGCTTGATGGTTGATGGCGTTTAATTCTCATCTTATTTTGTAGTCAGAATGTACCCAGTAATATAGATAAAGAAGATCTGTCATCGTCCATCAAACTTCAACTCAGTAAGTTATCAAAATTTGCTTATAATATTGTTATGACCTCCTCTGTTTGCATCAACATTCTTAAAAATTTGAAGCGGCTGTTTTTACTTAATGCATAGATCGCTACAGAATCAGCTCAGGGGTAATCCTTGAATTTCGACTCGTTATGTTAAAAAGAGTTGAGTAAGTATGAAATAAAATAATACTTAGGGCAATGGACATCTATGATATGATTTAATGATTGTGTGTCCTGTTTTCTTGGTGCGTTGAATCAACTTTGTTACAATTGGGTCATATCAATCATTATTTTAGACATGCGTATCATTGCGTCTGGTAGTGATTTGGAGTTGTAATACTTTGGCAAGCCTGTAAATATCCATATATTAGAAGCAACAGCTCAGGGATATACCCCATCTGTTAATGATTCACTCTCACAAGATATGAGCAATCTTAACCTGTCCGCTTATGAGCCTGTGTCAGGTAAGTAAAGATTTTCAATCTAATTTAGTGCAATTTACTCTTAGCTTATGTTGAGGATATGAAGTTTGTATTGCTACTGTTATTTTGCAAAAATAAAAATATTGCAGCAGTACTCTTCAAACTCGCTCTTGTAATAGTTTCAGTGCAGGTTGAAATAAAACGTATGAATTTGGACTTTTTGGAGCATGTTTTAGTGCTTAGACTTTTATCACAGGTGGAATGGTGGCAGTCTATTCAGGGATAACAACTGTGAATAGACTCCCACCATTCCACATGTGATGACAACAGAGTTTAACCACTAAATCTGGTTTTCACCACTAATTCTGGTTTTCGCCACTTAATCTGATCTTCACCTACTAAAAACGTTTCTTATTAAGCAGAAACAGCTACTGGGGGAGATCACTCTAACATTACCTCAACGCCTGTCAGTAAAAGTACAAGGAGTAAAAAGTCAGACTCTTCTGCATCCTTACTACTAGGTTAGTTTGCGCGTGTATTTTACTCATATTATAGAAGATGACAATCCGTTTTCAGATCTACGATTCCATGCCAATGTGGTGGAAATAGCCCTGGCTTGCCTGTTGGTGGTTCAAATCGGTGATTTCTTCAGTTCATGTCGTTGATTTTTCCTGTGCACCTCTGGTACAATGTATGTGAATAAAAAACGCCACTTTCACAGTTGAATTTTCAAAAATATATTCTTCATTGTGCTCAATGTTATATTTTACAATCGACTTCACTAATTTGCGTCATAGCGGATGGTCTGAGTGAATGTAGCACGCAGTTCTATCAGGTCATTCAGACTACAACAGTTACACTAAGTGACCAGTCTCCCGTTCCGCAGTTCGAGACAGATGATGAGCAGGAAGAAACACAGGCTATAGCAGGAGTAGACGATCTACTTGACACCCGTAACCAGCTCATCATAGAACCTATAACGAAGAAAAACACATATCAAAAATATGGTAGGAGTTATCAATGACTTTTATTCATATGGTAGCTTGTGTACATAATTGGCATTGCACTGACAACTGAAAACGATCAAACCTTTTTTTTATGACTATGCAGTGGTATAAGCTAAAAATTACGCAATGGAAATTAGAATCCAAGTTAAACCAGTTCATGTAAATTCCCACTATCAAAAAAAAAGTATCACATCTAGACTATCTAGCGTCTGTTTAAATTTGCTGGTACAGATTTCATTCCTCGTGAACCACAATAAAACATAAAATGAATAACTATCAATGCAGCTTCATCTGTTTTATAATTTACATGTGTGGACGTTTATCTCTTTTCCAATTATCCCTTTTCTGACTTTCTGTCTTATTTTGCCCATCTCTAGGCGTACAGGTACCAAAAGGAGCTATATTACACGGTCCATCAGGCTGTGGTAAAACACTCATAGCTGAAGAAGTCGGCAGGAGGTTAAAAGGTCATGCGGAGTTTGTTGTGTTGGACTCTGCTCAGCTCTGGAGCAAGTGAGTGATACATAGTCCTTAAAGTAACATAAACATGAAAATGTGCAATAGATTCTGCATGTGGTTGTATTTTTCCGTGATGTAAGCATCCATATTCCAGTGTTGATTTTGCAGATGGTCAAATATTATGATTTGTGAATTGCAGGCAGTTTGGAGAGACAGAAAATAGGCTACAAAAGATCTTCCAACAAGCTGTTGAGCAGTAAGTGCACTTTTAATTGTTATTATCTTCATTCTCTCGATAAGACCAAAAAAGGAGGGTTAGCCTACCTGCTTATGAATGCAAATCCAATCGTATACTTTTGTATATCTGTTTATTTATATGTTTATATTATTTCTGAGGGCTACACTCGATAACCCAGATAATATTATTCTGGTACACATTATCTGTCCAATGAGAAAATATGATTCCAGTTTCTGCAGTTCTAAGGCATAGATTATTAGTTCTTGTTCCTGTTGATGATATGGATGTGATGTGCCCACGTAGAGAGAGATCACAGTCTGATTTAGAGAAAAGAGTACTATCATCTCTTGTCATGGAGATTGACAGGGCCACCCAGGTAAGCACTCCAACTATTTATACCAGATTATCTATGAAATTAATGAGATATAAGTGGCGATAACAAGCTAACTGATGATGGTAATAATGACATGACAGCAAGCCCAGATGGTTAGAACAGTCGCACTGCATTTCTTGATACATTCAATAGTCTTAATTGGAGGCTAGGCTATTGTCATGTACACTGATCAATAGCCAGAGCCTCATTGACAGAATACTTGCATGGACTCAGCCACATGAAACCGATCGTTGTACCAAATCAATGTATTTCATAGATAGACCAAAAACATGTTAATGGTTAGGTTTAGGGCTGCAATGAAAATTTTGAGGCATTTTATTATCAAAAGGAGCGAGTGATATTGAAATGCCACAATATCTCGCCTGCAGCCACTTCGAGAATTCAAAGTTAACATACGCTATACATACTTCAATTTTGTCGTCTTAGAACCCAAACTGCTATGTGTTTGTGTTAGCTACCACTAACAGACTGGATGCGGTGGACATGTCACTATGAAGGCCTGGGAGGATAGACAGAGAAATAGAAGTCCCCGTGCCCTCCTCCAAACAAAGAAAACTGGTATGTAATGCGATGTGTTTATACATCCAATTATTATTGTTTATGAGTTGATGTGTGATGTATGACCATATGACAGAGCTTTTCAGTCAACGCATTGTAATTTGTCTTTGACAAAATTTCCTAATTGATTGAATCTAATTTGAATCTACACACAATACTTCTACTCAGTTAAACATGTGTGGTAAAAGAAGTTTCAGGTAGTTTTACAATGGTTTTGAGTTGTCTTTTCTTTGAACCTCATCTCACAGAAAAAAAAACTTGGAATGGAAGTGTAACATACATACAATAAATAGAGTGTGTGAATTGGCTTAATTAACGTTTTTGTTGAAATCACAGGGGCGGAGTGTGGGAATGTGCTCGTGTTTGTTTTTGTGGAAATCGTTAAGGTTTTTATTGTAGATAATCTCGGCGATAATGAAGAAGATGTTACATAGACTTAGTGGGATCAGCTGTCTGATCTCGCTGCAGATTGTCACGGCTATGTGGGAGCTGATCTACAAAACCTCTGCAGGTAACACTCATCCTAAAACTAAAAGTTTTTTGCCAAACATATCATTTGTTGTCAAAAAAACAACATTCGGTTCAGATCAGAAAAGTTTGTAACTGGCTCACCACTTTCAGGCATAGGAACAGCATACTTTATGCTCTCAACAACAGGAGCACAATAAAGTTATCACTTCACGTCTTATGGCGCAATATTTTGGCCATCACACAAACTGATAATTGACTCTTGCTTTCACAATAACTCGACCTGCTGGTGAAAGAACAATTTTCTTTTCAGTATTAACATTTATTCTAGAGAAAATTTCACTACCATCATATAATGGAAAGGTCAATTGTTTTCAAATTTGTAATATAAGAATGAAAAATAATGGCATGATGTCATGTGACGTGATGGAATTGGAAATTAAAACCAGAGAAGATGCTGATATTTTGCTGAGCGAGGAAAATAATTTGAAAACCATTAACATCAGTAGTGTGATGAGTACCATGCACACCTTATGGCCTCGATTTCAAAGCAACTCTGCATATTATAAGACATATAGTTGCGGTTTTTATGGTTTTATTCAGAGAGGCCGGACTGAACGCTATGACTCAGGGAAGCCCAGACGGTGTGGAGCTATCACACTTCCATCGCGCTATGTCTACTGTACAACCGAGCGCCATGCGGGAGATTTACATTGATGTACCTAAGGTTTGTCAATCGCACCTAGTAGATCATAGATCTTTTCCCTGCATCTATGACTGTTATTGATCATCAGTCCACAAGTAACATCGTATGACATGTAAAATGCTTTTGTAATACCAACAGATTATTAAGTGCTGCATAGATATTTCTATTTGGTATTATTGGTGGATACAAATTTTGAAGTTTGAAATAAGTAGAATCCCAGGTGAAATCTTACAATAATGGCTACAGTAACATTTCTTCATTAAGCTAGGTATGGTGATATGCATTTATAGTTCCCCTGTGCTAACCACACTATGTCCAAGATTTAAAATTTTGAATATATTGCATTCCTTTCAAATGTTAAAAAGGGGAGTTCTCTGATACCTAATACCTAATAGTGTAAATTACGTATATACTCTTTCCACAGGTGAGATGGACAGATATAGGTGGACAATCTGACCTGAAACAGAAACTAATACAGGCTATAGTCTGGCCTCTCCAGCATCAGGATAAATTCAAACGGCTAGGTATTAAACCGCCACGGGGTGTCCTAATGTACGGCCCACCGGGATGCTCCAAAACCATAATAGCTAAAGCACTGGCTACAGAAACCTCTCTTAACTTTATATCAATCAAGGTATGTAATTCTTTCAATCTCCTATAGTATAGTATAGTATAGTATAGTATGGTAAAACTCTATACAGGCGGACGCTTTCACCAACCACTGCAGCTCCGGCCTCTATGTTTCACGCTGGGTTAAGGCTGTCAGTGGTTTAAGAGCGGCACTAATGACTTGGAAACCTAGACGTCACTATACAACCTCTACTTAGCACGCACCTCGGTACAGTCATCGTCTGTATAGATCAGGGAGTGCCCAATGTTTTCATTGAGGGGGCCTCATCCACATATTGCAATGTCCCTGGGGGCCCGTAACCTCGCCATAAATCGAACACTCAAATATGGGTGTGCAGTATTTTAATTTGCAGTGGGCAATTAATTTATTGGAGCTCACTCAAATGCAATGGTTGGGGAATTCCTAAATCCTGCGAGTAGATTTAGAGCGTTCCTTATTATTTTATTATTTTATAAATGAGGAATGTAACAACTATAGGGGTAAAAATTGTTTTTGTGACTACGCGATTTTCTCAGACGGGTCGGGGCCCGCATAAAATTGGGTCGGGGGCCGCATGCGGCCCCAGGGCCACTCGTTGGGCAGCCCTGGTATAGATGCACAGCCATTATTATTATATTATATTATTAGGTCACCCAATGGACAATGTGAAGCTCAAGTTTATTTCCCAGCTTTCTTGACTTTAACTTTCAACTTAAACTCTTAGTGCTTTGTAATGAAAAGGTTCCATCCTATATATGTGCCCTCCATGCTGCCATAAGTTATCGAATATTATCCTATTATGTGACTGCTTGGGTCATTTATTATTATGATTCTTCAAATGATTGCAAGGAGTTGATCTTAGTGAGGATTGAAGTGAGCATCTGATTCTGATAGCAAAAACTTTACTATAAACGTTACTGTAGGTAAAACATTCAAACTATTTTCTTTTGCGCATTATTTAAGTCTTGAGCCAAACAACGGAAAGCAAATACTATGATTTCTATGATATCTTTTTAGCAGTCAACACAAAGTGAATCAAATAGACCGGCCAATGAAATGCGAACTACACTTGGAGGAATAATTTAAATTGACCTGAAGTTTGATTTTGGGAATTGAGAACTTTACTTCATAGAAGTTTTGCTCAAAAAGCTGTTATACACATCCTAGACACTTGGCCATGATATATGACATATTACCTTGATCTTATTATGTCCTATTATATAGTGGAAATTATGTTAGTTTCCCATGAAAGAAATATTATGTCACTAATATTCACTGTATTTCAATATTGAAACAAAGTGAGGAAAATAACATGTACAAAACCACATCAAGCTCCTGTATAATGTTTCAATGTTTGCCGATATCTCACTTTTGTTTTAGTCATGAATGTTCATATAACTGTGTTACATTGTCGGTACTGATCAGAGTACATTGTAAAAACATAACATTGAAGTACGTCATCGCTACATGATAAGGTAAGGGGCAGTGGTCATATCTCAGTGTCAAGTCCGTGTGGAAAACAGTTTTATCTTATCACTTTCATACACCATGCATTAAGCGCTTTGAATTGGAAAGCCTCCTATAAGCTGTTTACAGATGACAGCAACAGATTTCATAATCAAACAAGAATTAAAGTATCAGTCAGCAGTATACAGCTATATAAAGTGATATAGTATAGGAGATTGTCAGGGGTGCAGGGTGTACTGAACCAGACTTGCCAACCTAATTTTTCCAAAATGAGTACAAAAATTTGCAAAATGCTTAAAAATGCTTACAAAACTCCAGGGTGCCTCAAATGACCAGAAAACGCCCCAAAAATTTTTTTGCGCTACGTTATCTCACCCCAACAAGGAGGTAGACAACTTTGTTACTCTGATCAGGGAGAATTCTCCCTGCTCTGATTAAAGAAAAGTTGAAGTTGGCAGAACCACCATATTCTACAATGGACTACTAGTTATGTTGTACCTCATTGGTGCATGCTGAATGACATAGAATTCAAAATATAGGTCAAGTACAGATTTAAAGGTAAAGTGAAAGCGCATCCCTGCGCAATGTAGTGCTTTCACAAGAGTGAACATTCATTTTTATTTTCCTAGTACCCATTAGTATATGATAAAGAGAGACAAACCCATTCTTAACTGCGACATAAGCTGCCACAAAAGCATTGGATTTTGTGTTGGACTGACTGCCATAATGGATTTAGTATCATATCATACTAATGAGACGTTAGCAAGAGACCATCTAAGGCAGCACAAGACAGAACATCAGCTTACGTTCTCTATATTTTCTCAGGAGAAATCGTTTGGTGACAGTTTGGAAGATTATATATATGGAAGCTGGTGAGTGAATCCTACTGTATCAAGTTTGAATTTGTAGTCATATGCTGTGAAAGGTGTTGATGGTTTCCGTGGTGTGCCCATCCACAGCATGATATCAATTTCCAAGGAGGGGGATAGGGTTTAGGCAGAGCGATGCAACAAAATAATCTCAATGCAATGTAAGTAACCAGATTGGATTGTGACAGCTAACTGAGTTATGGCAAGCCCTTCAAAATTATTATTTCCCTAGCAAAACTATAAAGATGGGTTTGAGGCAAAAAAATGGATCAGCTCAGGGCATTTTCAAGGAGTGTGTGGTGGATGAACTCTCACACCATATGAGTTCACTGAGTGTGCTCGGTCCTGCCTGTAAACTGAAATGAGCGTTGCATCAAATTATTTCCCTGTCTTTGAATATGAATAGCCCATGTAATGTTATGTACTATTTAAACTCGCACACTAATTTTTGATTGAGACAAATTACAGCTTTCTCTCTAATGTAAATGCATCAGATCATGCGTGGCAAACCTTTTTTTCTGCTTTGGCCTCTTTTTGTTCGGGAGCATACCAATTGGCCGCACCACTTTTTGGACAAATTTTACTTGAGGTACAGAATAGGGAATATCCAGGTCTGAATCCATTGGTTTTCAAGTGGTAGAGCCAGGTGGAATGGGTGCCTTCATCCTAGGGGGTAAGGGCCTCTCCCAGAAAATCTTTTTTTTCTCAATATGGAGGCAGTTTTTAGAGATTCCAGCCCTTTTCGGGAAAAAAATTAACAATCAGGAAACTTTGATTAACAATATCATTTGAGGGACATCATATCCGATCCCTACTTTGTTTGATACTTTGAGTAGGAGGTGGCTCAGTTGGTTAGAGCACCACACCTTTAGCATGCAGATGCTGAAGGTTGAGGAGGGCTCGAATCCCACTGCGGTCCATCGACTACTGGGGTTTGGTTGGCCCCCAGTGCTGTGCCCCAACCTGCCTGCAAATAGAGAGCAACCTGGCACAGATATTGCAGCCTCGCTACTAGGGCAATGAATTTTGGCGCCCGTGTTTCAGTATGTGGCATGTGACAAGACATTTGATTTTATCAGCCTTTTAATCAACCATGGATTGAATATTTCGGTCAACTTATTGCGTAGGGTGGTAAATTGCTGCGAGCAATATTTTATAGTGATTAAAAGATCACATGGGAGTCCTAGGCGGTAGGAACTAGAGCTTGATTTAACTGTTAACAGTCAAGAAAATATGTGATTTTGGTTGATTGTCTGCGTATGGAATAATAAGAAAAGTCAAAATTCTCTACAACCAATTTAGAACTTGTGATGTTAGGAGGCTGTGTTTACTAGCCTTGCCCATTGACGTTGAGGTATGTTTTGAGGCAGACCATTATGCTGAGGAATAACTCACATGTTTCAGTTTTGAATTATTTGATGAGCTCTGAACATTATAACGTAAAGAAATTTGCCAATAAAAGCGGTAAAGCGGTAAAGCGGTAAAAGCAGTAAAATGTCGACGGACCCCCTTAGCGCCCTGAGAGAAACATAAATAGAGTCAATGCATATTCATGCTATTATGGCATGTTAAGGTTTTCTTTTCCTAAGTTTACCTGCTTACCTACCTATGAATACACCCCATCTACTCACATAGAGCAACAATTGCAATTTTCAATGTGTGTTAGCTGGTATATATACCTGTTTAGCAGTCTTAGAATGTTGGCTAAAATCACGAGGTCTGTTTCAGCTCAAATACTGAGAAATCAAGCTGCCAAACTCAGTACAAAATTTGCAGGCAGGTCAGATCCACCTGGGCATCAACAGAACCCATTAGTCAGAAGACTGAAGCGGAAAATGATCCTGTGTGTGAAGGGCATGCAATCAAACCAGCAGAGCTACTTCCTTATCTTTATCATAATTAGTTAGTTTCACAGCTGTTTTAATCCACTATTTTTTTTTCTAGCAAGGCTACACTCAAACTGTACATTTATATTTGGGCCAGTCTCCATCAGCATCATCCCATACCAATTCCAGGGTCTGTAATTTAAAGCCGTTACAAGGAATTGAGGTGTTGTGTTATGTTTTATACCCTAATTGAGTTCAAAAAATGTGATTAAGCAAGTTTATTTTTGCTGGAATTATGCAGGATAGAGCATGAGCATGCCATAGCTGTTCAATAGTCAGTGTCTACAAAATATCATGCTGAAATAAATGATGCACTTTTATTTACTGGGTGACCATTGATGATGGATATTGTGTGGAGAGGGAATAAATTTTTCTGATTTTTTTCGATGTGAGAGTTGTATGCAGACCATTGAAATGTTTTGGTGTGATGGTGAAACATATGAAATTTTGTATAAACAGCCTAGGCATTCTAATAGTCATATTTGGCCACATCGTTCAAATCCTTGTCGTATATAGAGGTTTTTGTTCAGGTTAGAAGAGATAATTCTTACTTCATTTCCACTCATTGGTAGCTTTCAAGTAACTAAATCCTGTAGTATTGTTGGGGGATTTCAGGTTGCAAGGCAAAAGTTTTCCACCTGTAGCAGTACAACATTCTGTCAAAATAAATGCAAGCTTATTTCCTAAAATTCGTCAATTTGTATCAATGTCATGAATCTCTGCTTTAACTTTCCCAATCATCATTGGTGTATTGTCACAAAAAATTATCCCCCAGCTAGCGAAATATTTTTGCACTCAGTAGAATCTCTACTTATCTGGTTGGTGGTAGGTGCGTAATGAAGAAATTAAAATTACATTGTGCAGACTAACGGATTTATATCTTGTTTTGAATCAGCTGTAGGATGCAGGTTATCTTCATTTCCAAGCGAATAATCACACCAATATTCTACATAAGTGTTGGTACATATCTAGGAAAATAGGTTTCTCATTGACCAAAGGAAACACTGGATAGGGCAAATGCTTAGATGCATAGAGCTTCAGGAATCCGCTGCAATCGATTAAACATATATTTGCCCTTATCTTTCTATAGGAAGAAAAATTGACTGGGATGATGGGGGTAGGGGTGGATGGTTGCGTGAATATGCACACCAATCTTCCAAGTGAAAAAGGCTGGATAAAATTACGATAATCTTTTGGAACACTATTCCCTCACCAAACAGGTGAAAGGATATAGCATTAATATTAAAACAGGTAGAGCAATCTACTTCACTCTCACAATGATTGGTAATCTGGAGAATGCCAAGAGCAAGTTCATGGCTGACATAACTGTCCAAGATTCACTAAAGTAATCGAAATTCAAGCAATAAGTGATGTTTTAAGGCATACACATGTGAATATTTCAGATGTTATAATCTTTCTATCGAAGAGTGGATGCTTTTAATGCTTTGCACTATCTAAATTTGAGCATTGTTTATCATCTAAGATACCTAAAACATCTGAGACACTGTTTGTTTTGTTTATTGGGTATGAAACATCCTCATGTCTCTGGTACCTTTGGTGCAGGCATGGGTGTAATCAATGATATTGTTCTATTTCCATTCATACCAGCAAAAATAATTGCCAAGCTGCCTGACATATATGTTCTATGTTTGTGTAAGGAAGCTAATCCTGCTTATGAAATTTAATCTTATTTTGTAATTACAACATATAATAGAAACACCTTTATTTATCAGCCCCAAATTTGGTTTGATCTTTTTAAATAATAGAACTGTTATGGATGGAGCCATCTTCAGCCAAAAATAATGTCATGAAAATAAATTTTGTTCTAGGTGAAGTTTGACATTCTGGTTTAATTAATTGGTCTGCATCACCTAGCCTGTTGGTAAAATAATATAATCTCTCACACCACTGCCTGTAATGGTCAAAAATTCTAAATCATTATTATCAAGTGTTGTAATTTTTAGGCAATTGAGCTATGAAACTGCCCAAGCAAGTCATGCAAAATATTAATTATGTTCGGTTAGAGTATTAAATTAGCCTCATATCTTTTTTAAATGGCAAATAGTAATACCTCACTCATCTATAACAACATGTTAAAGACCAAGGAATCAAGTTGCTAAGGCCTAAAAACTAGTGACATCTATTTATACCTTATTCCACCAAACCCAGCTTACTTTCTGTTGTTCTGATATTCTGATCTATACTACTGTTTTTTTTTAAAAATTATTCTATAACACATAAGGAGGGACTAGCCCTGGTTACAGCAGTAGAGAAATACAAACATTACCTTGCAGATAAACACTTTTTGGTGCTCACTGACCACATTAGCCTCAAGTGGTTGAAAAGCATAAATTACACTAAGGGCAGACTAGGTCGCTGGTCACTATTGCTCCAGCCGTACAACTATGACATCAAACACAAAAATGGGAAAACTAATACCAATGCTGATTGCCTTTCCAGGAGGCCTTATGAGCAGACAGAACCACAAACACCGCTTGACCTTGTTGACAACCTTCCTGTGCTGACCACAATTTTGGGTGAATCAGACATTAAAGGTGAATCACAAGCAGACAAACAAAGTAGGGGGCCTGCTAAATAAACATTCACAATCCCGTAACACTGATGAGCCGAGGTAGAGTGCCTATGATGAAGAATTAAATTGATAGATAGGTTCTCATATTAGAATTGCAATAAGCTAGGAGTGGACCAAAGTTTGGTACTGGTGACCCTAGGATGGGTATATCACAAAAGAGAATAATAGACAATTTGGTGAATTCACATTCATCTATAGTTGGAACTTAATTACTATGGTTGCAACTTAGTTACTATTGGGTATTGTAAATCAAGAGTTGTAATTCTCTCAAATATTATTTACTTGTGGGCTGGGGGCTATAGTTGCCTACCAAATACTAACAAATCATACTTGAATTATTTTCTTTGTAGGGCTCCTGCAAAAGTGAATAAATATTGAGAGAATTGACGGAGCGCACCAGGCTTTTTCGGTTGTGGGGTTACAGTATCTGGATTGCAGGCATGGGAAGAAAAGAAGGCCAGGTTTCTGTGAGCAGCGTACTGTAAGTTGCAAACAAAAAGTTGTGAGTAATAATATATGTATATATAGATACATGTATATGGTGTTCAGTTGTCTCTACCAATAATTTTTCAATTTAGATATGTTAGGTAGTCTCAGCGTAGTTTGATGTTTGGTGTGCTACATCCATTCATTTTTACTCTACCAAAGACGTTTTGTGTAATAAAGTAGCTGGGTAGAATGAAATCAGGGTAAAAAGCTTTGAGTCTGGTTGTAGAAATATACCCTCGAGTAAGAGTAGAATTGAAGATCGAAGCTTTTGTACTGTGATGTGATCAATTGGCTTATGGCGGCATCTGACTAATTTATTGTTCCAAAAGGTGTATGTGTGAAATATTTTCTGACAAAGAGATGACTACAGATAGTAACACCTCAATCATGCTGCTTGTACAACAACAGTTGATGAAGATAAGAAATTTTTCTTTTCTAGGATCACCCTGATCCAGTGAAACAACGTATACGCATTCAGAACACGATGAAGATGAACTGTCCGGCTAAAGCTTCTATCAAAAAACTGGTACTCTATGATAATTTCAAGGTATGATTCTCAGTTTGCACTAAGTCTTTTGTTTTATTACAGTCATAATCCCACTCCTTAGGCATTATCAACATTAGAGTTCAGTTGTCATGAAATACAATATGTATTAGGTTTGAATAATCCTTCTCTTGCTACTTAATTCCTGAGCAGTTTGCAGTACTTGTCCATCCATATAATTTTTTTTCGAGTTTATGTTTAAAAGAGTATTTGAAATACAAATTTGTTTTCACTCCGTTTGCCTTTCAAATGACTGATCAGAGCTCTATTTTTATACCATAAATATCAACATCCAGGATACAAAACCTTTCTGTTATTTTTGGAAGGTGAACACAAAACTATTTTTCATCAAAGTTATCCTATATCAGTAATTATAAAAAAAATTAAATTGCTTGCATAAAGACCGTTTAATGTGATATTCTAGAATCTAGACATTGACGTTAGCAAACTCATGGTCTCGATTAATTGATCACTCTCTTAAATCTCTGAATAAGTAGTGGCCACAACAGCACTTGGTATACCACCAACTTATTATCAACTCCCTCCACATTGTTACAGCTGACCGATTCTGAGCCGACTAGTCAAATGCTCCGTGGAATCCGGCATGGAGTGTCAGAATCACTAAAGGGCCCTGCGCCACACAACATATCCTTCAGCTACAATGAACGACAATTTCTTCATAATTTCAAAGGTGTTCAATATTGAATTTCTTTCCTGTCCCAGTTTAGTCATCTTGTGTTTTTAAAGCTATCCCTTATTTATCCATTCATTCTTGGGAAAAAAACTCACCAGACTTCCTCGTCACCAGACTGAATAGCCAATATATAAAATACCCCATCATGACAAATCATTGAACAATTAAACATACCTAAAATGAAAATTGCGAGGGTCTCTCTCCCTCTCCAATTGACAAACTATATACATTCTGAGTGAGTGATTTGGGAACAAGTTTCTCTACTTGATAGACCAAACGAGCGATATTTGAATGAGTGCATCACACAGTCACACTCTGATTGAAAGACCTCTGACTGAGTTGTTCCATTGACAATGGTCCTATTTTATTCATATTACAGATAATGCTACAAGAACTAGCAGTTAAGTGTGCTGCTGGAGATGAGGAAGCTACATTTATAAAAGGTACTGAAGGGGCCATGTCTTGCTTGAAGAGAGCTGCTATGTCTCCAATATTGATTGGTGATAAACAGGTGAGAAATAACTGACTTTTAATATAAATCACCACCACCACCGAATTATAAATTTGAAGTTATCCTGACATGCTCAAAGGACACATAACACCTAATATGTTAAGAAAAATGACCTCTACTTTCTGTTTTGGTTCTCTCTTATCAAATATTTAAAGTTGCAAATTTTATGTTGATGTGTGTTTTATTATCAGGATGACAAATTTACGAAAGTAGTGCTCCGATGTGCACGAGCTGGATTAGTTGGAGCCAACAGGAAATTTGCGTTAGAGGATTGGTTTTGGTTCAACTACTTGCCTAAGGTAAGCATACCAGCACTTCAAAAGGGTGTTCTAGTGGTCAGACATACTATAGCAATTTAAAGGTCTGCAGTGACCTAGGCAAGCATTGCGGAGTTGTACTTTACTGATGCATTTTTAATAGGAGACACCGTGAAGTCTACAATAAAGTTGTACGGATTATATAATATGTGTAAATAACATGAGGATAAAATAGACAGCTATGCTACATAAATTGCGTGGACTTTGCCGATAGTAAACTTATACATGCCTATAATGTACACAAAAGGACAGTTATTATTGTAATTGTAGGATTAATTAAAAGTATTACTGACCTTTGTCCTCTTGCTTGCTTTTCGATGTGAAATTGTAAGGTAGAAAATGTACATGAATATATGATGTTATATCAGTGGCTGACAAAATTCTACTGAACAGGCATCAAAGACAACCACCCTAACAAGGTCACAGCGCAGGAATTGCTGCTCCCCATTGGCCACCCGGAATCACCTCATCACTCCCACCAATCCCAAGCGGGGTACCCCGGCCCGCCCGTGCAAGTTCACAACCCCAAAGTCCCAATGACTGGCGCCAGAATTGGTCTATAAAAATGGTCCTGTGGTTCCTGTGGTTTCCTGTTGTTAAAATAGGTAAACAGTATGTGATTAACCCTTGACACTATGCTGTCAATGGTTCCGGTTAACTAACTATGAACTATAATGATTTATAAATGCGTTGACAAACCAGGGTTAAATAAAAGAAGTAGGATATAATTTGATCCAATGTGTCCAGCTACACATACAAATAAGGTAGTATGTAACATTGAAATATCCATTATCATCGGCAAACAAATATGATGTCCAACCACGTATAGAGCCCTCAAATACGTATAAAATCAAGGAGTTGGAGGTTTTAACTCTAACTCTGTGATCAAACACAATCTGAATGACAAGAGAGTAATGAGAAACTTGTTTTGTCAACTGGAATTAAGGTAACCTGTTTTATTTCAATCATCCCAGCTGCAAGGCACATTGCTGACTTTTATAGTTGTACTTATATTGGCAAGATGATTGAATCCATAAGGTTTTGAAGTTTTAGCTCTACAGTCATTCTCCAATGTGTATAAGAATAATTATTACAATGTTCAGCTTCCATCTTTTCTGGTCTGGACCTGGTTGGTAAATATCAAAATACACTTGCTTTGCTGAATTAACCTTTGATTTTATTGTTTTCTAGGTTATTATCAATGGCATTCAACTAGCTGACAAAGTATCTCCTGGGGAAGCTGAAGAAGCATACCGAAGAAACCTAAACGAAGTGTTGTCCATCTCATTGTGAGACGTATCATACAAACTTGCATACCTTGCAATCATTCATTTTCCTATAAATGTTCAAAGACAAACCTAAAAACCTGTTGTTTATTTCAATTTTATAATCCATGGCTTTTATGCCTTCTATGCAGTATTTTTCGTATAAACTTTTATTCTCAAAAGCAAACCTACAAACCTGTTGTTTATTTCAATTTTATAATCCATGACTTTTATGCCTTCTCTGCAGTATATTTACATAAACCTTTATTCTCAAAAGCAAACCTACAAACCTGTTGTTTATTTCAATTTTGTAATCCATGACTTCTGTGCCTTCTATGGTTTTTATGCCTTTAAACCTACAAACCTGTTGGTTGGTTGGTTTATTTTGTCACAAACATTAGGTATGCTGCGAGATTGAGTGTTTATACTGTTACTTGAGTAGGGAATACCAAAAAGAAACATAAACAAAATGAGTAAAGTAAAGTCTGACTTCTAGTGGATTAAAAAATATCTTGCAATATCAAAATCAAGTGTCTGAGGAATGAGTCTTTACCCCAGGCAGTTCTGTATTTAAGGCTGCGATATCTGCCTGAGGGGAGTTTCTCAAGAAAATTGTTTAAAAAATGTTCGTCATCATGTATTATCTGCAGGGCCAGGTTCTTTGTACGTTTTGATATGACTGAATCTAGGTCCCCAATATCAAGACCTAGTCTGTCGCCTTGCTTAAAAAACTTTCTCAGAGCTTTCTTGTCTCGTGAATAAATACTAGTGAACAAAATAGGTAGGCAGTAGGTTAGAATGGATACAATAAAACTTTTAAATAACATGCAGGCTAAAGGCTTTGTACTCTGATAATTAAAGGTTCTGATGACAAACATTCTCTGATTTGCTTTGGATACAACATTATTGACATGATCTTCGAAACGTAATTTGTTATCAAAGAGAACTCCCAAATATTTAACATTGTCACAAAAATCTATATTTACACCATTTAATTCGAGAGTAGGACTGTCAGGTTTATCTCTCTTAGTGGAGAAAAGCATCTCTTGGGTTTTAGAAGGATTAAGTAATAAGTCGAGTTCTTTGCATAGACCAGAGATTCTATTGATCTCATTAAAATAATTAGACAAGTCATTATTATCAGAGATGCAACCAACAATACAAGTGTCATCAGCATATTTTAAAATAGTTATATTGCTCTGTTCTGACCTAATCCTATTTGTATACACTGAGAATAATAGAGGACTGAGGACAGAACCCTGGGGTGTTCCTGTGTTGGTGGTGATTGATGTTGAGAGAATATTGTTTACTATTGTTCTTTGTGTTCTGCCTGTCAGGAAACTCGACACCCAGTTTGTAACTCTGTAGTCTAGATGTTGCAGTTCTGTGAGGAGATTACTGACACTGATGGTGTTAAATGCAGACGAGAAGTCGAGAAATAGGCATCTTGCATAGTTGGCAGCTTGAAGGTCTATGTAACTAGTTATTGTGGTAATAAGGCATAATACTGCATCCTGGGTTGATCTTTTAGCTCGGTAGGCAAATTGGTGATTGTCGAGAGGAGTGTTTTTAACTATATAGCTTTTCAGCAGACGTTCCATTGTTTTACATAAGCAGCTTGTCAGGGCTATTGGTCGGAAGTGTTTAAGTTGATTTGGCTTGTCAGTTTTTGGCAGTGGTTTGATGATGGCCGATTTCCAAATATTAGGAGTTGTTTGAGAGTCTAGAGAGAAGTTGAATATATCCGTAATTACAGGCGCTAGTTGGTCAGCACAGAGTTTTAATGCTCTTGGTATCAGACCATCAGGTCCAGCACCCTTTCTAGAGTTGAGGCGTTTGAGTTGTATCAGAACTGATTTTTCATCTATTATGCAGGGAGGAGCAGTTAGGTTTTCGTAAGCAGGTTGTGGTGGCTGAGTGTTTTGTTTCTCAAATCTGGCAAAGAAGTTGTTGAGTTCTTCGGGTTGGAAGTTAATATCTGGTTGTGACTTGGAGTTGCTGGTTGGAAGTCCGCTAATTTTTTTAATGTCGTTCCAAGCGTTTGCAGGATCACTGGCTAAATGTTGTTGGATTTTTAGGGAATATTCTTCTCTGGCTTTTTTATTTTCTTTTGAGACTTGCTTTTTGAGTTTATGGTAGAGTTTTTTATTTCCATTTTTGTGGGCGTCATGTTTCTCATCTATCATATCCAGAATGCGCTTTGTAATCCACGGCTTTTTGTTGGCATATTTTTTAACTTCCTTTGGTGGTATGCATAGGTCTGTGCAGAAATTAATGTAGTCAGTTATCGTTTCAGTCCGCTGGTTGATGTTGTCATTGGCATCTGTGAGATTGTCCCAAAGTGTGGTATCTAAGCATGCTTGAAGATTATCGACATTACTGTCGGAGAATGTTCTGCGAGTTGTAAACGTAGGTTTTAATTTAGACAAAGGTTTATAGGATGGCACGAGATGCATAATGTAATGGTCAGAGCTGCCCAGATGGGCTAATTGATGACATTGACTGTAGGCACCCTTGATCCTTGTATAGCATTTGTCGAGTGTCTTGGTTCCTCTGGTCGGTTTGGTGACAGTTTGATAATATCCATTTAGTCGAAATTTAAGCTGGTTGAAATCTCCCATTACAAGAATACAAGAATTAGGGTATTTCCTTTCAAGTTGATTAACATGTGATGTGATGCATTTAGCAGTGTTTGTTGCGTCTTGTTTAAGTCGAGAATTTCCAGTGAATGGGGCATAGCACGATACAGATATGATGGAAGTGAACTCACGAGGTAGCCAGTGTGGACGAGATTTGACAGTTAGTAATTCACAGTTTTTATCAGTGTAGTTGTGGATAATTTGATTGTTTGTGGACCACTTTCTATCGATGTAAACCAAAATGCCTGTTGTTTATTTCAGTATTATTTTTACATGTAAGAAGGTGATCGGTATATCTTCAATAATATATTAGTTGAACATCACTTAATTAGTCACACACAGATATTTGAATATTTTCAGGACTTGAGTGTACAAGATCCTAGTCCTAGTATCGTAACAAAATCGACATCATAAAGAGTTATCCACTCTCTGATCAGTGAAATCAGATCTATGTTGCATTCTACTCCTTGATTTCAAACACTACTGAGTTGTTTTCTATATAAAAATATATGAACTAACATGGTTAAGTGCAGTTGGTCAACCAGACCTTGAGCAATGCATTTGCTTGTGAATTGACAAGCAAATCCAGTCAAATAGACTAAATTTTC
The DNA here is from genome assembly GCA_914767715.1 of Membranipora membranacea. Classification (NCBI taxonomy): domain Eukaryota; kingdom Metazoa; phylum Bryozoa; class Gymnolaemata; order Cheilostomatida; family Membraniporidae; genus Membranipora; species Membranipora membranacea. Next base: position 12,171,367 of record OU612073.1, on the reverse strand, counting down.
AAATCTACGTTTTTCAATCCTACATAGTATGACATAGATTTGGTTGTAGGTCAGAGAGTGAACTCATAAAAATATTGTTGGCGTCCCTCGTCTGTTTCATATATATACCATCTACCGTTTATGATTCAATTACTATTTATGGCACATTCCATTCTCACTGTTGACACTAGTTGCAATCATTAAAATTCTTTGGTTAGACACACTACATCATTTTGTACACATGCATAAGAATTAATACGATAAAGATTTTTTAGTAACACTGCGCGTTCATCATTTCAAAAAAACAAGCCAAGTAGACTAAGTCCTCAAATCTATGTAAAATAGCTCTACGTAGGATGACATTGATTTGGTTGTTTTGTTCAAAGAGGGGACAACTTGCTCATAAAAAAATCGATTTGGCGCTTCGCGTCTGTATTAATCGGGGACCAAGTTTCTGTATTAATCAAGAACTACAACCTTTTGAATGAATGTAAACCTCAATGTATTGCTGTAAAATTAATGTTTTATGTACCATTGAGGTATTGTATCAGTTTCCCTTACAGCCCACGACACTCCGTATCCTCCCTGATGACACCAGTTGGAAACCCCCCAAAACTATCAGCTTGACTCACGACGCATACATAAGAATTAAAACAATTAATTGCTGTTAATCACATGTTCAGACCGTGTTCAATGTGTTTGATACCGGTGTTCACTTTATCTGGAGAAAAAGCAAGCCAAGTAGACTAAGTCATCAAATCTATGTAAAATAACACAACATAGAATGACATAGATTTGGGTGTTTTGTTCAAAGAGGGGACGACTCACTCATAAAAACCCGATTTGGCGCTTCTCGTCTGTATTAATCAGGGACCAACTCCTTATATTAATCAAGCACTACAACCTTTTGAATGAATGTAAACCGCAATGTATTGCTGTAAAATTAATGTTTTATGCACCATTGAGTTATCGTATCAGTTTCCCTTACAACCCACGACACTCCGTATCCTCCTCGATGACACCAGTTGGAAACCCCCGAACCCCTGAGCTTGACTTACGACGCATACATAAGAATTAATACAATTAATTGCTGTCAATAACATATTCAGACCGTGTTCAATATTTTTGATGTGTTTGATACAGCTGTTCACTTTATCTGGAGAAAAAGCAAGCCAAGTAGACTATGTCATCAATTCTATGTAAAATAACACAGCGTAGGATAGCATAGATTTGGGTGTTTTGTTCAAAGAGGGGACAACTCACTCATAAAAACCCGATTTTGCGCTTCTTGTCTGTATTAATCAGGGACCAACTCTCTGTATTAATCAAGCACTACAAGCTTTCGAATGAATGTAAACCTCAATGTATTGCTGTAAAAATATTTTATATGTGCCATTTAGGCATTGGATCAGTTCCCCTCGCAGCCCGCGACACCCCCTATCCTCCTTGATAGTGAGACAAGCTGGAAACCCCAAAACCCTGAGCTTGACTTACTACATATACATAAGAATTAATAGAATCAATTGCAGTAAATCACAGATTCAGACTGTGTTTGATATGTTTGATACTGCGGTTCGTTCGTCGGAGAAAAAAGCAAGCCGAGAAGACTAAGTCCCCAAATCTATGTAAAATAACACTACTTAGGATGACATAGATTTGGTTGTTTTGATGAAAGAGGGGACAACTCACTTAACATATTGAATGAGTCCCTGGGCTGTTTCAATCAAGATTTAGAACCTTTTGAACCAAGGTTAGCTTTCAAACTTAATACCAAGTGTAAATGCAAACTCCTCTGATATTTAAATCACCTGTACCTGGTTCAATACATTATATGTTTTATTAGTGGTAGTTGTCTACTCCTTCCCACGCCGGCCAATTCTATGTCATCTACTCGAAATCTATGTTTGTTATGATCACGTGTCCAAAATATTGACCTAATTCGCGAATTCTTTTGAAAATAGCATTCACCTGTCTCATTGAAGAAAAGTTGCAATTTGGCTCATGCAAAACTTGGACAGGTAAAAAGTCAACTGTAAATCAACATCATGGTTTTCTGCAGCCAATACCAGATTTTTAGACTATTATTTAACCATGACAACCAAGTAAACACTAAAGAAAAAAGATGCGTTTTTGATTGCCTAATTAGATGAACAGGCGTTTGGAAAACCATAAATGAGTACAACTAGCGTTTTGCGTTTAAAACTCAATTAGTGACAAATAAGCGTTTACAAACGCTTTATGCGTACAGGTTGGCAAGTATGACTGAACTGAGTTGATGCTGAGGAAGGGATAGAAGCAAAACACTTGAGTCTCTGAGAAGTGCGCCATGGATATGTCATTTCAGACAGAAGATTTTGACGAAGATACACTAACACAGTTTTCTAATGCAATAAACGAAGGCTTTACAGAGAGAGTGAAGCTTATAAAGACCTCGCTGAGCACTGATCAGTGGTATAATCTCCTCAAAACACCAACACTGCCGGATTTGGAGATACTTCGTCTCTACATTGCAGCAAAGAAAGGCCACACAGAGATTGTGAAGCTTATAAAGGACTCGCTGAGCACTAATCAGTGGTATAATCTGCTCCAAACAACCACACTGAAGGATCGCCTCACACCTCTCCACATCGCAGCAGACAAAGGCCACACAGAGATTGTTAAGCTTATAAAGGACTCGCTGAGCACTGATCAGTGGTATGAGCTGCTCAAAACAACCAGACCGGAGGATTTGATGTCACCTCTCCACATCGCAGCAGACAAAGGCCACACAGAGATTGTTAAGCTTATAAAGGACTCGCTGAGCACTGATCAGTGGTATGAGCTGCTCCAAACAACCACACTGGAGGATTTGATGTCACCTCTCCATATCGCAGTAGACAAAGGCCACACAGAGATTGTGAAGCTTATAAAGGACTCGCTGAGCACTTATCAGTGGTATAAGCTGCTCCAAACAGCTATTTCCAGCTATGGTAGCTCATCACTGCTGCTGATTGACTACATGAACAACGTCTTATTGCAAAATGCCTCAACCAAAAAAACAGGTATGTCTTACTTATGCTACAAAATTATCGTTCGAAGTTTCCATGAAGTGATATTATTGGGAATGTAGTCGGCTGCATCTCCATTAGCTGTGTTACGTTTTCAGCAGATTTTGCAAGCTTTGAAACATTTCATCAATTTTTTTTTTCACTTCACCCTTTGCTGGCAGCGGGTTTTTTGCAATTAGCTGCTAATTGTGTGACATTGGTTAGGTTAAACATGACTATTGCAATGAGCTCGGAAAATTCTACCTAAAACAATTGTCAAACTACTTCTGACCAATTTTCTAAATTAATTTTCTGCAGGGGCTGACACTGGGCTGTTAGTTTTCTCAGTGATGAAAGACTACTTCCTTCTACATTTGCTGGCTCAAAGATATGACTTAGCAATAATCAGTACTCTACTCTACAAGCTTGATGATAAGCAAAGATTGGAGGCTCTTGCATTGAAAGATGGAAATGGAAAAACGCCTTATCAAATAGCATCATCTGCGGCTGTGAAGTCCTTGTTAAGGTGGACTAAAGATCAGTCAGGATTTTATCTTCTTCCAACACCACCTGCAATCCTGATCATATACGCAACTGATGAAAGACCAGGGGCTAAAGAAGAATGCAATGCACTCAGTGAAGTACTTCCCAAATTCACTGTGAGTACGACTGTTAAAGAAGACTTGAAAAGGAATGAGATGCTGGGAGCGATCCGTGAGATCCAGGAACAAAGTGATGACTTATCAGCCCTGATTGTCATCATCATGGCTCATGGTCAAAAAGGAGCTGTCCAAGCGTCAGATGGTGTACTGGATATCAACGACATCTTACTGACAATGAATTCAGGAAAGCTTGAAGGTAAACCAAAGGTAAGAAACAATGAGAAGTCATCTTATGATTTTAAAGCCCTATCCACATTTGACTGCTAGTATAAGATTACATATTACGCAATCATTTTAAAACTTGTGCATTGGAACTTTTTCAAAAAATTATCATTACTATATTACTATTATTATTATTACATTATTATTATTGAGTGACCACTGGATGCAAACTGTAGGGAATTTTGTCTTATCTGTATATGAGAACAAATAGCATATTTTTACAACTGGAGCCCTATACTGTCCGAATCATTTTCTAAATTTAAATCATTGTTAATTATTTTTATAATTACAGGTTCTGCTTATTCAAGCATGCCAAAACAAACCAACACAGATACCGGCACAACCTCTGCAGACTTATGATAGCCGCCATGAAGTAACACCTGGTAAGTCATCTAATGTTTTAGAACGGTGTTAAAGAGCAAGAACCATTTTCTTGTAAACAATTTTCAGTAACTGAGAAGCTGCCATTAGATCCTAGCATCACAATGAGAAGATGCTCGCATTGTCACTAGTTCTATCAGCGTGATCTTACATTGTGCTTTGGTAAATGATGTAATCCTGTTTTTTCACCGTCACCTACCCTACCAAATTTCAAGCTGATGTTGAAATCAGTTTTATGTCCAAAGTATGTTTAACCACTGCAACCGATGACTAGATACGCTTGATTTGCCCTTGACAGCACACACCACTTTTTCTCGTGTTCTGGAAAAGAGCGGAAAGACAGAAAATTTGATTCATTGCGGAGCGTCGTTTTCTGCTATGCAATAAAGATTTCCGCCTCACCATTTTCTGGATTTTCCAGACATGGGGAAAATGGTATTTAACCATTAATTTGATGATGACAACGTTTAAAAAGACTATCGGAAACACATTAAGATATCACTGATGTATATTTGTAGGTGCGTGTTGTCAGCTAGATGCTAGATCTTCTCAGAGTGTCACTAACCACTTTGACATCAAACATTCTGACTTCATGGTGTTGATGGCAACAGTAAACGGCAGCCGAGCAGAGAGAAACATGATGATTCCTCTATTTGCTGCAAACCTGAGTAGGTCTGGTGAACATGAGGATCTTTATGAAGTATTTTTGAAGACCAATAGAGACATGGCTCTCACATCAGATCAAGTGCCAGAATTCAGGTCAACACTAAAGTATAAGCTCAGCCTTAGAAACGCTTTCAACCCGAATGCAAAACCATCACTTCTGACTTCACTTGAAGATCTTTTTGAACATCTTTTTGGACATATCATCAACTAGGACAGCTACAACTTTTTCCTTACATGACTTATAAACCAGGTAACGTGGAAATATTCATCTGCAGTGCAGGAAATGGAAAAAATGAAACGCTGGGCAAGTAGCCTGAGGCTGTTAGTTAGTATAGTATCCTTTTTGATTCCGTAAACTTTGGTTGCCTCCCCTGTGTAGTGGTTCCATTAACTATCCAGAATGGCTGACCCGATGAGAAATAAACCCCCACACTTATTTCTTTGATCAAGATTCTTTCCTGCGCTGTAAAAGTGCCAAAACTGTGTAGGCTAAATAACCACTAGTTATGGTCTACCCATAAACATATAAATACTATTTATATGTTCATTGGACTGCCTTATATCTATCATGCCTCCACCATCTACCCCTATCAAATTTTATTTGTGCTCAATGTCAGCGGGAATATTTTTGTTACTACACTAGGTTGTCTGCCCCTGATTTTATTGTTGTAAGCTTCCCGTAATCGACGTGTCCACACAGTGACCAGTTTGATACAGGAAGGTGATCCACTCTCTTCAGGGAATTTATATCTTATATACAAAGCCTTTGATTGACTACATGCCACTGAAATACTACAATAATTTGTTATTCTTTTATGGAGAGGGTTAAAGAGGTTTCCATTTTTAATACCATTTTGTTGCATTTTTATTATTTATTCACCTTAAACTTTATTTGCTGCCTACTATATTAGTCTTAGTCATAGCATATTCTTTTGCGTATCACGCTGATACATTATTGCATATCTACAAATACTTGAATCAGTTTTATATAAAAAAAGTAGTTGCATTTATCTAGTTGGCTAGTGGAAATAAACTACACTTATAACTGTGTAAAGTCTGTAACACTTCTAGATTCCGAGTTTTCCTTAAAACATGAGTGAGTGAAAATTAATTGTCAATAACACTCACATCACTGAAATCCAAAACCGCCAACGCCTAAAAGGTTGCACAATTTAGCTGATTGAGACACAAATGGAAGACCATGTAGGTAGGAGTATTTTTTTATGTGGGGATTATGGGAATAACGTCTCATGACGTCGCTTCAATACCGAATGCTTCCATACCAAGCTAAAGTTTAGACAGCTGCTACAAATGTCATTCATTTTTTATGGCTAAGATAAGATAAGATCGGTCGTTGAAACTTTTATCCGGCATGTGGTAACTACAAACTTGCTCCAGCAAACCCTCAATTCTATTTTGACTTTGGCTGACACTAAAATGCCAATAACATTGAGCCACAGAAAGATCATGACCCTGGACGAGCCAGACAATTATTGTACTAACAAGCAAGAGGCATCTGGTGTTAGGGTAACAATGCAATCTCCATTAGTAAATATGAGTCATTAGCTTACAAGTTTTGATGTTGCACCATCAATGGCTAGTGATCAAAATTAAAGGAAACTGGAATTTCCAGTTTCCTATAGGTTACGTGTTACATGGGTGATGATGACTCATAGCAGTGATAACTTTCTCTTGGGAAACTGGAAATTCCAGTTTCCTATTGGGGGGGGGGGGGAAGTTATGACTGTCATGAGTCACCCATGAAGCTTTAAGTCTGTGATAAAGAAGAATTTAAACAACAGCAGTAGCATAGTCGCAATCTTTGCAAAACTTTCAACCCATAGGCAGAAAGTGACCATATTGAGCAGGTTAGTAAGAACTTGAGGCCTTATCCAACAAAATAATTATGTATCACACAGAAATATATGAACAGAAAGAGGTTTTTTAGCACATTAGGAGGAGACGCTGTGAGCAAAAATCACCCTACACCTTAATAATGATTTCTACTTGTAACAAAATCAACCTGTTACCGTTTGTTTGAATTCTGTTTGACCAATCGACAAAACTATGCATGTTGAGGAACCACAAGGCAGAAACTGTACACCGATCCTAACATTATTGCGTATGTCCTTCATCTTTCTATCAACTACATATAATATCCCTGTAATATTGGTGTCTAAGTTACAAGCCAAGAATCGATATGTCTGACCCTCCCTGTTCTAGCCGAGGCTGAATGGCGTTAAGAAATTTATGTTACAGGAGTTATCTCAACATGAATAAAGAGAAGACAACTAAGAGAGCAATTTTGATGACTAACTGCAGGCAGGACAGCATGCATCCAGATGTTTTGTAAGCACTCACACTGTGCCGGTATAGCTGGCAGTAGCATTTCATTATCAACCGGTTGACTATGAAATGCAACTACTAGCTATCCCTGCAACTAATACTCATGCATATATATTCACACTAGACATTTTCAGTTCACTTTGTGTGACCTGGAGCCTTTCAGAAAGCATCTTAAGTTCTTGCTATCTATCCCCGCTTCAGTTAACTGGCTACTCTAAGCTTAGTGTATTGAATGAGTTGACAACTAACCTTCATTTGTATCCATCTTTAACCATTTTTTGGTTTATCTTGACATCACTGTACTGTATCGTTAGGCTCTTGCTCATGATACAAAGAGCTAGTCTTAAAAAAGATTACAACCTATATCAATGATATGATCACCACACTGATGTGTTTATACACTGAGTGGTGTACAGCACATTGTATTTTGCCACAGGCTGCTTCACAATACACACTCTTGTTTGAGAAAAGTCTTTCAGAGTGGATCAATGGAATATTTCATGATGCCAAAGTCAGTTTCCATTTTAATTAAAATCCATAAAAGTTTGTTTAGGTACATCCTTCAAAAACCACAAGAACAATACAAGTGCAACCAAAATATTATTGTAAATATTCGTAAAAGTTGTTTTGAGAGGTATGCTACCTTTGCTACGCCTAATTTGACAGTCTAATCACCAGTACATGTCAAAACTGCTGGTAATGGATTGCTGTATTGATAAACTCGGGCAACTTTTGTGTATACACCCTACCCGCCCAACTCATTCCAATTTGTCTTTGCGGCATTTGATGGGGGTATCAGTCCACCTGTTTACGGAAAGCAACCCGAAAGTCCGGGAATTTTGTAGGATTTGAAAAGAGTTTTGCACTATATTACAGCGTAAAAACCATTCACAGCTTAATACTGAATACTGTATACTTCTTGTTTGTTATGATCGAATCATAGTTTACAGTCCCAATCTAATAATTTGTTACGTAATGATTCATCGAAAAGCATAGTTTGCTTTTTTGCACTTGATGGACGCCGTCTCCAGGTCAATCTATTGCATTGAACAAATGTCTGCTAAATATAACTTAACGAGTGGCCGAGGCCTCACGTGCTTGAGCTCCATGGGAACTGAGCAAAAACTCATCAAACAAAATCTGAACATAATATTTCCTCCAGGTAATTACATATATTACTAATAATGTAATATTTATATGGCCAGTAAAATATGTTATTTATAGTGAAAAAAATTACCAATCATAAATCTGCTACTTGACAGAAATGGTAGTAAATGACTAGGATTATAGTTTGCACTGCATAATTGCAATAATCTATCTGGTTCAACTGTAATTAGAGTCTTTGTGTTTAACACATTTGTTCCGCAAGTGAGTGCATGTCACCGCTCTATATGCACTGATTGCAACGTCTTCTTAAAAAATGTTTACATCATTTTTTTCTTTTACTCTCATCCGGCAGATTTGTGTTCAGGTATTGAGGTATTCTGCTGAGCCCTCCTCTGTAAACTGCTGGCACCGGGCAGACTGTTTGTAATCATATTTCCATCGAGGGCAATATTTCCATATAGAGATGTTGAGCACCGTGGATTGCGCGGCCTGGCAACTGGTTTTTTGCCAGTTCCATGTGGCTTTTGTTTATCCAAAGAGTTATTGAGTCTTTTAGCTGCACCTTTAGTCAGTGCAAGCTCCAAACTAAGTCTATTATTAGAGTCATATATAGCGCTCTGAGGTCTTGGTGGTCGCACATATTTTGGTTTGTCTCCCCTGTGTACCTTAGGTGGAGGGTCTAATCGCGGTAGAGGTTCTTTTCTACGAGACCGTGGTGCTTCACTTTCATTTTCAGTCTCTGTGAAATACACTTCACTGTGTGGTATGACTGGTCTTTTAAGAGGAGGTAGTGGTTTGACACGTCGACGCTTACGACGGTCGACGTCACCTTCTGTCGTGGTTGTCGACTCTGATGTATCACTAAAATATTGTAGTTCACCCGACTGTAATGTGCCAGATTTAGGTGATGATGGTAACTCTGCTGATGTGTGACGACCTCGCTTTGATGCTGTTCTCAACTTTGCTTCTTCTGCAGCAGCCAACTGTGATCTAGAATAGGAACAGAAACAATGTTTAGATAATCACAAGGCTGAATGAAGCATTAGACCTCAGAGTAAAGATCAGATACAGTGTTTGAAAACTCTGCGCCAAATTGGAAGGGTCTGCTTCCCATCAGTCCCTTCAATGTTCAAAACACTTGTTTTGAACCGAACATCAAAGGGATCGAGGACAACTTTCATTACTCCGAGTACGTTTCAAAACAAGGAAGAGGCACCAAGGTAATTTACAGGGGTCATCAAAGTAAACTTATAGCTATTGTCTCAAGTGTTTTGGTGAGTCCCCATTCATCATCTAATAATCAGTGCCACATACTGGACACTCGTGCTTACCTCTTGAGAGACGTCACAGGAAATGAGAAATCCTGTAGGTAGTCATTGCACTCCGTCTGCTGTTTTGCAAGTCTCTTCTCAAGCTCTTTGAGTTTGAGGCTGTCTATTTTAAAGTGCAAATCATCTACTTTAATTTGCGCTTTACCGTTTCCGCCTTTCCCTCCTTTGCCTTGAACTCGGGATGCTTTCACTGCTTTCCAGTGCTTCTTATTACAGATCCCATGCCTGAAAAGAAAAAGAAGTTACAGCAAAAGATAAAACTGGCGATAACAAACTATTGCGGCGTGCCAATTGAGCAGAAAACAATTCTGGTCATGGCAAAAGAATTTAAAATTCAAGTTCGGTTGAGTCAGGCATTCACGTCAGTCTGAGTACTGTGGTTAATAGAATTTTGAACAGCCTGGCTCTATGTTTAGTCATTTTCATAATCAGTATCCTGTCACCATTCAGAATATGTCACTGTCAAATTGTTTTGATCCAAGGTACCATGTCAGAATATCCTTTACAATTAAGAAGCCTGTCAAGTTTATTAACATCTAAACATCCTTAGATAACTCAAGCTTCGGGTACTTCTCTGAAGCATATCGAGCTGCTTACTGCACAATTTGCTAAAGCTTGTAAGTGAGTTATCATTCCAATATTTGAAAAGTGATGATTTTTTTAATTGCAATCGAAGATTAAGACACTGGGGTTAGCTGGCATGTGAGTTGATTTGACCTGAAGTACTGCCCTGCAAATTAGTGAACCCCTCTAGTTTTTGTACTTTTTTTCACACATATGTTTCAGTTTAGGATTAGAACACACTCAATTCTTACCTGTACAGCATGGTAGCTATGATCAGCAGTATAGTGCAGAAGAGGAGAGTAGCTAGTATAGGGATAATGAGGGTGATACCACTGGCTGCCCAGCCTCCCGGAGCCTTAGTAACCACCTCCTTATTTGGCTGACGTGTGACCAATCGGCGGATCTTAGTTGTCAGCGCTGCAGACGATTTAGACGCAGTTTCCATAGTTGATGGCTCTGCAAAATTGATAAAAATTGTTTAAATTTGTCAAAATATTTATGACAGCTTTGCTCCTACTCTGATGTTGATGAAATGAGTTGTTTTCACAGGATGCCTACAAAAATTGGGGGATGGGGACAATTTGGCAAATTTCATATTCATTTAATTTATTATTTATTTAAACATGTGAAATTTGATTTAGTTGTTGAAATAAATCATTGATAATTGAATTCATATAGGCTATCATAGTTGTTTGTAACACGATTCAGCAGCAGGCATTAAGCATAGATTAGCGCCATGGCATCTTAATCCATCTGACTGTGACAACACCAACATCTCTAAAGAGCTGATGCAATTTGGTGTATTTGGTGCAATATGTTTACTGATGACATGCATTTCTTTCCATTCTGGTAAAAGCAGAGTTATTGAGAAATAACAGTTGTAAATGTGTCAGGTCTTCAGTTTTTAGATTTCCTTATAGTAAGATGTAAGTAATGAAATTACAATCAAACTTTTGGGATGAAGATATATTATCAAACGTTAAAGATCTAATTGATTATCTCTTTAAAAACCAATGTACCATTTCCTTGACTGATTAATCTCTAAAGGATTACTATAATGACATCAGGTAAGAACAAACCAAACCTAATCTCCGTTTATCTGATGAGTGATTGGCAAATCATTTGAGGTAAATTAGGTTAGCCTAAGAACTTTTCCTTGTGAAAAAAAGCCGATGGAAAACCATCATCACTGTGGGTTAAAACCAAACTGATAATCCAGAGCGAATTTATGTGCAATTGTTTAAGCCACATTGATGATTGTGTTATTTATTACTTAGGTTACATTTCCTGGGATTTTTTTCAGCTTTTGATTGCTTTATTACCTGAAAACCGGTTGTGCAATAAGGTTTATATAACCACTTGTAAAAATGATCTCCAACCACCCATTATTAACCTGGTACTGTAATGCCTACTTGGAAATTGTTTATCTGAAAATGGTTGTTATCCCTATAAAATTACTGCCTAAGGAATCCGTTTAAAGTTTTGCAACCGATAATAATATGTAAGTGATGCTGAAAAAATGACTTCCAACAACCAGTTCATTTCAGTGTATCAAGGACCTTCATGCTCAGACGTTCCACTTTCAATAATAATGATTATAAAGTTGTTGATCTCTGTTGGCATATAATCTGAACAGTCTCAACAGTTTGACTAGAACTCAATTTTACCAAAGTGATTATTTCAGGGAAACAGAAAAATAAACGGTAATCCTTCACGAATCTCCAGCAGAACAGGTTGTTCCTATGGCAATTAATGGTAATAAACCCATTACCAAAGGATCAAGCTACAATAGCTTGATTGATATTGCCACTTTGGCGGGATGACGATATAATATGGTATTCGATAGTTATGGTAGATTTATGAAAGAGCACCTGCATTGCTATGGCAGGGAATACAGAAAAATCAGCAACCCTGGATTTGGTGATTCAACGTTGAACAGCACATTGAGGTGCACTGTTTTGTAGATATTAGAGTTGACAAAAATTTTGTTAATAATCGCAATAGCAAGTAATTTGTGGAATCAATTTTTGCCATAAAAAGTCATTTGTTTTTCATTCAAATGAGAAACTTTTTGTTATCATTCATGTTATATGATTTGAATTGGATAGAGCTATCTGAAATGTTGCTCAATTGCTAAATTTCTCTAGAATGGCGTAAGACAAGATGATAGTTATGATACTAATGATTTGTTTGATAAGATCTTCCTGTGACTGAATTCACTTTCTAATGGTCTAATAATTTATGTTAATTTTTGATAATATTCACGATTTACATCATAATTGTTTTTGAAACATTTTTAGTGGTTCACAAGTCTGGCCAATCGGAATCAACAATAGGGCAGCTGTACTTTCCATTGGTTTTTTTAACACGGATAATGAGTTGGTAACATCTGCTTTTTCCAATGAATGCATTTTGGGTAGCATAAATTAAGTGAGTTTGTCGAACAGAGGAGTTTAAGGAGTAGTGTCGTTTTTAAACGCTTTGAATGCTAGTCTTGGTCATAGCCAATGACAACACTCTAATGACAATCTGGTTTCAATGGCTACTAAAATGAGCTGTAATATCAAATAATTGAAAAAAAAGAATATTTTAATGATATTATGAGTTGTTCCTGTACCTGTAGTTGTTGTGGTTGTAGTTGCAGGTGTGGTTGTAGTTGTTGTTGTGGTAGTTATAGGTTGGCATGTTTCTCCTGGTATATCACCATAACAGCTATGTTCGATGTGTATCCAGTTTCTGATGCTGTCCAGTTCTCCGATCTCCCTACCACATATACCCGCTGACTGGAACACCTCCTCTGTGGAGATCTCACACACCTGCTTCCGTGAACAATTATTCTTCACTTGTCTGAAAAATCAGGGAAAAAATGTATATTTTTAGTTTCATTTATTTAATATTATTTATTTCATTTAAATATTGTTAATATTTGAACGTAAATAAAAACTGTATATTGCCATTTATATCCAATTGAAACATAGTAACAAAACATATCACTGATATTGATTGGATGATGACTTAGTGGCAAGATTTTTTCGAGGAAGACAAATATTTTATATGCACATTTGAAGAGTAGTGAATGCATTTAAAAAACATATATAATATTATTACAGCACTGCCACTGGTCAACAATAATGTAATATATTAATTGTATTTTCTGATGTTTTAGAGTGGTAAAACTCATCATTTAGTATTAAGAAGACAGAACAATGGCCACTCAAGTAAATAAGGATAAAGTACTACAACAACATCTGAAATAAGGCGATCAATCTCCAAAAACTGTAGGTAGGATTGCATTCGCTTGAGGAATCATTGAACTTTACTGCATGGCCGGTTAGAAATTAATAAAATTGGTTTTCATTATTATAATAGTTTAGAGTTTTTGGCACACCAGTAGTTCCGTCCGATTGTTCTCTCTAATAACAGTGTGGTAATTTATTCCCTCTTTGGGTGGGCCATATTCTGTTCTCAGAGTGCAGAAAAGTGCTTGAACCTATATTACCAAATTGCATTGTTAGCAAGAGTTTTCTAGCATAGCCGCAAATCTTTCTAAAAAGTTTTCACTAGCAATGCAAAATTGAAACAAGGGCGTTGAGGCCGATAAAATATATTGAAATTTGAATTCAAATTAAAATTCCAAAACTATTATTATTTCAAGTATATAGATATGATCCAGAATTGGTGAGATCAGGACAATGACCCAGTTAAGGAGATCCTATTGCTCTGAGATGGCGTCAAGAATTTATACGCACATAAACGTGTCAGGAAGCCAGTGGAGCCATGAAAGTGATATGCTAATTGATTCTTAATGTGGTGTTAATGAGCCGGCACAAAAAATAAGGACATCACCGGTTTCATATTCATAAGGCCATAAGGATAGTTATAACTGAACACATGAATTTAGTTAATTAGGTGTGGCCACTCTAAGCTTGACAAAATCCATGTACAACGTTTACTGCAGTATCCAGGGAAAAGAACTTCATATTATTGCTATTTTTGTTGGCAGTGAAATGTCACCAAAGACACAGATTTGGTAATCGTGGACTGAACAGGGTGGAAACATATGGCAGGATATAAGAACAATTTCCATCAACGCTTGACAATAAAATTATACATCGAATAGGGAGGGACCTAAACCCGAGGACAAATTAGTCTGTCACCTTACCAGTTACCAACTCCCCCTCCCGTTCATTTCCTGACACCATCCACTGCTTGACTAGACTAGCGGTTTTTGAGGACTATAGATGATGATCAACTGTTCTCTGGAGAGTATGGTCTCGTACCACCAAACTACCCACATTTAAGTCAACGAAACAGTACCAGAATAAAACAATTATGCTAATTCAGAAATTCTTGAAGGCACACCTTTAGCCACCAATTATTTGCCTGCATTTGAAACATTGCAATTTCATGTAAGGCGTAAACTGCATCACTGTCACATACCTGATTATTAAAATTATTTAGGTCATTTTAGAGTCTCATTATAATTTTTAAGCCCAAAATTATGTCACAGAATGATTGACATGAATGAACATAAAAAAATAATTAAATATTTAAACTGGTTATTGAGGATTAGGTACCTAATTACATAATAAGATGTTTCTTTACCTAATTGATTGTTTCCATTTGGAAGTGATTATTCAAATTGGGTGATTTAGCCTAGCTAATCAAGATGAAGCATCAAAAAAATAATTCACCAAATTTTTTGATTATTTTCATAAATTATGAGCAGACTATTACATAACAAACCCATTAGAACACAGATTCTTTTTTAAACAGGTTAGGTGTGTATTAATTTGTATTAATAATGATTCGCCTTTGTTTTCATTCATTCATAGGGGAGGGGCAGCAGGGCACAAGAGTGTCGAACATTACCTGGCCAACCTTTTGACAATCAGTATCAAGCCTGTTGTGCAGCATATGTATAGGTCTGCACATAAAATGACAATGGCTGTGCTTGACGTCTTGTCGCCATAGGGGAGAGTGAAATAACAGGGTTACCAAATAGTTAATAGATAATGATAGTGTAAGCCTTCTGCCAATGTTATTCTCTCATGGTGTTAGGATTTTAGCCCTATTCATTATACATAGATGGTATACACTGTTACCTAGATGCTGCTTTCAGCTAGATGCAAGGCCACCCCTCCAGGCAATGACTGTCACCGAATTTTTGGTTTGTTTTGATCCTGCTTCGATCAGATTTAGATCAAATTAGATAAATGGAGGCAAATTATCCAATCTGATCTGATGAGAACCAGATTCCATATATTACCTATACAACACCCTTGACCTTGAACTGCAGGTAAGGTCAGATCAAGGCATCTAACTTGTTGGTAATATCTACATGAAAACTAATTGTGGAAACTTACCCAAAGAAGTCGTGTGTCTGCATGAGTTGATAGTTGCAGCTAGGTATAGGTTTGCGTAGACTCTGATTGATGTTATTTTCAGCACACGAAGCGGGGTTACCATGTAACCGCCCCACTGATATTTGATCCACGGATAAATAAGGACAGTTTATAAAATCACATCGGAGCTGTACGACTTGCCCGGTAGGCCAGGAACACATATAAACGTCAATACCTGTGGGAAAAGAAAATCATATTGTAAAAACTGCACCACCCCCTCAAATTTCTTAACACATCCGAATAAAGTCTGTTCGAGAAAATAAACGGTCAGTTAAAAAATAGGTTAATATCTCATTGCAGACATTTTTCCAGCTATGGAGACAAAATTGTCTCCAATTGATTCCGCGAACAGATTTAATATCATCTTCATCTGTCAATTATGATGACAACATTAGAAATTATTGACAGAATAATGATACAGAGGGATATTCGATTTACAAATCAATTCCTCCTTCTCCTTCTCCTCTACGCTATACTCTTTGGCCTGTTTGCTACTCTATACATTGTGGAGTAACGTTGGCAACATCAGGAAAATTTGGCACCACTGCCCACCATTTGAGCCAAATCTGTTTCATACTCTAAATTTTGCTAATGACTTATTTCCGGTGGAACTTTTGCTCCCTTCAATACCAGTTTTTTATCAGCCATGTTTTATTAGCCTTTTCCCATCTTTGTCATCCCGTCATTTCACCGCACATCGTATATATGATCAAATATATAAAATTTTTATGGTCTAACCAAGTATGTCATGGGTGATCATCTTACCTAACTCTTTGGCATCAAACAGATTCTTAGACATTTTTATATCATTTTACGTGAAAATATGAAACCAGCGACACTTATTTTGTACATTATAACCTCTAAAATTGGCTGTTATGTCAAGTATAATGGTGTTGTGACCGATGTTAATTGTGCATTATGGTTCTACCAAATCTAGCATTATCAGGTCCTGGAAATTTTTCTGCAGTCAAAGATATAAATAATTGCTTAGTCTGATTTCCTATGGAAAAAAACCTGTTTGGGGCCTACATACATCATTACAAGCCTGATCATAACCACACAAAACTAATCTTCTACGTCTAGTCTTGCTCATCAGCAGGAAATAAAAGTGTTTTATTGTTTCATTTTAAATGTCTATGAAATTCAATTAGAGGCAGAATACAGTGCAATAAATAACTGATTTCAGAGCCAATTAGATTATCATGACATTAATAGCCTATGTCAGAGTAAGAGATGAAAGAGGTAAGAACATCATAACACCATGTTGAAAAGATCAGATCTCGGTGTCCGGCTATGAACGATAAACACAAGGAGCCATAAATTAGGATTTTTTTCGAAAATTGCAGTCAGGGAAGCCTCTTGTATTTCAGCAGGAAATTAGTGATCTAACAGGACAAGTCTGAGGTTTGAACCCAGTGACGTAATTTGGTGTTGTTCAGAAAATAATTCTTATAGGTTTTTTTTCTTTTACACTATTTTATTTGGAAGACAATTATGATCTCTGACGGGATGTTTTCCATAACTGCCAAAGAGGAATATTAATGAAATAGTACCACATTCAGCAATAAGCTGAAGTAGTAAGGATTGAAATAGTGCTTCATTAGATAAGGCCACATGAGGTTCAAACAGCTTGAAGGAGAAAGAAAGATATATTACAAGTTATGGCTGAGTGGGATGGCTTACGGATTTGCTCCATTATACAATAGGAGGGTGGCAGTAAGAAATGAAGACACGCTGTGCTTCATTGGTCCAAAGGTACGGTTTAGGTACACCCATAGCTGCTATCGGAGTAAGAGCTAACATAGCCACCAGCATTCAGTGGTCTTCGAGATCATCAAGATAAACGAGTTTCTGAGCTAACTGGTCGTGGAGGAGTTTATGCTCTAGGGTCTGTGCCAAGCTTATAATGAATACTGTGATGTAATGTTCCTATCAAATGTTTGGTTAGCCTTTGGGTGACATCCAGAAAAACAACGTCACAGATTCTGGGCAGGAAATTAGCCATGCAGTAAATCATACCTATATGGAGGGCGGTACCGCAGGTTTGTAGGTATTCAATTAACTAGACACCTTTACAAAAACTGTAGTGTTTGTCAAAGTTTGGAAAATTTGAAGTTGGCACTTTTGGTCAGACACTGCAATTACTATGGAATGGTTCGGAAAAAAGAATTTAGAAAGCCTCAGGAACTTTATTAAAGTCAGCCAACATATTACTGTAACATATGTATAAAATCAGATTCATGACTACAATTAGATGAAATTTAAGTTTTCTATGGTTGACACCGGACTGCATGAGAGACCTAAAATCTACCCATCCCAGCAATACGCTGGCTAATTATCGATAAGTTCAGTGAAGGTGTGATGTTAGAAAATCAGGAGTATTCTAAGGTAGTGTGAGGCTGAAAGTTTTATTACAATGCACTGTGGCATTGTTCCATGTTGGGAATTCCAAAATGCTGCATCATGGGAAAGTTTGACAAAACAGCCTCTAAGTATCAGTTGTCTCGTATCGGAAAGCAGGGTTTCTGAACTTTTCCGCTATCCTTAAATGAGGTTTCGAAGAAGAAGGATCCAAGGCATCAAGTATGATACGGTAAAAGACCATGAATGTTTTTACTGTTTCCAAGTGTTCATACCGCAAATCTGGTTTCACCGAAATTAAGTTACATGTTTCTCTTTATGACTTGGAATTTTGAGATTTTTCACAAAAACAAGGAAATTTCTTAAAAGGAAGAACTGATATTTCAAAACCAAGAAATGCCACTCTTTAGGGAGAATGATTAAATAAAAAATGAAACATTGATGGATCATTTGTGCGGCCTTAAAGGTTGACACAGAGATGCAGCTGACACAAAGAAATCTTTCTCCATTTATGGCCTAGTTACAGGGTCACGAGCACAAATTAGTATGGCATTGAAAAAACTCGTCGTTGAAATAGTGTAACGCCTACAAGGCAAAAAATTGTGTAACATAAAATACCCAAATGTTTGCCCTGATTATTAGTCTTTGCAGGCAGGATTTTTTAGAGGAGAGAAGCCCTTTTTTACTGATTCCATGACAACGATCTGCGCAGAGAGATATACAAAGATAAACTAACAAGAATATACTGCTAAACTTCTGTTATTAATGTCTGTTAATCCATGTTAAGCCTTGCAGATGTTATATATCACTGATCTAATGGGTGATAAAAACATATACCTGGGGTCTCTAACAAGCTTTGATGGTTGATAAAAATGGAGAAAACATACACATTATTCTAAAAGCAAACCTCATAACATACTGAATCTGGTTTCACTCTCTGCGTTTTGCAGAACTTAAAGAAATGTTTGAATGTTGAAGATGAAAGATATTTAAGTGCGAGTTCTAATGTTTTGAGTGGGATCTGGTTTAATAAGATGCTAAGTTCATTCAGTTCACCAAAATTAACGTATAATCAAATAATCAAAAGTGTTTTACATTGGCATTTTCAAGTACCACTAGTAATTATGCATCCTTTCACTATCAAACCAGTAACATTGTTAGCATAGTGGGTGGTGATCTGTTTCTATAGTAAGCTACACAGATATGACTCATTAAGGCATGCTATCAACGGCTAAATTCCAAAACTGAGGAGAATCCTCCAAAACTACTCTGGGGGTTCTTTCAATGAGAAAGAGCGATCCTTTACTAAAGCAAGTTATCACTCACTTGGTCTTTCAATTAGACAAAATCGCTCTGAAATCGCTCACTCAGAATGTATATAGTTCCATCAAGTGAGTGAGCGATCTGAAAGCGAAACCCCTAGTAGGTATCGCTCACTCAGGGAGTGAGCGATCAGATTGCGATTTTGGATATTGAAAGACCCCCCCAGTCTGTCTCTGCTGAGAAAGTGTCACAAATTCCGATTGCTTTCTGAATTCCTTGCTGAGGACATTCTGTTCCCAAACAGAACAAAGCTGACTAATCAAAATGAATCCTGTTGTCCACATTAGAGGATTTTTTATCTCAAAAATACTGTCCAGTCAAGCCCCACTGTTTAAAAATCCTACTCAGGACTTCGTAATGTGTTTTTCTGAAAGATTAGGGATCGGAGCAGACTGCAAAACTTTCTTTCCTAGCAATTTCTTTCTATGAAACTCAACTATCAGTGTAGCATAAACACGCAGGAAGATCTCAACTCTGACTTTATTTTCCCCATGCTACTCATATCAATGGTTGGACGGTTTACTAAGGTAGAAGTTGGCTAAGTACGAGCTACCTTTTTCAAAGCCCTTCACTTTCGATGGAGACAAAAATGATGATTGATTTAGAGGAAAACAACTCAAGGATTGATGCTCTTTTACGTTCTCTCCACATTCCAAGGCAATCAAACCATATTAAGGCACACCTGCATATCATTATATTTGCTAAAAACAGTAGCCTTGACACTATTTTCAGCACCATGTGGGGGACTTGTCTACGGGTACTGCTTTGCCATCTGGTGCTATCGTTTAAGAGATTTCAAACCAGCTAGCTTTACCATCGACGGATAATGGCCAGGGTGAAAATAGTAATATAATCCTAGATCATTCTCCCAGAACTTGTGCCTCAAACTTTTCACAAAAATCTTATACTCAAAATCAGACAATTCTGCCATTCAAAACCTAACAGCAAGGAAAGGCAGCAATGCAGTTGACATGACATCCGCCAAACAGCTGATATAGGAGGATTGTGTGATAACTTTGACTTTCGAAAGCAAACATTGATGTCTTATTACATAACAGTTGCAAAACCTGTCTAGGATTCTATCGTGCTGGTTTGTCGCTTTCTTTATACAGTCGGAACCGAAATTTTCAGCCAGAATTTTAGACTCTTGATGATCCATTTGAGCTTTACTTACACAAATTTGAAGTGATCAGTGTTCCATATATCCCGATAGTAAATAATAAGTGTATATCCACAGGCATACTGGGTTATTCCAACTTGGCCACCGTGAGGCGACTACTCGCACACGAGGGAGCACGTAAATATATCCACACCGCCTCCGCTCATGTATAAATATCCACTACGTATATCAGATTTTGTAGCGCTACATCGGCGTGACTTCCCAGCAAATAACTTCTTTACATTCCTTCTGTTAGGAACAGTAGACAGAATATGTGTCGCTGAAAAGCTTCCGATGATTTCCTAGTGGTAGGTAAGATTAGATAGAGGGAATAGATTTACAGAAGATGGCGGTTTTATTACAGATTTATTATTGCTTTGTGCGATGTATCCCTCTGGTTATGCCGTTTGATCTGGTGCTGATCAATGTTTTCGTAGCTCTGAAGGATGTATAGAATGGTTATCTTAACATTTGATCAACAATATTCTCGCCCCACTACTTTGGAATTGGTTGACTGCCTCGCCTAAACATTTACTATGACATTAAGAGATCGACGAACCATTACCTGCAAAAATGGTTGATACAGAAGTTGGATATGGAGTTCATACCATATAGCTTCACAACCCATGTTAGTTTGGGGGTTTCAAGGACCCCCTTAACTGAAAATCATGGTAATAACTTAGTCTCAGAATTTAGCATGAACCTGGTAGTTAGCCACTCAACCCTTAGGTCTTCTAGGTTGCCATGGTACCTAATCACTACCTTTAGCTATAACAGCCGACAACTGTATTACAAGGCAATGTACGTCATCTGCACACTAATACATGAAAGCAATACTATACTTCACCAGAGGGCCGGAGCTCAAGGGCTTAACCTTTATCCCTTGTTAGGAAGTAGAGATGTAAATTAGAAACAGTGGTTTTATAATAACTCTAAACGCTTGTAAATTACATCCTTATTAATTGATTTTCGTCTGGATTATCAGTTTCTAGTATGATTTGATTTATTAGTATCGATTAGAACTATTGATTTGTGCTAGTTACCTCAATAATCCAATGTTAGACGTTGGAGATAAGCACCCCCCTCCCCATCTGTAGCCACTTGAGCATCAAATTTGGGCTCAAGGCTATTATACAGGACTACGTTCTCATGATTTGCTCGCAGAAAGAATAGTAACCAGTGTATGATGATGAATTACAAAACACTGTACCTTTTGCTATGTAGGGAGCTATTTATTTACCCTATAGATAAACCACATAGAAAAAATAACATAATAGTAAACAATATAATTCATCATTTTTGGTAATCTCATTCATCATTCGGGTGAAACTTACTTACAAATATAAACCGTAACAAGTTACAAAACTGTTGAAATCGAGAGACATCTTCATTCATAGCATAAGAAACTGATATGCCAATCCAACAACTGGTGATCAACAAAACATAAAAACGATTTTCGATATGACTTGTGACGGCAAAAAAGCAGTTATTAAAGCTCTCAAACCTTGACTAAATAGTATAGAGCTAAGGAAAAGAATTGGATGTAGTCAATGGCAGTGGCGAGTTGTCACTCACCACCAAGGGCTGGATGACTTACTGGCACAGTTAATGGGCTCAAGATATGCTGCAAGTCAAAACATAAACTGAAGTGATGTCAATATAATACACAGTCAAAGGATCAGAAGATCTAACTATATTTTATGCTTTTATTCAATTGTTTTGTATTTATACACTGTGTCTCTTTGTTGCATCAAGCAGGTCGCCTTGGAATCAGTTTTTTTGGATTGAGATTTCAGATAGTAGCATCCGGGTCAAGTTTTCTTTGTACGAGCTGGGGGAATGGGTAACGGCACTTCATTCATCATGTTATCAATACTAAAACAGAGAAGAAAACTCTTATCGACATGAGCCAGCCAATCAAAAATCTTGTGTCAAGTGAACTGACCAATCAATCATATTGTAACAAAACTTAATTACCAATCAGCTGAACTGTGACAGATTTCCCTAGCCAATCAAGGAGTATGGCATCAAAATCTATCAAAAGCCATCCACTCAATTATTTTGCTCTATCACGTAGTGCACTTGCTCTATGACCACACTTTCCTGATCAGCGATAATAAACCCAATTAAGTTAACATAAGTTGGGGAAAATGGGGGGCATTATCAGGAAAAGATACACTGCATTGTTTGGGGCCAGTACAATCAAGTAAAATTCTCCCTCAATGGGACTACCCTCGACTCCTGAAACACCAATTGCCTGGCAGTGAAAGCAAATGTAATCTTATATTGCACCATTTTGCCATCTCCGGAATGAAGATGTGGTGCAACTTAATTCCAAGTACGATCAGATTAATTTTTTTTCATTTAGGGACAAGGGTGAGGTATGGGCATCATTAATAAAAGCTGTGACGTCAGCAAACTAAGCTGACACTCAATATATTGGACTTTAAACTTTACATAGTTAAAATATTGACAAATCATTGTTTCCTGTTTACAGGATTGTGGTCCGAATTTTGGTGAGAAAGTGTAGTGCATACAAGAGGGTAAGGATTGGGAGTGGAGGAGCTTCTAGCAGATCTATGTTGCCATCCACCACTAAATCTAATGTTATTGATGCTAATGTGCATTAGAAAAACAGATTACTGCCATTTAATCTCCAGAAAACTTAATCAATGTTTAATTTTGTCCATCTATTGGAGAGATTATGAGCAGATTAGTGTAGCCTGTGATTATCTGTAAAATTCGGCATCAGAGGACGAAGAATTTGCTAAGCCACCCGAGAAAATGAAACTGTGATGCGTTGTGAACCTAAGCTAAGCGAGAGATTATGTGTTGTGCATTTCCTTAAGCGTCAGAGTAACCTGGTGTTACTAAAGAAGAGGCAAATAAGCAGTGATTTTACCGTCGACATGTTGTACATTATTACGCAGATATTACTTTTTCAGCTATTAAACAAAAAATTTAATTAGCAATAAGTTCGGCCCGCCAAGCGCAAACTTTCTAGGCATGTGCCATCTGTTCTCGAAACAAAAATCGCCTCGCATCTCTGAAAGTCATCATCTGTTTTGCAATGGTTACTGACCCCAAACCTTCACTTCGATATTATGTCATGTTTTGACTGCGTTGGGATATCAATATTTAAAGTGCTCAACTATTTCCTTGGACAGGCTGGGCAACCAACTTATCAGCAGCAATTAATGTAACTATGGCAGTCAAATACTAGTGACCGCTGTAAGTGTTAGAGGGTTTTATTGGAAGGCTGGAAAAAGTTTTCTACGTAGTATAAATACGATCCAGTCTTTGTCAAATAAAATAAAGTTTACACATATCCAACTTGTGTGGATATAGTTTGAAATTACCCTGTACCAAAATCATTTAGTTATCATAGACCATGATAACAGTATCTAAAGCACACAGCGGTGTCAACTTCCACCTATCGCTGCACAAATTTAGTACATTTCTTATACAAAGTGCACTTATATGAATAAAGCGATGCCGTTCAGGTGCTTGAATCTCATCTGGGGGTATTTACAGGTAAGTAGTCACTTATCCATTCTTTGCGGGACTCAGAAATAGGCTTACAGTCATAAAAAATATTGCTAATTGTGCACTTAATGAGGATTTCGGCTTCCTCCTCAAAGTCTGATAAACAAATTAAAAGGTCATTTCAGTTGTTGATCTGGATGTTCTCAAGACTGAGGGATTTACAGCTTTGTGAGGTAAGAAGACTGCAGTCACGCATGTGTTGGTTCGAGGGGAGCAAAACAAATCTCTCATTCTGGTAATTTCTCTCGGGTTCCAAATCAAGGTTTTCAGAATGTTCCTCGTTATTCCAGTAGCTATATACAAGCTACATACACTCGATGATTCAATAACACAAAAAACTGATAAGTTAGTTATAAGCTCAAGGTTTGGTCAAAGTATATGTCCAATTGTACTGTGATTTCACACATAGAATATGCAATGACTCAGCTTACCAATACCTCAAACCACACTATTTTGTTAGGCAATCAGGAACCTCAAAAACTTATCTGTGCAATTTCTGCTATAAATTGGACAGGTTGCGGTTCTGAATTTTCTAAGGTTGTCTTTGGGAGAGTGAGAGGGTCCGCTCAACTGAGCAGCTAGTCTAAGGCCAAGGGCTTATAATATGATATGGCGGTCACACGGATGTGTTTGCACAATCATCATACCTGGATATTGATTTGGAAGACTTAGTGGAAGCAGATCCTGGTTTTTTAGACCCAGATCCTGATGATAGACTAGTAGTAGAACCTCGATGGTGTAGGTCACCACCCGCAGCCTCATTCGCATACTTCAAGTTGGTATACTAGATGAAAACAACACAGAATCAACAATACACATACAATCATAAGTTGCAGTAACTGGTTCCTTACGACATATGGACAATTGCAATATGACAGGCCAATAATTATCTCTCGATAATAGAAGGGGAGAAAACCCCTAGAGGTGTTATCAACAGTGCCAATTAAAGGGGCACGTAAACAGTCTGGGGGATCTTAGAGTGATTCCTTTTTTTTCTTTAGCTGCAGCAATGGAAAATTACAAAACATAACCTGTGATTTTAACAATATACAAAAAGATTACGGGGAGGGCTTGTGGATCGACCCGACAAAATAGAGACACCTGGTTTGTTGCGCCAGCTATAACGCAATGCATAAGAATATGGTAGGATCTCATTACGAATAACAAAAGTGGATACTGCCTTGATCTTGGGATTAGGTTGTGAGAATGACTCAGTAGCTGATATGAATCTGTATCTCATATCCAGCACCCAAAGCCTTTTAGTAAGCCAGCAATTAACCACAGATCAGCCATTTCAACCATATGACAACAACAAGTTTTGAATGTTCTCAACGAAAAGCAACTGTCTGTATGTTTTGTACAATAATTGCTGCTTTCAATTTAATAAAAGTTATTGGGGAAAGTATGGAAGCTCTTATTTTCGTTTCTTCTCCCTCTAGGTACCAACTGATGAGGTCATTTTTTAAGTACCTTCTATGGTTGGTTAAGTGTAGGCTGGCTGAAGAAAGGTTTAGAAAAAAAGCTTAAATGATGAATTAATCTGAGCAGCTGTATCTCTAGTCAAGATAATCTTCGGGAGAAGAATCAAATTTACAGCCATAATCAGGTACATGTTACTGACAATAATCGATAGATTATGACTATGGAGGGTAGAGGAAAGGAAATCCTTAAACCAAATTGAGTTCCGTAGATCAAAGCTCAGTGGTTGGCAAGGCCAAAGTGATCCGCAAAAAATTCAATTAGTTGGAATGAAACCCTAATGGGAAACCTAAACCAAAACTACGATATGTTCAAATTGGATCTATATAAATGGGCTTTGCTGTTGTTTTAAACTTTAGAGCCTCCGCATTTTTCCAAAAAAGTTAAGCAATACCACCCACCTTCTCGTTAAAGTGGGATTATGATATTTCCAGACTAAATATGAGTGTTTTTCCCAGAAGATTAACATCTTAAAACCATGTCAACAAAAGCAATTTTTCGCTCCAGCCTAAAGATCCAGTCATGTCTGGTTGATTAGAAAAATGATTCAACATTGCTTGCAGAAACTAAAACATCAATTAATGGCAAGCTAGAATAACGTTCACCTCTCGATTATGACTTTGTCGTTCGGCCAGCCTTCGTTGTGACAGGGTTGACTTGTAATGCTGTATTGCTAGATAGACAAATTTATACTGAGCCTCAGTTTGGACCATTCCTGATCTCTGAGATCGCACACCGAGTATAGTCTTCTGTATGTCAATGTCGCACTCAAGACCTGGAATTAAAATAGCATGCATGTGAAAGCTTATGCTTATGAGTATCCCACAATGCACTTTTCTGGAATTCCCAGAGAGATCATAATAAGACTGGTTTTTCTGGGAATTCCAGGTAAAAGTTGCACTGAGGAAAGTTTTATTTACATGAGTGTGTTCACACCATATTCTGTCAATACAAAGCATGAGAGCACATTTTAAGGATGGATTTTTTTTTATCAAAAGCAGACATTTAATCATTATAGTAAGATGATTTTTTTTCAGGGGTCTGTGGCCGAATAACAAGGCCCTTGGTCAAACCTCTAAACAAAACAATATATAAAAATATAAATATGAAAATACAAGCAGTATTTTGTTGATGACCACACCAAAACTTCCTAAAACCGCAGCGCTGACTGATGACCGATCAGGAACCTTCAGAAGATAGAACCATTTTACGTAAATAAAGTCAGGTGTTGGACACCCGGGGACTTGAGCTAGTGATTTTCTTACATTTAACACCAACGCAATAATAAACATTAGTGTTAGTTTAATGTGATAATTGAAACTTTAATCGATAACATTATCAAAAATTAAAACATACACGCCCATGATTAAGAGCGTTATTTTTTGTAAGATCTCCAGGATTCTTAGCAAAAAAGAAGAAATTTTTTGGCAGGTGCTTTTGAAAACGAGGTCAAATAAAACTTTAAAAACTTGCACTCTCTTTACAATAGCCAATTATTGGCATTGATGGCGTTTAAAATTAGGATGATGTCAAGTGATTTGTACACATGAGACGACGTGAATCACTCCTTTTTCGCTTCCTCATTCCCAGGTAAGACTGTTGTGCAACATTTTGTGTCGTACTTCTCCTTAATCTCCGCCTGGAAGTGCTCCAAATAGTCGAATCTCAAGTTAGCGATGTGCATTTCTAAGACTTTTTTGGACCTATGCAAGCACACTTGAGTATTTTCTCAGAATATGCTTGGCAAACTTACTTTCTTAACCCCTTGCAGAGGTCATGGTCAGTGCAAGGGTTTAAGCTGATACGTAGTAAGGTCGTTGATTCTACCATGGGCGGCCCTCTCTTAAGAATCGGTATTGCTGTAAAAGAGTTGGCCGAATCACCCTAGTGAATGGACACTGATTTCTTTATAAAGATCAGGTTCAACTATGGGTCATGGTACATACAGCAATCCAGGATTTTGAGGTACAGGAAAAAGTATTATTGGCGACAGTTCCTAAGCGGATCAATAATTTGGTGGGAGGATTTTCAATCCAGGGTCAATTGGTTTTCCAAGACCGGAATAAACTCCATACTCAAGTAGAGGGTGAAAACAAACGCAACAATCGATCTTGGCTAAGTGAGCACAGTTCAGCATTTTCTCAGATATGTGGTTGGCAAACGTTCGCTCTCTTAACCCCTTGCAGAGGTCATGGCCAGAGCACGGGTTTTACCTGACACACAATAACGCCCTAGATTCTATCTTTGGCGTCGCTCACACTTCAGAATCTTGATTTTTCCAAAAAAGTTGGCCTAATCACTTAAATATATTTATAATGCTGATGACGAAGGACCTTATTTGCTGGCTGTTATTTTTAAGATTAAGGTTCACCTCTGGGTCATGGCACTTAGATTATACCATACAAGGAATATTTGGCATTACAGGAAAGTGGTTTCCTGGCCACAATTCTTAACCATATCCAAATTTTCGTAGGAAGATTTATCGATTTTCCACGACAGAAATAAACTCATTGCAGGAGTTCCAGAGAGTGAAATCAAACGCAGCACCAAGCTCAGTATCAGGTACCCGGTATACAACAAGCAGCTTGCAGCTGCATTATAATCATACATCATAAAAAATGAGGTCACTTTCACTCATCAGACATCACATGACCGTGTCAGCGTATAATCATATTGGGGCGGTACCAGACAGCCTTATATAACGCTCGTCTGAGATTATATAACAAACGCTCAAACACGACTGTTACTTGAGGTAAATTACCAATATTTTCCCTACTCTAGCCACCTTGATTATCCTTGAAACAGCATTTTCGGCACATTTATCCACCTGAGTTTCTCTGTAAATAGCAAGGCGACGTAATGAGGGGTCCCAAGATGGGATTATTTGTGAGGTTTCACTGATGAAGCTAATGTCATGGTGGGTGTCTTCTACATAACGACAGGATTGCTAAACTGATATATTTCATCATTTTCTGTTTCAAGTATTAATTTGATAGAGCTAGAAATGGATATGCATGGAAGGAATAATCAATTATGGATATGTATTAATTAATTCATCACAGTGGAAAAACATGAAATAAATCTAATTTTAGAATGCAGTTTCTTAATTATTTTTGTTTCCAGCTAAATTTAGACGATCATTAAGGCTTTTGTCCTATAAATTAGTGAATAGGTTTCCATCAATAATCTTGTCTCTGTTCTGATTGCAATAAACACCAATGGGGGATAAGTGTGAGCTATGAGGGTACTGCAGAGACTAGACAAAGTCAAGCAGGTGGCTGTTAAGTTAGGGCAGATAACACATCGCTTCTCAGCCTATTGCCTAAGATTAAAGTGTCACTGCCAATGACTGATCAGCGCTATTTTCAGTTCTGGCAGCTTGCTGCACACACAGTTCAGGCGGGTTTTTATGGCCTCACACATCTAAAATGCATTCTAGTTTCTAGAATATATCACATTTGCAGTATATATAGGAGTT
Source organism: Membranipora membranacea (assembly GCA_914767715.1). Taxonomy (NCBI): domain Eukaryota; kingdom Metazoa; phylum Bryozoa; class Gymnolaemata; order Cheilostomatida; family Membraniporidae; genus Membranipora; species Membranipora membranacea. The sequence continues at coordinate 12,142,332 of OU612073.1, read as the reverse complement.
AGGGTACCTTGTCTCCCAATCTTCTATTTCTAACTAAACAGCAAGAAAACACATAAGGATGAAAAGTTTTTACTTTCCAAAATCGAGGGTGGACATATCGGTACACGCTTCTGCTTTCATAGGGCGGAATAAATTAGTCTAAACTTTCTTCAAATAATTTTAAAATTTGGCAATGTTTGCACTCTTGAGTGTTATAAAAAATTATATTCCAAACTTATTCCCATTTATCCATCATAAGACGAGTAGTGAATACAATGATAAAATGTCAAAATCTTACTCATTAAAACCTTTTTTTCAAGTGGACAAATGGGTTATTCTTAGATCGCTTGCACTAGCATGCGGTCACAACAGCATTCCGCCAGGTTTGAGCGGTTTTTTGCACCTATAACTCACACTAAATCCGTCGTTCTATGTGCAGTTCAGGCAACAATTGTGATGTAGCTGTAAAAAGTCATGATGTATTCAAGGATGTATCGTCGATAGAATAACTGAGGCGTTCTCATTGTTGCCTAGACTAAGCCTAATTATTGGGAATCTTAAAGGGTGTGTCAAGACAGTTTAAAGAATTTACCAAAGTCTCTGCCAACAATTTACAGCATTTCGGTCATGCCCATCCTCAGTAAAAGGAACTACTTAAAACTGATGTTCGAGCATTAATTTAGTGTCATATCATTTTTTTCATTACTATCATAATATTATCAAACAAACATTACCTTAAAAAATGTATTAAGTCTATAAACCAAGGCTGTAATACCCTATAATTGCACTATTGTGTATATCTCTGTCTATATCTTGGTCTATTTCAGTATATCGCTGATATGATTACATAAATTGATAGCAATTTACCAAGGATTATTGGATTAAATGCCATTTCATTAAAAAACAACCTAGATATCATTAGGATAATACAGAGGGTAAACCAATATATACATCAGTGAAAATCTGGATGACCATCAAGAATTTGAATAAATTAATTGTGATGTTTAGATAAAGAAGAGCCTTTTAAAATTAGCTTGGGTGCTTGAATGCTCACAAGCTGAAACGGATAAAGATTAAATTAAGACATTCTAATCCAGATCTGCTGTTTGTTGTTGTTTGTGCACTGTTTAAAAAGTTCAATTTAATTAGATTAGAAGCATATGATCAACCAAGCATCTTTATCTATATCAAATCTATGGTCAACACTCAACAGTATAATTTCCATCTGAAAATTATTACCAAGTTAAAATAATAAAACTCATAACAATTAAGATTTTCATCAGCTAGTGCCAAAACAAGAACAAGGCTAATTAAGGCTCAGAGCCATTCTCAAAGGTATTAGGCAGATGCGCAACAGTGGATTGTGGAGGTTTTTAGGCTTTTACTTGGTGCATTGCTAACCGATAATCTGCTTATTTTAAGAAGACGTGATTGTTTCTCGGTAGAGATCATAGCCCATCTCAACAGTCTCCCTGAAGGATTTGGTGAGATTTTCTAGACTAAGCCATCCTCCGACTAACACCTCCCCATATCTACACAGTTCAAATATAAGGGTTTGGCTGGTGTGAACCCGGCCAAAGTAAGATTATCGGGTCGGTACTGGTGGGGATTCCGTGACCTTACTTCTATGTCTGCATAATAAGTCAGCTTTGTTATAATCTCAGCCAGTTCAAAGTCTGGAGGTTTTACTGAATGGCCGCCTACATTTTTGTTGTCAAGTTGTACTAAGGGTAATTTCAGGGCCACACTGCCGCTATGTTCAAATCAAGAATTTGTTATTAGCCTGCTTTGCGGTCATTGCAAACGTGACAGAAGTTAAAAATACAGGCCTAAAAGATATATAATTCATTCATGTTCCTCTTGTTAGGTAAGGAACCAATAATTTGCCGGCGCGGCGGTATCATGTCAAAGCGACGAAAGCTCAAAAGACGGAACTAAGCGTTCAGACATCATATCCATGATGGCATACAAAAATCTGATCATCTCAAGAATCAATCTTCATCCACCCACTTCATATTTCAACAGCTTTAAATTAATAGAACTTTAATTGTTTCATTAAGTCACGACACACTGTGCTCAATTCTGGCTTGAGTGGGTGGTTGGATCACACAAGATGATCTTTGACTCTTGTTTTTCGATATTTTGCTAATCTATTTTGGATATGCCACAGTTCAAATTCCACAATCGCATATGATGATGCGGTTGGATGATGGATTGTGATGGCATGTTATGTCTAGAACCCAGTAGAACCTGCTGTTAAGTGTGATTACAGTTTTCTTCCCCTGCATCCGCTTGTCTACATAAACATGGCATGGTATACCTAACTACCCTTGGTTGGAAATCCCAGAAAGACTAGGAACCCATCCCCCAACTCTTGCCCCCCCCTCCTTTCCGGATAGCCCTGGGCGCAATGATAATATCAACATAGAATGCCCTGACCTCACTAAATGTGAGCATCTTTAAATGTAGCTGAAGTTAGCTTTATCTCAAAGACAAATAAGGAGCCTTTGAGATACAGCTAAGCTGAAGTAGATCAGATTTAATCTATGGTCTTTATGGAAATTCCACGAAAAAGTTGCGGCATAGGAGAATTACCAAAAACTGTCCGAGCACGCAGTTCTGGTTGTTTCACTGACTCCCTATTTATGAATCACAACCATGTTCTGATATTATGGTCTAAACATACTTGAGAGGTTGCAACCTCAGCGGATCCTCAATGAGTTTTTATATACTCATCAATCCTCTGAGGATCAGCTGAGGCTGATGTCAGCATATATGTTAACGATGGTGACGTTGTGCAAACCTCTGAGGTTGCAACCTCCAAGTGTGTTTTGACCATTAAGGTGGTATAAAATGCTTTAGGCCGGACGAGGTGGGAATAGGACCAATAAGTTTGGGTAGGATCAGTCGGCGTAACGAAACATGTTGTTCTCAAAAGGGGTGAATTGTTACACCTCCAACTGGGCTCTTGTTTTCTTTGAAATAAAAAAACAAGCAGTGCATCGTGTTACAAGCGGCTGTGACTGACAGCAATCACTAGTAAGGCCATGTACTCCTCACCGGGGAAATGCCACTTACCGTAAATCTCTAGTTGTGTGAGTATAATGTCTATTACGATAAAAGTTCCCGTTCTTCCGATACCAGCACTGAAACAAGTACAATGTTATGAAATGATCAAAATGCGTACAGTTACGGTCAAATACTCTTGACAGACAACAGGAAATAAGGAATTAAAGTAGATTCAATGATTTGACTAGTTTGAATTCACATAGCAGGCTGTAATTAAAGGGATGAGGGTACTAATTCATCAGCCCCGTAGGCATTTTGCTTTTGTAGCAGCCAAAGAAATTTCCAATTTTCGCTGTTGATTTTGAGTGGCGAACCCTTTAAAGTTTTCATTTTATGAGTTCTATTCACAGTGTTCAGCGATTATTACAGATCAAACATGAAGTCGGTGGTCTTGATCAATTTCATGGGTCACAAACTCGGTGAAGGCTTAACATGGCCCTATATTCCCACAGCAGAATGGTTTGACCAAGTTGTCAAGTCAGTCATTTCATTGCGTCGGGCAATGTGTATGAGTTAAAGATCAATAGAAAGTGTTCTTTGAAACATTAATTTTTCTATATTTAATATCATAAAAAAGGCTAGTTTTAATTCTGATTACTGATGTTGTGGTGAGATAGCTACACAATGGGAACATAAAAATCAAACCCTAGTTCCCCCGCAAATATAATAAAGAGATTGGACGTCAATCTGTCCCTGCCTAAGGATTGCATGTTTTGAATTTGTAGAACTCTAGCTAATATTAAGAAACCACTGTATGGTTAGTTCAACATGTAAAGTGGTAATTTACGTTGAGGTGTATTGATTTAAGAGAAGAGTTTTCACTCGGGTAGACATGAAAATTATGTATGGCGACTCTGGCTATATGGTAGGACCACAGATTGGTCTGAGTGTAACTACTGGCAATGTCTAAGTTCTGTCTAGGCGTTGTTTTTCACTTTATGGATCATTGCGTTGAATTGAGTACAAAAAGAAATTACTTCACATCATTGGGCTATGTATATGAGAAGAATTTACCCAGTGTTTCACAAGCAGAGAACCAAACGTGTTATTATGTTGATACATATCTAGTTTTTTAGTTGTCCTGACCACATTCACAACATTTCCAGACAGGTTGTCTGCCACTTCAGCGGCTCGTTGCTTTGAGGTATCCATGTGACACAAAATAGACAAAAAAATTGTCTTCACATGAAACGAGATAACAATAAGTTGAGTCATAGGCAACATATATATTGTGCAATGAACCATTTATATTCTATAATTTTGATAGCTGTAAGGCATTGTTTTTTATGCTTCATGTATTAAATCACATATCAAAAAGGAGAAGAGGAACAATTCTTGGCTAGCTATCAAGCTGTGAATATAAACTTGCCATAATTTCGGCATGAATTCAACACTCACGTCATTACCATACAGGGTTGGCCTCGGAAATTCTAAATGACTACATAGTTTTATGCTTCAAATCTCGTGTCACACATTGAAAGGACATGAGGAAACGCTTCGATTACGCATATATACTGGGTTTGGCACAGTATCAAAAGCTTCCCCTGAAATTTCCTTCAAACTGGCAGAAATCATCAATGTTTCCAGTTTGACATCTTGTACAAAATCAGATGGCTCCTGGAATATGTCAGGAAGAATTCCTGAAATCTTTGCCAAATTTGAACCCTGGCCAGCACCGATTTGAACATATAGAATATTGAGATGCTACTGAAATGCACTCAATCCCATCAAGGAGTTTGAGAGTTGATCCCCATACATGCAACTATTGTACTCGGTATCTGTCCACTAACCTGCAGTGCACTATGACAGGGCCAGCCTCAGGAATACCATTCTGTTTGTCATTAATATCTTGCAGAAAATTCAACACGCAACCTGAAATAACAAAACATATCGGTGAGACACAACTCTGATGGAACAAATAACAGGGAAATTCAGTTCATTATGGTTGATTTGCTCTCTCACCACATCTACCAATCTGAACCAGGCAGATTCATTTTTAGCCTTTGTCCAGACCAAGGTCTCATAACTTGGTGATAGATAAGGTGTTGTTCCACACAGAGCTGTTTACACAGTATCATTTAGCTAATGATCCGTAATTTTCTTGGAATGGTGTAATTAGTTTTATTACTATCTTACACTATCTTTCTTCATACTGACTAATTAATTTTATGATAGGCAGCGCTAATCTTTCCATGTAAAGGTGTTCATCTGTCAAGCATAATGACACCTCTGCGAAACATTACTGGTCCTCCCTGGGCTGTCAAAAATTTGGTACAGTGACGGAATCAGAAGATTGGAAGGGGTGCGCGGCGCATGTAGAGAACTCAATCATATACCACGACAAATTTAAAGTGTGCACTCTTAAAACTACAAGGTACAAAACTATGAGGTGAATATGATGACTGTTATTGTAGAAGACAGAAACCTATGAAATACATGACCATGCCCCCTCCCCCAAAAGAGAAAACACTCCTACGCCACCAAACTGATGGTAAATAATAGAACAGCTGCATGAGCTCCATGTACACTACTTTAACAGTTAAATGGTTGTCAATTAGAGTATTAGTGAGATCATTAGCAGTGTATGACACCTGGATCTGGCAGGATCGGACAGGTTCCGCTTTGATGTGACAGTTGATCTGTGATCATCCAGCTATCGGAGATATGCAGAAACACCACAAGATAAACGGATCAACTGTTGCACAACAAGCCTCAAATCCGTCCAAACAAACTCCCAGTGCAGGACATGTTTAGCGGATCTGCGAGACCCAATCGACACGACTAGTCACGGAGCCGAAAGGTAATAGTGATCCTGTTTTGGTATTTGTTGTTGTGGATTCAAGGATGTACCATATGATATGGGAGTTTCAAAATGGTCCTTGCAAGAGTGTTGTTGACGGCACAGATTAACTCGCTGCACACACACCCCTTCTCCCCCTCTAAAAACTGGTGTTTTTGTAAACCGCATAACATCATGATATGACATCGAGTTCAATCAAATACTCTTGGGATCTCCTTTTGAATAGCTGACCAATGATATATAAAATATTTTCGTAGCTTCTTCTTACTGTTTCATCATAAACTTCTGATCAAAGCATGGTCATTAGATCTAAAATCACCGCTTTAGACCATTTTGTGGTTTCGTAATGTGTCGATAAACAAATTAAAACTCTGAGCAGCTATAAATTTGAGTGCTTTCGGAACTATTTAAATTTAAGTAGTCACCAAATCAAGCGAAAAGCTTCCACAGGCAGATAATATTTACATTTATAAACATCCAATCAGGTAGTAAGGAAAATAAGTTTTGCATAAAATACTGTAATATCCTCTTTCTGGAAGCAAATTTTGACATAATAATCCAATTTCATATTTATGACAAGGTATGACTTGGCTAATTTACTGTAATTTATACTAAGCCCTTATCTGACCAAATATCCCATCGCCGAACCAGACTGGAAATTAAAGTTTGCGCCAAAATGTGTTGGGATAGCCGTTATTAGCATTTCATTATCAACCACTTTCCCAACAAAGTGGTTGATATTAGAATGCTACTACCAGCTATCCCAACACAGTTTAAGCGCTGAAACTACTTCAAAATAAGATTTAGCCTTTGGAGTAGGTACCCAAAGTTATATATTTCTGCTTCTACCTGGATCTTTGGGTACACCATGATCGGGCCAGGATTTAAACTGGAAGTGATATATTTTTCTCTTCTCATCCGACTCTCGTGTAATCTCCAGTTCTCTTATTACGTAGTCCGAGGTCTGCTTCTCTTTGATGTTTAGTACAGTCATATCAGGCCCTTTACCTGATGGATGTAGTACTGGCATCAACTTGTTCTCATCAGGCCAATACTTGGCACACTTGTTCTAAGAAACAATTAAAAATATATAAGTTATGATAGTAATAACATGTGAAAAAGGCAATTATCTCGACTATTATTTGTGTATTTATAGCTTAATAGGTTAACTTATGGATTACTGGCATTTTGCAATTCAACAAATGAATAAAAAGGCTGAACTATAACTCTTCCTATCCTTTAAAGCTAATACAAAGTGTTTGCTTGTTGAGTAGTTGGAAGAGGGGGGGGGGGGGGGCTACCTCAGATTGCAATAAAAATGTAACCAAACCCGAAATTAAATCAAGAGAACACTGCATTTATCTCACACTGGTAAAGATGCTGTCAGATTTATATTATATAGTGATATATTTCACACCAAGACAATGTGATGACAACCTGAACAATACAACAAACAAGCCCTGACCTTGCCTCTCTCCTGCTCTTTAGTAGTCATCACTATGACCATACACTTCTCCTGCCACACCATCCTCCAGAAGTCTGTGACGGTAGCGTTCAGACAGCCCTGTGTGGCTATGTATTTTTTATCGTACGTTTTCTTATCGCTGTGCTGGCTGTCCTCGTCCGACTGCAGTAACAACAAATCATTATAGAACAAATTATCCATTAAAGTCTTAAGAATTATCATACTCATAGTGATGATTGTGAAGGATCAACCCTAAAGACTGTCATACATAACCAAATGTCCAATCAATCTGCTTCACATGTCCCGTTGGTAAATCGCTTGCTTAACAGTCAAGGTGGAGCAACTCCAATGCAGAACAATTGGATCAACTTTGATTACAGCATCTTAGCCACAAATTATCAAAGATCATAAAAAGTTGTCAAAGTAATAGTGATGTCAATTTATGCACAAAAAATGCTGGCATAATGCTCCTGGATCAATAATAATGTTTGACCATAAGCACCAGATTGCGTAAGTTTTAATGGAGTGATCAGAGTTATGAGAAAGAATTATTGAGCCATTTTGGATACATAAATGCCAGCTTCAGGACTTTTATCCTGACATCAGCAAGTTAGAAAATTAGATTAGATTACAGTAACTCTGGTTCACACAAATTCTTCACTTACGGAGGCCTCTATGAAGTTTGCGTTGATGTAGTCGAATGCTGGATTATCAGAATCAGTCATTTTTACTCGCGTATGATCAACTAGATGAGAAGGAAATGAAATTTGTGCAACTGGCAGTCATAAATACTATTATTGACAACCAAAGTCATCTCATTTAAAATGTTTTGCACTCAGTGTCATTGTAATGAAATGTAATATGGGGTATTGAAATATGCTTGGTCAATTTAAAGTCATTGGCTTTGCACCCAGTAGTTATCATATTACAAGACACCTGTATTTAAACTGTATACTATTAGATATGACCCAATTTATATACAAAGGAGTTATCTGCTTCATCATCAGCATTTCATTGTGCAGACAACTCCAAATAAAATATTTTTTGGTATTTCTGTCGTGCATTGATTGGGTAACGAGGTCACTCCTTTAACTTTTTGCACATTGATACTGCTTGCTCAGATTAGCAAAATTGCATAACTTGTGTTTCTAGTAACAGAGTAAGATGAATACAAAGAAAACCTGTAGAAAACAGGTGATACACTTACATGGCAGTATGTTTTTGTATCTATTTTTAGACCTATTCTCTTCTTTTTGCCCATCTTTTCGGCTGTATAAATGCTTGCATTCCTGCTGTTGTAATTCCTTCAATTAAAATATAAAAAAGTCATAGGCTACTCATGTGGAGTAAACTTAACACAACACAGGTGCCTTACTTTCTCTAGATATCCTCAGTTTGTTAAAAGGTAAGTCAAATTCAGCCATGGATAAAGTTCTGAACTTACTAATAGACATGGCAAAAAGGCGGGACATGCTATACACTTTACATTGGTGTATCCAAACTTGGATGAAGAACTCAATAGCTATAGGGAACCTGTCACTATGTCGACACTGGATTATAGATCAGGATTTAATGTAATGAAACAAACCATATAAGCAGTAACAAATTAGAGCTGTCACAGGAATTCGGAAGTATCCAGGAATTTTTACAACAATATATGAGTCTATGAATCTAAAGTATACAACTTCCGAATTTTCTGACATTTGAAATTGTGTGGGTGTAGTGGGGGTTCAAGGATGGGAGCTGTCTCAGCTCACAAAATCTATAGTTGCTTCTGATCCCATTACCCCCTACCCACACGAACCCAAAGTGAGGTAATGTGGTAGATCTGGCCAATAGTATTATTATTATGTCTTTAGTACAAACTAGAGAGTAGATATACCTAAGTTATCATGAGTGAATGTTGAACAATGGCTTAATAATACATACCTCGAACTCATCCCAGAATCCTCCCTTAGAGGCGTTAAGAGCCTTTTCTTCCTCCAGCTTTTTGACTCTTGCTTCAATATTTGAGACCAGGAAACGAGATGTGTGCAGAGGCTAGAGGTATGAAATAAATCATGGCATATATCCAACACATTGTTCATATGTACATGAGCTTGAGGTGTGTAAAGTAATCCCAAGAAGGTCAAGGTGCCAGTGTGAGGTGTGATCCAGTTTTCGTGCATTAGTAATTGTTCCCCTCCATCAATAAGCTGCTTCTCAGTTGTGGGGGAGCAATTCCTAATGCAGGCGAACTGGCTCAAACTTGATTGTGATTATGACCTGGTCTATTCATGCTGCAGTCTATTACAGCAAAGTCATAACTGGATTTTAACCGAGAAAATATAACGAAGTGACACCGATAGACTTTTTATGTATGTGTACTATATTAAGCCTACGATGACTCCGCACAAAATCTGCTGTTTGAGTGTGTTTTCAGTGTTACCGCTTTTAGTTGAACCACAGCTCCGGACATCTCGACCATCGGGTTTTGTTTGTAGTGGTCGACCAGATCAGCTAAGGTTTCAGATTTTTCTCCTCCGCCGATATCGTACATATTATTCTACAATTATATTATTATTACTATTATCATCACAATAGTGATCAAGATTTGAGCAGAGAATACAACAGTCAATTTTGCTTCCAAAGAAATAAGTTGGTGCTAGTATATGAATACTATGGATAGTGCGCTCAGTGACAATGACCACAATGCGGGAGGCCCGAGATTGATTCCCTGTCGAGGCAATTTTTTGTTGAAGTTCTATCATCATGGAAATCGTAAGCATTCGTCATTTGATTGGGGAGTGGACCACCCATTTGAAGCATGAGACCATAGTGAAGTGGAGATCTCAAAGCTAATAAATGCTAAGAACAATCACTCTATCTCCGAGAGATTTCACATGGAAACTGTCAGCTTTAAAACAAAGTTCAATCAACAAAATACTGTAAAATGAGAAGCAACCACAAACATGAATTGAAAACAAGACCCACTCTTCTCACACTCCTACCAAATTTTGTCCATCAGTAGCTAATTGGCACACTTCTCAATTCAGTAAATCAATCACAACAAAAAACCGGTAATTAATTACATACACAGCATTACATACACAGCGCATACTATCATTAACCAATTGTCATATGATATAATCATATCACAGAGTAAGCATATAGGATAAAGGATAAGTATATCCTTACTCTGTGATCATATCAACCACCATCATATATTTAGATTAGAATGTTTCAATGATATGAGTTGACCTTTGTAAACTCGGTTGGTATTTCTTATAAAACTCGATCAATTACCTGTAATCAGGGTGCACCTTAGCCTGTCTTGACAACCTCTGTTGTGGAAGGGGGTCACCCCCCCCTCACGACAAAGCTTGTCAAGCTAGGGTGGACCTATAATCTGATATGTACATGGTATATATTTACTTACATGGAATCTGATGTGTATGTGTTTGATACCTTCCTCCCCTTTCACAGACAACACATAGTTACCGGGCTGGCTCTGACTTTCTCTGACAAGGAAACTCCCGGCTTTACCTTTCTCACTCAACATCTTCTCAGCATCTCGGCCAGACAAAGGCCCGTGAAACCATCTATGGATAGAGTAAAATATTATAATCCATGAACAATTCTTCATGTCATTCATGTTATAACCGGAAAGCACGCCTTGTGTAGGATCTAGGACAAAACATAGCCAGGTAATCTAAAAATATACAGGCCCGTGTGCAACTGTTATTGAGTCAACAAGCTGCATTAACTTAATACAAGGGAAAAATGGGATGTAAGAGCGGGGCTAACTCTGTGAAATTATCTCTGCGTAGTTAACTGACTTTTAGTATTCATAGGGGTTGTCACATCACTATGGTGTTTCCCTTACAAGGATTGTTATTTCGAGCAAGTCCTTTTGAATAGCAAATAGCATTGCCAACACTTTCTTATGAGATATAATTGTTCTCTACAGTCTACACATACAATCTTCAAACACCCCAAGGCTTGATCATCGATGCTGACAAAGTCAATCTTGACAATAGTACATTGATGTTAGGTAAAAGCCAACATCAATAGTTACTCCTGCACCTGTATTACCAATCATGATGCAAGCTACCAGTATAGGATTTCAAAATCAAAACTCAGAACATTTGCGAAATCATCATTACTTGACTACATTGGCAAATTGATGTGTCAACAGTTTTTTCTTTTACACATCAGGGATGTACATGTCAATGACCAAGCCTTTAGCAACATACAACTTCTCTCAGAGTCAAATCTGTCCCTAATTCCAAAATAAACTGCAGACTAAACCGTCTGATTGATAAAAGGTTCTTCATCAGAGCCAGCCTAAAGATCACTTGTCGACTAATGACCGAATTACAACAGAAGCAGCAACTCATGCAAAAAGGTCAACATAGCTTTTATTCAAATTCCTTTTGAGGTTTAACAATTTTATTCAATTAGTGAGCCCAAAATTGTTTCCTCATCAAACAAAAAATTCCTTCACCTATCTATGTGACATGACTAGCATTCATGATTGAGTTGAATCAGTTTTTAATTCGTACACCACTAGCATTGCTCCTTTCATTTCATGCTTTTCTCACCAAAACTAACAGCCAAATTAATGTTGATTTAAGTATCATCACCTTTGGTTTCACTGATCTCATGTCAGAAAAGATTAATTGCATTGATATCATCTCTATGATCAATTTTGATGGGCAAAGTCGAGTCATAGCAGGTCATGACACTCTTGTGATCTATTTGCCCGTCATTGTGTTCAATGAAAGTGAATCCAGTAAAGGCTTTCAAAAGTAAATAATTACAATGATTTCCTTTAGGACCATCTATTCACAACTCAGTTAATATTATCAAAGATACTAATATACATTAAAATCAAAGATACAAGAATACTTGCCATTAAAGTAGATATTAGTATATTATTGCCAATGACTATTTAGTTTCTTTGATAATGCTTCGAGAAGAGCTTATAAAAAACTGTCATGCAAAGAAACTTGCACACCTTCATTTTTCAACTCATAGCTAACTACCAACAAATCAAGCCATTACAGCTCAAGTGAAAGTTAACGCCATTTGAAAAGAGCTAAAATAACACCTTACACAAAGATCAAGATAATTGAAAATTATAATCATTAGTTCGCTGACAGTTTGCCTGTTGCTACCATGAAATTTGTGCTATACCTGCGCTATGGAATTTGGCGATGATGACTTAGAATGCTGCTTATACACAGTGAATCAATATTTATGGCGTCCAAAATTGCCTACAAGACGCTTTCCTCCCTGGGTAAGGTGCTAGCTGATTTTAGCATAGATTTTTTACTCTAAAGTGTAAATCTTGCAGACGGAAAATGTAGCCATTTCGTGCAGGCTTGAAAATTATGGCTGACATTATATAAGCTCCCGCATCCATTAGTGATCATTGGTGCTAGCTAACACAAAGTCAACCAAACTAGCTAAATTAAATTCTAGCTAATATTTGCTCCTTTAGGGTAAATGACAATACCTTTCGGCAGTTGGACCTGAGATGTTAAGCGGATATTTCAGATCGATAACTTCGCCATTCTTCTCCTTGAGATGACCGAGTCCCTCGTAGTAGTGCTGTATGAGCTCAACAAGCGAAGCAAACTGAGATCCTCCGAACAAGTCATAGAAGTCACCCTGATTCTGTATTTTGATGTGCGTTACTTTACCATCACGCCTAAAAGCAAGGACACCATAAAATTATGAGCTCCATCCTTTTCTTATCTATAACATCTAAAACCCTACCTAGACTATCCTGCGATTCATTCCTACTAATGACAGCCAAAGAAGTGAGGACTTCTTGAGCTTCCTACTTCCTGTGAAACACAAATTATATACTTTTGACAGGACACTTGGCATAATACAACATCTTTTTTTCTAAACTATCCAATGCATTACTGCCAGCTTAGGACAGAACTACAATGTCTTGTTGACTACAGGGTTAATTTCTAAAAACAGACGTGGCAGCAACCGCAAACTACTTCTGCTTTCACATGCAAATACACATAAGCGATAAAAATAAATTTGATTAGGGAAAGCACAGATGATAACGTTTCAGAAGAAGGAAGTTGCGAGCAAATTCTGATTTTTAATACCAGGTGTCCAAAACTACTCAGTATTATCACCCACACTGATAGGCTGAAGATCCAGGGTGATAATTTTATATACAGCCACCAATAGTGGGCCTATTACTTTCATACTGATATATAGGTGTCCTTTAAAACATTATCCAGCGAAAATATTAGAGATCCAAACTCTGATAAGCGCCCACGCCATAAGCAGACAGGTGGCCTATATATGAATGATAAAGATTACTGTCTGATTAACATGGTTTATTTATCGCTACTGTGTTGAGATTCCAGCTAATAATGCATGTTCTCTGATAATCACCTGACACATAGAGTGAAGTTTCCGGGTGTGCCTTCGCTGGGTCTCGCTAAAAAACTGCCATCAAATCCTTTCTCCAGTAAAAGTCTTTCTGCTTCATGACCAGAAATATTCGGGTGAAACCATCTGGAAAATAATAGAATTCCTTTGTCAGGCTTGGTAAGATGTATCAACCAACTCACTGGGACTCTCTGAAGTAGTGGCTATAAATCCAAACCGATCAAAGGTATGGGTGTGGAGCTAGGTAGTTTAGTGAAACTAATAAGAAAAGTGGATATTTAATATGAACTCAATCTTCAAGCGGAGGAAAACTTTGTGAAAAATCTACGTTCTGCAATTTCTGGATTTCCCTGTTGACAGCATGGATGAACTTCACAGCTCCATTCGTTAAATCAATCTACCAACAGCACCCAAAAATAACTGGGGACAGAGGCCTAGCGTTACATAGACTGACAAGAGGGTTTATACTGACAGTGCGCTAGTCCAGGAGATAACCAAGGTCTCTCACAGCCTTTTTTGGTCATGGAATTCCCATCAGATGTGCAGCCTCTGACTTAATGAACCTGGTATTACCTAATCACTGTGTGAAATAGAGTTGGCAAACGTAACGCGGAACGAGCCATTTATGTGTGAAATCAATCACTATGGCCAGAATCACTGATTGAGTCAGTAACTCAACTGGGGTTTGAACTGAGGAAGCATTTGGTTGAGCCATTGCTACCTCAATGTTCAATCATCATTCAGGACAAACAGTTCATATTCATTGGAAATAGCCCCTGCACTGTTGTCCCAATGATGGAGTAAACTTTTTCATTCTGGAGTAAGTGTGATCAATGAACTTCTCATACCATCATTGATGAAAAATAAAACATAATTTTGTAAGAAATATGTGAATATAGCCTCATTTAAGTTTTATCAATACAGATATATTATAAATATATAGATAGGTAAAATTGAAAACATACATTCACACAACAGTCAGTGAATCCAATAAAATGTATAGATGTAGTAAGAAGTTGGTTGACTTAGATCTTGCTACACCACTCACCTCCTATTTGCCAGCATTATCTCCTATAATGCAAAACCACAATAGAAGCTTGTCTTTGTGTTGGCTGTCTTGGAGAGAATACAGCAGGAATTCAGTAATTAGAAGCCAGATGACAAGGTAGAAGCAGCTTAAAATGAGATCTAAGAAAAATATGACAGGAAGTATGCCTGACCTGCCTATTTAGTGAGTCAAGCCGGATACACTCTTTTTATATCGATTCTGACCAATCATACTGGAGTTATCCTATAAATTCTTAAAGCGGGTAATGTTAAATGACCATTCCAGGAAGTAAATGTTGATACATGTTATTATTATCAAGATGCTCTTAGGAAAGGACCAAGTGAATTTAGTTTGAATCATAGACTAATGAAATCCTGGATTACAGTGATTAGTCATAGACATTGTTTATCAATAACTGATCATAATAACAAATATTAAAAAGAGAATATCCTTGTTAATTAATTGTTAAGCTGCTCAAAGCTGTGATCAAATTGCGCAATTAATTACAGTCCAAAGGAATTTAGAGAGCGCTGGGACTGTAATACTACAATCTTGTATGAAGATATGGCCCATGTAATATGTGAATAAAAAATCGACTCGAGCGGGAATAACTTAGACTCGGATAAAACAAGAGGTAGCTCAATGGTTAGAGCGGCAGTCTCACAGTGCAAGGTCCTGGGTTCGAGCCTCACCGGGATGACTGAGTAAACTACTTGATTTGGCGGTTGTAGGCGATTCACCCTAGCTGACCAGGAAAGAAAAACTGACAATGGCAAGCCACACTGCAATAACCTTCAAATCAATAAAATGAGATCATCTCTTTAAAAAAAAATTGATTTGAGAGATGTCCCTTAAATCATACTGCAATGCTCTGGTTGTATTATCAATGTTATGCTTCAATATGACATAGCTTGATGTCCATGTAAAAACGTCGCTATGGAGTGAGTTTCTGTTTATTGAGCAACCTAGTTCGAAGTTCGTTACTAATTCATTTTGTACCTCCGAGAAAGAAACATCTAGCATACATTCTAGCAAAAAGTTCCTTTTATAAAATTGTAAGATCGGTTTTAAATAATTTGAACACATATTATTACTACTGAGTTTAATGTGCATCAAATTGAATCTAATTCAAGGTTGTTTTCTATTCACCCTTGTTGCTAAGCGTTAATTACAATTTACACAATTCCAGTGACATGATACTTTTTATTACTTATTAGTACAGTGAAACTACCAATGGTTTCTTGGTGGTTCTCTTTGACAGGGAGGTAGCAGGGTTGCGAAAGGTATGAAATGAAAAAGAAGTAAAAACAGATCAGCCAATAATTACCATCATCACTATTGGTAAATACCTAGGGGTTACCTGTGAACAGTTAATATGCAGCTAATATTGATTGGCTCTCACAGAGGCAAAAGTTCATGCAAGTACACTATTCACTATGCCATGAACGAATCTCAATAGGGCTGCAAACCTCAATCTGCCAATTACGATTGCTTTGGTGATAACAATACTCGTCAATGTAGCTACCTACATCACAGTCAGTGAACGTCAATTGAATTCTTTTATGGGACATTACATTGCTATTGAGCTGTCTTAATCAGGGTAAAGACCTCTAACTTTCGATCATTACATTATTTTGATATCAAGCCTGCAGCTTTATCGGTGATTTAAATGGGTTGTATGACAACAAATAATACGCATAATACAGTTAATTGAACTATTTAATAAAAATCGTAAAAATTCAATAGGTGAACAAAAACGCGCTACGCAAAGAGCTGAGTTATGAGAGGAAATAATAATTATACCTGCGGAGCTGAAAGAGGTATTGTGCTGCCGAGTATCGCTGCCAAAGGCTCGACTGGAATACAAACTCAAGAGTGTACACGACCGTCTGATAAAAGTCACAGAGGCGGCAATCAGACTCAGAAGGTCAAACTTCCAACAATTAAAGACGCAGGTAAGTGGCAAGGATGAGAATTTTTCAGCGATGTGTCAACCTTAAATTTTCCCGCCCTGCTCTGCTGTATAACATAGATTCAGAGCTGTTCTTCTAATGCAGAGTGTAAGATGAAGAAATCTGTAGCAGCTTGTTAGTGAGGTATATCGGGAGGCTGTTGTGAGGTGTTGTGATTCTGTGGTTGATTTGATTGTGTAGAGACCCTGAATGAATGAAGCCCTCACATTACCCTCTCATTCCAATGAATATATTGCAAGTACAACGCTCTACCTGATACAACTGGTTTAAAATTAGCCGAAACAGAGGTATCTGGAGTTACAAGCAGTATATATTGCCGATCCTGATCATCAGCTACCATTGCTTTGGGGGTCGGTTGCACATGGCAGTGGCAGAGTATACATGCTTGAAGCTCCAGATGCCTATGAGGCGTGAGGTAACAAACAGCCCATTCCTATTTCTCAGTGTTCTTTTGGAGCTGCGGCATCTAGGGTTTGGGAAGGCCATATCTTTGCAATTGTTGCGAGGATGTCGCTACCCTCAAGCGGTGCACACCTGCTCATGTTATGTTGAAATATTTTGAAGTTCAGTCAGAAATGGTTACTAAATATAACATGCTCCTGGCAACTGAAAGCGCCACTATATGGCTTGGCAACCCTTTTAGGCAGACCAATGCGTCGGTTGACAAAAATCCTAAATCCTAAATCAGTTCACCTAAATCATCAACTTGAAAAATTGAACAATTTTGTACAGACTTTTGTTAAGTTTCATAGACATCGTAGAGTTGTCACATAGCAACCTGTCTATTTGTTTAGACTCCTGCTGTACACAAATCTCCCTTGATGAATCTGAGTGCAATCTAAACAACTATCTGAGCCATGAGATGGTATTATTTGTGCGACGATAGTAAAACACAAACCAAAATTATTGGGTCAAAATTATGAGCAGAAGATTTGGTAGATTCATGGTGCATTAGCACCATTCTGGTGTGCTTTCCTATAGAATTAGCCATCAATCGATTGGAAAGCTAATGAACTAATGAATTGGCTTGGTGGCCACATAGAGAAAACTTATCAAGGCTAATGTTAGGATAACCATTTATGGATTATTGGCCACATGCTACGATATTTCCCATCGATCTCTGAAAATGTAAAATGCCAGGTGATGATACTAGGCCCTGTAGTTCCTTATCTTATGTGAGACGTCCTGAATCGTACATGTTAGGTGAGCAGGTGGGTTTCTGATATGTATTTATGTAATCTGTTTAGACAAAGGACCCCCTAGACATTAGATACTGCTAGCATAATATAACAGAGTGAGCATAATATATATCCTTACTCTGTGATATTTTATAGAGGATTTGGCAGTCGAAAGTGAAGATGCAGCAATGTTGCTTGTCACTACTCTTTTCATTAATGTTTTTGGGTCATGGAATTGTTACTGTCATGTTCAAAACGTGACTGCAAACTGTTTAAAAGTAAGATGTCCACACACTGAAGGGTTGTTTGCTGCCGATGTTCAATTATTTGCAATAGTTTATTTTACACATTGCAAAGTATTCATTACAGGATTTGATTTCTCGGTTTGTTATTTTTTAGCTGCTTGACTAGTATTGGATATCTCCCCGCTCAACACTTAGGCAGCATATACAGTTTTCTTATTCTAAACACACTTTATAATCAATATTAAATCTTGAAGTTCTATTGTTCTGGCAGCGATAAATTACCTAATGAACCATGATTGTCGAAGTTGCTGCATGGCAACGGCCATGATGTATAAAATTATTCTCTATTGGCTAGACATCTGAAATTATTATATGTGTTAATGTAAACAAGTACTGTATAATAATATTGTGACAGGAGAAATGTGAAAATACCCCTGTGGCCAAGAAACACATAGTTGCATGTGACTGTTGCTGCCTTGAGACAATACAATTTATGGAGATTAAATAATGGCTTTAAGTTCTGTTTGAAAATATCATGAATATTACATAACGGTCCTGAGGTGACTGTATTAGTATGGCAGGGCCGTAGTATATAAAAAATGGTAGGGGCAGCAAAAGTCCGAGGCGAGTACAAAGCATCACCCGGAGAGGTGCTGCAATCTCCTCTCTAAGCAATTTAAGGAATTTAATCAGCAAATGGAAATCCTGGAGGAGCCGATTCTGACATGAATTATTCCCTTTTAGTGTTTTTAGGCCACTGTAATTAACTTTCTAGGGGAGACAGTGCCTCCTTGCCTCCCCTAGAACTACGGGCCTGTATGGAGATTTGAAGAAAAGGATACCATGGAACTTTTAGTGATCAAAACCCAATATTGACCATAGCGGTGTGGTGTCCTTCGTTGCTAGACACACATTTTGTGCGCGTAGCAAAATGTCATAACTGATAAGATAAAGGAATATGAAAGTACTTTTATTACATGCAAACCTGACGTCAAAAGGGATAAGGGATCAATGATTGTCACCATCTTGCTAGATTATCTTGCCCACACTTTAGTTTTGTTTGTAATGTCTGCCAAAATAGTATACCTTCCCTTTATCAGGTATGGATACTGGATTTCTTCTGCCAGCTACAATGTCCCCAACTTACTCAAACATAACTGCATATTACTAGTTTATGCCAACCTTACAGAAATAAAAGCAGAATGTCTCTTTGTTTCTTATACGACTTTGCTCATATATGAGGCAGTAGTCAGGACTCATGTGCCTGCCATAACTGCCATAACTGTGTAATTCTGATCGCCAATACAAACGTACGACTCTTGAATCAGCTGACGTTGACCGAGGCTTGTGGCTCTCAAGGCTTGCCTGATTCGGATGGGAAGTCAAACATATTTATTACTGACTCTTCAATCAGTGGCTTGAATATGGTGTTTCATTATTTTACAGAAGGAAAAATGGAGGCAACTGGGTCTAACACAGACTTGAGAGTGATAGTGTATGAGTCGATGGAACAGATGAGAGCTAGTAAGATTGGAGTAAAACCTCTGCAAGGTTTTGACGTGACAAGGTATGAACAGACATAGACTCATAGACATATATGCTAACAAAATAACTCTGGCCCTGACATGTTAGAGTTACATCAGGTGTGGCGGTTCTGATGGTAAAAGCAATTCCGGCTTTGAGTAATTGATGAATTGTCTTTTGGCTAGGGTTATTGGCTAACAACAGCAAATTTAGGTAGTATATCTACTGAGTGACCTCTGAAAATATCGTATAACACGGAGAATACAGAACCATGATTTATATATCATTGCCATACTCTATGAAAACATCCAAGATAAAGAAAATTGATGTGAAGATCATCCCTGATGTTGGCCCTAATATTGGCTGACCAATTATTTGGTTCGTTTGTGAGATCGTGCCGGAGTATTCTCTGACAAGCCAAAAGAATGGCAATCAACTGCAAATATTTGTCTCCATCAGGCAAAAAACCTGCAGGATTTTGGCCTCCTACAGCGGAATGATATCACACGTCATAGTTTTGCTGTGTCAAGTGCACGCCGTTCACTTGAAATAAACTCTTACATTGTCCAATTCAATAGGGTTAATGTCTAAAATAAAAGAGTGCATTACAGTTCAATGCGCTGAAACTTTCCAGCAAAAAAACTAGAACAAATCCTGATCTCTTATTACTTTTCTTTGCCTCTACCTGTTTGTCTGATTACAGTGTTAAACATGGAAATGCTATCATAAGATCAGGGTTGTCCCACCTTGCATGAGATGTGTTGACCCCTCATACATTGACTAGTCCAGAAAAGTATTCCAATCACCTTTCAGGTTAATGTCGGCTACCTCATATTCAAATATTTTTTACCTACAAGGTTGTACTTGAGGTCGAAATTAAAACTAGACAAACTATGGATTTTGGCATCGCAATATTGTACCAAGTATTTAACAATTTGATGTATTGGCCGTTTTTTTTCCAGGGCTAAGAAAGCAGAGGCACTGAACAAACATCGGCGAAGTCTTCCTCCTATGAGTGGAACCCCAGTGGCACCTCAGTTACAACCACTACAAGCACAGAATGAAGCGCCCGGAGGTTTAACTAGAAGCAATTCCATCGCACCTTTTACTACACTCGCTCCTAAGGTAATGTACCATGGGTTATGTTAGTCATAAACCTCTGACCAACTGAATTGGGTTTGTGTCTGTGGTTGACACACACAAGTCGGTTGGACTAGGTTAGTGACTAAATTGTGATAGTATGTGGCTTAGTCTGAGCCCCCCAGACGTTTGCCCCTGACCATCAGCCCCCGCCGGTGGAATGTGGCTATAATAGTTTGGAATTGTTATAAGTACATTAAACATACCATCTTCCGACGATGACTCTATCCTGTGTAGTATTTATCTCCATCGCCGTCTCTCTGATTGCTGTGGATCTGCCAACTGCCAATCGAGAGCTTCTTTGCTTTGAGGTTGTTCACTATATTACTTTTCCACATTATTGGGCATCTTAAAATGTTTCATCCAGTGGCAATTAGTATTTATAGTTGTATTGCATTGAGCGCATCAGGAGTTGTCCTCACTAAAAACCTGGTAAGGCAACTCCTATCCAAAGCAGTTCATTTTCCTTGGTCATACCGTCAGAAGGGAATTTGTAACAAATCTCAAACTCCCTGAGATCTCAATCACCCTGATGCCTGACTCAATTAACTTATAGCTAAATAGTTTCATTTGCGATAAAAATTGTGCATTTAACCTTGGAATAATACATAACAATGTTTTCCCTATCTGTTTTAGCCAACATGCGGATACTATTTTAATCGTGAGACCATCAACAAAAAAGTAAGGATTGGTGTGCCTCCCAGCGACCTGGTCAAATGGAGATCTGACTACACCCAATATGCCCAGAAACAGGCATAAAACTTCTAACAATTTTTCATAGAAAAAATGTAAAAGTTGAAACTTAATTTAATTCAAATTAAAATATCTACATTGCTGCTGTAAAATCAGGCTTCTAAATTAGACCTTTTACAGCCACTGACTACAATGTATCTCTTTCCGTTTTGTAATTCTTAAAAAAATCTTTCTTTTGATTTCGAAGTAAAGACAGTGACCTGTACTAAAGCTAAGATTAAAGAAGAAAATTTAATTTATTTTAACTGTGTTCGGTGTAATGGCTACAACATATTGCTTGTATTTTAAACTTCCTATCTTCGATCCGTTCTACTACTGTGTTGATTCGAGTCATAATAATTGCTCAAATTTAATTCAAGTTTCGCTTCTACCACAAAGGCCTGGTTCCTTGCTCAACATATCTATTTTTAGCTAATTATTTTTAATCCATACATGTTATATTTTTAAGAAAATAAAATCGAAACGTACGATAGTTCACACTTATAAATTTAAATTAAAGTAATGACCACTGGACACTGGCTGGCTGGTACATATTTAATGAGTTTGGGAGGGTCCAAAATCAATACAGTGCAAATTGAAATAATATCCGAAACGCCACATAGCTGTACACTTAGTATAACCGGCCAGTTTCCCATCTAACCAAAACTTACTGAATGAAAGATCCTTCAAAATATATTACAAGCAAAACATATAACTTGAATTTGACAGAGGCATTAACAAACTTAACACATGTTTTGACTACACATGGCGTTTGATTCTTAACTCTGTGGCCCCTTGGTCAGTGACCTTTGAGTTTGCACATTGTTTCCATCAATGATTCACAATTAACACAGCAGAAATGAAATAGATGGATGCGCATCTAGCCAATAAACGCTACTCCAGATCTTGTTTATTTGCCTCTTCTGCTTATCATGACCTACACAACCCATGATGACGCAGCGTTGTAATATAATAATGTCATCTCAAATTATGGTTAATTTTATTTTTTATCGTTAAATCTCATCAGTTAAGTCAATCTATAAAATTTGTTAGCCTACAATGTGTACCACTCGTCTATATATTACTACTATTTATTGTCCGGCAATGTTATTTTCATTGTATTTGTCATTCCAAATTGCCATAGCAAATCATATAAATAATTTTAATTGTTTTTTAATGGAAGAGAAGAGACAACCTAGCATACAAGACAGTAGCCTGTAACAACAGTCTATTTTTATGTCACTCATTTATAATGAAATAATCAGCCAAGCTTTCTTGCAGAATTATCATTGATTTTATCACCTGTGCATGTGTGAAACAGGGCATCAATGTATATGCTATGATCATTGGTCATTTTGTGTCTGAACATCAAAGTGTACGCTGGTATAGCCATGGCTCCAACACCAACCTCAAACCCAACAGTGGAACCAGAGCCTACTTCAGAAAGTGTACCAACATATGAGCCAGCAAGTGAGCCAGAGGGAGAACCAACATCTGAACCAGAGGTAGAACCCACTTCTGAACCAGAGGGAGAAGCAACATCTGAACCAGAGGGAGAACCCACTTCCGAACCAGAGGGAGAACCAACGTCTGAACCAGAGGGAGAACCCACTTCCAAACCAGAGGGAGAACCAACGTCTGAACCAGGAGTTGAACCAACATCTGAACCAGAGGTAGAACCCACTTCCGAACCAGAGGGAGAACCGACGTCTGAACCAGAAGTTGAACCAACATCTGAACCAGAGGTAGAACCAACATCTGAACCAGCGGGAGAACCAACGTCTGAGCCAGAGGGAGAACCCACTTCCGAACCAGAGGGAGAACCAACGTCTGAACCTGAGGGGGAACCAACATCTGAACCAGAGGTTGAACCAACATCTGAACCAGAGGTAGAACCAACATCTGAACCAGAAGTTGAACCAACATCTGAACCAGAAGTTGAACCAACATCTGAACCTGAGGGAGAACCAACATCTGAACCAGAGGTAGAACCACCTTCTGAACCAGAAGTTGAACCAACATCTGAACCAGAGGGAGAACCAACATCTGAACCAGAGGGTCTATCAAGATCTGAACCAGAGATAGAACCTGAGGCCAATGGTGAACTATCTAATCCAGAATTATCAGCCTTGGAACCAGAGGCGACAGCTGAACCTGATTTCTCAGTATATCCCGAGTATGAGCCCTTGCCTGAAGTGTCCCTGCCGGAAGGTACGGCTGAGCCTGAAGGAGAGAATTGGCTAATAACTGAGCCTGCTGCTGAACCACAAGCATCTGTTGAAAGCATTACTGTACCCACAATGATGCTCATATTACTCATTGTTTCAGGTAAGATAAACTTTCAACGTAAAAGGCTTTGTCAGGAATCTCACCACTGACAGTATCGTGTTCTTCTTTTGCAAAAACAGAATATTTAAAAACAATTGTTAGCTAGAGATTATTATGACATTGTTAGAAAAAGATTGACCCTGTGTTGTATATCCAAGCCACAGCAACTAGATATGTGCATTTTGATCTGTGCCCTGTAAGAACCTATCTACTTTACAACATCATTTTCAAATCGCCAATCAATAAGTTCAATAATTTTGTTTAACACAGGTTTGCTTTGGTTGGTTGTACAGAGGCGTCGATATTCTAAAAAAGAAAAACACAGAACTGTTAGAAGTTTGTTGGGCAGAATTGTACCTCTTATTACAATGCATCGTCAAAAAGATGAGTTTCTCTGCGAGTTTGATTTGGAAGTTTTACAAAACAAGGATGACTTTTACAACAGGACATCAGGTACTGTGAAAACTCAAATTTGATTTTGAAGAGGCTGCTTAGTAGCACATCTTTGCAAAATGACTTAATTTTGTGAGAAGAATATAAAGTTGAAGTTGAAGTTGGTTTATTGCCAAATTCTAATATTCATCCCGTAGTAGGTCGATAGCATCGAAAATACGGCACAAAAAAAAAGAAAATAAAATTAATTAAAAAGAAGGTTGAGTTGAATTTTACATATGGCTGTAAATTTATGTGTCTGAATCATTATCAACGCTTTAATCTCAAAGCATTGTATTAGATTTATTGAAAATTACATGGTCTATGAAATATATGAGGGCAGATATTTTTCAAAGAATAGAGATCAATATTTTGTATGAAAATATCATTTGACCACATAAACAGCCCCTTAGGTTTTATTTGCTCTTCATTTTTCATATATTCTAAACTCCTGTTTTTTTAGATTTGGTATGGCTTGCATTGCCAGCTATAGTTTCGATCCTACAAGCACCTCTAGTGCTTTACATGTACCCCACCCTAGTGAAGATTATGTGGCCTACCCATGAAGTAGCTCCGAATGTCAACGATGCGATAGCCTGCTTCCTGATGCCTGCAGGTATGTTGTATCAGGTAGAACGCTTCCATTCGGTTTAAATTTGGAATTAAAACTCAAAATAAACATTAAACTCGAACTGCTGAAACTCGAAAAAATACGGTATTCCTATATAATAAAAGGTTTCTTGAAAGTGTTTCACCAGTTCAACAAAAGTGAGCACAATTTGAATAAAATAATGAATTATTTTTCATACTGTGGTTTGTTCGGAAATTATCTCCTTGTAAATATTTATAATATTGCAATCTTTCATGCTTTTCAAAACAGCAATCTCGTCTGCATCATGTGTTATGTTTGGCATTACAGTTTTAATTGGAAAAAAAATGATTACAATTACAAAAATATAGTAAATTGAAATGTTGAGAAGCAATTAACGAAAATGCTACCACGTAGCCTTGTCGGGCAGCCATGTGGCCGTGTTACAAGGCTAACTACCGGGTCTAAGCCCTGTTATTCATGTGCCCCAGCTACTTGAATTTCAGGTATTCATCTCAAAAAACAGCAGTGCTATATAAATGTGACAATGATCCAAACGATAAAAATCATGAATGTAAAGCCACTGAGCGACCTGATGACATGTCCCATAATACAAACTCATAATCTTTGAGAGATCTGGCAACTAATTGTTAAAGTACAAAAACTCCATTTTTCAATCCTTTCTGCATGAAAGGAAAGAAGTGAGGGCGAGGGGTGTCAAAAGTGAGTGAAGATAAATAAACTACAAAAAAACATAAATTTAAATTAGTATACTACTTAGAACGTCCTAGGATTTAATGTTTTTTTTATCATATTTCATTGAAATTGCTTGTTGGATGGAATTCACCAATCTTTACATTATTGCTATCAGGATTGGTGTATGCTACAGTATTTGGGTCAGCATTTGCGACAGCTTCAGATAAGCTTCAGTCTCTTCAGAGTAAGTTCATGCATGAAGTCAGCTTGCTGGACCAGATATACACCCTGACTATGAAGCTTGATTTGTCACGGGAACAGAAAATGGCTATTTGTAAGGTAAGAATAGGGGAGGGGGTGAGGGATGCCCTTGTGAAACTGATTATAGATCTGAGTCCAGCATTCCATCTTCGGAAATCATCATTAGTTTTTGCGTGATTTTAAGTTTGTCTAGCTGTCATCATGTTACATAAAGTTCTCCTCACTTCAAATTATTGGTTTTGCCTCAGATATGTTAATGACCTGCCAATAGTGCATAATAACAAACCTGCTATCAAGATACCGAATTCTGTCCGCAAAGTCTGCAACATACTGGCTCTAATGAATCAGATGGGTTCATTACATGTGTGGGTGATGGCAAATACCTGCTCTCTGGAGATTCGGATGACAGTCATCAAATTTGAAATTGATAAAAAAAATGATAGGAGACTCAAGCTCGAGCCTTTTTTATGAGTAAAACGTACCGAAAACAGATCATGACAGGCTTTACTATACATCGTTTTTTTGTTGAATTTTAAACATTTAACCAACTATTTGAGTAGAAAAAGGCTGCTGATCCATTGCGTTCCTGTGCACTTTACATTGTGTTCAGGTTTGGTAGGAGTGTACCTAAGGTAGGAGAAATATATGTAGGGTATATTTACAAAAGCTCCAAGGTTTCAGGTAACATGATACGAAGGGTTGTATCAGCTTTTCAATTTAGTTTTATCCTTGCGCTAACAAAATACTAGAACTGTTTGAGCGATAAAATAATTTCCTGTATATCCTTGAACATGCAGTACGTTGATTCAATGTCGGAACAGATACTGTTAAAACATTACGAAAAATCAATGGCTACCTAATAGGATAGACTACACGTGCTTGTGATGTCTTTCCTCTCATTATGATGGTGAACCTTTTTACTCCATTTCCAGGCAGTCAAGTCTGAGACAATATACATGATGCTTCAGATACAGGGCCGAACTGTTAGCAGCTTTGTTAACCAGCCAACTTCAGATGTCAAAGGTTCGTACAGTCATCATCATCATTGAATTCACAAAAAAACTTGACACTCATATATATACATATACCATTTAATTTGGCAGACAATATCATCGTGGACGGATGTCTTCCATAACATGCCAAAGTAATAACAGCAAATGTTTAGGGGGGGGGGGGGGGGGGATAAGAAGAGAAAAAATGATAACGTGTTGTGTATGGAGGATTGATTGGTATACCATATTGATATGACTTCACAAGAAGTCAGAGACTAACAGTTCATAAAACAAAATAACTACTCACAAAAAAGCCAACTTAAAAATTAAAAAGATTCACAGCCTTGATTTCGAATTTCTGTAATACCTTGCACAGAATTCTTTTCTGGTAGGATTAAACCGATCGGGCGAAATTGGCCTGTTTCTAATATCACAAGTCACGAGCACAAAATTGTAAAACGTGTCATCTACAAACTTGCTTACTCGATGGGTCGGAAAGGGATAGGTAGATGAGATCATCTTCTGGTCAGTGGACACGCTTGGAGCTTGTCTGTATATAAACAATCACTATGCTCAAAAAGTCAAATCTCGATATTCAATTACTGCAGTGCGTAGGAATATAGCTGACAGCATATTTTCAGCGCTGTAGTGCACATGCACTTGGCAGTGTTTTTTAATGCTATGGAGAACACCACACATGAAAAACTACTAATATTATTCATCAGGGAAGTAAAGTCAGCAAACAACAATTTGTTATTGACACTCATTAGGGAACCTTAAAATTTATGACTTGTCTTGAATTGTGTGTAATTTATAGGATTGACAGCATAATTGCAATAATTAAACAAAGAAGTCACAAAATTCAGAGCATCTCACACTAAAAAGGACAAACAAAATTTGATGTCAAATTATTTTTAATTGTCAATGGGAGTGAATGAGCAGGTCAAACGCTGACTTAATTCTATTGCTGCCACACTTGATGTTTATGTTCTCGCTCATTAAAACAAGGTTTTTGCCATGAGTGTAATAAACCATTGGCAGCAAGATAATAATTCTGTTTTTGCCACTTTGTGGCATTTGTTGGGATTCAATTAGATTTAAAATTGAAATTTTATCGACCAACAGAAACCTTCCAATGCGTCATGATTGGGCAAATTTGTTTCTCTAGAGCAAATGATGCAATTCTCAGCATGTTGGGATTCTTAAGTGGGATTGTTATGGAAACATGTGAAGTAAAGAGGCATTATAACATTTATATGAATTTGCGAGTCTTACCCCAAAAGGACAGGCATCACAATTTAGTAAAGTAGTTCAGTAAAGTTACTTCTGAAAGTTCAACATTTGATGTGTTCCATTAGTTGCTGGTAGTTCCATTAGTTGCTGGTAAGAAGAGGCAAATTCCCTTATCGGTTATACACAATCTGATGCTCTAGATTCAAATTATTAGGATTTCTACCTGCCCTTGATAAAAGTTTTTCCTTATGTCTATCCTAAACTGAAGACTAAGATTGAAGTGCCCCTATGAAGTCCTCAGTATTATGATTGACTATTCTTCAATAAGTTCAGGCATCCACTTATGGTGATAGATGTCTTGTAACAGCAGCTACTGAAATGTATATTAGACCACTCTATGTAATGCTTTGCACTGAAGAACCTCATTCAACCTCACTTGAGAGAATATTTTAGTAAAATAATTGAGTAGTGACCTCCAGTTTTTTTAAATAATTATAATTGTGACATAATCAGGCCTTTTCAATGCATACTATCAACATTTTTTTGTGTAAAATACTATTATAACAAATCTTTAATTCATCCCCGATTCATCCGATCGTTTGATCGTCGTCTGAGCTAGGGCTCCGTTGATTGGCAATATGTAGTGTTGACTTGTCTGTAGTACAGTAATTTGAGTGGGCATCAGATATTAACAGAAAGCTCACTATACAGTTATCAGGGGCAGTTTCATGTTTTACCAGCAACGAATTGTTAAAGCTAAGTTGAAAGGGGCTGTTTTGGCGTCTTTTTTTTTTTTGGCGTCACTCCTATGTAAAGTTGGATTTATATATTTATAAATGCGCTGTTTGATGGAATAGCGCTTTACATCTGTGTTGATAGTACCTTTGATAGCGCCTATCCTGGTGTGGTGGTTGGAATGTGATACACTGAGCATTTCCTCTTTGACCGCAGCTGCACCTGAGATAATATTAAAATATGACTTTAAGTCAGTACCTTCCCATCTTTCAAACAGTGCCAGCCCACTTCAGCCATATGGGCATCCCGTTTTCTTCGATAGGCCCATCTTTAATCTAAATTCTGTGTTTAACCATCTTCTTTTAGTTCACTTATGGGAGGTTGTTGACATTTTGAAGACTGTTGGACCGACAGAACCTAATCCAGCCTCCGACTTCATGACACAAAACATGATAACTGTCATACTCAACCATATGATCGAACTGAACAGTATCACATCCGACAATAACCCAGTACTTACTAACAGAATTCATCCCGTCAAGTAGGTACTCCAACATAACCAGGAAC
Source organism: Membranipora membranacea (assembly GCA_914767715.1). NCBI lineage: Eukaryota > Metazoa > Bryozoa > Gymnolaemata > Cheilostomatida > Membraniporidae > Membranipora > Membranipora membranacea. The sequence goes on along the minus strand of OU612073.1, from coordinate 12,112,941 downwards.
AACATCAAATAACAACCCACAATGCATCAGTCAACTGATGAAAGACCATGATGCAACAATCTTTTTTAAGCATCCAACAATGCAAAATTACTTACAAAGTGACCCACAATGCAACAGTCATACTATGAGTATGACTTGGCACAACATGGATTAGATAAGACTATATGATTTAATAGTGTGCATGTGGGACAACAATTTAAAAAAAGAATTGCCATGATGTTATTTCAAAAAACAAAATTGGAGAGCGGCAAATAGAAAGCTTCAATTGACGTTTTTGTCACATAAACCAACCACAGCTGATTTGTGCTATCCTGTTTTGGATGTTGTAAAATTATAGGTAAATTAATTGGAACCATTAGAAACCAAAAGCCATGATCAAATATTTAAATCATGGTCACTGCACAGAACTGTAAACAGCAAATATGATTGTTTTCATGTTCTTTTGTAGATGGGCATTTCTGGAGACGTTGGGCTTCTTCTCATTTTTTGGGGTGGCTCTAATTGACACCCACGCCTCACAGGTATTCTCACTGTCTATCTGTATGATCACAGTGTTCTCAATCTCAATACTCTGCTTCGTAATCGCTGACCTTGATAACCCGTTCAGCGGATTCTTCAGGCTTGACTTGTCATTGCTCAATGTGGTTATGGCACGTGGCAAACGCATGTGGAAACAGCTCAATGATGGTGAGTGATATATACATACACAAATACACCCACGTAGGCTTACGCTGACACACACATGCACGTACACTTCTATTTCTATTCTTAGTTTTTAACTGACATCATAGTCATCTATATTGTCATTTAACCTGTGGAGTTAAAATAAGCTAGAGTTTTCAAAGAGAGTTAGCAAATGTTAGCTAGCTACGGCCTATTGGCTAAGATCAAAGTGTCATGGCTAATGGCTGATTAGTGCCTGTTTCAGTTTCTGGCAGCTTGCTGCACACTCACGATTAGGAGGTCCACCATGGCCTCACCTCTAGGATGCATTCTAGCTTGCTAGGATGTATCACACTCTCAGTATGAGGACTCCGGGCAACTTGCGTCCCTCTTTAGGGGCAGCCCACCCTCTGTTTTGTCATAAACAGCGCTAGCTACTGCAAATTCTTTTCTCCTCTTTTGTGGCTTTATCATCCCTCACTTTCTTGAACATGTGGCATATGCAATGATAATATTTTTTTGCAATGATAAACTGTGGATATATGTTTATATATATATATATATACAAATATGTATATGTTTATGTGTGTATTATGCTTTCGTGAAGGGTATCTCATGAAAACTACTATTATTATGTTTTTTAGGAGAACAAAAGGACAGGACACTCCCGAGGTATGATAGATTCTCCATTGCTGTGGGTGTACCAATGATTAATAAACAGCTACCCAACCCCAACCGTGTAACACCTATTATGGCTTTTGAAGCCAATCCAAAAACAAATCGTCTAAATGTCACCTAAAAAACAATTTAGACATTGTTTTGACAACAGAATGTATATCACATATATATCATATATTCCATATATTTTTGTACAAACTAATTTGCAGTGGTGTTCTTATTTCCAAGTTTAAGCCCTCAAACTATGCCGGGGATAGCTGGTTGTAGTATTTTTATTATCAACCAATTTTCTCTTTCCTTTCTTCAGCGGGGAAAGTAGATAATAATTGAATGCACCAACAGCTATTCTGAAACAGTTTGAGCGCTTAAACTAATATTTCACTGTTTTGATCCAGTGCACTGTATATGATAAGTGTAAGTGTTTTGCGTAAAATAGTTTTGATTTTACTATTTAAAAATATTTTTTTCAAATAACTTCTTATCATTTTTGTCTTTTCACATCCTTGACAGTAAAAGATAATGTTCTCACTGCATCTACTCATTTTCACTTTATAAGCCAACGGTTAAGTATACTCATGTTTTGCTGAAGATATCTTGGACATTATAAAGAAATACAATTTACTCTTATTAAACCATGTTCTTGTTCTACTGGGATGAAAAGTGTGTTACAGTAATTTGCAGCACAAAATTTGGTATCAGCTAAAAATGTGTATCGTATATTATTTCTGCGCTGGTTCAGTTAATGAGAAAAATAGAAAGTCTTAACAGGTTATATTACCCAATGGATGGTAGTAAGTTTTGGTGAACGCTGTTATGCAAAGATGTATAAATGAAAATGGCGACGTAAAGAGTTTACTAAGTTTTACTCTTTGGCTTCGATAGGAGACGTTTGCTAACACTAGTCTTGGATTCAGCGCTCGTAGTAGAGCTATAATTCCTTCCCAATGATCTGTCCTTCTCCTGATGGTTGGCTAATCTCTCACCACACGACTCTGTGGATGACTCCATACCAGCGGCGGAGTCAATGGTTGACGAAGATGCGCTGCTAGCCTTTGTTCCTCGTTTACCAGCTGTCATTCCACGAGACTCACGCTGAGTTGGTACCTTCTGAGGTGATCGTGAAGCTTTTGCTTTCAATTTTGTTGACTCACTGTTCTTAGTCTTAAGCTCCAAAGCCTGTGGTCTGCTGCTGCTAGCACTAGATTTAACAGCTTTACGGGTGGGCTTTTCATCTGAGTCAGTTAAACTTGGTTTTGGGCTTTTTGGTCTTCCCAATGATTGTACTTTTCTAACCACTGAACTGACTAGCTGTTTGGGGAGGTGGACTGATGAGTGCGCTTGAGGTTTGAGGGAGGATTTCTGTGGTGATAATGCGGTAGATATGGGTTTGCTAGATTTGCTCTGCGTGGGAGGTTTACTGCTCATCGATTTAGATAACGAGTGAAACTGCTCATCAGTGGTTTGAGATTTAATCTTCTCCACTCCTGCTGAAAATACAAAGGACAAAGTGAATTTTAGTTACATTATGTAATAATTAGCATGTTGAGGAGACCGAGTTTAAGAAACAAATTTTCAACCTCATTAAAGTCAATATTTCAGAGCATAAACGGAAAAGTTAAAAGCTAGTCATAATTATTCTCTACCTGGTTGGGTTATAGACAGTTAACTAGACACCCATTCAAATGTAAAATACTATAACAAGTTTGTTACCTCCGGTGGTAGAGGGATATTGCAAAATACGGCTAACCAAGCCCCACAATGCTCAATTCTGCAATATCTCATCACCACCAGAGGAAACAATCTTGTTATACCCGCACCTTATGTAGGAATTGACATTATCTGTTACCAATTCTCCAAATTGATGAAAGTATGTACTAAAGATCGTCACGAGAACTGATAGGTTTGGATTAGTTAAGGGGTGAATAGGAGAAAAATCAGGGCACGCCCAATGGTCTCAAAGTTAACACCTCATTGGTCTTGGTCGACACACAGAAATCTTCCTGAAGAATTCCGGGCTAAATGAAACAGTTTATGATCTGCCGATCATAGATATGTTTGTAATCATAGACTTATTATTAAGTCTATGGTTTGTAATAGTATATTTAGTGATGAATGTACATATGTCCTTTTAATATTTTGGAATAGGTTACCTAATAGAGCAGCCGAGTCTAGATGTTTTGATCGAGCTTTAGACACTGATTTCTTCTCTGTTCTAGCAGCAGGAGAACCAGAAACTCTAGCTTGGCGCACAGGGGAAGCATCTGATTTAGTTTTCTGTAGCCGGGGTCTACCACTAGAAGCAGGGGATAGTATGCGGCTTGAGGAAAGATCCTGAGGAAAAGTAGAAAGAGCTTTTAACCGAAAGCTGATCTCATTTTCGTTCAAGCAAGGCACACATAATGTTAATTAGGTAGAAATGTTATGCAAAATTCGTCAAATTTAGGATCAATGTAAATCACTGCTTTCTGCAGATTTACATAATCACAACACTCCTTTGATTCAAAAATAATAGGGACACAATATCACTGAATTATAGTCAGAACTTATTTTGTCCTTGCATGCTGAATTAGTGAGAATAAGCGGTGTGGGAATAAAAAATAAACATCACATGATTAGAAGATGTCATTACCTGTTGAGTAGGCTGGGAGTTGTCCTGGTCTAGTTGGCTGAGACTCTCAGTAGAGTTATATCTGGAGCTGTAACGAGAGCTACTGTTGCTCCTCGGTGCTGAGCGCCTGACAGCTCTGTAAAGTCTCTGCGTCTCTGATGGCGAGGAATTACCGCCTACTGTCTGCCTGCAAAATTATTTATCTTTCTTGTCGACTTTTTATCATCAAACACATTGACTTTATTGACATGCAATCTTTGAATGAGAGGTGTTTATTACAAGTGCTTGTCCAACATGAACTATAGTATGAGTCTGACATATATTCCTCGTCAGTTGACTTCTTTAAATTTGAAATTAAAAGGAGCTATTAATAACATGCCATAGCGTATATATATATACCCAGTTTCTCTAACGTTACCCAAATGCCTGAATGAAAAACTTTCTTTTCAGTATCTCTATAATCCAATCATACCTTGATTGTTGAGGTGTAGAGTTGACCATTTTCTGCCTGACACGATCTTCCTCATGTACAAGTGACTTAAGATCCCAGTTGTGAGGTGTCGACGGGCTGCTGGTCTGACTCAGTCCTTGGCGTGGTGATAGCGGAGTAGACACCCCACCTACTGCCCCTATAAAAGTCAGGCAAGTGGCTCGAGTGGTATGTCTCAATTAGTTCAAAGGGTTCAAAAAGTCCTATTTGACAACTCTATCGTATAGCCTCATTTTAGAATTGTTTATTGATGTCATATGGAATTGTGCATCCATTATTTATGATGAGATAATTCTGTCATTCAGTTATTTACACCAGGGAGTTTGGGTCCCAAACTCCCTGTTGACAGGGTCTAGCAAGCCAAAACTACTTTCACTTGCAAATTTGGATATTTATTTCCATCTGCAAATTTGCATAATGATCATATGGCCATAAAAAGTATAGTTGTCTTAAGTGAATGGTCAGAGGGTTATAGGGAAAGACCAGTGACTTTACCAAATGGCAGAGAAATTTGTTTGGATTTTTTGGTTGGCCATTTTGTTAATTACGAATTCAGTCTTTCCTGTTGTGAAAATATTTGCAACTACTTCAGCATTTGATGTGGGTTATGCAATCAGAGAATTATGACATGTCACTAGAATGATTTCTATCCCACAGGCTATTATCAAGAAACCCATCGCGGTATATTTTAATACATTTGATAAATATTATTTATGTTTATGTTGCTACCTTGCTCACTATGGGAGGAGCTGTGGTCAGGTACACTCATTCTTCTGGTAGAATCTTGGCTAGTCCCAGTGATATAACCAACAGGTAGAGATAAGATACTTGAGCATGCCTCGTGTAGTTCTGTATCATCTGTAGTTTCTGCTGAGAACTGTGAGAGTGGTGTCTCAAATCCACCTGGATCAAATACACATAACAATGATGGAAGTGGTGATCAAGCATGTGCATCCAAGATACCTAGTTTGACAGAAGCCAGAATTTCTCTTCATGCTCGTGTGGTTTTAACGGTAATTTGGGAAGGCAGCCGCAAGCGGTCACTAAGAGGGAAATTGCCGCAACCGCCATTTTGAACACCATTAAGGACTGACTGTGTTTTAATTTACGGACAACATATGACCTGGCAAGCACACAGTCACTCTAGCAGCTGAATACATGTACTAACATAAATGTCTCATCATGTGCACAGAAGTAATATTTCACTCATATGCAACTAGCTATTCTTGAAAATTCGCTAAAAATAGCAACCAGCTTTTTCGCTTCAAGTTTTCTACATTAACACAATCAGACTTGTGAGACAATGTGTATAATTACAAATATCTTACTGTGTTCAGTTGTAGGACTTGAACAGGTTGAGTTTGATATCTTTGTGATATCTGTGGAGCTCTTCTGCAATTTCTTTGTCACCTCAAACCATAAATAACATATCAGGTAACATTAAACAGCCTTAGAAAACAAGGCTTTTATTTTTAGCTTTCCATTTTTTTAAACTGGCCTCATCAAAAAATATAAATCCCTAGAAGAGTTGACTATACACAATAGTTAAGGTTTGCCATTACGCACAGTCTTGAAATTGTAACATACTGTATAAGGCTAGCTAAATTATTTCACTCAACTAATTACTTCATGTAAATTGCTGCCTCAGCTAGCGAAAAACTGTTGTTAGCTAACAATAAGTCACCCCCAAACTAGCTAAACTTAACTCATTACTCATTACTCATTAGGATAGTAATAATTATATTCTATAATATCAAGGAAAGCTAACATTACATGTGATAAAAAAATCCCTCACCTGTCGCAGTTTGGTGATACACTCGGTTATTTTACTATCCATCTTAGTTTCTGATTGCTGCAGTCTCTCAGTGTGTAGCAGGGTAGTGAGGGTAGCTGTACTGGTAGATTTATCCCAGGTTACTGGTTTTGCTGTGACTGATTTTGATGATACACGGTGTAGCCTCTGTTTAGTTGTGTTAGGATTGCTGTCTGCTGGGCTCTCGGTTGTCGTACCGGGCTGGGGCTGTGCAGAACTGGTCGCTGACTCTGCTTTCATAAAAGGGGTCAAGAAATATTTGAGAAAAACTCATCAAATTTATGACTTCGGAAGGTGGATAACTCAATTGAAATTTGGATTAAAAAAAGACAAATGTTAGCAGATCTGAAATTAAATAATAAACTCAAAAGAGAAATGAGGAGTAACCAAAAGTAAGGGAAGATAACGATGAAAAGACGCTTACTGCATAATGATTAACTTAAAACTTTATTAACAACATGCACATAACTTTACATTAGCACTTGATCAAGTCTGATCCATTTTGCCAGCGTCGGAGTTGCCCCCTCAATTGACACACGGGTCTCAGTATAAGGGGGCAACTCTAACGCTGGCAAAATGGATCAAACTTGATCTATATTAGCACAGGGTAAACCTCATAGGGGAAAATCAAAAACCAATTCTGAACAGGTGCAGTGTAGAATGGCCACATGGATGAGTATTGAGGTAGCCAATGAGTTGGCTCTGATTGGTTGGTGGGGAGAACCAACCAACCAATCAGAGCCAACACAGTACTGAGGGTAACCCAAAGACGAGGAGATGTTAGCGGCAGTCAGTCACCTTGATGCTCGGTTTCTGTTTGCGTAGAAAGACTTGTGTTGTGGTGAATAGAAGAAGCTTGGTTAGTTCCGGTCATGCTCAATCTAGGGCTATCACTCAGAACACCCACAGTAGGTACAGCCAAATCATAGACTAGGTCTGTCTGCGTAGTCCTAAAAAATTGCCAATATCTATTTCTCATAGTGGGTAACAAAACAAATAAGTTAGTTAACGCAATGGCAGCCCTCTTTTAATATTCTCTGAAAATCATTACAATGGAATCACCAAGAAAATAAGAGCTATCACTATGCTGAACAACCTGCTACAACTTCCTCAGAAAGTAAGAGCGCTTTATTAATGACAGTTGTGTAACATCTGAGAAGGAAGACACGTCTACTTATTAGAATTTCACAAAGGAGCAAGGATTTGAAGAAATTAAAGAACGCAGCACAACATTAAATGTTAGTACAGTTTAACATCTACCATCTATCACCTCAAAAATTATTCTAGTACTATCATTATCGTACCCTACAAAATTACATAACATTCAACTGTATCAACATCCAATCTAACACAGTAAAACACTAGATATTATACTCATTCTGAAATTGTTTTTATTGTAGTGAGTGTGAACGCTGTTGTGCATACTATTCTATACAGGCTACGGATCGCGAAAAAACATTTTCTGTCAAAATCGAAGTTCTAAATGTTTCATTGAGAAATGGCAATAAACGAACTTCAAGTCTTCAAACTTCTTCATATACTTGTTGTTTGCACTTTGCTGAAAACTGTGGTTAGATAACCTGGTTAGAGCTAAACAAGAAAATCTGCATGCTGAGATAACTGAAATGAAGAAGAACCATTGTGTTAGAGGTAGTTTTCGTATGGTGTTTTTACTATGGTATAGACCAGCATCGGGGTTGTGCAACAGGAAGTTGGACTGGTTTACGTGGAGTTGGGTGCTCGGATGGATTGGTGCATTGATATCTAGAGTGAATACTCATTGTCAATGATCTTTCATTGTTACCTGCACTACTAAAAGACTTGATGACACATCAGAGTCGGTGCTACACCATGAAGGGGCCCTGAAACATTTATACCTGTCATTTTTCACAATATTTAACGTTTTTTGTACAACAAGCATTATTAGGTACTTGGGTTTGGGCCGCGCAAATGAAAAAGGTAAATACCATGAGTAATTTTCTAGTCTTTCTGCTTCGTTTTAGACACTGTGAATTGAATTCTACTACCTATCACAAGAGAATACAGAAATAGATGACCTAGGATATAAATTAGAAAACAGAAGCTCAAATAGCAGAGAAAGAGGCTAACCACAAGCTGATTATGTTAATTCTAGAATATCACCTACATTTATATTCTACTTTTAAGTCTTTTTTTGTAAAGATGAAACTGAGAAACATGAAAGAAATGTCTTACAGTTGAGATTCTCTGATGCGTGGTAGTAAACTAGATAGAGCCCTAATGATGTCAACCACGCAGTACAACAAGGCGATATACAATCTTGATAAAAATGTCTAGCAATGATTTAAGAAGAAAATTATACAGATGTTCGATTCCTCTGACAACACCAAACACTGGAGGTAAAATTGCGGGAAAAACCAAAGATTTTAAGAGCAGAATTAAGTGCCCTGTATTTTAGGAGTGACAGCTAAACACCTTTGTATAAAACCGATGTTGTGCCCTACCTGTTAAGATATTCAGCAGTCGGAGATGGGTACTGGAACTGATCGAGTACTTCCTGTGGAATCTGATGTGGAGTGTTTGTAGACTTATCGACCAGGAACGCATCCATCATCATGGTGAAGTTATCTGTCTGGGTAATTACAGGTGTCTGACTGAAATGTGTTGCTGTGCTGATTACTAAAATTTGAAAATTAAAAAAAAGGAGTTGTTAGGTCAGGTTAGGTTAGATCCTCATCGCCTTATAAACAGCATCAAAGACTTGCTTAGTGGGATGATTGAAGTATTAGTTTTGGAGAAATAAGGTACTAAATATCAGGTAGTTGCTGACAATAAAGGCATTATTATATTATAAAAATCTAAAGCCATTGATGTCAGATATTTATAGGAGTTGCGCTAACATTCTGCAGTGAAAGACAATTCCCACTCATTTAAATATTCACAGCATCTATCTACTCACTATCAGTATTGATATCCCTGTCAGAGAAGCCTAACAATCCTACAGTGTCTTCACATTGATCCTGTGAGGTTGGTGCAGCCCCCACCCCAACATCATTAGTTTTAGCCCAAGACCAACCACATCCCTTATCCGCTTGTTTCACAGTTGCAGTCATGGAGAACCCATCTTTTTGCGAGGGTCTCACGTACAGCCCCACAGTTCTTTTTCTGATTTGCTCTGTACCACAAGCTTTAGATGATCTATGAGTTGGAGCTGGATTTGTCCAGGAGTCAGACTTCTGCACACTGACAGTATTCATAGAAGTTTCAGCCATTTTTGGAGGGGAGTCTGTTGATACGCCCACATCACAAACACCATAGTAAAGAGAGTCTAATCCAGCTGAAGTTGTCTTTGACTCAATAGTGACTGTGTTACAGGATTTCTCCTTGCTATCTCTTTGATCACTCTGAGTCTGTGTGGCAGATCCTCGGTACGCAATGAGATCTTGTGTTGTAGTACAGCTGTTTACCCCAGCCAAATGGGCGGTGGTACCTATACTTTGAGTCCGAGCGGTTTCTGTATTTGTGCTCTGGTGAGCATAAGCAATAGTAGTATCAGTTTGGCATTCACTATTGCACATAGCTTGCACATTTGTGGTTGTCTGACTATCAGAAACCGTGGGTTTTACATCAAGACCAAATTCTGCAACAGTGGGTCTCACTGAGATTCCACGGGACTTCTGTTTGACCACATGAGATGTTTGAGTTTCTTGCTCTGCGTGTTCGGAGAGCTCTGTGTTAGACCCCGTCTCACAAGTCACTACAGATGGTGTTTCAATAAATGTTTGGGTGTTTTGATCACAACATGGCAGAATGAATTTATCAACTGCTATGTCTTTCGAAGCTTTACTTTCTGTCGCCATGGAGGCATCAATGTGTTTGATGGAATTTGTATTCGTGGCAGCGTCAACCGAGACTGAAGGCATATCAGTCAGAGAAGCAGAATCCCTTGTTGGAGTCACATGCTTGATTGAGTCTGACGGAGCCAAAGTAAAGGGAATGTTAGTAGTTGTGTTGAAACCAGAAGCTCCAGTGTGCGGTCCAATGTCAAATTCTTTACCAAGATAGAAAATAACATCCGTTGACATCGCACAGTCAGTGGTTTTGTTCTCATATTGGCTGTTAGAGTCTTGGGTGGTCTTTGGTTGCTCAACTGGCTCATATTGGGATGTGGCATCTACTGTTAAATGGCACTCGTATTGTGAGGAGTTATCCGCTGTTTGCACAGAATGAGGCACAACATCAGGTATATCAAAGTGTGTTCGCTCATCCTCAGATCTACCGAGAAGGTAATCTTGGTCTGTGAGAAAGTCTACTTGTACACCAAAGTCTGACGTGATCGCCGGAATCATATACTCTGTTTCTCCAGCGCCAAATAGCTTAAAATATAGAAACAAAAATTAAAGTTTTTGGTACAAAAAATATATTTTAAAAAACAGTCTAGTGTAAATAGACCTAGGCTGTTTTGACATGCTTGTCAGGAGAAGCATGAGCTTTTCCGCATAATAGTGTTTTTCTTTCTTATAATGCAAAAGATTATGGGGAAATATTATGGGTGCGCTTCACGCATTTATAACCGAAAGTGACGATCAACGCCAATGACAGACATGACTAGCCATAGTATTAGATGTTATTAAATCTAGAGCAGAATTGATCAGCAGATGGACACCATCACCAAGAAAGTGTTATAATATCTAAAATGGATGACATAAATGAGTGAAAAGGAGGTGGGAGGAAAATTAAGCAGAATTTATTCTTTTCAATACTAGATTTTCAGATTGTTAATAGAATAAAGGTGTGTCTAATAATTAATTCATAATTTGTACCATTTGGTGAGATGAGTTGACATCAAGCTGAGAGACATCTGTTAGAGAGAAATCTGTATCTGACGTCATACCTGACTCAGTGTCAAGCATCTCACGACTTCTCACTGCTGGAAATATAAATGATGGTGTTATTCTAGAATCTAGATGATGATTTTGCAGGTATTGACGTTTAATCTAATTGTTGTTACTTCTTATTATAGGAAAGGCAGTACCATAAACATGCTTTTGATCTTCTAATAACTAGAACTGATGATTTCTGTTACTGTTGGGGACTCCTAAGCAGTGCAGTGCCCCTGGCCCTGCAGACACTAACAGTAGGCTATAATGTGAGAGGATGGAATCAATCAGAATAAGACGATCAATTCTTACTTACCTGGCAGGGATTTACATCTAGACTGAGATCTACAGCCCCTACACCAGCTGCGGGCACGGCTGCCATCTCTCTCATCAAATCCATCAAAGTATTCCTCTTGTCTCTCCTCATCATCCTCTTTGATAGCCAGAAGTGACCCCAACAGTAAATCACCTGTAGCGATGATGAAAGAAATTTGACAAAAATATACAGCATATGCCATACGGCATACAACTCAACTAACAATAATGTTCAAACCCTGATCCTACAGAATATGTGTATCCATTGTACTATCTAACCAACTGTTTGACTTTAAAATTAAAGCGTGATTTTTGGGTATTTCTATAGAGCAGATTGGAATAGTCATCATTTTGGCGTTACCACTCATGTCAAGTAAGAGAAATAATGAAGGCCGTTATGTGGATTATTGGATCAGCATATTTTCATTCCCACAATGCATTACAAGCCTAGGATTTCCAGGAAATCAAACTCCTGTGTTATCTCTATGCCCAACACAATTCTACTTAGGTCAAGTTTGATCCAAATTCCCAGTATTTAGAGTTACTCCCCTCAAATTGACAGCAAAGCGTTGGAATTGGAACGGCCTGAAATGCAGATATTTTTAATCAAAACTTGATTCACCTTACCCTTCTCAAATGTGACAGTTATATCAGACTGAAAATCACCAGCTACAGGCAGAGGTATGTCCAGTAATGTCTTCACTTTGTTCTGAAGTTCACTCTGAACTAACACGGACTCTATACTGTTACCTTCTGGTATTATATCCTTGTATTTACAGGCGCTGGAATCATAATAAAGCAGATCTACAGATATTGATTATTTATGAATACCAGCATCGTTAGAAAGGATGTACATAGCAAACCAATTATGGTCAAGATAGGGAAAATTTTTACTGAAACTAACAAGGCTGATATCCAATGATGCGAGTAGTAAAACTTTTAATTATGACTTTGAGGTACATTTTTGATTAGAATGGTAGAAATAAAGTTACACAAAATAATTAATCCTTTACCAAGAGATGACAACCTCTCAATGTATGGATAATTTTAGAAAAAATTGAATCGAACGTAAAAAACAATCTGACACCTGTGGGCGTACCTGGAGAGGTCATCTAGGCTCTCTAAGAGCACATCTTTCTTGTTCAGCATTTCCATCACCCCTGCCCCAAACATCTCATCCAGTTTGGAGAGGAATGCCTGTCTCTGGCTCTCAATCTAAATTAAGATAAAGTACATCAGTGTAAGGGAGAGAATTTATGCAGAAAATACAAGAGACTGGTTCAGGAATCTTCTTCACAAATACAAGATGAGGAAATTTGTGGCAAACGAGCAAGGGACGTCATGTGTGACATTCTTTAAATCTACACAGCTTCTATTAGAAGGTAGTGGCCATCGGGATGGAGACAGAATGAGTAGCCAAGGCAAGCAGCTTATGATCCCTTACAATAATGAGCCTTATTTCATCAGTGAATAAGATAGACAACCAGAATATGTTAAAGAATTTCCAGAACAAACTTAAAGCAGCTTATCATTATCAATAATTCAATCAACAAATTAGGGATGAAAATTCTAGTCTTCATTTGCGAAAATTCCAGTGCTAATCATGGGAATTATCAGTTATAGAACCTCCAAAGGGAAAAATATTTTTGTCTGATGTCTGTGTCCAGGAACTGCGCTAACCTTAGCATCAATTGGATTATAGACACATTGTATAATAGCCTGATAAATAGGTACGAATCATTTGTGGAACATCATAACTAACAAATGTTGAGGTAGCATTTGAATGTTATGCAACATTGCATGATAATTGGCAGCGTTGATTACGAAGCAATGAGCAGCATGTTTTAGCTTCAGGGAAGGAAGCGGCAGCGATGAAAAGCTGCCATAATAACACTGTCTAATGCAGGTAGTGCAGGTATGTTATGTTCCGGAAAAAAATGTCTAGTAGAAAAATAACTGAGTTTAACAGTTACGTCAATTATAGTATTGCCTCATATAACTCAATCTTCTACAAGCATTGCCTATTTTGTGTTATTTTTTTGAATATTTTTGTATGGTTGAGTTATCACCCCATGCCTTTATAACAAATCCATTTTTTCTCTCTCCTACCTGTGTGAGGAACTCAGTAGCAGTGGAGAGGATATGTTCTCTAGTCTGCTGATATGAGGTCTCCCATGAGTGTATAAATTTGAGCTGGCCGTTGATGGTATCGATCCTCTGGTTACAGTCATCCACCATCTGTTCCATCTCCTGCTGGCAGCTGGCGGTGCCCTCCAGTATAGAGGTGACCTCATGACCTTGATGTGTGGTGTGTGTACAGAAGACACAGATACACTTAGCGCAGGTCTTACATATAAACCTGGAAAGTGGAGAAAAATTCATAATAACAGTACATTACTGAACCTGTTAATTTTGTTAATGTTATATGGCCTGAAACATGAAGATATAACTAAGAATTTATATTTTATAGCCTAAATAAAGAGGGGTTCAATCGAACCACAACTTTAGCAGTTTCTAATAAGCGACCAAAAGAACTTTTTTATCAGCAATAAGCGAAGTGCTTTATTTAAAGGTAGTTTATAGAGTAGAGCTAATTTCCCCAAAAACAGTATTGAAAGTACCAAAAACTTGGCGCAGATCTGTGCTCATGATCAGAAAAATATGACGAGTAGTTACTAAGCACTTTGGTTGGGCCCTGTAAGTCATTGATGATCAGGGCTGAGCCATCATTGATTGCCATTTCAAGACAGTTATATGAGAGGAAAGGTCAAAAACTATCCATATTATTTGATCAATCAGTTTCAGATGAAAAAAGTGCTGCATACTTTGTTGAGTGCACCTGAAAATTAAAGTTAATGAATGAGTGAGTGAAGGTTTACCGGCGGCTAATGATCACAACATGTTTTCTAATGGTGTGGGCCTTGTTGTGATGGATATATAAAGGATCACAAGACCTAATTAAGGGCAATTTTTAGAGAGTTTTATGGGCTAAAAGGTCAGTACTCGCTAAATATAAATACCCTTATGCCTCCTCTCTTACCCAGAAATAGTAAACTTGTTGTTTCAGGAAACACAAGCCGGCACACTTCATCACAGAGTAAGATAACTGAGTAATCCTTACAATGTCGAAAATGTTAAGATGCCATGTGTTTATAACTTCAGATGTTGTGAACTGCAACTTGTTATAAAAGCAGCTTTAAATTTGCCAAAATACGGCAATTGGCATGTACTGATTATTGTATAACCCTCTCCCTTGACCTTTGTCAGAGTAATGATGCTAAAGGCTCTGCCCATCGAACTCCCTTTGTTTATTGCTCTGCTCATGCTGACCAAATAGTAAACCAAACATAACTTGATTTACACACATGATTGTCTGCCCCTGACTAACCTGACGGCCTCAGTATTATGATCCGCACACATATGTCTCTCTGTATTCTCCAGGTCATACAATGTGTGAGCTTGTGTTACCTTAGTCTCCTGGTGCTGTGTAACACATCTCTTACATAGCTGCTTATTACACTCGAGACATCGCCGAACAGCCAACGGCTTCCTACCTGTAGTTAAATATTTCATAGAATAAAACATGATCCCAACTCTGCTCACTAACAATATTTTTTTGAAGATCTTTAGTACCCAAATTCTATCTTGAAACTGTATCAGGGGTGGTGTTGATATTCGCTAGCACCTTTCCGGAGTTCACAAATATCAAAGGCCTCTCTTTCCTAACTCTGACCATAAACCTAGTGACTGCGCTGTCATATATTATTACCAGTGCAGTCCTTGGCATATAGCTGTACTCTATCTTTCTGGATTGCAAGTCACACAGATGAATAAATCCGGCAACAGATTCAGTTCAGATGATTGCAGAAAGGCAGTCATAGAGGGAGATCCTATAGGTTTGTAAAATGTGATTCTAAAATACTCATAATATACGGTAGGTGTAAAAAAGACTCAAATAACAAAATGCTCAGAAAAAATCGGGCATATGCCTAGGGCAGCTTAAACTGCTCACAGGTGCATAGCATTACTCAATATGAGATAATATTATTGCAGCTCATTAGCACCCGAAGAAAGAATATTGTATGTAGCCCTATACATCAAGTTCAACACCTAAACACATAGTATGCATCTTATTTCCGAGTTGGGATATTTTGAAAGCAAATGGTAGGGTTTAAACTTTGAGACTGTGAACTAAGGTTTGATAACATTTACACCTGTTGCCCTTCGGTAACACATGTGACGGTTCAGATCAGAGATGCAGGCGTTGATTTTCACGGTATCATCTCTCCATTTTTTAAGACGAAATATAACAGAGAAAAACTGTTCACGCTATTTTGATATTGTGAAATATCTCCTATTGAAGTTGGCTGCCAGACTTATGACGGTTCATATCAGAGATGCAGGTGTTGATTTTACAAAATATTTCCTTATTCTGTTTCAAATGTGAGGAGGAAAAAAGTTTTCAAGCCTATTTCGTCATTGAGAAACATTCACACTCCTATTGATGTTGGGCGCCAGACTTATGAATCAGCTGCTGACATTAGGTACCGGTAGTAATCCATAAAACATACAAATCCCTGTCTGAAAACTTATTATCAAATAAATATGATCCCCTTCCAAGCCTAGAGTAAACATGGCACATTTTTTTGAGTGTTACGTTTTTGCTGCTAATCATGACAATTTCCGAGAGGCCAACTTTTATTAATCTGGTATCGTTTTACGCTTCTGATTCCACAGGGCTTAAAAGTCCTAACAAACTTAACATGGGTCTATAAACACTGCTTTTTGAAAGGCTGTGGATAGATGGAGCTATTTTGAGAGACATTTTCTCAAGCTTTTTGACTCAAGGAAAACCTAATGAGAAATAAACAAAACACATTACAAAATAATTGCTGCTACGGTATCAACCCTTTTCAGCCTAAAAAATACCTTCTGTCAATAGTTTATGATTGACAAAAAACTGAATTCTTTTGGAATGATTAAATGGGTTACCTTACGCCCTAGCAACAACTTATCCAGTCTGAGGGGCTATTGGACAGATTGGGGTTGGGGGATGGGGTAAGAGTTTCCAAGTCTCTGACTACACTTACCTTTGTGTCTGCCTCTCTTACATATCTGGCATGCTGTACTCTCCTCAGCTTTGTCTTTAATTATCCCAACCAAACTAGAGATAAGAAAGTTATCCGGTAATGACGCAACGTCATCTCTGGTGATGTCAGTACGTCGTCTGCATACAGGGCATGTGATTGGCTTACAGTATGTGGAATATCTATATGTCTGTCTGTTCTCCTCTACGGTATGAGAAAAGACAGGTAGAGATGGCTCGATATAACATGCTGTTACCACAAATGGTGCACACCAAAAACATCTTGCTTGATAAGACTAGCTTATCAAAACAGGTTACAATCCATTGACATTTGAGACAACAATAGCATAATGCCCATGGACAGTATTCCAGCTCTGGGATAAAGAACTCATGGTGTCAACTGACAACATCTCCAGAATCAACCAAAATTGTTAGTTGAGTCTCACTTGTAAAGAGATGATCTATTGTGCATTTGAAGACAACAATAACCCTCATAAAAGAATAGTTCAGATTCGTATACAGACTTCATGCTTCAATTTATTCTGAATGGGGGATTAAGAAATAAGAGGATTAAACACCACTTGATGATTAGATACATGAGTCATGAAGGGGTTTCAGAGTGACAGAAACTTTTCCAACATCAGATTAGTTAAACAGAGAGGATTGTTATTAAAAAGAGGAAGGATGAAAGGAAAAATATTAACATTAGATGTAGGTTACTGATTGAATACTACCCAATAGTACCTGCAGCTTTTTGGTCGTCTAAAATTAAAGTTATAGAAAACATGAGAAAGATGCAATTATATGGAGTAGGTGACTTTGCTAATATTATTGGTTTCTTAGAGCTGAACGAGGCTTCTCCTATGATTCCTGCAACACGATCCAGCCTCGCTCCAAAATCACTGAGTCATATATCTAAATCTATCTGACATGGTGTTTACTGCCGCTCAAATGGCCCGTACCAACATAAAAGGGACAATCCTTATGTCACAGATTCACGGACATAGACAAATTGATAGTGCACACACTCAATTAGAGGGCTCTGTTAATTATGCGTCTGCAATATTGGATTACATTAAAATCAAATGTTAAATCGAAAGCTATGCCCTCATAATCCACTCAAGTAAACTCAACGATATGAACAGCAATTCCTTAGGAATGATAATGACGCCAATAAAGTTTAAAAAAAGCCCCCACCTGCGTATTTGATGAGGCAGTCATAACAGAACGTGTGCATGCAAGGCAGCGTTTTCGGTTTGTCAAAGTCTTTTCCGCACAGCTGACATGTCAAGAAGTTGTCCTTCACTTCGCTCATAAAATCCTTGGCTGTCGCATCCATATTTAGCTTATCTCAGCTTATTATCCTTTTCAGGCCTAAGATAGGATGTCAACTAGCCATGCCACACTACAAAATTATGTTAAAATGTAATATCAGGGTGAGCTGTGACAAAGATAATTTATTATTTTAAAAGGATTTAAAAGATTGTTTAAATTTAATTAAATTAAAGCTCCAAAACTGAACTGCCACAAGTGGAATATCACTGTGAAGTATCCGTTACAACACTATGTGGTTGCCTGACAGTAGATACCATAAATAAAAAGATCGTAATAAATCCTGAGTGCATAGTTTGGTAATCCCTGCACTGAATTTATAACCACTTAAATTTAATGATGATCAACTTTGTAATATAAATCAATTATTCACTACAGTGTTACTTTTGATACAAACACCTCTCTGCATGTTCAGTAATTACTTTCATTCAATCAAATATGTGCACCTAACAGCTTCACCATCGCTGTGCAGTATTCGGAAAGCTAATTTCAAAGCTGTGAATATCATCTAAAACTTTAACCTACCTTCAGAAGATATCCGTACAAGCTTTTAATCGAAATCATAGCATCATGCTGGATCGAAAAACGACAAAGAAAGTGCTGAAGAGTAGCAAGCAGCTGGAGACTGATCTATCAAGCTCGGCAACAATGTATAGTTAGGATGTAATTGATCATAAACTTACCGATGAATCTAATGAACTAAGTAGCTTATACAATCATGTATACAATATTGTGAGCATAAGAACTGTATGTTGCCTAAAGGTGCAACGGTCCTAGACTATGCGATGACTGATGATGAAAACTGCGGCTCCATATTCTTTTTCAATCTCTTTCTTAGCTTCCAATACCGTAGCCTCCAATCCTAACATATACACACAAGTTCACAAATTAGAATGATATAGTCAGCGATTTGTTTGGATTGCAGACTAGGAGCTTTGATGTTATAATGTATATCAGCTTGTAATTTTATATAGGATCGGAGCTATTTTATGTGTACACCGTGTGTGTACAACCCTCAAATATAATGAGATATGAAAACCCCTGCAATCATTATGACTCTTGTGTATAAATATAAGGCAAGTATATCAATGAACCGGAGTACTTAAGTTGTATTCATTGTTAGAATGACCAGTCAGGTGCAGGAGTAAGGAATTAGGAGAGGGAAGTGGATGATTTAGAAAAAGTGGTGGATTTAGAGTGAGCCATTGGAGCAAGATGGAACAAGAGCAATACCCTCACTTAAGAGAGCGGGAATTAGTAAAGAAAACTTCCTGTCAGGGCCTCCTCATTATAATATTAGTTGATAAAAGATTTATAATTATTATTACCAATGAAGCTTTGAGCTGAGCTTTCTCCCAAATAGACGGTCTCCCAATTTAATCCGCCACTGAGCTGTTACTATTAGGGTACAAAATTGTGAGTGTGAGACTCGGAATATTTAATTTTATTGTGATGTGAGGAAAGATACTGATTATGGATGCAACTTACCCTACTTTGTCATTGTTAGCAACTGAGTGCAAATTTCATATTGCTCTATTGCGCTATAAGATACAAGAGCAAGAAAATATTTTAAGCATATCAATGCTAACGCAGAACAGAAACACTAATTAAGAGGTGACCAGGCCGTCTCAATCGGTTATAGAGTCTTGGTTGAAAGTGTTGCCAAGTTTGAATACCACCACTGTTTAAACACGCTAAGCAGCAAATTATTTTCCATTGACTACTTTTGCGGGTGGGCGGGAACACATCTGCCGCATTATAAAAACACCAACTCAATGCCAGGTGCCAAAATTCCAATCAAAATGTATCATAGTTCAGCAGTACTTAAAGTATCATCGTAACTAGGCTGGACTTTACGTAGCTCTACTAGATGAAGTAAGAGTTGCCTTCCTCGCAGACATGGGCTGACAACTACCTCTCTAGACACAAATGTGGTATCATTGAGGGCTTGCTCAATTTTTAGTTATAATGTAATGATTCAGCTCACATTTCTGAAGTTCGTGACTTTATGGATAAGACTTTGCAAACAGTTTGAAATAACTTTGCAATGAAACCAAAATTAATTTCCAATCATAATCTTGGGAATTAAAAACAGAAACAAGATATATAATATCCTTACGCATACCTTCAAAAATAAAATGCAGTTGGAAATGGAAATTCTTCTGCTAAATAAGGCCTAGGGCAGCAATCAAAATTTTTATCATAATTTCATATAAATTTGTTGTTCATAAATTGAAATTAGAGAAATGTCCAATTATTTGAGTTGCGAGCACTGGTGAAGAAAGATCTCACATTCACATATTTTGGAAGAAGAGATTGATTGAAATTTTCGCAGTGGGTAAAAAGAAAATCACAAAATGTCACAAGATGTAAGTACTGTTGTCTTGGAAAAATAATACGGACATTGAATTATGACGGGATGATGAGAAAGTTCGTAAATAACTTCTGTCAGTGGGGCATAAATGGATTGTAACTGGTTAAAAACTTGCTTGAACTTTACATTGAATTATCAAGCTATTCGCGTTATCGCTGTCCTGAATATTATGACAACTGTATTTCAAAGCTTTGATACTCATTCTAGATATTGGTTATTTGCAAATGTATTATCTTTTCACGCTATTACGAAATAATAGTTTATCTACGCAAACATAAATGATCATTATTCTCAAGCATAGGCAGCGATGGCGTGCATATTTTTAATAAACTTTTCATCAAATATCAAAACATCAGCTAACATTTTACTAGGGTTTAATTATGAAAAATCAAACAAAAATTTCCAACCATAGTATCAAGCAAAAGAGTGCAAATATTGTATTAGCTTTTAGAACAAGGTAGTTATATCCGCGAACAACGTCATCACCTTTGTACTGCTAGTGTGTATTTCTAGTTCTCTGAACATATAATTATAACATGACATTTTAAACAGGTGAGCTTCATGTTAAGGTTTAAATTTAGCTGATAGTACTCTTATGGCACTTCATTTTTAAAGTGACATGTTTTAATTAGATAAAGCTTGACTAAACTGAACGCAGGATACTATACTTCCTGAACTTATATTTGACTTGTAAGTGTAGCAAGGTATATATTGGGGTCTTCACAAGCAGTTTTATTCTTGCTATCGGGCATTCGGATGTGTTTGTGAGCCATCATCGTGTTACCATGGGAAAGGTATACAGTATATGCTGGCAATGAGTTCAAAGCTCTTGAAGCAAATTTATCACACCTTGTTCGTTTGTGCATTGACTGCCTTTCGTTTTGTTTTTGCATCTAAGCTTTATAAGAGCATGTCTTGTGTGTATTTTGATGTGTAATATCCTTTAAAATTTGACAGGCTAATCTGACTGTGGATTACAGGCTAAGAATGGCAAGGATACAGAAGGAAATGAAGATATTGTCCAGGAATAATGTGGAGAAACAGAAACTGTCGTCAAAGATTGACGATCTGAATCACAAACAGGTAAGTCTTGAATGTGTGATAGTGATACCTTTGCTGACTATGCATAGTTATGGATTATGGAGGCTGTGTATCGCTATTGGAGGGGGCCGTAGAATGGGGGGGGGGAGGCAAGAGTCTTGGGAGCTCAAACTATATTAGAGGTGAAGGTGCTTAAAACGGTATAGGTGACTGAAGGTCCTTTCTTTGAATTCAACAAAGGATTACTCAATACTGGTTTGGTCTGCCAGAAACTTACCGCAGTTTGACGCAACTGTTTTGGAGGTGTGATATGACTATGTGATTTTACAACATGAAATTCTCTAGCTAGATTTGTGGGTTTCGCATGTATGTTAGTTGCACTTGAATAAGGAAGGCAGGGGAGGGGGAGAGAGGGGATGTTAGGTAAATAGGAATCAGGTATATCCGTTAACCATATAAAGTGAGGCAATAACAACATAAAGAATACAATAGGGAATTAAAAGGAAATTTGATCGGAAATTTTCTCGCCCATAATTGAAACATTTGATGGGGCAACAAAGTGCATTGTCTTTCCTAGTCGGTCTATCATCAGACAAATCTAATCTTACCTACTATGGATCAAAATCATTTTCACATAGGGTAGAGTGTGTCAACTGTGCCATGTTAATTGAAAAAGCTGAATTAACTTGATTAATATGAGCAACATTGCCCAATATATTTGAAACAAAACTGTTGAGAAAGCAAAACAGGGTAAAGATGATTTCATCGTATATCCTTCGCATGAGAGACGGAACATGTTGGCATGAGATTAACCTACCTATATGCTACCCTAAAGTTTTTCACATTAAACCCGCTTCAAAAGATGAAACACAGCGCTCACAGCACCGGTTTTCATCACACTCTGTTGATTGGCAGCGATGAAATTTAAGCCGATAGTACTCAAATATTGTTCAAAGTTTGGACAACCCAATATCACATCCTAATTGATGTTTATAAAGCAAGACCATGGCAGCGGGTCAATATTGATTGCCGGTGACTTCCTTCCCTTGACATTGATGATTACATGACATGCCAATAACGTGAGTCGCTCACGGAAAACTCAAGAGCAAATAAAATGAACTTTCCAATTTCCTTAATGATACTAAAAGACTCCGTTTTGCTTTGAAATTGTTTCAGAGTTTTCTATTTTTATACTATCTTCGTACGACCCGGAACTTGAGGTTACAAAAATGTCAATTATCCATATCAATGATGTCGAGTCGTGATTCTTATCCATGGTAAAACATCGGTCTGTTAGCCTGACACAAGCCTCAACAAATGTATAGCATCGATAAGTGCCAACTTTTCAATATCTAACTATGTTTTAATATCGACCACCTTCGTATGGACAGAATGCCTGATCCCATCACAGCATGAAAAAACCATATAGAGAAAAAAACAAGGTCAACAATTGTTCACTCGCGGGCCTGACCTGACCTAAATAAGCAGCCTTTTTCAGCTCTACTCCAACTTCCAAGGTCACTACCGGTGTCACAACAGATTTAGCGAAACTAAAAGTCCTTTTTAATAGACAGTTATTTTCTCTGATTTCACTTTTCAGGTGAAGAAACATGAGCAGTGCAGTCATAGCATCCGACTGATGAATGGTGAGATGAGAAAAGTGAGACAGACGTCTGGGAGAAGTGGATACGGTGTTATATGTACTGATAAAGAGGCATTTCAACTTGTACATGACAGGTGAGTTATCTAATAGAGCTCACACTTGGTTATAGTTATGATACCCTGTGAGAAAACTAGTCTGACACTTTCCTCCTCTTTCCTGACCCATTTAGCTGTGGTTTGTTAGTCAACCCAGCGGGTGAGATTGGGGTTGTGTTGGTGAGATGGCGTAAAAGGGTAATGCACTTGCAGTTAACTGCCAGAAGATTGTTTCCATGTGAGTTGTGGATTTGAGTTCCATCGGGAGAGCATTCCAAGATTGATTGGTCCAGCCTCCAACACCCTATGACGTATTTACATGTATACAGCCTGTGTTATCAAAAGTATATTACATCAAAATGGATCAGTATCCCAGAATGCAACACATTCATTTTATCCATCAACTACCAATTTTTTTATGAACTATGGGTACGTTAAGGTGCCAAGATGTGTGGTATTACCAAAACAACCTCTTAAAACATTGTCGAAATCCAAGCATTGGCTAAAACTAAATAATATAACAGCAAACGAATTAGCATGAGAGCTACTGGAAATAGCATGAGGATTTAAGGATGTTCTGCGCAGAATTAATGTTGGTCAAAGCTCTCAGTATTGGCAAATTACCACATGGGAAATCAATGAGAGAACCTGTGCCGAAAGCATATTGAGCAGCATGATTTTTACAGCACTCAATCTACTCTAATGCTGTCGCTGTCCGAGGCAGGACTTCCTGAAGGATATCGTTGACTATTTGAAGCCTTAGTAAATTGTAACAGTAACTAGTAACTAAAATGAAGAAACTAGACATTGATTTTCCTACTTATAGTGTATAGTAAAGCGATACAGGTGTGTCAAGTAGGTGATGAGTATCCATATCAAGGGCCTCTCACAGCAATCAACAACAAGCAACTGTGTTTGTGTTGCCAGCAATTGACTTGAACAGGAGCCCACAGCAAACGAAACGAAACGAAAGCTAATCCAAGGCTATGATTTCAAAGCTTTTACATCTATTTAAAACCGAAGTCAATTGTCAGAAGTTGACTTTATTGAGCAAAGAAAAGGCACAAAATTTCCCTGAAACTGCTTCTGAAATGACTCGTCAAATATAGTATGAGTGTATCATTAGCATATGATTCGAATTCTAGAGTTTTTAAATCTCATTCATGGCTTTCACCCACAGATGAGGCAACCTTGTATAACCAAGATGACCAAATACTATATTACTTTATTATTCCAGCGACTTGATGAAAGCCAAATGGCAGCTGACAGCACAGCCTTTAGATGAGACGAAAATATTAATGAACCCACTCAGCACAGCTTCTACGACATTGCGTCGAATCAGAAAAGAAGACGAATCACGCAGGAAGTCCATGCCTGGTAGCATGCAACCCTCAAGAAGATCCAGTTCATATAGGAAGCGCCCCTCAACTCATTCATCAGTCAGCTTTCAGACATTACCTACAGATGTATCTGACTCTAAGAGGAAGATATCTCTGGGATCAAGGCATCATACAGTGCTAGGCGTAGAAAACGAAGGGAAGTCGCTTAACCCTGAGCAGCAACAAATCAAACGATCATTGAGCATTTCCAACATGGACACTCTCATACCTTCAGACCAGGAGAGAAAGGCTGTCAGAAGAACTACAATAATAGCTAATCCAGACGAAGCACAGCCTAAAACTCACACACAAAACAGCTATATCAAGCCTCATCACCGATATAAATACGACCTTTTGACCTCAAAGCGACTCATGTTCCTCAGACGATCCCTCCCTGCTGACTTTGTGAGCGGCAGCGAACATCAGCTTAGCAGCGCCTTCTCAGTAAACTCTAGAAGATCTGCCCTATGTGTTCTAGTGGATCTAAACAACCAGAAGATTAAGAAATCTTTAGAAGCCAAACCGGATGCTGACCTTCAAAACAAACTCATGGAGTTTTTAAAGAATAATTTTCAATAGCAGGGTTTTTTTGATGCTGAATATCTTGCAGGTGCTTTGTGCTGTTTGATTTAACCCCGGGAAATGGTCATGAAGTCTTTCATCTGTGATGAAATATGAAATTTTTGTTTTTATATGGAAGCAGCAGCAATTGGCTATGACGACCTTTACTATTGAGGTAACATTGACCAATATTTATTACTGTACGTAATAATTATTATGCTATTATGCTATAGGTACTGTAGGGGGACAACTTCAATAGTATGACCCTTTTATATTTGACTAGCCTTTCAAGATAACACTTAATTAACGGTTATATTACAACACAAGACAACCCTGTATCAGTATCAGGGTGATGTTTAAATTCAAAGTCAACAATTTAAATCTCATGTACAAGCAAATCAAAATTAATAAAATTTACTTTTCGACCTAATCCTATTTGAGGATAAACTGCGAATTGCGCAAATTACAATTTTGATTGCAAATATATTTGTAATCCTGGAACCCCTTTCTGTTAGTATTAATTTCAACAAATAGGGTCACCAGTGGAATTTAATCCAAGGCGCATGCAGTTCAATCTATATTCCTAATTAACCATTGACTTGGGACCAACCATGCCCACTTTAATTTAGTGAATTAATCCAAAGCCGATTTTTATTTCCTCATCTTGAGACAGCCTGCAGGTATTGATACATTAAACAATTTTGAGTTCAATTTAATTTGCCAAGATACAATAACAGTTCCCTGTCACAACTAATTGAGATATCATGCTCTTTTTAACTAGAAAATGTTGAAACACCAAAGATGGATATTGTATGTTACCATTGGTCTTGATCAGGCATTCCTTGTGGATAGATACCTTTGCAAAAATTTTTACGGAATTTCTGTTTTGTGCGTAATAAAAGCAAGATCAATTTCACAGTATCATTAATAGTCTCCAGCATCGATATGAATGATTGTATTCCCTAACTTCAAAGGAGACGGAGAAAAATAAAATTTAACAAGAATTTCATATCTGCAACATAATAAATCTGATTTTTATACTGTTATAACAGAGTAGAAAAGAAAAAAGATGAAATGTAGAGAGAAACCCTCAACTAAATACTCTTGACAAAAAGGTTATACAACTTAAAAGCACCATATAATAACCACAACAGACAGGCACAAATTAAGGGAAGCCTTGGCGTAAGCATCAGGAAGATCTGCTATGAAAAAATATTATGTCTCCAAAAGGCTGAATTTAATATCCCGCTCGCTAGTAACATAGGATGTTGATGAATGTTTATAGAGCGCAATAAGATTGATAATTTTTTTGAAGGATTTTTATGAATAATGGTTTGCCGCATGACAAGTTCAAATAGAAAAAAAGTTTGTTCATTTCGAATAGTTTCCAGCTATCTCTGAAAGTGATTCCCTTTTTGAGTTGCCATTCTTTCTGATGTACACCTTTCTTACTAGATTCATGATATAGCATGAACCCGTCTAGAAGACATTTGGTGTTTTTTTTGTGTATGCCAAGGAATAAGTTATCATTATATGACTTGCTGAATCAGAGGTGAGTGCTCCGTTTGAGCTTGTCAGGATCGTTTGAGGCCATCTGTGCAAAGTCTCTGAATATATCATTTAGGGACTCATCTGTCAAAGCCCCGGGATCTGCATCGGACATCTCCTGTCTCATCTTAGTGATTCTCAGGCTACAAAATGATGTAAGAGATGTGACAAAATGTTCATTTACAACATCGTTCAATACAGCTACACCTGTGGTCTGCAAGGCCACTTCTATAGGTATATTGTAAGAGTATAACAGCTACACCTGTGGTCTGCAAGGCCACTTCCATAGGTATATTGTAAGAGTATAACAGCTACACCTGTGGTCTGCAAGGCCACTTCTATAGGTATATTGTAAGAGTATAACAGCTACACCTGTGGTCTGCAAGGCCACTTCTATAGGTATATTGTAAGAGTATAACAGCTACACCTGTGGTCTGCAAGGCCACTTCTATAGGTGTATTGTAAGAGTATACACATGAAAGATGATGACTCGAGGTATATATAAGTCGCATAAAACACATAAACACATAAAACACATAAAAAAGTTGGTAGTTATTGGTTAAAGTAATCTGTCAAACAATGATGACATAATAGATAAAGATGAAAAGCCCAAAAACCCGACATATTGAAATAAATAGGAAACACAGTGGCCACCAGGTTAAAATTTGAATGTGTATTTTAATATATATTTCAATTGCATTGCAACCGTCATGTATACTCAGCTATAAACTTACAGTGTGACGATATCGGCTTGTTCTAGTTTGACAGCGAGGCTAAGAGCATCAGTCTGTGTATTGTCCTTATGTGAGTAATCTGCTCCTCGTCTGAGTAGCTGTAACACCTGAGCTGTGTGACCCCTCAAGGTCGCATGGTGAAGGGGAGGCTGACTGTTGTCATCTGCTACATCAACTCGAGCCGAGTTTAGTAACAAAAACTCACACGATGCAAGAGAGCCCTATGGAAATAAAACAAATTGTATTGTATTGTCCTGTAACAATGTATGAAGTGAGAATCAAAGTTAGTTTGAAATACCAGCAGGTTCAGATTGATTTGAAATTCTACTCTCTGAAATTTGGAAGAAGTGCTATTTTCAACCAGTGCTGTTTTACGGTGTCAAAGGAATGTGCCTTGAAGCTGGCATGATTTTCATCGAACCAGCGTAATTGGTATAAGCCGAACAACATTAAATATATGAAATGAGGGAGACTCAGTCTTAGCTTCTCTGATTTTTTTCACAGCGATGGCTAGTTATTTGTGCCACAACATCAGAAAAGCTATTCTTATAGCCATTAGAAGTTGCTCTCACTTATTTCTGAAAGGGGAAGCAACTATGAAGTCTCCTGTCTTTAGAAGCTTTGTTGTCAAGACAGGCTTGGCTCCCCTGTACAAAAGTGATATTATTGAGACAGTAGGTTTTAGTAAAGGATACTCACACTTTCCACTGCTCTGATAAGGGATGTTTTATTGCTGTCATTAGGATTTCTCCAGTCAGCATTGGCTTTGTTGGCCAGAGCTTCTAACAGAACTGGAATATTTTTAGCTTCTGCTGCCTGGTAAAAAAAGAACAGCTTTACCACACTCATTCTTAAAGTTGTCTGCCAACTCTGGCTTTGATTGCACTTGCACCAAGGTTCTGCTTAGGAATCCACAATTCGACTATTTTCAGCTTTAATCCAGTGTAAAGCGTTGTCCTACTAGCAATACTCCCATAAAGATCGACACTTAAATGATCTGAAATTCCCACAACACCAAGGGCATGGAGGGTTTCGTTCAGCTGCTTGAATTGGGATGTTACCCATAACAGTGAGAGTGCAGTAGAATGTGCTGATAAATTACCTTGTAAAGCAACAGATTAGGATCCAGACGTTCCACTTCTTCTAAGCTAGTGTGAGATCGGGAGTCGTCTGACGCTGTGGAACTCTCGTCTTCTGAAGGTAATAAGTCTGATTCTAATTCTGTAAAAAAGAGGTTTTGATAAATTAATAAAAGAAGAGTGTTATCCCATCAACTTGAAATTTGATACCTAGTGCGACTTATTATCACGGGAGACAGAATGCTTTACAAACTGAAGCCTAAACACAAATTGATAGCACCTTAAAATGAACAAAAGCGGACACAAATTGTGATTCACAAACCAATAACTCTCATGCACAGGAAATAAGAAAACTCCTAGGGTAAGCGTATATTATTAGTTAACTGACATATGGCCTGACTGAACAACTGTCAGCATCGCTCTCATCGCTTGCAAATCAGGTCTGGACACCTATTTCATGTTTGGAACTGAAAAATCCTCAAAATATCAGAGGGGGGGGGGCAAGCACTGATCATCTGATATACTTTCACATGTTTATCTCAGATTGACAGAGCATGAATCAGTTCATGAAGCCCAAATTATAGAATAAAGGGTGGGCACACATCAGTTTTCTTAAACTAACTAAAACAACCAGAGATACACTCGCTAATAATGTAATCTCATTGTCAGCATGGATGGGACATATAAGCAGCAGTAGCAGACACACACAGACTTACTATCTATGGGTTCATTAACTGAAGATCCGAATAGAACGACATCCTCAGCGTTGGGGTCAGAGGGGTCAGAAGTCGGTAGAGAATATCCCCCGACAGCAGCAGTGACAGTTTGACCAGGAGAAGATAACTGCTGCTCCAAATCTGCATGCACACACAAAGCCACAACACAATACACATCATATTCATCAAAATAAAATAGCATAGTAAAAAGACTATGGGCATCAAAAGATAGAACTGACACTTGAAATTGAAAAAATACCAAGCAAATTGACAATTGAAACTGATTTGTCCTAACAGCAATGGAGTTTTTCATGACTGTGTAACAAGTTACTCTCACTTGGTAGGTAAAACGGGTCGTCTTGTTATCAGGAAAAATTAGAGCAGTATACTAGGACCACAAACCACATTACCCATGCACCACCATAATGGAAATCTATTCTAGTGAAGCAACTAAATTCTTCAACTGGCCTGGTAAAAGTAGAGCATGCAAAATCCAAAAACCATCGTCATGCAACTTTTCAATATTACCTGCGGAACCATCCAGTAACAGGGTTCGTCTCTGTCTGCGCGCCACAGTCCATCTCTGTATGGTACCTGCTTTATCTTTAGGCACTAATGGCTTTACAAACACACACTCTACATATTTAGCCTTTATAAATGCTTCTCTGACAGAACTGGAAGAACAAAAAAGAACGGAATTTTAGTTTTAGTCATTTGCATCTTTTGGAAAATTAAAACATTGAGTATATGGGTCAAAATTATATTCATATAGCAATGAAAATGTTTTTAACATCATGACTGCTCGTATTATGACAACAATTTCCATACGCAAGAGTTATCAGACACCTTCATAGCGGGAAAGTTCTCAAATAACTGAGAAGATTCTGAACAGATTTAAATCACTGTTGTGATGCACTTGAAACTTATTTCAGAATTTTCTACAATCTAACCAAGAGCTCAGCATGCTTTGATTCCGGTACAGTTTACTTCACCAAAAGATAATCACTTACTTGGCAGAAGTGGATGTTGGTTTGATGGCTTTGTCTAGTTTACCACTGTAGCTGTATTCATATATAGTATTGACTACTTTATTTCCTAACTCTGCCATGACCTTGAGTACTTCAGGTTCCCATGAGTCTAAAGTTACTGATCTAACTTTGGAGATGTGAACTCCAAGACTCCTACGAATCGAAATTTAAAACAGTATGAACGCTAAAACTAATTGGATTTTGGCCGGAATGTGAAATATCACATAATAAGGTTGTCACGTTATTTTCATGTGCATGGAAAGGTGGCAGTAGTTACAACACAAGCTGTCAAGTTAGCTCAAACTGCAAAAAAAAAATTCAGATAACTGCATGTACATATGCAAGAAATGAGTGATATATTCAGCTTGTAATAACTAACTGTGAACAACCCTTGACGAGTAAATAATTTGCTCGAGTTTAGTTTAGCTAGTCTGGTGGAGACTTAATATAAGCTTGCACTAATTTTACTTAATGAGGTTGTGTATATGTAAGCTAGCTAGTCACTACATAGTTAACTGCACTCACCGATGAACACCAGAGCACTCTATACAGAGAGTGATGCCGATATTAACACTAGCCCAGCTTGGGTTCTCTGCATCACAATCAGCACATTGAGTATTACCAGGTATAACATATAATAACTCCATCTGGCTAATAACATACAAACATGGGAGAGATGAAAACTAGTCTAATAGGGCATAGGAGTAAATTGTATGGCGTATCATACTAAAATAGAACGTGAATGACATGAATGAAGTTTGATTGTTTATTTTATTCGTATTTTCAAAACATTTTGATCTGAAATTTGAGGCATGAGCCATAACCTTAATGTGGTGCAAAGGAAGGTGCTGTGTGGTTTGACTGAATATTTCAGTTTGCATCAACTAAAATGCTGTTGTAAATGACCAATTAACAAGGATATTATGCTTCTGTGAATAACTCAGTCAGAACGCGTGTCAACAGCATAGACGGCTAGGGTTTACATTTTGATGTGTTGTGCATTTTGTGGTCACAAGCACAGGTACCAGTTTGTTATATAAATCTAATAATAAGGATTCCCTTTGGATAAACGCAAAACTCATCTTATGAAAATAAATCCATCTAGCTGGTACGCACCTAGCAGAACGGCTTTTTCTCTTATTTGACTTGACGGGTTGACTTGGACTATTAGATATGTTGCTTGTGTTGTGATTAGCCTGAGCACCTGAATCACCACCAGAGTGTGTGCGGGTCCTGTCATTAAAAGCAGCAGCCACCCCTTCCTGTATCGCAATGATCCAGCGACTACACTCATCTTCATCCATGGCTTGTAGAATGTGAGAACTTGAAACAGGACAATATATAAATAAAAATACTATGAGGTTGAAATCAATATATAGGTATTACTCTCTATGATGTCAAGGTAAATTCAAAAACAAGCAACTCCAAATAGTGAAACTGCCGAAGAGCAGACAAAAGAAAATAATATGCACAAATTCCACATTTTTTATCCTCCTGCAGTGGTTGGCGCTTTCTTATTATCCCCTCAGACTTAATTTGAAATGAACAACAATGTAAAAATATCCAGAATACAGTATGGTAGCTTCGTTTACGTGACAGATAACTTTTCTAAGTAAAATAAGTCTACGATGGCAATCGGCTATGGTCACAGGGACGACTTATGAACTGGAGAATCATTAATTAAAAAATCAGACAATTTCTGACCTTGTAGGAGATTTGACTTCGAAGCAGAATCTCCTCTCGTTATCAGGAGAAGGTTTGACGTTACACAGACGTAAATCCTCCTCCATTATTGTCCAACCTTCCGATAATTTCTTTGTGTAGATTAGCTGATCGTGTCTAATAGCGAACCAGCGCCTGTAGGATTAATTTGAAAGTCAGTGCCAGGACCCACCGTAGCCGTGGATTGTGTAGAAAAAAGCGAAACGGCAATATGAAAAGAAAAACCTAGCTCAATACTTACATATCCATATGGTGTGATTTTTTTCATAACGATTATATTATCATCTTAGATGTTTTCCACAAAATTTCAGAGGAATAAATGAAAGACCAGTGCTCATTCATCAGCTGATTACTTGCAAAACAAAAGAAAGTATAGCAGTCTTCACTTACCTGACCCATGATTTGAATTTGGATGTTCTTCTATATAAAAATCCAGAAACGGTAGCACCATCTTTGTTCTAAAAAATGAATACAGAGTAGTCATATACAATCGGGACATGCCACCGCAACAACTTTTATGACATGGTATATTATACAAGGTGAAAATCTAATGTCTACCCTTGACACCAAAGAAGTGAAATATTTGGGGCAAATAAAATTTGCCATTTTGCAGAGGCTTGGTGAAATATTTATCGCTAGCAAGCAAACATGAAGCAAACACATTATTATTAAGTATGTAGAGCTAGCTATCTGCATATTTAATCCTATGAGGTATGGGTGTAGATCTAGAAGTTTATGATATATATATATATATATAGTTTTTTTGTGGGACCAAACATGTCCCGAAAAGTGATGTTGTTATGAACTTTACATGAGTGTTGTTGTGAGATTGTTCATTAGCTGTTGTATTATGACTATCACCACTGCTGATTGGTTCTTGTAATGTCTGCAGTAAACTTTTTCTCCTGTCCTCACTTTGATTTGTTATTCTACTTGTCAAGTCTGATAATTCTACCAACTGTAAAACCAGAGTAAAATGTATAAACAAAGCTTTGAGGCGAAGTTGTATTGAACTGGATTAATGATATAAAATTACTTTTACTATATTACTATATTACTATATTACTATATTACTATATTACTATATTACTATATTACTATATTACTATATTACTATATTACTATATTACTATATTACTATATTACTATATTACTATATTACTATATTACTATATTACTATATTACTATATCTGTTGCAAAAATAGGCACAGTTGAACAGCAAACTTTGTTATCATGATACACTGACTCGTCACATCCTAACATCAATGAGACACTATTAAATATATATATTTGTGTCACCAATGAACATATATAATATAATGTAATATTACGTAATATATATAAGTATCATATGTATACTATATATTTTAATGTTGTTACCTTGCTGGTCACATCTTTCATAAATGATTCATTGTCTTCGAACAGATCATAACCTTGATGATAGAATGTACTCTGTGCTGTCACGTATGAAAACATCTACAACAGAAAACAAATATTACAAATCTCAACAACTTTGCCAGATACTAAAATTGATTTGTTCTGCCCATACAGTAAAAATAATGGTGATAGAATATTCAAGGTGAGTTACAACTCGTTGTAAATTACATTGGTTGGTAAGTCCCTTATGCGTGATGCATATTATGAGCTATCACTGTAAAACCGACTAAAGTGACACAGAAAATATACCAAAATCTTGACTATCATTACTTGTGTGATCAGTTTGCTACTGAGTAGCCCTTTTCTTTGTTGCTACTGTCTACTGGGAGTGTTAGCATCTGAATTGCCACTCTTTGGACAAAAGGAGAAAGGGTTGAGATCACAGAGACACTGGCGAATGATTGCAGGAGAGGAGACTACATAGAATGACATATATAACAGTATAAGCATTTGGAGTTTCTTCACATTGATATAGGTAAAAAGGTCACAGCAACAACGGCAATTGGTCAGAATGAGTAGAGAGATAGACTACATTTAAAGACATATATAACTTACTGTTTGAAGGACATCATGCCTTTGTTTCTCATTAAATATATTCAACTAAAAGAGGAAAGGAAAAACTAATATAAAAGGTGAGAACTGATAAACAGGTTTGCTCCTGATAGATCACTTCATCCTACTACTGAGGATGGAGACAAAGATGCAAGACAAAACGGGTCAGACGAATCAACACGCATAACAAATTGTGCACAAAGGACGTTATTCAGTTTTGACCACACCATGCGAATGCATCTACTTAGCTATATATTACAAAAAGAGAATATGTTTTCACAGCCTCTATCGCCGAGTGACAGAACGGATAGCCCCGTACTCTGTTTTTGGAAATATTGCGGGGTAAAAACCATTTTCTTAGTTTGATTTTGCCTTGCAAGGCTGACAAAACGCTTTTGCAACGTGATGCATATAATACTTTCAACAAACCTTGTCTGTGTATTCTAGGGAGGCAGCAGTAAACTTGGACCTTGAGACTAGAAGCTGATTGGCCGCTTCATCACACTCGATAGGTTTAGTTTTAGGAGCTCCGACATGTTTGTTGAGAGCGGAGTCCAAGTCATCACTGGCTTTACGGAATCTAGTCTGTGACTCTTTGACTGTTCGGAGATCACTGCAACACATACAGAATGTGTCGTGTAAACAGGAGATAAATTCTTTTTATCAGATAGTCCAACAAATAAGTTAAGACTACAAGTTTGTTAACTCATGTGGAGCAGTGTGTAACTGCTCAGTGTTCAATCACTCCACAAGCCACTCAGGTCATAACCAGCCGATACCTT
Organism: Membranipora membranacea; assembly: GCA_914767715.1. NCBI lineage: Eukaryota > Metazoa > Bryozoa > Gymnolaemata > Cheilostomatida > Membraniporidae > Membranipora > Membranipora membranacea. The sequence goes on along the minus strand of OU612073.1, from coordinate 12,078,445 downwards.
GGCTCTGATTGGTTCAGATCTCCCACTCAATAGCCAATCAGAACCAAGACATTGGCTTGTTGAAACTTTAATTTTAGGGATCCTGACAGCGACGCTATGAGGAGATTTCCTGGTGTTGTGCAACCAACCAAGTGATTGATAGAATAGGCCAATATTATCTACAAGCTGCAGTTGACTGAGTAGCTTTTGCCAGATATTTCGTCAGTTGTCTTGAATTTTCAGGCAATGTTTTCAGAATGGGAATCAGAGCTTCAAATATCAGGGAAGGCATGCTAGTAGTTGGGTGTTTTCTGTGGCTTGTACAACTCCAATAAAAAACCACTCTGTTTTTGTCTTAGCAGCTTGCAGAATTAATTTTGAATTGTAATCATTAGTCTTATTTTTTAATGGTCTCATCATTGCCAAAAATGACCAAATTTCCAAAACATCCGTCCAAATCAGCTATCTTGTTTCTCGGCTTAAAGATTAGAATTCCACACACGATGGGGTCGGGGGAATTGGTAAGTATAGATGCTTGGATAAGGTGGATTTCAGATCAGACAGATGGACTGCATGCAAAAGGGAATTTATAACTCTATTCAATACATTCAGGCCTGGGCTGACATAGAAAATATCTCAAATATTCATAGGACATAATGTAACTGAGGATTGTTTGGCGAGTTAAATTTTCAATAAGAATGATATGAGTATGATTTTAGCACCATGAGTGCGGGATTATATGGGGTGAAGTTGATTTTATCTTAATGAAACTCAAAAATGGATGCACATAAGAGACATGACATGGATGACATAACAAACATGCACTAGTAGGGTAACATTTGAGTATGGTAAAATACAAGTAAGGCAACATATCATAATGGGAATATTTTATCACGGGAAATTTTCAGAAAGGTAACATTTTAGTATTATAGAATTTCGGTAAGGTAACATTTTGTAAAATCTTATCACGGATAGTATTCAGCATTCTGCAAGACCAGCTTGGTAGAGCAAAGAGCACTTCAATTACAACCATGTCATCCAACTACCAGAATCAAGAAACCGACACAAAAAGGTGAAATTAAAATTCGATATCGCCGAAAAACCAGTGTTGTAATTAATGTTTCACATTTGAAAATAGAAAATTAGCATCAATGTTACAACACAAAATAGCTGGACCTTTTGACCGAAACTTCAATTTTATGGAGATTGTTAAAGATTCATTTGAATTCAATGTCGACCTAGGCTCACTTTGTCATAACTTTTTAGCTTGACAGACGATTCATTTATGAAGTGTATTTCCACACAAACGTGGCTTGTTGGAGTGTTTCTTACCGCTGATGTTAACTTATAAATCATAATAATAAGGCATGCAGGGGAGATGAGGGATAATTTATAGTCTTAACATGCTCCCTTTCCTAACAAGATAAAGCAGACAGGCTTCAACAACATTGACAGCTTCTTTGCCTATAACTTCTCAAAGTTGCCTTTCCTTGATGTGTGAGCAGGCGATTACTCTGCTCTTCAAATACACTAATTTACATATGCGATAGATACTACTAGTACACTTATTATGTCATCCATTCACCTCTACTGCTTACAAGAGCTTAATAGTCCGTGCTAAAATGGTGGTCATATTATGACAAATCTTGCAACAACAAAAATTTAATACAGGGTTTTGTAAGAATCTGATATCAAATTTTTTTGTTAACGCCAAGAAAATGTCATTCGGTATCCCAAGATGCAACAATTGGCCTGGGCTCTCTATGAATTCTGGATGACCAGGTCAATGATTGGGTTGCAACATTTGCTCAGACTGACAAATAATAGGAGTCTAGGGATTACCAGATTACTGTTGCATTGTGGTATGCTGATCTCACATCTCTCTTGACAGGGTTTCATAATTTTTTTTTTGTCATCATAAGACCACCACAAGCATTGACATTTGACAATTAATTTTCTACTTCTATATCAAGGTTATTAAAAATTAGCCTCTCATGCGGTGTTCTTACCCATTCAAAAACATTTTAATATGTGATATGACAGACCGATGGGCCTGGTCAAGTAGAATCTATAATCACACAGACAATAACACACAATATCAAAACTTAGCTCGGTCTCTCACAACATTTAACTTGGGTTAGATACGGCGAACAGACTGCTCGATAAATATGGATGTCACATTCTAGCTCAAAGCCTAACGAAAATATTTATAAGGAATATATACACATCCTCTAAATAGTCAGAAATTGTATCTTATCATATTAGTACTGGTGGAAATGCCAGTGATTTCATAGGCTGGAAAAATTAAAGCCCTTTTGAAACCTTCCTTTTCAAATGCGAGGTATATAAATGTGCTACCTCGAATTTTTGAAGAATATCACAAATCAAATTTATCGAGCAGTTGTTTTTCTTTCCCCTCTCAGTGGTGGATAGACCACGCACCGAGCAGGGGTATCTACGGTTAGGCAAAGGATCACTTACGTTTTAATCAACCAAAGAAAGTCTCGTGTTATAGACTGAGAGGCCATGTCCACAAGCACCTAGTAGTAGTACAATTAGGAGTAATAGAGAGAGTTGAGTTAACGCATCACAGACATAGCAAATCCTAAACATTTGTCAAATTATATGCCGGGTTTGGGACTATGAGTTCTTATTCAAATCATCTACAGGTTTGACAGCCATTTGAATATGATGAGGACAAACAATTACCATCTGGTTCATGTTGGTAGTAGTTTGATGTTAGGGACGTTAAGTTAATGAGGCAATAGCTAGTATGGCATCAAAGATACAGGCGTTGCAGTTAATTATCCATCAGAGATGTTGACCCTATGGTTAGCAGCTTATCATTTTGTATAATGAGATTATTATTTTGTTTGCAAACAGAAACAGCTAAGCAGATTGCCCTACTGATACATCGATAAATAATAGACAAGTGGTTTCACTTCCCAAACGTTGTTGGTACCTATTTCGCTTTACGCACATATAAATAAACATCTGGGTTGTTTCAACATTTCACAGATTCCTATAGCATATACATTCCAAGTTTGTACCGTAACTTACAGTGTGAAACCCTTGCATCTCTGTGAGAGCCTCTGTGAATCGTCTCAAAGTGTGCTAAAAAAGACAGAAATATTGTACAGTATACTTCATCTGGCTTTAAGCAACACTAAGTGGGCCTAGCCTTGTCACAGAGCCACAAATAAAAAAATAAGTCGTCGGACTAGGGAGAGTAGGCATTTAAAAGAGATTTAGAATACTAACATCTGGAGTGTGCTAGTAAGTGGGCAAGGTCAATGAGTCACTTAAAGGGGTGTCTTCCTCTTTATGCAAATATCACTCATGATAACCTCCAATTATTCTGGTAATTGAATGGTTCTGACAAAACAACTGTACAGATCCCATAATCCTATTAAGTCATAATTCCTTGTTATGCCACAGTCGGTCTCACTCAGTAATCAGACTAATCGATTCAGTGACTTGTCTCTCTGGAGACAGTGACTTATCAATTGGCCATGTAAATTCAAGCACTGACATCTGAAGTCAGCGCTTGATTTTGTCATCAGTCATCAAGGGGCTTACAAATCGCCTGTATCGACCATACCACATACACCTTGGATGGCTGTAACAAGGAGCCTTTAGATTAAAATACTTCAAGACAAAAGTTGGTCAAAAATTAAACATGGACACAAAATATGTAGGCCAAACATGACCTGTTACAGCTTGCCTCCATATAATGAACTCAGTGCTCATTGCTGCATGATGAGCTATATTGTTATGTAAGTAAGCGGTAGACTGTACACTTTCCAATGGGGGGGATACTGTATGTTGTATCTACTATTGGAAGGTGACAGTCGACAATCTACTGTTTAAGTAGTGGCTTGTTACCTCAAGGACAGAGTCACCCTGAAAGTATGAAGACATATCCTGCACGCCGGCGATGAACGAGCTGTGAAACAAAAAAACAAAATGATTGTCAACATAGCAATAAATGTCTTCCTAGTGGATGAGATGCACCAAGGTATTTTTTCTAAGTAGAGTAGATCTTTTCTTGATGAAAGAAATGAACCTAGATGGACATCGGAAGTAATTTCTCATGGTTGAGGCGCCAACATCAAGCACATAAACAAGCCTAATATAATAATCCTTTCAAAGATTTACCAGGCATTAACCAATACAACCTAAACATAGTTCATATTAGACCACCAGCATGCTTTTCAGTCAAATAACTTTTATCATGGTAGGAATGGCAATATTATAGTAACAAAAATTTATTTTTGTAAATATCTTAGCTAACCAAAAGGAATGTCAATTTCCTCAAAACATCCCAGGGACTTGCACTCAAACTCTGGATGCTTTTATTGTAATTGCCAGCAATCAGGCGCTGTGGTATGCTTGAACGCTGCCCTGAGCAAATGAGTTAGGTGATTTTCTCAGGCAACTGCTAAGTCAAGAACTTGGCCTTCACAATAACGTGTCGACTACATCACACCCTCCAAAATCCTATTAGCATCAACCATCTATTCCTTCAGCCAAGGTGCTATAATGCTTATAATAAACCCCCAGCAGTATCTCCTTATCTCTCTTTGGGGCATCAAACTGACAAATCTATGCACCTCAATGGACCACCTGGAGTAATCAATTAATATAAGGACAAGATGTAGTCATATAAATAGGCCAAGATAAGATAGATAAGACTAGCATTCTAAGGGTCTAAGTAGGCCTATGTGTAGTTTGGACACTGGTATAGCCCGGTACCTTCAAGGAAGGGCTACAGGCACTCTCACTCAGATAAATCACACATATAGACAGTGTAGGCAGTGAGGGAGACACTATAATTCATATGATAAATTCCATCTGGGACATATGAAGTTGAACAGGTCAATTTTTTGTAATAAAAGGACAGGTCAATTTTTTGTAATAAAAGGAATGTTCATGAGTACTAAACTCGATAAGTCTTCAAAGAATTTACACTTCCTTCATCGCTGTCTGGTTGCAAGCAGTTTTGATTCATAACCAAACACAATTACATCTCTTAGAAGTTTTGCACAAGACTTAATTGTAATCTGAGACACTGACTAAACAAATAAGAGGGTCAATACAGCTGTGACAAATAACGACAAATCAATGTATGACTCATCCAATATGTTAGGTGACCTCGAACACAACAAACTTTGTTGACAAGGTGTCAGGTGACTGAGTGGCAAATCCAAAATCATAAGTATGACCTATCGTTCAACAATGACACAGGGCCACTATTTAGGTAAACATATCTGAAATCGCATTTGAATGGAAACAGGGACCTGGCTTCAATAATGACAAAATATATTATATCCAAACCCAACAGTATCATTAATACATATACACAATAATCCAGCAAGTTCTGTGGTTTTGAACAGTTTCAATTTTGAATTAATAATTAAGATCCCTACCTGTTGGCATTTCCATATGTCTTCCCTGCCTCTATCATAACATTGCAGAGTTTTATCACCTGTTGGATAAAAATGACATCTCTTTATTTGTTGATGGTGTTACGCAATCAGACCAATGGTACACAAATGAATCAGGCTGCAAGTAAAAAGTTACTGACATGCGTCTCCATGAAATTAAAGTCAGGTGGTGGGCTTAGGGAGGTGCTGAATTGGCAACACGTGATTAATCAGGCTGATCTCAAATTCACCAGTTTGCAGAGTGGGTAGTACAGATTGATCTACATAAAAATCAAGGTTAATCGAAACAGTGAACCAACAAAACTAAAGACAATATATATTCAATACACATCAGCATCAATGTAATGTTTTAAATAGTCATACTCAACAACAACTTACTCTTTCGAGTTTCCCCTCCAGAGTAGAGAGATGATGTTCAGCTGCCTCCACCTCTGACCTGAAGATATAAATAGAATAGGCTATAAGATATAAGATATGGCATTTTAGCTACCGTAAGATTATTCTACTCAGCCTATATTAACAAGCACATGTACCCTGTCTTTGTATAAGCCGATTATATTTGATTTGCTATGGCTGAAGTCTAGACTCAATGTATAGGAGGCATCAAGAGCTATAACTACAGAGATCATGCAGTAGGTTGAAGGGTTGTAGATTTTTCACAGTACTACTGAATATGACTAATAACAATAGGTCGGACCACCAAACAGCTGTGCTGTCTAACAGCAAAACCAGGGCTGTCAAAGATTGAACCGAACATTGCCTAATAGTGTCACATTTTTTCCCCTTCCTCCATGACTTTGAGGAGAAGGTGTAACAGACCATTGTAAAGACTAAGACGCTAACTTGAAGCACATGTAGCTGATGTACATCACATAGCTACCTAACCTAGGATGACAGCAAATGAGGAGTCAAATAAAGAAGGTACGCTACACGTATTCCACCAAACCATCATATCACTTAGAACAGCTTAGGCCTACCTATCCTTTGATATATAATAAGACATTATAACAGCAAATAAGATGGATGATACCGAAAAGTAAGTAGGCTGTTTCAACTGTCCAACATCAATTTGAAGTTGATGAATGAATAAATGAATAAAGAAACCAAGCAGGCAATCACACTCACAGATACATAGCTACACTGCTGTTATTGTACTGTTAATTAGATATATACTTTAGTTTAGGTAGCTGCATATAGATATAACACAGCAGCAGAATATGGTAGGGAGTATAAGTTATTAAAAGAAATGCCTTCATTTCATCTTTCACAAACACTTATTAGAATAAGACTAGTAAATTAGCTTAAATTATATGAATTTGAAGTGAATGATGATATGATTGATATTATTATGATAAAAACAAGAAACAAAACTTGCAAACCTGAATTGTGGAGAATCTCTCTTACACTCCTCTACATTGATATGGATCTTCATCATGTGGTGTGAAGTAAAGATATTGCTACTGAGGATCTCCTTCCATGTTGACAGAGGTTAACCTAGGGGAGGGGTGAATATGGTCAGAACAAGTGGTTTATTGAAAAAATAAGAACCAGAACAAGTTTTTTAAACCGGATATCATGGGTTCTGATTAATTTGAAACATGTGGATTTACGTGTGTTGTCCAGTGTATATTGAAGAATTCTAGGCTATGTGGTTTGCGACTTTGCGTACCTCATTGCCGCTTCATTATGGTAATGACGTCACACACCGGCTTATTTTAGACAAGTGGCTGCTGTGAAATATTGGATCACTATTCCCAGGCTTAGAGCAACTGGTAAGTCGTGTCATATAGCACATTTATCTATATCATAGGATACAAGAGGTGCTAGAGAACAGGTTGCAATAGTTGCCATTAATGATCTATTTCTGCATCATATCAGAATTACTTAGCAATATGCAGGCTTGATGTGCGTTGAATTCATTGATGATTGATTGGTCTGGATTTTGTGCCCATTGACTGTCCTAGCAAGCTAGCCTAGAGGCTAGGCTAGTATAATAGTCTTTGCCTACTGCTGCTATAGTGCTCAAACCTTTCTTGCCATTTTTTTGCAGATGCCTGTAGCTCTTCAGTTCTTGCTTTTGGAACATGGCAAGACTGGCTCAATGTATCATGTATGTAGTAGTAATGATGTTGCAGGGAAACAAACTTATAATAAATAAATATAATAGGCTACCTAATAATCATTAATCCTCATGATCATCATCATTCACATGGAAATGATGAATGTCAATTATTAACACAGGCCTGTATATTATATGGGTAGCTGTCTGGATCTGGACTGGAGTTGCTTACTTACATTTTACAAGCAGGTTAATAATTAGGCAACAAGTCTGTGAGAGAGGACACTTTGACAAATTCTATCTATAATAGGCCTGATGGGTTAGGCCAACGTATACTCGCTGCTTATAGCATAAGATAATATCCTATGCTTGCCCACTGAGCAACATAAAGTAAATGCGTCAGCTTAATACTGTACATTATTTACTCATTCATTTGTACTAAATGAATGTCACCCTCATATATTATTATGCTCATGTACGTAGCTCAGAACTGGAGCTGCAGCTCAAGGCTGATTACTTAACAGTGGCAAAGCACATCCAACAACCCTATGTGATTAAACTAACAAAAATCCTAGTATAATTGATAGGGCTTCTCTTTGATTTGCTTTTGTCCGATTCAATTTCCAAATAATTTGCCTAAATTCTGATGAGTTAAATTTTGATATGAATAGTTGCAAACTTTACACAATAAGAAGAAGAAAATATAAGTGATAAGATATGAATCATGGTAATTTTGTGCCTAAAACAGTTTCCTGTGTATAGATTATTGTTTAGACTGTTGATTTCAGACTAGTTGAGTCAGCTATAGGGCCTACGTCCTCTGTTCAACAAAACATCAATTGATATAGTTTATTAGGCTATGCACTTGCAGCTAGTGATCTTAGATCGGTTATATTCATCTGTCAGCTCTTGTGTTAATTTGCTCTTCAAAATTATTAGTTTTCACGTCAGTTTCAGCAGAAATATTTCATTATACGGGATCTGCTTTCTGTAATCTGTCACTGCAGACAATGTGGCAGTCTGTATTTTACTATCTAACTGTGTTCCTTTACAGAGTTGGGACTTTTGTCACATATAACTCCTTTTCGTTTGTTGCCCAACCTCATGAAGGAGTTTGATTTCTGTTACAGGTTCCAGATACATAAAAGAGATCATCAACATGTCTATATCTAAGATTCATGCCAGACAGATCTTTGACAGCAGGGGTAACCCTACTGTCGAGGTAGATCTCTTCACTGACCAGGGTAAGTTATGTCCTAAATAGAGAGTCTCCTCTTATTATGTGTAGGGCCTATGTAACTTTGTTATCTCAAAGGGGTGATTGAGAAATAAAAAGCTGGTTTGTTAATAAAAATGCTGATGTCTAAAACTGTTAATGATTACTATGCATTTTTTTATTGAGGTTTTCATATTTATAAGTATGTTATAAACAAACTTAATTCATGAGGATCTCGTTTGTCGCAGCATGTTAATTTTGAACATGTCTGGTGTGTAACCAGAGGTCTATGGCTCTGAGTTGAAATGCTCTGATCAGTTTATTTGAATCAATCTGGGTCCGATAAATTAAGACTATCTAAAGTGAGAATACTGTAGTGTGCATATTAGTTTATGCAAAATGTTGCATCAACAGAATTATAAAACCATTTCTCATTTCCTTATTTTTGACCACTGTGTACTTTTGTATCCATTTCAGGCATGTTCAGAGCAGCGGTCCCATCTGGAGCCTCCACAGGAATATATGAAGCTGTAGAGCTGCGAGATGGTGGCTCTTCATACCATAAAAAGGGTGTCAGCAAAGCTGTGTCCAACGTAAACGACATCATCGCCCCAGCTCTACTACAGAAAAAGTTTGATGTGACTCAACAGAAAGAAATCGATGATTTCATGTGCCAGCTTGATGGAACAGACAACAAAGGTATGACTTTGAAGTGTGAGGGGTTCAAGTGAAACATGCACTGCTGGGACATGTAATGGGCTGCTATGGGTTGAGGTTTAGGCGCAAAATTATGTTGTATAGTTGGGTAGTTGTATATTGGAAACCTTGATTATATATGAGTGATAGACAGTGGTAAACTGGTGGTTTCTCTATAATGTATGATGCATTCAACGTATGAGGTTGATGTGAGAGTTTATAAATCTGGTTGGTCTGCAGAAGCTATAAAACCGGTGAACATTATGTTAATTAGACCAAACCCTACAATTTTTCATTAGGGTGTTAATGTTCTTTACCACATCAGTCAGATTGTGTATGGGAAGTTGTGTGATGCACTCCTATGTCAAATGGCTTGTGGAACGTTATGACGGATATGGCATGATTTTTAGATGATTTAGAATCAAGGAAGGTTGCCAAATACTTGCAACCAAACTGTGCATGTGTTGTGCGCATGCAGTAGTGTTACAAATCACATAAATCACGCTGCAATAGCATTCTATCAAATAGGCATTCATAGTAAATTATTTTTGGAATTACCACTTTGTCTAATGAAGTAATGACCTTGTGCTACAATGAAAGCATTTTAGAATCTTTTGTTTGACTCTGGGCATGCTGCCAGTATTCTTTGTATATGATCTCTAACAGTAGCTTTGCACATACTTGCCAAGTCTCCCGATTTAGGCGTGACCCTCCAGATTTTCACACCCACCTCCCACTTTTTGTAAATCTCACTATTTCCTCCAGATTTTAGAGAAAACAGTCCAATCGCAATTTTTTGATAGTTATCCAAGCACATGTTGTTGTTGGCTAGTTACTGTTAAGGTCTTTGCACACAAAATTGAAAGGAATTATCAAATTTAACAATCCTAACAAATTTACCTGTTTTGTTAAGATTCAGCCTATTATTGTAAATGACCAATAGCATCCTCTCATAACTCACAACACTGACTGTCATTGGTCACAATATAAAGTAGCTAGTCAAATGCATACCTTTAGTTTTCATTTCCTTTCAGATCACACATTTTTTAGTATTAATTTTGTACTCACTGTCTACACTAGTTAAATTTAAGGGAAGGAAAATAGAAACCTAATAATTCCAAAGGTAGGTCCACTACAATTTAACAAATCTCGGACCAAAGACTTTGAAACATATTTAATGTTAGTCAAACAAAAATAAAGTAGCCTACCTTATCTGGATTCTCCCTGCTGTGACTGAGCACATTTTCAGATCTTGATGATGCATGGGCACTTGTAGCCTGTCTTGACAGGCAAAGGCCCCTGGGACTTACATGCCTCCACTTTGCCAATGGGGTGTTTGATACTGGACATTGATAATGTAAAGGCATGTATGTAATTGTTTGAAGTATTTCACTTCACCTCAGTTTGATATTTTAGTACTAGTACAAACATGAAATTATTTGGGGTCAAATATACCTTTTAAGCCCTTCCTAGTGGCTTGAAATGCTCTCAGAGCTTCTGCAGACGGGGCTCCGCCCCGTACCCCGTTGGGGGGCTCACACCGCCCCCCAAACCCCCAGGTGGGAGACTCGGGTGCTTCGCACCCTCGAAGCACCACGTTGTGGTGCAGTATCGCCGTAAAATGGAATCTCCCTATTTTGTATTTAGATTACTTGGCAAGTATGGCTTTGCAAATACAGTTGCACCCCTAATGCGGCTTTTTGAGAGGATGGAGCTGTCTGAGGGGATGTCATATACCCCTTTTGGATAGGAAACATTCTTTTCAATAATTTATTTGAAAAAATTGAGAAAAAAACTTTTTATATGACATTTATGCAAATGTAACACTGGGTGTTTTGCTTGTCAAATGTGATACACAAGCCACCATTCATCGCCAATACATATTAGTAACAATTGTTTATCTTTTAGGAAAACTTGGTGCTAACGCTATCCTCGGTGTCTCCCTGGCAGTATGCAAAGCTGGAGCAGCTAAAAAGGTAGGTTTGGAGAGTCCTGGTTTACATGTGTTTAGGTATTTACATCAAATACCTAATTTACTGGATAAGGTCATGCTATGATATACACGACTATTCAAACAACGGTTCATGTGTTTTTGAGATTACACATGCCTACTGTATTTTGCCCTACATGAGGTGATGCATGTATTTGTGTACCAATAGTAAGCACATGACATTAATCAGAAACCGATCACAACATGAAAGCATGGTTGTGTAGTTCCATCAGGATAAAGCTTATAGCATTAGTTTAGAAGTATATGAATACCATTCTGTTCTATGGATGATAAATATGTATATGTGACCACAGTGATAATGATTGCAAGATGATTTCACTGTAGTATTATCAGCATTGGCAATGATAATGCTGATAATTTGGGGTTGAAAATGTAAGAAACATCTGTCAATAATCTCTTATTGATACAGAGCGATTTTGTCCCAGTCCATATTATTCTTGCAGGCTTCTGTTCTGTGTCAAGATCATTCAAATTTTTCAGTTCAAAAATTGAATTGAATACCAATTGGCTTAAATCAACTACAATTATAAGCAATTACACATAAAATAAGGATATTAATCCCTCTGAATTGAAATATTCATAATTGCCTCCTCCTTGAACTATGTTTGTTCTTGTTACAGGGCAAGCCCCTATACCAGCACTTAGCTGAGTTGGCAGGTAAATCCAGTGTAATTCTTCCAGTACCAGCCTTTAATGTGATCAATGGAGGAAGCCACGCAGGTAACGCTCTGGCTATGCAGGAATTCATGATTTTACCTACAGGAGCATCCAGCTTCACTGAGGCTATGCAGATGGGCTCAGAAGTATATCATCATCTTAAAGCTGTGATCAAGAAGAAATACGGACAAGATGGTAGGTTTGTATGGAGAGCTTGTATCACCTAGAAACCTGTAAATCCTATTAACACATATATAAGTACTATGTACATGTAACTCCCTATTGGTAGCACCTTATTGACAAATTAGTGAGCAAGGTAGTTTTCATAGTTTGGAGGTGTTTGAAAGCGAAAACGCGTTCACCTGGTAGTGAGAGCGAGCTGGTTTGTTTGGCCTCCTTTTGAACACGTATCAGAGGTATTTCATATGTAATGTAATGCCAACGTCTCGATTTATGAATTCTTTTAATTGCCTATATATTTTACAGCCTGTAATGTTGGAGATGAGGGAGGATTCGCTCCTAACATCCTAGATAACTTTGAGGCTTTGAACCTGTTGATGGAGGCCATTGAGAAAGCCGGATATACCGGTAAGATTAAGATCGGAATGGATGTAGCCGCCAGTGAGTTCTGCAAGGATGGCAAATATGACCTCGACTTCAAGAACAAAGACTCTGACCCAAGTAAATTTGTAAGTAAATATAGGTTACCACTGTCTGTCCAACATGTTAACTTATATAATGGTTGGTCAGTTGTTTTACTGTCAAAAACTGGATACCAATTAATGGATAAAAAGGGAACAATATTCTATCTGCAATACTTTTATAGACATAACCTTTGCCATAGTGTACCCTTCATTCATAGGATAGTGTCGTCATTTATATCTTTGAACGAAATGTTGTGCTTTGTAATGGAGCATAGGCGATCCTCAATAATTCATGTTAATTTCTCGTTCAGAAATAATTCGATTGACAACTATTCCCTTGGTTTATCATTGCAATGCACACTGCCAACAGCTCGTATTTTTATGATTTTTATGTTATTATTTTAGTTGACCTCTGACCAGCTAGCCGATGTATACAGAGATATGGTAGCTAAGTACCCTATCGTCTCTATTGAGGATGCCTTCGATCAGGATGATTGGGCCGCCTGGTCAGCATTTACTAAAAGTGTGGATATACAAGTGGTCGGTGACGATCTCACTGTTACTAACCCTAAGCGTGTACAACAGGTTAGTGAAACTCTGAGTGTCTATCTCTTTTTTGTTAAGATTGAATATTACCTTGGTTTCTACCATGTACTCCTAATAATAGAGTTTGACTTTCGTCGTTTCACCGTCTTTTCGAAGACTTTGGCTTAACATAAATTTACATTGTGCTCTATCTATCAGAGAAGCACATGCAAGCGTGTATCATGATCGGTGTGTATTTACCCCACATCTGATGAAAGTTTTTTTTTAATTTTATTTTCCAAATACAGTACTAAACACACAGTTACCTAGATAATAACAGTGATTTACAGACTTTTCAATCCTGTCACCGAAGTTGAATCATATATTAATAGCCATAAATAATATAATGAATTAAAGTCAAAATATAATCTTGACCTGACTCCGCTGGAGATGAAAATCCAACAAAATGTTGCAGAAAATTTCAGTATAATTGCAGAGAGTAAATCCTGCAAAGTTGTATGTCTTGTCATCAATGAAACATACCAAACCATCATTCCCTCCATGCATTTCTATCATTATTTTGACAGGCTATTGATCAGGGAGCGTGTAACTGCCTCCTGCTCAAGGTTAACCAGATCGGCTCAATCACTGAGGCTATAAATGCCTGTGTGCTGTCTCAGCAGAACGGCTGGGGAGTTATGGTCTCACATAGATCTGGTGAGACGGAGGACACAACTATCGCTGATCTGGTAGTCGGACTCTGCACCGGACAGGTAGGCTGACATTTTGTATCTATTATTGTAGGTGCTCAAACTCTGCCAGGAGGGCTTAAACTTGTCGTATGTTGGCACGGTCTTGTAGACAGTGACAGGCTGATACTAGCTTGGGTACTTCATTAAAAGACCGCCAAAATCACTACCTGATTGCTTTTTTTGCTGAAAGAACAAGGTCTCATTGCTATTTAACTCCAGAGAATACACTTTCTTGGATTGATTTGGGCAGTTTAGGGTTGTTGAACCTGTTCTGTCTCTTGGCGGATGCGTTAAATTTATGGAATTTTGTTTGTGGACGAACTCTATTATTGGCGAACGTTACATTTAATATTGGGTTACATGGCCAATCAATTCCAATTTGACTTTTTATCCATGACATCCAGCCACTTGAGTGACTTATGAGATTTCTTGAGCAGTCAGTCTCAGATACTATTCCCACCTGTTTTTACAAGCTGGGATGATTGCAATGGAGACATCCTATTATTATTGACATCATATGGATAGAGCAATTGTTTGCATTGATGTTGCTTCAACCTTATCCCTGGTTGGAAGAAGGGGGAATTAACTTTCATGGGTATCATTGTCTGACAATCTAACCCTCTATTTCAGATTAAAACCGGTGCACCGTGCAGATCGGAGAGGGTGGCTAAATATAACCAGCTGTTGAGAATTGAGGAGGAGCTAGGTGACGCTGCTAAGTATGCCGGGACCTCATTCAGACGCCCCCAGTAATGTAATGTCCTGTATGGTTTCACAGGCTCACTGGACATGTGATAATATTGTGCACTTAACCGTCTACTAACTAACACTTATAGTTGGCTTTATATTTGGTTTTTGAATCAAATTACTGTTGCCTGATAGGTTTGGTGTGCTAGCGTAGCCAGTTTTATGTCTACCATGGCATGTGTTTATGGTGTAACAAACATTTTTGGAATGTTAACGAAATTTAGAGAGTTGTGATAACGTATATTTGAGCCATAAGAGCTTTTGTGACTTACAAATTGTCATATCCATCATGGCGGTGTCCATGGTCAGTTTCTATAAAATGTGAATCTTCAGGTGTTCTATGTCTTTCTAGTTATGTGCATATTCTGCTGATGTTACGGTTTAATACATTAATTTTTGGTAAAGAAAACTAACTCCTGCCCTTATTCTTTCTGTGTTTCAAATATCAATCAATTGGAAGTGGGACAAAATCATCGTTCACATGTAGATCAAGTTACACTTTGAAATCTTTAAATTTTTGTGTTTGATATCTCATATGACATCGTAAAGCCCACACTCTGGTGTATGTATGGCGAGTATATTGAGTGTATAGCAGAACACATCACAAAGTAACCTGTCTTGACAACACTTGTCAAGACAGGCTAACCACAAAGCATTGTGACATGATGTAATAAATGAGCTGAAAAGATTGATGTAGTGATGTGACAACTCCAAACCGAAACAGTATTATTTTGTTATCTGAAAATTTATCCAATCAGATCATCTTTAAGATTGAGCCTTTTAAAAGTGAATGTCAAGGTCACATTATGATGATGAAAAAGTGAGACACAACATTACTGAGAAACTTCTGAAGGACTTTGGATATGTAGTGAGTTAAATGCATTTAATTGTGTGTTATGTTTGTGAAAAGGTGACTCATGACCATGGAAATATGTCACAACGACTAGAAAGTTCTATACTGTCAAACAAACCATTGCCTAAATCTTGTTGAGCACAGTTATAGTCTACCTACTCTTTATTTTATTTAGTTAGGCCAGGGAGAATGGTAGACTTATCATCTGTCTAGGAGTTAACAGTCATTTGGACGAACTTTGGATAGGCCTAATAAAAGCATTCTCATCAGCAGTCACTGTGATGTCAGCAAAGCAGTGTTTGTTTTGTCAGAAATAGATGCACGCCAAATATTAGTTAGTAGTTGCTAGTAAAATATAGTGATGAAATTAGAGTTCCAATGTTTTTAAACATTATTTGTCCATGACTAGGGTCAGGTCCTGCAGGAGAAGGCCTCTGAGTATTAAACATGATTACTTACTTACTAGTAAGGTAAGACTTTATGATCTGGCCTCAAGTCATTGTATAAAGACTGTATTATCCTGCCTAGATGGTCATAGCAGTGGACCAGTAAGCAATGAATGCTCATCGAATTCATCGAGTTGAGGCGTATCACATACTCCCTTGAGGTCTGTGCTGTGAAAACAATGAGTAAATTTGTTTGTTCGTTGTAGTTTGTCAGGTGCTCAGATTTAATGGATCACAAGATTGTATAGAAGAAGATGAATTTCCTTAGCTCAATTGCGACCAAGGTTTCTGATGCTTTAAACCTATCATCCAATTATTCTGTTGTTGAAGTCAACAGAACAGTTATATCACAGTAAGTTGGTGAGGATGGGAAGATTTTTGTGTAACACCACCCTCCACCCTCCTTGGTAATACATGCCTATGAATGACGATGTTGTCAGGGTTGAGTGCCCATACTGTGTAACCATATTATGATTATGAGAAGATTGTGATTGTGCATTTTATAGGGCCTAGTCTATATCGTCACCATTATACTATCATTAGGTCGCACCATACTCGGCCTAGAAGGCGGTATATAAGCAACTAAATAGTTGCAAACAGCCATTCAAACACTGACTTGAATCGTGACAACTTGACACTAGAATATATTATGAAACGCCACTACTGATGGTTAGAGCCCTCTGAAGCAATCTGGGCTATTGATCATGTTTAGCCAAACTTGAACTGATGCACAGTCACCCTTTGTATGTTCGTTTGGCTCTCAAAAATGCATTACCGGATTGATTTGGAGTGAATTAATATGAATGCATTTGATGTGACTACAGACTGCTCTGTGGACAGTATATGACTCATTTTTAGACTGAGCCACCTGATGTTCTATGATTATTCACCCTGAGTTCTAAAAGATTTTTTAAACTTAGCCGCTTCCAGAAATATAATATCAAGGTACACAAATGGTTACTATTTATTAGTTGACTCTGAATTTTATCACCATATTCCCTATTATACACTGAACCATTATTCCCTTTCTTCATGGTTTAGATTTGAGTTATTGGCTGCGGTTGACAATTCAGCTAAGTTCTATAAAGCTGCAGTAGGACGGGACACAAGGTTCACGCTGATACTGACCATTCATGGAGCGGTACCAAAGTACCTCAGGCTATTTCTGCTTTCCGAAGAGGCAGAAGCTGCTGGTTTGTTCAGTCTCTACTCATCCAGAATTCTACCAATCGTGGCAGCATGTAAACAAATGTCAAGCAGCACATCCAAACTGCAGGTATGGGTTTTATTCTTTAGATGAGTAAATAATAGCTACAGTTTAGTTTAGCTAGTTCTGGTGGTGGTTTAATGTTAGCTAATACTTACCTTCGGCTAGCTGAGGTATGAAATGGCGAACATTTGCTCTTGTGACTACATTACTTCTCTAGGGTGTCCTAAACTTTCCGATCAGAAGCTAGTATGATGATTCATAACTCTCAGATGGATTTCTTTTTTTCCCAGACAAGAGTTTCCTTTGTCTCCACTTCAATTCATGATAATCCCTCTAGAAACTTAGTGGCTCCTCCTAAGGGCTACTGTAGGTTTATCCATTTGATTGTAGGTTTGATATGATTAGACATGATGTAAAATTCATCTGTTTGCTTTGAAACAAATTGGCCATCAGAATATTTAGCTTGTTATAGTACTCAAATAGTTCATCATTTTCGTTGCCAAGGATGTATTCCTTTGTATCTCAAATTGAAGAAATTTAACTGAGAAGGTGCTTTATTCTTCTGCAGGATCTGTGTAACAGAGTAAGAAATAATCCACATGACAGCGTGGTACACCACTGTGTCAAACTGGGCCTGGCTGAGGGGCTGAAGAGACATCATCCTGAGATGGCTAAGTATGATTAAATAGATTCTATTATTGTAATATTGTATATATATATATATATATATATATATATTTGGTGAATGTAGCTCAAGATTTCCTCAAGGTCAATTCGTCTTTACATTTAGATAAGAAACATTGTGACTGGTCCAATGAGTTCCTTGGCTAGACAGTGTACAGCCTTTTTACATGAGTTGCATGATTAGATTCCAAAACAAATCAAAACATTGTGTATTCTGATTTCGGGTACATCAATGAGTCAACTCCTTGGATACACAGAACAAATATCCTTATCTCAAATCCCATCTTTGCATTGTGGGGCCTCAGAGATAAAGCTAAGTGCGCAAACAAACCACAAGATGTTCAGTAAATTACAAACAAACTATTGAACATTATGAGTACTATAGTTTGACAACATGCGCTTTTCTATATTCAGGCATGTGAATGCAGTTGATGAGAATAACTGTACTCCCTTGATCTTGGCGTGTATGACACATGAGGTAGCCGAGGAAATAGTCAAAGAACTCATCAACTTAGGAGCTGACGACACATTAGCTGACAGCCATAAAGAAACCGCCTATCACTTTGCGGCTAAATACAGCCCAGCTAAACTTCAGGTAGGAAAGCCCATATGCATACCCTTCAAAATATTTGGCTCCGAAATTTCAAGTTAAATTGTCCATTCTCCCTGGTTTGTCACAGCCATGTCTCTGCGACTTTAGAACAAAATATGTTGCCACATGAGAAAGCTTAGTTTGTCGACTTAACCTTCAAATATTTCCGTGCGCTCTGCCACTTGTAGAAATCATTCTAGGCTTTTGCAGATCAATCCATTTTAGAAAAAAGTATCAAGTTTATCAATTCACTGGTTCGGTTTTCTTAAAAGCCATTCCAGTTACTAAACTATATAGCCAGCATATTTATCAATTTTCCTGAACTCATTTATTCAGTTACTGTTGAACCATCCATCAGAAGCTATCAACTACATGACCATATTCGGAGAGACAGCTCTCCACATAGCGTGTACCGAAGACCAGCCTGAATGTGTCAAGTTACTGCTTCAGTACGGAGCTGACCCAAGGACATCCGAGTCATACCGTCTTCCCATTCACTGTGCAGTAAAAGCCAATAGTATTGAGTAAGTAATGCGAATAAAGGTATTTTTCCCCTGCTGGGGGCCGTCAGATAAGGGCACAAATTTTGGGAGGGGCCTCAACTAATTCTTTTTATGATAGCTGCGATCTTGTGTACTAATGTAGAACATCTTATAATTGAAAGTATACTATTATGTCCAACATTTCATAGGTTATGTGCCAGTGCTATGCTATCCCTATGACAGATTGGCCCTTACACAGATTTTGAATTATTGGGTCGATATATGCAGTGAACCCCACTTTTATTTGGCTCGTAAACATACTCGATCGATGATCACTTTCGACGGGATATATATAGTCACATGATTGTATTGAATTTCAGATGCGTTAAGTTGTTGGCCGAGAGTCATCCTGCACTGCTGAATGTATGTGATGGAAAGTTTGGAGGGACAGCACTTCACTGGGCCAGAACCAGAGCGGTAAAATTATTAATATCTATTATACATTTATTATTTTTCTTTGCATCTAGTGGGTTTTTTGTCTGGAACGATCATAGAGTTAATATATAGTATATAATAACATGTAATTACACTATGGGTACGATCACCACTGACATCGAGATTACACTACTGGGATGTGTGTCATTGTGTGTCCTCGTTTTTCTAAATTCTTTTGGGTCAGCCCACCAATTTCCGCTGACCTTACTTTAGCTACATGTATTAATTCATGCTCAATCAGGGATAAACATGCATTAGTATATCACATGAGCTTGTATGACTCAATAGATGTTACTCTTTCAGAGATCATGGGATAATTTTCCTGTATCAAGACCCTCAATCTATTGAAGTTCAAAGTCTCAGTTCCCCTTGCTAATTGATCACATCAAGTTAAACATCACCAAAACTGAAAAGCTTTCTGAGTCATGCTTAGTATTTATATCATAGTGTATTCGTCCAATGACCTTTACTCTCTTACATTGTTGTGTATTGAATTTACAATTTTGACTCTGAAGGCCAGCATAAATCTGTCGGATACGCATCGTCCTAATAATCCATCATGATGTAGTAAATAAAAGTTGAAAAATAGGAAATGATCCAAGGAACAGTGACTATTATGAGTAGAATTTTCAACGCATCTGTCCATCTAAGTATAGATTTTCATGTTGAAAAAACTTGATAGCGATTCAAATTGAAGTTTTCTTGTCCTTCCTTCCCAGTTTTGCTGATCATCAGGTTAAAATTGTTGCTGTGAATATGTAAATTTGTGATCTGTTGACAATATTTCTATTAGGTTTGCTTGAGAAATCAGAAATTTTCTCTTTCCTTGACCATGATAATATTATGTTTCAGGTGATAACATGTTTGCTGGAGAATGGTGCTAAAATTGACTCACTGTCTAACACAAAGGATACACCGTTACATATCATGTTGAAGGAGGATCGGAGGGATTGTGTTAATACTCTTCTTACTGGTGGAGCTGATGTCTCTATACCGAATCATGAGTCTGAAACACCTCTACACATAGCCATTCCTGTACGTACACTACGCTGAATATCTGTAAAATATTCTGGTTTATCCACAGCCAGCCCTTAAAAGCATTCGAGATTGCGATCGCGGCCGTAGGCGGTCGACCGCCTACGGCCGCGATCGCCATCCCGAACGCTTTTAAGGGCTGGCTGTGGGTTTATCATGAGAATTGAGGCTGGAACTCTCCAATTACAAGTCAAATTGGGAGTAAACCATAGATTTATGTAAAATTATTATATATAAATATATTATAATTGAATTTTAATGGGTGGCAAAGAACAAACTGGGATATGAAATCCTGACAAAATTTATTTCTGTCTTTGTGCATTATTGATTGTCAATAATTTATCAATCGTTGCAGTTTAGATAGCTGTTTTTGCCCTACAAATGCAATATTCTATTCTATTTTGCATTTTAATGAAGAACTGTTAAATCGGCAAAATTTACAGTTCCAAACTCTGTTCATATATTTGACCATCATGGAATGTTCTAGAATTAATATCCTGCTGTGATCAATATTCATGATCCAATTCTTATTTTACAGACTGATGATCTAGCCATGGTGAGAAGCTTAGTTGTGTTTGGAGCTGATGTCAATATGAAGAATAGAAATGGGGT